>JAJVHD010000006.1:0-1470025 GCA_022207745.1 Brachionus rubens
CCCTAACTCGTATCTCAAAAAAAAAAAATCAAATGGTTTATGTCTTAAAATTACTTCGCGTTGTTACTCAACTTGAATTCGAATGATGAAATTTTTTAAACCTAAAAGTCCTTCAAGATAACAACTTACAAGTATGAGACTTTTACCGACACCAAAACCCATTTTTTGACCATTTTTTCAATTAATTTTTAACGCTTTTAGATTTCATGATATTCAAATCAATGAGCCATAGCACAATCCAAAAGAGGATACAATCATAAAAACAAACTTTAACAAACTTGACATGGATTTATTTCGTCATGAACAAGATGAATCGAATGATTACATCGAATTCGATGGTCTTAGACTCCCAAAAAAATAGGAAGACGACCTCCAAAAAAATCAAAACGTTGAGTCGTTTGTGGATACGACTAAAACACAAAAACTTGAACAAAATTGTAATGTCAATCATAACCGGATCAATCAATCGTAATCGAAGGTGATTTAAAGCACTGGAAAGTAACCACTTTAATGCGAGTATTTATCCGAACAAACGAATAATAACTTGATAAAGTATCAAATGGACGAGTTTAATGGACAGTAACAAACCTTTAATCGGAAATGACACTTGTTCAGACATACCCGGTGAGTTTTTAATGGAAACCAGGACCTTTAATCTCGGTCTCTGCGGTGTGTAAACGTAACATGGATACTTGTAGAATGTTTTGATAACGAATAAGTTGATTCATTGTCTCTTTTAATCGATTTGTTGGAGACTAGATCAATCAAGACTTCGGATAACATGATTAAATTCTAATCGGACTATTAAACGATTTATACGAGTGTTTTTCTCTGTTTTATATCAAATCGAGCATTACGTTTTGAGTTTTCGATTAAAGTTGGAGCTAAGTTAAACATCAATAGGAGATGAGGTCGAGAATTTATTGTTTAATAAAAAAACTGGATTTATGAAAAAAGACTCTGTAATCACATGTGGTCGTGTCCGACTTAGACTTGAAAAGAACAAAGATAAGTTAGAAACGATTGGATTGCACTTTGTTTATACAAACACGTCTCTCCATTTGTAAGAAAAAATAGCAAGATGTATCGAGTGTAATGAGCCTGTTCTTTTGTTTGGTGAAACTGGTGTTGGTAAAACTACGGTTCTACAACATTTGGCACGTCTGTTTGGGTAAGAAGTAAGTGTTATCAATTTGAATCAACAAACTGAGACAAGTGATTTGTTGGGTAGCTTTAAACACCGTCGATATTAAAACACAAATGAAATTTTTTTCTGATTTGTTTAATTTGTTTCACTGATTGTTTTAAAATTGATGAAAATCAAACTTTTTTGAATCATGTTCAGGTAAGATTAATTTTTACTCCCTTTAATTTATCATTTTTGACATCATATATGTTACTTACCCCTCTGTAAACTTTAGAAAATGACATACCTGGGTGAAAACAACCCAAAAAAGGGTAGTTTTTTTAGAATATCAAAACTTGTCCTAGGAAAACCCCAAAACACATAAACTTTATGCAGCCCCTTAAAACATAGGCGATTATGCATAAGTGCCGGGGGCCTTTTTTTTAATTTTTTCTTTGAATCCCTGTACAAAATAGATATGATTTGACAGAAAAATTACATTTTTTTCCCTCGTTTTGACCACAACATTCCTTGTGATAAAGCTTTTTCCACTTCGATATGGGTACCAGCATCAACTAGAGTCTTTTAGCTTTCCGATATTATCTAAAAATCAATGATATCTTGTTCTAATAATGACTGCTTGAGAGTTGAAACAAAGCACCTTGACTTTAGACTTCAAAAAGACGAAATGAAGGGTTTTTTTAAGTTTTTTTCGAACAAAAAAAAAGTATTTTCTTAGGTTTTCGGAGTCGTAGATTACCAAAATGATGTCCAAAATGACCAATTCATCTTTAAATTTTTAAACACTAATTTTTATTTTCTTTTAAGACATGTTTTAAGAGTTTAAATTGGAAGTATTTGCTCAAATTAATTTCAAATGCGACCGAATCGATCTTATAAACAAATTTACATTTCAATTTTTCGATGGTAAAATATCCGAAGCCATAGTCAACGATGTATGGATAATTTTTGACGAGAATAATTAAGCTTCACCAGAAATTCTTCAATTTCTCGGTGTGCTTTTTGACAACACTGAATCGGGACCATCGAGTATTATTTTATATGAAAAAGGCGAGCATAAACCGTTAAAACGTCCTTCGATTTTTGTCTTTACGGCGCTATGAATCCAGCAATCGGACGTTGGTACACGAAACCTACCCTCCAATATCCGAAACCGATTCACCGAGATCTTTGTCGATGAAATCGAAGACGAAAACGACCTCGCATTACTCATCAAATCATACCTCGAGTACTTACCCGACGTAAACACTTCACTCATCAACTCAATCGTAACTTTTTACAAATCAGTCCGAGACCAAACTTTTATTTTAAAGACAAGTAAGATCAAGGGTAAAGTCCCACGAGTCCGACCGGTACCTGAGGTCTTCACAAATCCGTTATCACTCAAACTAGGGACACTTTACTACGTTAATATTTAAGACTATTGGATCCTTAGGAATCAGATTGTTAATCACGATCACGCTGATTTAGCCGAGTATATCTGGTAGGATGTAATGGACACGAATTAAAATTTAGTTTTAAAGAAGGGTTATTAGTCCAAGTAATGCGACATGGGTATTGGATTTTACTAGACGAGTTGAATTTAGCGTCAAGTGAGGTCTTGGAAGCGTTGAATCGAGTACTTGATGATAATAGAGAATTGTACATCCTTGAATTTGATAAATATTGTATCGATTCCGAGACTACTTCGAGTAATCTCGTAAGGGTCATGCGGTGTATGGTAATGGACTCACTTCATGTTAGAAGGATCCCCAGGTGTTGGTAAAACATCTTTAATCGAAGCCCTCGGTCGTCTAACAAACAATAAAGTAATACGAAATAATTTGTCAGAACAAACCGATTTAAATGAATTATTCGGCGCTGATTTACCCGTTTCGGACTCGACAATATTCCAACAAAAATTCGAATGGCTTGACGGACCGTTCTTACTAGCTCTCAAAAAAGGCTACTGGGTCATTGTTGACGAGATTAATCTAGCAACCAAATCAGTTCTAGAAGGTCTAAACTCTTGTTTTGACCATCGTAACGAAATTTATATCACCGAACTAAACAGAAAATTTACAGCCGATAAAAAACGGACCAAAATAATCGCATGTCAAAACCCGTTCTGTCAAGGCGGAGGTCGTAAAGGTCTACCAAATTCGTTTCTCAACCGGTTCTCAAAAGTATACGTCGATAAAATGACTCAAAATGACTTATTACACATTACCGGTTAAATTTATGATCAAATAGACCGCAAAGTCTTGTCAAAAATGATCGAGTTTAACACTTTAATCGACTCGAAAATGTTTAAAAAAGTCATCGGGTACTTTAGGATTACCGTGGAAGTTTAATTTAAGAGATTTGTTCCGTTGGTGTGATTTAATGGTCCTAAAATACCGGTCAAAAAACTGGGTCAAAAAACCTGGAGATTTTATTTATTTGATTTACGCTCTTTAATGTTTATCGTGATCTCAAAGACAAAAGTGTGGTCTATGAAAAATTAAAAAACTCATTCGGGGTTGAAGCTTACAAACGAGATGGCATCATGGTCCGTTTAGGTCACGGAGATGTTCAAATAGGCCAAGACTTTGCTTCAAACATATCTCAAAATTTCCTAAAATTTTCCAAAGTTATGTTTTTTACTAACAAAAATTTACATTGCTTAGAATGTGTTTTAAAGTTTTTTGAAATGAACTGGAAGATTGTCCTATTCGGACAGTCCCCAACCGGCAAAACAAGTCTTGTCCGTCGTGTAGCTGGTAGCTTGGGGAAGACTCTGGGAGAATTCAGTGTGCAAAATTCAACAGACACAAGTGCCCTGCTTGGTGGGTACGAAAAAATAAAACAACTACGTTCCAACTTGATCAATTTGTATCAAAAAATCAAAAATTTATACCAAAAAATAATAATTTCAGACGTCATAAATCAAAAATTATTCGTCAAAAATTTCGAATTCATGTTCCAAACTAAACGTCTCAATCACCAGGACTTTTTGAAGGTGACGAGTACTCGACTTTGATGACTCAATGTAAAGAAGGGGCTCAACAAGACGGGTTAATGTTGGACTCATCTGAAGAATTGTACAAATGGTTTACAAACGAAGTCATGAAAAATCTTCACGTTGTGTTTACCATGAACCCGAGTGCAGACGGGTTAAAAACTCGTGCTTCAACATCACCTGCTTTATTCAATCGTTTGTGTGCTCAACTGGTTCGGTGATTGGAGTCATCACGCTTATTATCAAGTTGGTAAAGAGTCTACGATTAGAATTGACCTCGAAAAAATCAGACTACTTCCCACCAAACACTCTTCAACTCTTACATAATCCGAGGATACAATCAATCGGACATCGTGAAGCAGTTGTTAACACGTTTGTTCACATCCACGACTCATTACACCAAGCGACACACTCGGTTACAAAAGAACGGAGTCCATGAGACAACTATAACCCCACGTCATAATTAAGACTTTTTCAATCATATTGCTAAGTTTGACAAGGAGAAATGTTCTGTGTTATAGGATCAAAAAGTCCACTTTAACATTGGTTTGGCCAAGATCAAAGAAACAGTTGAACAGGTCGAAGAGTTAAAGAAGAGCTTGACAGAAAAACGACCCAAGCCTGAGAAAAAAAATAACGAAGCTAACTCAAATTAGAAACAAATGATGACTGATCAACAAGAAGCCGAAAAAAAGAAAGTCGCATCACAAGAAATACAGGTCAAACTTGCTAAACAGTTGAGTGAAATTGACAAAAAAAAGACAAGTGTCATGGTAGACTTGAGTAAAGTCGAACCAGCTGTAATTGAAGCTCAACAAGCTGTAAAATCAATCAACCGTCCAACATTTAGTCGAGTTGAAAAGCTTGTAAATCCGCCAGCTGCTGTTAAACTTGGTCTCGAATCGGTTTGTTTTAATCCTTAACCAAGAGACAAGCGAATGGAAGGTAATCCGTGGGTATTATCGTTAAAGACAATTTTATCAACAACGATTATAAACTTTCAGACTGATAATATATCACCACAGATAAAAGAAAAAATGAAGACTAAATTTTTGTCAAACTCGGACTATGACTTTGCTAAAATTATCAACGCAAGTCAGACCGATTCAACGCAAGTCAGACCTGGCTCGAATTGAGTATTTAAGTAATGCTGATGAGCGTATGCAATGGACTGCTAACTCTCTTCCAACAGATGATTTGTGTATCGAAAACGCGATTATGTTAAAACGATTCAACCGTTACCCGCTCATAATAGACCCCTCAGGTCAAGCCACTGAGTTCATTTTGAACATGTACAAGGACGAGAAGATTCCTCGAACATCATTTTTGGACACATCGTTTCCGTAAGAATTTAGAAAGTGGCCTTTCGTTTTGGTAACCCAATTTTGATACAAGACGTCGAAAATTAGGATCCGATCCTTAACACGTTTTTGACCTGGGAAATCATACGTTCGGGTGGTCGGGTTTTGATAACTCTTGGGGATCATGACATAAATTTTTAACCCATGTTTGCATTGTTCTTGTCAACCCGTGATCCGACTGTTCAATTTCCACCAAACACTTGTTCGCGATTCACTTTGGTTAACTTTACAGTCACTCGGTCAAGTTTACAAACCCAATGTTTACATCAAGGTCTTCAATCCGAGCGACCGGATGGTGGCAGTAAAGAGATTGGATTGGTTAAAGACTAAAGGTGAGTTTTGGGTCCATCACAAGCTTGCTCGAACATCTACTTGACTATGAATGTCCTTAAAGAAAATTTTATCAATCAAAACAAACGAACGACAACCAAAACAAGGCGTAATTGAATCTCTTAGAAACAACTAATTTTTTAAAAAAATTCTTGTTTATCAATTCACTTCGTCCCGATCGATTCATAACAACAGCTGAAACATTTGTGAGTTCAGTGTTTGGTGAAGAATTTTTAAATCAAGCCGAAAAGCTGTTAGACTTGGGTTATATTGTTGAAAATGAAATAAAAGCGACGACACCTATCTTAATGTGCTCAGTAGCTGGTTACAATGCATCAGGTCGTGTTGAAGACCTCGCAGCCGAGAATAACAAACAACTAATCGCATTGCAATCGGTTCATCCAAAGGTTTTACCCAAGCCGAAAAAGCGATAAACAACTCATCGAAAACAGGAAAATGGGTCTTGTTAAAAAATGTACATCTAGCACCACAATGGTTAGTTCAACTCGAAAAGAAGTTGCAAAAAAAATCGGTTTGTAAACATCTTGTGTTGGATCAAGAGACTTTAATCGATGATGATAAAGAGAACAAACTCTTTCCTAGTTTAAGTGAATTGAAGAAAAAAGACAACAAAATTAAGACTTTGTGCCCGAATTTGGAGAGTTTGGACACAATGAGCCATCAGCAAGTTGTAAAAGACGAAATGGATAAAATGAAGATGATGAATTTAGTTTGAATGGACAAAATGATGAAGACTATCCCTATGGTAAGTCAATTGTTTAAAAGAATGAAATTCTTCTTATTCTGCTCTTTTGTTGCGTTATTTTATTCAAAATGAAACCTTAAATAAATTTTTTCCCAATAAAAGTTTTTTAAACTTGTTCGATGGGTGGGTGCGCAGTTGATCCTCAAAAGTTCAAGTCTTAATCGTCTTTATAAAAATGACAAAATAAAGTATTTTTGCCGAAAAACCAACATTGGCACTAGCTCGCGCAGAACTTCCATGCAGCTAACGTCCCGAACTCGAAAGCCAATCGAGTTTACGGGACGCATTTTACATCTCAGCTTGAATTTAGGTATAAAATGACTTCGTTTTGGTGTTTTCCTGGGCGAATGTTCTTTTAAAGGGATGATGAGGCAGACTCTGGCCTTGTTTATTTCGATTGAGAAAGTTAGATTAAAATGACTTCGTTTTGGTGTTTTCCTGGGCGAATGTTATTTTAAAGTGATGATGAGGCAGACTTTGATTTCTTTTTGAATTTAGGTATAAAATGACTTCGTTTGGGTGTTTTCCTGGGCGAATGTTATTTTAAAGGGATGATGAGGCAGACTCTGGCCTTGTTATTTTGATTGAAAAAGTTAGATTAAAATGACTTCGTTTGGGTGTTTTCCTGGGCGAATGTTATTTTAAAGTGATGATGAGGCAGACTTTGATTTCTTTTTGAATTTAGGTATAAAATGACTTCGTTTGGGTGTTTTCCTGGGCGAATGTTATTTTAAAGTGATGATGAGGCAGACTTTGATTTCTTTTTGAATTTAGGTATAAAATGACTTCGTTTGGGTGTTTTCCTGGGCGAATGTTCTTTTAAAGGGATGATGAGGCAGACTCTGGCCTTGTTATTTCGATTGAGAAAGTTAGATTAAAATGACTTCGTTTGGGTGTTTTCCTGGGCGAATGTTATTTTAAAGTGATGATGAGGCAGACTTTGATTTCTTTTTGAATTTAGGTATAAAATGACTTCGTTTGGGTGTTTTCCTGGGCGAATGTTATTTTAAATGGATGATGAGGCTGTTTATTTTCGTAACTAGACCATGAACATTTTTCAGACTGTTATTTTTACAAAATAGTATTTAATTTAGAAATAAGCTAAATTTGCATTTTTGTTTAAGAATATAAATACGTTAAAAAGGTTAATGGGTCTCTAACCGTCCTGTTTGGTGTTAGACTTATGAGCTGCTGTTGGAAAGAATCGGTTGTTAATGTCAAACTTTTTTCGATCATTTTAACATCTGCTTATTTACCAAGACTCATCGATTTATGTGACTCTAGCAGCGGGACAAGGCGGGACTTGTTTTGAGCTAGATCCATCAAAACGTTCAAACAAAGACTCCTGAGTCAATAATGAACTAGCTCAAGACAACGGGTTCATTTTAACTGATTGTTATAAGTTTAAACAAGACAAATTTGAGTATTTTAGATCGACTGGGTGAAATGATCGATTGTGATCATGTAGTGAATGGCGGGATCAATTTGACCACAACAAACAAAGATCGAAATGATTTAACACTTCGTGAAAAATTGAATTATGAAAATTCGGATAAATCAAAATGTATAACATACATTTTTATTGAATTATGAAAATTCGGATAAATCAAAATGTATGTTATTTAGGTAAATATTCTCGGGGATTTTTTCCTTTCATAATTCTCATCAATTTGATAAACTTGTCCACTTTTTTGGCCAATCCTTCAACTCCACTTAATTTCTTGAGATGTCAAATACCAAGCGGGTTTTCTAGAATATTAACTATTTCGACTTTGTTGTTGGTATCCCATCGATTCATTTAAATACTTCGAACAAAGTTTTTTAAATACTTCCGAACTGGTCATGTTGTCCCCTAATGTTATTATTATTTTTTAAAAAATTTTTTAACTACGATGAAATATATTTATTTTTTACGAAAATTATTCTGATGACTAAATATTGGCAGAAATAAAAAGCTGCTTATTGTTATAAATTTTTATAATATAATCTCAACAATTAATATTATTTAGTTCAGAAAAAATTTACCTAAAAAATGCAGGAGACAAGAAACAAAAATAGAAAGGATCTCGAGAGGTTTTTTATATACAAATGCGTTTGCCTCATTGAAAAAAAATTTTGATGACTTCGAAATGAAATACAATGAGAAAGTGTTTTCTAAATTACTGAAAACGTATGTTCTTTACTTCATAATAAAAAAGACATTAACTAATTAGTTTTCTTTTAAGAGAAAAATATTACCATTTCAATGGTCGAAGAATTAAGCAGGGAACAGCTTTTCATGTACTCCTAACTTTAATACAGTTAAAAACTCATACGAACTCTACGATGCTAATAATGAGTTCACAAATAATATTCAAAGCACATTTCAAATATGTCAAGAACAAAAGGTTTTTTTTAATTTAAACAGCTAAAAAATTAAAAGGTTTATCTAATCAATTTTTTTAAAGGACAATCATTTAGAAATTTTAAATATGCTCAATAGCCTGACCCTTTTCAAACAAATATTTTCATCAGACACTAGCTCTGGAACTAATTCGTCTTCATGCTCTTCACAAGTAATTTAAAAAATTTAGATTCAGAAAATATTTAATCAAAATTTGTAATCTTTTTTACTTAAGAAATCAAAAGGAAAACAAAATAAAAACAGAGCGAAGAGTTTGCGTTCTTTCGTAGCAAAATATTGTATTTCATCATATTCAACAACATAATTTCGCTTGAAATCGTTCAAGAATGAGATTAAGGGTATTTTTAAAAAAAACAATTTAATATTACATATTTTTATTTTTTTTTTAAAAGAAAAAGATCTCGTTCCTGACTTTATGAGTCAAAACAATTGTTTCGCCGACAATTTGGTTTATGATTATATCACCAAAAAATTCAGAATAGAATTTGATGTAGAGTTGATTGAAGAATTCTACTCAAATCTCATATCAAACAACATCTCCGTAATTTTGGAACAAAAAGAAGCTCTTGACCAAATAAAAAGAAACACGAAGAAACACGAAGAATGTTGATAACAAAAAAGAATCTGAACAAGTAAGCCAGAATCAAAGTGCGACAATCAATACAGACACAAACAAACAAAAAAATCAGCCACAGTCAACAAACGGTCAATCAACGGTCGAGTCAACAGTCGAGTCAACAGTCGAGTCAACAGTCCAGTCAACGGTCGAGTCAACGGATAAACGGTCAAGAGAAATAGCCGAAGATCGGGAAGTGTCTGAAGAAGTCAAAGATTTGCAAAACTCTCCATCAAAAAAATCGAAACATGAACAAGTGTCAAAAAACACAAACAAAAAAAAGTCAATCGGTAGTCCCAATCGAATTAGAACCCAATTAACAGCACCAAATATTCAAAAAAATAAGCCACAATCTAATAACGGTCAATCAGAAAAAATAGTTCAAAACCAAGTGTCACAAAACCGAAAGAAAAAAAACAAAAAAATTGAACAGATAAGTCCGAAATCGACAACACAACATAACCAAAACAAACCAACCAACGAAACACAATCGAATGGCTGTCAAAACAAAAGTAAAACAGCTAACGAGGTATTGGCGGCACCACCTCCACCACCTGCGAAATTTCAATTAAAAAAAAATTCTGAAAATGACAACAGGAACCAACAGTCACAAAAGCAGAACAAAAGTCTGCAAGCCAAACCAACAGATGCAAGCAAAAACGACATTGTCAAAAGGTCTAAAAGCGGAGACGACTTTTTCTTACCTCTCTTCGAACCTGCGAATCTCCAAGTCAAAAAAAATCCAAAAAAACTGGTCAAAAAAAATCAATCGAGTGAAAAAAGCGTTAGCCGAGAACCTATTCAAAATAACATAGATAAGCATCTTTCTAACAAAATGCAAGAGTCACAAAACCAAATCAAAAGTCAACAAGCCAAACCAACAGGTGCAAGCAAAAACGACATTGTTAAAAGAACAAAAAGCGCAGACGGCTTTTTATTACCTCTCTTCGAACCTGCGAATCTCCAAGTCAAAAAAACGCCACAAAAACTTGGCAAAAAACTCAACCGAGTGAAAAAAGCGTTAGCCGAGAGCCTAGTCAAAATAGCAAAGAACCAATTAAACAATCAAACAATAACGGTCAAACAAAAACACCAGAAAAACAAGGTACGCAAAGCTCAATTAATATTCAAAAAATAAATAAAAAAGCAGAAGAGACGGTAAAAACTCAGCACAATGAAAATGACGTTTCTTTGAATACGAGACCTCGAAAGCGTCAATCGATAAATCCGGATCAGAGTAATGATTCGTTGACTCCACCAAAAATTACACGGAATGTCGATCATATTATTAGTGAAGAATCAAGATCAAGTCATAGTCGAGATGAAGAAGATGTCGCAAATATTATGTCTGAGATGGAAAATGATATAAAAAGAAAAGAATTGGAAGAAAAATTTAAAGAATCAACAAATTACGATATAAGAAACGTGAAATTTAAGGTAATATTATAAAACTAATTTGGAAGAAACTTCGTTTGGGTGTTTTCCTAGGCGAATGTTATTTTAAAGGGATGATGAGGCAGACTCTGGCCTTGTTATTTCGATTGAGAAAATTAGATAAAAATGACTTCGTTTGGGTGTTTTCCTGGGCGAATGTTATTTTAAATTGATGTAGAGGTAGACTTTGATTCTTTTTGAATGTTGGTATAAAATGACTTCGTTTGGGTGTTTTCCTGGGCGAATGTTATTTTAAATTGATGTAGAGGTAGACTTTGATTCTTTTTGAATGTTGGTATAAAATGACTTCGTTTGGGTGTTTTCCTGGGCGAATGTGATTTTAAAGGGATGATGAGGCAGACTCTGGCCTTGTTATTTCGATTGAGAAAATTTGATTAAAATGACTTCGTTTGGGTGTTTTCCTGGGCGAATGTTATTTTAAATTGATGTAGAGGTAGACTTTGATTCTTTTTGAATGTTGGTATAAAATGACTTCGTTTGGGTGTTTTCCTGGGCGAATGTGATTTTAAAGGGATGATGAGGCAGACTCTGGCCTTGTTATTTCGATTGAGAAAATTTGATTAAAATGACTTCGTTTGGGTGTTTTCCTGGGCGAATGTTATTTTAAATTGATGTAGAGGGAGACTTTGATTCTTTTTGAATGTTGGAATAAAATCACTTCGCTTGGGTGAGGCAGATTGTGGGGATGGTCATTTAATTCGATAAAGGCGCTTTGAAGTTCATAGCAATAAGCCAATAGCAATTTGTAGAATCGTTATAAAAATTGTTCAAGTGGTTCACAGCCTCGATATAACTTGTCTTTTCTGAAACAAAATTTGTGTAATCTAAATTAAGCGTTTGCAAAAACTCTGCAAATTAATTACGCAGTTATTTTAAATCTTTTTTAATGGTGTGCATTTTGAGAATTTTCAGAGTTTTTGAAGGCGCTTAATTTCGATTACAGTTTCGATTACCACTAGAACAATTTTTATAACGATTCCGCAAAATTGCTATGAACTTCACAGCGCCTTTGATAAAGCTAAAAAACAATTCATTTTTTTAACTTTCAATTAAAACTAAATGTTTCTTTTAGATTAAATCAATTTTAAATGATCGCGTAAACCCAATATCAAAGAAGGTCGAGCTCTTTTTGGACTGGCAAGAAGTCATGAGAACGAAATACGGACCGTAAATTAATTTCTCAAACTTTTTTCCCATTCCTTAAATTTTATTTTTACAGATCTTGGGAATCACAAAGTCGAGTTGATTCGGAGATTGTTGACAATTACAAAAAAACAAACCAGAAAAATTTCGAAAAAGCTGTTCAGCATCCAGTTTACCCGAATAAATCAGAGGCCGAGGAAGAATTACTTTTTGCAGAAGATTTAACAGAAGAACAGCTTACGCTTGCCTACGAAATTTTTGCTTGAGCTGGTCAGTTGCCGATGGAAACTCTTAAGAAAAATTAAAAAAATAAATATTATCAATTTACGAATTCTTTTCATTTAACATACTGTATTAAAATTTAATAAATTTTTTTAAATTTACCCATTTTTTTTATTATTTTTTTTTGATTCAAAAATTTAGATTTATTCCAATTTTTTAAACACCGATTTTTAATTCATCATTTCAAGATTAAATTAATTAAATTCTTTCATTTAATTAGTTATTTCTATGATCACATGAAATAAATCTTAACAATATACAGTCACTTTGAAAATATAAAAGAGTCAGAATTTTAGCTCTTGAAAAAGCCGAAATAAATATACCTGTTTTAAACAGTCAGATTAACTTGAACGTAAAATAACTTAAGTCTTAAAAAGCCTTATAAATATAGTAACTTTGAAAAGTGTGTTATTTAAGTCCCGATGCAAAAGTCGTCCTTATTAAGTTCCTATATTTAATGGGTTCTTCTGTTATATTGCAAGTAATGAAAGAAAAAAGGTGAATTAAAATGTTTAAAATGGATTTATTCTTTTTTCTTTCATTACTTGCAATAAATCAACAATAAGTGTTGGTAATTATATCATTCGGTTAGACCCAAAAAGACCTACAACCGACACCAAACCTCAGCAATTATCTTTTTCTTTTATATAATCATTAAATATCAAATTATACTGCTATTGCTAACATTTAATTGCCAACTAATTTTTTTAATCTTAATACCATTTCTTGGAGCTGTCTTTTTGAAAATTTTTAATTTATTTTAGACTCGAAAAATTTTAACCAAAAAACATAAAAACCAAAAATGTCATCAAACGATTGTAAAAGAAGAAATTCGGATTCGATCCTAGAAGAAAAAACTGAAAAAAGAACTGAATTACGAATTCCTAAAGCTTTTTTGGTCTCGAATTCACAAAAACCAGTAAAATGGACGAGAACATGAAGGTTAATATTAATGGAAACAAGAATTTTATTAAGTTTTTGAATAGTCCAACAAGAACAACATCGCTACTATACCTCGAAGAAAACATTCAGAAAAAAGAGGACGAAATGATGAACTCCTCCTTTTTTGAAAAATAAAGGTTTTAAAATTAAAAAATTTCTAAAATTAAAAATATATTGTTTTTTTTATAGAATAAATCGATTGAATTGATTGAACAAGTGTCTACTTCTATTGTTCAGAAGGTTCAGAATTTTGTTCCTGACACAGAACCAAAAATTAACATTCGAGTAAATTTAAGACTTTTTTCTACACATCTTGTATAGATTGTTTGAATTTTTTTTTTAAAGTTAGTAAATGGTTCCTCAACACCGATTCACAATCGATCCATGAATATTGATGATTGTGAAAATTTGCAAAATTTAAACAATGATTTGATAAAAGCTTATGAAGAAATCGACGCATTAAATAACAAGATGATCCTTATGACTTCTGAAAACGAAGATGCTATTAATCATCTGAGAACCGAATTTATGGATTTAGAAGTAAATTGTGTTGAAAATATTAATTTAAAAAAAAAATTTCTGAATAATAATTTTTTTAGAACGCATACAAAAATCAATTAAAATCAAACGAGCAGCTTTTAAAAGATTTTCAAGAAAATGAAGAAGTAATACTAAAAGAGAAGGCAAATATTCAGTCCAAAGTCGATAATTTGTAGGTTTTTAAGTTCGACAAAAATAAAATTTGTAAATAAATTATTTTATTTTAAGATCTAAACAATCTTTAAAATACCAAAGGGATACAGAGGAATATATCAAAAACCTTCAAAAAGAGTTGATTGAAGTAAAAAATCAATATAATTCGCTTGAATCACAATTTAAGGGAAGAAAGTGCCCGTACCCAAAATGTGATGGAGAGGGAAACGTAAATTCAGCTCACAAAAAGCACACAACCTTAAACAATTGTCCAAAAAGACAAAAGGAAATAGATTCTCACAAGGATTTAGAGCGAGAAAATCAACTTTTAAAAAACGAAAAATGCAAGTTGAAACAAGATTTTGAATATGATTTAAAAAGTGAAAAAGAAGCTTTCAATTCGCGATTAATTGATCAAAAAAAAGAAATTAACAATTTGGAAGAAGAAATAATGCGATTAAACAATCAAATTGATAATTTGCAAAAACAAAATACAGATTTAATGGGTGAAAACGGCCACTTAAGGGTAAACATGGTAAAAAATGATTCAGAAAAGTAAGCTTTATTAAATTGTTTTGTTATCAGAAGTTAATTTTTTTTTTTAAATATCTCTAGGGAAAATAAATTTAAAGCAAAAATTTTTAATATCGGTAAGCTCAAAACACAAGTAACTGAGCTGCTTGAAGAAAATGGCCGATTGAAGCTCAACAACAACACAATTTCAGAAAAGTAAGACTTAAAAATTCAATTTTTTGATAAGCGAAGTTTATTCACTCGAATTTACTAAAGGGACCAAACCATTCAAAATCAAAAGGCTCAAATAGACCAACTCCAAACACAAGTCACTCAGTTACTTAATGAAAACGATCAATTGAAAGTCAACAACAATAATACCGAATCAGAACAGTATTAAAGCTTTTATTTTTTATCTAAAATTGAGCATTTTAAATTATAAAAATTTAAAGGTTCAAGGCTACACAGGCTAAAAAAACTGAAATCGACCGTCTCCAAAAACAAGTGACTTGCTTGCTTGGAGAAAATGGTGAATTAAAGCTCAACAACATAAAAACAGTTAATGAAAAGTAAGCTTTATTAAATTGTTTTGTTATCAGAAGTTAATTTTTTTTTTTAAATATCTCTAGGGAAAATACAATTCAAGCCAAAAATGTTGATATCGGTAAGCTCAAAACACAAGTAACTGAGCTGCTTGAAGAAAATGGCCGATTGAAGCTCAACAACAACACAATTTCAGAAAAGTAAGACTTAAAAATTCAATTTTATGATAAGCGAAGTTTATTCACTCGAATTTACTAAAGGGACCAAACCATTCAAAATCAAAAGGCTCAAATAGACCAACTCCAAACACAAGTCACTCAGTTACTTAATGAAAACGATCAATTGAAAGTCAACAACAATAATACCGAATCAGAACAGTATTAAAGCTTTTATTTTTTATCTAAAATTGAGCATTTTAAATTATAAAAATTTAAAGGTTCAAGGCTACACAGGCTAAAAATACTGAAATCGACCGTCTCCAAAAACAAGTGACTAGCTTGCTTGGAGAAAATGGTGAATTAAAGCTCAACAACATAAAAACAGTTAATGAAAAGTAAGCTTTATTAAATTGTTTTGTTATCAGAAGTTAATTTTTTTTTTTAAATATCTCTAGGGAAAATACAATTCAAGCCAAAAATGTTGATATCGGTAAGCTCAAAACACAAGTAACTGAGCTGCTTGAAGAAAATGGCCGATTGAAGCTCAACAACAACACAATTTCAGAAAAGTAAGACTTAAAATTCAATTTTATGATAAGCGAAGTTTATTCACTCGAATTTACTAAAGGGACCAAACCATTCAAAATCAAAAGGCTCAAATAGACCAACTCCAAACACAAGTCACTCAGTTACTTAATGAAAACGATCAATTGAAAGTCAACAACAATAATACCGAATCAGAACAGTATTAAAGCTTTTATTTTTTATCTAAAATTGAGCATTTTAAATTATAAAAATTTAAAGGTTCAAGGCTACACAGGCTAAAAATACTGAAATCGACCGTCTCCAAAAACAAGTGACTAGCTTGCTTGGAGAAAATGGTGAATTAAAGCTCAACAACATAAAAACAGTTAATGAAAAGTAAGCTTTATTAAATTGTTTTGTTATCAGAAGTTAATTTTTTTTTTTAAATATCTCTAGGGAAAATACAATTCAAGCCAAAAATGTTGATATCGGTAAGCTCAAAACACAAGTAACTGAGCTGCTTGAAGAAAATGGCCGATTGAAGCTCAACAACAACACAATTTCAGAAAAGTAAGACTTAAAAATTCAATTTTATGATAAGCGAAGTTTATTCACCTGGAATTTACTAAAAGGGACCAAACCATTCAAAATCAAAAGGCTCAAATAGACCAACTCCAAACACAAGTCACTCAGTTACTTAATGAAAACGATCAATTGAAAGTCAACAACAATACTTCCGAGTCAGAACAAAATGAATTGTCTTTCCAACAAATTCGAAATCAATTAAACGAAGGAAAGCTAAAAAATCACCAACTAATAGATGAAATTTAACATTTTATAATTGACATGTTTTACTTCTCGATATTCAATGTCAAACGTGATTTTAGAAAGAAAATTACTAGCCAGTTTCAAGAATTCAAAATCAATATCAAGTATCTGAATTTGACGAATATGACCTTTAAAAAACGAATATGACCTTTTAAATTACGGTATCGTTTTTAATCCAGAAGCATATTCATCTAAATGTGGTTATCCTGGTTGTGATGGTTCCGGTAATGTGAATGAAAAGCATAATAAGCATTACAAGTATCTTTGGTTTTGATGGGTTTTTTCTAATTTTAATTCTAAATAATCTAATTTATTTTTAAGAGCAAAGCATTGTCCATATAACCCAAGAAATAAAGTTATAATTGAGCAAAGAAAAAGAATTCACCAGTTAAATCATTCACTTTTAACCTTCCAAGCTGACTTAAATGATTTGCCTTCGCAGTTATCCGAATGCCTTTTCCAATTAAACGATCTGAAAGAAAAAATTCAAGTTAAAGATCAAGAAATAAATACATTAAAACAGAATTTAGGTATATTTTTGTAAACATTTTAAACTTAATATTTTTTAAATTTTTTATTTTAAATTTTATTTTAGAAAATCAAATAAATCCAATCAACAATGAAAGAAAATCTTTAAAGAGACCAGCACAAGAAGCTTTTGCTTATTATACAAGCACCGGCAGTGCTAATGGAAAAGATTTATTTGAAGGTCCGCGAGGAGGTGTATTTTATATAAGCGATAAAGGCAAACCTACGTACGTTAAAACAGGAATCAAAACTTTTGCTACGGATATGCAAATTTGATACTAAAAAAAGATCAGATTTAGAGAAGGGTCGCATTCCTGTAAACGGAAACCAATGTAAAAAGTTCAATTTTGAAATTGATGGTTCAAAATCTAATGGTCCTTTAACGGTTAAATTTCATTTTTAAAATTTTTACTTTTTATTTTTTATGATGTGTATTTTTTATTTTCTTTATAGTTGGTATGTTTTATATTTTCAATCCTTAAAATTTTTTGAATCGGTGTATGACGTTCTGTTGAGTAATTGGTATGAAATGGTTTTACATTTCATCCTGATATGAACCCTATGATTGTGTCCGATTATCTTGAAGTTTGGAATCGAATCAAGCATGTTTTGAGTTCAAAAAGCTAATTTCTGACAGTAATTTTGATCAAAAATTGATCAAAATACCCAAGAGGTAGATTTAAGAAATGAAATCAGAAATTAGCTTTTTTGGACCCAAAATAAGCTTGTGAAGATTTTGGATTTCAAGATTAATTGGACCAAACATAGGGGGATTATCAGGATTAGATGTAAAATCAAATCATACTAAAACTGAAAACTAATCGAGACAGATTTTAAAAACTAATTTTATTTTACATAATTTTGATTTTTTAAAAAATAAATTATTTAATTTTATCTTTTTATTGATTTTTGCTTACAATACACAAAAACACAAAGACAAACAGAGAAATACTAGAATTCGATCTCGTTGTTATTTTGTTTTTTTAAAAACATGCAATATTTGATAAATAATCGTGAGCTCTGCTATTTTCAGCAAGTTAATCTTTTAATAGATCTCTTGTGTACAGATCTCCCATTTCACCAGCCTCAATTTTTTTTGGTTGATTATAATCCGGACTATAATTTCGATAAATCCGATCTGCGTCATCAAAAGCTTAATTGATTGGGGTTTGGATATCGTTCGCGATTCTTTCGTATTCCCAGTGTATTCAATAAGTTTTCTAGATGAATTTTTTGTGTTTTCTTGGTGTATTCTTGTTTCTACGGAACTCTTGAATGTATTCTTTAAAGATGTATTTTTTTAAAGTTTTCTGAAATACATCTGGAAGGATTCTGCAATACACATAAGAATTCTTTGAGTTTTCAGGAATACATTATTTTCAAAATTATGTATTTTTTCCTTTTAAAAAACACATAGAATATATTAAGAATACACTTGTGGATTCATTTGTTAGTATTCTGGAAGTATAGTCGACTCACTTTAATCCGAACTACGTTAATCCGAATTTTTTACCAGTTCGGTTAAAATTTGTCTCCCATTCAGGTCTCCATACATGTAAATGTACGGGTTTAATCCGGATTATTTTATCCAAACTAAATTTTCTGGGTCCGGAAATGTTCGGATTAAAGCGAGCCCACTGTATTCCCATATACATTGCCAAAACCAAGTTTTAAGATTCATTTATAGCAATAATACCGTAGATAAAATTTTATTTTTATAGCTATAAAATGCAAATCTAACTTAACAATATTATTGATTGAGATCAATCAATTTTATTTTTCTGAATTAAGAATCTAAATTAACAAAAAAAATTGAACATAATTGTAATAATTTCAATTTCTTAAAAAAATTAATTAACTTTTTAATTTGTTTTAAAAGATTTTGCTCTGCTCCGACAGAAATTGCTCCAAACTTCAACGTCGCAGCTGTCGTTTGATGTAATTTTGGGATTGATATTTTAAATTTAATGGCATATAATACTCTTTGTATGAAAACCCCAAAAAACATATACGATTACATTTAAAAGTGATCCTTTCAGTTTTCCTAAAAAAGAGCCTTATTTGTAAAAAGTAAAACCATAGATTTGTTCCAAATTTTGTCTAGTTTATTTTTTGGAAAAAATTAGAGGGGGTCATAAGTGACCCCTGGGACTAGATGTGACTCCCTCATCCAGCATATAGCTCAGTCCTTTACTCTTCCGCTCTATGGGTCATTTCCTAAGAGGGCGCTTTTCCAATGCCAACACACCAACGGCAGCTCAACCAAACAAACCATTCCAAGCCGAAACCAAAAATAAGTTCGGGAGAGCATCAAAGGTTGAGGCTAAGAAGAAAGCTGATGAGAAAGCCAAGTCTAACCCAGACTTCCAACTAAGAGGGTCTGAAAGACTGAACGCGCAAGCTTCGGTCTAAAAAAAACCGGAGGGAAGATGTAGTGTAGCAAGCACAAGTGTAAATTTTGATTTGAATCAAAGAAAACTGGACAAGCTTTCGGTTGTTTGGCTTAACTTGAGGGTGTGAAAGGGGTCGCAACGAGTTATACCCCTATGTATGTGGATTTTGGGTAAACTTTTGTATTTTTTGGAAAAAGTTGAGAACCAAGTTACACAAAACAGGTACTAAATAAAGGCTCTTGAGATGAGGAATCTAATTATAAAATAACAAAAACGCTAGAGATTAGCTTGAACTTAATCGAAATCTCCAAATTTTAAAGAATTGTTGTCATAAAAAATTTCAAGGTTTTACAATCAAAAAATTGTTTTTTCAGTGCTTTTGTGTAAAAATCTGTTTTTTGGTTGTCATGAAACCACATCTATTGACGAGAAATTATATCTCAAAAATCATGAAAAACGAAAAAGAGAAGAAGATCAATTTGGCTTTTTATTAGCTAATCGTGGTACATTTAAAATCTTCATGACATTCAAAAAATTAGATTTGGAAATATTTCCCTAAAAAGAAAATGATATTTTTGCTTAATAGAATATTCACCTTAAATCTTTTATTTCGCTTTTACTTTAATAAAATAAAAAAATGAAATAACGCCATGGTGAAGTTTGAAGCAAATTTTATTTTTTAAAACTGTAAAATTCGATTTGTTCCCGGATTAACTTATTTTCATTTCAGAGTGTTTCAAAATAGAATAAAAAAATTAGCGTATGTACAAAAAACTTTATTCTCATTAAATGTCTCAAAAAATAATGCTTCAAAAAATATTATTCATTCAATATATAAATAAATTAATTAATAAATATTAAGTATCCCAAGATATTCGAACATATCTCCAGTATGTATTGGCGATATGGTCTAATATCTTGGCATACTTAAAATAGTGTTGGTCCGCAAACAAATATTAAAACAAAATGAGAATACAGTCGACTCGCGATAATCCGTATACAAAAAGCCCTAGAAAATTGTTGTACGGATTAAAATCTACGATTAATCAAATACATGTAATAGCATCGGAAAGGGCTCCGAGCCCGGGTATTTCGGTTCGGATGTCAAATTATTCGGATTAAACTGTATGAAACAAGATTTACTTATTCATAAGATTATTTTCTATGTTACATTTTTTCTATTTCATTTTGAAACAATCTGAAATGAGAATCTTATAAATCGGGAAGACACCAAAAATTAATTTGATAACTTTCAAGGAATTGAATTTCTTTCTCTCTAGTCCTTATCAAACATGTTAAATTTAATGTTTTTCAGCAGTCTAGTAGGAAAAAAGCCTCACATCAACTGCAGCAATCCGCAAAATATGTCAAGTAGAAGATGAGAATGTCCTTAAAGTAAGAAAGGCACAAGTTTAACAGTGGTGATACGTGCCTTCGAAGGAAAAAGGGGTCTGGAAGACCAGTGAGTTTCGATCAGGACAACCTGAGTACGTAGGTAGAGAGCAACACCCTGGTTAGTACTTGTGAATTATCAAGTGACCTAAGCACTTCACAGTCGATCATATTTCGTCATCTTTAGTTGATCCATAAAGTAAATAGACGCTGCCGAGTTGTTTAACACGATTTGAAATCTTTTGATCTTTAGAAAACTAATCAAAAATCCTCTTGATGAACGATTTTTCAGAAGGGTAATTTCTTGCGATGAGAAATGGATCTATTTTTGAAATACTGATGACAGAAACCATTGGTTGGACCTATCTCAACCAGAGCCGTAGCTTGAGACTTTTGTTAGGGGGGGTCGAACCCTAACAAAAGTTCAAATTTTCAGATTATTTGTTCTTCAATTATTGAAATTTTCAGATGTTGAAATAATTTTAGGGATATTTTAGGGAATAATTTTAGCCTTTACTCTTCCGCTCTATGGGTCATTTCCTAAGAGGGCGCTTTACGGGCGCTTTATCTTGGTTAGTAAAACCAAGATCAAGTTGAACCTGTATGACTTGAGTTTTTTAGCTCAAAAAAGCTGGAATGGTACAAGAGAGGTATCGAATTGCTCGCTGACAGATGGCTTAAGTTCATAGAGTATAAAGGTGTATATTAAACGTGTCGCAGGTCATTATAATTAAATGTTTTTTGATCCATTTGGAATTTTTGGGATTTTGAGTCAAAACTTCACAACAGTCCCCTTTACCTTTGTTTTGATCATTTATTTTTACTTAAAATGAAAGTTTAATAAAATTATCTTTAATTTGAATTTAATAAATCATATCTCTATTCCATATATAAACCTTTCCTTGTCCATCACCACTCACTAACTCACCATACGGTAAAACCATCAATGAAATAATACCCGACAAATGACCTAACAATTTTTTCTCAAAAGTCCCACTCAAAACGTTCCATATTTGTATTTCAAAGTTAAAATATAATCCAATAGCTAATTTACCATCTGGTAAAATCGATAACGAATTTACTTCATCTCCAGTCACAAGGGTACTCTTTAAATTATATGTCAAAGAATCCCATATTCGAACTGTACCATCTTTAGCACCACTAATCAAATCTTGATTAACAGATTTTATCAAACTATAAATACAATCAGTATGACCTGATAAAGTTTGTTTTAAACTATAATCAATTCGACTCAATACAATAATTGTTGTATCACATGCCGCAGTAGCTATATCTCCATTTCGAGTCACTACAATACCCCATATATTAGCTTTATGATCTGTTAATATACTTACTAATGACCAATCGTTTGAATTCCAAATTTTAACCTTAAAGTCTAGCGACCCACTTGCGACTAAACCGTTGCCTAAACACGCTAGTTTAGTAACAGCTTTGTTATGAGCACTGATAATCTTACTCAAAGTCCAATTTCCAATATTCCATATCTCAATATTTCCATTAAGCAATGAAACTGCTAAAATATTGAGTTGTTACCTCGAGTAAACAATACACTGAAGATGGTAATTGTATCTTTTTAACTAAGGTCAAATTTTTTGAATCCCAAATGTTCATTGAACTATCATACGATCCACTCATAATGTAACCGTTGGTTAAAAAAATCAATGAAAATATCCAATCGGCGTGACTGTACAATAATGTTACATTTTCAACTAAGGTTTTGTAATTGTAAGTTGAGTTAAATGATTGACAGTCAGTGGCGTATCTACGTGAGGCGAACTACGGCGGACCGCCGTACATGAAAATTTCGGATGAGGCGTCGCCTCATATGAAAAAATCAATTACTTATTCTAAACTTGCTTCAAAAATTAATTTGATAGCTTGTTTCGATTATTTTTTATTTTTCGCTCCTTTTTTTTTTAAATCCAATAATAATTTTAAACAATAAAGTCCATTGTTCTTTTTTTTTCTTGTTTTCTTCAAAATGAGAAATTTCTAACCGCTTAATCATGAGAAAATTTTTAATCGCTCAATCATCAAATGATAAAGCCGCCTCAACTAGTTCAGCTTTATCAATCCCCATTATAAAGCTGAACTAGTTGAGATACCAATGATAACAATCCTTCTTTGTCAATATCGTACCCCTTAGTCATTTCAAAAGATTTTAGCGTTGGGGTCCTGCACCCCCCCCCCCAGGGGTATCTCGCCGTATATCCCATTGAGTTCTGGCTACGCCACTGTTGACAGTTGCAATCGCATGTTATGAATGGGTATTGACTCTTGGTGGATAAATTTGATTTCAATGTATCTTTATGATAAAAGACTAAGTTCGATGAATTTTCGATGAGATAATTCAATGAACTTGAGTTGTAAAGTTTGCAATTATTATTTTTAATTGAAACAACAGAGCAATTAAGAGTTTTGGTACAATGTCCAATACATTTGAATTTGTTAGTATTGACCAAAGTGTTAATTATACCAAAATCATCTCGGATTAAATAGTTCTCGAGAAGTTTGTAAGCTTTGGTCTCAAAGCTAAGCTTAAAATTAATAAAAAACACAAACATAATTAAAAGTTTCATGTTTTTGAGAATCGAAACAAAAAAAGTAAGATTTCTTTTATATTCTTTAGTTTTTTTATTTAATTAATAAAATTAATTATTTAAAATTTTTTTGAATTTAAAATTCAATCTTAAAGAATTTGCGCAATTTATTGGAATTTTAAAAAAAAAATTTATTTACTACACAAATAAAG
This sequence comes from Brachionus rubens, assembly GCA_022207745.1. NCBI lineage: Eukaryota > Metazoa > Rotifera > Eurotatoria > Ploima > Brachionidae > Brachionus > Brachionus rubens. Next base: position 23,773 of record JAJVHD010000006.1, read on the forward strand.
TGACTTATCTTTATTTAGTTCATTTAATAAGCTCAAGAAATTCGAATCCTAATAAAGTAAGACAGACCTCATTGAATTATTGCGTTTGTTGAGAATTGGATTCATAGTTGAAGAGTATGTAACAAGATCGTCTGAAATAGATTATGGATACCTAACTCATAAGGGTTCAAATTTTTCAACGCATCGCGTAGATCAGTACTCTAGATCACGAGAAACGTTAACTTCTTTAAACTTTTCTACTCATAGGATTAAAACGATGTGACCATAACACCTCTTGATAGTGGACCAGCATCAACCCAAACTCCATCATTAAACGATTCCAGTCCAATGCCAACACACCAACGCCAGCTCAACCAAACAAACCATTCCAAGCCGAAACCAAAAATAAGTTCGGGAGAGCATCAAAGGTTGAGGCTAAGAAGAAAGCTGATGAGAAAGCCAAGTCTAACCCAGACTTCCAACTAAGAGGGTCTGAAAGACTGAACGCGCAAGCTTCGGTCTAAAAAAAACCGGAGGGAAGATGTAGTGTAGCAAGCACAAGTGTAAATTTTGATTTGAATCAAAGAAAACTGGACAAGCTTTCGGTTGTTTGGCTTAACTTGAGGGTGTGAAAGGGGTCGCAACGAGTTATACCCCTATGTATGTGGATTTTGGGTAAACTTTTGTATTTTTTGGAAAAAGTTGAGAACCAAGTTACACAAAACAGGTACTAAATAAAGGCTCTTGAGATGAGGAATCTAATTATAAAATAACAAAAACGCTAGAGATTAGCTTGAACTTAATCGAAATCTCCAAATTTTAAAGAATTGTTGTCATAAAAAATTTCAAGGTTTTACAATCAAAAAATTGTTTTTTCAGTGCTTTTGTGTAAAAATCTGTTTTTTGGTTGTCATGAAACCACATCTATTGACGAGAAATTATATCTCAAAAATCATGAAAAACGAAAAAGAGAAGAAGATCAATTAGATGAGTACAATGTAGCCTGCAGTCGTTTTATTCCGATCTCCAGTAATGTTCAAAAAAAGAAATACGCTCCATGGTTGAACAATGAGATTAAAAAAGCCTTGAGAAAAAAATACTCAGATTGGCAGGCATTTATGAAAAGTGGTTGGTCGGTTGAGAAGAAAACAACTTATGCAATCTCGAAAAATATTGCATCTAAATTGGTGTCTGAAGCGGTAAGAAACTACGAAAAAAGCCTTGCAAAATCCGCAAAATCAAATCCCAAACTATTTTACAAATACGTCAACAACAAAACGAGTCAAGGTTTAAAGGCACCTATTAAAGGTTTAATGGATAGTAACAACCAAATTGTAAATCAACCCGAAGAAATGGTTAATATTTTAAACGAACATTTTCAATCCGTTTTTACCGAAGACGATTATGAAAGAAAAGCTCCAAAATTCGAAAGCCGTACGAATATAAAATGCGACGTTAATCTCGAAGAGTTTTTTACACAAGAGAGCGTTTTTACAAAGTTGAAACAGCTGAATGTCAACAAAGCTGTTGGACCGGATAAAGTTAGTGGTTTTATTCTTAATAAAGTAGCAGTAACCGCAAGTATGCCTGTTTACTTAATCTTTAGAGAATCCCTAATGACAGGTCTTTTGCCCTCGATATGGAAGCAAGCCAACGTCACTGCTCTTCATAAAAAAGGCTCGAGGTTAAACCCTGGAAACTATCGACCAGTTTCTCTTACGTGTATTCTTTGTAAAGTGTTAGAAAGTTTCATCAAAGAGATAATGTTAAAACATCTAAAAGAAAATAAGTTGTTGTCCAGTGCACAGCATGGTTTCGTCCCAAATAGGTCATGCACAACAAATTTGCTAGAAACAGTTGACCTGATCACAAATGCTTTGGCAAACGGAGAGCCTATTGACATAGTGTACAAAGATTTTTCGAAAGCCTTTGATAGGATTTCTCACAGGCTCCTGATACAAAAATTACCCCATTATGGTTTTGTCGGTCTAATCCTGAATTGGATAAAGGAATTTCTTTCAAACAGAAAACAAAGAGTCATATTGGGTTGTGTGGTCTCGGAATGGCTTGATGTTACCAGTGGAGTTCCACAGGGATCGGTACTTGGCCCGATTCTTTTCATAATTTTTATTAACGATCTAGTGGATTGTTTAATCAATGAACCAAAGAAGTACGCAGACGATACAAAAGTATTGGCAGTAATTAGAGGTATCGTCGATAACCTTAGTTTACAGTCAGATATCGATACAATATCCAGCTGGGCGATGACTTGGTCATGTGACTTAAACATAGAAAAGTGTAAAGTGATGCATATTGGGTTGCAAAATCCAAATTTCGAATATACAATTTTTAACAAAGAAGGCACGCAAGTAATGGAAAAGACAATTTTAGAGAAGGACCTTGGTGTGTTCTTCAGCAAGGATTTAAAATGGGAAACACACATAAGACACTGCTGTGGACGTGCTAATAGAATCCTTGGGGTTATTCGAAATAATTTCAAATACCTAGATCTAAACGTTATGAGATTGTTATACGGTTCACTTGTAAGACCTCATTTGGACTACGGTGTTAGTGTGTGGAGTCCATTTCTGGAGAAAGATAAGCAAGAAATTGAAAAGGTGCAGCGCCGGGCAACGAGATTGGTTCCAGGTTATTCAAAACTAACGTACGATGAAAGACTTATGAGATTCAACATGACAGATTTGGACACTAGACGACGAAGAGGTGATTTAATCCAGTTCTTTAAAATAGTTAATAATTTTGAGAAGGTCGATTTTATTAATGGAATTCCATCAAGAGTTGGTCAAGAGTCATACAATTTAAGGGGTCACAAAATGGGCATTAATAGAGAATTGGTTAAGAACTGTGCAGTTCGTTTTAATTTTTTCACAAATCGAGTTGTTAACGACTGGAATAGTTTGCCACAGAGAGTAATCGAAGCAACAACAACTGAAAATTTCAAGGCAAAACTAGATGAATGGTGGAAGGGCAAGTCACATGGGCTTGCAAAAAAACTGCTATAGCCGTAAGGCTCTACTCGATTTATCGAGTCGCAGTTAAAACTACTACTACTACTACTAATTTGGCTTTTTATTAGCTAATCGTGGTACATTTAAAATCTTCATGAGATTTAAAAAAATAAGATTTGGAAATATTTCCCTAAAAAGAAAATATTAAAATAATATTTTTGCTTAATAGAATATTCACCTTAAATCTTTTATTTCGCTTTTACTTGAAATAACGCCACGGTGAAATTTGAAACAAATTTTTGGAGCAAAGCAAATTTTATTTTTTAAAACTGTAAAATTCAATAAATAGATGACTCCATAACTAAACAAAATTTCTTAAACTTGTGTCATTCCTCTTGGACGTGACAACGTGAAAAAGTGAAGATGCTCAAAAGACATTACTAGGTCGATTTAGAACAGGGTTGTCAACAGGAGTCCAAAGTTTACTGTGTACTTCTGAACCTAAAGACATGGATCAGGCAATTGATTTAGCTAACAAAGTGGAAATGGCTTTGGATTTACAAATGAAAAAACTCACAATCAACACGGTAGAAACCGAAAAAAGGGATCATTCAAATGAAAGAAGACACAAAGATCACAGATACAGCCATGAAAGTAGATCTTTTAGTAGAGAAAAAAGGGATAACAGACGAAGATCTATTACACCGTATAGACCTAAAAACAGAGCATCAAGCTCAGAATCCCAAAAATCAAACTCATCATATAAAAATAACGAGTGTTTCATATGTGGCAAAATCGGTCATTATGCTAGACATTGTAGAAAAAGACAACAACATCAGCGTCCTTTTAAAGATTTTGATAATCAAAAGGACAAACACAGAAATTCAAAAAACTAAAACGCACTGGAAAAATGAGGGTTCATCCAGTGTTGCACAATGAAACATTCCCTCACAAAACAAATTCAGCAACATATGTCAAAATTAGTATTAATGGAGTAAAAGTTAACGCTATCCTAGACTCTGGAGCAGCTAAATCAATGATAAACGAAAGCATCGCAAATCAAGCTAAAGTCAACATAAATGATTCAAACAAGAAAAACAAGTACATCGCAGCAAATGGAGAAGAAATGGTTTCAAATGGTGAAGCAAGCGTACAAATAGATATCGGAAGTTTTAATCTAACTCAAAACTGCGAAATCATCAAAAATCTTTCTGCTGACGCATTGCTCAGTACAGATGTACTTTTAGCTCAGGGTGCAATCATTGATTACAAAAACAGAAGTCTTACAATTGGTAACACTAGAGTTCCATTAATAATAAACAAATATAAAAATGATCTTTGTCTCACAATCGAAAAACTAACCGAAATCAAGGCAAATTGCCAACAAACTATATGGGTGGATGCACCTTCCACCTCACACAAAACAGTGTTAATTGAAGGAGTTAATAGACTTAACCAAAATTGGAAAGTCCCAGATTATTTAGCAACAATCGAAAATGGCAAAATTCCAATAATTATATCAAACTCCAACCCATTTCCAACCAAAATCAATCCTCGTACAGTAATTGCACACGTAGAGGAAGTTGAAGCCGAAATTGAGGTACCATGGAAAAACAAAGATTATACAGAAGTTCAAGTCTCTGATTTAATCAACTGGAGCACATCAAGGTTAACTAAAACTCAAAGAGATGAATTAAAAAAGCTCATAAAGAGATATGAGGATGTTTTTTCAAAAGGAGATGGTGATTTGGGGCGTTGCGAAAAATTCAAATTTAACATTGATACTGGGGACAGTAAACCTATAAAACAAAGGGCATATAGGGTCCCGTATGCTAAACAAGAGCAAATCGAAAAAATGGTCAACGATATGATAGATCAAAAAGTAATATCGAAATCAAAAAGTCCATGGGCCTCTCCAGTCGTATTAGTAAAGAAGAAAAATGGTTCAGAACGTTTTTGTGTAGATTTTAGAAAGTTGAACGCAGTTACAGTCAAGGATAACTACCCACTCCCATTAATCGACGAAACCATAGAAAAGCTTAGGACAGCTAAGTTTTATTCGTCAATGGATCTCGCAAGTGGATATTGGCAAATGATTTTGGATGAAATGTCAAAAGAAAAGACGGCTTTCATTACTCATAAAGGTCTTTACCAATTCGAAGTTATTCCGTTCGGATTAAGTAACGCAGGGGCGGCATTCCAGAGAAACATGGAAACAATTTTAGCAGATTTACACAACACACTGGTTTACATTGACGATATACGGTATTTTAGTGAGACATTCGAAGAGCATCTCAAACATTTGGAAGAGTTATTTATTAGGCTCAGAGAGGCGAAACTAAAACTCAAGAGTAAGAAATGCTCATTCGGTGTGAATCAAGTAAAATTTCTGGGATATGTAATATCACCGGAAGGAATAAAACCAGATGAAGACAAGATTAAAGTCGTAAAGAACTACCCAGTTCCAAGAAATCCAAAAGAGATTAAGCGTTTCTGTGGGTTAGCGTCATACTACAGAAAATTTATTCCAAATTTCAGTACTCTTATAGACCCAATTAACCGTCTGTTAAAAAAAGATTGTAAATTCGAATGGACAAGGACATGTGAACAGGCTTTCAGAGAAATAATCGAGAAATTAATAAATCCACCGCTTTTAGCTTATCCGGATTTTACGAAGCAATTCTGTCTATCAACAGACGCTTCTGGTGTCGGTGTCGGAGCTGTGTTATATCAATTGGACAATCAAGGAAACGAGCTAGTAATAGCGTACGCAAGTAGAAGTTTAAGAGTATCAGAAAGGAATTATCCGGCTATAGAACTCGAATGTTTAGGAATCGTATGGGCAGTCGAACAATTTAGACCGTATCTTTACGGGAGAAAATTCATTGTAATGTCGGATCATAATCCTTTAGCCTACTTGGACAATATGAAAATGAATTCAAGAAGAATACAAAAATGGAGATTAGTTTTAGCCGAGTATGACAAAGAAATCAAGTACAAGAAAGGTTCCAAAAACACAAACGCGGACGCTTTATCAAGAATCGAAGCATTTTCGATCATTAACGACCGTCCAGATCTGTCAAAACTCCAAAAAGAAGATAAATATCTCGCACAAATCTTCGCCAATCTTGATACAAATCAAAGATATAAACGTTACTTTGTGAAAAACGACATACTGTATAAAAGTTACGATAGATATCCAGCAAAGATAATGATCCCAAAAAGTTTGGTAAATAGTGTATTGGAGTCATGTCACGATGGTATGGGCGGAGGACATCTCGGTTTAAAAAAAACATGCGCAAAAGTTAAGAGCAAGTACCTGTGGTATTCATTGCACAAGGACATTTTAACATGGATAAAGTCGTGCAAAGTTTGCGCGGGAATAAAAAGTCCAAAGGTTAGCAAAGCAAAGTTAAACCCAATTACAGATTTCACAAAACCTTTTGATATGGTTGGAGTCGACATTTTAGGACCATTACCGATAACTAAAGACGGAAATAGATACGTAATCGTTTTTACAGATTATCATTCAAAATGGGCAGAAGCGTTTGCAATGAAAACAATCGACGCAAAAACCGTAGCAAAAATTTTCATAAACGAAATCGTAACAAGACACGGTGCCCCAGGTAAACTCCAATCAGACCAAGGTAGACAATTCATTTCAAAATTAATGATTGAAATATGCGAGTATATGAAAACTAAAAAATTAACAACAACAGCGTACCATCCAGAAACGAATGGTCTCACAGAACGATTCAACAAAACCTTATGTCAAATATTAGCAAGTTATACATCTAAAAACCAAACAGATTGGGACGAATACATTAATATAGCCTTATTCGCATACAGAGTGAGTCCTCAAGAAACAACGCTCAAATCTCCTTTCGAAGTAATTTACGGAAGAAACGCAAGACTTCCAAGCGAAATCGAAAAACACGCAGACATTCAAATAATCGATTTCGAGAAAATTTGGAAACAAGTGAGTGATCAAATCCAGAAGGTCTACAAGACACAGAAAGAAAAATATGACAAAAAACACAAACAACTCGATTACAAAGTAAACGAAATGGTCCGGTTACACTCACCAGCAGTCGAAGTGGGTTTGTCTCAAAAATTAAGAAATGATAAATGGAGTGGGCCATTCAAAATAACTAAAGTAGTAAATGATTGTAATGTTGAATTAGATATTCGAAATAAGAAGAGGATCGTACATGTTAATCGTTTAAAGAAAGCCGAAATACAAATTGACGAAGACAAATCAAAGGAAAACATCAGAAAAAGCATCTTGGTAACCAAAAAGAAAGAGAAAAGTTCAAAGTCAGTAAAGTTCAAGGACGATGTAAACATCACAAAACATGATCCACGATACAATTTAAGACCAAGAAAATCCAATTAGTTCATTCAATTTAAAACAAAAATTAAAAGAAACAAAAAAAAAATATAAAAAACAACAACGAAAATGCCAAACAGCAAAGCCAAACAATTGAGATTGATGAAGATCAAAACACTCCAAAACGAATATTTGAACACTTCGATTCCACTTCCAAATTACAATCGGAAAAGAGACGAGTCACCAAACACAAGCGCTAATCGTAAAGCGTACAACGACGAAAAAAGATTAGAGACTCAGAAAAAAAAGCCAATCATACGGACCATTCAAACAAATCGGTAACAGACCAAAAGAAACCAACAAAGAATGTAAAAAATCTGGTTATTGAAAAGATGGCAACATTCGACGAAAAAATGGCCGATATAAAAAAGAATTACAGAGAGCGCCGAGCCATTAAAATGAATCAAAAAACGGGAAGAGTTCCACGCTAAAAATCGCGGACTTGCAATAAAGGCCGAAGAAAAACCCGCAGCCAGGATACAACAATTATCAAAAAACAAGACGAAAAAACATTACAGACGGAACGAGCCGAAATCAAGCATCGAAGTTACCCTCAAACAACGGTTGACAAGTGAACAAGTTAACGCAGACAGAACACATAATGGCGTGCTGTGTCACAAAATACTCGAACTAGATTTAAAAACAAATATCAATCGGGCAAATCTAATGGGCAAATTTTTCGTATTGAGAATGAAATACAAAGGCAACAAACAAGTCATAAAATTAGTAGCAGAAGCCTACGAAAACTTAAAAAAACTTTTTTAAATAAAATATTTTTTTTTTTAAAAAACATTTATTTTTATTACTATCTTTTAAAGAAAATTTATGGGAAAATTTTTTTTGTAAAAGGGGGGATGTCACGTCCAAGAGGAATGACATATAAAATAAATGTTTTATGTTCAAAGAAAGATGTCACTTTTTATTATATAAATTATATTAATTTAATTATCATCTTTAATTTGTTAATTAATATATATTCAAATTATTACTTATTTTATTATCATAAATAAACTCACTTGAATTAGAGGAAGATTATTCTTTCTAGTCAAGCCAACTTAAATATATCTTTATTTACTTTGTGTTGCGCCATAAGAAGCGTGACACTTGATTTAAAATATTTTTTTCAATTTTTTGAATTGATCGATTTTTTGTCAATAATTAAATTATTAAAAACAGATTGTTAATATTATAATGAAATTTTGAATTAAATTTTTTAATTTTTAATTTAAGTACAAATTTTCAAAAGTAAGATTGGCGGGATTTTTCGAAATTTTCAATAAATTTAAATGTTGGCGCCAAAATGTCTTATTTATAAATTTAGTGTTTGGATTTCAAATTTTGTTAAAAATCGAAACTAACATTAATAATCAAATATTGATTTTCCTTTTTTTTTAATTATTTTTGAAATTAACAAAAAATTTACAATCTAAAACCATTTTTATTTTATGCACTGTACCTAATTTTATTTAAAAAAACAGCTTTTCTAAAATTGCTTTGCTTCGAAAAAAAATTGCTCCAAACTTCACTCTTCCGAAATAACTTTTTTTGCTCAACGACCATTACTAGCACATATTTTTTGTGCTGGAATACAACTACCCCCTGCACATTGTATTGTTTCTACACACGGTTTACCAAAACCCATTTTACAATAATATCGACCAGTGGGATTATCATAAACGTACGTATCGTATGGTGTCAAAAAACTACAAACATTATTTATACAATCACTTAAGAACTCATAATTGGAAAAAGGTTTTGTCAATTTAATGGTATCAGCAGAAAGCTAAAAAGCTGCCATTGATGATGTGACCCAAATTAATGCGGAAAAAACAATTCCGGATGTGATATTTGATAGCGAAACCAGAATAAAGGGTACTTTTAACTTGTAATATACAAAAAACATAATAATGATTTTAATCGTCTTAATTTAATAATCTTTGGTTTTTTTTGGCATAATTTTTATTCTTTTGATCAAATAATCGTAATCCTCAAACCCCTTAAACATAGAAAACCTCATATAGAATTCTTAAATGGTCAAACTCATAAAAATTAAAATGTTAAGAAGCCCAAAATTTTAATTGTTAGTTTGATTTTCTTGGTTTTTGAGCTAATTTCACTTCAATTCTATATCTAAATACGACACAAACCCATCAGTTTTGTAGAATAAGTCTTTCTCTACAAAAATTGGGGATGATTTTTCAAACGTTAAGCTACTTTTGATGCTACAATATTTCTCAATTATAAAATTTCGTAATTTTTTCAAGCAAAAATGCTCAAATTTTAGAAAAATCGTTTGTATCAAAGTAACCTATGTTTAATGACAAAGTCTTATCTCCCTCAAAGATTTATGAGAGAAAGATGTAAAGACACTTTTTACTTAGTTTTATTGTATTTAATTAAACAAAAAAAACTGAATAAATCAATTATACCTCTTATTTTATGTAGTTTTTTGAAACAACTTTTATATTAGTATGTTAGATTAAAAAAATTTTCATTAAATATTCGTCGATTAATTTTTCCATAATCGTTGAGTGTTTTTTTATTTCGAAACAAAAAATCGCCACTTTCATCGATTATCCATTAATGTATGTACTTAAGTGTACAAAATTATTAAGATTTGATCTAATTCTGAAATAATTTCGGAAAATTTTAATTAAAATGAAGAATCGTAAAATCAGTACAATCGTACAACCGTACTAATTGTCCTTTTAGCCGTTGAAGGGCCATCTATAACATAGCTTTTTGACATTTCTTCATCAGTGTATAGCTCATCCATTAATTTCGTTATGTACTTTTGAATGTTTGAAGCACCAATTGAAAGGAGATTGATGTCATTGTACCACTTTAATTTATTTTTTAAAATAATATTCTCTGATTAATTATACAAAAAATTATTACAAATTCAGTCGGATAATCAATTTCATTAGATTGCTTAGTGCTTAATGACAGCAACATTTCTTTTACTTAGGGGTATCCAAAAGTTTTGACGTTTTCATCAATAATTCATTTATAAAAATTTAAAAAAATTTTTTTTTGCAAAACCATGTTCTCCATTTTATTAGCTTTCTAATGTGTTGTCACATCAACATATTGAATATGTATTTCAAAAGTTTCAGCTCATAATTTGAAACTCACATTTTTCAAAATTTCAAAAATGAATAAGGAGCACGTAAGAAGCTATATTTTGATCAGGTATAAGTTAAATATTAGAGCAGCAGTAATCCATTCCGAAGTTGTGGCATCCTTAGAGATGGGAGTGCTCCTTCTAAACGTACTGTCGAAAGGTGGGTTGAACGTTTCAAGAGATCGAATTCGAGTCAGTCAACATTATTGATCGAATTGGGAGGCCAATTACAGCGACTTATTCTTCAAATGTTGATCGAATTCGACGACTTGTTGAAAAGAACCCGAGTATATCTATACATTATATTGAAGCTGAGACAGGCCTGAGTTATGGAACAATTGGACGCATCTTGCACGACCATTTAAATTTACGTAAATTATCCTCGCGTTGGATCCCCCATGAATTGAATGAGATTTAACAAAAAAAAAGGGTTGAGATTTGTCGCAAAAATTTAGAACTTTTAGAGACCCAAAGATTGCTTTTATGTGATATAGTTACAGGGGATGATTCATGGATTTACAACCGTCAAATTGGGAACAAAGCATCTAATTCGAGCTGGGCTCCAAAGGGCCAAAGTCCGCTAACCGTGGTAAAACGCAACCAATTTGAGGCGAAATCAATGGTGTGTGTTTTTATTAAAACAACAGGACCTGTTTTAGTGCATGTGGTTCCTAGGGGACAGTCTATAAATAACACCTATTATGTTGAAAATGTCTTAGGTCCTCTTATTGAGACCTTAAAATCGCAAAGACCAACATCAGGTACAAAAAATATGAAAATTTTGCATGACAATGCTCGACCTCATGTTCATGAAAACGTCAAGAACTTTCTCAATACTAATCACATGACCATAATCGACCATCCGGCTTACTCCCCAGACTTAGCTCCATGTGATTTTTGGTTATTTAACGAAATTAAAAAACGCTTACCCGATCGTACAAGTGAAGAACTCTTGGAATCCCAAATTACAGAGATACTTAATTCGATTCCTAAAGAAAAGTTTCAAAGGACCTTTCAAAAGTGGACTGAGCGGATGAAACTTTGTATAGAAAATCAAGGCAATTACTTTGAACACCTAAAAAAATAAAATCGATAAAAAAATTTTTTTTTCGTCTTTTTTAACCCGAACGTCAAAACTTTTGGATACCCCTAAGTAAATTGTTGAAATTATTATTCATATATTCCATTTTGAAGTCGTCAATATCTTGTTTTATCTTTAAAAAAATAAAAGAACAACATTTTTCACACAATCCTAAAATAATTGCTTACCCTTTTGTATTCGATTGAACTCAATCCACTTTCTGTTTGACCGCTGTAAATTTCATCACTTTGTCTGGAAATTTCTTCGCGTAACGGACTAATTGATCTTGTTCTTTTTTGAGCCGTCAAATTACGAAGCTTTTCCATTTCACGGTCTAGAATTGATTGGGAATCTTTAACTTAAAAATTGAAAGACTAAACTTTTGATTAAACTTTTTTTGAAAAATTCTAATATTTCTAATACCTGGCTAGTAAACTTAGACTTGCTGTTTGACTCTGAGATCCATTAACCTCATCCTCTTCAGTAGTTGATAATTGAGTCGACTGGCGTTCAACGTATTTAATAATTTTTTTTCGCATTTAGACTTGGTATCTAATGAGATAACTTGTTAATCAACCAAAATTGAAACAAAAAATTTTCAGTTACTTTCATAAAAAATTACACCATTGAAATATTTTTTTTTCGCTGGATAATAAACTTTAACAGTTTTGTAGTCAATTATAGAACAAATGCTTTTATACAGTGGTGGCAAAAGTTTTGTAACAGTCCGTCACCTAACGTCAGATGACGTCAGGTAATAAAAGTTTGTCAATATAAGAATGTCACACATTTAACAATCTTTTTCTTAACAAACAAACGTCGGACGTCTTTAATTCAATTAAGGAATTATTTTTTTAGTTTCTTTTTTTAACACAGTCTGTTAACATAGTTTGATGAATTTGTGCATAAATTATCGTTTTAACCAATAAATCTTCTTGGTTTCTCGTCCAATGAAAATTATTTTCAAAAAAATCGTTCAGTATCTCGTGTCTGCTTAATAAACTCGTCACCCCGCTCGTTCCTCGCAATAATATCTATTAAAAAAATTTATAATTAAAAATGAAATTTATTTTATAACTGTCCTTAAAAAGATTCAATCCAAATGATAAATTAAAAATTTTTAAAAATTTAAAAATTGTACTTTTATTTTATTTATTGAAAATGTCTTGTTAACTAGATTTTTTCTATAAAGCGTTTTTTGTTAAATCAAATTATTGTTGTGAGTACTGAGAATGAGAATAAACAAAAAATTACTTGATGAGGCTTATTCAGCTTCTCTTGATATGGAATTTGTTAAAGAAAAAAAAAAGGTAGAAGTCAACAAGATTTCGCAGAAAAAAAAAGTTCCCAGAAGACAGCTTAAATGAAATTCTAAATGATGGGTTCAACAGCAAGGCGAAAGTGTATTCAGCTTTGATTAAAAATGTATCATCCGGAACAATGCATTCTTTGTCTTCCGAAATGACTGGAGAGACAAATTCCTTAATGAGGGCTGTGGTGTTGATATTAAAGATTTTTATATGGCAATTTATTCGTTGAAATACAAACATATTCCAAACACGAAAACAATTGATCCCCTTTTAAAGTTATTTGAAATTGTGTTTCCAAAGCCAAACAAGTGTCCAAAATCTTTCTCAAAGATCGAAAAATTTTTAGCATTAAAAGAGAAGAATTTCAGTCAACCCTCGTTAATCCGTTTCTACTTTTATCCGTATATCTCTTTAGTTCGTTTAGAAATCACAGGCTTTAGATGAGTATTTTGGTAAATTTGCATATGATCCATGCTCATCTTCATCTTGCAGAACAAGTTAAAAAACATGGGCAATTGTATGGTCATTCACAATTCGTTTTTGAGGTAAGTTTTAAAATTAATTTTTAGATGCTTCTGATTATTAATTCATGTATTCTTTTTAGAGTGCAATTTATATTTAAAAAAAAAATGAATGGTACCAAAGGTTTTCTGAATCAACTAGTTAATCAAATTAATAACAACATCGTTTTCAAATCTTAATATTTAATATTTTCCGTTTTTACGAGATATCGATGTGAAGGTCGATTTTTTAAATGTCAAGGGAAGAGAAAAATATCAATTAAATCTTTTGATCAATTATAAGAAAATAGATAATTGATTAATTTAATTAATAAATTTTATTCAAAAACTCAAAATAAGATATTTTCTCTAATTAATTAAGTCAAACGCAACAAAATATTTTTTACTTTTATTCTAACCGTAAAATCTTATTTTTTTTAATTTTATTTTTTTCTTATGAGTAGAGGCTAATGATTTTAACCTTTTTCTAATTTATTTAAAAAATGTCAATGTTTATTACGAGTGGTTTGTAATTAATGTAATATTTATTCATTTATTTATTAGTTAGTTCCTAGCCAAATAAGCATTAAAAGTATAAAAATAAGTACAAAAAAGTATAATAAGAAAAAGAGTTCATATACAGTGGTGGCAAAGGTTTTGTAACAGTTCGTCACCTAACGTCATGTAACGTCAGATGACGTCACCTTAAAGTATCCAAATCAAAGTTTGCTAAACTCAAGTTGCAAATGACGTCACCTGACGTTAGGTGACGGACTGTTACAAAACCTTTGCCACCACTGTATATGGACACTTTTTGCTCTAAAATTATCCCGGAATTTTTTTGAACCTAAATAGGTAAAAAAAAATTTTCTCTTTTCTTTTAAGTTTTTCACGATTCATATTGTTTAGAATAGTTTAGAGAATGAAAAAATTGTCTTTTATACTCATTATTTAAAAATATCCCATGATACAAAACGGAAAATGTCCTAAGTGTTCGTAAATTTCCCAATTGTATATCTTTCTAAAATTCTTGACAAAACTTTTCCGATAGCAAAAAATGAATCAAAGTTTGTTTGTAATAGGATAATTAGTCTAATTAAATCGAGAGTGATACAAAGCCTTTTAAAGTTCTTTTCGAAACGTCATCATGGGGCATATTCGAAGATGTACCGGTATAATTTCAGGTCAAAAAGTGTCCATAAATATGTATTTACCACATTGGACATAAGCAAGTTTTCACATTTGTCCCTGGGACATCTATCGGGGGTTTACGGAATGTACGATTGCATAAAAAGAATCACCTATAAAAGTCGACCCTTAACAGGTCAATAAAAATATTGGGCAAACAAAAATAGTCTGAATTTTGTGACATTTCATTTTGTATTCTTGGAATAATGAATTTAACCGAATCAACTAAACCCCTGTTAGTACATTGGACGACTTAATCAATAAGACCAGTTGAAGTTTTTGGATTTTATTCAAGAACATCAATGTAAATTTTTTTCCCTAAGTTGTTAATTTTTGTTTCTCAAAAAGACTCTAAAGATTGTTATTTCTAATGCAATTCGAATAATTTAGCACAAACACGATGAGCGTACTAAGTGACATAAGGTTTACCTCTAATTAATTACTCATTCTGATACAAAAGGGGTTTTAAATTTTTAAGGGGTTTAAGTTTTAAAATTTGACCAGTCCTTTTCTCTCCCTCCCCTGAGTGAAAAATTAAATTTTTCAACTATACGGAAATTTTGCTTTTCAGATATCCCAATTTCCGTTCAACTAAATTCGGTTAACGTTATCCATTTTATTAGTTAACCAAAAAGAATAATTCTAAAAAAGACGTTAGCCATTCTAATTTTTTTCTGGAACACGCGTTTCAATCTCATGACGTGTTTAAACGCATTAGAGAGCTGCGTCTAAGCGTATTCAACATTCAGTTGATTTCAGAAGCGTTTTGACACTGCGTCTTTAAAATAATGGGAATTATTCGGTTAAGAAAGTATTGTAATCGACTTTTGAAACAACTGGAACAGAAAAAGAACATGAAACACTAGACAAATTCTTTAATGTCAATTTTTAAATAAAGTCAAACTAATTTTAATCAAATATACGACGATAAAATGACGTTTTAGGGTCAACCAAAAAACCTCCTAAACTTATCATTTATTATTAAATCCGGCAGCGAAGCAACGGGCGGCAACTAGTCGAATTTAAAAAAAGAAAATTTCGTTTCCGAAGAGTTATTTCACTATTGCGTTAGAAATTCAAATAATTTCAAAGAAGATGATATCAATTATAATCAGCTGCTAAAACGTGTGATTTCGTTAATTTATGTGATGAAGATGAACAAAGAACTGGACAATAATTATTAGGGAAACTATTTGTCTTATTTACATTTTCTTTATATGGTTTTGATTTGTTACTTACTTTCTATGTCTCGCCAATTGGATGCACCATAATTGCATTGGAATTTGCCCAATCTTTTGCAGTCACTTATGGTTTAAAAATCAATTTTTTTGTTCGGAAAACAATTTTTTTGAGGTCAGAAAAATTTTTTAATATATTTTTAAATATTAATATATTTTCTCTGAACTATTCAGACCCTCTGAACTCAAAAAAAACATGTAAAAATTGCCAAAATGAGATAAATCCTTTTGTTACGTTCGACATCGAATTTCAATTAAATAAAATTCTCGACAACCAAATATGCTTATCTTGTATTGTTCTTTTATGATGTTTTTAACATTAAAAAATTACACAAGACAAGACATATATTCAATTGTAAAGAAATTTAGAGTAAATGTATCGAAGTCAATGTAAATTCTTTAAAATTTATATCGAAAATTGCATATGAGTTTGAACATGATTAATGAATATTCTTTTTTTTTAAAATAAAGTTTTTTTAAAATCATTATCTTTTCATTTAAATTTTTTTTTTAGACTTTATCTCATTGAAATCAAAATAATCTCAAAAAAATCCCATTAAATCTCGAAAATACGATTCGGGTAACTTTCTCATCTTATGGTCTCTCATTTTTTCTCATTGGGTTCTCACATGGGATTCTGACAGGGGACAATCAGACTCAGTAGATTTTTTAGACTTAAACCATCTTATTAGTTTTTGTGTTAAATGAAAATAAAATTATTTGTAAAACATACGTATAGTGGATCCTATTTAATGCAAATATCGAATCACCCGACTCATATTTTTAAAAACTTTTAAATGTATGGAAGTAGGGAGGTAAGAGAGAAGGAATCTATAAGAAATAAGAAAAGTGATTCCAAAAAATGTGAAATTGGAATAAAAACGTTCATGACGTATGACAGAAATTCGGAATTTTTAAAACGAATATTCTGTAAAGAGTTTCATGGAGTGTCACAAATGTATGACTGGATGAAAGACTTGTGACCATTTTTCATTTACAAGGTACAACAGAATTTGAATAGTTTAGTAGTGCACTCATTCAAGAATAATAGTATGTTTCGCTCGGCTGGTACAATAGATGTTTTTCAAAAAAGAAAATGAGGTCGCTGACCATTTTAATAGAAGCGGTCATGTTTTAGAAAAAGATTTTAGAGTATGTATTTTCAGGGACAAATTGTCAAATACCGATTATAGAAGATCAGTGGAGTTTGATTCAATCTATTTATTCAAATGTGTTTTTAATTTAGAAGTTTTGAAAGCAAAGATTAATGTTTTGAAAAAATTTTTTTTGATCTCATAAAAAATTTGCAATTAATCTTCAAACTGTTAAAAAAATAAAAAATTTGTTATAAAATTAATGTGTTTTTTGTCATTTTAGGATTAATTACTTGAAAATGACAACTATGATTGTCAAAGGCAATTTGAAGTTACATATCAATTCAAAAAGATCGATTCGATCATTTCAAATTAAAACTTTAATAGAAATTAAATGACCGTAAACTCGGGAGTCATACTCCCTAGGGAAAATGAGAGAAATCGTATTTTAAATTAATTTAGTTCGTTTATTCGAGTCAATTTTGTAAAAGAAAAAACTTCGAATAAAAGATCATTTTGTTTCAAATACAAGAAAATTTATTCTATTCGAAAACTTCTGTATTTGATGAAATATGTTAATGTTAAGAAAAATTTGAGAATAAAATTGTAGCCTTTTTTACTCAAAAACAAAAATTTCCTTTTCAAATTCTAAAATTTCAAATTTTTTATAAAAATAAATGGTACGAACTAACAGAGACCGTTCACCGACTTCGACACCTCCTATTACACGAAGATCGACTCGTCTGTCTGAATAAGTTCTAAGATTTGCTCGAACCCAAAAGGTTAGTTCAACTCCCATGTTCAAATTTCTGTTTAACAGTTTTTTTTCTAGGTGATCAAACAAGTCATGTCGATATCGCAAAATTCATCACCTACTTCTCAAACTCAAAGAGTTTCAAGAAACAGTCGAATCTCAGCTCTTACTCAATACATTTGATTGATAGCTGATAATTTTTGTTCATGGCTGTGACTCACTGACGCCAACGAATTTATCAATATCGGTTCGGTCCTTGTGTTTATCAAGAAAAATTTTCGAATCGCTTCTTTTCTTCAACCAAACCTTTTTTTCGGGCACCACCAGCCATCGAGACATCGCGGACAATTACTTTTCCCATCAGTTATCTTTCAGCAAAAAACTTTCTTGTTGCTAGATTATTAGGGATACTTCTTATCTTAGCTTGAATTTTAGACATTTTTTTATGATTAAACAAAATTAAGGCATAGGAGAATAAAATAAAGATCAAACTGTTAAATTTTTTATTATAACTTGGTTTTGCATTTTTTTAAAATAGACTCGAATACAGATGGGATTGTTTTTTTTATATTTAATCAAACAAAAATTAAACATGCAGGAAACTAATAAAATTAAAATGAAGTCAAAAACTGAATAACTTATTTTCTATTATTCAAAATTTTGAAATCCTTATGGCTTGATTTTTCGTCTTTTAAACACTTTTCCACACAACTTTGAAAGTTAATAAAAAAAAGGAAAAGCTATTAATTTAAAAATATTGCAATCGCAATGAAAACAATAAAATTTTATATTGAAAAATTAAAAATTAAAATTTTAAAATTAAAGTTAAACGAACGTACCAAATTTTGTATTAGTATTCCAACATGTTTGAACATGTCCCCAGTAAGTTTTGGGGATATGGTCAAATATGCTGGTATACGTAACATGTTTAAAAAAATTCAAAAAACCAATTTTTAAAATTTTAAAAGTAAAACCAATTTTTAAAATTTTAAAAATTGGTTTTGTTAATTTTTTTAAACCTGATAAATATACCAACATGTTTGAACATGTCCCCAGTAAGTTTTGGGGATATGGTCAAATATGCTGGTATACGTAACATGTTTAAAAAAATTCACAAAACCAATTTTTAAAATTTTAAAAGTTGGTTTTTTGAATTTTTAAAATTTTAAAAGTTGGTTTTTTTAATTTTTAACGGTAAAATCAACGTACCAAATCTTGTATAAGAATACCAACATGTTTGAACATGTCCCCAGTATGTTTTGGGGATATGGTCAAATACGCTGGTATACGTAACAGGTTTAAAAAAATTCAAAAAACCAATTTTTAAAATTTTAAAAGTTGGTTTTTTTAATTTTTAACGCTAAAATCAACGTACCAAATCTTGTATAAGTATACCAACATGTTTGAACATGTCCCCAGTATGTTTTGGGGATATGGTCAAATATGCTGGTATACGTAACAGGTTTAAAAAAATTCAAAAAACCAATTTTTAAAATTTTAAAAGTTGGTTTTTTTAATTTTTAACGCTAAAATCAACGTACCAAATCTTGTATAAGTATACCAACATGTTTGAACATGTCCCCAGTAAGTTTTGGGGATATAGTCAAATATGCTGGTATACGTAACATGTTTAAAAAAATTCACAAAACCAATTTTTAAAATTTTAAAAGTTGGTTTTTTGAATTTTTAACGGTAAAATCAACGTACCAAATCTTGTATAAGAATACCAACATGTTTGAAAATGTCCCCAGTAAGTTTTGGGGATATGGTCAAATATGCTGGTATACGTAACAGGTTTAAAAAAATTCAAAAAACCAATTTTTAAAATTTTAAAAGTTGGTTTTTTTAATTTTTAACGGTAAAATCAACGTACCAAATCTTGTATAAGAATACCAACATGTTTGAACATGTCCCCAGTATGTTTTGGGGATATGGTCAAATATGCTGGTATACGTAACAGGTTGAAAAAAATTCAATAAACCAATTTTTAAAATTTTAAAAGTTGGTTTTTTTAATTTTTAACGGTAAAAACCGCGAACCAAATCTTGTATAAGTATACCAACATGTTTGAACATGTCCCCAGTATGTTTTGGGGATATGGTCAAATATGCTGGTATACGTAACAGGTTTAAAAAAATTCACAAAACCAATTTTTAAAATTTTAAAAGTTGGTTTTTTGAATTTTTAACGGTTAAAACCGCGAACCAAATCTTGTATAAGTATACCAACATGTTTGAACATGTCCCCAGTATGTTTTGGGGATATGGTCAAATATGCTGGTATACGTAACAGGTTTAAAAAAATTCACAAAACCAATTTTTAAAATTTTAAAAGTTGGTTTTTTGAATTTTTAACGGTAAAAACCGCGAACCAAATCTTGTATAAGTATACCAACATGTTTGAACATGTCCCCAGTAAGTTTTGGGGATATAGTCAAATATGCTGGTATACGTAACATGTTTAAAAAAATTCACAAAACCAATTTTTAAAATTTTAAAAGTTGTTTTTTTTAATTTTTAACGGTAAAATCAACGTACCAAATCTTGTATAAGAATACCAACATGTTTGAACATGTCCCCAGTAAGTTTTGGGGATATGGTCAAATATGCTGGTATACGTAACAGGTTTAAAAAAATTCACAAAACCAATTTTTAAAATTTTAAAAGTTGGTTTTTTGAATTTTTAACTGTAAAAACAACGTACCAAATCTTGTAAAAGTATACCAACATGTTTGAACATGTCCCCAGTATGTTTTGGGGATATTGTCAAATATGCTGCTTTACGTAACAGGTTGAAAAAATTCAATAAACCAATTTTTAAAATTTTAAAAGTTGGTTTTTTTAATTTTTAACGGTAAAAACCGCGAACCAAATCTTGTATAAGGATACCAACATTTTTGAACTTGTCCCCAGTATGTTTTGGGGATATGGTCAAATATGCTGGTATACGTAACAGGTTTAAAAAAAAATAAAAAAACCAATTTTTAAAATTTTAAAAGTTGGTTTTTTGAATTTTTAACGGTAAAAACAACGTACCAAATCTTGTATAAGTATACCAACATTTTTGAACATGTCCCCAGTATGTTTTGGGGATATGGTCAAATATGCTGGTATACGTAACAGGTTTAAAAAAATTCAAAAAACCAATTTTTAAAATTTTAAAAGTTGGTTTTTTTAATTTTTAACGCTAAAATCAACGTACCAAATCTTGTATAAGTATACCAACATGTTTGAACATGTCCCCAGTATGTTTTGGGGATATGGTCAAATATGCTGTTATACGTAACAGGTTTAAAAAAATTCAAAAAACCAATTTTTAAAATTTTAAAAGTTGGTTTTTTGAATTTTTAACGGTTAAAACCGCGAACCAAATCTTGTATAAGTATACCAACATGTTTGAACATGTCCCCAGTATGTTTTGGGGATATGGTCAAATATGCTGGTATACGTAACAGGTTTAAAAAAATTCACAAAACCAATTTTTAAAATTTTAAAAGTTGGTTTTTTGAATTTTTAACGGTAAAAACCACGAACCAAATCTTGTATAAGTATACCAACATGTTTGAACATGTCCCCAGTAAGTTTTGGGGATATAGTCAAATATGCTGGTATACGTAACATGTTTAAAAAAATTCACAAAACCAATTTTTAAAATTTTAAAAGTTGTTTTTTTTAATTTTTAACGGTAAAATCAACGTACCAAATCTTGTATAAGTATACCAACATGTTAAACATGTCCCCAGTTAGTTTTGGGGATATGGTCAAATACGCTGGTATACGTAACAGGTTTAAAAAAATTCACAAAACCAATTTTTAAAATTTTAAAAGTTGGTTTTTTGAATTTTTAACGGTAAAAACCGCGAACCAAATCTTGTATAAGTATACCAACATGTTTGAACATGTCCCCAGTAAGTTTTGGGGATATAGTCAAATATGCTGGTATACGTAACATGTTTAAAAAAATTCACAAAACCAATTTTTAAAATTTTAAAAGTTGTTTTTTTTAATTTTTAACGGTAAAATCAACGTACCAAATCTTGTATAAGAATACCAACATGTTTGAACATGTCCCCAGTAAGTTTTGGGGATATGGTCAAATATGCTGGTATACGTAACATGTTTAAAAAAATTCACAAAACCAATTTTTAAAATTTTAAAAGTTGGTTTTTTGAATTTTTAAAATTTTAAAAGTTGGTTTTTTGAATTTTTAACGGTAAAAACCGCGAACCAAATCTTGTATAAGTATACCAACATGTTTGAACATGTCCCCAGTAAGTTTTGGGGATATGGTCAAATATGCTGGTATACGTAACAGGTTTAAAAAAATTCAAAAAACCAATTTTTAAAATTTTAAAAGTTGGTTTTTTGAATTTTTAACGGTAAAAACCACGAACCAAATCTTGTATAAGTATACCAACATGTTTGAACATGTCCCCAGTAAGTTTTGGGGATATAGTCAAATATGCTGGTATACGTAACATGTTTAAAAAAATTCACAAAACCAATTTTTAAAATTTTAAAAGTTGTTTTTTTTAATTTTTAACGGTAAAATCAACGTACCAAATCTTGTATAAGTATACCAACATGTTTGAACATGTCCCCAGTAAGTTTTGGGGATATAGTCAAATATGCTGGTATACGTAACATGTTTAAAAAAATTCACAAAACCAATTTTTAAAATTTTAAAAGTTGTTTTTTTTAATTTTTAACGGTAAAATCAACGTACCAAATCTTGTATAAGTATACCAACATGTTTGAACATGCCCCCAGTAAGTTTTGGGGATATGGTCAAATATGCTGGTATACGTAACAGGTTTAAAAAAATTCAAAAAACCAATTTTTAAAATTTTAAAAGTTGGTTTTTTGAATTTTTAACGGTAAAAACCGCGAACCAAATCTTGTATAAGTATACCAACATGTTTGAACATGTCCCCAGTAAGTTTTGGGGATATGGTCAAATATGCTGGTATACGTAACATGTTTAAAAAAATTCACAAAACCAATTTTTAAAATTTTAAAAGTTGGTTTTTTGAATTTTTAACGGTAAAAACCACGAACCAAATCTTGTATAAGTATACCAACATGTTTGAACATGTCCCCAGTATGTTTTGGGGATATGGTCAAATATGCTGGTATACGTAACAGGTTTAAAAAAATTCACAAAACCAATTTTTAAAATTTTAAAAGTTGGTTTTTTTAATTTTTAACGGTAAAATCAACGTACCAAATCTTGTATAAGTATACCAACATATTTGAACATGTCCCCAGTATGTTTTGGGGATATAGTCAAATATGCTGGTATACGTAACATGTTTAAAAAAATTCAAAAAACCAATTTTTAAAATTTTAAAAGTTGTTTTTTTTAATTTTTAACGGTAAAATCAACGTACCAAATCTTGTATAAGTATACCAACATGTTAAACATGTCCCCAGTTAGTTTTGGGGATATGGTCAAATACGCTGGTATACGTAACAGGTTTAAAAAAATTCACAAAACCAATTTTTAAAATTTTAAAAGTTGGTTTTTTGAATTTTTAACGGTAAAAACCACGAACCAAATCTTGTATAAGTATACCAACATGTTTGAACATGTCCCCAGTAAGTTTTGGGGATATAGTCAAATATGCTGGTATACGTAACATGTTTAAAAAAATTCACAAAACCAATTTTTAAAATTTTAAAAGTTGGTTTTTTTAATTTTTAACGGTAAAATCAACGTACCAAATCTTGTATAAGTATACCAACATGTTTGAACATGTCCCCAGTATGTTTTGGGGATATGGTCAAATATGCTGGTATACGTAACAGGTTTAAAAAAATTCACAAAACCAATTTTTAAAATTTTAAAAGTTGGTTTTTTGAATTTTTAACGGTAAAAACCACGAACCAAATCTTGTATAAGTATACCAACATGTTTGAACATGTCCCCAGTAAGTTTTGGGGATATAGTCAAATATGCTGGTATACGTAACATGTTTAAAAAAATTCACAAAACCAATTTTTAAAATTTTAAAAGTTGGTTTTTTTAATTTTTAACGGTAAAATCAACGTACCAAATCTTGTATAAGTATACCAACATGTTTGAACATGTCCCCACTATGTTTTGGGGATATGGTCAAATATGCTGGTATACGTAACAGGTTTAAAAAAATTCACAAAACCAATTTTTAAAATTTTAAAAGTTGGTTTTTTTAATTTTTAACGGTAAAATCAACGTACCAAATCTTGTATAAGTATACCAACATGTTTGAACATGTCCCCAGTATGTTTTGGGGATATGGTCAAATATGCTGGTATACGTAACATGTTTAAAAAAATTCAAAAAACCAATTTTTAAAATTTTAAAAGTTGGTTTTTTGAATTTTTAACGGTAAAAACCGCGAACCAAATCTTGTATAAGTATACCAACATGTTTGAACATGTCCCCAGTAAGTTTTGGGGATATGGTCAAATACGCTGGTATACGTAACAGGTTTAAAAAAATTCAAAAAACCAATTTTTAAAATTTTAAAAGTTGGTTTTTTGAATTTTTAACGGTAAAAACCGCTAACCAAATCTTGTATAAGTATACCAACATGTTTGAACATGTCCCCAGTATGTTTTGGGGATATGGTCAAAAATGCTGGTATACGTAACATGTTTAAAAAAATTCAAAAAACCAATTTTTAAGATTTTAAAAGTTGGTTTTTTTAATTTTTAACGGTAAAATCAACGTACCAAATCTTGTATAAGTATACCAACATGTTTGAACATGTCCCCAGTATGTTTTGGGGATATAGTCAAATATGCTGGTATACGTAACATGTTTAAAAAAATTCAAAAAATCAATTTTTATAATTTTAAAAGTTGGTTTTTTGAATTTTTAACGGTAAAAACCACGAACCAAATCTTGTATAAGTATACCAACATGTTTGAACATGTCCCCAGTAAGTTTTGGGGATATGGTCAAATATGCTGGTATACGTAACAGGTTTAAAAAAATTCAAAAAACCAATTTTTAAAATTTTAAAAGTTGGTTTTTTGAATTTTTAACGGTAAAATCAACGTACCAAATCTTGTATAAGTATACTAACATGTTTGAACATGTCCCCAGTAAGTTTTGGGGATATAGTCAAATATGCTGGTATACGTAACAGGTTTAAAAAAATTCAAAAAACCAATTTTTAAAATTTTAAAAGTTGGTTTTTTGAATTTTTAACGGTAAAAACCGCGAACCAAATCTTGTATAAGTATACCAACATGTTTGAACATGTCCCCAGTAAGTTTTGGGGATATAGTCAAATATGCTGGTATACGTAACATGTTTAAAAAAATTCAAAAAACCAATTTTTAAAATTTTAAAAGTTGGTTTTTTGAATTTTTAACGGTAAAAACCACGAACCAAATCTTGTATAAGTATACCAACATGTTTGAACATGTCCCCAGTAAGTTTTGGGGATATAGTCAAATATGCTGGTATACGTAACATGTTTAAAAAAATTCAAAAAACCAATTTTTAAAATTTTAAAAGTTGTTTTTTTTAATTTTTAACGGTAAAATCAACGTACCAAATCTTGTATAAGTATACCAACATGTTTGAACATGTCCCCAGTAAGTTTTGGGGATATAGTCAAATATGCTGGTATACGTAACATGTTTAAAAAAATTCACAAAACCAATTTTTAAAATTTTAAAAGTTGTTTTTTTTAATTTTTAACGGTAAAATCAACGTACCAAATCTTGTATAAGTATACCAACATATTTAAACATGTCCCCAGTATGTTTTGGGGATATAGTCAAATATGCTGGTATACGTAACATGTTTAAAAAAATTCAAAAAACCAATTTTTAAAATTTTAAAAGTTGGTTTTTTGAATTTTTAACGGTAAAAACCACGAACCAAATCTTGTATAAGTATACCAACATGTTTGAACATGTCCCCAGTAAGTTTTGGGGATATAGTCAAATATGCTGGTATACGTAACAGGTTTAAAAAAATTCAAAAAACCAATTTTTAAAATTTTAAAAGTTGGTTTTTTGAATTTTTAACTGTAAAAACAACGTACCAAATCTTGTATAAGTATACCAACATGTTTGAACATGTCCCCAGTAAGTTTTGGGGATATGGTCAAATATGCTGGTATACGTAACAGGTTGAAAAAAATTCAATAAACCAATTTTTAAAATTTTAAAAGTTGGTTTTTTTAATTTTTAACGGTAAAAACCGCGAACCAAATCTTGTATAAGTATACCAACATGTTTGAACATGTCCCCAGTAAGTTTTGGGGATATGGTCAAATACGCTGGTATACGTAACAGGTTTAAAAAAATTCACAAAACCAATTTTTAAAATTTTAAAAGTTGGTTTTTTTAATTTTTAACGGTAAAATCAACGTACCAAATCTTGTATAAGTATACCAACATGTTAAACATGTCCCCAGTAAGTTTTGGGGATATGGTCAAATACGCTGGTATACGTAACAGGTTTAAAAAAATTCACAAAACCAATTTTTAAAATTTTAAAAGTTGGTTTTTTTAATTTTTAACGGTAAAATCAACGTACCAAATCTTGTATAAGTATACCAACATGTTAAACATGTCCCCAGTAAGTTTTGGGGATATGGTCAAATACGCTGGTATACGTAACATGTTTAAAAAAATTCACAAAACCAATTTTTAAAATTTTAAAAGTTGGTTTTTTGAATTTTTAACGGTAAAAACCGCGAACCAAATCTTGTATAAGTATACCAACATGTTTGAACATGTCCCCAGTAAGTTTTGGGGATATGGTCAAATATGCTGGTATACGTAACAGGTTTTAATTATGTTTGTGTTTTTTATTAATTTTAAGCTTAGCTTTGAGACCAAAGCTTACAAACTTCTCGAGAACTATTTAATCCGAGATGATTTTGGTATAATTAACACTTTGGTCAATACTAACAAATTCAAATGTCTTGGACATTGTACCAAAACTCTTAATTGCTCTGTTGTTTCAATTAAAAATAATAATTGCAAACTTTACAACTCAAGTTCATTGAATTATCTCATCGAAAATTCATCGAACTTAGTCTTTTATCAAAAAGATACATTGAAATCAAATTTATCCACCAAGAGTCAATACCCATTCATAACATGCGATTGCAACTGTCAATCATTTAACTCAACTTACAATTACAAGACCTTAGTTGAAAATGTAACATTATTATACAGTCACGCCGATTGGATATTTTCATTGATTTTTTTAACCAACGGTTACATTATGAGTGGATCGTATGATAGTTCAATCAACATTTGGGATTCAAAAAATTTGACCTTAGTTAAAAAGATACAATTACCATCTTCAGTGTATTGTTTACTCGAGGTAACAACTCATATTTTAGCAGTTTCATTGCTTAATGGAAATATTGAGATATGGAATATTGGAAATTGGACTTTGAGTAAGATTATCAGTGCTCATAACAAAGCTGTTACTAAACTAGCGTGTTTAGGCAACGGTTTAGTCGCAAGTGGGTCGCTAGACTTTAAGGTTAAAATTTGGAATTCAAACGATTGGTCATTAGTAAGTATATTAACAGATCATAAAGCTAATATATGGGGTATTGTAGTGACTCGAAATGGAGATATAGCTACTGCGGCATGTGATACAACAATTAATGTATTGAGTCGAATTGATTATAGTTTAAAACAAACTTTATCAGGTCATACTGATTGTATTTATAGTTTGATAAAATCTGTTAATCAAGATTTGATTAGTGGTGCTAAAGATGGTACAGTTCGAATATGGGATTCTTTGACATATAATTTAAAGAGTACCCTTGTGACTGGAGATGAAGTAAATTCGTTATCGATTTTACCAGATGGTAAATTAGCTATTGGATTATATTTTAACTTTGAAATACAAATATGGAACGTTTTGAGTGGGACTTTTGAGAAAAAATTGTTAGGTCATTTGTCGGGTATTATTTCATTGATGGTTTTACCGTATGGTGAGTTAGTGAGTGGTGATGGACAAGGAAAGGTTTATATATGGAATAGAGATATGATTTATTAAATTCAAATTAAAGATAATTTTATTAAACTTTCATTTTAAGTAAAAATAAATGATCAAAACAAAGGTAAAGGGGACTGTTGTGAATTTTTGACTCAAAATCCCAAAAATTCCAAATGGATCAAAAATATTTAATTATAATGACCTGCGACATGTTTAATATACACCTTTATACTCTATGAACTTAAGCCATCTGTCAGCGAGCAATTCGATACCTCTCTTGTACCATTCCAGCTTTTTTGAGCTAAAAAACTCAAGTCATACAGGTTCAACTTGATCTTGGTTTTACTAACCAAGATAAAGCGCCCGTAAAGCGCCCTCTTAGGAAATGACCCATAGAGCGGAAGAGTAAAGGACTGGGCTATATGCTGGATGAGGGAGAAGTTCAATCCCTTCCAGCTCTTTAATTTTTTACATGGTTTTTCGAGCGATATGCGGTTTTGCGTTATCTTTAAGAAACAAACCAAGCTTTCAATTGATCAAAGAAGGGTATTTTGCTTGAAGTGAAGCATACATTCGTTCTAATTGTTCACAATAAAGGTCTGCAATTATAGAGCGATCATCAGTAACCAGTTCAAAGTGTATTACCCTTTGGTAATTCCACCAAATGCACAACATTACCTTCTTTTCGAATTGCCTCTTTTCTCGGTAGAGATGGTTGAGATCAGGCCCGTAGCTACATTGGGACGAAAGGGGGCGTTCGACCCTCTAAAGAAAAACTAGGGGGGGCGCCGCCCCCCTAAAATTATTTCAACATCTGAAAATTTCAATAATTGAAGAACAAATAATCTGAAAATTTGAACTTTTGTTAGGGTTCGACCCCCCCTAACAAAAGTCTCAAGCTACGGCTCTGGTTGAGATAGGTCCAACCAATGGTTTCTGTCATCAGTATTTCAAAAATAGATCCATTTCTCATCGCAAGAAATTACCCTTCTGAAAAATCGTTCATCAAGAGGATTTTTGATTAGTTTTCTAAAGATCAAAAGATTTCAAATCGTGTTAAACAACTCGGCAGCGTCTATTTACTTTATGGATCAACTAAAGATGACGAAATATGATCGACTGTGAAGTGCTTAGGTCACTTGATAATTCACAAGTACTAACCAGGGTGTTGCTCTCTACCTACGTACGCAGGTTGTCCTGATCGAAACTCACTGGTCTTCCAGACCCCTTTTTCCTTCGAAGGCACGTATCACCACTGTTAAACTTGTGCCTTTCTTACTTTAAGGACATTCTCATCTTCTACTTGACATATTTTGCGGATTGCTGCAGTTGATGTGAGGCTTTTTTCCTACTAGACTGCTGAAAAACATTAAATTTAACATGTTTGATAAGGACTAGAGAGAAAGAAATTCAATTCCTTGAAAGTTATCAAATTAATTTTTTAGATTTAAGTTATTTTTTCAACCAGACATTAAAAAAACAATAATATTAAATTAAGTCTTAATTTTTATTTCAAGTTTATTTTTATTAAAATTTTAAAAGGTCTTTAAAACTTTCATAATAAAGCCATTTTTTAATATTCTTTAACATTAACGAAATGCCATTTGATGTTTATTAGTATTAAAAGTAAATTAAAATTTTTAAATTTGAATCCTTATTAAATCAAATATTTCAATTTCTAAAATGAAAACTTAAATTTTTTTATTCTAATATATCAAAAATGAAAATCAAAATATTGGTTATAAATATTTTAGCTTGTTTAGACATGGCGTCAAGTTTAGCTGATCAATTGGACATGGTTTTTATAATCGATCATTCAACAAACACCAGCGAATATAAATTCAATCGATTTAAAGAACAATTGGAACAATTAATTAAAAGCTTTGATTTCAATAATTCAACACAGTTAGGTATTCTTTTAGACAAACGTGTCATCAAATCTTTGTATAACAATGTTAATGAATGCAAAAATTTTGTAATCCCGATTGAACAAACAAAAGAAAAATTTTCATTAGATGATAGTCTCAAATTGGCATTATCTGAATTTCGTAAAAATACAGACGTAGGATCAAAATCAATATTTATATTTACAAACAATGATATTCAAAATTCAAATTTGTCTAAAAAAATGGTTGATTTGATTTCAATTTCATCAATTTATTCTTACAATATATCCGAATTAGATATGAAAAAATTGGAGCAAACAATTCAACATGTGATGTCTAAACGATGTTACACAATTAATATTGATGAACTTCATTCAATTAAAATGTCAAAAAATGAGTCAAAATACATACGTATTGATCACAGATTAGCGGGTCAGTTTTCAAATTTAGAGTTGAATTTTAAGATTGAAAAAGGAGACTTTGATCTAAAAAGTGCATACAACAATGAATGCTTAGTAGAAAACTCTGAGTTAATTACATCAATAAAAGATACATTTTCAGTTCCTTTTGAAAAAAATAAATTTGATTTAGTAATCAAGATAAGAGGTCATGAATTTCTAAATGAGTTAATCTTAATTGCAAAGATTAAGCGAATGATGATGTCATAAATAAAGAAAATATAGAACTAAAAAGTATATTGGTGAGCATTCAATCGGACACATTATGAAATAAGAATAGCACACTTTATTTATTTTGAAAAAATTAAAAAAAATTTGAACCCAGGCATTTTTTTAACTGATGTTTAGAAAAATTCGTAATAAAGATTTTATTAATGGTGTCGCCGAGATAATGAGTCTTGGTAATAAATTTATCCCCTGTAATATTTATAACAGATATTGTTTATTTAAAAATCTCTTTTGTACGATTGATGAATCGTTAATACTTATATTATAATAGACTTCAATCGTTTTCTTTTTTATAAAAAACGTATGATTTAACCCTTATCCGTCCGAAATATAAAAAATCACGTTAACGTTTGAAATGGGCCAAAAATGACCCGGTTTTGTTTTTTTGATTTATCTCAACTTTGATGTTTTATTTTCGATATACTAAGAACATAATAATATTCTTCTTATTCTCAGCTGTCGTTTGATGTAATTTTGGGATTGATATTTTAAATTTAATGGCATATAATACTCTTTGTATGAAAACCCCAAAAAACATATACGATTACATTTAAAAGTGATCCTTTCAGTTTTCCTAAAAAAGAGCCTTATTTGTAAAAAGTAAAACCATAGATTTGTTCCAAATTTTGTCTAGTTTATTTTTTGGAAAAAATTAGAGGGGGTCATAAGTGACCCCTGGGACTAGATGTGACTCCCTCATCCAGCATATAGCTCAGTCCTTTACTCTTCCGCTCTATGGGTCATTTCCTAAGAGGGCGCTTTTCCAATGCCAACACACCAACGGCAGCTCAACCAAACAAACCATTCCAAGCCGAAACCAAAAATAAGTTCGGGAGAGCATCAAAGGTTGAGGCTAAGAAGAAAGCTGATGAGAAAGCCAAGTCTAACCCAGACTTCCAACTAAGAGGGTCTGAAAGACTGAACGCGCAAGCTTCGGTCTAAAAAAAAACCGGAGGGAAGATGTAGTGTAGCAAGCACAAGTGTAAATTTTGATTTGAATCAAAGAAAACTGGACAAGCTTTCGGTTGTTTGGCTTAACTTGAGGGTGTGAAAGGGGTCGCAACGAGTTATACCCCTATGTATGTGGATTTTGGGTAAACTTTTGTATTTTTTGGAAAAAGTTGAGAACCAAGTTACACAAAACAGGTACTAAATAAAGGCTCTTGAGATGAGGAATCTAATTATAAAATAACAAAAACGCTAGAGATTAGCTTGAACTTAATCGAAATCTCCAAATTTTAAAGAATTGTTGTCATAAAACAATTTCAAGGTTTTACAATCAAAAAATTGTTTTTTCAGTGCTTTTGTGTAAAAATCTGTTTTTTGGTTGTCATGAAACCACATCTATTGACGAGAAATTATATCTCAAAAATCATGAAAAACGAAAAAGAGAAGAAGATCAATTTGGCTTTTTATTAGCTAATCGTGGTACATTTAAAATCTTCATGACATTCAAAAAATTAGATTTGGAAATATTTCCCTAAAAAGAAAATGATATTTTTGCTTAATAGAATATTCACCTTAAATCTTTTATTTCGCTTTTACTTTAATAAAATAAAAAAATGAAATAACGCCATGGTGAAGTTTGAAGCAAATTTTATTTTTTAAAACTGTAAAATTCGATTTGTTCCCGGATTAACTTATTTTCATTTCAGAGTGTTTCAAAATAGAATAAAAAAATTAGCGTATGTACAAAAAACTTTATTCTCATTAAATGTCTCAAAAAATAATGCTTCAAAAAATATTATTCATTCAATATATAAATAAATTAATTAATAAATATTAAGTATCCCAAGATATTCGAACATATCTCCAGTATGTATTGGCGATATGGTCTAATATCTTGGCATACTTAAAATAGTGTTGGTCCGCAAACAAATATTAAAACAAAATGAGAATACAGTCGACTCGCGATAATCCGTATACAAAAAGCCCTAGAAAATTGTTGTACGGATTAAAATCTACGATTAATCAAATACATGTAATAGCATCGGAAAGGGCTCCGAGCCCGGGTATTTCGGTTCGGATGTCAAATTATTCGGATTAAACTGTATGAAACAAGATTTACTTATTCATAAGATTATTTTCTATGTTACATTTTTTCTATTTCATTTTGAAACAATCTGAAATGAGAATCTTATAAATCGGGAAGACACCAAAAATTAATTTGATAACTTTCAAGGAATTGAATTTCTTTCTCTCTAGTCCTTATCAAACATGTTAAATTTAATGTTTTTCAGCAGTCTAGTAGGAAAAAAGCCTCACATCAACTGCAGCAATCCGCAAAATATGTCAAGTAGAAGATGAGAATGTCCTTAAAGTAAGAAAGGCACAAGTTTAACAGTGGTGATACGTGCCTTCGAAGGAAAAAGGGGTCTGGAAGACCAGTGAGTTTCGATCAGGACAACCTGAGTACGTAGGTAGAGAGCAACACCCTGGTTAGTACTTGTGAATTATCAAGTGACCTAAGCACTTCACAGTCGATCATATTTCGTCATCTTTAGTTGATCCATAAAGTAAATAGACGCTGCCGAGTTGTTTAACACGATTTGAAATCTTTTGATCTTTAGAAAACTAATCAAAAATCCTCTTGATGAACGATTTTTCAGAAGGGTAATTTCTTGCGATGAGAAATGGATCTATTTTTGAAATACTGATGACAGAAACCATTGGTTGGACCTATCTCAACCAGAGCCGTAGCTTGAGACTTTTGTTAGGGGGGGTCGAACCCTAACAAAAGTTCAAATTTTCAGATTATTTGTTCTTCAATTATTGAAATTTTCAGATGTTGAAATAATTTTAGGGATATTTTAGGGAATAATTTTAGCCTTTACTCTTCCGCTCTATGGGTCATTTCCTAAGAGGGCGCTTTACGGGCGCTTTATCTTGGTTAGTAAAACCAAGATCAAGTTGAACCTGTATGACTTGAGTTTTTTAGCTCAAAAAAGCTGGAATGGTACAAGAGAGGTATCGAATTGCTCGCTGACAGATGGCTTAAGTTCATAGAGTATAAAGGTGTATATTAAACGTGTCGCAGGTCATTATAATTAAATGTTTTTTGATCCATTTGGAATTTTTGGGATTTTGAGTCAAAACTTCACAACAGTCCCCTTTACCTTTGTTTTGATCATTTATTTTTACTTAAAATGAAAGTTTAATAAAATTATCTTTAATTTGAATTTAATAAATCATATCTCTATTCCATATATAAACCTTTCCTTGTCCATCACCACTCACTAACTCACCATACGGTAAAACCATCAATGAAATAATACCCGACAAATGACCTAACAATTTTTTCTCAAAAGTCCCACTCAAAACGTTCCATATTTGTATTTCAAAGTTAAAATATAATCCAATAGCTAATTTACCATCTGGTAAAATCGATAACGAATTTACTTCATCTCCAGTCACAAGGGTACTCTTTAAATTATATGTCAAAGAATCCCATATTCGAACTGTACCATCTTTAGCACCACTAATCAAATCTTGATTAACAGATTTTATCAAACTATAAATACAATCAGTATGACCTGATAAAGTTTGTTTTAAACTATAATCAATTCGACTCAATACAATAATTGTTGTATCACATGCCGCAGTAGCTATATCTCCATTTCGAGTCACTACAATACCCCATATATTAGCTTTATGATCTGTTAATATACTTACTAATGACCAATCGTTTGAATTCCAAATTTTAACCTTAAAGTCTAGCGACCCACTTGCGACTAAACCGTTGCCTAAACACGCTAGTTTAGTAACAGCTTTGTTATGAGCACTGATAATCTTACTCAAAGTCCAATTTCCAATATTCCATATCTCAATATTTCCATTAAGCAATGAAACTGCTAAAATATTGAGTTGTTACCTCGAGTAAACAATACACTGAAGATGGTAATTGTATCTTTTTAACTAAGGTCAAATTTTTTGAATCCCAAATGTTGATTGAACTATCATACGATCCACTCATAATGTAACCGTTGGTTAAAAAAATCAATGAAAATATCCAATCGGCGTGACTGTACAATAATGTTACATTTTCAACTAAGGTTTTGTAATTGTAAGTTGAGTTAAATGATTGACAGTCAGTGGCGTATCTACGTGAGGCGAACTACGGCGGACCGCCGTACATGAAAATTTCGGATGAGGCGTTGCCTCATATGAAAAAATCAATTACTTATTCTAAACTTGCTTCAAAAATTAATTTGATAGCTTGTTTCGATTATTTTTTATTTTTCGCTCCTTTTTTTTTTAAATCCAATAATAATTTTAAACAATAAAGTCCATTGTTCTTTTTTTTTCTTGTTTTCTTCAAAATGAGAAATTTCTAACCGCTTAATCATGAGAAAATTTTTAATCGCTCAATCATCAAATGATAAAGCCGCCTCAACTAGTTCAGCTTTATCAATCCCCGTTATAAAGCTGAACTAGTTGAGATACCAATGATAACAATCCTTTGTCAATATCGTACCCCTTAGTCATTTCAAAAGATTTTAGCGTTGGGGTCCTGCACCCCCCCCCCCCCCAGGGGTATCTCGCCGTATATCCCATTGAGTTCTGGCTACGCCACTGTTGACAGTTGCAATCGCATGTTATGAATGGGTATTGACTCTTGGTGGATAAATTTGATTTCAATGTATCTTTATGATAAAAGACTAAGTTCGATGAATTTTCGATGAGATAATTCAATGAACTTGAGTTGTAAAGTTTGCAATTATTATTTTTAATTGAAACAACAGAGCAATTAAGAGTTTTGGTACAATGTCCAATAAATTTGAATTTGTTAGCATTCACCAAAGTGTTAATTATACCAAAATCATCTCGGATTAAATAGTTCTCGAGAAGTTTGTAAGCTTTGGTCTCAAAGCTAAGCTTAAAATTAATAAAAAACACAAACAGAATTAAAAGTTTCATGTTTTTGAGAATCGAAACAAAAAAAGTAAGATTTCTTTTATATTCTTTAGTTTTTTTATTTAATTAATAAAATTAATTATTTAAAATTTTTTTGAATTTAAAATTCAATCTTAAAGAATTTGCGCAATTTATTGGAATTTTGAAAAAAAAATTTATTTACTACACAAATAAAGTGACTTATCTTTATTTAGTTCATTTAATAAGCTCAAGAAATTCGAATCCTAATAAAGTAAGACAGACCTCATTGAATTATTGCGTTTGTTGAGAATTGGATTCATAGTTGAAGAGTATGTAACAAGATCGTCTGAAATAGATTATGGATACCTAACTCATAAGGGTTCAAATTTTTCAACGCATCGCGTAGATCAGTACTCTAGATCACGAGAAACGTTAACTTCTTTAAACTTTTCTACTCATAGGATTAAAACGATGTGACCATAACACCTCTTGATAGTGGACCAGCATCAACCCAAACTCCATCATTAAACGATTCCAGTCCAATGCCAACACACCAACGCCAGCTCAACCAAACAAACCATTCCAAGCCGAAACCAAAAATAAGTTCGGGAGAGCATCAAAGGTTGAGGCTAAGAAGAAAGCTGATGAGAAAGCCAAGTCTAACCCAGACTTCCAACTAAGAGGGTCTGAAAGACTGAACGCGCAAGCTTCGGTCTAAAAAAAACCGGAGGGAAGATGTAGTGTAGCAAGCACAAGTGTAAATTTTGATTTGAATCAAAGAAAACTGGACAAGCTTTCGGTTGTTTGGCTTAACTTGAGGGTGTGAAAGGGGTCGCAACGAGTTATACCCCTATGTATGTGGATTTTGGGTAAACTTTTGTATTTTTTGGAAAAAGTTGAGAACCAAGTTACACAAAACAGGTACTAAATAAAGGCTCTTGAGATGAGGAATCTAATTATAAAATAACAAAAACGCTAGAGATTAGCTTGAACTTAATCGAAATCTCCAAATTTTAAAGAATTGTTGTCATAAAAAATTTCAAGGTTTTACAATCAAAAAATTGTTTTTTCAGTGCTTTTGTGTAAAAATCTGTTTTTTGGTTGTCATGAAACCACATCTATTGACGAGAAATTATATCTCAAAAATCATGAAAAACGAAAAAGAGAAGAAGATCAATTAGATGAGTACAATGTAGCCTGCAGTCGTTTTATTCCGATCTCCAGTAATGTTCAAAAAAAGAAATACGCTCCATGGTTGAACAATGAGATTAAAAAAGCCTTGAGAAAAAAATACTCAGATTGGCAGGCATTTATGAAAAGTGGTTGGTCGGTTGAGAAGAAAACAACTTATGCAATCTCGAAAAATATTGCATCTAAATTGGTGTCTGAAGCGGTAAGAAACTACGAAAAAAGCCTTGCAAAATCCGCAAAATCAAATCCCAAACTATTTTACAAATACGTCAACAACAAAACGAGTCAAGGTTTAAAGGCACCTATTAAAGGTTTAATGGATAGTAACAACCAAATTGTAAATCAACCCGAAGAAATGGTTAATATTTTAAACGAACATTTTCAATCCGTTTTTACCGAAGACGATTATGAAAGAAAAGCTCCAAAATTCGAAAGCCGTACGAATATAAAATGCGACGTTAATCTCGAAGAGTTTTTTACACAAGAGAGCGTTTTTACAAAGTTGAAACAGCTGAATGTCAACAAAGCTGTTGGACCGGATAAAGTTAGTGGTTTTATTCTTAATAAAGTAGCAGTAACCGCAAGTATGCCTGTTTACTTAATCTTTAGAGAATCCCTAATGACAGGTCTTTTGCCCTCGATATGGAAGCAAGCCAACGTCACTGCTCTTCATAAAAAAGGCTCGAGGTTAAACCCTGGAAACTATCGACCAGTTTCTCTTACGTGTATTCTTTGTAAAGTGTTAGAAAGTTTCATCAAAGAGATAATGTTAAAACATCTAAAAGAAAATAAGTTGTTGTCCAGTGCACAGCATGGTTTCGTCCCAAATAGGTCATGCACAACAAATTTGCTAGAAACAGTTGACCTGATCACAAATGCTTTGGCAAACGGAGAGCCTATTGACATAGTGTACAAAGATTTTTCGAAAGCCTTTGATAGGATTTCTCACAGGCTCCTGATACAAAAATTACCCCATTATGGTTTTGTCGGTCTAATCCTGAATTGGATAAAGGAATTTCTTTCAAACAGAAAACAAAGAGTCATATTGGGTTGTGTGGTCTCGGAATGGCTTGATGTTACCAGTGGAGTTCCACAGGGATCGGTACTTGGCCCGATTCTTTTCATAATTTTTATTAACGATCTAGTGGATTGTTTAATCAATGAACCAAAGAAGTACGCAGACGATACAAAAGTATTGGCAGTAATTAGAGGTATCGTCGATAACCTTAGTTTACAGTCAGATATCGATACAATATCCAGCTGGGCGATGACTTGGTCATGTGACTTAAACATAGAAAAGTGTAAAGTGATGCATATTGGGTTGCAAAATCCAAATTTCGAATATACAATTTTTAACAAAGAAGGCACGCAAGTAATGGAAAAGACAATTTTAGAGAAGGACCTTGGTGTGTTCTTCAGCAAGGATTTAAAATGGGAAACACACATAAGACACTGCTGTGGACGTGCTAATAGAATCCTTGGGGTTATTCGAAATAATTTCAAATACCTAGATCTAAACGTTATGAGATTGTTATACGGTTCACTTGTAAGACCTCATTTGGACTACGGTGTTAGTGTGTGGAGTCCATTTCTGGAGAAAGATAAGCAAGAAATTGAAAAGGTGCAGCGCCGGGCAACGAGATTGGTTCCAGGTTATTCAAAACTAACGTACGATGAAAGACTTATGAGATTCAACATGACAGATTTGGACACTAGACGACGAAGAGGTGATTTAATCCAGTTCTTTAAAATAGTTAATAATTTTGAGAAGGTCGATTTTATTAATGGAATTCCATCAAGAGTTGGTCAAGAGTCATACAATTTAAGGGGTCACAAAATGGGCATTAATAGAGAATTGGTTAAGAACTGTGCAGTTCGTTTTAATTTTTTCACAAATCGAGTTGTTAACGACTGGAATAGTTTGCCACAGAGAGTAATCGAAGCAACAACAACTGAAAATTTCAAGGCAAAACTAGATGAATGGTGGAAGGGCAAGTCACATGGGCTTGCAAAAAAACTGCTATAGCCGTAAGGCTCTACTCGATTTATCGAGTCGCAGTTAAAACTACTACTACTACTACTAATTTGGCTTTTTATTAGCTAATCGTGGTACATTTAAAATCTTCATGAGATTTAAAAAAATAAGATTTGGAAATATTTCCCTAAAAAGAAAATATTAAAATAATATTTTTGCTTAATAGAATATTCACCTTAAATCTTTTATTTCGCTTTTACTTGAAATAACGCCACGGTGAAATTTGAAACAAATTTTTGGAGCAAAGCAAATTTTATTTTTTAAAACTGTAAAATTCAATAAATAGATGACTCCATAACTAAACAAAATTTCTTAAACTTGTGTCATTCCTCTTGGACGTGACAACGTGAAAAAGTGAAGATGCTCAAAAGACATTACTAGGTCGATTTAGAACAGGGTTGTCAACAGGAGTCCAAAGTTTACTGTGTACTTCTGAACCTAAAGACATGGATCAGGCAATTGATTTAGCTAACAAAGTGGAAATGGCTTTGGATTTACAAATGAAAAAACTCACAATCAACACGGTAGAAACCGAAAAAAGGGATCATTCAAATGAAAGAAGACACAAAGATCACAGATACAGCCATGAAAGTAGATCTTTTAGTAGAGAAAAAAGGGATAACAGACGAAGATCTATTACACCGTATAGACCTAAAAACAGAGCATCAAGCTCAGAATCCCAAAAATCAAACTCATCATATAAAAATAACGAGTGTTTCATATGTGGCAAAATCGGTCATTATGCTAGACATTGTAGAAAAAAGACAACAACATCAGCGTCCTTTTAAAGATTTTGATAATCAAAAGGACAAACACAGAAATTCAAAAAACTAAAACGCACTGGAAAAATGAGGGTTCATCCAGTGTTGCACAATGAAACATTCCCTCACAAAACAAATTCAGCAACATATGTCAAAATTAGTATTAATGGAGTAAAAGTTAACGCTATCCTAGACTCTGGAGCAGCTAAATCAATGATAAACGAAAGCATCGCAAATCAAGCTAAAGTCAACATAAATGATTCAAACAAGAAAAACAAGTACATCGCAGCAAATGGAGAAGAAATGGTTTCAAATGGTGAAGCAAGCGTACAAATAGATATCGGAAGTTTTAATCTAACTCAAAACTGCGAAATCATCAAAAATCTTTCTGCTGACGCATTGCTCAGTACAGATGTACTTTTAGCTCAGGGTGCAATCATTGATTACAAAAACAGAAGTCTTACAATTGGTAACACTAGAGTTCCATTAATAATAAACAAATATAAAAATGATCTTTGTCTCACAATCGAAAAACTAACCGAAATCAAGGCAAATTGCCAACAAACTATATGGGTGGATGCACCTTCCACCTCACACAAAACAGTGTTAATTGAAGGAGTTAATAGACTTAACCAAAATTGGAAAGTCCCAGATTATTTAGCAACAATCGAAAATGGCAAAATTCCAATAATTATATCAAACTCCAACCCATTTCCAACCAAAATCAATCCTCGTACAGTAATTGCACACGTAGAGGAAGTTGAAGCCGAAATTGAGGTACCATGGAAAAACAAAGATTATACAGAAGTTCAAGTCTCTGATTTAATCAACTGGAGCACATCAAGGTTAACTAAAACTCAAAGAGATGAATTAAAAAAGCTCATAAAGAGATATGAGGATGTTTTTTCAAAAGGAGATGGTGATTTGGGGCGTTGCGAAAAATTCAAATTTAACATTGATACTGGGGACAGTAAACCTATAAAACAAAGGGCATATAGGGTCCCGTATGCTAAACAAGAGCAAATCGAAAAAATGGTCAACGATATGATAGATCAAAAAGTAATATCGAAATCAAAAAGTCCATGGGCCTCTCCAGTCGTATTAGTAAAGAAGAAAAATGGTTCAGAACGTTTTTGTGTAGATTTTAGAAAGTTGAACGCAGTTACAGTCAAGGATAACTACCCACTCCCATTAATCGACGAAACCATAGAAAAGCTTAGGACAGCTAAGTTTTATTCGTCAATGGATCTCGCAAGTGGATATTGGCAAATGATTTTGGATGAAATGTCAAAAGAAAAGACGGCTTTCATTACTCATAAAGGTCTTTACCAATTCGAAGTTATTCCGTTCGGATTAAGTAACGCAGGGGCGGCATTCCAGAGAAACATGGAAACAATTTTAGCAGATTTACACAACACACTGGTTTACATTGACGATATACTGGTTTTTAGTGAGACATTCGAAGAGCATCTCAAACATTTGGAAGAGTTATTTATTAGGCTCAGAGAGGCGAAACTAAAACTCAAGAGTAAGAAATGCTCATTCGGTGTGAATCAAGTAAAATTTCTGGGATATGTAATATCACCGGAAGGAATAAAACCAGATGAAGACAAGATTAAAGTCGTAAAGAACTACCCAGTTCCAAGAAATCCAAAAGAGATTAAGCGTTTCTGTGGGTTAGCGTCATACTACAGAAAATTTATTCCAAATTTCAGTACTCTTATAGACCCAATTAACCGTCTGTTAAAAAAAGATTGTAAATTCGAATGGACAAGGACATGTGAACAGGCTTTCAGAGAAATAATCGAGAAATTAATAAATCCACCGCTTTTAGCTTATCCGGATTTTACGAAGCAATTCTGTCTATCAACAGACGCTTCTGGTGTCGGTGTCGGAGCTGTGTTATATCAATTGGACAATCAAGGAAACGAGCTAGTAATAGCGTACGCAAGTAGAAGTTTAAGAGTATCAGAAAGGAATTATCCGGCTATAGAACTCGAATGTTTAGGAATCGTATGGGCAGTCGAACAATTTAGACCGTATCTTTACGGGAGAAAATTCATTGTAATGTCGGATCATAATCCTTTAGCCTACTTGGACAATATGAAAATGAATTCAAGAAGAATACAAAAATGGAGATTAGTTTTAGCCGAGTATGACAAAGAAATCAAGTACAAGAAAGGTTCCAAAAACACAAACGCGGACGCTTTATCAAGAATCGAAGCATTTTCGATCATTAACGACCGTCCAGATCTGTCAAAACTCCAAAAAGAAGATAAATATCTCGCACAAATCTTCGCCAATCTTGATACAAATCAAAGATATAAACGTTACTTTGTGAAAAACGACATACTGTATAAAAGTTACGATAGATATCCAGCAAAGATAATGATCCCAAAAAGTTTGGTAAATAGTGTATTGGAGTCATGTCACGATGGTATGGGCGGAGGACATCTCGGTTTAAAAAAAACATGCGCAAAAGTTAAGAGCAAGTACCTGTGGTATTCATTGCACAAGGACATTTTAACATGGATAAAGTCGTGCAAAGTTTGCGCGGGAATAAAAAGTCCAAAGGTTAGCAAAGCAAAGTTAAACCCAATTACAGATTTCACAAAACCTTTTGATATGGTTGGAGTCGACATTTTAGGACCATTACCGATAACTAAAGACGGAAATAGATACGTAATCGTTTTTACAGATTATCATTCAAAATGGGCAGAAGCGTTTGCAATGAAAACAATCGACGCAAAAACCGTAGCAAAAATTTTCATAAACGAAATCGTAACAAGACACGGTGCCCCAGGTAAACTCCTATCAGACCAAGGTAGACAATTCATTTCAAAATTAATGATTGAAATATGCGAGTATATGAAAACTAAAAAATTAACAACAACAGCGTACCATCCAGAAACGAATGGTCTCACAGAACGATTCAACAAAACCTTATGTCAAATATTAGCAAGTTATACATCTAAAAACCAAACAGATTGGGACGAATACATTAATATAGCCTTATTCGCATACAGAGTGAGTCCTCAAGAAACAACGCTCAAATCTCCTTTCGAAGTAATTTACGGAAGAAACGCAAGACTTCCAAGCGAAATCGAAAAACACGCAGACATTCAAATAATCGATTTCGAGAAAATTTGGAAACAAGTGAGTGATCAAATCCAGAAGGTCTACAAGACACAGAAAGAAAAATATGACAAAAAACACAAACAACTCGATTACAAAGTAAACGAAATGGTCCGGTTACACTCACCAGCAGTCGAAGTGGGTTTGTCTCAAAAATTAAGAAATGATAAATGGAGTGGGCCATTCAAAATAACTAAAGTAGTAAATGATTGTAATGTTGAATTAGATATTCGAAATAAGAAGAGGATCGTACATGTTAATCGTTTAAAGAAAGCCGAAATACAAATTGACGAAGACAAATCAAAGGAAAACATCAGAAAAAGCATCTTGGTAACCAAAAAGAAAGAGAAAAGTTCAAAGTCAGTAAAGTTCAAGGACGATGTAAACATCACAAAACATGATCCACGATACAATTTAAGACCAAGAAAATCCAATTAGTTCATTCAATTTAAAACAAAAATTAAAAGAAACAAAAAAAAAATATAAAAAACAACAACGAAAATGCCAAACAGCAAAGCCAAACAATTGAGATTGATGAAGATCAAAACACTCCAAAACGAATATTTGAACACTTCGATTCCACTTCCAAATTACAATCGGAAAAGAGACGAGTCACCAAACACAAGCGCTAATCGTAAAGCGTACAACGACGAAAAAAGATTAGAGACTCAGAAAAAAAAGCCAATCATACGGACCATTCAAACAAATCGGTAACAGACCAAAAGAAACCAACAAAGAATGTAAAAAATCTGGTTATTGAAAAGATGGCAACATTCGACGAAAAAATGGCCGATATAAAAAAGAATTACAGAGAGCGCCGAGCCATTAAAATGAATCAAAAACGGGAAGAGTTCAAAGCTAAAAATCCCGAACTTGCAATAATGGCCGAAGAAAAACACACAGCAAGGTTACAAAAATTAACAAAAATCAAGACAAGTAAACATTACAGACGGTTTGTGCCGAAAGCAAGAATCGAAGTTAACCTCAAACAACAGTTGACAATTGAACAAGTTATCTCAGTCAGAAACAAAAATGGAGTGCTGTGTCACAAAATACTCGAACTAGATTTAAAAACAAATATCAATCGGGCAAATCTAATGGGCAAATTTTTCGTATTGAGAATGAAATACAAAGGCAACAAACAAGTCATAAAATTAGTAGCAGAAGCCTACGAAAACTTAAAAAAACTTTTTTAAATAAAATATTTTTTTTTTTAAAAAACATTTATTTTTATTACTATCTTTTAAAGAAAATTTATGGGAAAATTTTTTTTGTAAAAGGGGGGATGTCACGTCCAAGAGGAATGACATATAAAATAAATGTTTTATGTTCAAAGAAAGATGTCACTTTTTATTATATAAATTATATTAATTTAATTATCATCTTTAATTTGTTAATTAATATATATTCAAATTATTACTTATTTTATTATCATAAATAAACTCACTTGAATTAGAGGAAGATTATTCTTTCTAGTCAAGCCAACTTAAATATATCTTTATTTACTTTGTGTTGCGCCATAAGAAGCGTGACACTTGATTTAAAATATTTTTTTCAATTTTTTGAATTGATCGATTTTTTGTCAATAATTAAATTATTAAAAACAGATTGTTAATATTATAATGAAATTTTGAATTAAATTTTTTAATTTTTAATTTAAGTACAAATTTTCAAAAGTAAGATTGGCGGGATTTTTCGAAATTTTCAATAAAT
Source organism: Brachionus rubens (assembly GCA_022207745.1). Lineage (NCBI taxonomy): Eukaryota > Metazoa > Rotifera > Eurotatoria > Ploima > Brachionidae > Brachionus > Brachionus rubens. The sequence continues at coordinate 67,651 of JAJVHD010000006.1, forward strand.
TTAAATGTTGGCGCCAAAATGTCTTATTTATAAATTTAGTGTTTGGATTTCAAATTTTGTTAAAAATCGAAACTAACATTAATAATCAAATATTGATTTTCCTTTTTTTTTAATTATTTTTGAAATTAACAAAAAATTTACAATCTAAAACCATTTTTATTTTATGCACTGTACCTAATTTTATTTAAAAAAACAGCTTTTCTAAAATTGCTTTGCTTCGAAAAAAAATTGCTCCAAACTTCACTCTTCCGAAATAACTTTTTTTGCTCAACGACCATTACTAGCACATATTTTTTGTGCTGGAATACAACTACCCCCTGCACATTGTATTGTTTCTACACACGGTTTACCAAAACCCATTTTACAATAATATCGACCAGTGGGATTATCATAAACGTACGTATCGTATGGTGTCAAAAAACTACAAACATTATTTATACAATCACTTAAGAACTCATAATTGGAAAAAGGTTTTGTCAATTTAATGGTATCAGCAGAAAGCTAAAAAGCTGCCATTGATGATGTGACCCAAATTAATGCGGAAAAAACAATTCCGGATGTGATATTTGATAGCGAAACCAGAATAAAGGGTACTTTTAACTTGTAATATACAAAAAACATAATAATGATTTTAATCGTCTTAATTTAATAATCTTTGGTTTTTTTTGGCATAATTTTTATTCTTTTGATCAAATAATCGTAATCCTCAAACCCCTTAAACATAGAAAACCTCATATAGAATTCTTAAATGGTCAAACTCATAAAAATTAAAATGTTAAGAAGCCCAAAATTTTAATTGTTAGTTTGATTTTCTTGGTTTTTGAGCTAATTTCACTTCAATTCTATATCTAAATACGACACAAACCCATCAGTTTTGTAGAATAAGTCTTTCTCTACAAAAATTGGGGATGATTTTTCAAACGTTAAGCTACTTTTGATGCTACAATATTTCTCAATTATAAAATTTCGTAATTTTTTCAAGCAAAAATGCTCAAATTTTAGAAAAATCGTTTGTATCAAAGTAACCTATGTTTAATGACAAAGTCTTATCTCCCTCAAAGATTTATGAGAGAAAGATGTAAAGACACTTTTTACTTAGTTTTATTGTATTTAATTAAACAAAAAAAACTGAATAAATCAATTATACCTCTTATTTTATGTAGTTTTTTGAAACAACTTTTATATTAGTATGTTAGATTAAAAAAATTTTCATTAAATATTCGTCGATTAATTTTTCCATAATCGTTGAGTGTTTTTTTATTTCGAAACAAAAAATCGCCACTTTCATCGATTATCCATTAATGTATGTACTTAAGTGTACAAAATTATTAAGATTTGATCTAATTCTGAAATAATTTCGGAAAATTTTAATTAAAATGAAGAATCGTAAAATCAGTACAATCGTACAACCGTACTAATTGTCCTTTTACCCGTTGAAGGGCCATCTATAACATAGCTTTTTGACATTTCTTCATCAGTGTATAGCTCATCCATTAATTTCGTTATGTACTTTTGAATGTTTGAAGCACCAATTGAAAGGAGATTGATGTCATTGTACCACTTTAATTTATTTTTTAAAATAATATTCTCTGATTAATTATACAAAAAATTATTACAAATTCAGTCGGATAATCAATTTCATTAGATTGCTTAGTGCTTAATGACAGCAACATTTCTTTTACTTAGGGGTATCCAAAAGTTTTGACGTTTTCATCAATAATTCATTTATAAAAATTTAAAAAAATTTTTTTTTGCAAAACCATGTTCTCCATTTTATTAGCTTTCTAATGTGTTGTCACATCAACATATTGAATATGTATTTCAAAAGTTTCAGCTCATAATTTGAAACTCACATTTTTCAAAATTTCAAAAATGAATAAGGAGCACGTAAGAAGCTATATTTTGATCAGGTATAAGTTAAATATTAGAGCAGCAGTAATCCATTCCGAAGTTGTGGCATCCTTGGAGATGGGAGTGCTCCTTCTAAACGTACTGTCGAAAGGTGGGTTGAACGTTTCAAGAGATCGAATTCGAGTCAGTCAACATTATTGATCGAATTGGGAGGCCAATTACAGCGACTTATTCTTCAAATGTTGATCGAATTCGACGACTTGTTGAAAAGAACCCGAGTATATCTATACATTATATTGAAGCTGAGACAGGCCTGAGTTATGGAACAATTGGACGCATCTTGCACGACCATTTAAATTTACGTAAATTATCCTCGCGTTGGATCCCCCATGAATTGAATGAGATTCAACAAAAAAAAAGGGTTGAGATTTGTCGCAAAAATTTAGAACTTTTAGAGACCCAAAGATTGCTTTTATGTGATATAGTTACAGGGGATGATTCATGGATTTACAACCGTCAAATTGGGAACAAAGCATCTAATTCGAGCTGGGCTCCAAAGGGCCAAAGTCCGCTAACCGTGGTAAAACGCAACCAATTTGAGGCGAAATCAATGGTGTGTGTTTTTATTAAAACAACAGGACCTGTTTTAGTGCATGTGGTTCCTAGGGGACAGTCTATAAATAACACCTATTATGTTGAAAATGTCTTAGGTCCTCTTATTGAGACCTTAAAATCGCAAAGACCAACATCAGGTACAAAAAATATGAAAATTTTGCATGACAATGCTCGACCTCATGTTCATGAAAACGTCAAGAACTTTCTCAATACTAATCACATGACCATAATCGACCATCCGGCTTACTCCCCAGACTTAGCTCCATGTGATTTTTGGTTATTTAACGAAATTAAAAAACGCTTACCCGATCGTACAAGTGAAGAACTCTTGGAATCCCAAATTACAGAGATACTTAATTCGATTCCTAAAGAAAAGTTTCAAAGGACCTTTCAAAAGTGGACTGAGCGGATGAAACTTTGTATAGAAAATCAAGGCAATTACTTTGAACACCTAAAAAAATAAAATCGATAAAAAAATTTTTTTTTCGTCTTTTTTAACCCGAACGTCAAAACTTTTGGATACCCCTAAGTAAATTGTTGAAATTATTATTCATATATTCCATTTTGAAGTCGTCAATATCTTGTTTTATCTTTAAAAAAATAAAAGAACAACATTTTTCACACAATCCTAAAATAATTGCTTACCCTTTTGTATTCGATTGAACTCAATCCACTTTCTGTTTGACCGCTGTAAATTTCATCACTTTGTCTGGAAATTTCTTCGCGTAACGGACTAATTGATCTTGTTCTTTTTTGAGCCGTCAAATTACGAAGCTTTTCCATTTCACGGTCTAGAATTGATTGGGAATCTTTAACTTAAAAATTGAAAGACTAAACTTTTGATTAAACTTTTTTTGAAAAATTCTAATATTTCTAATACCTGGCTAGTAAACTTAGACTTGCTGTTTGACTCTGAGATCCATTAACCTCATCCTCTTCAGTAGTTGATAATTGAGTCGACTGGCGTTCAACGTATTTAATAATTTTTTTTTCGCATTTAGACTTGGTATCTAATGAGATAACTTGTTAATCAACCAAAATTGAAACAAAAAATTTTCAGTTACTTTCATAAAAAATTACACCATTGAAATATTTTTTTTTCGCTGGATAATAAACTTTAACAGTTTTGTAGTCAATTATAGAACAAATGCTTTTATACAGTGGTGGCAAAAGTTTTGTAACAGTCCGTCACCTAACGTCAGATGACGTCAGGTAATAAAAGTTTGTCAATATAAGAATGTCACACATTTAACAATCTTTTTCTTAACAAACAAACGTCGGACGTCTTTAATTCAATTAAGGAATTATTTTTTTAGTTTCTTTTTTTAACACAGTCTGTTAACATAGTTTGATGAATTTGTGCATAAATTATCGTTTTAACCAATAAATCTTCTTGGTTTCTCGTCCAATGAAAATTATTTTCAAAAAAATCGTTCAGTATCTCGTGTCTGCTTAATAAGCTCGTCACCCCGCTCGTTCCTCGCAATAATATCTATTAAAAAAATTTATAATTAAAAATGAAATTTATTTTATAACTGTCCTTAAAAAGATTCAATCCAAATGATAAATTAAAAATTTTTAAAAATTTAAAAATTGTACTTTTATTTTATTTATTGAAAATGTCTTGTTAACTAGATTTTTTCTATAAAGCGTTTTTTGTTAAATCAAATTATTGTTGTGAGTACTGAGAATGAGAATAAACAAAAAATTACTTGATGAGGCTTATTCAGCTTCTCTTGATATGGAATTTGTTAAAGAAAAAAAAAAGGTAGAAGTCAACAAGATTTCGCAGAAAAAAAAAGTTCCCAGAAGACAGCTTAAATGAAATTCTAAATGATGGGTTCAACAGCAAGGCGAAAGTGTATTCAGCTTTGATTAAAAATGTATCATCCGGAACAATGCATTCTTTGTCTTCCGAAATGACTGGAGAGACAAATTCCTTAATGAGGGCTGTGGTGTTGATATTAAAGATTTTTATATGGCAATTTATTCGTTGAAATACAAACATATTCCAAACACGAAAACAATTGATCCCCTTTTAAAGTTATTTGAAATTGTGTTTCCAAAGCCAAACAAGTGTCCAAAATCTTTCTCAAAGATCGAAAAATTTTTAGCATTAAAAGAGAAGAATTTCAGTCAACCCTCGTTAATCCGTTTCTACTTTTATCCGTATATCTCTTTAGTTCGTTTAGAAATCACAGGCTTTAGATGAGTATTTTGGTAAATTTGCATATGATCCATGCTCATCTTCATCTTGCAGAACAAGTTAAAAAACATGGGCAATTGTATGGTCATTCACAATTCGTTTTTGAGGTAAGTTTTAAAATTAATTTTTAGATGCTTCTGATTATTAATTCATGTATTCTTTTTAGAGTGCAATTTATATTTAAAAAAAAAATGAATGGTACCAAAGGTTTTCTGAATCAACTAGTTAATCAAATTAATAACAACATCGTTTTCAAATCTTAATATTTAATATTTTCCGTTTTTACGAGATATCGATGTGAAGGTCGATTTTTTAAATGTCAAGGGAAGAGAAAAATATCAATTAAATCTTTTGATCAATTATAAGAAAATAGATAATTGATTAATTTAATTAATAAATTTTATTCAAAAACTCAAAATAAGATATTTTCTCTAATTAATTAAGTCAAACGCAACAAAATATTTTTTACTTTTATTCTAACCGTAAAATCTTATTTTTTTTAATTTTATTTTTTTCTTATGAGTAGAGGCTAATGATTTTAACCTTTTTCTAATTTATTTAAAAAATGTCAATGTTTATTACGAGTGGTTTGTAATTAATGTAATATTTATTCATTTATTTATTAGTTAGTTCCTAGCCAAATAAGCATTAAAAGTATAAAAATAAGTACAAAAAAGTATAATAAGAAAAAGAGTTCATATACAGTGGTGGCAAAGGTTTTGTAACAGTTCGTCACCTAACGTCATGTAACGTCAGATGACGTCACCTTAAAGTATCCAAATCAAAGTTTGCTAAACTCAAGTTGCAAATGACGTCACCTGACGTTAGGTGACGGACTGTTACAAAACCTTTGCCACCACTGTATATGGACACTTTTTGCTCTAAAATTATCCCGGAATTTTTTTGAACCTAAATAGGTAAAAAAAAATTTTCTCTTTTCTTTTAAGTTTTTCACGATTCATATTGTTTAGAATAGTTTAGAGAATGAAAAAATTGTCTTTTATACTCATTATTTAAAAATATCCCATGATACAAAACGGAAAATGTCCTAAGTGTTCGTAAATTTCCCAATTGTATATCTTTCTAAAATTCTTGACAAAACTTTTCCGATAGCAAAAAATGAATCAAAGTTTGTTTGTAATAGGATAATTAGTCTAATTAAATCGAGAGTGATACAAAGCCTTTTAAAGTTCTTTTCGAAACGTCATCATGGGGCATATTCGAAGATGTACCGGTATAATTTCAGGTCAAAAAGTGTCCATAAATATGTATTTACCACATTGGACATAAGCAAGTTTTCACATTTGTCCCTGGGACATCTATCGGGGGTTTACGGAATGTACGATTGCATAAAAAGAATCACCTATAAAAGTCGACCCTTAACAGGTCAATAAAAATATTGGGCAAACAAAAATAGTCTGAATTTTGTGACATTTCATTTTGTATTCTTGGAATAATGAATTTAACCGAATCAACTAAACCCCTGTTAGTACATTGGACGACTTAATCAATAAGACCAGTTGAAGTTTTTGGATTTTATTCAAGAACATCAATGTAAATTTTTTTCCCTAAGTTGTTAATTTTTGTTTCTCAAAAAGACTCTAAAGATTGTTATTTCTAATGCAATTCGAATAATTTAGCACAAACACGATGAGCGTACTAAGTGACATAAGGTTTACCTCTAATTAATTACTCATTCTGATACAAAAGGGGTTTTAAATTTTTAAGGGGTTTAAGTTTTAAAATTTGACCAGTCCTTTTCTCTCCCTCCCCTGAGTGAAAAATTAAATTTTTCAACTATACGGAAATTTTGCTTTTCAGATATCCCAATTTCCGTTCAACTAAATTCGGTTAACGTTATCCATTTTATTAGTTAACCAAAAAGAATAATTCTAAAAAAGACGTTAGCCATTCTAATTTTTTTCTGGAACACGCGTTTCAATCTCATGACGTGTTTAAACGCATTAGAGAGCTGCGTCTAAGCGTATTCAACATTCAGTTGATTTCAGAAGCGTTTTGACACTGCGTCTTTAAAATAATGGGAATTATTCGGTTAAGAAAGTATTGTAATCGACTTTTGAAACAACTGGAACAGAAAAAGAACATGAAACACTAGACAAATTCTTTAATGTCAATTTTTAAATAAAGTCAAACTAATTTTAATCAAATATACGACGATAAAATGACGTTTTAGGGTCAACCAAAAAACCTCCTAAACTTATCATTTATTATTAAATCCGGCAGCGAAGCAACGGGCGGCAACTAGTCGAATTTAAAAAAAGAAAATTTCGTTTCCGAAGAGTTATTTCACTATTGCGTTAGAAATTCAAATAATTTCAAAGAAGATGATATCAATTATAATCAGCTGCTAAAACGTGTGATTTCGTTAATTTATGTGATGAAGATGAACAAAGAACTGGACAATAATTATTAGGGAAACTATTTGTCTTATTTACATTTTCTTTATATGGTTTTGATTTGTTACTTACTTTCTATGTCTCGCCAATTGGATGCACCATAATTGCATTGGAATTGCCCAATCTTTTGCAGTCACTTATGGTTTAAAAATCAATTTTTTTGTTCGGAAAACAATTTTTTTGAGGTCAGAAAAATTTTTTAATATATTTTTAAATATTAATATATTTTCTCTGAACTATTCAGACCCTCTGAACTCAAAAAAAAACATGTAAAAATTGCCAAAATGAGATAAATCCTTTTGTTACGTTCGACATCGAATTTCAATTAAATAAAATTCTCGACAACCAAATATGCTTATCTTGTATTGTTCTTTTATGATGTTTTTAACATTAAAAAATTACACAAGACAAGACATATATTCAATTGTAAAGAAATTTAGAGTAAATGTATCGAAGTCAATGTAAATTCTTTAAAATTTATATCGAAAATTGCATATGAGTTTGAACATGATTAATGAATATTCTTTTTTTTTAAAATAAAGTTTTTTTAAAATCATTATCTTTTCATTTAAATTTTTTTTTTAGACTTTATCTCATTGAAATCAAAATAATCTCAAAAAAATCCCATTAAATCTCGAAAATACGATTCGGGTAACTTTCTCATCTTATGGTCTCTCATTTTTTCTCATTGGGTTCTCACATGGGATTCTGACAGGGGACAATCAGACTCAGTAGATTTTTTAGACTTAAACCATCTTATTAGTTTTTGTGTTAAATGAAAATAAAATTATTTGTAAAACATACGTATAGTGGATCCTATTTAATGCAAATATCGAATCACCCGACTCATATTTTTAAAAACTTTTAAATGTATGGAAGTAGGGAGGTAAGAGAGAAGGAATCTATAAGAAATAAGAAAAGTGATTCCAAAAAATGTGAAATTGGAATAAAAACGTTCATGACGTATGACAGAAATTCGGAATTTTTAAAACGAATATTCTGTAAAGAGTTTCATGGAGTGTCACAAATGTATGACTGGATGAAAGACTTGTGACCATTTTTCATTTACAAGGTACAACAGAATTTGAATAGTTTAGTAGTGCACTCATTCAAGAATAATAGTATGTTTCGCTCGGCTGGTACAATAGATGTTTTTCAAAAAAGAAAATGAGGTCGCTGACCATTTTAATAGAAGCGGTCATGTTTTAGAAAAAGATTTTAGAGTATGTATTTTCAGGGACAAATTGTCAAATACCGATTATAGAAGATCAGTGGAGTTTGATTCAATCTATTTATTCAAATGTGTTTTTAATTTAGAAGTTTTGAAAGCAAAGATTAATGTTTTGAAAAAATTTTTTTTGATCTCATAAAAAATTTGCAATTAATCTTCAAACTGTTAAAAAAATAAAAAATTTGTTATAAAATTAATGTGTTTTTTGTCATTTTAGGATTAATTACTTGAAAATGACAACTATGATTGTCAAAGGCAATTTGAAGTTACATATCAATTCAAAAAGATCGATTCGATCATTTCAAATTAAAACTTTAATAGAAATTAAATGACCGTAAACTCGGGAGTCATACTCCCTAGGGAAAATGAGAGAAATCGTATTTTAAATTAATTTAGTTCGTTTATTCGAGTCAATTTTGTAAAAGAAAAAACTTCGAATAAAAGATCATTTTGTTTCAAATACAAGAAAATTTATTCTATTCGAAAACTTCTGTATTTGATGAAATATGTTAATGTTAAGAAAAATTTGAGAATAAAATTGTAGCCTTTTTTACTCAAAAACAAAAATTTCCTTTTCAAATTCTAAAATTTCAAATTTTTTATAAAAATAAATGGTACGAACTAACAGAGACCGTTCACCGACTTCGACACCTCCTATTACACGAAGATCGACTCGTCTGTCTGAATAAGTTCTAAGATTTGCTCGAACCCAAAAGGTTAGTTCAACTCCCATGTTCAAATTTCTGTTTAACAGTTTTTTTTCTAGGTGATCAAACAAGTCATGTCGATATCGCAAAATTCATCACCTACTTCTCAAACTCAAAGAGTTTCAAGAAACAGTCGAATCTCAGCTCTTACTCAATACATTTGATTGATAGCTGATAATTTTTGTTCATGGCTGTGACTCACTGACGCCAACGAATTTATCAATATCGGTTCGGTCCTTGTGTTTATCAAGAAAAATTTTCGAATCGCTTCTTTTCTTCAACCAAACCTTTTTTTCGGGCACCACCAGCCATCGAGACATCGCGGACAATTACTTTTCCCATCAGTTATCTTTCAGCAAAAAACTTTCTTGTTGCTAGATTATTAGGGATACTTCTTATCTTAGCTTGAATTTTAGACATTTTTTTATGATTAAACAAAATTAAGGCATAGGAGAATAAAATAAAGATCAAACTGTTAAATTTTTTATTATAACTTGGTTTTGCATTTTTTTAAAATAGACTCGAATACAGATGGGATTGTTTTTTTTATATTTAATCAAACAAAAATTAAACATGCAGGAAACTAATAAAATTAAAATGAAGTCAAAAACTGAATAACTTATTTTCTATTATTCAAAATTTTGAAATCCTTATGGCTTGATTTTTCGTCTTTTAAACACTTTTCCACACAACTTTGAAAGTTAATAAAAAAAAGGAAAAGCTATTAATTTAAAAATATTGCAATCGCAATGAAAACAATAAAATTTTATATTGAAAAATTAAAAATTAAAATTTTAAAATTAAAGTTAAACGAACGTACCAAATTTTGTATTAGTATTCCAACATGTTTGAACATGTCCCCAGTAAGTTTTGGGGATATGGTCAAATATGCTGGTATACGTAACATGTTTAAAAAAATTCAAAAAACCAATTTTTAAAATTTTAAAAGTTGGTTTTTTTAATTTTTAACGGTAAAAACCGCGAACCAAATCTTGTATAAGTATACCAACATGTTTGAACATGTCCCCAGTATGTTTTGGGGATATGGTCAAATATGCTGGTATACGTAACAGGTTTAAAAAAATTCAAAAAACCAATTTTTAAAATTTTAAAAGTTGGTTTTTTTAATTTTTAACGGTAAAATCAACGTACCAAATCTTGTATAAGTATACCAACATGTTTGAACATGTCCCCAGTATGTTTTGGGGATATGGTCAAATATGCTGGTATACGTAACAGGTTTAAAAAAATTCACAAAACCAATTTTTAAAATTTTAAAAGTTGGTTTTTTTAATTTTTAACGGTAAAATCAACGTACCAAATCTTGTATAAGAATACCAACATGTTTGAACATGTCCCCAGTATGTTTTGGGGATATGGTCAAATACGCTGGTATACGTAACAGGTTTAAAAAAATTCAAAAAACCAATTTTTAAAATTTTAAAAGTTGGTTTTTTTAATTTTTAACGCTAAAATCAACGTACCAAATCTTGTATAAGTATACCAACATGTTTGAACATGTCCCCAGTATGTTTTGGGGATATGGTCAAATATGCTGGTATACGTCACATGTTTAAAAAAATTCAAAAAACCAATTTTTAAAATTTTAAAAGTTGGTTTTTTTAATTTTTAACGGTTAAAACCGCGAACCAAATCTTGTATAAGTATACCAACATGTTTGAACATGTCCCCAGTATGTTTTGGGGATATGGTCAAATATGCTGGTATACGTAACAGGTTTAAAAAAATTCACAAAACCAATTTTTAAAATTTTAAAAGTTGGTTTTTTGAATTTTTAACGCTAAAATCAACGTACCAAATCTTGTATAAGAATACCAACATGTTTGAAAATGTCCCCAGTAAGTTTTGGGGATATGGTCAAATATGCTGGTATACGTAACAGGTTTAAAAAAATTCAAAAAACCAATTTTTAAAATTTTAAAAGTTGGTTTTTTTAATTTTTAACGCTAAAATCAACGTACCAAATCTTGTATAAGTATACCAACATGTTTGAACATGTCCCCAGTATGTTTTGGGGATATGGTCAAATATGCTGGTATACGTAACAGGTTTAAAAAAATTCAAAAAACCAATTTTTAAAATTTTAAAAGTTGGTTTTTTGAATTTTTAACGGTTAAAACCGCGAACCAAATCTTGTATAAGTATACCAACATGTTTGAACATGTCCCCAGTATGTTTTGGGGATATGGTCAAATATGCTGGTATACGTAACAGGTTTAAAAAAATTCACAAAACCAATTTTTAAAATTTTAAAAGTTGGTTTTTTGAATTTTTAACGGTTAAAACCGCGAACCAAATCTTGTATAAGTATACCAACATGTTTGAACATGTCCCCAGTATGTTTTGGGGATATGGTCAAATATGCTGGTATACGTAACAGGTTTAAAAAAATTCACAAAACCAATTTTTAAAATTTTAAAAGTTGGTTTTTTGAATTTTTAACGGTAAAAACCGCGAACCAAATCTTGTATAAGTATACCAACATGTTTGAACATGTCCCCAGTAAGTTTTGGGAATATGGTCAAATATGCTGGTATACGTAACAGGTTTAAAAAAATTCAAAAAACCAATTTTTAAAATTTTAAAAGTTGGTTTTTTTAATTTTTAACGCTAAAATCAACGTACCAAATCTTGTATAAGAATACCAACATGTTTGAACATGTCCCCAGTAAGTTTTGGGGATATGGTCAAATATGCTGGTATACGTAACATGTTTAAAAAAATTCAAAAAACCAATTTTTAAAATTTTAAAAGTTGGTTTTTTTAATTTTTAACGCTAAAATCAACGTACCAAATCTTGTATAAGTATACCAACATGTTTGAACATGTCCCCAGTATGTTTTGGGGATATGGTCAAATATGCTGGTATACGTAACAGGTTTAAAAAAATTCAAAAAACCAATTTTTAAAAATTTAAAAGTTGGTTTTTTGAATTTTTAACGGTTAAAACCGCGAACCAAATCTTGTATAAGTATACCAACATGTTTGAACATGTCCCCAGTATGTTTTGGGGATATGGTCAAATATGCTGGTATACGTAACAGGTTTAAAAAAATTCACAAAACCAATTTTTAAAATTTTAAAAGTTGGTTTTTTGAATTTTTAACGGTTAAAACCGCGAACCAAATCTTGTATAAGTATACCAACATGTTTGAACATGTCCCCAGTAAGTTTTGGGGATATGGTCAAATATGCTGGTATACGTAACAGGTTTAAAAAAATTCAAAAAACCAATTTTTAAAATTTTAAAAGTTGGTTTTTTTAATTTTTAACGCTAAAATCAACGTACCAAATCTTGTATAAGTATACCAACATGTTTGAACATGTCCCCAGTATGTTTTGGGGATATGGTCAAATATGCTGGTATACGTAACAGGTTTAAAAAAATTCAAAAAACCAATTTTTAAAATTTTAAAAGTTGGTTTTTTGAATTTTTAACGGTTAAAACCGCGAACCAAATCTTGTATAAGTATACCAACATGTTTGAACATGTCCCCAGTATGTTTTGGGGATATGGTCAAATATGCTGGTATACGTAACAGGTTTAAAAAAATTCACAAAACCAATTTTTAAAATTTTAAAAGTTGGTTTTTTGAATTTTTAACGGTAAAAACCGCGAACCAAATCTTGTATAAGTATACCAACATGTTTGAACATGTCCCCAGTAAGTTTTGGGGATATAGTCAAATATGCTGGTATACGTAACATGTTTAAAAAAATTCACAAAACCAATTTTTAAAATTTTAAAAGTTGTTTTTTTTAATTTTTAACGGTAAAATCAACGTACCAAATCTTGTATAAGTATACCAACATGTTAAACATGTCCCCAGTAAGTTTTAGGGATATAGTCAAATATGCTGGTATACGTAACATGTTTAAAAAAATTCACAAAACCAATTTTTAAAATTTTAAAAGTTGGTTTTTTGAATTTTTAACGGTAAAAACCGCGAACCAAATCTTGTATAAGTATACCAACATGTTTGAACATGTCCCCAGTAAGTTTTGGGGATATGGTCAAATATGCTGGCATACGTAACAGGTTTAAAAAAATTCACAAAACCAATTTTTAAAATTTTAAAAGTTGGTTTTTTTAATTTTTAACGCTAAAATCAACGTACCAAATCTTGTATAAGAATACCAACATGTTTGAACATGTCCCCAGTAAGTTTTGGGGATATGGTCAAATATGCTGGTATACGTAACATGTTTAAAAAAATTCAAAAAACCAATTTTTAAAATTTTAAAAGTTGGTTTTTTGAATTTTTAAAATTTTAAAAGTTGGTTTTTTGAATTTTTAACGGTTAAAACCGCGAACCAAATCTTGTATAAGTATACCAACATGTTTGAACATGTCCCCAGTATGTTTTGGGGATATGGTCAAATATGCTGGTATACGTAACAGGTTTAAAAAAATTCACAAAACCAATTTTTAAAATTTTAAAAGTTGGTTTTTTGAATTTTTAACGGTAAAAACCGCGAACCAAATCTTGTATAAGTATACCAACATGTTTGAACATGTCCCCAGTAAGTTTTGGGGATATAGTCAAATATGCTGGTATACGTAACATGTTTAAAAAAATTCACAAAACCAATTTTTAAAATTTTAAAAGTTGTTTTTTTTAATTTTTAACGGTAAAATCAACGTACCAAATCTTGTATAAGTATACCAACATGTTAAACATGTCCCCAGTAAGTTTTAGGGATATAGTCAAATATGCTGGTATACGTAACATGTTTAAAAAAATTCACAAAACCAATTTTTAAAATTTTAAAAGTTGGTTTTTTTAATTTTTAACGGTAAAATCAACGTACCAAATCTTGTATAAGTATACCAACATGTTTGAACATGCCCCCAGTAAGTTTTGGGGATATGGTCAAATATGCTGGTATACGTAACAGGTTTAAAAAAATTCAAAAAACCAATTTTTAAAATTTTAAAAGTTGGTTTTTTGAATTTTTAACGGTAAAAACCGCGAACCAAATCTTGTATAAGTATACCAACATGTTTGAACATGTCCCCAGTAAGTTTTGGGGATATGGTCAAATATGCTGGTATACGTAACATGTTTAAAAAAATTCACAAAACCAATTTTTAAAATTTTAAAAGTTGGTTTTTTTAATTTTTAACGGTAAAATCAACGTACCAAATCTTGTATAAGTATACCAACATGTTTGAACATGTCCCCACTATGTTTTGGGGATATGGTCAAATATGCTGGTATACGTAACAGGTTTAAAAAAATTCACAAAACCAATTTTTAAAATTTTAAAAGTTGGTTTTTTTAATTTTTAACGGTAAAATCAACGTACCAAATCTTGTATAAGTATACCAACATATTTGAACATGTCCCCAGTATGTTTTGGGGATATAGTCAAATATGCTGGTATACGTAACATGTTTAAAAAAATTCAAAAAACCAATTTTTAAAATTTTAAAAGTTGTTTTTTTTAATTTTTAACGGTAAAATCAACGTACCAAATCTTGTATAAGTATACCAACATGTTAAACATGTCCCCAGTAAGTTTTGGGGATATGGTCGAATACGCTGGTATACGTAACAGGTTTAAAAAAATTCACAAAACCAATTTTTAAAATTTTAAAAGTTGGTTTTTTGAATTTTTAACGGTAAAAACCACGAACCAAATCTTGTATAAGTATACCAACATGTTTGAACATGTCCCCAGTAAGTTTTGGGGATATAGTCAAATATGCTGGTATACGTAACATGTTTAAAAAAATTCACAAAACCAATTTTTAAAATTTTAAAAGTTGGTTTTTTTAATTTTTAACGGTAAAATCAACGTACCAAATCTTGTATAAGTATACCAACATGTTTGAACATGTCCCCAGTATGTTTTGGGGATATGGTCAAATATGCTGGTATACGTAACAGGTTTAAAAAAATTCACAAAACCAATTTTTAAAATTTTAAAAGTTGGTTTTTTGAATTTTTAACGGTAAAAACCACGAACCAAATCTTGTATAAGTATACCAACATGTTTGAACATGTCCCCAGTAAGTTTTGGGGATATAGTCAAATATGCTGGTATACGTAACATGTTTAAAAAAATTCACAAAACCAATTTTTAAAATTTTAAAAGTTGTTTTTTTTAATTTTTAACGGTAAAATCAACGTACCAAATCTTGTATAAGTATACCAACATGTTTGAACATGTCCCCACTATGTTTTGGGGATATGGTCAAATATGCTGGTATACGTAACAGGTTTAAAAAAATTCACAAAACCAATTTTTAAAATTTTAAAAGTTGGTTTTTTTAATTTTTAACGGTAAAATCAACGTACCAAATCTTGTATAAGTATACCAACATGTTTGAACATGTCCCCAGTATGTTTTGGGGATATGGTCAAATATGCTGGTATACGTAACATGTTTAAAAAAATTCAAAAAACCAATTTTTAAAATTTTAAAAGTTGGTTTTTTGAATTTTTAACGGTAAAAACCGCGAACCAAATCTTGTATAAGTATACCAACATGTTTGAACATGTCCCCAGTAAGTTTTGGGGATATGGTCAAATACGCTGGTATACGTAACAGGTTTAAAAAAATT
This sequence comes from Brachionus rubens, assembly GCA_022207745.1. Taxonomy (NCBI): domain Eukaryota; kingdom Metazoa; phylum Rotifera; class Eurotatoria; order Ploima; family Brachionidae; genus Brachionus; species Brachionus rubens. The sequence continues at coordinate 83,270 of JAJVHD010000006.1, forward strand.
CAAAAAACCAATTTTTAAAATTTTAAAAGTTGGTTTTTTGAATTTTTAACGGTAAAAACCGCTAACCAAATCTTGTATAAGTATACCAACATGTTTGAACATGTCCCCAGTATGTTTTGGGGATATGGTCAAAAATGCTGGTATACGTAACATGTTTAAAAAAATTCAAAAAACCAATTTTTAAGATTTTAAAAGTTGGTTTTTTTAATTTTTAACGGTAAAATCAACGTACCAAATCTTGTATAAGTATACCAACATGTTTGAACATGTCCCCAGTATGTTTTGGGGATATAGTCAAATATGCTGGTATACGTAACATGTTTAAAAAAATTCAAAAAATCAATTTTTATAATTTTAAAAGTTGGTTTTTGAATTTTTAACGGTAAAAACCACGAACCAAATCTTGTATAAGTATACCAACATGTTTGAACATGTCCCCAGTAAGTTTTGGGGATATGGTCAAATATGCTGGTATACGTAACAGGTTTAAAAAAATTCAAAAAACCAATTTTTAAAATTTTAAAAGTTGGTTTTTTGAATTTTTAACGGTAAAATCAACGTACCAAATCTTGTATAAGTATACTAACATGTTTGAACATGTCCCCAGTAAGTTTTGGGGATATAGTCAAATATGCTGGTATACGTAACAGGTTTAAAAAAATTCAAAAAACCAATTTTTAAAATTTTAAAAGTTGGTTTTTTGAATTTTTAACGGTAAAAACCACGAACCAAATCTTGTATAAGTATACCAACATGTTTGAACATGTCCCCAGTAAGTTTTGGGGATATAGTCAAATATGCTGGTATACGTAACAGGTTTAAAAAAATTCACAAAACCAATTTTTAAAATTTTAAAAGTTGGTTTTTTGAATTTTTAACGGTAAAAACCACGAACCAAATCTTGTATAAGTATACCAACATGTTTGAACATGTCCCCAGTAAGTTTTGGGGATATAGTCAAATATGCTGGTATACGTAACATGTTTAAAAAAATTCACAAAACCAATTTTTAAAATTTTAAAAGTTGTTTTTTTTAATTTTTAACGGTAAAATCAACGTACCAAATCTTGTATAAGTATACCAACATGTTTGAACATGTCCCCAGTAAGTTTTGGGGATATAGTCAAATATGCTGGTATACGTAACAGGTTTAAAAAAATTCAAAAAACCAATTTTTAAAATTTTAAAAGTTGGTTTTTTTAATTTTTAACGGTAAAATCAACGTACCAAATCTTGTATAAGTATACCAACATGTTTGAACATGTCCCCAGTATGTTTTGGAGATATAGTCAAATATGCTGGTATACGTAACATGTTTAAAAAAATTCAAAAAATCAATTTTTAAAATTTTAAAAGTTGGTTTTTTGAATTTTTAACGGTAAAAACCACGAACCAAATCTTGTATAAGTATACCAACATGTTTGAACATGTCCCCAGTAAGTTTTGGGGATATAGTCAAATATGCTGGTATACGTAACAGGTTTAAAAAAATTCAAAAAACCAATTTTTAAAATTTTAAAAGTTGGTTTTTTTAATTTTTAACGGTAAAATCAACGTACCAAATCTTGTATAAGTATACCAACATGTTTGAACATGTCCCCAGTATGTTTTGGGGATATGGTCAAATATGCTGGTATACGTAACATGTTTAAAAAAATTCAAAAAACCAATTTTTAAAATTTTAAAAGTTGGTTTTTTTAATTTTTAACGGTAAAAACCGCGAACCAAATCTTGTATAAGTATACCAACATGTTTGAACATGTCCCCAGTAAGTTTTGGGGATATGGTCAAATACGCTGGTATACGTAACAGGTTTAAAAAAATTCAAAAAACCAATTTTTAAAATTTTAAAAGTTGGTTTTTTGAATTTTTAACGGTAAAAACCGCGAACCAAATCTTGTATAAGTATACCAACATGTTTGAACATGTCCCCAGTATGTTTTGGGGATATGGTCAAATATGCTGGTATACGTAACATGTTTAAAAAAATTCAAAAAACCAATTTTTAAAATTTTAAAAGTTGGTTTTTTGAATTTTTAACGGTAAAAACCGCGAACCAAATCTTGTATAAGTATACCAACATGTTTGAACATGTCCCCAGTAAGTTTTGGGGATATGGTCAAATATGCTGGTATACGTAACAGGTTTAAAAAAATTCACAAAACCAATTTTTAAAATTTTAAAAGTTGGTTTTTTTAATTTTTAACGGTAAAAACCGCGAACCAAATCTTGTATAAGTATACCAACATGTTTGAACATGTCCCCAGTAAGTTTTGGGGATATGGTCAAATATGCTGGTATACGTAACAGGTTTTAATTATGTTTGTGTTTTTTATTAATTTTAAGCTTAGCTTTGAGACCAAAGCTTACAAACTTCTCGAGAACTATTTAATCCGAGATGATTTTGGTATAATTAACACTTTGGTCAATACTAACAAATTCAAATGTCTTGGACATTGTACCAAAACTCTTAATTGCTCTGTTGTTTCAATTAAAAATAATAATTGCAAACTTTACAACTCAAGTTCATTGAATTATCTCATCGAAAATTCATCGAACTTAGTCTTTTATCAAAAAGATACATTGAAATCAAATTTATCCACCAAGAGTCAATACCCATTCATAACATGCGATTGCAACTGTCAATCATTTAACTCAACTTACAATTACAAGACCTTAGTTGAAAATGTAACATTATTATACAGTCACGCCGATTGGATATTTTCATTGATTTTTTTAACCAACGGTTACATTATGAGTGGATCGTATGATAGTTCAATCAACATTTGGGATTCAAAAAATTTGACCTTAGTTAAAAAGATACAATTACCATCTTCAGTGTATTGTTTACTCGAGGTAACAACTCATATTTTAGCAGTTTCATTGCTTAATGGAAATATTGAGATATGGAATATTGGAAATTGGACTTTGAGTAAGATTATCAGTGCTCATAACAAAGCTGTTACTAAACTAGCGTGTTTAGGCAACGGTTTAGTCGCAAGTGGGTCACTAGACTTTAAGGTTAAAATTTGGAATTCAAACGATTGGTCATTAGTAAGTATATTAACAGATCATAAAGCTAATATATGGGGTATTGTAGTGACTCGAAATGGAGATATAGCTACTGCGGCATGTGATACAACAATTAATATATTGAGTCGAATTGATTATAGTTTAAAACAAACTTTATCAGGTCATACTGATTGTATTTATAGTTTGATAAAATCTGTTAATCAAGATTTGATTAGTGGTGCTAAAGATGGTACAGTTCGAATATGGGATTCTTTGACATATAATTTAAAGAGTACCCTTGTGACTGGAGATGAAGTAAATTCGTTATCGATTTTACCAAATGGTAAATTAGCTATTGGATTATATTTTAACTTTGAAATACAAATATGGAACGTTTTGAGTGGGACTTTTGAGAAAAAATTGTTAGGTCATTTGTCGGGTATTATTTCATGGATGGTTTTACCGTATGGGGAGTTAGTGAGTGGTGATGGACAAGGAAAGGTTTATATATGGAATAGAGATATGATTTATTAAATTCAAATTAAAGATAATTTTATTAAACTTTCATTTTAAGTAAAAATAAATGATCAAAACAAAGGTAAAGGGGACTGTTGTGAATTTTTGACTCAAAATCCCAAAAATTCCAAATGGATCAAAAATATTTAATTATAATGACCTGCGACATGTTTAATATACACCTTTATACTCTATGAACTTAAGCCATCTGTCAGCGAGCAATTCGATACCTCTCTTGTACCATTCCAGCTTTTTTGAGCTAAAAAACTCAAGTCATACAGGTTCAACTTGATCTTGGTTTTACTAACCAAGATAAAGCGCCCGTAAAGCGCCCTCTTAGGAAATGACCCATAGAGCGGAAGAGTAAAGGACTGGGCTATATGCTGGATGAGGGAGAAGTTCAATCCCTTCCAGCTCTTTAATTTTTTACATGGTTTTTCGAGCGATATGCGGTTTTGCGTTATCTTTAAGAAACAAACCAAGCTTTCAATTGATCAAAGAAGGGTATTTTGCTTGAAGTGAAGCATACATTCGTTCACAATAAATGTCTGCAATTATAGAGCGATCATCAGTAACCAGTTCAAAGTGTATTACCCCTTGGTAATTCCACCAAATGCACAACATTACCTTCTGTTCGAATCGTCCTCTTTTCTCGGTAGAGATGGTTGAGATCAGGCCCGTAGCTACATTGGGACGAAAGGGAGCGTTCGACCCTCCAAAGAAAAACTAGGGGGGGCGCTGCCCCCCTAAAATTATTTCAACATCTGAAAATTTCAATAATTGAAGAACAAATAATCTGAAAATTTGAACTTTTGTTAGGGTTCGACCCCCCCTAACAAAAGTCTCAAGCTACGGCTCTGGTTGAGATAGGTCCAACCAATGGTTTCTGTCATCAGTATTTCAAAAATAGATCCATTTCTCATCGCAAGAAATTACCCTTCTGAAAAATCGTTCATCAAGAGGATTTTTGATTAGTTTTCTAAAGATCAAAAGATTTCAAATCGTGTTAAACAACTCGGCAGCGTCTATTTACTTTATGGATCAACTAAAGATGACGAAATATGATCGACTGTGAAGTGCTTAGGTCACTTGATAATTCACAAGTACTAACCAGGGTGTTGCTCTCTACCTACGTACGCAGGTTGTCCTGATCGAAACTCACTGGTCTTCCAGACCCCTTTTTCCTTCGAAGGCACGTATCACCACTGTTAAACTTGTGCCTTTCTTACTTTAAGGACATTCTCATCTTCTACTTGACATATTTTGCGGATTGCTGCAGTTGATGTGAGGCTTTTTTCCTACTAGACTGCTGAAAAACATTAAATTTAACATGTTTGATAAGGACTAGAGAGAAAGAAATTCAATTCCTTGAAAGTTATCAAATTAATTTTTTAGATTTAAGTTATTTTTTCAACCAGACATTAAAAAAACAATAATATTAAATTAAGTCTTAATTTTTATTTCAAGTTTATTTTTATTAAAATTTTAAAAGGTCTTTAAAACTTTCATAATAAAGCCATTTTTTAATATTCTTTAACATTAACGAAATGCCATTTGATGTTTATTAGTATTAAAAGTAAATTAAAATTTTTAAATTTGAATCCTTATTAAATCAAATATTTCAATTTCTAAAATGAAAACTTAAATTTTTTTATTCTAATATATCAAAAATGAAAATCAAAATATTGGTTATAAATATTTTAGCTTGTTTAGACATGGCGTCAAGTTTAGCTGATCAATTGGACATGGTTTTTATAATCGATCATTCAACAAACACCAGCGAATATAAATTCAATCGATTTAAAGAACAATTGGAACAATTAATTAAAAGCTTTGATTTCAATAATTCAACACAGTTAGGTATTCTTTTAGACAAACGTGTCATCAAATCTTTGTATAACAATGTTAATGAATGCAAAAATTTTGTAATCCCGATTGAACAAACAAAAGAAAAATTTTCATTAGATGATAGTCTCAAATTGGCATTATCTGAATTTCGTAAAAATAAAGACGTAGGATCAAAATCAATATTTATATTTACAAACAATGATATTCAAAATTCAAATTTGTCTAAAAAAATGGTTGATTTGATTTCAATTTCATCAATTTATTCTTACAATATATCCGAATTAGATATGAAAAAATTGGAGCAAACAATTCAACATGTGATGTCTAAACGATGTTACACAATTAATATTGATGAACTTCATTCAATTAAAATGTCAAAAAATGAGTCAAAATACATACGTATTGATCACAGATTAGCGGGTCAGTTTTCAAATTTAGAGTTGAATTTTAAGATTGAAAAAGGAGACTTTGATCTAAAAAGTGCATACAACAATGAATGCTTAGTAGAAAACTCTGAGTTAATTACATCAATAAACGATACATTTTCAGTTCCTTTTGAAAAAAATAAATTTGATTTAGTAATCAAGATAAGAGGTCATGAATTTCTAAATGAGTTAATCTTAATAGCAAAGATTAAGCGAATGATGATGTCATAAATAAAGAAAATATAGAACTAAAAAGTATATTGGTGAGCATTCAATCGGACACATTATGAAATAAGAATAGCACACTTTATTTTTTTTGAAAAAATTTAAAAAAAATTTGAACCCAGGCATTTTTTTAACTGATGTTTAGAAAAATTCGTAATAAAGATTTTATTAATGGTGTCGCCGAGATAATGAGTCTTGGTAATAAATTTATCCCCTGTAATATTTATAACAGATATTGTTTATTTAAAAATCTCTTTTGTACGATTGATGAATCGTTAATACTTATATTATAATAGACTTCAATCGTTTTCTTTTTTATAAAAAACGTATGATTTAACCCTTATCCGTCCGAAATATAAAAAATCACGTTAACGTTTGAAATGGGCCAAAAATGACCCGGTTTTGTTTTTTTGATTTATCTCAACTTTGATGTTTTATTTTCGATATACTAAGAACATAATAATATTCTTCTTATTCTCAGCTGTCGTTTGATGTAATTTTGGGATTGATATTTTAAATTTAATGGCATATAATACTCTTTGTATGAAAACCCCAAAAAACATATACGATTACATTTAAAAGTGATCCTTTCAGTTTTCCTAAAAAAGAGCCTTATTTGTAAAAAGTAAAACCATAGATTTGTTCCAAATTTTGTCTAGTTTATTTTTTGGAAAAAATTAGAGGGGGTCATAAGTGACCCCTGGGACTAGATGTGACTCCCTCATCCAGCATATAGCTCAGTCCTTTACTCTTCCGCTCTATGGGTCATTTCCTAAGAGGGCGCTTTTCCAATGCCAACACACCAACGGCAGCTCAACCAAACAAACCATTCCAAGCCGAAACCAAAAATAAGTTCGGGAGAGCATCAAAGGTTGAGGCTAAGAAGAAAGCTGATGAGAAAGCCAAGTCTAACCCAGACTTCCAACTAAGAGGGTCTGAAAGACTGAACGCGCAAGCTTCGGTCTAAAAAAAACCGGAGGGAAGATGTAGTGTAGCAAGCACAAGTGTAAATTTTGATTTGAATCAAAGAAAACTGGACAAGCTTTCGGTTGTTTGGCTTAACTTGAGGGTGTGAAAGGGGTCGCAACGAGTTATACCCCTATGTATGTGGATTTTGGGTAAACTTTTGTATTTTTTGGAAAAAGTTGAGAACCAAGTTACACAAAACAGGTACTAAATAAAGGCTCTTGAGATGAGGAATCTAATTATAAAATAACAAAAACGCTAGAGATTAGCTTGAACTTAATCGAAATCTCCAAATTTTAAAGAATTGTTGTCATAAAAAAATTTCAAGGTTTTACAATCAAAAAATTGTTTTTTCAGTGCTTTTGTGTAAAAATCTGTTTTTTGGTTGTCATGAAACCACATCTATTGACGAGAAATTATATCTCAAAAATCATGAAAAACGAAAAAGAGAAGAAGATCAATTTGGCTTTTTATTAGCTAATCGTGGTACATTTAAAATCTTCATGACATTCAAAAAATTAGATTTGGAAATATTTCCCTAAAAAGAAAATATTAAAATAATATTTTTGCTTAATAGAATATTCACCTTAAATCTTTTATTTCGCTTTTACTTGAAATAACGCCACGGTGAAGTTTGAAACAAATTTTTGGAGCAAAGCAAATTTTATTTTTTAAAACTGTAAAATTCAATAAATAGATGACTCCATAACTAAACAAAATTTCTTAAACTTGATTTAAAATATTTTTTTCAATTTTTTGAATTGATCGATTTTTTGTCAATAATTAAATTATTAAAAACAGATTGTTAATATTATAATGAAATTTTGAATTAAATTTTTTAATTTTTAATTTAAGTACAAATTTTCAAAAGAAAGATTGGCGGGATTTTTCGAAATTTTCAAAAAATTTAAATGTTGGCGCCAAAATGTCTTATTTAAATTTAGTGTTTGGATTTCAAAGTTTGGATTTTTGTTAAAAATCGAAACTAACATTAATAATCAAATATTGATTTTCCTTTTTTTTTAATTATTTTTGAAATTAACAAAAAATTTACAATCTAAAACCATTTTTATTTTATGCACTGTACCTAATTTTATTTAAAAAAACAGCTTTTCTAAAATTGCTTTGCTTCGAAAAAAAATTGCTCCAAACTTCACTCTTCCGAAATAACTTTTTTTGCTCAACGACCATTACTAGCACATATTTTTTGTGCTGGAATACAACTACCCCCTGCACATTGTATTGTTTCTACACACGGTTTACCAAAACCCATTTTACAATAATATCGACCAGTGGGATTATCATAAACGTACGTATCGTATGGTGTCAAAAAACTACAAACATTATTTATACAATCAGTTAAGAACTCATAATTGGAAAAAGGTTTTGTCAATTTAATGGTATCAGCAGAAAGCTAAAAAGCTGCCATTGATGATGTGACCCAAATTAATGCGGAAAAAACAATTCCGGATGTGATATTTGATAGCGAAACCAGAATAAAGGGTACTTTTAACTTGTAATATACAAAAAACATAATAATGATTTTAATCGTCTTAATTTAATAATCTTTGGTTTTTTTTGGCATAATTTTTATTCTTTTGATCAAATAATCGTAATCCTCAAACCCCTTAAACATAGAAAACCTCATGTAGAATTCTTAAATGGTCAAACTCATAAAAATTAAAATGCTAAGAAGCCCAAAATTTTAATTGTTAGTTTGATTTTCTTGGTTTTTGAGCTAATTTCACTTCAATTCTATATCTAAATACGACACAAACCCATCAGTTTTGTAGAATAAGTCTTTCTCTACAAAAATTGGGGATGATTTTTCAAACGTTAAGCTACTTTTGATGCTACAATATTTCTCAATTATAAAATTTCGTAATTTTTTCAAGCAAAAATGCTCAAATTTTAGAAAAATCGTTTGTATCAAAGTAACCTATGTTTAATGACAAAGTCTTATCTCCCTCAAAGATTTATGAGAGAAAGATGTAAAGACACTTTTTACTTAGTTTTATTGTATTTAATTAAACAAAAAAAACTGAATAAATCAATTATACCTCTTATTTTATGTAGTTTTTTGAAACAACTTTTATATTAGTATGTTAGATTAAAAAAATTTTCATTAAATATTCGTCGATTAATTTTTCCATAATCGTTGAGTGTTTTTTTATTTCGAAACAAAAAATCGCCACTTTCATCGATTATCCATTAATGTATGTACTTAAGTGTACAAAATTATTAAGATTTGATCTAATTCTGAAATAATTTCGGAAAATTTTATTAAAATGAAGAATCGTAAAATGGACAATCGTACAACCGTACTAATTGTCCTTTTACCCGTTGAAGGGCCATCTATAACATAGCTTTTTGACATTTCTTCATCAGTGTATAGCTCATCCATTAATTTCGTTATGTACTTTTGAATGTTTGAAGCACCAATTGAAAGGAGATTGATGTCATTGTACCACTTTAATTTATTTTTTAAAATAATATTCTCTGATTAATTATACAAAAAATTATTACAAATTCAGTCGGATAATCAATTTCATTAGATTGCTTAGTGCTTAATGACAGCAACATTTCTTTTACTTAGGGGTATCCAAAAGTTTTGACGTTTTCATCAATAATTCATTTATAAAAATTTAAAAAAATTTTTTTTTGCAAAACCATGTTCTCCATTTTATTAGCTTTCTAATGTGTTGTCACATCAACATATTGAATATGTATTTCAAAAGTTTCAGCTCATAATTTGAAACTCACATTTTTCAAAATTTCAAAAATGAATAAGGAGCACGTAAGAAGCTATATTTTGATCAGGTATAAGTTAAATATTAGAGCAGCAGTTAAATATTGGATCCCCCATGAATTGAATGAGATTCAACAAAAAAAAAGGGTTGAGATTTGTCGCAAAAATTTAGAACTTTTAGAGACCCAAAGATTGCTTTTATGTGATATAGTTACAGGGGATGATTCATGGATTTACAACCGTCAAATTGGGAACAAAGCATCTAATTCGAGCTGGGCTCCAAAAGGCCAAAGTCCGCTAACCGTGGTAAAACGCAACCAATTTGAGGCGAAATCAATGGTGTGTGTTTTTATTAAAACAACAGGACCTGTTTTAGTGCATGTGGTTCCTAGGGGACAGTCTATAAATAACACCTATTATGTTGAAAATGTCTTAGGTCCTCTTATTGAGACCTTAAAATCGCAAAGACCAACATCAGGTACAAAAAATATGAAAATTTTGCATGACAATGCTCGACCTCATGTTCATGAAAACGTCAAGAACTTTCTCAATACTAATCACATGACCATAATCGACCATCCGGCTTACTCCCCAGACTTAGCTCCATGTGATTTTTGGTTATTTAACGAAATTAAAAAACGCTTACCCGATCGTACAAGTGAAGAACTCTTGGAATCCCAAATTACAGAGATACTTAATTCGATTCCTAAAGAAAAGTTTCAAAGGACCTTTCAAAAGTGGACTGAGCGGATGAAACTTTGTATAGAAAATCAAGGCAATTACTTTGAACACCTAAAAAAATAAAATCGATAAAAAAATTTTTTTTTCGTCTTTTTTAACCCGAACGTCAAAACTTTTGGATACCCCTAAGTAAATTGTTGAAATTATTATTCATATATTCCATTTTGAAGTCGTCAATATCTTGTTTTATCTTTAAAAAAATAAAAGAACAACATTTTTCACACAATCCTAAAATAATTGCTTACCCTTTTGTATTCGATTGAACTCAATCCACTTTCTGTTTGACCGCTGTAAATTTCATCACTTTGTCTGGAAATTTCTTCGCGTAACGGACTAATTGATCTTGTTCTTTTTTGAGCCGTCAAATTACGAAGCTTTTCCATTTCACGGTCTAGAATTGATTGGGAATCTTTAACTTAAAAATTGAAAGACTAAACTTTTGATTAAACTTTTTTTGAAAAATTCTAATATTTCTAATACCTGGCTAGTAAACTTAGACTTGCTGTTTGACTCTGAGATCCATTAACCTCATCCTCTTCAGTAGTTGATAATTGAGTCGACTGGCGTTCAACGTATTTAATAAATTTTTTTTCGCATTTAGACTTGGTATCTAATGAGATAACTTGTTAATCAACCAAAATTGAAACAAAAAATTTTCAGTTACTTTCATAAAAAATTACACCATTGAAATATTTTTTTTTCGCTGGATAATAAACTTTAACAGTTTTGTAGTCAATTATAGAACAAATGCTTTTATACAGTGGTGGCAAAAGTTTTGTAACAGTCCGTCACCTAACGTCAGATGACGTCAGGTAATAAAAGTTTGTCAATATAAGAATGTCACACATTTAACAATCTTTTTCTTAACAAACAAACGTCGGACGTCTTTAATTCAATTAAGGAATTATTTTTTTAGTTTCTTTTTTTAACACAGTCTGTTAACATAGTTTGATGAATTTGTGCATAAATTATCGTTTTAACCAATAAATCTTCTTGGTTTCTCGTCCAATGAAAATTATTTTCAAAAAAATCGTTCAGTATCTCGTGTCTGCTTAATAAGCTCGTCACCCCGCTCGTTCCTCGCAATAATATCTATTAAAAAAATTTATAATTAAAAATGAAATTTATTTTATAACTGTCCTTAAAAAGATTCAATCCAAATGATAAATTAAAAATTTTTAAAAATTTAAAAATTGTACTTTTATTTTATTTATTGAAAATGTCTTGTTAACTAGATTTTTTCTATAAAGCGTTTTTTGTTAAATCAAATTATTGTTGTGAGTACTGAGAATGAGAATAAACAAAAAATTACTTGATGAGGCTTATTCAGCTTCTCTTGATATGGAATTTGTTAAAGAAAAAAAAAAGGTAGAAGTCAACAAGATTTCGCAGAAAAAAAAAGTTCCCAGAAGACAGCTTAAATGAAATTCTAAATGATGGGTTCAACAGCAAGGCGAAAGTGTATTCAGCTTTGATTAAAAATGTATCATCCGGAACAATGCATTCTTTGTCTTCCGAAATGACTGGAGAGACAAATTCCTTAATGAGGGCTGTGGTGTTGATATTAAAGATTTTTATATGGCAATTTATTCGTTGAAATACAAACATATTCCAAACACGAAAACAATTGATCCCCTTTTAAAGTTATTTGAAATTGTGTTTCCAAAGCCAAACAAGTGTCCAAAATCTTTCTCAAAGATCGAAAAATTTTTAGCATTAAAAGAGAAGAATTTCAGTCAACCCTCGTTAATCCGTTTCTACTTTTATCCGTATATCTCTTTAGTTCGTTTAGAAATCACAGGCTTTAGATGAGTATTTTGGTAAATTTGCATATGATCCATGCTCATCTTCATCTTGCAGAACAAGTTAAAAAACATGGGCAATTGTATGGTCATTCACAATTCGTTTTTGAGGTAAGTTTTAAAATTAATTTTTAGATGCTTCTGATTATTAATTCATGTATTCTTTTTAGAGTGCAATTTATATTTAAAAAAAAAATGAATGGTACCAAAGGTTTTCTGAATCAACTAGTTAATCAAATTAATAACAACATCGTTTTCAAATCTTAATATTTAATATTTTCCGTTTTTACGAGATATCGATGTGAAGGTCGATTTTTTAAATGTCAAGGGAAGAGAAAAATATCAATTAAATCTTTTGATCAATTATAAGAAAATAGATAATTGATTAATTTAATTAATAAATTTTATTCAAAAACTCAAAATAAGATATTTTCTCTAATTAATTAAGTCAAACGCAACAAAATATTTTTTACTTTTATTCTAACCGTAAAATCTTATTTTTTTTAATTTTATTTTTTTCTTATGAGTAGAGGCTAATGATTTTAACCTTTTTCTAATTTATTTAAAAAATGTCAATGTTTATTACGAGTGGTTTGTAATTAATGTAATATTTATTCATTTATTTATTAGTTAGTTCCTAGCCAAATAAGCATTAAAAGTATAAAAATAAGTACAAAAAAGTATAATAAGAAAAAGAGTTCATATACAGTGGTGGCAAAGGTTTTGTAACAGTTCGTCACCTAACGTCATGTAACGTCAGATGACGTCACCTTAAAGTATCCAAATCAAAGTTTGCTAAACTCAAGTTGCAAATGACGTCACCTGACGTTAGGTGACGGACTGTTACAAAACCTTTGCCACCACTGTATATGGACACTTTTTGCTCTAAAATTATCCCGGAATTTTTTTGAACCTAAATAGGTAAAAAAAAATTTTCTCTTTTCTTTTAAGTTTTTCACGATTCATATTGTTTAGAATAGTTTAGAGAATGAAAAAATTGTCTTTTATACTCATTATTTAAAAATATCCCATGATACAAAACGGAAAATGTCCTAAGTGTTCGTAAATTTCCCAATTGTATATCTTTCTAAAATTCTTGACAAAACTTTTCCGATAGCAAAAAATGAATCAAAGTTTGTTTGTAATAGGATAATTAGTCTAATTAAATCGAGAGTGATACAAAGCCTTTTAAAGTTCTTTTCGAAACGTCATCATGGGGCATATTCGAAGATGTACCGGTATAATTTCAGGTCAAAAAGTGTCCATAAATATGTATTTACCACATTGGACATAAGCAAGTTTTCACATTTGTCCCTGGGACATCTATCGGGGGTTTACGGAATGTACGATTGCATAAAAAGAATCACCTATAAAAGTCGACCCTTAACAGGTCAATAAAAATATTGGGCAAACAAAAATAGTCTGAATTTTGTGACATTTCATTTTGTATTCTTGGAATAATGAATTTAACCGAATCAACTAAACCCCTGTTAGTACATTGGACGACTTAATCAATAAGACCAGTTGAAGTTTTTGGATTTTATTCAAGAACATCAATGTAAATTTTTTTCCCTAAGTTGTTAATTTTTGTTTCTCAAAAAGACTCTAAAGATTGTTATTTCTAATGCAATTCGAATAATTTAGCACAAACACGATGAGCGTACTAAGTGACATAAGGTTTACCTCTAATTAATTACTCATTCTGATACAAAAGGGGTTTTAAATTTTTAAGGGGTTTAAGTTTTAAAATTTGACCAGTCCTTTTCTCTCCCTCCCCTGAGTGAAAAATTAAATTTTTCAACTATACGGAAATTTTGCTTTTCAGATATCCCAATTTCCGTTCAACTAAATTCGGTTAACGTTATCCATTTTATTAGTTAACCAAAAAGAATAATTCTAAAAAAGACGTTAGCCATTCTAATTTTTTTCTGGAACACGCGTTTCAATCTCATGACGTGTTTAAACGCATTAGAGAGCTGCGTCTAAGCGTATTCAACATTCAGTTGATTTCAGAAGCGTTTTGACACTGCGTCTTTAAAATAATGGGAATTATTCGGTTAAGAAAGTATTGTAATCGACTTTTGAAACAACTGGAACAGAAAAAGAACATGAAACACTAGACAAATTCTTTAATGTCAATTTTTAAATAAAGTCAAACTAATTTTAATCAAATATACGACGATAAAATGACGTTTTAGGGTCAACCAAAAAACCTCCTAAACTTATCATTTATTATTAAATCCGGCAGCGAAGCAACGGGCGGCAACTAGTCGAATTTAAAAAAAGAAAATTTCGTTTCCGAAGAGTTATTTCACTATTGCCTTAGAAATTCAAATAATTTCAAAGAAGATGATATCAATTATAATCAGCTGCTAAAACGTGTGATTTCGTTAATTTATGTGATGAAGATGAACAAAGAACTGGACAATAATTATTAGGGAAACTATTTGTCTTATTTACATTTTCTTTATATGGTTTTGATTTGTTACTTACTTTCTATGTCTCGCCAATTGGATGCACCATAATTGCATTGGAATTGCCCAATCTTTTGCAGTCACTTATGGTTTAAAAATCAATTTTTTTGTTCGGAAAACAATTTTTTTGAGGTCAGAAAAATTTTTTAATATATTTTTAAATATTAATATATTTTCTCTGAACTATTCAGACCCTCTGAACTCAAAAAAAAACATGTAAAAATTGCCAAAATGAGATAAATCCTTTTGTTACGTTCGACATCGAATTTCAATTAAATAAAATTCTCGACAACCAAATATGCTTATCTTGTATTGTTCTTTTATTATGTTTTTAACATTAAAACATTACACAAGACAAGACATATATTCAATTGTAAAGAAATTTAGAGTAAATGTATCGAAGTCAATGTAAATTCTTTAAAATTTATATCGAAAATTGCATATGAGTTTGAACATGATTAATGAATATTCTTTTTTTTTAAAATAAAGTTTTTTTAAAATCATTATCTTTTCATTTAAATTTTTTTTTTAGACTTTATCTCATTGAAATCAAAATAATCTCAAAAAAATCCCATTAAATCTCGAAAATACGATTCGGGTAACTTTCTCATCTTATGGTCTCTCATTTTTTCTCATTGGGTTCTCACACGGGATTCTGACAGGGGACAATCAGACTCAGTAGATTTTTTAGACTTAAACCATCTTATTAGTTTTTGTGTTAAATGAAAATAAAATTATTTGTAAAACATACGTATAGTGGATCCTATTTAATGCAAATATCGAATCACCCGACTCATATTTTTAAAAACTTTTAAATGTATGGAAGTAGGGAGGTAAGAGAGAAGGAATCTATAAGAAATAAGAAAAGTGATTCCAAAAAATGTGAAATTGGAATAAAAACGTTCATGACGTATGACAGAAATTCGGAATTTTTAAAACGAATATTCTGTAAAGAGTTTCATGGAGTGTCACAAATGTATGACTGGATGAAAGACTTGTGACCATTTTTCATTTACAAGGTACAACAGAATTTGAATAGTTTAGTAGTGCACTCATTCAAGAATAATAGTATGTTTCGCTCGGCTGGTACAATAGATGTTTTTCAAAAAAGAAAATGAGGTCGCTGACCATTTTAATAGAAGCGGTCATGTTTTAGAAAAAGATTTTAGAGTATGTATTTTCAGGGACAAATTGTCAAATACCGATTATAGAAGATCAGTGGAGTTTGATTCAATCTATTTATTCAAATGTGTTTTTAATTTAGAAGTTTTGAAAGCAAAGATTAATGTTTTGAAAAAATTTTTTTTGATCTCATAAAAAATTTGCAATTAATCTTCAAACTGTTAAAAAAATAAAAAATTTGTTATAAAATTAATGTGTTTTTTGTCATTTTAGGATTAATTACTTGAAAATGACAACTATGATTGTCAAAGGCAATTTGAAGTTACATATCAATTCAAAAAGATCGATTCGATCATTTCAAATTAAAACTTTAATAGAAATTAAATGACCGTAAACTCGGGAGTCATACTTCCTAGGGAAAATGAGAGAAATCGTATTTTAAATTAATTTAGTTCGTTTATTCGAGTCAATTTTGTAAAAGGAAAAAATTCGAATAAAAGATCATTTTGTTTCAAATACAAGAAAATTTATTCTATTCGAAAGCTTCTGTATTTGATGAAATATGTTAATGTTAAGAAAAATTTGAGAATAAAATTGTAGCCTTTTTTACTCAAAAACAAAAATTTCTTTTTCAAATTCTAAAATTTCAAATTTTTTATAAAAATAAATGGTACGAACTAACAGAGACCGTTCACCGACTTCGACACCTCCTATTACACGAAGATCGACTCGTCTGTCTGAATAAGTTCTAAGATTTGCTCGAACCCAAAAGGTTAGTTCAACTCCCATGTTCAAATTTCGGTTTAACAGTTTTTTTTCTAGGTGATCAAACAAGTCATGTCAAAATCGCAAAATTCATCACCTACTTCTCAAACTCAAAGAGTTTCAAGAAACAGTCGAATCTCAGCTCTTACTCAATACATTTGATTGATAGCTGATATTTTTTGTTCATGGCTGTGACTCACTGACGCCAAAGAATTTATCAATATCGGTTCGGTCCTTGTGTTTATCAAGAAAAATTTTCGAATCGCTTCTTTTTTTCAAGCAAACCTTTTTTTCGGGCACCACCAGCCATCGAGACATCGCGGACAATTACTTCTCCCATCAGTTATCTTTCAGCAAAAAACTTTCTTGTTGCTAGATTATTAGGGATACTTCTTATCTTAGCTTGAATTTTAGACATTTTTTTATGATTAAACAAAATTAAGGCATAGGAGAATAAAATAAAGATCAAACTGTTAAATTTTTTATTACAACTTGGTTTTGCATTTTTTTAAAATAGACTCGAATACAGATGGGATTGTTTTTTTTATATTTAATCAAACAAAAATGAAACATGCAGGAAACTAATAAAATTAAAATGAAGTCAAAAACTGAATAACTTATTTTCTATTATTCAATTAATATTTCTATTATTTTCTATTTCTTCGACGTCTGAATCAGAGTTCGATTCGAAATTTATCTTTGTTTTCGAGAAGTGGCGTAGCCAGTATTTTTGAACGGGGGGGTTCAAAAAAAGTTTTTAGATTTTTGAATTTTTATTTACAAATTTTTTATTGGAAATCACAAAAAACAAAACTAAGATATGTAAATTTAATTGATTTTTAAAAAAAATTAAATTAGTAAAACTTTAATCTACTATTTTTCATTGAGGCAAACATTTTAACAATTTTATTAATATCTACTTTTTCAGCTTCATCATGTTCTTTATTTAATAAAGAAACATCGTTAAGGTGTTGCTGACTCATTGAATTTCTTAAGTAATTCTTAATTATTTTTAAAACAGAGATGACCTTTCAGCATTCGCATTTGAAATAGGAAAGGTAAGATAAATTCTAAACAACAAAAAAACATTCGGAAATATTTTATCTACATTAGACCCTAAAACAATTCTTAAAATTTTTCAAATTTTTGATTTGAAGGAATTTTTTCGTAATCAAAATTAACTCTAGCTTTAAAATTGTACCAAAGTTCTAATTCAATATAAAGTTTTTCTTCATTAATATATTTCAAAAACGGTCCTAATTTTGATCTAATCAAACCAAGATCTATTTTTTTTTTTTACTTGTAATAATTGAAAAAATTGTTGAGATTGGATCAATATTTGAGTATAAATTCGATTAAATGTTTCATTTGAGTTTAAATTCTCAGACTCTTCCTGTTCAGAGCCATCTCTGAAGCGTCTACAAAAATTAAAACTATATTTTAAAATTAGCTAACTTTTAGAATACAAGAATTAAAATACTTTGGTTTTTTTTCTTTCGTGGACTTTTTGGCTGATCGATTTCTAGCTCGTCAACTTTATTTAAACACCTATCCCAAACCTCATCAAACTCTTTTCAAGCTTCAATTCTCTTAGTTTTAACACAGTTGAATCTGCTAATTCTTTCATATTTGAATAGTCTAAATTGATGTTTTGTAATTCGACTGACAAAATGTTTGTTATTTTAAACAATCGAGTTAAAACGTCTAAGAATAAAACAAAATCAAAACTATGAATTGATCTATATAGAGAATAAGCGATACAATCTCTGTCGTTTTCGTGAATTTTCTTAAATTAAAAAAACATTAAGACAGAAATAACTAACAAATTTGGATTTAATTTTCTTTTAGAGTATCTAGTATTACTTCAAAATTTTGATTAAAAGCTCTTAATGCATGATATCTTGACGACCATCTGGTATCACTAAACCGCTTCAAACTTAAATTCGAATTATTTGACTCTATTTGTAATTTTTCAAAAATGAAGTTTCGTTTTGTTGATCCATTAATCAGATTATAAACTGAATTAATCTGACCCAATGTGTTTCTTACTTCTTGTATCTTATCACAAGAATCTTGTAAGGCTAAATTTAATCTATGAGCATAGCAATGTACATAAATTGCTGACGGACAATCTTCTTTTATTCTGCCTGATAGACCTTTATATTCTCCGCTCATATTAGAGGCTTCATCATAGCATTGACCAGTTAAATTATTAAGGTTTAAGTTGTTTTCTTGAATAATACCCTTTACCAAATTGTGAAATAAATCTCCAGTTGTATTTTCGACTTTATAAAACCCGAAAAATTGTTCTTTTATCTCTAATGATGATGCGCACTATCTAAAACAAAAAGATATTTGTTCATCTTTTGTAATATCAGGTGTCCCATCGACAATTTTTGAATAGAAAGTACTTTGCTTAACTTGATCGATTATTTGAGATCGAATAGATGTACCGATTAGTTGTAACAGTTCATTTTGAATATGGACTGTAATAATTAGCGTTCAAATTTTTGTTCAAAAATTTTTTTAATTCTTTGTCGTAGTTTTGAGAAATGAAACTTACAAGCTCTTTCAGATTACCTCGATTGCTTGATTCATTCGATTCATTATGACCACGAAAAGCAATACCTTTTTTGCCGATAAAAATCATAAATTTTATAATTTTTGCTAAATTTTCTCGATTAAATTCGGTATCAAGTTTATGGTGATTATTGACCTTAGAAGC
Source organism: Brachionus rubens (assembly GCA_022207745.1). Classification (NCBI taxonomy): domain Eukaryota; kingdom Metazoa; phylum Rotifera; class Eurotatoria; order Ploima; family Brachionidae; genus Brachionus; species Brachionus rubens. The sequence continues at coordinate 102,640 of JAJVHD010000006.1, forward strand.
TACAGACCCGAATGATGTTAGTTTTTTTAACCAACTTTTAAAAGATTCTTGATGATAAGAAGTTTTTTGATGCTCTCTAAATTTTTCAATTGCTTTCTTCCAATTGTTAAAACCAACATTTACAAAAACGTCTGATTTTGGAACCGCAACACCATTAGTAGCACACGAATAACAAAAGACAAGGTCTTATACTTCTTCATAATGGATCCATTTGTATTCTTTAACCCAGTGTGGTTGGTAGCATCGCTTATCTTTATCACGAATACAATTGACTTGTAATGGTTGATTCGGATTTTTCAATTTTTTAAGATCAAATGTTCGTTTAGGTTTTAATGATTCAATATTCGAATCCAATGAAACTATACTTTCGTTTACAGTAGGGATATTGGGCACTGGCTGGATGTGTGGCTGCTGGATGGCATTTGTTAAAAAATTTAATTTTGATTGTTACATTTTTTTGAATTACTTTTTTTTAAATTTATTTAATTTGATTTTTATTATCGTTAGCATATTTAACTTAACAAATTTTTTTTTCAATAAAAAATAAAGTATTTTTCCAAAATATTTATTTTAAAAAATGGGGTGGGGGGGCTCAGTCCCCCATTTTAAAATTCAGGGGGACTCGAGCCCCCTTTTGCCCAATGGGCGCTAGGCCACTGTTTTCGACTCAGATTCAGATCCACTCTCAGATTTATCACGTATCTGGGCCTTGCAACTTTTTTTTAACGCTTGTATCAGAAACCTTAAGGATAGATACCCTATTTCGTTTTCTTTCTTTTGCATTATATTTGTAGACTTTCTCGGCTCCCACTTGTGGTAGTTTCGAATTTCTTTTAGAACGGAGCATTTTTGTAAATTTTAAAAATTTGATAAAATTTGATGATTTTTGATGAAATTAAAAAGGATATTTCCTTTACATAAAGTTTAACAAGGTGATTAATTGCTTTTTTGCATGCTTGTTTGTTAATGAAAAGTTTCAAAGACTTTTTTAGCTTTCATCAAAGTTCATGAAAACCGAGAAAAGTGCATTATGCATTTAACTCGTTACGCCTTTGTCATAGTTTGACTTCATCCGCTCTTTCTGTTGGGGGTTTGCCTGTGTTTATAAAACATTTTTTCTTGTTCTATTACTCAATTCTGTAGCATTTCTAAAAGTTTTAACTTGAATTTTGTTATCGGTGAATTCTATTATTAATAAGTCTGGCTTACTTTGATCGGTTTAACCGCCGTCTAGTGAATCTTTTGACTCTACTTTTTGAAACGTTCAGAGACTCCAAAACATCTTCTACAATTTCTTCATCCTTTTCGGCTACGTTGTCGTCCTTAGATCCAGATGGTTCATTTAGACCGCTAACGATGGCGTTATTCGCAATTTTTGATTTACTATACGAGAAAGGTGAAGAGCTACTTGCAGTGGCGTAGCCAGGGGTGGGGCGACTGGGGCGGCCGCCCCACCATTCAAAAAAAAATTCAAATTTCTACTCCATTTAATTTATTAGATAGAGACAAATTATTTAGTCTTTTTTTTCAAAGTGTGTATGTAATATTTTTGCAACATAAAAAAAAATATTGGAGTGTGAAAAGTTCAAAAAAAAATTTTAATGATTTTATTTTGTTGTTAAAACCTTTAGAATGAAACAGTCCAAATTAAATTTTTCTAAGACTAAAGAAGTTGCTCTGACTCGTGACTCGATACTATCTGATATTAATCATAATTTTTCGACTTCTCTCTCATTCTCTATAGGAGATGATCAAGCTCAAAACAAATCGAATTCCGATGTCCCAACTAATGAATTTAAACCACAGCAACCGACAAATATTACGACTCCTCTAGATAAAAAAAAACGTCGGTTTTTAACTTCTTGGTATTCTTTTTTTAAATGGATCGAATATGATCCCATTAAAGATCTCGCTTTTTGTTATCCATGCAAAAATTTTGGTGCTGGTAATTTAAAAAATGACTCTTTCGTTAGTAGCGGTTTCAGATATTGGAAAAATGCTACACAAAGATTTAAAGACCATGAGGCTTCATTGTATCATAAAATCTCTGTGATCAGGTGGCTTGAAAGGAAAAGACAATCAAACTCGGTCGCTTCGTTAGTGAACAATCAGCATAAAGCTGAAATCGAATTCAATCGAGCTAATTTATCGAGAGTAATTCAGATTATTTTACTCTTAGCCAAACAAGGCTTACCGTTTAGAGGACATTTCGAAAACGCCGAGTCTTCCAATCGAGGCAACTTTAAAGAAATCGTTGAATTCGTCGCTACTAACTATTGCTCTGACCTCGATAAATTTTTAAAAAAAAATTTAAACGGTAACTATCTTAGCCCTGAAATACAGAACGAAATCCTTTCAATAGCCTCGTCGATTGTCCGTAACAAAATATTGAAAAACATTCGAGATTCTAAATATTTCTCAATTATTGTAGACGGAACCCCGGATGTTACTCATAAAGAACAATTATCCTTTTGTTTCAGATTTTGCAACGAAAAACTTGAAGTTGAGGAAAAATTTCTTGGTTTTTTTGAAGCTGAGACAACGTCTGGTGAAAGCCTTTTCAATATTTTAAAGCAAGTGTTTTCTGAAAATTGCCTCGATATGAATTTTTTAGTTGGGCAGTGCTACGATGGTGCATCAAACATGAATGGAACACACAAAGGTTTAGCCTCTCGTGTCAAACAAGAATCACCTACAGCTTTATACGTCCATTGCTACGCTCACCGTTTAAACTTGGCATTACAAGACTCGTGTACTAGTATAAAGGAAGTACGTAATACACTCGGTCAGGTCAACTCGATTTATAATTTAATCGAGGGATCGTCGAAACGAAATTACATTTTCGAAAAATTTCAACTTGAACATTCTAACTCAAACTTAAAGCTGAAGAATTTTAGTGAAACAAGATGGTCCTCTCGTTTTAACGCCTTAAAAGCTGCTAAAGAAAACTATTCGGCTATTCTAGACACACTTAAGGTAAATTTAGTTAAAAGAATATCAGTAAATTTATATCATGACTATTTGTCTAAAAGGAAATTGATCTAGTTGATAAAAGTTGCATGGCCTATTCAATTTATTTAAGTGTGTTTTCTTTTGAGTTCATATTTTTTTTGGATGTTTTGACTGAGTTATTTGGTATTACTAATGTTTTATCACAACAGTTGCAATCAATTGATTTAGACTATTACAATGTTAAAGAACTATCTGACTCAGTCATTACAAAATTAGTTAGTATTAAAAATGAAAAATTTGATTATTTTTGGACGAGAAATACAGATATATCAATTGAACTTGGAATCGAACTTCCAGAGGAGTCACGTATGAGGAAAAAACCCAAGTATTCAAACTCTTATTAATTTCAAAATTAATTTTTTTCTAAAAAATTCAATTAAGGCGTTTTTTGGATGGAAGTGAGGTGTATATAAATTTAAGCCCAATAGAGAAATATCAAAACATTTTTGAAGAGATAATAAAGTCATTATGTTCGGAAATTGAAGCACGTTTCCAGACTTGTAATATTGAGCCGATTATTACGATTTATTCACTTATTTTTCGTGACGAAGAGATTGATGAAGAATTAATAAAAAACAAACTAGAAAGTTTTATTGAATTTGTTAACGAAAAAAAACTGTTTACTGAACTTAAATTATGGCCCGAATTTAAAAAAAAAAGGGTTTTTTTTTTTACTTCAATTAAGCCAGAAGACCGACTTTCAAAGCTTAGAGAGTTGTTTTTGAGTGAAAATGTTTGTGAAATGTTTAGTGAAATTTTTGTTTTATTTAAAATTTATCTATGTTTTCCTATTTCTAATGCAAATACCGAGAGATCCTTTTCTGTTTTAAAAAGAATTAAAAACTGCCTTAGAAACACAATGTCTCAAGATCGCCTAAATGACGTCTCAATCTTAAACATTGAGTCTGAAGAAACAGATTCTATAAATTTGGAGGAGGTCCTAGAGACCTTTGTAAAAAGTAAAAATAGAAGACTAAAATTTTTTTGAAATTGTCCATGTTAGTTAATTTAAATTTAATTAATTTTTATACCCAGAGTCAACAGCTTTATAATAATAAATTTAATTGTTTTTTGTTAAAAATTTTTCTGACCTCTACGATCACTGGGGTCCCTGACCCCCCCCCCCCCCCAACAGATTGAAATTCGCCCCACCATTTCAAAATTCCTGGCTACGCCACTGGCTACTTGACGTTGTAGTTCCTTTTAGTCGATCAATTTCGGCTTTTTGTTTGGCTATTACTGATGTAAGCCAATTTTTTAGGGGGGTTAAATTCGTAATCCTCGCGTAAGAAAACTCTAGAAAATGGCAACGACTCGATAAACGTGTTATCAAAATAGGATCAAGTTATTTCGTTCCTGGTAAAAATAGATTATCCCAGGTCGGCCGAAGAATACAACCGGTGCATTGACTCGTCAGCCAAACGAAACAAAACGTGTCAATGATTTAGGAATCAGTATATATGAAGATTCCGATTCAGATGAACAAGCTGTTCAAGAGCCAATATCAAAACGAATTCGACTAGAAGAACCTCAAGAAGAAGCACAGACACAAGTAAAAAGAAAACGCGGTAGACCGGCTGGATCCAAAAAAAATAAAAAATAAGTAAATTTAATATAAAATTTGTCAATGATTAAATACTTTTGTTCTTATTAAAATAAATTAGTATTACTTTTTTTATTTTTGTACCTTTTTCTAAATAATAGATAATAAAAAATATTTTTGTTCCTTATTTAAGTATTTTTGTTTTTTTTTTCAATATTAATAACACAAGTAATAATTATATGCCAAACAATAATCATTCAATAATCATGTATGTTTTCTAGGGTTTTCTTAAGCGAGGATTACGAATTTATGGTCAAAAATACGAAAATCCTTCATCTTAGTGGTTTTTTATTTTTTTCGGCCTCGATTATAGAAAAAGTAAAAGTTAATTGAAAGAAGTGAGCTCATTATTTTCTTCAGAATTTTATCTAGTTTTCGAATCTGTATAGAAAATTAGGGGTTAGGTGGTAAACCAGGGACTAGATACAAAAAAAACTGGTCATATCTTGTTCTACGGTCTTCCAAGCTCATTAAATTCAAATCCAAAAGCCTTTCTTGATACGGCCTCTCTCTCAGACATCTTCTCTTCGTTGGACTCTTTCAGTATTATTATTGTTAGCTTTTGTTGAAGGGTTCTATATACTTCAAGATGCGGTCTTACAAAAAAATATGTTCAAACTATGTACTGAGGAAACCTCTTTGCATTATTGAATCTTGTGTGCGACAATTTTCCAGGGTTAAAAATAAATTTAACATAATCAGAATTGTCATGAGAACAAAATGTTACCGAATAATATTCATAATTATGTCGTCAAGCATCAACCTTGGATTTAAATTCTGAAAAAAGTAATATCAAAAGTGATTCTTAAACCATTTTTTTTAATAAAAAAAAATTATTTGAATAACAATGACGGCTAAACAAGAAGACTCTGATTCATCGAATGAAAATTACTCAGAAATGAATCTTTCAGGTCAACGAATTACAAAACTAAGCAAACATAATTTTGCTCCTGATGTCATAAATCTAACCTTTTTAACTCTTTCTAATAATCAACTTGAAGAATTTCCAAGTTTTATATCAGAGATATGTCCGATTTTGTCACGATTGAATCTAGCTAATAACAAAATTTCAATAATCGATTCAACAAGTTTTGTTTCAATGAAAAAGTTGAAGTATCTCTATCTTAACGATAATAAAATAACCGAATTTCCGTATTTTATAACCGAAAAATGTCCTAAACTTAGATGCCTTGACATTTCAGCTAATTTAATCGAAAAAATTGATTCACAAAAATTTTCAACGATGGAAAAATTGAATCATTTATCAATCGAAAAAAATCAAATTTCAATTTTCCCATATTTTTTAAATGAAAAATCTAAAAGATTGGTATCCCTCGAAATTTCACATAACAAAATTTCCGATATCCACTCGGATTTTAAAATGGAAAATTTAAAAATATTAAAAACTCGAAATAATAACATTAAAACATTTCCAATATTCAAAAATTTTCCGAATTTGACCGAAATAGATCTATCCGAAAATCAAATATCAACAATCAATATGATCGATTGTCAAATACTTGAGTTATTAACAATCATAAATTTAAGATCTAACAAAATTAAAGAGGTACCATCACATTTTTTCGAGAAGATACCAAACGTTCAACAAATTTACCTGTCTGATAATCAAATATCAAAAATCGGTTCAATTAAAAACTTAAGTTTAAACAATCTATCAACTTTTTATTTAAATAATAATAAATTAACGGAATTTCCGTACGAATTTTTTGTCAGCTGTCCAAAATTATGTAACATTAACTTATTTAGTAACGAAATTGCAAAAATAGATACCAAAATTTTAACAGAGAATACAAGTATACGGAATATAAACTTGTGCAAAAACAAAATTCACGAATTCCCGTACGAATTTTCATCTAAGTTTAAGGGGATTAACGTATTGGACATATCGGCTAATCAGATTACCGAAATCGATCCTATCAAGTTATCAAAAATGGAAAATTTACGAAATCTACATCTCAGATATAATAAAATATCAAAACTCTCGGATCTTTTGACTGAAAAATTTCCGAAATTATTTTTTCTTGATGTATCGGCAAACGAATTGACGGATCTAAGCGAAAAAAATTTTCCACATCCGAGCTCATTAAGTTTTTTATTTGCCCGTAAAAATAAAATGGTTCAATTTCCGTATTTTTTATTGGAAAAATGTCAAAAATTGCAACAATTCGATTTAGCAGGGAATAAAATTGTAGATATTGAATTTAAAAATTTCAACCAACCTTCAAATCTAGCTAATTTAGACCTTAATGGTAATCTATTATCAACGTTCCCGACTTTTTTGACCCGTTTTTGTCCTAAATTAAATCAGTTAAACGTATCCGATAATTTAATATCTAATTTTGATTCAAATAATTTTTCATTAATGAACAATTTGAATTCTTTGCATTTAAAAAATAACAAACTTGTACAATTTCCGTATGTTGTTTGTCAAAATTGTCCGCAAATGACATCGCTTGATTTATCCGAAAATGATATATCATTTATAGATGAAACTCAATTCAACGAAATGCCGAATATTGTAAATCTTTATTTTAAAAATAACAAAATAAAAGATTTTCCGTATTTTTTGAGCGAAAAATGTCCATTTTTAGATAAAATTGATTTATCCCAAAACGAAATAAGTCAAATCGAAGCAAAAAATTTAACCCAAATGTCTATTCTAAGTGAATTAAATCTATCTAAAAATAAAATTAAGGAATTTCCTTTTAGTTTATCAGAATTTTGTCCTAATTTGGCCCAACTTGATTTGTCCGATAATGAAATAACCCAAATTGATTTTAAAAATTGTTATGTAATGCAAAATCTAAGACACATGAATCTAAATAATAACAAAATATACCAATTTCCAAGTTTTTTGGCCCAATTTTCAGCAAATCTTATGAGTCTCACTCTTTCAAATAATTTAATAAATCCATTCGAAGTAAGATTTAGTAATTATGAATTTTTGAAAATAATAGATTTAAATTTTAATATTGTTCAAAATGATGTAAATTTTTTTGTCAAATTATTCGAACGAAATGATTATGATTACAAAGAAAATGATGAGAATAGTACAAGTTTGGATCCGAAAGATCTAGAAAATAAGAGCAAGCTTACACAGTTAAAAGTTTTTCTCGATAAATTTAACAAAAAACCGAAACAAGATGAAAAATATTTTGTTCGAAGGTTTAATTATGACTATAGATTTATATTATATTTTTTGTACCGGAATATATGTCCTAATAGATCGGTTGAAACGAGTCAATTTGAAATAATAATGGAAAAATTTAATAATTTGGAATACAGTTTTTTGGATTTTTTGGTATACTTTCAGGATTTTCATTCGAATAATTTGATAACTTTGAAACGATCGATAGACACTATTTTACAACAAAATAAAAGTAATTTTAATATTGAATTTAATTTTTTCTCACCGGATTCAATAATTTCATTGTGTAAACGAAATAATACGTTTTTATTTGAAACTTTTTTTCAGTTTGAAAATTTTTTAAAATTTAAATCGAAACAAAAGTATTTAACAAGTTTTATACCTAATGATATTGAATTTTTTTCAAAAATTAATTTTATCGAATCGTTTAAAATAGTACTAGATAATCAGAATCAAGAAATGGCTATTCAACTTTTCTCATTTATTCGCTATGCCACAGTTATATCGGAAGATAATCGATTTAATAATGTAATCGATTTTAATAATGTGTTAATTGAAAATTTTTTACCACAAATTTTTAAACTCAATTGGACGAAACTATTGGTATTTTTGTTAGATGGAAATTTTCTTGATTTGTTCAAAAAAATCGATAGGTAAGTTGTTTTTTTCTCTTGGAACCCAAAACAAGACAGGTTGAATGATTTGACAATATGATTGGTGAACATAATCCTAAAATACGGATCTCTTTATGCTTTTTAAAGAATTCTCCTCTAATTTCATTTAGTGTAGGCCACAATCTGTTCAAAATCAGCACAACAGGCTCCTAAATTATTTTTTTGGGAATAGCAGTGTCTTCTTGAGCAGCTCGTTTTATTATCAAAGCTTCGATCTCTTTTCATTTGTTTATTTTATTAACAGAATCTCTTCCATTTGTAAATCAATTATGAGGATATTTAGTAGTAGTAGTAGTAGTGTTGAGACTGCAGTATAGTAACCTAAACTAACGCCTTTCGGCATTTAGCTCTATAAGAGCTGTGGCAGTCTTTCTTTTCTTTTTTCGTTCCATACCAAACACTTCTCTGTCGATACCCGCTTTAAAGCCATTAACTGTTTCTGCGTTGATAACACTTTGCGGTAAAACATTCCACTTTGAAACCACTCTGTTCGTCAAAAAGTTATATCTTGATATTGCTTGTTTGCAAATTTCTCTCTCTGGCTTCATGTCATGTTTTCTTCTTAGGTTCAGCTTCAAACTTGTGGCCATATTTACTCCTTTCACTAGATTAATCTTCTCATGACGGTTGACTATTTTGAACATTTGGATAAGGTCCCCTCTTGTTCTACGGTCTTCTAAGTTCATTAAGTCTAAGGCCAAAAGCCTTTCTTGATACGGTTTCTCCTTCAAGCATTTGACTAGTTTCGTCGCTCTTCTTTGGACTCTTTCAATAATATTTATGTTAGCTTTCGTTGAAGGGTTCCAAATACTTACAGCATATTCAAGATGTGGTCTCACAAGCCCTGTGTATAAAAGTCTAAATGTTTCTTTGTCCAAACTCACGAACGAATTCCTAATTTGACCTAATACCCTATTGGCTTTAGAAGCCGCTGATGAACACTGTTTGTTCCATTTTAAGTCATTAGATACAACAACCCCGAGGTCCTTTTCTTCAGCAGTTTCTTTCAGGGTCACCTCACCATCCCAGATTGGAACTGTATATCTAGTCTTATCTCTATTCCGACCAATAAACATTGTTTTGCATTTTAACACGTTCAGTTCAGTAGACCATTTGGTTGTCCAATCATTTAGTACGAGAAGATCATTTTGAAGTTGAGTCGATCCTGATTCATTCCTATTAAAAACTCCCAACATTTTCAAGTTGTCTGCATAGGATAGACACGGACTTTGAATTGAATCCAATAGATCATTAATATAGATAACGAACAAAATCGAGCCCAAAACCGACCCTTGAGAAACACCACTAGTGACCTCTTCCCATTCTGACACTGCATCACCAAATTTCAACTATCTAATGTAGTAATCGATGCTGGGAAACTATTTAATTGACAACGCAACTATGCAACTATCTAATGTTGTTTTTGTTAAAACTAGTGATGTTGGTTAGCCGATTTTGGTTTACCAGAATTTTAATCGACCAGATTTTTTGGCCAACCTGGCTAACCAAAGCTTGATTAACCAACATCACTAGTTTTAACAAAAACAACAATGAATCGACATGAATCAACAACCTCAACTGAAAAACCATCGATCTGAACTTCACTAGGTAGAGAAACACCTCGTTTATTTGTAGCAAACATTTTTTTCGTTCTGCCCAGTTAATATCAATACGATTAAATTTGGACCAGTCGGTTAGTTGTTTAATACTCAGGTTGAATTTTATCATTAGATCATTTATGTTAAACAAACAAATATTGACACCGAGATTAATGTCGTTCGCATTTGAAATTAAAACTTCGACTTTTCCTAGTTGTGTTCTGTTCTTAAAATTTGACAGAGTTGTCATCGAAACCACAATAAGTGAGCTTCAGTAAAAGCAAAGCAGAGTCAAGTGACTCGAAAGCTTTTTTGAAATCAATAAATAGAAACAACCCGTTAAGTAGCTTGCTAACGGTACATTCGAATCGGTTTGTTTTGAGGTTCTTTGTCAACTCTTGGAGGATGTTGGCGAATTCTTCGCTCTCTCTCAATAGGCAATTCGTCGTGCTCTTTCTATTTCTGACTTTATCTTTCAATACTTAGATTTGAGTTTACGATTGAACCATCATCATTTTGGTTGGTATCGGTCTTAGGAACTGGATTGTGCCTCGAGGTGGTAACGAATACTCATTTCTTCCTAACCAACTAGTCCGAAGACCCAAACTTATTGATGAATCAAGTTTATTTAGAAAAGAATAGATATTTTTTATTTAGATCACTAGATGAAAAGGAAGAGCAAAATTTTAAAGTATTAGTCGATCCAAGTATAGAGATTGACAAAAAAAATATCAAAATTCGTGATAACGATAATAACTTTTTCAAGCTAGCAAGTGATTCCAAAAATAGCGAAATCTTACTTAATGAAACATTTCAATCACTTTTAAACGACGAATGGAGAAAAATACCTCGGTTAGCCTACTACTTAAATCTAACAATTTATCTAATTTTTTTGATATTTTATTCAATTTATATCGAAAACTACAAATCATCAACTGAAAATTTTTCAAAGTACATTGTCCTCATTTGTTTAATTTATTTTTTAATACTTGAACTAATTCAATTCGGCTACAATTGTACAACTTTGAAAATTCTTGTATACTTATCATCATTCAAAAATCTTTTCGAAATATTCAATTTGATATTCGTTTTCACAACACTTTTTTTAGACTTGAACACATTTCGAATTTCAATATTCTCAATTACGATTTTAATTTCCTTTTTTGTTTTAATATTCAAAATGGACAAACTTTGGAAAATTGGAAAATATGTTCGCGTAATTGGTAAAATAGTTAAAAGAGCCGGTGGATTATTTATGATTATTTTTGTGTTTATAATCGGATTTGTTTTATCATTTCGAAATCTTAACTCCTCACTGAGCAGTGAGACAACTGATTCAATAAATTATTTCAATTCTTCATTTGAGTTGAGTCTATACAAAGTGATTATTATGAGTGTTGGTTCTTTAACGACTGATGATATGGGCATAGATAATTTCAACGAATTTACAGTTATTAATTTTTTAATATTTGGAATATTCATATTTTTTATGCCTGTTCTCTTGATTAACATATTCACTGGTATTACGATTGATGAGATACAAAATTTATTTAAAAGCTCAAACGAAGAAGCTGCTTTGGCTAAAATTGATTATATAATAAAAATAGAAGAAATTCAAAGGTACAAAATATTTCGCTATGTTTCGCAAATAATTGAACATGTTATTAAGAAATTAAATCAAACAATGGACAAAATAACAGAGAAAGTTAGAAAGGTTACTATTTTTAGGAATTTAGTTGAAAAAATAGATAAACAAGAAATGAATGAACAAAACGATCAGATGGACAGTGAGAATTCAAGTTTATTGATCCTAAAATTGGATAATATTCTTTTAGAATTAAGTCAGTTGAATTTTGAGATTAAAAAATGTAATAAAAAGACAAATGATTTGGAAAGAAAATTGGTTGAAATTAAAGAACAACAAGATTTGATGAAATATAGTGGTATGGTTCAAGTAAAGGAAAATAGGAATAAAATAAATTGATTTCAAAAAATTTATTATGTTCATAAAAATTTTATGAATAAAACGATTAAAAGTTTTTTTTTTGATACATTACATATATTGACCTTATAGACGCCCCTCCCGGTAGCACAGCGGTAATACGCTAGGGAACCATGTAAACGGGTATATATACGACTGCTATACAGGGTTATTTTTCAGCGTTTAATATATCAAATAAAAAACGACTGGTCCTGTACATAGCCACTGGTCAGTCACAACAGACAAAGGCACTTGCCTGTTGATTTACATTTAACTTGAACTTTAATAAAAATCACATGTTTAAAAATGGGGAGAAAGAAGTTTGAATATCGATTTATCTTACGATCAATGACATTAAAAATAATAATGAATAGAAGGGCCCATACCTTGGGTACCCATGTGACATCTTGTCTACGGGCGTCAAAGAAACTAAAAATCGAGTTTCCTTCGATTTTGAGGAAGATCGTGGGACTTGAATTATCATCCGATTCATCTGAAAAAAGGATAACTATGAACATAAAGGTCTGAAATTGATCGCTAGATATTACTCAAATAGTACTTGTAGAGAGTGATGGAAAATAGAAATACAAGAGATGAATATAAGAATGAGTAGGACATAGTGTTGATAACCAACTTTGACCCAACTAAGCTAAAATCATAACCGTAACATTTTACACAGAATACATATATGGATATTGTAGATCTCATAGCCTGCTTCAAAATGATATCCTGGTTGTCTTTATAAAACGGTTTCTTGAGGAGTAAATAAGGTTTAGTTGACCAAGAAAATTTCTTTAGAATTCAACTAAAACATACTTACTCTCCAAGGAATCGTTCTATAAAGACAACCAGGGTATCATTTTGAAGCAGGCTATGAGATCTACAATATCCATATTTCCCTTTATATGATAAATTACCGTTCCCGTTTTTGTCAAGTTGGGTCAAAAGTCGGTTATCAACAATAGTAGGACATGACGTCCCTTAGATCCCAAAACAGAAATAAAATTTCCCGAAAGTTTCAGCAATTTATACTCAACTGTGGATATAAGTGAAAAATTGAGAATTTAAACAAGAAAATGACGATCTATCCTGTACAGAGAGCCAGTGCCGCGAAGCGTCACAAAAGACATTCATTTTCTATTGCTTGAGATTCGTTTAACGAGTCGGTTTTTGAAAATTCAGATAACGTGGAAGTTTTGAATTAATGGAACATTAATTAGAGCTCTTTTAGCATCTATATATAAGGTATTTTTATATTTTTATAAGATACCAGTTGCTTACTAAACACAGCTTTTTCAAGGGTGAGCACCCTCTAGGTTATTTTTTTCGAGATAAAAATTTTTGATTCCTTTTGGCGTTTTCTTACATGGAGAACACAAATATACAGTCAGAATTTGAAAATTTCGATACTCTAGTTAAGTCGGCACCTTAAAAACCTAAAGAGTATACTAGATAAAAAATAAGTGGATTATCGGGTTCGCCGACTCTGAAAATCGACCAATAAACATGCTTCAGATCAGTTATATACTTATTTTATCCAATGATTGACCAATTTTGTCAGAGTAATCGAAAAATGTAAACCCTTTTGTTTACCGATGTCTTAGTCCGTAATTTGGACAGACTTTTTTCATGGCAATTATTTTTTTCTCATTAGCTGTAGGATCCTAAACTAATGTTAAGTTTATAATGTTTAATTTTAATTTTAATCCTACTGATCTGAGCTAAAAGAAACTGATTAAGTTTCGCGCGCTAATTTAATGAACACATCATTAAAATCATTACCTTCTTTTATAACTCCCACTTCTCTAGCACGAGGACGGATACTATAAAAGATTTTTGTTTTGTTCTTTTATTTTTATTGTTTTAAATAAAGCTTTAATACCCACCCCGTTAATTTTTGAATTTTACATTTGGCGCAGTGAGCTAAACGTGGATAAAATGAGCCAGTTTGATTTTCCAGTGTTTGATTGTGACAGTGAACCATCTAGCGTGGGTACTAGATGGGGAAGGTATAAAGAAAGATTTGCTAATTTTTTGGTTGCGAAGAATAACCAGAAGATTGATGAGATTGATGACTCAATTAAGAAAGCAGCTTTGCTTCACTATATTGGCGAAAGAGGTTATGATATGTACATGACGCAGGGTACAGATGCCGATACATACCTGCAAGTGATTGGCATTTTGGATAAATTCTTCGTTTCTCAAGTTAACGAGGAGTACGAAAAATTTGTGTTTTCGAGAGCAACTCAAGGCAAGAACGAGCCTTTTGACGCGTTTGTGAATCGTTTGAGACTTTTGGCGAAGAATTGTGGATTTGCTGACGTGAACGGCGAAATCAAATCTCGTATCATCCAGGGCTGTTATGACGAACAGTTAAGGGTCAAAGGGTTATCTAATGCAGCTTTATCGACTCAAAGGCTAATCGATGAAGGGAGGACTATGGAATTGGCTAGAAGACAGGCGTCCTCAATTGATAAAACTGAGACTATCAATGCGATCAAACGAGGTGGACGTAATTGGAACGAGAAGCCAAAGGGTTTAGAGGGAAAAGGGTCTAATACAGAGCCCTCTAGTAAAAGCTGTGGATATTGTGGTAGATTCCATAAAAAAGGTTACGACTTCTGTCCAGCTAAAGGGAAGAAGTGTAACAAATGCCAAAAGATGAATCATTTTGCAAACGTGTGTAGAAACAAAGACGCAAAACCTAAGAGTGTTAATAGTATTCAGTCAACTGGGTACATTTTAGCGGTTAGTGGTGAGTCAGACAGGTTGCCGAAATTGCCATTTTTGATCAATAACAACGAAGTAGAAATGTATGTTGATACATGTTCGACCATTGATGTCATAAATCAAAAGGTTTATGAGGACCTAGATCCAAAACCCCCTCTTAAGTTATCGAAAGGATTTGCATTTAGCTACCAAAGTACAACACCTATTGAGTTTATTGGGGAATTTGAGGCAATTGTAGAGTACAATGGACAGAAAGTTAATACTACAATTTCAGTAGCCAAAGGTAACGACAGATGTCTGTTGGGATATGAGACCATTAAAAGTCTTGGAGTTGTCAAAATAGTGAACAGTGTTGAGCCAGTCTCGATTGAATACCTTAAAAAGCGATTTCCGAAGGTTTTTAGTGATAAGCTCGGTAAGCTTAAGGACTACGAGGTAAAATTGGACATCGACGAATCAATTGAACCTGTCTACATGAAACATCAGAGAGTCCCTTTCCACATGAGAAAAGAATTGGAAGAAGTTGTCCAAAAAGGTATAGAAAATGATGTTTTCGAGAAAGCTGACGGTCCGACCAAATGGCTACTCCCAGCGATGCTTGTTCCAAAACCAGATGGTAGGATAAGGTTTGTTTTGGATGCTAGTCCAGCAAACAAAGCGATTAAGCGGACAAGATACGTTTTACCAACCATAGAAGATTTGATAACTGACATTAACGGAGCTTCAATATTTTCAAAAGCAGATTTAAAAGACGGTTTTCACCAACTTGCATTAGCAGAGTCTAGTAGGCATATTACTACTTTTAGTACTCATTTTGGTCTTTTTAGATACAAGCGTCTTTTGATGGGAATCAACGCGGCACCAGAGATTTTCCATCACGTAATTGAATCCAAGGTGCTCGATGGCCTTCAAGGTGTAAAAAACGTAATGGACGATATTCTTGTTTTTGGTAAAGATCAAAGTGAACATGATGAACGTGTCATTCTGCTATTTGAACGTTTAAATGAACGGGAACTCACAGTCAATACAAATAAATGTAAAATTGGAGTACGTTCGGTTGAATTTTTCGGTCTCGAGTTCACTGATCAAGGTGTGAAGCTAACCGAAAGTAAAACTAAAGCACTTGAGGAAGCATCTCGACCGACAAACGCCAGCGAAGTCCACAGTTTGTTAGGTATCAGCACTTACGCATCTCGATTTATCAAGAATCATGCCGATATTGTTGCTCCATTGCGTAAGCTAATTCGAAAAAACACAACGTTTAAATGGGAGAAAGAAGAAGAAGAGGCGTTTCAGAGACTTAAACAGTCTATTTGCAAGGACGCTCTATCTTATTTTGACATTAACCTCGATACCGAACTCATAGTTGATGCAAGTCCGATTGGTCTGGGAGCGATCCTTACACAGATAAGTAGTGATGGATCGGAAAGAAGGATCATCAGTTTTGCGAGTAGACGACTGAACGAGGTAGAACAGCGCTATTCACAAATAGAAAAAGAGGTCTTTGTGATGGTGTGGGGGTGTGAAAAGTACCATTTATACATTTTTGGTCGTCCTTTCGGGATTAAAACGGACAATAAAGCCCTTGTGTTTATTTTCAACCATCAACAAATGAAGACTTCTCCTCGAATTCAAAGATGGGCAATTAGGTTGATTGAATACGATTTTGTTGTAAAACATATACCGGGCATTGGAAATCCGGCCGACTTTCTATCTAGACATCCAGTTATGGGTTTTCCAATTGAGAATACAGTCGATAACTATGTAAACTACATATTCAATCAAGCTATTCCAACAACTGTTTCAAGAGAAGAACTAGTTGCTGCTACTGATGCTGATCCGATCCTTCAAGAGTTAGTTAATCGTATTCGAGGCAAGAAAATCAAGTCAAGTAAGAAGAGATCGATCCAATTCGACTCGTGTTTTCATGAGCTCTCAGTTACCAATGATGGAGTTGTAATGCGTAACAACCTGATTGTTGTTCCTGACTCGTTACAGAGTAAGGTTATTGCCATAGCCCATGATGGACACCAGGGTTTGATCAAGATGAGATCTTTGATGAGCGAGAAAGTTTGGTTTCCAAAGATTAAGAAAATGATTGAACAGACCATCGCTCAGTGCAAAACTTGCTGCATTAATCATCCAACCACAAATTTTGAACCACTTCACATGTCAATAATGCCTAATGGACCTTGGGAATCGCTCCTATTAGATTTTTTTGGTCCTACGCCGTCCCACACCGAGTTATTAGTATTTTACGATGCGTACTCAAGATTTCCACTGGCTGAAGAAATACGTACAAACAGCAATCTTCAGGTCATTCCAGTTTGCCATGAAGCTTGGTCGACTTTTGGTATACCAGGAGAAATCTGCACAGACAACGGTCCACCATTTAATAGCACCGAATTTGAAAATATGTGCCGTTATTTTGGGATTCGTCATCGATTCATAACACCGTATTGGCCGAGAGCGAACGGCGAGGTGGAGAGGTTCAATCGAAACCTTAAACGAGTCATGCAAAACGCAGCTGCAACGAATGAGCCATGGAAAAAGGAACTCAATCTCTTCCTTGGTGCTTACAGAGCTACTCCTCATCGATCCACTGGTGTTCCTCCAGCTAAGTTGATATTTAAGTTTAACTATACGAGCCGTTTGATATCCTTATGCGAGGAAAGAGACTTCCTTAAGGACTCAGCTGACACGTTGGCTCGACAAAACGATATAATAGCCAAGTCCAATATGAAAAGATATGGAGACAAGAAGCTCAAAGCGAAAGAGAGAAATTATGATATTGGTGATTTGGTATATTACAGTGAACCTAAAACCCTCCCAAATAAGCTAGAACCGAAACGGTTGGTCAGCCCTTTCCAGGTTACTCAATCTAAAGGGAGCATGATTACGGTGCAAGATCTAGAATCAGGAAAAATTCTCACCCGTAATTCATCTTCGTTTAGGAAAGTCGAAAACCAAACGTTAGACACTGCTCAAGACACCAGTACCTTAGTAGGTGATCAGTCTCAAATTGAGAGTTCAAGTCAACAACAACAGCAAGATCAACTAGACCCAAATAAGATAGAAACGAGAAAATCATCAAGAGTGTGTAAGCCAGTCCAACGTTTGAACATCAATCCAAGTTCAAAAACTTATAATTAAATGTTTTCTCATTTTGCTTATCTGTTGTTTTATTTTTATTTTGTTTGATTTTGTCATTTTTGTTTGTTTATTTTGATAGTTTAAACCTCAAAATAGCTAGGGGAGGATGTAGGATCCTAAACTAATGTTAAGTTTATAATGTTTAATTTTAATTTTAATCCTACTGATCTGAGCTAAAAGAAACTGATTAAGTTTCGCGCGCTAATTTAATGAACACATCATTAAAATCATTACCTTCTTTTATAACTCCCACTTCTCTAGCACGAGGACGGATACTATAAAAGATTTTTGTTTTGTTCTTTTATTTTTATTGTTTTAAATAAAGCTTTAATACCCACCCCGTTAATTTTTGAATTTTACAATTAGCAATTTAATGATTTATTTTAGATAATTTAATTTATTTCAAAAATTACGCAAGGCTCGGCGATGATAAAAATAAATAAAAAGAGTGTATTTTTAGATTTTTTAAGTTAAGTTCGTTAATTCTAGACTGTGTGTCTAAAGCTAAAAATAAAATTAATTTTATATATTTGCTAGTTTTTTGTTTTCCGTTCAAAAAAAGTAAACAGAGGAAGATTATTTGCAAAGCTGAGTTTCGTTTTTCTAATTTTTGACTCAACTGGCTCTATGTTGAGTACATATAGCAGGTTTGTCGTTCTCAATCTTTTAATTAGCGATGACATCTGTTTTATCATTAGTCTTTCCATTGTTCGGATATTCTTGCGTTCAGTTTTACTTACATTACAATTTTCAATACCATAATACATTATTGGTCTTACGTAAGTTTTGAAAAGTTCTTCTTTTAAGTGTACACTAATATGGTTACTCCTTATATCTAGGTTTGTTTTGAGTAAGTAAAATGCTCTGCATTTGCTCTGCATTCAATTAGTTTTCTCTCTCTTAGGTATTCTTTACTGTAGCATTTCCCGTGGCACTATATGAGTTAATAGAAAATTATTTCATAGAAAAAGACAATTTTTTGGTCGAAATCATTTGATAGAAAAAAATTTGATTGAAAGTGTGAACCAATTATTTGATAGAAACTTGATTTGCTAGAAATTAGTTGATAGAATTTTATAAAAAGTCTAATTGGATCATTTGAGGTTTGAAAACCTCTCTATCGGCTCTCCTTTTAGATCAAAAACTTTGGGTACGCAACAATTAAGGTCCGCCTTCAGTATTGTATGATTTGCTTAGGGTGCGCTTTGCATCGCTACGGCTTCGAAAATGGTAAAAATTCGAAACAAGTACAGTATCTTTGCAACAGTTTATTTTTTGACTAGCTAAAAAAGTGTAGCGAAAGAAGTACAAGGTACCCCCTCTATCGACTCTGGGTCTAAAGATTCTCCTCTGCGGTTACGAACTCGTACTATTCCAAGCGGCAAAAAATCTGGTAGAAAACAAATTGTAGATATTGTTCGTAATCTTTAACTGAAAAGTAAACGATTACCCAGATTTTCATTGACATTTTTACTACCGTAAACTCTTGCGCACTTCTCTTAGAACAAAGGCGAAATTGAAGTTTGTTCTATATGGAACTAATACCATCGAAACCATGTTATAACAATTTTTTTAATTTTCTTAGAAAAAACCTCAACTCCTGACTTAAGACTAGGAGTAAGCTCGAATGTTCGCTTAATTTTTTGTATTTTTTTTGGAATAAATTCAAAAAATTGTGGAACTAATTTCGAAATTGATGAAAAATTAATTAATTAAATTTTATTTTTTTGTTTTTATTCTAACTCGCAGGCATCCTTTCGATTAGTCTTAAGTCAGGAGTTGTGGTTTATTCTAAAAAAATTAAAAAAATTGTTATAACATGGTTTCGATGGTATTAGTTCCATATAGAACAAACCTCAGTTTCGCCTTTGTTCTTAGAGAAGTGGGCAAGAATTTACGGTAATAAATTTTTTAATCTATAAGTTTTCAATCAATTAATTTTCAATCAAAAGAAATTTCTATCACACGTTTTCTATCTTGTTTCATTTCTATCAAATGATTTTTTCTTTCTACCAAATTAATTCGATCAACTAAATTTCTATTAAATCACTTACTCCCTTTCCCGTCCACCCAGACACCGAGATATTTCAATTTATCTACCCATTCGATTTTTTCTCCACATAGCTCTATCCATCTATCTATCCATCTATATAGATCCATTTATTCGCATTATTTGAGTTTTCGCGGGATTAAATTTAATTTCGGTTCGAAGCCCGAAATTTTCACACATCTTTTTTTTAAATTAAATTAAATTAATGATTTATCAATTATTCGTTAAAATAATATTATTTAATTATTTTATTCAAACTAACAAATTGAACAAAATCAATAAAAATCCCACGTTATAAGAAATACATGGGTTTTTAAAATCTAGTCTTCAACTTAAAGAATAAAATATTTTTGGCTTCATGTTTTGTTATTAATTTTTTTTAAAACAACAAAGCAAAGTATCTAATCAAGAGAAAAACAAATAATTGAAAAAAGTTTTTTTTTTTAAAGAAACGTGTTGCTCTCTATATATTTTAAATAAATATGACTTATTTTCTTTAAGCAAATAAAGCATTAGCTCTAAAAGACAGAGCATAACTTGAGAAAATTTAAAAACAGAAAAATGAATCTATTGATTTTCTTTTCGATTTTTTTGTTCGTAAATTTCGGCCGAAGCGATAAAATTTATAAAATATTTAAAGACAAAACAGTCGAAAATGATAATGGTCTTTTAAAAACGTTTACAAATGTTAATAGACCAGGATGTCTCGTTTTATGTAATGGATACCAGAATTGTTCATTTGTTTCCATAACAAAAAATTTTTGCGGACTTTTTACACCAAGTGGATGGAATTATCTGACGGGAAAGAATTCGAATTTTATCTTTTACAAGAACAATGATTTTAGATGGGGAACATCGGTCCTTCCTACTACAATTGGTTCATCGGTATTTCCTTCATCAGCCCCTCCAACTACAGCTTCTACGACGGTCTTTCCAACTACAGTTACTTCATCAGCCCCTCCAACTACAGCTTCTACAACGGTCTTTCCAACTACAGTTACTTCATCAGCCCCTCCAACTACAGCTGATTCATCAGACCCTCCAACAACAAACAATTGTGAACTTTTCAGTTCATCGCATTGTAATGAATTTGGACCGAATTATAATGCAATACTAACAAACCATACGGGAATTATTTATTCATTAATATCTCTGTCAAGTGGATATGTTATGAGTGGATCAACTGATAAATCAATGAATGTCTGGAATCTTAAAAATTTCACATTATCAATAAAAATACCACTATCTTTGATGTGTATAAATTTACATGAGATTTCAAATGATACTTTGGGTGTTGGACTTCGTTTAGGTGACTTAGAATTTTGGAATATGACTGATTGGACTTTGATAAAAACAAAAAATACTCATAATTTAGCCGTTTCAAAAGTTTTATCAATTGGTAAAGGTAGAGTCGCAACTGCTTCATGGGATAACAAGGTCAAAGTCTGGAATTCAAGTAGTTTGCTATTGATTAAAGCACTTTTGAATCACACAGACGCAGTTTGGGATTTAATTTTGACCAAAAACGGACATATGGCAAGCGCATCATGTGATCAAACAATTATAATTTGGAATATCACTGATTATAAACTAAGTCAAGTACTTACAGGTCACAGTGATTGTATATTTTGTTTGACTAATTCAATAAATGGAGATTTAGTTAGTGGCTCATCGGATGGCAGTGTCAAAATATGGGATCGTTTTACTTTTTATTTGGTAAAAACTTTTTACCCGGGTAGTGGTGTTAGATCAATTGCGAGCTTAACGAATGGAAAACTAGCAATTGGATTGAACAATAGTGAAATTCAAATTTGGAATCAATCGAATTTTTCATTTGAATATAAACTCTCGGGACATAATTCAAGTGTTTTTTCCTTGTTGGCTTTAACAAATGACGAGCTATTAAGTGGTGATGAGTCTGGACAAATAATGCATTGGAATAAATTATAAGTTCTAATTGTAAAAACTAAATTTTTTGTCAAAAAACTTTTAAAAAAATGAAACTATTTAGTAATAATAATAATAATAAAATATAAGGCTTTAGAAAAAGGAGGATTATTCATTGATTAGTAGCACTTTAGTAGCCTGTAAATTTTTTTTATGGGTTTTCATATAAATGTCTAGTTTATTTTTAAAGCTGTTAATTGTTGTTTGTTCAACCATTTTTCTCTGTAAGTTGTTAAAAAATTGACCACCCTATTTATGAAAAAGTTTAATCTATGGTTTCAGTTGCAGAATACTTGTTTTTCGAAACCATAACGGTGGCTTTTGGTCATTTAATCAACTGAAATTTTTTTTTAGAGGATGATACCAATCAACCTTTAATTTAATTACCTCTGATTCTTCTGTCTTCTAGAGTAGTTAAGTTAACTTCTTCAATCGTTCTTCATAACTTAAGTCACGTAATTCGCCGATAATTTTGGTTGTCCTTCTCTGAACTATTTGAGGACTACTATACATTTTTGCTCATTGAATTTCATTAACCATTCTTTCTAACACTCATACAACTGACTAATACCATTTTGTAACCTCAAACTATCTTCAACATTGCACACTGGACTGATAATCTTGGTGTCGTCTGCAAATAGTTAACATATGTTATCTGGTAAATCATTGATAAAAATGACAAAAAGGAAAAAGATCAAAACAGATCCCTGTGGAACTCCACTGATAAGTTCCTTCTATAATGAGCAACTATCCCCAAGCACTATCCTTTGCTTCTTGTTTCTCAAAAAGCTTCTATCCAATTTATCAGTTTTTCGTCAAATCCATAACGATGCAATTTGTTAATTAGCCTTTTGTGAGGCGTAAAAATTCATTTAGATGATGTCGATTCAGATGTTTACTCTCAATTACACTTTGTTTGGAATAAAAATATGCTGACACTTGCTGATGAGCTTGTTATTAGTTAAATGATTTAAAATGATATCTTTGGTGAGATTTTAAATAATATTGCATACTCCTGACAGGACGAAAATTTTTTTCTAATTTTCATTTTTGTGTAAAGGTGCTAAATTAGCCATGCGCTATTTGATCAGAACTTGGCCCTACATGTAGGAATTTATAAATATTAAGAATAATGGTTTTGAAAAAGCTGCATTAACTTCTTTTAAAACTCTCGGGTAAACTTCGTCAATTCCAAAAGCTTTAGATGAATCTATGTCTTGAATTTTTTTGATAACACGAAATGAAATGAGAAAAAAACATAAGCACACATAAAAATTATTTTTTTTTATTAAAGATAACAAGAAGCGGGACTTCGCCACCCTCCTTGTTTATAATAAATTTTATTATTTTGTCAATCAACCAAATTACAATTTAAGCTTAAAGTTTTTATCGTACTTTTTCTGGTTCTCTGGAGCTTTTATCGCTATGATTTCTAAACCTACTTCATTTCAAACATTCCGACGATCCTATTCTCTTCGACTTACTATCGCTTTAGGTCCTACTGAAGGCATGGCCTTACTCTTTTACTGAAGGCATGGCCTTACTCTTTTACTGAAGGCATGGCCTTACTCTTTTACTGAAGGCATGACCATTTTTTTTTACTAAAAACATAGCCCTAATTTAATTTTTTTCTTTAAACAAAACGAATTCTGACAGAATAGAGGAATAAACCTAGGTAAGACAGTGAAAATTCACTAGTCTGAACTCTTTTAAAATACTAATTAGAGATTGATTCGAAGACCAAAGAAGGGTTATACCTAAGTAGTCTCCTTGATTGTACATTGTTTAATTTTTGATTATTGAGATAAAATTCAGTTTTAAATAACTCCTGTCAGATTTCAAGTGGTTAAACTTGATTGTCCAAATACAGCCAAAGTTAGAACAAGTGTTTAACAGTATTTGTAAATGTGAGTCTACAGTTCTGACAACTATGTCATCAGCATACACAATTATACTGACATTTAGATTTTGATAAAGAGCCTCAATGTTGAGACGTCTATACAGATGCAGAAATATGAGATAATACCTCCTTGTTTGACACCACAATCAACTGGGAACAATCGTTGAGAAACTATCTCTCCGTCTATTAACTCCTCTTGATCAGTTTCGTCAACTTGAACATCGGTTGCATCTGTTGAACAGTCTCTTTGTTCACTGGAATAATTTTAGCCTTACTTCTCCGACTAAAGTTTATAACTTGGGGCACTATAATTATATTAATTTTAATAAAAATGAGTCAAATGAAAACATTTATTAAACCACATAAAAAAACAAAACTAATAACAACTATTAAAAAGCAAATTAAAATCATGTCCGGATGGTTCGTTATAAAATCAATAAACTGAACATTAGGAGAAACATCTAAATGAGCCATTAATTTTGAAACTATTCTAGTTGTTAATCTTGGATTATTTTTAAATTTTTCTTTCAATAAATCATTGATAAAATAACTAGAATCAAAACTATTTCCATTTGTATAACTAACTTTTAAAATCACCTCATCAATTAGTAAACACAAAAATTCCTGAGTCAATATTCGACTATTAAAATGAGATTCATCAATTACAAATTCTTCAATCACTATTTGATAGTTGAACAATTTCAATATTTTTTTGTACACATCAGTTAGTTCTTGTTGTGTACCAATTGAGTACGCATGTACCCTTTTAAGATTTCCTTTAATAAACGGATAATCGATTAAATAATTTCGATTAAAATCAATCGTAAATTTTAAATTTGTTTCATTTTTGTGAAAGTAAACTTCATTGAAGACTTGAATTCCGGCATTCGAAAAATTCAAAACTTGCAAAAAATTCGAATTGAATTCAATTCGGTCGATTTTTTTGATCTGATTGTACGTCAAGTCCAAACTTTTAAGCCTTTTGAATTTATTAAAAAAGTCCGGTTTAATGTAATGTATACGATTTGAAGAAAAATTCATAGCCTCTATTGACGGTGGTAGTTTATCTTTTTCTTCAAGTTTAGAAATATTTGTAAACGTATAATAAAAGCTTGTTAAATTTATGAGTTTGCGTATGTCTACTAGATAGTCGTCTAAGAAGTACCATAGTTTAAAATGTGTTGTTTGGTTTGATATAAATTTTAAGTTTTTGACTAAATTTTGATTGTTTCTTTTCGGGACAATATAAAAATTGGTCGGTATTGTTTGATTTTTGGTAATTTTTAAGTAACATTCTTTTAAATCAAGGTTGCGTTTAGTTAAACTTGGACCATAACAAAATGTTTTTGAATCATTTTTGGAACAACTTGTAAACAAATTGCAATGGTCACACAAAAATGAATGAAATTTTAAAATCAATTGAATTAAAAATAATATTTTCATTTGTAATTTAAAAATAAATGAAACTTAGTAATTTTTTTTTTGTTTAAATTTTTATTTAGTCTTTAATTTTTCAAAGCAGCCAGATTTTTGATACGCCAATAACTAGCTGTTCTGCTGCGACCTATTGACAATCGAGAGGCCTAAATCCTTTAAAGAATTAAAAAAGGATGCATAAAGGATGCATAAAAGATATCTATCGAAAATAAAGCTAATACAAATTTTCAGGATCAAAACTTAAAATTAATCCTAAACATGACTCTATCTTGGTCTTAATACTAGACATTTAGAAGACTTGGACCCCTATATCATGTACATCCTTTTTGTCCTTTAACATTTTAAAGCCTTATTTCGTGCCCAATATCGACAGTAAATGCTTAGTGATTCTCTTTATGATGTCTTACCCTCACCAACGCCTGGCGCTTCCCCAGACCTCGTTCGAGTGAAAAATGTTCAAAAAGGATGTACATGATATAGGGGTCCAGAAAAGGCTTTAAAATGTTAAAGGACAAAAAGGCCAAAAATTATGTACAGGATGATTTAGTCTCTAAGACCTTGTCTTGTAAAAAAACAAAAAATATTTTTCTCGGATGAGGATAAAAAGGATAATGAAGTTTCCTTAACATCCTGTTGTCTATTAGTGTAAAATTTAGTCTTTAATGTTAACAATTTTAATGTTACCGTGCTGGTCCTAAAATTTTCAACTTTCAAGCTGTCAGTACACAAAAACACATATCTATTTAGATAAAAAAAATTTGATAAACAAAAATTTATTGGACTCAACTTTCGACTCTAAATTAAACTTTTCAAAAAAGATCGAAAAAAATTATGATACGGCTTCTTAACGACTTAAAATTACCAAAATCGAGGTGCATGTTCTCGCAAAATTAACCTTTAGAACTTACCTGTCTTGGAACCTGATTCGAACTATTTTGAAACCGATGTCCGAACAAACAATCGAGTTGAAACTTCAACTTTGCGTTCAATCGAGTAATAATTGCTCCTAATCCGAAAATCTACACTTTAGTTGGGTTTTTAAATAAGTAAATTAGTATTATTAGAGTGATTCATTAAATTTATTGAAAAAAGGCCTATCAGCAACAGCAGCAACCAGCTAAAAATGACAAGTAGAAGGTGAGAATATACTTAAAGTAAGAAAGGCACAAGCTTGATTCAATAAGTTTAACAGTAGTGATACTAGCCTTCGAAGGAAGAAGGGGTATGGAAGACCAGTAAGATTCGATCATGACTCCCTGCGAACGGAGGTAGAGAGCAACACCCTGGTTAGTAATCGTGAATTATCAAGTAACATAAGCATTTCACAGTCGACAATTTTTCGTCACCTTAAGTTGATTCATAAAGTAAATAGACGCTGCCGAGTTGTTCCACACGTATGACACATTTTGATATTCAACGTCGTATCGAAATCTCTAGAAAACTAATAAAAAATCCTCTTGATGAACGATTTTTCATTAGGATAATTACTTGCGATGAATAATGGATCTATTTTCAAAATACTGATGACAAAAAACAGCGGTTAGGCCCATTTCAGCCAGCCCTACCAGTCGTTAAATGAGGACGATTCGAAAGGAAGGTAATACACTTTGAACTGGTTCATGATGGTCGTACGATAAATGCAGACCTTTATTGTGAACAATTAGCATTAATTTTTAACAAAAATAATACTTATGAGGTCATTTTGGATAGTAACAAGCGAAAAACCAAGAGACACCTATTCAAAAGCCATGAAAGTTGGGCCCCTCTGGATCAAAATTTTTTTTTTAGCCTACCAAAATTCACAAAAAACAAAAAGAAATTCAGCAAGGAGTTTAAATTCGAACTTTTTGCTGACGACGTCTCTATTTGGTACTCAAACTCGAGAATAAAATCAGTAAACAAAATACTCGAAAAAGCGACTGAAACAATTTTCAAGTTTACAAAAAATGGGGTCTAAAGCAGAATGTCAAGAAATGCAATTACACAGTGTTCTCGGGAAATTACAATCGCCCAACATATAACTTCAACACCAGCCTTAATACATAAATCAGTGGCTCGACCATTGTTAGGGTTCAAACTCGATCCAGGACTAACATGCAAACCTCACTTAACCCAAATAAAAGACAAATGTGAAAGTAAGCTTAATTTACTCAAAATACTAAGTTCAAAGCACTACGGTTTAGCGATATTTAATGAGAGGGGCTTCATTTTTTTCCTTTAGGTAAGAATTATTCTAAGGCGACCAAAATCAGTTGTTTTATGGTAAACATATCCGATGAGAATCTCGAAGGTTAAAGTAAAAACTAAATAAATTTTTATTTTTTATTAAAACATGATTCTTTTCAAAACACGAATCTCTCCAGACTTTTCACCACTCATAAGGTCCCCGAATGGTAACACCAAATATGAAGCTATACTTGCACCATATACAGAAAGCTGCTTCTTCAGTATTTCATCTTCAACATTCCATATTTGGACATCAATACTATTTAACGTCTAAACTGCTAGTTTTCCATTAGGTAAACTTGCTACAGAGCCAACCTCGTCCATAACCAATAAGGTTTTTTTCAAAGAATATGTTAAGGAATCCCATATTTTAACTGTTTGATCCATTGATCCACTCACTAAATCTCCATTTTCGAATACAATTAAAATTGTAATACCATTACTGTGACCTGTAAGTGTGATTTTTATGCTAAAGTCAGTCAAATTCCAAATTATAATTTTACTTTCAACTGTTCCAGTTGCTAGATCACCGATTTTGGTTAATACCTGTGATTCTACAAAAGATGAAACTGTTCGATTCAAAGTCCAATCAGCTAAATTCCAAATATTTAATGTACCGTCCAATGATACACTTGCAATTAGACCGTTTCCTAAACATTCTAGTTTAGTAACAGCTCGATTATGACCATCAATTGTTTCATTTAAGGTCCATTTTTGAGTATTCCATAACTCGATTTTACCATTTCCTAATGCTACGGCTAGGGTGTCTCTAGAAATTTCGAGCATATGGTATACTGAGCTAGACATTGGTATCTTTCTTTCAAGAGTAAAATTGTTCGCGTAATACACGTTCATAGTCGCATCATGTGATCCACTTAATATAAAACCATTTGATAAAAATACTATTGAACTAACCCAACTGGTATGTGCTTTTATTAACGTAATGTTACTAGCAGGAGATTGATATGTGTTAGTTAAATCAAATGATTCACAGTTGCACGAACATTTTATGAAAAGGCTTTCATTCTCGTCATCGGGCTGGACAAGAGTTGATTTTGGATCGAACATGTCTGATTTGTAATAGATTAAGCTTGATAAGTTCTGAGTCAAGTTATTCCATGAATTTGAATGAAACAATTTGCAAATATTCTCAGCGATTGAAATAAACGAACAATCTGGTCTTTTATTGCAAATACTCAAACACTTGATTTTGTTAGCACTTATTTCACTTCAGAGCAATGTCTTGAACAGAATATTTTTCCATTTTTATGTAAAACTGGTCGGCTAGGACAAGCTCAAGTAAAGCCAAAATTAAAAATATAATTTTCATTTTTGCTTAGTGTTTTAAGAAATCTCGAAGCTTTTATAAAATTGTCAAGTGTCGAAAAACATGTCGAAAATATTTGGGCGAAAAATAATTTGTTCATCATTTAGGAGTTTTTATTTTTTAGACGACTTGTCAAGGAATTTTTTTATGGAGGAACATTTATTGAGAATTAGGGCTTATTAATTTTTCTAATTTTCTGTTTTTCTTAACTTAATAATTAACTCATCCCAGTCAACTCAAAAATGTTGAAAAATGAATGATTCTTTAAAGAATCATTATAAAATCCTCAAAAATTTAATGATTTCATAGTGGAATTTTGTGGAAACAAAAAGTTAAGGAAAATTTCCTCAAAAAATCTTTAAAATTTCTTTAAGAATTTTTTTTCTCAATTTGAAGAATTTTTGATCATTATTTTTTAATTATGGCTAAACGTAGAACGAGAGTCTTTTTGACAAATTTAAATTTCTACATAAAATTTTCTTGCTGTAAGCTCAGTAAAACCCTAATCGTAAAGTATTCTGGTAATGTCAGAACATTCCTAATTTTTTAGCCCCTTCAAATCCCATAAATAATTGTTAATTGGTGGCCAAAAGTTAATGAAGGATTTTAACAAAGGCTGTATGGTAAAAGCCATCTACATTCCCAATGAACTATCTTTTTAAGCAAAAAGTTCATAATATGATTAGATTTCCTTATTCTTATCACTCATCTAGAAGTTATTTAATCTCTTCTCAAAGAACAAGGATATGAGCAGAGCAGAATGGTTCGGGCAAGATGTAACTAAGAATATATAATATTTAAGAATAAGTCAAAAATTTTTTTGAGATTAAAAATCAAATTCGGGAATGGAATGACGTTTTTGAAAAAGTAGGGGTATTGTTGTATTTGGGAGAAAGTTATGGCAAATATTAGATAATTTCCGATAAAATTTCACCACTTTTAATGATCAAAATTTTAAATAATTAGTTGAAATTTGTTTGACCTTTTTTCAAAACATTTCAAATTGTTTTTAAATTTTTTTGAAAACTGAACTCAAAATCGTATTATTTTTTCTATTTAAATTCTTCTACCGTAAACCCCCTCTATTTGTACCCAGAAAATTTGGTCTTTGACATTCGATTTATGTTTAAATTTCTTTATATCAATGGCTCGAAAATACCTCATTCTTACCCTCTCAACCTAGTCTGTAAAAAAAAGGTATGAGATTTTGAAACAATAATTTACCTATTGGAATATTAAAAAAAAAAGTACTGGATACAAATAGAGGGGGTTTAAGGTATGTTTAATCTTAAAATATTAATCAAATAGAGCTATGTAATATTTTAAAGTCAAAAGAAATTGAAAAAGTATTCTAAATCCTATAAAATCTACCTAGTCCAATGCTTAAATGAAAATGATATTGTCTGATATGGGGTAATTTTTTAACATCAAATAATTCTCAATAAAATTTATAAATTAAATTATGTTAATTTGTAACGTACAAAAAGTATACAATGACATTTTACTACTTACAATCGTTTAAGTGAGTTTGCAATTTTCTAATTATTTTTGTAAGTTGATCATAGTTTTTCAAATTTTTGCGGTAAATTAAAGACTTTTAAAATTTAACTTTCTTATCCTTTTTTTTAGCTAGTTTCACTAAGATGAAAATCTGATTCAAGAAACCGCTTTAGGATAAGCTTATGTTCTCATCAGTTAGAGATAAATAAAAACTCTGTATTAAAATTATCCTTTTTTTAAGAGCTAGACAAGATACATGAATTAGCAAAGATTCAGTTGCTTGATTGACCTTTTTTCATCGTTTGGTCAGTAAAATTTTCTTTATTGATGCTTTACCAATAATTTTAAATCTTAAAAAATAATTTTGTTTTACTTAATAGACCATTCATTTAGACCAAGATTTTTCCAACGTCAATCGTGTCGTAACAATAATTTGGGAGACTTGTATTAACTTTAAATAATTCACTAAAATAATTTTCTTTTTAATTGTAAGTTCAAAAAAAGTTTTAAGTGACTTTGGATAACAAGTTAGACCTGATTTGAGACGCAACAAATTGACCCAAAGACAATTTTTCAGAAGCTGTAGTTGCTATAACTAGAAACAAAATTGTGTCGACATAAAAGATTCTTATTTGAATAGAGTTTATGGTACTGTTCTTCAAGAATTAACTCTGCGACTTTCTTTGGAAGTTGTAAACTTTCATCAATGAATTTATTACAAAATCATAGGAACGTCCACGAATGTACGGATAGCTAATTTGTGAACGCCTCGCATGGACTACTAGCTATTTTATTTATAGGAAAATGAAAAAATAATGAATCTCTAAAGAATCTTCAAAGAATCTTTAAAGAAAATTAGTCCAATATCTTTAAAGAAACATCATCGAATTTCCACAAAAAATCTTTAAAGAATCATTAAAATTGAGTTGACTGGGATGTCTTTGAATGGTGGGTTCGATTGTGGCTTCTTAATACAGCTTAATATAATTATAGAGAATGAATATAATTTGATATATACAATAAGACTGTTGCAGGATTTTACATCTTTCCGGACTGTTACTTTTTAACTTGTTCTAATAAATTAGTTAGTATTCACGCATTGTTAAACTTATGGGTTTAAAAAATTTATTCGTAATAAAACTCATTATTCGTAATAACACTCAGTTTCTCATCGTAAGATACTGTACAAGCTCCGATTCTATGGTTTTGGGGAAAAACTAATAGCCTGGATCAATGGATTTTTAACGGGACGAACACAAAGAGTGGTACTTGGTGAGTCGTCTTACCAATGGGCTGAAATAACAAGTGGTGTACCCCAAGGGTCGGTCTTAGGACCTATTCTTTTTATCATCTTCATTAATGACATGTTAGAGTTGATTGAGTCCAACTGTGAAGCTTATGCTGATGATACAAAGATTATTTCAGTCGTTAAAAATTTCCAGTCTTTGATAAATCTTCAAGGGGACTTAGACAAAGTATCAAACTGGTCAACAAATTGGTCTACTCAACTTAATACTGAAAAATGTAAAGTTGTGCACTTTGGGTATTCAAACACAATGTTTGATTATGAAATTAAGTCAGAGAGTTCGAGGGGACAACTCTTGGCAAAGTCAATTTGTGAGAAGGACCTTGGTATTTATATCAAAAACGACTTAAAGAGGGACGTACAAGTCAAAAACTGCACTGCTAAGGCAAATAGAGTTTTAGGAATGATCAAAAAAGTTTTAATTTTCCTAATCAAGAAAACATCAGATTACTATACACATCATTGGTCAGACCTCATCTAGAATACGCTATCAGCTCGTGGTGCCCGTATTTTGAAAAGGATATAGCGGAGCTTGAGAAAGTACAGAGAAGAGCGACGAAGCTTGTTCTGGAGCTCAAACATCTCGAATACCCCCAACGGCTTATAAGGCTAGGCCTTAGTGACCTGAAGACGCGAAGATTGAGAGGTGATTTGATCCAAATGTACAAATTAGTAAATAAAATGGAGAAAGTGAATTTTGTAGATGGTAAAAATTTTAGTTTTGGTGCTAGCTCAAGTTGCACTTACAATCTAAGAAGGCACAGAAAAACGATTCATAGAGAAAAAGTAAAAAATTGCCTTCCCAGATTTAATTTTTTTGTTAACAGAGTTGTGAATGATTGGAATAAATTGCCGGAAGAGGTAATTGAAGCAAAAAGCCTGAACAGTTTTAAGTCGAAGCTTGATTGCTCACTTGAACTGGTTTCAAGTTGCAGTTTATTTTACTACTACTACTACTACTACTAAAACTATTTTACCGGTGACTATCTGGAAGACTTGCTCATCCTAGCGGTATAGGTTACTTGTCAGATATAGGTTAACTCTTACCAATATTTAAGTTATATATATAAAGTTTGAAAAGAAAAGATTACATCAACCCAAGCAAGTTGAAACCTATTCTCTCGGGTCTACATTTAAATCAAGCCCAGAGAAAGTGCCTAAAATCGATTTCTCTTGTAAATGATGTTTCAGAAGATGTCCTACCTTATAAACTAACTGTAATTGAATGGAAACTAGCTGAATCAGGAGTTATCCAAAAGATTGTCCACAAAAAAGGTCTAGATCATCTGAGTCTAGATCTAACCTGTACCAAATAGCTCATTGTCCAAAAACGCATCATCTAACTCAACTGTAGATTCTTGTTTATCAACTAATCAAAAATTTAACTGGTCTGTCAAAGACTCAGACGCTTCTCCAAGCCTTAGACTAAACGACACAGAACAACAAGTCGTAGAATCATACCGATACCTAGGTATTTAAATTAATAACAGACTAGTCTGGAGTCAGCAATGGGAGCATATCGAAAGGAATACGAGTCAAGTCCCGTTTTAGATAAAACAGCTCAAACGTCTAGGATTCAATAAAGAAATTTTGGTGACATTATATAAAAGCTTAAGCCATCTTGATTACAACAGCGCGGTACTCTTAACGGCAAGTAAAATAATTATTTGCAAAGTACAGTGTTCTTACACTTGTATCACTGTCTATCAATTTTAAAAATTGGAGTGCACACCCGAGTGTTGTAACAAACTAAGGAGAGTGTATATTTTAAAAAGATACAAATTTGAAACTAAATCCTAAATGATTTTTCTTAACAAAAAAATAGGCAAAAATTTTTTTATTGATAATAAAAAGTCTCTAAGTATTATTCTTAAAATTAAAAATTTTTGAAAATGAATTTTATAGTTTTTATTTTGACAACAATAAATGTTATAAATTTATCATTTTGCTTAGATTTTAAAAAATTTCAATGCGATAACACAACTCCTCACTTTTGTTTTTCAACAAATAATCGTGGGTTCAAAATGGACGATTTTTTTTTATATTACCGAAATCACATCAGCCAAGGCGGAACATTTACTTCTTTCAAATTATCTAAAATTAAAGCGGAAGAAAAAGAATTTTACAATTTAGATTTTATACCCAATCAAATTGAAGAATTCGGAATAGTAGACTCGGAAATATATCACCTACTCGACATTAAAACGTTAAGCAATTTGAAACGATTCTATTTTAGAAGTAGTACTATTGAAATACTTCAAAATTCAAGTGTCCTTCCCGACCGTATTGAATACATCGATTTTTCCTTTAATCGAATCAAAAGCATTGAATCGAA
This sequence comes from Brachionus rubens, assembly GCA_022207745.1. NCBI lineage: Eukaryota > Metazoa > Rotifera > Eurotatoria > Ploima > Brachionidae > Brachionus > Brachionus rubens. Next base: position 136,588 of record JAJVHD010000006.1, read on the forward strand.
ATTTTTTGAAAAATTCAAAAAACTACGATTTTTGAACCTAATAGGAAATCAAATCAAAGTAATAAATCGACTTGAGTTCAATTCAAATTTTTTAGAATACCTTAGTTTTAAATATATGAAAAATGAATTATTTAAAGAAATCTATTTTCATAATAACAAAACTGATCTTAATCTTCTTAAAATTTATTTTGATGGGAATTTATTAAAAGAGTTACCAGTGATCAAAGGTAGTCTGAAACGAATAAATTTGTATTCAATTGGTCAACAGGATAGTTTGGATATTTTTAGAGAAAAGTTCTTAAGAGTGTCGGATCATCCAATGGTTATTGAAAATTTTGATATCGATGTTAAGTTTTTGGATGAGATTAAATCATCAATTGATTTTTCTTGTCTTATTAACTCGGGAGTTATTACAAATGTTATGTTAAAAGGTGATGAAATTTTATTTGCAAAATTTCTTAAAAATAGTTTACTAAAAAATGCTGAGATTTTTCATCATCAATTGCAAATGAAAGATCTTTTAAATGATATTTATTATACAAGGAGATGTAAAGAATATTTTAATCAAGATACAACGACCACTACGACAACGACCACTACGACAACGACCATTACGACACCTACGACAACAACCAAAACGACCACTACAACAACCAAGGAAACTTCAACAACCTCAGTTCTAGTGGAATCAACTTTAACAACAAGTCAGAGTACAAAAAAAATGTTCTTAAAATCTATTGAAGTTGAATCTTCAAAATATGAAAATTTTGACTTGATGATAATTGTTTTGATATTTACATGTGCTTTACTAGTTTATAGTTTGATATATTTAATCACATATTTATCACAAAAAATGATTATGAAAAAATAAAGTAATGATCTTTTAAGAAATAGAGAAAAATATTTGTTTCAATATTTTTTGTTCTTTGGCAAACTGAATTTTTTTTTAAATTCGCTCGATTCGCTCAATTCAAAAAGATTTTGGCATTGTGAAGTTTAGTACAAAAAAACAGAACAATTTTGAAAAATTGAAATAATTTTTATTCTGTTGGCCTTATGATGAATCTGCGCATGTAACAAAGTGTAACAAAGTGTAACAAACTTTGCTACACCATTGGGCAACCTCTGCTAAATTTATGCAAAGTCTCTGCAAAATGCACACTATTAAAAAGTATTATAACTAAATGCGCAATTAGACTGCAGAGTTTTTGCAGAGTTTGCTGAATGGTGTAACAAAGTTTGTTACACTTTGTTACATGCGCAGATTCATCATAAGGCCAACAGAATAAAAATTATTTCAATTTTTCAAAATTGTTCTGTTTTTTTGTACTAAACTTCACAATGCCAAGATTTTTAAAACTTTAAATTTTAAATTTTTTCAGTATGTTCACTCAATAACTTGACAGTGTACATTATTTGTCTAATACAAAGAACCACTCAATTCGAGATGATTATGCTATGTTGAGATTCTTCATAAACGTGAACTGCTCAAATGCTTATTATTTTGTATTCTGAGACCTGGTTGTTTATTGATTCCAAAGAACATTAAATATTGTAAACTTTTTAATTCAAGCTCATGGAATTATTTGATGAAGAATTTGTGAAGTTTTGCCTCTATCAAACAGACATGGTTGAATCTTAATTTGAAACTCAAAGTAAATTACATTCCATTACTACCAAATGTGTTTGTGAATCATTCAACTTGACTTAAAAATGACGATTTTTTTTCACTAGAATTTCTTATGCTAACACCAAAATTAAAAATAAAAATATTAAGTTTGAGGTGCAATTTTTTCAATTGAAACAAGAGTTGCTTTCATAATTTAGAGATACAACCCTGGTCATTCAAAACTTCCAAAAAATGAACGTTCGTGAACCTTGATGAACTTTCAAGGGTCCATGAAGCTTCATATTTGAAGCTCTTAAACAGTTAAATAAACGGCTTCGATCGGCTATAATGATCTTTTGGGCAAGTTAAAATTTTTTCTCAATTTTCTTTTTTCTATTTTTTGACTCTTGTGCAATCGTTATAAAAAGTGTGCTTATAAATATTTCAAGGAAAGGAAGGTGCAGCCACATGCAGCAAAATTTGCTGCATCTACTGGATAGGTCTGCAAAAATTCTGCAAATAAAATTGCGCATTTAAAAATAAATCTTTTTCAATGGTGTGCAATTTTGCAGAGAATTACAAAAAATGCAAAGTTATGCAAAATTGCACACCATTGAAAAAGATTTATTTTTAAATGCGCAATTTTATTTGCAGAATTTTTGCAGACCTCTCCAGTAGATGCAGCAAATTTTGCTGCATGTGGCTGCACCTTCCTTTCCTTGAAATATTTATAAGCACACTTTTTATAACGATTGCACAAGAGTCAAAAAATAGAAAAAAGAAAATTGAGAAAAAATTTTAACTTGCCGATCTTTTGACACAAATCTTTGATCGAACTGGAATTTTTTTATTGCACTTTTTTGTTACATCCGTTCTTGAACATATCAGCTCCTGATTTAGCCACCTTGTTTTTAGATGCATCAGTTCAAACTTCTAGAACCAGTCGTAAATAATTTAGATTTTTCATAAATAATTTAGAGGATTAATATTACACTCAAGGTCTTTTAAGTTACAAATTTCATATAAAGAAACTCAAAAGTTATTTTTTTTCTTGTCTTAATTTTGTCATCTCGATAAATAAAACTTTAAGGTTTTAGTAATATTTGGAACTCTTTAGTCGAATGGAATTTTTAGTACCGTTTTCCCTCGTTCGATTATGCAGCATCATAACACGAAATCCAAAAGTTTAGGAAGCTCTTTTTACCAATTAGCCTTTGTTAAAATATTCTAAGCAAACTCTGCTGTCAAAAATAGAGTGTGACGAATGTCTTAAACATGTTTTAGCATTTTTCTAATCGTTAAAAAACCTATCTAAAAATTTGGATTTTGGGTCGTGGTACTGCATAATCGAACGAGGGAATACGGTACTGTAGTGTCTTACATTAGTACCTTTGGGCCCGTCTATCCGATGCTCTCGTTAGACGTCTTGAGCATGCTTTTATGCTCAAACTAACTCAACTTTCTAAAGTTAAGTTAATTAACTAAACCAGTGATATCAGCGAGATGTCGCTATATCACAGGTACTTATAAAAACATAATTAATTCAGAAAAAGTGTTTCGAATTTGATATATCAAATTTTTTCGGTTTCTCAGCATGGTTTCAGAAAGAACTTTTCTTGTGAAACCGCACTCCATGAACTTTTTAGAGTGATATTAACTTAATTCGTGATCGTAACTTGAAAGCCATACTTCTATTCATTGATTTCAGGAAGGCATTTAATACGTTAGAAGCTGAATTTTTATTCGAAAGTTATTCCACTATGGTTTTGACAATCAATCATTATCCTTTATCTTAATTATTTTTTCAACCGTCAACAAACAGTCAAAAAAGGAAGGTTGGTTTCGAATTATAAAAAAATTAAGCTTGGAAGACCCTAAGGGTCAGTTTTTGAACCCCTTTTTTTTCTCGTATTTACAAATGATCTTCCCTTGTGTCTGGATGAAATCAAATGTCAACTTTTTCTCCACGACACAACCCTATCTCATTAAAGAGATGACTTTGATGCACTTGTTGTTAGTTTCAAGAGTCTACTCAAACCATTTTTTAATTGGTGTGATCATAACCGACTTGAACTGGTTAAAGACCTTCGTTAAGGTTAAAACAAATAAACGGATCAAGAAATTTAAAGACTTAAAAACATTAGATCTTGATATTGCCAAAGTTTAAATTGTCGATATATTTAAACTCTTGGGTGTGACAGTTGACTCAAAACTTGATTTTGAATATTCCGTTAGTTCATTAAGATTACAAGTAAACTTTAAACTTTACTCGATAAAGAAGTTATTTTATTTATTATTCAATGTAAAATTTCAATTTTTAAAAACGTACTTCAACTATTGTGCATCGTTTGTAATATATTTTTCTAAAGAGTAAAACAAAAACTGGCCAATTTAGTAATAGAAGTACATAATGGACAGTATAAATATAACTTCATTTTTATTTTATTTTCAGCTTTTTCAATTTAAATTAATAAAAACATTGTGGTTCTAGCTTGACCGCTGGCCACGATAACTTTATTGATTTCCGGTTATCGGAAAGCAAGCAAACTCCTTCTTAGAGTTCTTTCCGCTTGTTTTCTTGAGTGCTCGTTTTTAATCCTTTTCTTTATTTTTGTACAATATTTTTCTTTCGATTCTTTCTTCTTAAATTTTTGTAATTTCCTGACCTTACCTCATCCCTTAAGCTTGAGCTCTGCCATGCTTCGCATACAGCTGGTTTGCCTAGGCTCATGGGATTCGGGTATAAATACGGTCGTTTTTCTTTTTATTTTTTAGTTTTTGAAGCTTTTTAAAAATAAAAACAAGCTTGGTCTGTCCATTGGTCAGCGCCAGGCTTAAACATTTTGTATAAATACGGACTTAAAAACATTAGATCTTGATATTGCCAAAGTTTAAATTGTCGATATATTTAAACTCTTGGGTGTGACAGTTGACTCAAAACTTGATTTTGAATATTCCGTTAGTTCATTAAGATTACAAGTAAACTTTAAACTTTACTCGATAAAGAAGTTATTTTATTTATTATTCAATGTAAAATTTCAATTTTTAAAAACGTACTTCAACTATTGTGCATCGTTTGTAATATATTTTTCTAAAGAGTAAAACAAAAACTGGCCAATTTAGTAATAGAAGTAGTACTTTTTCTGTGCAGATCTAACATCTAGTAGAACAATCCTCGACTTTATAAGCTGCAGAAGCTGATTAGACTTCTTAGCCGGGTAGGCCGTAACAGACGCCCTTATTTTAAGTCACAGCGACTCGCGAGTCCCAATACGATGATTCTAGTCGGATCGTTTCCAAGCAGGACAACACTAATGACACTCATTCATTTCCATTATTATTTTTTCTAAACGTTACAATTATTATTTTTTTTTAATCTGCAACATAGGTTTGTTATAAAGCTCTAAATTTTTGTACCAAAAATATTTATCTTTAAGAATCCGTCGAATTTGTTGAATGAACTGAAATTTAATCATGAAAGAAATATTCCTTACAATCTCCGGAACAAAAATTTGCTTACTCAACCGAACCGATTGTGTTAATCAATTATAACTTGTATTTTAAACTTTTTTATTAAATTTTTATATTTAAATTTTTGATTTTTAAATTTCAATTTTAACCACATGATACCAAATTTTGAACAAACTGATCTGAGCAGATTTTTAATAAAAAAATCTAATAATATGAAACTAAATTATTTATAAAAAAATTAGAGATGAACTTATTTCAAAACCTATTAGCAATCAGAATTTCAGACTTTTGACCTCAAATTCGTGATCTACGTACTAAAAAAACTTAAAATCCGATATTTTATTATGAGGGTAAATTTATAAAGAAAATTGAAAAAGGCTGAGGGTCTGAACAGTTAAGACCATATTATGCTATTTATTGTAAATTCTTTTGGGGCATTTATTTTTCAAACCAACTTGCAAAGAGAATACACATTTTTTAAGAGTTTGGATTTATGGTGCGTTCCCCTTTACCAGAAATGGTCAGAAGAGTTAATGAAAATGTAACGTAACTTGGGTTACAACGTTACAGTAACCAAAATAAAATATGATCTTTATGATCGTATGGTACCCGCTTACTATTATGAAACCGCTCACATTCATAGGCTCTTAAGAAATAACTAATTTAGTCTCGAATATTCGTCAGCCCTTAACATCCTACTTGTATTCGTTTCATGTTAAGGTTCCAATAATGGTTCTCAATAGACTTTACTTTGGGATTTTCAAATCGGAAACTAGATATACAAATCTCTTCCAAGTATTCCTTCGTAAAGATCGTAATTTACTGAATTTTTCAACTAGAAATTTTCCAAATAATTTTAAAGGAGAAATTTGTATTAGTATGACTCTCTGTTATCGACTCAGTCGCTATCCACCGGTTACTGTAGCCAATTACCCAAATTACTAAAAATATCATGTACAGACATAATATTTTACTTTGGGCATTTTTTCTAAACTTCATGTATCCGTTAAATTTTCAAGCGTGCTACGACCCCTTAGCCAAAACATAGTTCTAAGTGATCTAATCATAGTAGTTAGGCTTTTAAATTTTTTTTTGTTTCAATATACTTAATAAAAAAATATTTTAATTAAAAAAATCTTAGATATGATTTTTTTATTTTTAATTTTTATGATTTTTTCAATAGATTTATCATTTTCGAAAGATTGTAAAAAATTTCAATGCGTTAAAACACCATCTCATTTTTGTTTTACCACTAAATATAAAAATCCTATTAAAATGGATGATTTTCACTATTGTTACAAATTTCATGAAGTATACATTGGACAAGTAACTAAAATCCAATTATTTGAAACCAAAGCCGAAAGATCTGATTTTTACAAGTTAGATTTTTTGGTCGATCGAGTTGAAGAATTCGAAATAAAATATTCTTATATTAATTATCTCCTCGACATTAGAACATTAAGCAATTTGAAACGATTCTATTTTAGAAGTAGTACTATTGAAATACTTCAAAATTCTAGTGTACTTCCCGACCGGATTGAATACATTGATTTTAGTGCCAATCGAATCAAAAGTATTGAACCGAAATTTTTTAAAAAATTCGAAAAACTTCAAATTTTGGATCTTAAAGAAAATCAAATAAAAGAAATAGACCGACTTGAGTTCAATTCAAATTTTTTAGAATACCTTAATTTCGAAAATATGCAAAATGAAGTATTTAAAGAAATTTATTTTCATAATAAAAAAACTGATCTTAATCTTGAAATTTATTTTGATGGCAATTCATTAAACGATCTACCAGTTATCAAAGGTAGTTTAAAAAAAATTAAAGTTTATTCAATTGGTCGACAGAGTAGATTAGATATTTACGAAGAAAAGACCTTAAGAGTGTCAGACCATCCAATGGTTATTGAAAGTTTTGTGATCCATCGAGACCATTTAAAGAAGGTCGGAATATCATTTGATTTTAGATGTCTTATAAACTCGGGAGTTGTTTCAAATGTTCAGATACAAGGCGAATTGACAATTATTGAAAAATCTTATAAATTTTTTTCAGTAAGCAAGTACGAAAGTTTAGATTCATTGTATAATAATCAATTGCGAAAAAAGGATATTTTAAATGATGGATTTTATAAGAATAGATGTAAAGATTATTTTTATCAAGAGACAACGACAACTTCGACGACTACGATCACGACCACTACAACAACCACGGTAACCTCAACAACCCAAGTTCTAGTTGAATCAACTTTAACAATAAATCAGAGTATAAAACAAATGTTTTTAAAGTCTATTGAAGTTGAAAATTCAAAAAGTGATAATTTTGACTTGATGAAAATTATTTTTATATTTTCATGTGCTTTACTGGCTTATAACGTGATATTTTTGATCTCATATTTTGGGCTTAAAATGATTATGAAAAAGCGACGTAATGATCTTTTAAAAAAAAGAGAGAAATATTTGTTTTAATTTTTATTTGGTTTTTTTAAATAAATTTTTTGGTCAAAAAATTAGAAAGAGTGAAGTCTGGAGTAACATTTCATCGTTGAGGTTAAAACATGAAATCATTCCTTAAAGCCTACATAACGACATCGAAAAAACACTTTTTTTCTTATTCTCTCTCTCTTTAAAAACAACTTCCACCACGTTCTAAAATCTTTAATTTAATTTAATAAAGCATTAAATTTAAAGCTTAATCTTTCATTCTCTAACCTGAGATCCATCCTTTTAAGAAAACCACAATTCTGTCCGACCTTGTTTGTTATCCACAACAATTACTTTTTGGAAGTGTTAAAAAAGCTGAGGTTTAGGTTATGCAGATGATCAAAAACTTAATGGAATCTCAAGTCATGACTAAAAGTTATTAGAACTGCAACATGATCTTACTTCTCTGATGGCATCTCTGATTGAATTTTTTATAGTGAAAAATCATGGAAGTAAAAGAATCGAAAAATACCCAAATACACCGCAAAGGTTATTATCTCACTGATATCACTGGTTTAGTTAATTAACTTAACTCTAGACATATGAGTTATTTTGAGCATTAAAGCATGCTCTAAGCGTCTAACGAGAGCATCGGATAGACAAGCCTAAAAGTACTAATATAGGTATCCCCTAAACACTGAGCCTTCCAAAATTCATAATTCACTGACCTCCTATTTTCCGAGAAAGGATAAGTCCAAAATTAATGAAAATAGTACCAATCGATAGCTCTTGAGTTGCTTTATTTAGATCACTAGCTTTTTTTAAGGTTACAAGTATGGTCATTTAGAAAAAGTTTGAAAACATGTTCCAGACCCAGAGTTTTTTTTACTGACCCTAGTTTTTTTCTTTTATTTCAAGATATTTTAGCAAAGTAGTCAAACCAATCGAAAGCGCTCTTTTAAAGGAGCTTGAAAATTGTATTAGTTTTGTAATGCTGGCGATTACTACTTGATTTGGGAATCTGTCCTAGAAAAATGTGTTGCCGCCGAGTATCGAACCCGCGACGCGTTTCGAGCTTCCTTGCTCTCTTCAGGCGAATACGCGATCCACTCAGCCACGGCTTCACATTAATCTAGAAAGCTTTTAACTAAGTGCTTCTCTGCACTACAGTTTTTTATTTTATCAACATGAAAATTTCATAAAAATTTTCCTTTTTTAGCATATTTTTGTATGCACTCCAGTGATATGATAAGTTTTTTTTTACCATTTTACGTAAGTAATTAATTGTAAGTCATGACTTTTAAAAGTTAAGGTATAAGCAAAACTTGATAAATTTCAAATTTCTAACAAGTTTTGTATCAAGAAAACTTGTTCAATTAAAACTAATGTTGTGATACGACTAGAGAATCATAAGGTCGACTTTAATCAACTAATTTTTTCGCTAGTCGACTAAGTCAAATTTAAAAAAATTACGCTCACTTCAGGGGTTAATTTCTCCACTTTTTCTATAAAGGTCGAGATTGGAAGAGGTTTTCTTTTAAAAAAATTTATAAAATTTACAAAGTTGATCCGAACAAAGTATAATCATGTAAAAATTAGGATTTTTTTCATATTGCACAATTCTTTTTAATTTTAATTAAATCATTGATTAAAGAAAACCGCTTGTAACAAAATGGTATTGAAAAATTGAGGCACAAACTTTTCAGCTTTGTAGTTTAAATCTTTCTCTACAAGAAAAGTTGAGAGTTTTTCATATGATGAGTAACGCTTGGTACTAAAATATGTCCAAAATATCAATTTCCATAAATTTTCAAGGAAAAATGCTAAAATTTTAGTAAAATCGCTTGTATTAAAGAAAACCATTTTTTATGACAAACCCTCACCTATCTCCAGAGTGTTTTAGGGGGTACCCTAATATAAGACATTACAATTGGTACACCTTTCGAACCCTTTTTTTTAAGTCACCATGTCTAATCATTTTTACAAATCAGTCCCGTTTTGTGGCGAATGGTGGCACCCATCTAGATTTACAATGCGTCGTATGTAACGCATCCGCTTAGCTTTTGTGTTTGCCTTGCGTTTGAAATCAAACGATGACAGAAATTTTTCATACTGTGGCGAGAGTTGTACTTTGGACTCACACCACTCGGTCCTGCGCTCTTATTAATGGAATCAAGAGACAATAAAATTGGTTTTGTGAAAGCCAGTAAGACAAGAAACGTAAAAATTCAGCTCAAAATTACTTTATTCGATTGATCAAAAACTTAACATAGCAAAAAATAAAACCAAAAATAAATGAAAATATTAACATAAACTTCCATGTATTGGTATAATTATTGTTTTTCTCATCAATAAAAAATCCTTCATATTTTGAACTGGTATTAAAATAATCATGACAAGCTTTTTTCAAAGACTCAAAATAATTTATATCAATTTTTTTAACTTGATGTGCATAGAATACTTTTAAAATATCTTTTTTCGAATAAAATATTGTTTTAAAATTTTCCCATGATGATAGAAATCCATATATTTCAACATTTAGTATAAAACCCGAGTTTACTAGACAATAAAATCCAACTGAAAATTTATACTCATTCAAAAGTTTACGATCAATTACAAAATTATCAACTACAATCGGATGATCTGATACTCTCCATGACTTTTTTTCGAATAAATCCAATCGACTTTGTTTACCAATTGAGTACTTGTACATTCGTTTAAGATTACCCTTGATCAACGGAAAATCGTTTAAATAATTCCCATCGAAGTCAATAGTCAAATTAAGATCACTTTTGTTATTATGAAAATAAATTTCTTTAAATACATCAGCTCCAATGTTATAAAAATCAAGTTTTTCTAAATAATCTGAATTGAACTCTAGGCGATTGATAACTTTGATATAATTATGTCTTAGATCCAATTTTTGAAGTGCTTCAAATTTGACAAAAAAATTCGGTTCAACGGTTATCAATCGATTCGAATAGAAACTTATTATTTCAATAGAAGACGGCAGTAAGTCTGAGTCATCGAGTTTTTCGATATAATTCGAATCCATGAAAAGCTTTTTCAGTTGATCTAGATGTCTTATATCGACTAGATATTTTAGATACGAATTTGTTATTTGAAAATTTTCGGTTTGATTCGAAATAAATTCTAAATTATAAAAATCTTGTTTTGTTGATCTAAAACCAGTTAACTTGAAAGTTTTTGTTGAGGTTGAATTGTTATCTATTTGGTCTTGGTAGCATTCTTTTAAGCTAGTTGTATTGATAAAGCTTGATTTTGTTGTATAACAAAACATTTCAAGATCAGTTGAGCATAGATTTGGTTTACAATTTTCACAAATTGTTAGTTTAATTGTTGAAAAAAATAAAAAAAATAAAAAAATCATTTTTTCTTAGAAATAAAATGGAATGAATATTTTTTATAAAAAAGTTTTTAATTTTAAAAAAATAAATAAATTGATTCCTAGCTACTTAAATTAAATTGCCTGGAGATATGTTGAAAATAGCCAAGTGGTAATAAGTGGATTTATAGAAGATGTAGTTTTCGGCATTTAGCTCTATAAGAGCTGTGGCAGTCTTTCTTCGATCGATGGGGAGGATTAGCTCAGTTGGTATCGTCGTTGATCAGTTTTCAAAAGAAGTCAAGAAGGTGGTGAGATCGAATCCTGGCTGCGTCAAAAATATTCAATGGAGTCCTTGGTGTTGGGTGAGCGCAACACTGCTACCCTAGCTCATGCAAAATTATCGACATGTATGTGTCAGCAAAATTATGGTGTGTATGCATCTGAAGATAGTACTTAAGTACAAAATCGCAATATTAACTTTACTTATAATTTTCTATTTAATTAAATAAACGGGTTCGATCGGCTCTTATGAGCTTTTGACACTAGTCTTTGATCGAACTGAGAACCTTTTAAGAGCTGTGGCAGTCTTTCTTCGATCGATACCAAACACTTCTCTGTCGAAACCCGCTTTAAAGCCATTAACTGTCTCTGCGTTGACAACATTTTCCTGTAAAACATTCCACTTTGAAACCACTCTGTTCGTCAAAAAGTTATATCTTGATGTTGCTTGTATACAAATTTCTCTCTCTAGCTTCATGTCATGTTTTCTTCTTAGGTTCAGCTTCAAACTTGTGGCCAGGTCTACTCTTTTCACTCGGTTAATCTTTTCATGACGGTTGACTATTTTGAACATTTGGATAAGGTCCTCTCTTGTTCTACGGTCTTCTAAGCTCATTACAGTGGTTCTTAAGAAAATGTAATGTTCCATTCGCAACGGATCCAAAAACGATACGGCGATTTAAAAGCGTTCGGTTCCGTTCCATAAGGGTTCCGATCCGTTCCAGATAACCATTCCGTTCCAAGTCACCGTTCCGTTTCACATAACAGTTCCGTTCCAAGTAAGGGTTCCCTAGTTGGAACGGAACGGAACGCTTTTAAATCCCTGTTCCTGTGGTGTCGTAACCACAAATGCAAAAATAGGTTTGCTTCAATCAAAAATTAAACAAAACTTTACATTTTATTAAAATCTTTTGTTTCATGTTTTTATTCATTTTTCATTTGTCACTCCGTCTCTTTTTAAACACTCGTCTCTTTTCATCACTTATTCGTTTAGCTTAATCTCTTTCACTCTTTCTTATTTTCTTGACCTAACTAACCACGGCACAGAACGGCCGTTTTCTACCACTTTAATTTAGACCAATAAACTTTACACAAACCATACTTTGTTTTATTTCAATCACCACTCAAACATCACAGTTCCGTTTTCGGAACGTTTGCGAACGGAACATTACATTTTCGCAATAACCACTGGAAGTCTAAAGCCAAAAGCATTTATTGATACGGTTTTTACTTCGAGCATTTGACTAGCTTCGTCGCTCTTCTTTGGATAATAATGTTAGCTTTCGTTGAAGGGTTCCAAATACTTACAGTATATTCAAGATTTGGTTTCACAAGCACTGTTTATAAAAGTATACAGTCGACTCGTGATAATCCGTATACAAAAAGCCCTAGAAAATTGTTGTACGGATTAAAATCTACGGATAATCAAATACATGTAATAGTATTGGAAAGGGCTCCGAGCCCGGGTATTTCTGTTCGGATGTTGTTTGTTCCATTTTAAAACAGATGTCTTTTTCTTCAAAAGTTTCTTTCAGGGTCACCTCGCCATCCCAGATTGGAACTATATATCCAGTCTTATCTCTATTCCGACCAATCTACATTTTTTTGCATTTTAACACATTCAGTTCAGTAGACCATTTTGTCATCTTGAAGTTGAGCTGATCCTGATTCTTCCTCATTTTGACTACTGCTCAACGATCGCTTTTTGCGTTGTTACTATTGACACTTTTTACTTTTCTTACTTATTTTTGAATAATATTTATTAAAAAAACGGGTTCACTTGGCTCTTAATGAGTTGGCACTAAGCCTTTCAAGTGAATTGAATATATATATTCTTATTAAAAACTTCCAACATTTTCAAGTCGTCTGCATAGGATCAACACGGACCTTAAATTGAATCTAATATGTCATTAATATAGATAACGAACAAAATCGGGCCCATTATCAAAGAAGCCTCTAGATGTTTAAAAATGAGAAAGCGGTGCATTAGGCTTTGAAAGTCAAAACTCCGTCCTCCGATATTTCGGAAATTTTGGTTGACAAATTTAATATATTTAAGCTATTGTTACCTCAGGGTTCGTCGGGAACAGTAACCGGCAGATATATTTGTAATTTCGAGCAAGCGTTTGAAAAAAAAAACACAATGGCACACTAAATAAAATCAACAGTCTTTCAATGTGTTCAAAAGTCAAGTGAAGGCCAAATATAAACCATCCACAACTATGAACATCTCATGTGGGGTCCTAAAAGGTCTTTCCTCTTTTTATTATATATTTTAGCAACATTACAAAGCCAAGCCAAAGTCCAAAATGCTCTTTTTGCCGATGACCTGACCATCTGGTTTACTGGTGTGATATCTTTGAACAAATGTTAAGTTAAGTTCACCATCAACATATCATCGTTGATGTAAAAACACATAGGACCCCTGGCCAAAATTAAAATGTTAAATTTTGACAAATAAAAATTTAATTTACAAAAAGTTTCATAACAAAATTTTTGTTTTTTAAATTTAAAAAAGAAACACCTTGATTGAATTTTCAACCTTAGGATATACATAGCTGTAACAAACGTAATTTAACAAAAAAAACTGTCCGGATTACAATTTTTAAAATATAATTTAGAAAAATTTAAGTCTTCTGTTCTTTTGTCGAGCAAAATTGTCAACTATTTTATTAACATCTATTGCTTTTAATTCAGACGACTGAATTTTCATTAGGCTAATTTCGTTGAGTAGGTCTTGGCCAGTTTGACTACGAAGACAATTTTTCAATAGTTTCAATGCAGAAAATCATCTCTCTGATTCAGCATTCGAAATTGGAAAGATTAAATATATTCTAAAAAGAATAAAAATATTTGGAAAAATTTCGGCTACATTTGGAGCTAAAAAGAGATTTTTCATTTCTTCAAGCCTTTTTTCTGGGCTAGCATTACTCAAATCAAAGCCTAAGTTTTACTTGAAATCATACCAAAGATCAAATTCTTGACTGAGCCTATCTAAATCTAATAGTCCATTATAAATACCTAGTTCCCCAAACAAGTCCAGGTCTGGTTTCTCGACTCCAGTGATCAAAGAATAAATCGTTTCAATTGTTCCAATGTTTTCTATTTCAAAAACTTGTCGATATAGCATCTATTAATGCATCGACTGTTTTTGAAAAAACTGAGTGCACGGTCTCTTTGGTATCCAACACAGGCAACTCAATATAGTCATCGGATCTAAACCGCCTAGAAATTTTATTTAAAGAGACAAAAATATCTTTTAATTGGAATCATAATGATTAACTTAGGAGGTTTTTTTTGACGGGGTTTTTCGTTCATCTCCATCCCTAGGTTCTCGTCTTTCTGTTTGACTGAATTCCACCTTTTTTCAAACTCATTTTCAGCTTTTAGATTTGCTAATTTTGAGATAGTTGATTGAGCCAGTATCCGCACATTACCATAATCGTAACCAACAGTTTGAAGTTCAACTGATAGAATATTTGTATTGATAAAAAGATCCGTAAGCGCATCAAGATAAAAAAGGAATTGAAAATTGAAAACCGAATTCAGCAAAGATAAAGCATTGGAGTGCTTGTCAATTTTATGAATCTCCTAGATATAAATCTTCTCTTTAAATATAAATTGATATAAATTATCTAAAAGATTTACCTTTAGAGTTAACAAAATTGTCTCATAGTTATCCAAAACACTCTTAAGGGCAGCCGACCTTGATGACCATGTGGTGTCTGACAACAATTTAAGCCTTAATTTTCTTTCGTTTGTATCGATCCTCATTGTTTCAAAAAAAAAGTTTATCTTCGACGAGCCTTCAATTAGAACGTAAATCGAATTCACCTGGCCAAGAATATTACGAACTTCAGTAATATTACTGCAAGCGTCTTGAAGAGCAAGATTTAACCGATGCGCGTAGCAATGTACGTACAATGCGTATGGAGCCTCTTTCTTAATTCGAGACGCAAGTCTCTTTCTTAATCGTAGACACCTCTCATGTTTGACGCACCGTCGTAACATTGCCCGGTCACGTTTGTAATTGAAAGCGTAAGATCGTTTTAGGCTGTTTTTACTAAACCAAACAACGTATGGCATTGTGAAGTTTAGTACAAAAAAACAGAACAATTTTGAAAAATTGAAATAATTTTTATTCTGTTGGCCTTATGATGAATCTGCGCATGTAACAAAGTGTAACAAACTTTGTTACACCATTCAGCAAACTCTGCAAAAACTCTGCAGTCTAATTGCGCATTTAGTTATAATACTTTTTAATAGTGTGCATTTTGCAGAGACTTTGCATAAATTTAGCAGAGGTTGCTCAATGGTGTAACAAAGTTTGTTACACTTTGTTACATGCGCAGATTCATCATAAGGCCAACAGAATAAAAATTATTTCAATTTTTCAAAATTGTTCTGTTTTTTTGTACTAAACTTCACAATGCCACAACGTATCGCTTTCAGTATCTTTTGTTTCGTAAAATCCCAAAAAATTCTCCTCGATTGTTAAATTTCTCGTAACTGTTCTAACACAAAAACTTATTTGTTCTTTTCGAGTAATGTCACTGGTGCCATCAACGATCATAGAGAAGAACAGATTTTCTTTAATTCGAGTTGTTATTTTCAAACGAATTTCATTCGAAATGTTTGCCATTAATT
Organism: Brachionus rubens; assembly: GCA_022207745.1. NCBI lineage: Eukaryota > Metazoa > Rotifera > Eurotatoria > Ploima > Brachionidae > Brachionus > Brachionus rubens. Next base: position 152,367 of record JAJVHD010000006.1, read on the forward strand.
CGCTTTGAATGTCATGGCAATTTGCATTGCCATAATTGTTAATAAATTTATTTAAATCCGAGGAATATTCAAGTGCTAGATGGTTTATCAATTCAAGGAAATTACCTTTATTATCTGAAAATTCCGATTCTCTGTGTCCTCTAAAAGCTAATCCCTGTTTACCAAGCAGCATTATAACCTTAATAATTTTGGAAAGACAATCTCTATTAAACTGAATCTCATTACGGTGCTGATTATTAATTAAACTAGCACATGAAGGTGTGTTTTTGCTTGCCCGACAAAATAAAAAACTGGACTTCTGGTGTACATATGTTCTTTCATGCTCTTTGAACCGGCTGATAGCGTTTTTCCAAGTTTGGAATCCAGATGTTACAAAACAATCATTCTTTGCGCCTTTTTCGTTAAATTTCTTACAATAATAACAAAATGCACGATCTTTAACGACGTCGTATTCAAGCCATTTAAAATCATTGTACCATTCAATCCTAAATGATCGATTATATTTATCTTTCGTCGGCTCGATATAAGTAGGTTGATTTGGACAAGTGATTTTATTAACAGATTGATCGCCGGAATCAAGCACGACTTTTTTTAAAATAGTATGTGAACTAGATTTTGGCATTTTTGAGCGACTAGACTGGCTTGAGACAGAGTTATTTGTTGACGTTTCGTTTATCCGTCCGTTGCTCAAATGTGCTGTTATATGAAAAGGGCTTAGAGATGTTCGCGGAATCATATTGTCTTAGACTGATGATGAATTTTTGAATGAGTCATTCGTTAACGAAATGTCAACTGTTGGAATATTCGAGGTCGATTTCGTGCTAGAAGTAGGAACATAATTTTTTATCTGTAAGTTCGATAATTTTTTTGTTATAGAAATAGAAGAGATGTTTCTTGAAGACTCTGGTATCGTCGGCTTATTGAGATTATAATTGTTTTCGAGCAAGACATTAGAATCAATTTCAATAGAAGGCGAGTCGTGAATTGGTATAATTTTTTCCTGGTCTTTTACTTTTTTCGATGACAAAAAACTTAAAGTCGTCTGTTTCATGATTTATTTAAAAGCATTTGGTTATCAAAAATTTTATTTCTTAAACTGAGATTTAATTGTAGAGTAAAAATGCTCAAAGAAGCAACTGCTACTTCATTGAAAGTATAGTTCGAGCAAAGCCAATAGAAATTAAATCGATTACTTAAATGATTTTTTTAAGAATATGTAATAACAGTGATTATTTCAAAGTTAAGTACGGGTTAATAATCGAAACAGTTTTTTTTAAACACCGATCAAAGGAGGCTAACTTTTTTGAATAAGAAATTTAAAAACATATTAAAGAGAAAAGTATAATTCAAATTATTTATTTTGAAGAAAAATTAAAACAAGTTTTTTTCTCGAGTTCATTTTCTTGATTTTCAAAAGTTGCAAAAAAAACTGACGAGATTGCAAAAATAAGTTTTATTTAAACGGAACTCTTTTTATGTCTTAAAAAAGACGCACTGGATTAGGATTTATGCGCGAAAGAGTTCACAGATTACTGATCATACATTTATGGTCGAACAAAATGTCTCACCATTAATTAAAATTATTTTAAATGTTCAGCGTATAAAAAAAAATACAATTAAACTAACATCAATTAATGATCTATACAATCAAAAAGAGCGCTATGAACTAAAAAAATTGAAAAATATATTTTGTTTTTTTTCTGTTTCATTTTTTTTATTTAAATCGGCAACTCAACTTTATTTTGTTTGTTTTGATTTTCATTATATTTACCGAAGATACATTCCTCTTTTTATAAAAAACAAATATCTTTTGTTCGGCGTTCCGTCTTTAAAATTTATTTTGAAATTTAACTGTGGCGGCGCCACAGTAAAATTCATCATCTTCATGAGATTTGACTTTATAGTCAACATAACAAACAGTAAGATAAAAGCTAAAATTTTCATTTTTGATGATATCTAAATGTATAATAAAAAAATTAAAATTTTAAAGGAATTTTTTTATTCTTCTTCTACGATAAAAAATTGATCTTTTTATAAGCGATTTTTATGCTTCTACGTGGAGAAAATTTCAAATCATTTTTATTTAAAACATTATTTAATTTAAATTTTCAAACTCTATTTAAATTCTATTTCAAAATATATTTGCCGAATGATTCAATTTCATTTTTAATTCTTCTTCCCATTAAACAAATTTAAAACTGACGTTAAAATATGACGTCCTTCATTTTGTTCTTTTTTTTATTGACAGCTTGATTCAATCATTTCAAGATGAAATTTTATACGAACTAAAATCGATCAAAAGAATAAATATTCCATAAAAATTGAAAGCTTTATTTTTACAAATTTCAGAAAACCACTGTATTCCTTTGTTTTTTTAGAATACTGAATAATTCGGTTCCATTTTAGCATTTTTTCGATGAACCTCCCTTAAGTGAACCGTCGTTAGCAAAGACTTCAGTCGATAAGCCCTGTCTAGAAGTTCCAGTTAAAAAAGTTTTACCCTGAGAATTTTAAGGGCAAGTTCATCCAGAATTAAGTGATCCAATCGATGAACATTCAGTTTCTCCAGTGCAAGTACCTCGAGGGCTAGGAGCTAAAGTACTAGTTGCCCAAATTCAAGTATCTCCAGTTTAAGTAGCTATATTCCATTTATCCCAGAGAAAGGAGCTCAAAGGCAAGATGATGACTTTACAACAATGAGACTTAATCAATTATTGTCTGTTAAGTTTTTCTCTTTTTTAGTGTTGTTAGTCGACTTGAAAATTTGTAAGTCGACTGAAGTCGAGGACGATTATTTTTTTTTTTCAAAACCAGAGAAAGGGACTCTGTCTCGAGTCTAAGTCTTACAAAAAATTTTCGAAAAATGATCATGAGTCTCATTTAATAATCTACATTTAGTGTCATACATGAATACTTTTTACTAATATTTTTATTGAAATACGAAGTCGAGAGAAACAGTATTCAAGATTTTTCGTCTGTCTTTAAACAATTGAATGATTTTCGACTTAACTTACATTACATGAAACAACTGCACTGTTTGATAAATAAATTAGTTTGTCTTGCTCTTGAGGCTGAACTCCTCTAGTCCTCCTCTATTAGTCCCGGAAACTCCTCTAGTACTCCCGGATTCTCGACCATGATTGTCCGTATTCGAGATCCGAAATAATTTTCTTATTTGCTCTTTTTCAGCTTCCGTGAGTGGTTTCACTCTACAATTCTTACCGTTTGTGATTATCCACTTAAAACCTCCTCTTCCTTGACATTTAGGCTTTTTCTCTCCTCTCTCAACTGTTTCTCGTATACTCTCTCTGCTTCGGTTAAGTCAGCATTGATATAGATCCTTTGAAATTTTTTGTCAGTATTTCGGAGCTCTTATTCGACTAGTTCTTGAATCGGATGAATTTCTTTAATGCTTGACTTTCCTATTTTCAGATCATCGAAAACTCATCGACTTTGATTAGGTCATCTTGTTTACGTTCTTCACCTGTTTTTTCCTAGACACTTCGATTCCAAAGATAACTAAGCTTCCTGCTCTTCTGTTTTCAACTGCAGAACCTTTTTGGTTCGAGTTGGATCATTAGTATTTGGAAGCGGTTGGGTTGTAACCAGTGTTCCGATTTCATTACTATTCATAATTTATGCTAATTTTTCAAAATTTTTCTTTTATACTATTTAAATTTTTGATTGATTTATAAAACAAATCAAGTTAATCAACAGCTACGCTAAAACGTAAAGGTTTTTCTCCACCATCTCTAATTCAACACAAAAACTTATTTCAGTTATTGAAGTCAAGTCCGAACTTCAACAAAATTCAAGAATGGTAGAAAAGAAAATTCTTCAGATCGTCATTTGATTTACAAAATAAAGATAAAAATCCTCAATAATAAGATATTACTACATTGCACTTATAATGCATTTAATCCCCTTTTTTTTAACTACAGTACAAAGCTGAAAGAAAGCAACTGAACCGTCAAAAAAAATTAATTAATTAAGTCAGCTTCGAAGAACTTGAGTTTCGAGACGATTAGCTGGAAGCATTCAGCTCTCCGAATCGCAAGAACCGCCTAATGAGAACTTTGAGGGAAAAGATTTACAAACTTTCAAGATTTCTTAATGCTTAAACAAGGACCACCAATTTTCCTTTCAAAAAAAGGTCGACTAGCTTTTGCAAACCCATTTTCTTGTTCATCTTTTTGTGTTCTTTCTTCAGTAACAGGTTCTGGCTACAGTCTCGTTCAAATAAAAAAACTAACGGACTACCGACTTTTCCGTGGACCTTAAGTTCGGGCTTCATGTGCGTCTAAAGCATATAATCACTTAAAATTTAATAAACCAATAATTTGCGAACAAAAAGCCCTGCAGTTCACGAATACCGATTTTCTGGTATAAATTTAAGAACTGGATTCCTTTTATCTTCGATTCTAGTCAAAGCTCATTTAAAGGACATGGTAGGATAATCAAAAGAGTTTAAACATTAAAAGGACAATAGTTTTAACAAGATTTCAATCAGAAAATCGGTGTCCGGAAACTGTTGATAATCGTTTTAGTAATGGAGTAAGGATTTAATTCGTTGATTGGTTTTTCAATTTTGGTATCAAAGCTATGTTATTATTTTTTCCTAGTAGTTAGTAACCCTTCTTAAATAAAATCCTAATTTTATTAATTTTATCAATTTATCTTACACTTTGAGATAATTGTAACAAACATAAATTCCTAAGTGACGGTAAAGATACATGTTATTCAACCAATGGTAAACAAACAAATAAAACTTGTTTAATAACATGGTATCGAGACAAAATAGAAAAACATCCAACCTCAATGAAAATTTTTCGGCTAGAAAGAATTCACGTTACAAATAAAAATCTATGCAATTTAGATTTTATATCAAAGTAGACGAGAAAATTTGAAATTTTTTCATCTAAAATATGTTATTTTGTCGAAAACTAGTAAATTTAGAATATATTTAGAATATTGTTTCCAAGTTTGGACTTGACTTCAATAACTGAAATAAGTTTTTGTGTTGAATTAGAGATGGTGAAGAAAAACCTTTAAGGTTTTAGCGTAACTGTTGATTAACTTGATTTGTTTTAACAATTCAATCTTAATCAATTTTAGAATATTTCCGTTCTTATGCAACCGGAATCACAAAACTTGATGACTCAGACTTACTCCCGTCTTTTATTGAATACATTTATCTTGATATGAATAAAATCAAAAGTGTCGAATCAAATTTTTTTATCAAATTTGATACTTCGAATTTTGAGTTTAACGGAAAATCAGATCAAAGAAATAAATCGACTCGAGTAAAATTAAAATTATTTAGAAAAACTTTTTATTGTTATTGTTATTGTTATTGTTATTTATTATTGTTTAAGCCTCATAGACAAATCAAAGTAAAAAAAATTCTAAAAAAAAAGTATAAAAATAATTTACAAAAAAAATAAAAAAAGAATGTACAAAAATTAAGTTACACGACTAAAGTCTAGCTTTAAAAGCAATTTTAACAAATTATAAAAGTAAAAAAAGTCTAAATTTTGTGTAAACACCTGCTTCAGATGAGAGACAACAGACCTGACTGAGTCAACAAGACCCCTATTTTTCTCTCTGAATAAGAAGTCGATCGTTGAGATACTTGTTTTGAAACTATACTCCGTACAATCAATGTGGATCTTCTTTTCAACATTGCTTAACTGTTTACAAAACGATGTATTGGCTGGATCAAAACTCACATAAGTCAATCTTAAGTGAAAAAAAACATCCCGACAAAGAGGACTATTCAACAACTGCTTGAGGAAGAATATTTTATGTTTATAATAAATTTGTTCCACTCTTTCAACTTTTAGAGCCTCAAAGAGTGGTCTTAACCTAGTATACTTGTGCAAACCAAAGGTTTTCTTGAAAAGTAAGTTTTGTCTTACCTCTAATTCACTTAGTTTCTTGTCACTAATAAGTACGGTGTCCAAATGATACCTGATGATCGATTGGCAGAATTGTTTGTAAAACTTTTTATAGCAAGAAAACTCAAGTTTTTAAAGAAATTTATTTTCATAATAACAAAACTGATTTGAATCTTACAATTAATTTCGATCTGAATTATTTAAACGAGTTTCCATTGATCAAGGGTAATTTAGATTTCTTTATTTAAAAATGATTCGTACCTGATCTGGGTAAATTATACAATTTTTTCGGATTTGATAGAATTTGGAGTTTAAAAATAAATAAAAGTTTTAAATTGTTTTTCAAAATAAGGACATGCTATAGTTGTTTTAACGGTTTTTACGTTCGGTACACAGTCGTCTACTTTTGGAAGCGCTCGTTGAAATCGTTTCTCTGGGTTAGAACGGGTTGTATAAATGTCCGAAATTCCATTACGCAATGTTCTTAGATATTTCTGGACAAGGCTGTTCTCGTAAGCTTTTTTTTTTATTTTCGAGTTGCTAATGCGGCAGATAGCTTTACTTTTTTCAGAAACTTTTTTTAGCTTTCTCGTCATTGGGTTCTCATATGTACCGTCGATAATTTGTGCGATTGTATCAAGCTTGTATTTGCCGATCGCCGTTTCTGGTGTAATGCCAATAATGTCCAGCATTCTACAATGGTATCTTCTCATTTCGTCTTTTGCCTTCAAGCTCGTTGAGGTTAGAAGAAAGGCACTATATGTGAAGTGACTCAGACCAAAGCTACGATATGCGTTAACAAGTAGCTCAGTTCGGAAACCACATCATTTTAAGCGTCTGATTAGATATGGCGTACTACTGGTTATCTTTTGAACCCTGTCCCATTGCTGATTCCAGTCGAGTGTATTGTTTAGCTCGACCCCTAAATATTTGTACGTTGAAACAATCTTGAGAGGCTTATCGTTTAGCATAACATCTAGATTATTTACTTCAAGGTTGCTGGGGAGTACCATGATTTTGCATTTGTCGGCATTGAGGCGCATTTTCTTTTTGATACACAATCTAGATATTGAGTCAACAATTTCCTGTGGAAGGTCTACTGGTATTGATTTACCTATGATATACGCCAAGATGTTATCAGCATATTTTTGTAGGTTTGTATTTTGGGGAAGCTCGTCATTGATGTCCGCAATGAATAGAATGAAGAGTATTGGACCTAAGACGCTTCTTTGGATAACTCCAGCCTCTACATCTTTCCAGTCAGTTCTTTCGTTTTTGACGACTACTCGCTGTTTACGATCAGTTAGGTATGAAGCAATCTAAGAGACAAGCCAGCCGGAAGTTGTCTTTTGAATTTTTCAAGCAGGACTTCGTGATCGAATAGGTCTAATGCTTTCGCGAAATCGAAGAAAATTGCAAGCACTACCAGTTTCTTGTCTTTTGAATTGCTCCAGTCTTCAACAACTTGGATTATGGCGTCCATTGTACTTCTGTTTGGTAAGAAGCCATATTGTTTGTTTTCGATCCAAATATGCTTCGTTATGCTTATTATGAATTTTGCAATGATACGCTCGAATACTTTGCACATGCATGAAGTAAGAGCGCTTGTTGTGCGTTGCCAAACATGGAATTTCTAACTGTGAACGGTAAGCGTTGGTTCCAGTCAGTGACTCGTATTTGGGATACGGTGTCAGCTATTTTACCACTTATAATGTGGTTTTCTCTTTAGGCTGAAGGAGGTCTCTACTTGCACCATTGAAGTCCCCAGCAATAAAAATAAATGGTTTACTATCTTGGGTAGTTTTTTTGACGATGTTGGCGATCGCTGGTAAAGTGCAGGTTGTCGGTTTTCAGCCCATTCGGGTATAAAAACTCAGATAACGATCACAAATGCGTAGCCTCTTGGTAAGGGTTAGTCTTGCATTTAACGATTGTTAGCTCGATTAAGTTTCGTTTTTATTTTGAAGTGAACCATTCCGGTAATGTTGGTTTGGGGGGTTTTACCGTTTCAATCGAGGATGTGTATCTTTTGTTGGCGAGTATAAGGGTTCCGCCTCCTACTTGACCTTGTCTGTTATTGTTAACGACTTGGTAGTTACTGTTGATTTGACTAATGGTGGTGTCGTTATTCGAGTCGTTGATCCAAGTCTCCGTGATACAAGCTAGATCAGCTGATGAGTCTTCAAGAAGTTGATTAACTTGATCGCACTTATTGACTATAGATCGGGTATTGGTCGTTAGAATGCAAGGACGGCGGTTTGTTCGACGATTTACTTCTTTCTCCACTTCGATGGCTTTGCAAATCCGTTTTTGAAGCCGGTAATTTGAGTAATAAGCTCTCTTTCGATTTAATGACGTTTCATATGAAATGTGAGGAGTACGATTGATTTGGAGCGATATTAGTCTGTTGAAGATCGGTTGGTCGATACGGTTGTAACTCAAGTCAGATGTACACAAATCTTTCAAACGTCGAAAATAGTTTTGGTTATTGAATTTTTTCGAAAAAAAGATTATAAGTGTAACAGATAATCCGATGGTGATTGAACATTCTTGATCGTAAAAATTTGGATAAAAATAAAATATCATTGAATTTTAGTGCCTTATTAATTCGAAGTTTTACTAAATGTACAAATTTATGTTTATCTTTCGACCCAAAGTCATTGTGTAGCCATCAATTACTCAAAGAGCAAAACAGTCTATCCTCGATTTTGTTCACTCCGAATTTGTCAATTTTTGTTTTTGTCAGCGTTTTTAAAAACACGGACAAAAAAGATGCTTAGTCCCATTATAAATTAGTTCGAAATTGTCAACTTTTATTTTGTCAATATTTGTTTTTGTCAACTTAATTTTACACTCTTCTAAATTATAAATCAAATAAATTTACATGCATATTAAATTAGAATTTGTCAATCAACAAAAATAATTTTTTTATGTAAAATATCGATAATTAATTTTTTCTTTTTTCTAATTATGTCTGATTAAATTATTTATATAATTGATAACTTTCTAAGATGGACGCTTGCTAAAAAGAAACATACAGAATTTTTATCTTAAAAAATGGCCTTTTACCCCTAAAGATGTTCTTTGGTATGTAACCTAATCGTTAAAATTATTGAATTAGATTGATCCAAATCTTACGACGACAACTGAAGAATTAAAAAATACCTACTCATAACAGTCAGTTATCGTTATGTGGTATTATACTTATTTTGATGCAAGCTTTCATTTTGTCAATTAAGATTAACAAAATCAGTTTTTCGATTTTGTCAAAATTTGCTTTTGTCAACGTTTTTTGATTTACACAGACCGGTGACAAAATCGAGGATACACTGTACAGGGTTTGCATATAAACTGTAACCTTTAGTTCAATCGAACGGCTAGACGCTTTCACCTTTTAGGCTGATTTATTATGAAAAAAAATAAATAAATAAAATAAAAATAAATAAATTTCAAATTTAGGTTTAACAATTCAATAAGAGAAGTTTTTATAATTTAAATCAAATTTTTGAAAGAGATTAAAGGGGTTTGAATTGAAACGATTGCCCTAAAATAATTTTTTAACAAAAGGTCCTAGAACTTTGGTATTTAAGCAGCTAATAGATTTCGATGAGACAGATGCCACCAAAATATCAAAATTTTATTAGGAACGTTACCAAGGGTTTTTTTTTGGTAAAAAAAGGAAGCAAAATGGCAAAACTAAGTCACATGTAAAACTTCAATTTTTCAAATCGTTCATTCTACCGTATTTTGACTACTGTTCCTCGCTAGCGATCTATTTCCCAAAAAGAACCATTCAGAAAATATCGAATTCTTACAACTACTGTCTTTTCAAACTCTTCAATTTAAGACTTTCAATTGTAGACAATAAGGACTTCAACAGCTTTAATATTGAGTTAAGCAAATTTAACATCGATTGTTTTCAACATAGAATCATCATAAGACTGAGTCGATTCTTTTACAAAATACTCAATTTATCAAATTCACCGATTGGCTTAAAATCAATTTTGATTCGAAACTGCTCAGTAAAAACAAGGTACAATCTTAGAAACAAAAACGAATTCATTTTACCATCAAAAGGAAAATTCAATGATTGCATTGAAAAAACGTTCAATTACTTTTTTTTTGTTTCATTTCGTTTTCTTTAAAAAAGAACATTTTGTTTTATTTTGGATCTGGGTTTGTTCAGTCAGCCGAAGCTGCTTAATTCTTTACATTAAACGGTAGAAAATCTAATTCAAATGAAGTCGTATCATATGAAAGCGAGGGCTCTAGATCTAATAAGATTTTTAAATTGAAACAAACAGATAAATCCGACCGTTTTTCAGAAACAATTGCTGTTATAGGAAGCTCGACTGTATATTCGAAAAAATTTCTGATTCATCTGATAATTCAGCCGATGACATGGATGAAGAAACATTTGGTTCTTTTGTGTAAATATCCATATTAGTTCAGCTAAGTTAAATAAAATAAACATTTCTGCTTAATAATTTCCTATTTAAAATTAATAAAATAAATTAAAAGACTTGTCTAATCCAAAAAAAAAGTGAACAATTTTTCAAAAGTTTGAAAATTTCCTTTATCCATTCGCCTTATTTTAAGATTCAAATCATCTACCAAATACAAATTACGACTGATTGTGGAAATTCCTAAGAAATGATTAATTTCATATATATATTAAACAAAAACTTTGTAATTTTTGCGAAACTCTTTTGTATAGTTTTGTATTTTTTTACTAATTACTTTGTTTTCACCTCTTCTATGTCTTGATACAATTTCTAGGGCCAATATTTTTGAATTTAATTTTCCTTTCATTCCCTAATTACTTTCTCAATCAATTTTTTGCAAACCAAGTATCCTGTTTCGCTTTTCATTATGTCATCATTATAACTTCTTGATTTTTTCAAATAAAAAGTACCATTAAATAATTTAATTTGCAATTTGTTTAAACTTAATCGCGAGAAATCATTGAATTCTGATTTTGGGACCGGATATATTTTTTTGGTATTCAGGTGTTTTTTTAGCAAAATGCTTAATCGATTTTTTTCTAAATTGATTTTTCTAAAGTGCCTTTTTTTCATTATTGATGCTTTTTTGTAAACGTTTTCTTTACCTGGACAAGGAGGCTTGTGGTTGAAATTTGTTGTACGTCTAGTTTGGCCTTACTTAACGTATCAGATTGAGTGGACTGAGAGAATAAAGTTTTGTATTTAATAGTTTATTTATAAAAATATAACTAGTAAATTTTTGCTCTCCCGATTGTAGATATCGTGCTCATATTTATAAGGCACGTAAAACAAATCAAGCGTTTATTAAATATAGAAAATAATAATAAATAACTATATACAAAATTCTTTGCTAATAAACAATTTAGGTTGTCATTTATAATTAATGATGGGAAATATAATTATATACAAAGATGATTGGAGACCATAACCATCGTCTAACACCATCTCTAGTAAGAGAGTTGAGACTCTGATTACTGTAACCCAGTCGCTCTCTCTGTTTACCATCGACAAATTTAACTCTCTTTTGCGATTTTTCATTAGATGTCACGGGGATCTGGTCATAAGATAATCGTCGTGACTTTCTTATCGCGACTTAGATACCATACACATAACATATGTTAAACAACAGATCGTAGTTATGCCCAATACTGAAATTCCAATAATGAGACCAATGTTTAGGATGCTATTAATGGCATTTTCGAGTTCAACTTTAGTATCGATCAATTTTGATTTAATGCTAGACGTGTCCGTAAGATGAGTATACCACGTACCGGCCGACATCTCATGATTCGTTACCTCTTGAAATGTTGAAAGTAGATCAACACCATCTAGTAAGATTGAATTGTGGTGAAAATCAGGTTCTTTTATCTTATTCGCTAAGTAGTCTTTTTTAAAATATTGAAGTTGATCATCGGATGCAAGATGGGTTTCATGTCTCAGCCTGAATAAGTTTTTATCGGTTGTAGGCAGTTGTATGTATTGAGTAATCTTGGAACATGGTTAAGTGTCCGACACTGACTTTATTATTCCATCAATTGTCAAGTACCCAGTCCTTTTTAAACCGCTATCATTGTATGTAACTGGCTGTTCAGAGAAACAACTTGATGAATTCTTTGATCGTGTGTCGGCTAATACTTCAACTTCATAAATAGTTTTGCAACTAACTATGTACACATTTGACATCGTAATATAAAGAGTGAGTCGACTCCCATCACTTAAGTAATGTGTCAAGTATCGGTTTTCTAAACGAGAAAAAAGATTAATAATCATTTTGAAATTGAAACACTCTCTGATTAAAAGCTCGTTTTTCTCTTCTATATCTTTTGTCGTCCGATAGTCCGATTCAGCCAATAACAGTTCCTTCATTTCATCCACATTCGCACCAAAGGAAACATTAGTTGATATTAAGTTATTCGTAGAGGGGCTAACGAAGACACCTTCTAACGTTGTCAACACTTCCAATCCACAAATGCTTATTGAACCAACTACTTGCATGCTATTAATCACTAATAATAACAGTTTGCGTTTGAAACCTTATAAATACCTCTTTTAGTATGTTCGACAATCTTGTATGGACTTTTGAACCGTGGCTCAAGTTTGTTGAGTAGGCCCTCGCATTTTAGAAAAACAGTCGTTCCAACCGGGATCCGTTCATGCGTAATGTTATTTGAATTATCTTGGATCGATTTTTGTCTTACCTGGTTCTTTTTAATTTTATCAGCTGCTTATGGGTGTGTATTTTCTATTAAGCCTTTGAGCTCGTTAGCCCGATTGACAACAGCTAATGAGTCTGGTAGTTCACTTGCCCAATCTTTAAATGATAACATTTTTCTACCAAACATAAGCTCGTAAGGTGTAAAACCAGTTACGGTGTGGATTCTAGACCGATAGGCCATTAAAACAAATGGTAAGTATTTTGGCCAGTTCTTCCTATCAGTCTCGGCATGTTTTCGTAACGACTCATTAAGGGTTTGATTGAATCTTTCTGTTATGCCGTTTGTCCTTGGATTATAGGCTGATGTGACAATATGATTATAGCCATGCATTCTCTGAGTTTGGCAAAGAGTTGATTACAGAATTCAGGTCCTTGATCTGTTAGGACCTCCTCAAAAGGACCGAATAACGAAATATAGTCAATAGATATCCAGACGATCTCGTTTGGGTTTTTTGATCGAATTGGTCTGGCAAATGCATATTTGGTAACGAACTCGACAATCACAATTATGCCAATAAAACCATCTTCGCTCTCATCTAAACCAAACACTAAATCCATTGTGATCCTTTTGAAAGCTGCCCCTACTTCTGTTGCATTTGCAGGGTGGTATTTGACTATGCATTTCTCTGACACGGTCCACATTTTTTTATCGTATTTCTGATATCTTGGATTATATTCTTCCAGGAGTATTTGTCTTTAATTCGATTGTAGGTCGATTCAGTTTGGAAATGTCCGAAAGATTGTGCCTCATTGATTATTGCCTCCATATCTTCTGGTTTTGGGCATTCTAAAGGTATTTTATTTTTTAGGATAAATAATTTGCCATTATTGAATTTCATATTTTTGGCTTTGTTCTTAACTCGTTTTTCTTCATGTTTAGACAGGCCAGCCAAAATTTTTACGAATTGAACATAATGCAACTAAGCTTCTTCTCCCAAGGATCTGTGATTTTGGATCGATCAATGTCAACCATGTTTACGCAGACAATGTAATTTAAAACTGGTCTGCTAACAGCATCGACGTTACAATGTTTTCTACCTTCTCTATGCTCAATGTTAAAATCATACTCTTGGATAAAAATCGACCATCTTGCTAATCTGCCTGAAGGATTCTTGATGCTTCTTAACCAGATTAAAGCAGAGTGGTCGATAACGATTAGAAATAAATTTCCGTATAAGTAAACGCGATTCTCTGTTACACCGTAAATAACCGCAAGGCATTCTTTTTCGGTTTTGCCATATTTTATATCAGTCTTACTAAGAAGTCTTGAATAATAAGCAACAATATATTCTTGACCATTTTCGTCTCTCTGAGCCAGAATTGCACCGATTGCATAGCCTGATGCGTCAGTATAGAGAATGAATAGTGGTTTTGCAATTTTCGAGATATCCCGGATAAAATTGCAAATGTTATTGCAGTTGTTTTAAGTTTTTAGGTGGTAACCTTTTTAAGATTGCTTCAATTTTGGCCGGATCTATATTTACTTGGTTGAAACTCACAATATGACCCAGAATTTTAATCATTTTAGCGCACCAAACGCATTTAGCTGGGTTAATTTTGAGTTTTGCTTTCCTTAAACGGCGAAATACTTTCCGGATGTGTGATCCAAAAACGTTTTTGAGTGAATTTTTTTATCGTCTATTTAGACTTCGACGAACTTAAGGTCCTCTAACACTATCTTCATTATACGGGTGAAGTCGGTATGAGCGTATTTTAACCCAAAAGGTAGCCTAAAAAATTCATAATGACCGTCGGGGTTCGTAAAGGCTGTTTTCTCGATTGAATCTTTGTCAACCAAAACTTGCCAATAACCTGATTTCAGATCAATAACTGTAAACCAAGTTGAATCTCTTAGTCTGTCCAAAATATCACGAATATTTGGAATTGGTCATTTTTCTGTGATAGTTGCATCATTTAATTTCCTATAAACTATACAGATTCAAGAAGGTATATCTTTTTAGGAACAACTATCACTGGGGAAGACCAAGGAGATCGAGACGGTCTAATAATCTTAGCCTTTAACATCTTCTCGATCTATTCCTTCAGAATAATCCGTTCGCTTTTGAATTTTCTAAAGGGAGCTGAGTAGATGGGTGCCGTATCCTTATCTTTCAGCCTGATGGTATAAACTGAGCAAGTACCAAGTTCCTCTAATGATGAAGCGAACATTCCTTTAGCTTCTTTGGCTAGGGAAGTAAATAGAAAAGATTCGCTAAGTCTTCTTGGGGTACTATTTGGAAATTAGACAGGTCCCATGGGTCATTATTAGTTTCAACCTCACAGGCTAAAATGTCTACCGTATTATATCGTATTCCTTTTTTATCGATATCGCTATTTAAAGTTTCATCTTCTGGGAATTTTAGGATTCCTAACGAAGGGAAAATTCCACAGTTCGTTTTCGTGAACCAATCTAGCCCAAGTAGGACGTCATGATCCTCATGATCGAAAACTACGAATTCAATCAAGCATTTATGACCTTGGATATCAACCTCTAAGGGTCTTGTTTTGCCACTGACTCGACTTGTTACTCCAGTTGCCGTTCTAACTCTACAGTCGGACTTTAGGATCTCAATATTATTTGTGACAGCTGTCATATGATTCATGACAGAAGTCGTTGCTCCTGAATCTAGACCAAGCTTAAGACATTTTCCTTCTACTAGCCCTTCGGTGGTACAGATATATTTTGGTCCTTCCTGGTCCAATTTTACTATGTAAATCTTTTCCTCTACTATTTGTACGGAGTTAATCTTGTGAGCCGGAACCCTGCATTGATTTGCTAAATGCCCTTTTCTATGAGACCTACTGCAAACCATGGCTTTATATTTATTCTCGCGTTTGTTTTCGTTCGACTCGGTCTTTTTTCTAGTCGAATTTTGATTAGTTGCTTTAGGCTTGAAATTTTTTCTATACGCCTTAGGTGTTGGTTTATTTGTCTTAAAAAAGTTCACTTTTGCTATTTCTCCTAGGGAACTTTCTAACTGGATTGCAAGGGTTATTGCTTCCTCGACTGATTTTATCTTTCTTCAAACTATCTATTTTTTAAGGATTTCCGTTAGTCCTGCCTTAAAATAGTACATCCTTTCATCGTCCGCAATTTGAGGAATCATATTTGTCAAAAGATAGAACCTATTTACATAGATTTCGAACTGAGTTCCTTCTTTATGTCATAATGTGCTAAGCTGAGCTCTTACCCAATGCTGATTATCGAGTCTGGTGTAGGTTCTGCGAAATTCGCGTTCAAAACAATACCAGTCACTTTTCATGTTAATATGACGTCTAAGGATTTGACCTGGGACTTTTTCTACATATTTTACAATGGCTGTTAGCTTATCCTCTGGTCGAATTCTTTTAGCCTTAAACGGCTGTTCAATATTGAACAGCCAGTCATCTACATCTTCAGTTATTCCCCCGTTAAATTTTTTGGCATTGTGAAGTTTAGTACAAAAGAACAGAACAATTTTGAAAAATTGAAATAATTTTTTATCTGTTGGTCTTATGACGGATCTGCGCATGTAACAAAGTGTAACAAACTTTGTTACACCACTGAGTAAACTCTGCAAAAACTCTGCAGTCTAATTGCGCATTTAGTTTCAATACTTTTTAATAGTGTGCATTTTGCAGAGACTTTGCATAAATTTAGCAGAGGTTGCCCAATGGTGTAACAAAGTTTGTTACACTTTGTTACATGCGCAGATCCGTCATAAGACCAACAGATAAAAAATTATTTCAATTTTTCAAAATTGTTCTGTTCTTATGTACTAAACTTCACAATGCCAATTTTTTGGTGTTACTATCTAGTTTAGAAGGTTTCTACCTAAGTGACAGCTTTTCTTTAAGTCTCTTCAAAGGAGCGTTAGAGTCAGAGCTTGACTAACTTTCGTACGACGGCTCAGTTTTTTGTAGTCCATAGATAGGTGTCGGTTTATAAGACGATTCGGATTTTATTATTTTTGTTGTAGATAGGATTTTTTTATCGAGTTCGTTTAAGTCTTGTTTAAAACCGCTCGTCGTTTTTAATATGCTTTTTAGTCTCGATTTATTTTGATCCCATGCTGTTGCATCGTTTGACGACTGATCGTGTGGCGATTGATCATTGCGACGTATATTACACTCATCGTTATCAGAAATATGTGATTGATCTAAAGGCTGATTATAGAATTTATTGTTTAATGTTTTATAAAAATTGGAGTTAAACGCAAGTTTCTTTGGGTCAATTTCATTGACATCGACCTTTCGGTCATGATCTTCGTTGTTACTATTTAGATCAATATTGAAATTGAACAATTCTTCTTCATCCTCATTTTCTACCGGAGTCTTTTCTGGCGCTGATGGTGAGTTTTCGGTAATTAGTACTGACTTTTACCCAGTGGACTTTTCGTGCAATTCCATTAACAGACCTTCTAGCTCGTAGATTCGAGTTTGTTTACTTTCTAGCTCAAACGATTTTTTTGAGAGTTCTGCTCTGAGGTAGACTAGCTCGTCTGTTTCTTTGGGCTCACTAAGTGATCCTAGCTTATAGAACTTGATTTCGGCTATCGAGTCTTTCATTCTGTCTTAACATTCGTTAGCCTCTTCGGTTCTTTTTTCTAAACTTTCATCGCATTTAGAGAGATAGCCGAGTCTGTTAATCGCTGTTTTATAGATGTTGATAGACTTGTCTAATCTGTAAGCTAATGATTTAGCCTGAATTTGCGTTAGACCTAGTATTGTCTGCCAGCTTCTAGATGATATGTTTTTTTCGTCTAACATTGATTTGGTCTTTTTTTTTTGCTTGAATTAACAGAAAAAACTGTTTCTTTTGTATTATTATTATTATTAGTACTAATAATCTCTATTCTCTTGGTTTCGTAAACCGCTGCTACCAAGATGTTGTAAGTCTAGTTTGGCCTAACTTAACGTATCAGATTGAGTGGACTGAGAGAATAAAAGTTTGTATTTAATAGTTTATTTATAAAAATATAACTAGTAAATTTTTGCTCGCCCGATTGTAGATATCGTGCCCATATTTATAAGGCACGTAAAACAAATCAAGCGTTTATTAAATATAGAAAATAATAATAAATAACTATATACAAAATTCTTTGCTAATAAACAATCTAGGTTGTCATTTATAATTAATGATGGGAAATATTATTATATACAAAGATGAGTGGAGACCATAACCATCGTGTAACAAATTTACCATCGTGTAACAAATTTACCATCGCGCAATCCTGTAGTCGATTTGTATATGACCTGCCTGTGTGTTTCGAATGTTATCAAGACTTTTAAAATTCTTTAGCATTCCAATTTGTTTTTCAACAATAAAACGACAGTTTAGTTGTTATAATTTAATTTAAAGAAAATAAAATATATTTATTGTAATTATTTTTGTTACAAATCGACTCTCGCTTGTTTGTTTGGTAGTTATTTGTTTGGTTTTCAATAAATCATTGTCGTCTTTTTAAAGTTGAGAACATGTTGGAATTTTCGGTAATATACTTAATCCATCCTTTAACATTCTCAAGATATCTCTGAATCCTTAAAGAATTTTTGGAAAAGGTGTTTAAGAATTAAATAAATTACCTCTATCTAGAAAAATTATTGTTTTGTTTGGTAATAAAAGTTTTTTTAGTTTTGAATCGTTAATTATTATATATTAAAAATTTTAGAATCGTTTTCAAAATTTTCGAAAGGCCCATAACAATCAATAAAATATCCATCAGAACAGCATATAATAAATGGTTTAATTAGAAGATCTTTTTTCTGTCCACTCCAGCAACTATATTGAAATATATTGTTTGCGCTTTTCTCTAAACGTGTAAAAGTACCTTCAATAACTTATGCTAAATCATCCGAATCAAGTTCAAAAAGTTCGTTTACCATATTATTATTTTGTTCAATAAAAAAATCTCTTTCTTTATTGACATGTTACCTTATATTTTATGGTTTTAATATTCATTTTCGATTTAGTAATTAAGCTCAATTCCAAATCTAATCATGATCAAATAAATCATCAAACCATAATAATAATAATCCATTCCACAGATTGATAAGGGATCTAGAGGATCCATTAATAACTGCGAAAGTAATCAAAGTTATGATTATCAATATGGTATTACGCAACTTGAATATATTACAAAAGTTATGTAATACAATTGCGTAATAAAGAATGGGTATAAATAGCTGTGTAGTTTTTACTAACTTTAGTCTAGATTTTTAATACTAATTTTACGTTCTGTATTGTTTAAATAAAACTTATAAAACCTAAATTATCTTTATTTTATATTCCTCTGGAAATTACGGTTAAGTTAGGAATCCCAATTTAAGCGTAACATATTTGGTAGCAGCGATAAAATACGATTAGGTAAGAAAAAGATGAGAGTAAAAAAACGATCACAATTACTAGACAAAAAGACTCATAATCTCGTTTTTGGTTTCGAGTGGTTTTATAAAACAAAATTCGGAATATTTCCGTCGGAGGCTAAGTTAACTTTCCTGAATGAGAGTAAGGAAGTCGTAAATGAGATTGGTTTAACTGTGGTTTATGTTCCTGTCAGAAGTAGAAAATGATGACGTCGACGTAGAAAAAGATAGCTTCTAGGATTATCAAACATAAAAATGGTACCTACTAGCGATTTAAATGCTAGTGAATTGAAACTTTTTAATGGTCTGCGGAAGGCAGCCAAACAAATGTTTGCAAACGACATAGACGAATTGGGTGAGTGTTCAGTTTTAGAACATAAAATAAGGATTGATGATCCAAATCAATCGCCGATTTACACGCCTCCTTATCGCAAATCGGAAGCAGAACATAATATTTAAGGGAAGAAATTAACAAAATGTTAAAAGCCGATATAATAAGAATGTTACGATCACCATGGTCTTCCCCAGTGGTCGTGGTACCGAAGAAAAACGGAAATTGGCGACTCTGCATCGATTATAGAAAACCAAATAGCATAACTGTCGCTGAGAAATGGCCTATCCCAAATATCTTGGAAATCCTGTATGGTTTAAAGGATAAACTTGGTTTAGTGTAATTGGGGCCTCGTTCTTTTTATAGAATTTTTTTTTATAGAAACGTGTTATAGAAAAAAAATCAAAGTTTTATAGAAATTTTTTTTATAGAATTGACACATCGAAAAGAAGTGTGAAAAATTATCGTGAAATCAATTATAGAAATCGATTATAGAAAATCTTTAAGTTTTAAATAAAGCCGATACCATTCAATATTGATTTATTTTACAGGCCAGTTTAATACTTTTTTTAATTCGTTGAATACATTTCTTAAATCATCGTGCCTCTTTCAAACACAATATTCAGTAGTGATAACTCGTTCACTAAATTTTCCATTTAACTTCACAACAATACATGAAATGGTGTAATAGAGATAACGAATTAGCCATATTATATCTGGTATCTTACCAATAAGTTTTAAGAACAGTCCACCACGCCATAGCCTTTTAATTTTCATGAACTAAAATATCAATAAAGTTGGCTTTATAAATTATCAGGATGGGCTTTATTGGTCCATTTATTGAGTCTTTAATGAAAGTCCTCAACATGTTTGTTAGTCCTGAGACCAAATGTAGTTGAATGATTCCACACTTGCAAGTATGGACTTGTTCAAAATTATTTCAAAAGCTTCGGAATACAATCAAATATTTTGATAAGTCCTAAAATGATAATATACCACTTTATTTATAACTTAAAGATTTTTCTATAATCGATTTCTATAATTGATTTCACGATAATTTTTCACACTTCTTTTTCGATGTGTCAATTCTATAAAAAAAATTTCTATAAAACTTTGATTTTTTTTCTTTGACACGTTTCTATAAAAAAAGTTTCTATAAAACGATATAGAGCCGTGTAATTGACCTAAAGTCAGGATATTGGGGGGTTAAAATGGATCCGGATTCAATAGAGAAAACAGCGTTTTCAACACCTGACGGGCATTACGAGTTTCTTAGACTTCCCTTTGATTTAAAAAATGCCCCAGCCGAGTTCAGTCGTATCATGAACATGGTATTTGGGAATCTCCATTTCGTCGAAGTATATCTAGATGATAAAACAGTGCACTTAAAATCGCTCGAGCAAAATATCAAACATTTACTTGCAGTTTTTCAAAAAACAATTGAAGAAAATTTAAAGGTCAACACACAAAAATGTGTATGGTGAACTAAAACTGTCATGATATGTGGATACATTGTAATAAAAAACCAAGTATTGAGGGATCCTGAGAAAATCGATGCAATTAAAATCACAATATTTATTGTAATTTTTATTACCAAATAATAAATTAATAATCGAATGACGATCGCGAAATACAATTCCGAATCAAGTTTCGCAGTAATCGAAATAAATAATTTATAATCAGTAATCGAAAATAATTTTTTTTATCATATCCTATTATTTTAGTAGCATGACTGAATCTTTCAAAACCCTTGGGTTCGACAAATTCAATGAATTCTGAATACGAAAACCAAAATAATAAATTTCTATTTAGTAAAAGAAAACTTCTCCACCTATCAATGTTAATAAATACAAATGAGGGATTCGAGGACGAATCGAAATCTCGTTAGAGGGGGGGGAGATGTTACCTTATATTTTATGGTTTTAATATTCATTTTCGATTTAGTAATTAAGCTCAATTCCAAATCTAATCATGATCAAATAAATCATCAAACCATAATAATAATAATCCATTCCACAGATTGATAAGGGATCTAGAGGATCCATTAATAACTGCGAAAGTAATCAAAGTTATGATTATCAATATGGTATTACGCAACTTGAATATATTACAAAAGTTATGTAATACAATTGCGTAATAAAGAATGGGTATAAATAGCTGTGTAGTTTTTACTAACTTTAGTCTAGATTTTTAATACTAATTTTACGTTCTGTATTGTTTAAATAAAACTTATAAAACCTAAATTATCTTTATTTTATATTCCTCTGGAAATTACGGTTAAGTTAGGAATCCCAATTTAAGCGTAACATATTTGGTAGCAGCGATAAAATACGATTAGGTAAGAAAAAGATGAGAGTAAAAAAACGATCACAATTACTAGACAAAACGACTCATAATCTCGTTTTTGGTTTCGAGTGGTTTTATAAGTTTCGAGCGGTTAAGTTAGGAATCCCAATTTAAGCGCAACAGACATCCAAAAAATAAGGAACGAAGTCTTTGTAAATCGCTTCTCGAACCTGCGATAGATAGCTACTTATCTGATTTTGGGTTGTTTTATTCCCAAACAAAAGGGCGATTGAAGCTTGATCAAGTCCTTTACATTACCAGTATCGATAAAAGGGAATAAGATGTTCTTTAGTTCTACCATTTGTTTCATTAACACTTGTAATGTAGCCTGAGAATTTAGAAAACTCACTTTTTGTCCAACCAGTAATTTTTATACAATCCTAATCGTCTAATGATTCGAATTCAAGGGAGTCGATTCGAAGTTTGAAAAACATCTTTTTGATTGAACCATCTTCATTTAAATGTTTATTACAACATCTTGAATCTTTTTTTATTAAAAATGTTTGTGTTCTATAAGCTTGAAGGGCAGATTCAATACTTAGGTTTTTTAAACGATTTTTTTGACAAACGAAGCATTTTCTATGGGAAGGAAAAGTTGATTTTACAAATATCTTTTTCATTTTTAGATTAGAAGCTAAATAAAAAGTTTTAAAAAGTTTTTATTCAAAGAAAAACATTTCTACAACAAAAGTTAACAAAAACCTTATAAACAAAAAGGCATCAAATAATAATTTTAAATTACAGGAAATCAAAGAATGATTACCTAAAAGTAATTTTTTACTCCTTCTACTAACACTTTTTTTTTTTTTGTAATTTTATTTCTATTAAATTTGGATTTTTCGAAGCATCTTATAAAATTAAAGAAAAACAAATTAACCAAAAGTGAATTATATGATATACAATTTTTGCAGCTTTGTACATTACAAACCAGAACAAAATGTCCTTAAAAAAAATTTATAAACAAGCAATAAGGTTATATGTTTTTTAAAAAATTTATACCTTTAAAGCCTTTAAAAACATAATTGAGTTATTTTCTTCATCGAAAATATGCAAAAAATGAGCGAGAAAATAAAAATATACAAGTTGTGAAAAAAGCTGTGCCTGAATTCTTCTTTCAGCTTTACTTCTATATACTACTTCAAAATGGTTACCTATTGATAAAAGAACTTTCTTTTCATTGATATTGAATCTATTTTAATTTTAATTATAGAAATGAAGTTATAGTAGTTACACCACTGTAGATAAAAAAATGTGGTATTCTTCTCTTTACAGTCTTCTCTGCGTAGCACCGTAAAATACTATCGAACCGTAACCTACTACTGCTCTTTGCCACTATAGGGGCTGTGTAGTTTTTTTCAATTCACTCATTTCAATTCGTTCTACTGCTTATAACTTTTGAACCATAAGTGATTTTTCCATTATTCAAGCTGCTACAAGTTGTAACAATTTTGCTACACCTAAATATAAAAAAAAATTAATAGATAATATTTCTCTTTGGAATTATTTGCAGAACAGGAAAAATGTAAATTTTATTTTGTTACAAAAAAAAATCGAATGAAGCTGGATTTGAATTAGTTTCTAGTTTTAATAAATCTTTGTTAAATTTATTATTTCAAATTGGAAATTTTCAAAAAAAGAGTTAACTTTTTTGATTAAAATTTATAATCGAAGATAACCATCTCCTCTTTTCATATCTTTTCTTCAAACTCATGTTTTTATCTTGATTTTTAGAAAAATTTTGGCAATCAGAATTCAATAAATCAAGACGAATCGACCAAAATCTCTTAACCTTCGAAGATTGTAATTGCTTTTAATTGGATGGATCAAATTGTTATCTATTTAAACAATGAATTTATTAACTTAAATCGACAACAAATTTCCGATTCGATCCAAAATCATAAAAATCAACTTATTCAATTATTTTACACTAATGAAAAGTGAGTTAAATTTTAAATTTATTGGACGATGTTCATAAAAATCCGAGTCCAAGACTGCGTACTCGACCGCTATTTAGACTTAGCTAGGAACCACAAACAAAACATACTCTCCTTGAGGAGAATACTTAATTTCGTAAGCAAGAATTTTTATTCATCAGTGGCATCGCCGTCCTCCCATTTTTCTCATCCGGGCTTGGAACCGGCCAAAGGGTATGGTTACGACTATTAGTTACTGTGCCACATTAATCATAAACAGTGTCACTCATCCGACTGCATGACTGTGTACTCGACCGCTATTTAGACTTAGCTAGGAACCACAAACAAAACATACTATCCTTGAGGAGAATACTAAATATCGGCATTCACATGGTTAATTTTACATTTCTGACCTTAAATTAGGAATCTACCACCCAGAATACCTCGGAAAATCAGTTTTATAATTAGTTTAAAGGTAAAAAAAAAATTTTCCTCATTTTTTTGCAGCCAAACGACTAGGTGCTTTACTTGAACACGTAAGTATTCATATTAGGAAATAGTTCTAGATGAGATAAAGAAATAGTCTGATAGCTAAGATGTTCCAGTTGACACTGTGACCCTTATTTGTTTTCCAAAGCCGTTACTGGGTAAAAACGAGCTAAAAAGAGCTAACGTTCATCATAAACAGTGTCATTCATCCGAGTCTAAGACTGCGAACTTGACGACTATTTAGACTTAGCTTGGAACCACAAAACAAGCATTATTCTCCAAGCGGAGAAAACTTAACTTTGTAACTAGGATTTAATTTTTTTTTATCAAGCTGAATTTTAGGTGACAAATCCAAACAAAACTTACTTTCACAACGCAGTAGCCGGTTGTTCTCACTTTGGTTTTTGGTACAGACTATTAGAACGTCCAGACGGTCCATCATACAATCCAAGCTACTGTCCTAAAAAGATACCATTTGGAAAATTCTTTAATAATACAGTGCACAGTTCAGTTAGAATGGGGATCTGGATATTTCCAGGCTATACACCATCAGTTACCGGCTCATGTTCAGACTCAAGACCATCAGTTGCTAGATTCGAATCCTTAACCGCATATGGCAACGAAAAAGGAGCTGAATGGGTATTTTCAAACAACATACAATTCAAAAATTTGTCATGCAATGCTCGGACCTGAGATTTTAGGAACATGTGTCGAGTCCTGTGGTGGATGGGTTAACAAATTTAAAGAGTTAAAGTTTTCGAATGTTTACCACAAGACGATACATCGTTGGGATTGGGACATGATCTATCACCACTTATACGGGACTCTCACTGGGACCCCGAACGGCGTAGTCGTTTAAAACAACAACATGACCAAAGCTAACCCGAGTTGTTCGAGGAAGACTAGTTACAAAAGCGGGTCTGTTTGCACAAACTCGTCTTCTTGGATCCGTTTTGCGTTTAATAAACTCAAACCCGAACTTGTTAACCGAGTCAATGTGACCAATCAGAACGGTCAGACAGCAACTACAGTCAAACTAGCAAAACGTTTGACCCATAAAACCGGGTTCATGACAGCACTAGAAGCTAATAAAGAGTATCTTGTTATATTCGAAGATGCAAGTTTTCCGACAAATGATTCCTACGACGCTGGGTTCTATAACATAGAGGTAAACAAGTTTATCATTGTCAAACATAAACTATTTCGTAAACCGGATCGAGTTTTTTTTGGTTCGAGTCAACGTAACGAGTCATTGGTACCATTGACTTGGTCAAGTGACCATGGAGAAACTCCTGTATTCCTAGAATTCCAGGGCTCAATGACTCTGATTCATGTTTCTTCTATTCAAGGTGAACAAATCGTCATCAGTCCAACATCTTACTCACCACAAGAGACCGAAGTCTTTACAATAATATCAAAATCACCCGATAACAAGACATTGACCCTAAACTCTACTTTAAAACACACTTACTTAGGGTTCAATGAAGTCTACAAAACCAGTGAGTCGTACGAAATTGGAGCCGGTGTTGGTCTACTCACTCGTAACATCAAAATAATCGGAACCCAATACCCTACCCAATTCTCAGTTTTATACGGCTCACGTATCGGATTATTCTTTCAAAAGCTCAGATGGTGAAGTGATACACTATAGAGGTTTTGCTCGTCTATCTCACATTGAGTTTGTACATCCGGGTCTATTTAGTAAAAAGTAATGATGATTTCAAATACGGAATCCTTTTTTCTAACTTAAGGACTTACAATTATGCTCGTCCAAGCTATGTTCACAACTGTTAAGTCCATCACGGTTTCTCAGCAGCTATCGGATTATCGGACTCAAACAGCATTCCGATCACTGATAACGTCATCCATCACACGATCGACTTTGCAGTTAGACTCATATCGAGTCATTCATGTACCATCAAACGTAACTTCATAGTCCTAGTCTACTGGGAGTCCACATTCTTAACACGGGAAGCCGAGTTTAGCACTGAATACTGGGGAGCCGTCGACGCACATTTAGCCGATTCATTCCTACTCGAATCAAACTTAATCACAGGCGCTGAA
The DNA here is from genome assembly GCA_022207745.1 of Brachionus rubens. Taxonomy (NCBI): domain Eukaryota; kingdom Metazoa; phylum Rotifera; class Eurotatoria; order Ploima; family Brachionidae; genus Brachionus; species Brachionus rubens. Next base: position 178,472 of record JAJVHD010000006.1, read on the forward strand.
CGAGTTGGTGTTTTATACAAAGTAGGTTTATGTCCAGGTGAAACCTTCAAGGGTATGAATCATTCATTTAAAGACAACACAATCTATTCAAGCATGGCCGGTGTTGTTATACTCCCAAATTTGTACAGTATAATCGCTTTAATCCGAATACATCTTTATCCGAAATATTCTATTATTCGAACAAAATCGTAGGCTCATGGCTATGTGTTAACTAGACAATGTAAAAATTTCTCATTAATCCGAAAATTCATGTTCGGTTTATTTTGTTAGTTCGAATAAATTTTATTGGCTAAAATAGTGCATGTTGATTGTTTTATGTTTCTTTTGTTGACAGATGCAGACATAGTTGAACTAGTTAAAAAGCCAGATGAATCTGATAATGATCAAGAATGTATTCAAGAGGTACAAATCGAAAATAAAAAAATTACTTTTGCCGAAGCTGCCGAAAGTTTCAAAATTTTTTGTGAATTTGTAGAACAGTCTAAAGCTTGTTTAGACGAAGATATAGACAAGATTTCTTATTTTAAATCCCGTTTTACCATTTTAAGAGAATCAGGCATGGTTCAATCGAACTTGAATTCATTTTTTAGAACAGATTAATATTTTATGGAAACTTTTTTTATCTTATTCGTGTAAAACTCTAATTTAATTATCCTTTTGTTTTGTTTAAAAGTCTTTCAATAAAAATTTGTAATTAATCCGAATTTTTAACTTCTATAACTTAAAATCCGATTTATCGATATATCGGAAAAATTAATCCGAACTAAAATGAATTAAGGCGATTTTTCTTCGGATTAAAGCGATTATACTGTATTACAAAACCCTCAACTGTATTCGTATCAGTGGATTCACAAGGTATAAATCAATGCATTGGTGTATTTATTACCAAGGCTTTCAAAGTATAATTGTTGATAACAACAAACTTGTAGACAACTTTGTGAACGTGTTTGCGTATGTTATAGAACCCCAACTTATATATTGTTGTTTTTAAAAAAGCGAAGAAAAATAGGTCCAGCTAAAACAAGATATCGTGATAGACGAGCTCTATATAACAAGGCATATCAAGAATATTCTAAACTGAATACCATGCCAATAATGAACACAAATTCATTTATGTCCTTCATGGAAGGTATGAAAAAACTTTTTGAAGAGATTTGATAATTTGTTTTTTTTTTAAGAAAATAAATTGGATTTTAACAAGCCTAAAAGTGAAATAGAAAATCTCTCTTTGACAAGCCAACTAAAAAAAGTTGGTGTAAAATATAATGGGGAAGGAATTTTCGAAATTGAAGACTTTGAAATAAACGATCCGGTTTTAAATTTGAAGTATGGTAAATTAAATGAAGAGGTAAATATAATTCTAAAAACTTTAAATTCTGCTTTAAAATGTGCTCATCAAAATGTTAAATAATTTAAATTAAAAGGGTTCTTCCGTTTATTCCGATTCAAGAACCTTCTCAGTTGCTTCAGATCCTTCAGATCCTGATGAAGTAATTTTATTCAGATCCTTTGTTATCAAATATTAATTTTTTAAACTTAAAAAAGAGTACAATTGCAAAGCTGGAGAGAGAGAGAATCAAGAACTGTTGGCTTAAATGTAAACGGCTTTATGAACAAACTTTACAACGCGAAGACAAATTAGTACTTGCAATTTTTCTTGAGTTGGTTGAAAGTAAAATTAGTTTTTAAATATTTTTTTAAAGTTTAAAAAAATTATAATGGCTTATTAATAGATAATGAAATGGCCATTCCACCATTTCTTATTTTGAAAGATATATTTTCAATTGACATAGTAGGTTATGATCAAGAGAACAATAAATTTGTGGTCAAAACGTCTGAATCTGAAAAAGAATCCTCCCAAGAACAAACAAACGAATCAAATGAGCAATCAAACAACTCAGAGAAACAAACAAACAGATCCAAAGAACTGCCAAAAATGGTAGGAATTTATTTAACACTGCTTTTCATTTTGACTGAGGAGCATGTTTTTTAGCTTGGCCAACCGCTGATTGGGAACTTTGCTTTTCAAAGTATTTTTTTTAAGCTTATAAGCAATTTTGTTTTAACTTGTCTTTGATTTTAACTAAGGACCGTATTATCAAGCTAGTACAACCCGCTGAAGGGAGGCTATGCTTCTAAAATTATCTTTTCAAAAGCTTTTTTACAAATTAATTTTTTAACTTGTCTTTCATTTTGACTGAGGACCGTGTTATCAAGCTAGTACAACCCGCTGAGGGGAGGCTATGCTTCTTAAAGTATTTTTCATAGGCTTTTTAACAAATTTATATTTTAAATTGTAAAACATTTGAGTAAGGAACGTGTTATCAAGGTAGTACAACCCGCTGAGGGGAGGCTATGCTTCTTAAAGTATTTTTCATAGGCTTTTTAACAAATTTATTTTTTAAAAAATTTTGAAAAAAATAAATTTCAAATTTTGAAATTTCAAAGTCTCACAATAAAAAGGTAATTTTCGTCGTTCACACGAAAGCTATAGTACTGAAATTTTTAAGTGCTATAGTGTGTGAGATTACCTATCAAACGATCCCAATTTTATCCAATTTTAACCGGTACTCAATCGTTTTCGATCGTTCAATCTCTCAAATATCGTTTCTTTCGCTTTTGGTAAATTTAATTGTAAATATTGTTAATTTTTTTGTCTTTTTCTTTCTTTAAATTTGTAAATATTTGTTAATTTCAAAACTTTCTTAATTTTTGCTTTTAATTTTATTTGTTAAATTTTTAATCATTTTTGTAAATGGGTAAGTCATCTAAGACTATTCTTGTTTGTCCCAAATGCCCAAAGACATATGTTACAGAGTCTTGGCATAAAAAACATATCACTCAGTGTGAGAGTCTTGGTCTTAAAAAGCCAAAAAGTAAGAAGGGGCTTTTGTTAGAAAAAAAAAATCTTAAGGGTATAACTCCTACACCTTATACAGCTGATCTTCTTCCTCAAGTTTTTTCTCATTTGATGATGATTTCTTTAATAAGAGAACATACGTTCCCACTTTTCTTAATTATTTAGATCAGCTTAAAAGCTTTAGGGAGAGTAATAAGGGGAGTCTACGTATTCTTCATCTTAACGTAAACTCATTATTTTTAAAAAAAAAAGAGATACTTGAGGTTCTTTGTCTGGGCATGTATGACCTAATCTCATTAAATGAGACAAAGTTGGATGAGTCAATCCTTGATTCATTTATCTCGTCTAATAACTACTCAATACTACGGAGAGATAGATTAAGGGATGGAGGAGGTGTCATGGTTTTTGTAAAAAAGAATTTAAAAGTATTGAGGACTCAGGTTTCTAAGGATTTTGAGGGAATTTCAGTTGAAATTTGCGCTAAAGGGGAGTTGGTCAACATACTTTTCACTTACAAACCACCCTCTTTAAACAACAAAGATTTTCTAGACTTCCTTGAAAACTTTGTTCTTTCAGTAAATACTAACGACAGGTATTTAATTATGGTGACCTCAATATGGACCCTGTTACTGGTGATCCTCGTTTTAGCTCTTTTTTGGAGAATTTTAACCTTAAAACTGTAACTAAGGAACCAACTCGCATAGGTGTAAAGTTGAAGAGATCTGGCGAGACTGCTGTAAAGTTGAGTCAAATCGATCATATAATCCACCGAGATGACCAAAGCCCAAGATCCCAAGTCATAGGCTGCCCATTTAGCGACCATAAGTTTTTAGGAGCTTCTTTCGATATGCACCTAGATCGTAAAGCTGAGGAAGTAAGATACAGTAGAAGCTACTCTGATAAAAATCTTGAAAAAGTAAAAAACTTTCTATCACGAGTTGATTTTTCAACGATTGAACGCTTTCCTAATATTGATGACAAATGGGGTTTCGTAAAAGATAAGGTTCATGAGGCGATTGATCTATACTGTCCTCTAAAGACTTTTAAAAACAAGCCTCAAAATCAGTGTCCATGGTTTGATGAGGAGCTGAGAATCTCCAAGAACTATAGAGATTACTGTCACAGCCTCTACTCCGATAGTAAAAGTGTTCAAGATCACTTGGAGTATAAAGAAGCTAGAAAAGAGTTTAAAAATTTAAATAAACTGAAAATTAAAGAATATTTTCAGACACAGACGACCAAAGATTTCAAGAATTCTAAAAAATTCTGGCAATTCTATAAGTCGTCTGTCACACTCAGAAGCGATAAATCTGATGATTACCCTGAGATAATTCAGAATGGTGACGTTCAGGCTTCTACAACTGCTGATCAAGCTGAGATGTTCAATAATTTCTTTACGAATATTGAATCATCTTCGTTTTCTACTGAAAACGAGTCAGCAAAGTTTATATTCGAAAAGTTCAAAGAACTTAAAAAGTCGAATACATTTAAAACTCCTGGCTTTTCGTTTAGCACATTCAATATTCGTGTTATTGAAGAGACGTTGAATGAACTGTCCAGTTCTAGCTCGCCTGGACACGTGGGGATTCACACAAAAGTTCTCAAGGCTATGCCCGAAATTTTTTGTCCAATTCTCCAACAGCTGTTCAACTGTTGTTTGGAATTAAGAAAAATTCCAGAAGATTCGAAAATAGCCGTTGTGACCCCTCTTTATAAAAACAAAGGTGATAGGACTGATATAAATAACTACCGGGCAATATCTGTTCTTTCCCCTTTTGCTAAAATGTTCGAAAAACTTTTAGCAAAGCAAATAAGTTTTTATTTTGAGAATAACAATATTTTCTTTAGAGGTCAGCATGGTTTCAGATCTGGTTACTCATGCCAAAAAGCTCTTCATGAGTTTATATCATTATTAAATAAAGCTATAGATCTAAAGCTTATTTCCCTTTCTCTGTTTATTGATTTTAGGAAAGCGTTCGATCTAATTGACCCTTTACTTCTATTGTTAAAGCTTTTTATTATGGTTTTGATAACAATTCACTTGGTCTTATAACGAACTTATTTAATGATAGGTCTCAACTGGTCAAATTGAAAAATTCTTCGTCTATTATAGCGAAACTAAAGCTAGGAGTTCCTCAAGGTTCTGTTCTTGGTCCACTCCTATTCCTCATTTTTATCAATGATCTTCCTTATTGCATCCTCAAAGCCTTCATTGAGCTCTTTGCTGACGACACAACCCTGACTAGATCTGGAGAAAGGCTAGACGAAGTTCTGAAAGAGTTTGAGTGTGTTATTGAAGAATTGACTTTATGGTGTAACTTCAACAAAGTAGATATAAACTGGAGTAAGACTTTTTTCATGGTTTTTTCAAAAAAAAGATTGAAATTCCTGATTTTTTTATAATCAGAGGTCTAAAAATTAGTTTTGTTAAAGAATTTAAATTATTGGGTTTTACTATAGATTCAAAATTAAATTTTATGAAGCTAGTTTCAGAAACATGCCTAGCTGTAAGACGTAAGCTCTTTTCGATAAAGAAACTTTTCTATCTATGTACTTCTGTAAAAATTCAATTTTTTAAGACTTTTATTTTACCCTATTTTGATTACGTGTTTACGTTAATTTGTTATTTTTCGAAAGAAGCCATTCAAAGGCTGGCTAATTGTTTTTATTTATCTATTTTTAAATTACTAAAACTAAGAATAGGTTCTAGTGACTTCAATGAATTGAATAATTCATTAGAAAAGTATGGTCTTTTTGCGTTTCAACATCGAGCTTTGGAGAGAATGCTGTCCTTCTCTTACAAAATTATAACATTTGATAATGCGCCAACACAACTCAAAGAACAATTAGTTTCGAATGAATCCAGAAAGATTGAATACAGCTTGAGGAATAAGAACGATTTTATGGTACCAAGCTCAAAAACGAAGAGTGGTGAGAATACATTTGGGTATGTGTATTCGAAAATAGCTAACAAGTTCATTGTTAATAGATTGGTCCTAAAATACACTACATTCAAACTGTCAATATTCAACAACATCAATCTAATTTATGTCGAAGCGACAAAAATTTTTGATAAATTAAATTTAAATTTTAAAATTTTTTATTTTTGAAAACATTATTCTTATTTTTCTATATTCAGTTTATACATTTTATTTTTATTGAATAAATGAAGAGTTAATCAGTCTTTAATTAGGCAAGGGCACAAGCCTGTTGATTAACCTTGAACTTGACTTCATTTTGACTGAGGACCGTGTTATCAAGCTAGTACAACCCGCTGAGGGGAGGCTATGCTTCTTAAAGTATTTTTCATAGGCTTTTTAACAAATTTATTTTTTAAATTGTAATACATTTGAGTAAGGAACGTGTTATCAAGGTAGTACAACCCGCTGAGGGGAGGCTATGCTTCTTAAAGTATTTTTTCATAGGCTTTTAAACAAATTTTTGCATTATTTTTTAATTCTATTCACTTTCGTAAATTAAATTATTTGAGAAGAGTACGAGAATGAAAACAACACAACCTGTTTCAAAAGAACACTCAAAAAATATGTTAACAGTCGCCGAAAAAAAAGAGTTAAAAAGGATTAATAATGAGTTTATGAATGCAACCAAATCACCCATTGAAGATGCCTCTTTTTTGGTATTATTTTTTTAATTCACATTGAGCTTTTTCTAATAAATTGATTTTTATAGATCAATAAAGTTTTAGATGTCAGGGTAAGAAACAAGAAGCGTCAATTCAAAATTGATTGGGGCAAGTTATGACCCGTAAGAATAAAATTGAAAATTTTCTTAATACTTATTTATTTTTTTTATTGTTAGAACATGGGAGAATGAATCAATTGTTGAGTGTCCAGCACGTCTTTCAGATTTTTTTGGCGAAAAATACGAAAGATTTGGTGACAAAAGACCATTTGAAGTAAAAAATGTTCCTCTTCATCAAGCCCGTCCAAGTACTAGAAAATTAGCCGACGAGCTTTTTACAATTCTAAATAAGGGTCCGGTATTTAATAATGCTGATAATTGTTTCACATTTTAATTAAAAATAAAATTAAAACAAAAATTTTTCACAAATTTTTCATTTAATATTGTTGTTCTTGTAAAAGAGAGCTTTTTTTTGTTTTTTAATAAATGGAATATAAGGTTCATTAAATTCAAAATGTCAATGCTATCTGAAATTGGTATTGGTCAAGTCTAGGGTCTTAAGTCAAGTCCATGTCGCGACTTGACTTGACTTTTGCTTTTAATTTAGTAAGGACGTTTTGAATTATCTGAAACTTAAAACCAAAATAATTCCAATTAAATTTTGGAATTAGAACTAATGGGCTCTATACCTTTAGATAGAAAAAAAAGATAGATAAAATTGATAAGTTTTTATCTATTTAATTTTTTTATCGAGTGTATAATTGGTCGTACAAGCTCTGTTTTTTTAAAAGATGAATAAAAATCTACAAAGATATGTTTTGAGGGTCTTTTTTTCAATTTTTAGATTCGAATTAATTAAAAAAAATATTTTTTTGACAACATTCAATACTGTATTATGGATTCAGAAAATTCCGGCCAATTTTATAGTTTTTTTCGGGATCATTGTCCCGAATTATTTTATGGTTCGGCTCCGATCCAGGATTACATTTTTTTTAACTCAATTCAAGACCTGGTAGATAAAATTCAATTCACCCAAGAAAATTCATTATGATTAGGTTTCGAAATACCTGATTCTTTGACAGGAGAACTCGATATATGTAATGGAGTTTCAATTGGGACACAGTTTCCTGAATCTAATCGAACTTTTCGAAGAAATGATTACTGTCGGCTTGAAAAGATAAAAGATGAGTTCAAAAATTTTACTCAAAAATTTTTAACCGTTAAATTTTTTGCAATGAAAAAGCAAAAAAAATTTTTTAAAAATTTTCGGAAATCATAAGATTGAAGAGATGCTTTTGCGACCGACAAACAAGTCTATTGTATCGTTTCAAACGAGCAACTTAACAAACAACAAGGTCTTTACGATTGATAATTTTTATGCTGTTTTAACGATTCAAAAGGATCAAGCAAAGATTTTTTTGCTGGAAAAAAATGAGGATTGGGTTGACTTTATACCAGTTATTCGTCAAAAAAAAACGAAAAAGTATAAAAACAGTAAATCAATCGGAACACAAACTTTGCATTTTTTCAAAACAAAACTTGACTTCCATTTCGAATTCGATTATTCCTACTCTTTCGATTTCAATGTCTTTGAAAAGTTTTATCTCATGAAAATCTCAGCTTTAATGATTAATCTTTCGAATATTAAGTTTCTTGATTCAAATGTTTTGAAAAACAAACGTTTTATAATCGAAAACTTTGAATTTTTAATGACAATCAAAAATGGATTTGTTAAATTTGGAAATTTAAACGAACATGTTCTAGATACAAGTTATTCGTATATTCAATTAAGACCAAATTTATTTTACTTTCAAGAATTGATCAATGATTATGTGGTTGTTGGCGATTATAACTATTCTTATGTTGTTGGCAGACACTTATTTCCATACGACCATGTTAAGAACCCTGTTAGATTTTTTTTTAACTTTGTTGATGAGATCGATATATTAATTTTTCGGAATGATAATTCCTTTATTGAGGATTACACAATGATTTATGGAGATCCCGTAAGTATCGTTGAAGAATATGGTGCGAAGAAGACAAAATTCGACACTTACGATGGCGATCAGAACTCAATTATTAATTTGATTATAATTGAGACAAAGAGAAATCATTATGAGTTGTTTGATGATACTTTAATTGATATTCATAAAGTTTTCTACTCGTTCAGAGAAAACTCTATTTTTTTAGGGGTGAAACTTTTAAAAAGCATAAATACTTAAACAAAGAGTTCAATTTAAATATAAAGAACAATGCCTTAAGTGAATCGAAAAAACACTTTATTCGTAAAGTAATTTCAAACGATGCAACTGTTAGCAGTATGGAAAGACAAGGTTTAATCAATTTTGCTGATGCAGTTGCAAAAAAAAAAAGTTACAATGCAGCAGGATTTTTCAATGCTACCGAACATGGAGATATTGAGAAAATAATTTTTTTTTATAAAGATAGTCTTTTTGGATTTAAAAAAATTATAAAATAAATTGATTAAACTTATTTTTTTTTTTTTTAAATATCAAAACTAATCAAAAAGTTTAATAAATTTAATTTTAAAATCGTCCAAAATCGAACTGATAACATGATAAATAAAAGATGCATATTTATAAAAAAAATATTACATTACACTAATCTTTGAAAACCAAATAATTGCTATTTAGTTATTTAGTTTTACGAATATATGCGCCTAATGTTCTATTCTTTTTATAAAAAAACAACTTTAATTATTTCTTTTATCAGAGTCGGCATTATCAATTGTTTAAATTATTTTATCGATTATAGAGTACAAAATAGAAAAAATCATCTAAATTTATTCAAAAATGTCAAATTCTCGAAATATTGATTTTAATGCGCTAGTTAACATAACGCTTGATTTTATGACAAAAGAAAATTTAACTGAGAACCAATTAAACAACAGTAGTGCAAGAGGTGAACACAACTGCTGGGGAAGTCTGTCTGTAAATTTTTTTGGTCAGTATTCCCTCAAAAATTCAATGTATATATATACAGCTTGGAAAAGAGATGTATGTTCTTACAGAAGTTTGGTACAAGAACGGCTTCAGAGTCAAAAAACAAAAGATATTCAAAAAAAATTTATTCAGTTAACTTCAATCGAAGAGGTTGAATTGACCAAAATGATTTTATCGTTTAAAGATGGGCGAAAGAGTTTCAAATCAGAATTTACCCATTTTTTGTCAAAAAAACTTCGAGAACTTGGAACAAAATGTTGGCTTAAATGTCAATCAAATTGGTTTCGAAAAGAAAACAGTCGGAAAAATGGACACTATTGGGTAGGAAAATATTCATGTACTGATTGTAGCCATAACTTTAAAACATGGATCGAGACAGACCTGTTAAATAAAATTATTGTTGAGAGTGAATTTTCGAAGATTAACCACCATGATTATGTACATGAACCGAACAGTCGTATAACCGGATTAAAAAGAAAACTTATTGGTCAGGAAATTGCTTCAATGGGCATCTCAAATTTTCGGGCCGAAAATTTATTAACAAACGGTAAATTGTCTAGTTTAATTTTTTTAAGAAATTACTTTTTACATTTTTGTTTAGCTGACTTTATTGATTACCAAATAATTAGAAAGGTTTCGAGTGAATATACACATCGATATCGTTTATTTAATGAGATACGAACAGACTGCGATGCCATTAAAAATGCTTTCGATACACTTATCCCTGCAAAATTTCAGAATGGAATTCGAGGTTTTATTCAAGAATCGGCTATAAATCCATTCAGAATGAGTTTAATTTCTGAAATTCAAGTAAATTTTTAAAACCAATAATTGAAGGGTGAATCTTACAAAAATTATTAAAGATAAGAATGTGGGATACAATCCAACAGCGTAATCATGTTTGAAACTTTGATGCGTCTGGCTTATTTTTAAACGAAATAAATGATCAATCTAAACCTTTTCTTCGATTGTTTGTTATGATCCAATCTCAAAATCATTCATACCAATCGCTGACTTTTTCACAACATCTAATGATTCACTCAGTATTCAATTCAATTTAATGCGTGTTCAAAATATATTAAATAAATACCAAAGAACCTATAATCCATCGATAATAGTTACCGATTTTAGTTGGGCCAGTATAAATGCAATTTTAGGAACGTTTCAAAATTGCGGAATTTTTCAGTATCTAAAGATGTGCTTTAAAAAGATTATTTATTTCGATAACGCTTATGATTCGATCCTAAAAACAAAAGTCTACCTCTGTGCAACCCATTTATTGAAAAATGAAATCGACGATCTAGATAATAAAACAAATTATAGATCAAAATTACCAGATAGAGTACGAACGTGTTTTATTTTTTGTTTTTCGTTATTACAAAATTCGAGAACTATAATCGAGTTTAACGACAATCTGATGCATTTTTTTAATATTTTTCATCAACCGAAACTAAATGAGTCGTTAATGGTTTCTTTGATAAAAATGCAATTCGCTATCAAAACAAGAAATAATTCTTTTCAATTCAAAAATCGCGAACTTTTAGACAAGGATAATGAACTGAGGAAAGAAATTGTTTTTACCAATGACTTTTCCGATAATTACCGTCGTGATTCGCCATTTACTAAATACTTCGATGAACGTATTCAAGAATTTAAACATAAATTGGACGAAGTATCGAAAAATCAGTGTGATTCTCTACCGAGAAATGAGTTTTATTATCCGCATTTATTCAACATTGTGATGAAGAGACTTCATTTAGCTCCGTTGTGGAGCGCGATAATAATTTCAACCGAACAACACAATTTTAAACATATAAAAAATTTGAATCGCTTAACCAATAATCCAGTAGAGAGCTGGTTCGGTTATTTTAGAAACCACATTTTAAAAGTGAATAAACGAATATGATAAATTAGACGACTTAATCCAAGTGAAATCACCCAACCGTATTACAAGCATCTGATGATGAAATTTACCGAACATTATAAAAACAATTGTATCGATTTTTCTAAACAACAAAACTTAGATAAACGTCATAATCCAGAAGAGAAATGGAATTATCCATCATTTTCTAAATCCGACTCTAATAAAGGCTACGAATATTCCGGCGATTTTAATCTTACAACTGGATTACAACTGGATTTACAAAACGATTTAAAAAACATATTCCCTGAATTACGTAAACAGCTAACAATCGAACTAGATTCTGATTCCGAGCATGAAATTTTAGAAAATAATTCAAAACAACTTGAAGATTTTATTTGTTTCCGTATTCCAGGCGCACACGGCAAATTGAACAATCTGACTTTTAAAAATGTGTATCGATTGTTAAACGACGAGAAAATTGATGATTTGGTAATTATAAATTTAATTTTTTTTGTTATTTCTTGATGATGTTATTTCCTTAAGGTTATCGAGTTGTTTATGGAAATTAAGGCAAAAGGCAAAAATATAAAAATTATTAATTACATCTATTCGAAGAAAATATTCGAAGGAAACAAAGTAAAATTATCTCAGTTTTTAAAAGAAGTAAGTTTTTTTTTAATAAAAATCAAATTCTTTGATGTTTTAAGTTTATATTTTCAGGATTAATCAGCCTATGATTCCATTTTCGGATTGATTTATGTAAAAAATCTTGACCACTGGTGTTTGTTTTATGCAGATGTTTTAACGAAAACATTTTCATTTATCGATTCTCTTGGTTCCGATCGACAAGCAAACTATTTCAATCGATGGAAGTAATATAAAAAAAAAAATTCAATTTTTTAAGTCTTTAATTAACCGTTTTAAAGTTTGTTTTGCGAAAATCGTTCAGATTTCGCAGATGTTTCATGGAAACAAAGGCATTTTAAACATCAGCTGCAAAACGACGATGTTAATTGTGGTATATTTGTTTGTATGTTGTTTGATAGTTTGCTCATCGTCGGAGAGAAAGAAAATAGACTCAAATCGATTGATCCATGCGAGTTTAGAAAAAGAATTTTCGAAGAATTTTTTATTTTTAATCAAGAAAACCGAGAAAAGGTATTTTTTTGTTTCATTTGTGGTAAAAATGAAGTTCATTCTGATAAAATCAAACAATTCAATTGCTGGCATACTTACCATAAACAATGTTTAATGAAAGAATAGGAATACTGTCCTCAATGTTCTGTATTGAACTGTTTTTTAAATCAATAAACAAAATATGATTTGAAATACTTTTTTCTTTTTTGTATTTTTATATTTTGGACGTAAAGTTCCTAAATTTCCGAAAAAGTTTCGGGTACCCTGTGAAAGCAACACCCCAAATTTAAATAAAACTAACACCATGGTGTGGAGGCCACAATTCGATTTTTTTTAAAGTTTTTTTTTTTAAAAAAGATTCTACTCGATGAGAGCTGCAAAATGAGCACACTAACTTGTGAGCAAAAAATTTAAGAGGGGAATTTAAAAATCTATCTGTCTATGTGTTTCTTTTTGGACTTGCCCTAGTCCTAGTGGCTAAATTTTAGCTAAAAACGATTTAGAGGGGTTCAACCCTTGATTTTTTGGTAAAAACATTTGTATATTTTGTCGGAAACATCATTTTTAGAGGTTTTCAGGGTCAAAAAACCCGAAAAACAACTTATTTTTTGTCTAGGACTGATGCTTTGGGATTTTTTGGATATCATCTTAAAGATGTCGAAAAATCTGATTTTATTTCGGGTTTGTTGACCCTGAAAACCTCTAAAAATGATGTTTCCGACCAAATAAACAATTGTTTTTACCAAAAAATCAAGGGTTGAACCTCTCTAAATCGTTTTTAGCTAAAATTTAGCCACTAGGACTAGGGCAAGCCCAAAAAGAAACACATATACAGATAGATTTTTAAATTCTCTATCAGATTATCCAGGGTATTTTAGGGTGTCTCTGACAAAAATTTAAAGTGTCTCTGACAAAAATTCAAAGTGTCTCGGGGTGTTTTATTGACCAAAAATTCAAATAACAAAAAGATCCCTCTTAAATTTATTTACTCACAAGTTAGTGGGCTCATTTTGTAGCTCTCATAGAGTAGAATCTTTTTAAAAAAAAAACTTTAAAAAATTCGAATTGTGGCCTCCACACCATTGTGTTGGTTTTATTTAAATAAGGGGTGTTGCTTTCACAGAATACAGAGTCAAAAAAAATAAAAGTCAAATTAATTTATTTGTTTTAGATTTACAACTTATATTAAAACGAGCTAAAGAACAAAATGGAACACAAATTTAACAAAAAATCATTTTCCAACGAAAATTTAAATGAAATCAAAGATAAAATCATTGGTAAATGTTCTGTTGAAAGATCAAAGAGTGAAATCAACCTACAAATCGGTAATGAAGACCTCAAAAGAGAGAAAACCGAATACGTAGGAGCAATTTTAAGATTTTTCAAAAACTACCCTAAGAACTTGATTACGGAATCATTAGATTGGATAAGAGTAATTTTACTTCACTAATACTTTTAAACTCATAAAATTAATAATTTGTTTGAACAAAGGAGAAAATTGACGAAAATTCACTTAAAGTATTAATTGAATTGAAGACCAATTTAACTGAAGCTTGGGATGATCTTTTTAGTGGTAAATAAAAATAATCAATTTAAAAAGTCGAACAACTAAATTTACAAAAAAATTATTTAAAAGAGGAATTTAGAGGGAAAAGAAAAGGGTCTGACTCAAACAATCTTAACAGCTCATTTGTGACTGAAAATTTACAAAAAAAAAAAGGAAGAAGAAGCATTTTCAACCAAAACGAATTAAATATTTTGAAAAATTTCTATCAAAAAACTATTCGGCCAACTCAAGAAGAAATTTGAACTTTTGAAAAATTTGAACGAAGGTTTTCAGTAAAACAAATATCAGTAAGCTCATAAATTATTATTACCAAGTTTTTAAATTTTGAAATTTTAAAAATTTTAGAATTGGTTCAATAACATGAGGAACAAATTTCGAAATAAGGGACAAATTATCGAATCATCATTAATAGTTTCTGAAACGATAGAGATTTTAAACCAGAAAGAACAGGTAAACAGTGAACCGCTAATAAGTTTCGATTCACAAAATGGTCTCAAATCGGAATTTAATCAAGAAAACGGCCAACTAACCGATTCTTATCATGAAAAGATCGAATCAACCATTTCTTTTGAAGAAGACAGTAAATTAAACGACTCTGACATAAAAGAGGTTGAATTAAGCCACTCTGAGATAGAAGACGTTGAAATTAGCGACTCTGACAGAGAAGACGTTAAATTAGGCGACTCTGACATAGAAGAGGTGGAATTAAACGACTCTGGCAGAGAAGACGTTAAATTAGGCTACTCTTTAAAAGATGAAGTTGAATTAAGGGACTCTGACAGAGAAGACGATGAGATAACGAACGAATTTAGCCTATTGAAAGCTGATGATGAATTAATCGATCCATATAGATATGATGACTCTATTTTACCAAACAATGACGTCTTACGTCATTTAACTAATAATCAAATACAAAACGAAGAACTAATCGAAAACATTATTTTACAACCTTCAATAATAGGTTATCAAAATGTGAACGAAATAAGTGAAATGATTGATATAATGAGATCAGACCATTTGGCTGAAATAGAAAACTACAATGAAGTGATTAAAGATTTGGAAATCAGACTTCAAGTATCAGAGGTAACTTTGATTTTTTTTATAAATTTTATAAAGCAAATACAAATTTATCTAATTTAGGGAAGAAATATCAGCAAAAAACAGATTATTCGCGACTTATCACATGATTTTTTGGAAATTAGTCAACTTCAGAAGAACTTAAAAAACTTGCAAATCAAAAAGAGAGACTGCAAAACGATACAAAAAAATTGAAAGAAACGCTAAAAAGCAAAGAAAATGAAGTCAGGGAAAGTTGCGAAAAGTTATCTGAATTGTCTGAGTATCATCAGAATGAGATCAGTCTTCTAAACAACGGTAAATCATTAAATTGCTTTTTTTTTTAAATGCAAGAAAGTAAACAATAAGTTCTGTTGCATTCACACATCAGTCTCTTTGTTTGACTGATTGGAATTTGAAGTGCAACGAGTTGAAGTTTATTTCAGTTTTAAAAAGATTAAAAAAAAGAAGTTTAGTTTTTTTTAGTTCTTAGTTTTTTTAGTTTTTTTAGTGAAGACTCAGCGATTTTTTCTTTTTGTTTATCATTGTTATTATTTACAGTTAAGTTTTTTCCTTTTTTGTTATTTATCTTTATTATTTATAATAGTTTTTTCCACAACGAGATCCGGCCACTTATTATTCATTTAATTAAAATTATAAAAAAGAAAAGTAATTTGTTTTTATTTGACTCAGCTAGGAGACCTTATATTTAAGTATTTCTCGGACACAACATTGGTGCCGTGACCAGAGGTGCTTTCATATATTTTGAAACACGTGCAGAAATTTAGGAAATTGAATTTTGAGATTAGATTTTGTTTTTTGATTTTTTTTGGAAGGGAGGGGTCAGAGTATCCTATTTAATCAAGAGGATTGAGGATAGCTATTGAGTCTCCAGTATAATTTTTGTTCTATTGTTAGTGAAGAATTGATATTTTTGAGTTAATTTAAAAATTTTTTGACGTGTAGGCATAATTTATGTGAAGTATTTCCACGAGTAAAAATGAGTGAAATTTATGAATTCATTAGACACTTAGCTAAGTTTAATAAGAGAAATACAACCTCTTTTTATGATAGTTTATACGAATATTTATGGCTTTTTCTTAAACCTTGGATTATTATTTCATTTACGTTATTTGTTGTTTTTCCCGGATTTCTTTTCATTTTCTTTAAAAAACGCAAGTCAAAAACTCGGATACGCTGTGTTCCTAATTCCGTTGTTATTGCTTCAACTCAGCCGATAATAGATCACTCGTCAACAACCCCAGCAATTCCAAGTACCAGTATTCCGCCCTAAGATGTTAGTCCAACACCAATACGAAATACAAAGTCACCATGTTTTCCGAAAGAATCAAATGATGGATTTTCTTTTCATGATAGTCCAATTTTAAATGCTAGTTTGTTTAATGATACTGTTGTCAGAAAACCAACAATTAATCCACCGATACAATCAACACGTGCTTTTGATAGAAGTGTCCCGAACACTAGAGCTCGAGTTCCTAAGAGTACACCTGACTCAGCCAAGCGATTGAGATTTGAATCATCCAGTGATGAAGATGAACCAACCGTCATACAAACCAACAAGACTGGAAGACGAAAAGAACTGAATAACACTAGTACGTTCATGAATTTACCACTATCAAACTCAGAATCGGAAAGTGGTTACGAAGGTTTACAGGTTTCATCAAAACGTAGCAAGGTCAAGTCAAAGAAACAGATCATGGTTTATAATTGTTCGAATATACAAGCTCCGCCGCGTTTCACGAGAAATCACGATGTGGAACCATGGTTGAAAACGTTTGATATCTATATACATGCCAATCAAATGCGAAATAAGAAGAAAGTGTTGTTATCGTGTTTGGATGAAGAGTGTTTCAAGATTTTGGACAATATACCCACACATAGAGATGATGAAATAGCTTATAAAGAATTGAAGGTGTATATGAGTAAGCTATTCAAACGTCCAGAAATACCACTCAGCAAAAGAAGATTTGATTTTTATAAACGAGTGCAGCGAGATGATGAGAATTGTTTTTTGTATCTAACAGAGTTTACGAAATTAGCACGACTCGCGTTTCGAGAAATCGATCCTGAAATGTTGGAATCCTTTATCAAGGAACAATTTTTAATCGGATTAAACGATTATGAGTTGAAGTCGAAGTTGTGTGATTTGGATTTGATCAACCTGAACTCAATTTTAAATGTAATTAATCGCCATGAGGAAAATAAAGCGTTACTGAGTGTCGTAAATCAACATGTGGTGAAAAATTATATGTACAACTCCAACCAAAATATCGGTATCAATCGTCACAATCAAGCATATGCTCGAAATTACACTGAAGGAAGTTCACGTAACGATACTCCTTACAACAATGGTACCAGTAATATCCAGACACAAAATGACACTCAGCCGAGAAACAATAATTTTAATGGTCAGCGAAGAGTTAGTTTTATTCCAGAGACGTCATATAGAACAAACACACAGCCCAGGTCAGGTTATTCTCCGTCAAGAAGTGGCAGTGATCGTATAAGTTGTTACAAGTGCGGTGTTGTTGGTCATTATGCAAGTGCGTGTACAAATGATTCCAATATGGCTACTGTAGAGAGAAAGGAAAATGAGAAAACTATGGTCTATGAAGCTAAGTCAGCACATATAGAAGAGATAAACCTAAATCAAAAGGAAGTTGATCAAAGGAGGATCGTTGGTCATTGTTTAATTAATTCGCATCCTGTTAAATTTCAAGTGGATACTGGTTGTGATATTACAATGTTAGATTACTCAGTTTTTGTGAAGAATGAACGTGTGTTCAAGATTACACCTTTCCAATCGGTCATAAGATATGCGAATGGTACTTCTACTAATTCGTTGTACAAAGCTGAAGTTGTGTTAGAATTGGGCGAATACAAGAGCAAACGTGAAGACATACTAGTCCCGAAGGTAAGTCAAACATTATTAATTGGACTTGACGTGTTACATGATTGGTTAGCCACTCGGTCGATAATTCGAAATTTACAATCGGTTATGGACTCAGCGTCGCCTCAAAGTGGTTACTCAGCACAACAAGCCTCAATTGAACCCGACATAGATGTTGAAGAGGCTCGTGAATTTTTAAAAGAAAATTGTTCAAGCATCGTCGTAAATTCCTTAAAAGATTTGACTCAAACAAATGCCGTTTCACACGTGATACGTGTTACAGACGATACTCCAATTCGACAAAAATTGCGCAAAATCCCGTTTAATAAAAGAGACGAAGTTAAAAGAATGCTTGACGAAATGTTGGCCGTCAATTTAATCAGACCAAGTTTCTCAGCATGGAGTTCACCCTTACGTTTGGTAGGTAAACCCGATGGATCTATACGAATGACCATAGATTTTCGTGAACTAAATAAAGTGACAGTTAAGGATGCTTATCCGTTACCAAATATTGAATGTTTATTATCAAAACTAGATTAGATTCGAAATTAGATTTATCAAATGGTTATTTTCAAATTATTTTGCATCCATCTTCAAGACATTAGACAGCTTTTTCATGTGAGTTTGGTCATTTCGAATTTTTGGTAATGCCTATTGGTCTGACAAATGCTGGTGCGACGTTCCAACGCTTCATGAATTCTGTATTAAAGGACGCCATTGATGTTTTTGTTTGTGGTTATCTTGACGATATTATAATATTCTCAAACTCGAAGGATGAACATATTCAGCATGTTTTATGGGTGATAAACAAATTAAAAGATTTTGGTTTACAAATAAAACTCAGCAAATGTGAATTTTTCTATTGTACAATTTCCTTTTTGGGTCATAAAATCGGGAAATATTAGACACCAATAAGTTGCGTACTTCACCTTATCATCCTGAAACAGATGGTGTAACTGAGAGATTTAATCGTACGTTAAAACAAATGTTGGCGTGTTATGTGAATGAAAATCAAACCGATTGGGACCTCTATTTAGACCCTTTACAGTACGCTTATAACTCAGCAATACATTCAACTACGAAATTCAGTCCTTTTGAATTGTTTTTCGGAAGATTACCTAAGCTACCAATAGATCTGTGCCGAAATGGATTACCTGAATTCAGCCCCAGTCAACAACTAACCGACGAAAATGTACCATTCGAACTGGTGAAGGATGAATATGCCGACAATGTTAGAAATCATTTCGAAAAAATTTTTAAAACTGTTGCCGAAAATAGAGACTTAAGAATGGATAGAGCTAAGTTGCTCCATGATAGAAGAGTTCGTGGTTCCAATTTCAAAAAAGACGATTAAGTCCTAATGTATAACCATGTGACTAAACCAGGTACAACGAAAAAACTTAGCAACAAATGGAAAGGTCCTTATCGTGTGGTCGATAGTTTAAATGATATAAATTATAAGATTAAACAGGTTGTCAAACGAGGAAGATCGTTTATTGTTCACAAAAACAACCTTAAATGATTCTATGGATCTCTCGTGTTAGATAAATCAATGATTGAAAACAACACAACTCAGCTGTATGTGCCGAAAAGACATAAATACATAAGCCAAAAACCCATTATGGAAGAGGGATCGTTAAACCATTTAGATGTGCCTAATAGTCCTGTAGAACTTGAGGCTGAGATTGATATGGAAATGGTAAAAGATATCGAATTGTCAATGAGTGAAGTTCCCTTAACGTCATCAAGTGTGGATGAAAACAATCTATCGGTGAGTTTGTATCAACCAAATTATTATTTACAAAAATTACTCAAAGATATTGAGCCGATTAAAACCCCAAGACCTGCCAGAGAGAAGAAGAGACCAGATTTTTATCAAGCTACAATCGATAATAGGAATGTTCAAGATGTTGTTGTCAAACCGGTCAAATCGTCGATTTCAATCACCAAAACACTTGGAAGTATTGATGAGGATGGCGAAGATTTTTTGTTAAAAGCACCGTTAGACTATATGTCAGAATTAGTAAACATAGATGGATACCCCCATGATTCTGTTGAAGTTAAAATAACTCAGCTTGAAAAAGGGAAGGGGTTAGATAATGTGTTAACAGTTGATAGTCACGGGGACTTGTCGTTGTTAAAAAATGTACAAGTGGCTGTGCCAGTAGTGACTCAGAATAAAGTAAAATATATTCACTAAACGGATGGATTAATACAAAATGTAAATTTAATAGAAGGAAAAAATGGAAGTTTTGACTCCATTTCGTCCCCAAAACTGGTTACTTATGGTCCCATAAAGACATTACCACTAACTCAGCTCGGTCGACCCTTCAATCGAATCGTTCCTCAATAAATAATCGGCCTAAACGAAATCGTAAAAAGCCCGATTTTTATGGCCAGAAGATTTAAATTATAATTGTAAAGTAATCGTGTAAATAGTTCCTTTTTGTCAGTAAAGTTTAGATTCCAATTTATTAAATTGTATAGTTTATTTTGATAATTTGAACATAAATTGAAATTAAAATTAAAATTATAAATTCATTTCGAAAATTCAAAAAAAAAAAAAAATTCAAAACAAGTCAACAAAATCATAAAACTTAACTTCAAAGAATGAGTTATCAAACGTTCGGCCAAAGAATCCGTGTTAATGATGCCGTATTAAAACGAGGCGCACAATACGATATCATCTTTCGAAACGTCCCAACATGGGGTCAAAACGCAAACTCAGCTTTTTATCATTCGATCAATTATTACAAGTTTTTGTTCGGTCTGATTTCTAATTATCATTTCAAACAAACGAACGACGATAAAACTATTGTATTTGTGTGTTACAATCGGTCTAATATTCATAATGATGTGATTGACTTATTTCATTTGAGCAGATGGAGAAATAACACCATAATATGCGAGTCCTCGATTAGGGAGCGTCGAACTTTTGCTCAGGTTATTACTCCCTTGCGTACCCGTCGATTCCCGTTCACATTCAATGGCGAAGTTTAGTTTAATTTTCCGAATCGTCGAGTTCGAAATGAAGACTCGGTCCCAAGCATTGTCAACCTCAAGTATCTGTTTAACGAGCCCGCTAGTAAAACTCAGCAAACGACCGTAATTTGGCCCTCATCCAGTACCAGATCGAGAATTAATACCGAGATGTACGAATTTAGACCAGCGGGTGCGATTAAAAACGTTTCCAAAGGTTTCAAAGATAATTTACCAAACAAACCGTACCAACCAATAACCGTTTCGATCGAAAATTTACCGAATACAACGGAGATGAAAGAATTAATTCAATCAATTGTTAACGCCAAATATCCGGGTCAAGTCAAACACACGTTCTTTGAGAACGAATCAAACGAGTAACTCAGCGTGTACATGATTTGTAGTACTCCAATTGTTTGTAAGACCGTTCGAAAATGTTTCGAGGAGCTCAATTCAATAAAATTTTTCCCTACTCAACTTGTAATTGGAACAGGATCGGGTCGTGAAAAGATCACGTTCTTAGAAACGGTAAGAAACAGTTCCGTTAAACGGGGTACTCAGCCGATGGTGGATCCAAGTTACGAAGAAAGCGAGATTCGTATACAGAGATTACAATTTTACAATCAAGATAAACCAAAAGATGTTGTCGATTGCCCCTATTGTAATAAATGGGTATATAAAAATGGTCTAGAGAGTCATATGGTAATATTCCATCCTTTCATGGCCGCGGCTGCTAAATCAATGTGTCCGATATGTGAGCGGAAGATGGTTAACTCAGGTTTAGGAGCGTTCGAAATATTGCCTTGTGGTCATCATGTGTGCTCGAGTTGTGTTGAACTCAGCCGGCAAGAGAGGATTAAAACTGCCCTGCTGGGAAGGGAGATGTGTTGCATTCACACATCAGTCTCTTTGTTTGACTGACTGGAATGTGAAGTGCAACGAGTTGAAGTTTATTTCAGTTTTAAAAAGATTAAAAAAAAGAAGTTTAGTTTTACTTAGTTCTTAGTTTTTTTAGTTTTTTTAGTGAAGACTCAGCGATTTTTTCTTTTTGTTTATCATTGTTATTATTTACAGTTAAGTTTTTTCCTTTTTTGTTATTTATCTTTATTATTTATAATAGTTTTTTCCACAACGAGATCCGGCCACTTATTATTCATTTAAATAAAATTATAAAAAAGAAAAGTTATTTGTTTTTATTTGACTCAGCCTTATATTTAAGTATTTCTCGGACACAACAGTTCTACTAGATAATCAAAGTCAATTAAAAAAGAAGGACCAAGAGTTGACAAGATTAAACAACTTATTGGAAGCTAAGGAAGCTGAACTGAAAGCTAAAGATGCTGAGCTAGTTGGATTAAGTGATGAGCGTAATGGAGAAATCAATCAACTTAAATTAGATCTTGAAAAAAGTATTTAATCATTTTCAAGAGTTTTGAATATATGTAAAGCTAAAATTTAAATTTTCTTTAGGCACTGATGAAAGACTCAAGGCAAAAGACAGTGAAATTGCGAAGAAAAACAAAGAATTGAATGCAAGGCAGGCTGAGCTCAATAAGAAAGAAAAAGAGCTTTCAGCAAAAAGCTTAAAGCTTGCTCAATTCTCTGAGGATCGACAAAAAGAGATTAGTCGTCTTAACAAAGGTAAATAATTAAATAATCTTTTTTGTATGTTAGAAGAAAGTAAACAATCTTTTATTATAGATAATCAAGATCAATTAAAAGAGAAGGACCAAGAGTTGACAAGATTAAGCAACTTATTGGCTGCTAAGGAAGCTGAACTGAAAGCTCAAGATGCTGAGCTTGTTGGATTAAGTGATGAGCGAAACCAAGAAATCATCTTACTAAAATGGGAACTTGAACGAAACCAAAAAGAATTGGAATTAAAAAAGATATTGCTAATAGAAAAACAAGCCGAGCTTGATCAAAAAGGAGTAGAGCTTCGGGATAAAAACTTTCAAATTTAAGCACTTACAGAAAAAATGAAAGCTCAGCCCTAACGAAAAGATAAAGAGATCAACAAGAAAGTCAGATTCCTTGAAATCGATCCCTTAGGGAAAAAAAGACACATTTCTGAAGTTGTACGAGATTTACAAGGCAATCTTAATGGTTTAAAATCTAACCTTTTTTCGGAAGAAGAAACTGATGATGAAATAATCGATGACTTTGAAATTATAACCAATATGAATTCATCTTGTGGATCTTTTAACTGCGATGGATCAGGAAACATAAATCCAAAGCATTCAAGACATAACAAGTTCGTATCTTTCAATTAAAGTTTTTTTATTAGCCTAAAATTTTTTTTTAGAATTTCAAATTGTCCAAGAAGTCCCAAAAACGCAGGAATAGTCTCAATTCGCAAAGAATACGAAACAAAAATCGAAATATTGCAAAAAATACTAGATCTTGCACATCTTCTAGCTCGATCAAGTAAACTTGTTCCTCAAGAAATCAGTAAATCCTCAACAGTAAAGGATGATGATAAGAGTTTATCCAATGAGGGATTAAAAACCGAATTTAATTCACTTAAAAAAACTCTGCTTAAAAATGAAATGAGAATCACTGAACTTGTAAAATTATTTTATTTTATAAAATATATTTAACTAACCTCTCTCTTAATTTAGTCCGACTTAATTGATGAATTGACTGGTGAAAATGACTGCTTAAAGGACGAAAATAACGGCTTACAAAGATTGCTTAAAAAAGAGCCTGTCGGAAAACCAGTTTAAGATAATAAAAAGGTTTCTTTAAATTGAATTTTCTTGCAAATAAGAGGTTTTTTCACTAATTCATTTCAAGAACAAAAATCGGAATCCTATAGAATCCGACGAAGATGAAGATCCTGGAGAAATCATTGGATATTACAAGAGTGCAGGAGAAAGAAATGATCGTCCTGTTTATGAAGGAGTCCGAGGCGGCTTTTATATTTACAATCCGGGTATACAAGACACTCCATTACTGGCCACGAACGGAGAAATATTGTTAATTTTTAAAAGAAAAACAAAACTTATTCATATCCTTTTTTTTTTGATTTTATTTGTTATTTTTTTTCTTTCAACGATCTGCGTTCGTTTTTCTTTTAAAACTTCGCGATGAAAATAAAGATGCCTTTTAAGGACATTTCTATTTGAGCCAAATTTTAAAAAAAATTCGAACGCAGATTCGTTTTTCTCCCCTTGCTTCATTAAAAATTTTTATTTTAAACAAAAAATGGTGTATTTTTTCGTCCTTTATTAATAAATTGCATACAAGTTTGAAAAATACATTGAAAAAGATTTGAAATTGAAATATATTTTTAAAAAAAATATTTGGGGGTAAGTTTTGCAATAAAAAAATATTAAATTTGATTTCACTAATTTTATCCAGATGATTTAATTTTTATGTTATTTGATAATCTTTCAACATTAAAATCTTGACCCTTAAATACTTTAAATTCTTGAAAGAAAAAATTTCTTATTAAACTGGTCATTTAAAGAAAATTGACAAATTAAGATAATAATTTAAAGAATTATTGAGAACAAAAAAAGGATTGAAAAAGCTTAGAATTTTAAAACTTATTTCATTGCTAAAAAGTTTGATTCCATTACTGGAGTTTGTTGAACAATGTCTTAAAGTTTTGTTCAGGCCATGTTTCAACTTATTCAAGTAATGGAATAAATACCAGTAATTGAATTCAAACATTTTTAAGAATTAAAAAAACTTTTCTAATTCCTTAAAAAGTTTGATTCAATTACTGGAGTTTGTTAAACCATGTCTTAAAGTTTTGTTTAGGCCATGTTTCAACTTATTCAAGTAATGGAATCAATACCAGTAATTGAATTCAAACATTTTTAAGAATTAAAAAAACTTTTCTAATTCCTTAAAAAGTTTGATTCCATTACTGGAGTTTGTTGAACCATGTCTTAAAGTTTTGTTCAGGCCATGTTTCAACTTATTCAAGTAATGGAATCAATACCAGTAATTGAATTCAAACATTTTTAAGAATTAAAAAAACTTTTCTAATTCCTTAAAAAGTTTGATTCCATTACTGGAGTTTGTTGAACCATGTCTTAAAGTTTTGTTTAGGCCATGTTTCAACTTATTCAAGTAATGGAATCAATACCATTAATTGAATTCAAACATTTTTAAGAATTAAAAAAACTTTTCTAATTCCTTAAAAAGTATGATTCCATTACTGGAGTTTGTTGAACCATGTCTTAAAGTTTTGTTTAGGCCATGTTTCAACTTATTCAAGTAATGGAATCAATACCATTAATTGAATTCAAACATTTTTAAGAATTTAAAAAACTTTTCTAATTCCTTAAAAAGTATGATTCCATTACTGGAGTTTGTTGAACCATGTCTTAAAGTTTTGTTCAGGCCATGTTTCAACTTATTCAAGTAATGGAATAAATACCAGTAATTGAATTCAAACATTTTTAAGAATTAAAAAAACTTTTCTAATTCCTTAAAAAGTTTGATTCCATTACTGGAGTTTGTTGAACCATGTCTTAAAGTTTTGTTTAGGCCATGTTTCAACTTATTCAAGTAATGGAATCAATACCAGTAATTGAATTCAAACATTTTTAAGAATTAAAAAAACTTTTCTAATTCCTTAAAAAGTATGATTCCATTACTGGAGTTTGTTGAACCATTTTCAATTTGATACATCATTTGAGGGCCGGCTTACATGTAAGCTAAATGTGCTTTAGCACCCCATAATATTTTAAATTGTTTAAAAAATTCAGTTAAAAAAATTTAACGGATTTCAATTAAACAAACCCTAAAAATCTTCAAAATCATCAAATTTTATCTTCTGATAATCAAAGACATAATCACTTTTGTAGATTTTTTAAATTTTTTTCACACAAGTGGTATTACTAAGTCAATTATTCAAAAAAAAATATAAAATAAAACAAGGTATTTCATTCAAGCATTATTTTTCAAAAATTTCTTGATGTCCCCTCTAAATTCTCACAAGATCATCCTTTGTTCGGTTCAACTAAAAAATATTTACTTGGAAATTTTTCCGATATTTTATAAAATTTCAAAAAGCCGACACCATGGTTAATCCTAACACACGGACCACCATATTTATTTTGAACAACACGTCGACTAATCTTTGTAGTACAAATTTCCTGGTACAACTTTTTATGCTCTATCTTGCTGTAACTAGTGCTAAGCACTGGGACCTTTAGTTCGAAATACAGAAAATCACTCGAAAATTTCAACGGACCCCCTTTTTGCCGCCGAAGCAAAAGCCAAACAGTTAACCGATACCGATTTTCTGATAGTAAATTTCGTGTTCTTTCTTGCAAAATATATGCATTTTCTATTAAAACCCACCATTTTATTTTAAACAGATGCTGAATTTCGTATCATTTAATTATCGGCTGTCTTTACCTTCGTCGGCCTCAAAATTTTATGTTATCAGAATTATTCGCCGAGGTAGGGGAGGGGGGTCATTTTGAACAGACTCGGATTTCGGCACCACCTAAAATTTTGTTTTGGCGCCGACTCTGCATCATTTTGATACTTTTGACATATTAAATTAAACTTTTCAATGCTTTTAAGATTTTTGAAATAAAACTAATTTAACTTTTTTAGATTAACATTTCTTTGGTTGCATTAAACATTTTTATTTTCAATAAATTTTACTATTCCTTTGCAATATTTCTGAATTTATAAATCTAAAATTTGAATATTCAGCTTGCTTACCTTTAAATTTATTTTATCATTCCTAGAATTTTATTTAAGTTTACAGAAAAAAAAATTTCTAATCGCTTTGAGAATGTTAAATCGCATTTCAGCTATTCAACACTTTTATCGATCTTTATTGTCTCAAAATATTCGGCCAATGAAGAAATGGTCATCGAGGTTTCGGGTCGCAGGTTCAGGAAGAATTAGTTGGTATATAGCACAAATAAAAAGACAAATACGTCAATTATTAGCTTTATTATCTGGGAATGATGTTATTCAAATGCTTAAAGGTAATAAAAGACCATATATCTATTCATCGAAGCTAAAAAATTAAATTTAAAATTATTTTCTTTAAATTTACATTTTAAACATTAGAATCTTTTTTAAAAATAAATTTTCTTTTAAGGATTTTTCTCTTTTTTGAATTATTTTCGTCAATAATAAATTTTAAAAAATCAAAATCTGATTTTTTTTTTGCTTCATTTCGAACCGTTTTTAAAGCTTTGTTGTTTTTAAGACATTTTGAATTCAAAAGAGAGAAAACAGTTGGCAAATGACTGTTATCAAGAGTCTCTTAAAAATTTAGTGGGCTTTTACAAAAAAACTAAATTAACAGAGCGACATAATTTTATACGACCATTAAAAGATTCAGGTCTTAGTTATTCTGAGTTGCGCGAACTTGGGTTTCCAGTTTCAAGGCACTTGTGGAATACATGTAGTAACACCTCTGACAGGAATAGAGGTAAACCTTTTCTACATTTTTTTAAAACTTTAAATACAAAGATCAGTCCATTTTTTCTAATGCTTGAATCCTAAATTATTTTATTTTAAAAAGGAGGTGGAGTTCCGATACCAGATGATTTAAGAGATTCTATTAAAAGTTTTTTATGTGAAAGATCCAGCATTTCTTCAAATAGAACTTTTAAAAACAAGGACCCACTTGATTCCGAATACAAAACTTTTCAAAATGCCCGTTACCTTGAAGATCAATATTCAGAGCTTTACAAGACATTTGAATTTTCATCCGAGATTTCTCAATCGACCTTTTACAAATACGCTAATAAGAGTGGTGAATTTAAAAAACCTTACAGGTGGACTGATATCTGTGACTATTGCGAGAAGGGTAAACGCCTAAAAAATGATATATAATCGAAAATGAAACAGTTGAATTACAAAAACGATGAAGCCTTTGACCCGATTAAAGTGATTGAGGAGATGGAAAAAAAAAAGACTGAACTCAAAAACCTCTTAAGTATTCAACCGGGAGAAAATGATGAAATGAAGAATGAATGTGACCTAATTGAATCATTGTTGAGTAACTTGAAAGACTATGATACAATACTCGTTCATAAAAATGGGCTGTTCATTACCTGTATATTATAAAATTTTTTTTATTGTCAGATTTTTTATTTTCTTGCTTAAAAAAAAGTTATTTTAATTAAGCAAGAATTTATTTTTTGACGTTTTTAGTTCATTGCTTAAAATTTTTTTTTTTTGCTCATTATATTTATATTATATCTTGAATTATTAATTTATAACCAAATAAATTTATTTTTGTCAAATATTATCACTTTTTGTCTATAATGTTTAACTCGACACATTTGGTAATTGAACTCAAAGCTAAATGTAAAGAATATAAAATTTCATATCAAGGTACCAAGGCTATTCTAATCGATCGACTAAACGATTTTTGTACCAAAAATAGTTTGGCAAAAGGAAAACTAAATTTAGCTATGGTGATCTACAAGAATGGATTGACAACAACTCAAACATACCAGATAATGAACATGAGCCATTTGTTCTTGATCATTTAATAGATTTTAATCCACTCATTCCTAGTGCTAGTAAAATAAGACTAACTTTGTCGACTAAAAAATTACTAGAGGTCGCTTCAAAAACTGGTCATATATGTGCAGACGCAACATACAAATTAACATGGCATAATTTTCCCGTTTTTCTTACAGGTAAGATAACAATTATTCTAAATTAACAATTATTCAATAAAAATATTCAATTAACTTATTTACAGGTACAACTGATCATCAAAAAAAAATTATAATATTTGCATTGAGTGTATGTACAGGTGAGACAGGTGATGATTTTTCGTTTATTTTCTCTTCAGTTAGAAAAATTCTTAAACGACTATTCGATTATGATTATCGTCCAAAAACGTTAGTTGCTGATGGGGCAGGTTCTATTACGAATGGCTTTATGGAGGCTTTTGATTACGACAATCACAACGAATTTAAGCGTGTAATGTGTTGGGCACATGTTGTAAAGAAGATAGATAAGTACATAGTTATGGTTTCAAATCAAGATTATCAGAATAAAATTTACGAAGATATAAAAATCTTACAAAAATCTTACTGCACTGAGTTGTTTACTCTTGGATTTGAACTTTTTGAAAAAAAGTGGAGTGATATTGGTGATGAGGCAGTCAAAAAATTCGTTGTAGGTTATTTTAAGAAAGAATGGTTCGTCTCAACAAATTCAGGTTGGTACGAAGGACTTACTCAAGGTGAGCACACTCCATCTACTGATAATGCTTTGGAAAGTATTAATGCTAAAGTCAAATCTATTCATACGTTGAGAGAACGACTGGCAGTCAATTCATATCTGAGAAACGCTAACGACATGCTTCGTAATTGGTCGAAAGACACATTGGTCGAGAAAAAGTTTTCTACATCCTACAAGGTAACTGCACAAACATGGACAATGGCGTATGACTATTTGAATTCAACTGATTCAATAATCAAAAAGTTTGGCAAGAATTCGAGTTTGTTTATTATGACCTTCAAAGAAAATCAGCAATTAATCAATAGCGATTTCATTCTAAAGAACTATCGTAAAATTAAGAATTTGGATTTTGATAAGCTATTCGAATTTAGTGATAAACTTAATATAATCGACTTTGTTCAGCAAAATTGGGCTACAAGCAAATGTAGCTGCTGGTTTTATTTAAAAAACTACCACTGTTATCATATTATAGCATTGGCGGTTAATCAAAATTGTCTTACGATCCCTAATCGGTACATAATGGTAGCGATAGAGCCGAAAAAAAAAGCTGGTAAGGTAGCTAAGGCAAAAAAAGCTTTAGAGAAACAGTAAATTTTTGTATATTTGTTAAAATTTGATGTTAAAATTCTGTAAATTTTTGTTTATTTTTGAAGCAAATGACTAAAAATAAAGGACATAAATTTAAACAATTAGGATATTATTACTTTGAAATAAATTTTGTAGCAATAAACTAATAAATTTGGACTTCAATTAATAATTTATGATATATTTTAGAACAGTTAAGTAATAAATTAGAAAACACAGGTAATATTTAGTCATAAAAATGTAGCAAGAATTCAAAGACAAGCATACAATAAGCATCATTTATCTGTTGATGAGCTAAATGGGAGAATATTAATAGAAGTTGATTTCAAACAAAAAATAACTGTCGGATTAAGTCCTCGGCAAGTAAATACAGAATATTACAATCAAATTAGCCGCTCTTGTCTTGGTAAAAAACATTTTTTGTTATTTAAGGATCACTAAAATAAAAAATTCAGTGAATTTTTTTTGTTTTTGATATGCCATTGCTGATTTTAGCATTATTAAGGTTATGAATTGATCACATTGATTTTTAGTTTCGTTAAACTAATGGATGAAACCTTACTAAATTTGTTTAAAAAAATTTTAAGGATTTGGTGTATATTTTCTCGATGACTCAAACAAGATTCAAATGATTAATTTTACTATAATTTCTTCTGATATGATTGAGGATGCAAGAGCTGTGATAAGAGGCTTTAGAATATTAAGAAAACAAGATTTTTTTATAGAAATCGAAAAACCGAGTTTTATTGTTTGGATGGATTGTGGGAAGCATTTTAGAAATTGCGAAGTTGTTGGTTACCTTTTGAATGAACTCGCTGAGGAAAAAATTCATGGTAATAGAATTGATCCAAAGTTTTTAATTTAAAGATTTTTTTTAAATTAGTTAACCTCAATTTCTTCTGCGAAAAACATGGGAAAAATTTAAGAGATTCACATTTTTCGTGTGTTTCACAATTCATCAAATCAGCTTCGTTTCGAAGGCGTTTGACTTCAACAAATGATATTGTTTCACAAATGGACAGAGTTCAACAAAAAACAGTTCAATCACCCAATCTACAATCTACATTGATTAATTTTATATTGTTCAGTCAGAATTACGGTCGAGTGAATTGGCTCCGGAAAATTAGTTCTGCCTAGCTCAACTCCGGTTCTCGGAATATTTTCGGGTAACAAATAACCTGACCGTATTTCTGGCTGACGTTTCATTTTTACATGATCTAATGTATAGTTATAAATTCTTGGAATATAAAAATAAATTGATTTGAAATTTCTCTGTACTGTTGAGTTATTTAAAAAAAAATTACTTTTTTTTTGAATAATTTGTATTTTTAACATACTTATCCATTAACTCGAAACAAATAATAACAAGGATCCAGGCGATGAATGTCGAAAGAGAAAGTAAATAACAAATCATAAAAATACATAAAATTTTTAGTTTTTCTCGATTATTTTTCTGTTCAAAATGAATTTTTTGTTTGATTAGCATATAAAAACAATAAGGGATCGTACCAACAAAAAGCAAAATTATTAGAAATAAATACAAAAACCATACTTCATCGAAAAAAAAATGAAAAAAAATGATGTAAATGAAAGCATTTGATACAAACGGGATTAGAAAAAAAAATTTCATACAATTCATAATTTTCAAAACAATAGACCAATAAATTTTAGAAAAATGTAAAAAATTTTTGAAAAAAAATTGAGTAATTCCAAAGCAAAGAGGTTGTGCATGTTTCTTTAGAAAATTTGCCTTTTAGGGGTATTTTATGGAATACCACAAAAATATGAAATTTTGTCTTATTTTTTGTGCAGATTTCGAATTTAACATTCATTTTGAATGATTTTCATGGGGGTATCCGCTAAATTTAATCAAAAATCCAACAAAATAAAAGAGGGAAATTCAGTTTTTGAAGGACTAAAGGAGCAAAATTAATATTTAAATTATCAAAATTATGAAATGGCTTTAATATTACTTCAGTTACAATTGCTAATCACAAAAAATGATTGATCACATTACTTCCTCATTTAAAACATAACAAAATAAGAATGATATTTGGATTACATTCAAATAATAGATATAATTTATGACCCCATCATGATCAAAGAACAAAGATAGATTTTTAGTATTTCTCATGGTCTCTGTAATATACAGTTAACTTTTTGTGGTATTCCAAAAAATTCGGCCTTCACTCATAGGACCCTAATCATTAAAGAAATTTTTTTTTTTTTAAATATTTTTATTAGCAGTTCAAATTCCTTAAAAAAAACTGTTTAATCATAATAATAGAAACATTGGTCGATTCTCTTATTTGAATCATTTACCTCTATATTTGTTGGGTTTAAATCATCTATAATGAAATATTTATTACATATATAAAATAAGCCTTTGAAATGGTTAGAAGAAGCTTTAAAATTACAAAATAGAAACTTATAACTATAATTGTTACATTTAATCTCCATTGGAACATCATTTACTTTTATGCTTTGCAAAGCATTCGTATCAATTATTATAAATGGAGGGGTCATTTCAAAAATATTTACATTTGCATATTCGGTCTTACAACGAATGCAGTATGATTGTTTATTGTTAAAATTAAAAATAGTTTCCTTTTGATTTTTTTTAAACTCTAAGTAAACTGAGCTTTTATTCGTCTCGCTTTTACAGTTTGGACAGTTGCTTTCTGAATATCTATATAACTCTTTAACATGTTTTCCAAAAAAATCATCGGAACTTCCATAACAATCTATCACAGTTTCTTGTGTAATATCCTCTACATTAAATTCACAAGTATCAAACAACCAATTCTTTTTCGCCTCATTCCATTTATTGTTATCAATCAAATTAACAATAAGGCTAATATTCTGTACAAGCTTTTTGTGTCTTGATAATCTTAAGGTTTCTAAAAACTTACTCGAAAGCTGTGATGTAACCCAAAGTGCAAATAAAAAGTAGTCGAAAGAACACGTATTACTAAAGAAAATTTTTCTGCCATTGACATTTACATTTCCACCCCACTTAGGAATTTTCGATACAAACAATGAAAAACACATTTCTTCATTGCATAAACGATCAATGCATTCTAAAGTCTCGTAATCTGTCTCGATAGGATTGAGTTTTTTCGGCGACCGTAAAAAGGTTTGAGAAAGATCTCTTTTGATCGGATCCAAATTCAACATTTGATCAATTATTTTATCTAAGTATCTATCATCATCATCATCAATATCTTCTTCGACAATATTTTCGTCATTCGACTTCTTTCGAGGAGAATCATCGTTCGAATCATCGGAATCGAAAAAATTTTGAAGGTTCTCAGCTGGCCAATAAATATCGTCAACATATTTAAAATAGGAAAAATAAAGAATTAAGGTTGCAACATGTGAGCAACAACCAACTGTCCTCATCCCACTCAAGCAAGTGCAGTACCATGATTTTATTGATTTAATATCATTCTTGTTTGGTTCAAAACTTACATAAGTTCGGTATTTAACTGTGCTTCTGAAACGAGATTTGATTTGAGCGAAAAGTAATTTTTCATTCTGTAAATCCAAAACCTTAGAATCGACCATTATTACTTTTCTACCATTTACGGAAAAATGTTGTCCCTAATATGATTTTGCTTGTTCAATTTGATAATTACCGAACGTAATTTCGTTTTTTATCTCATTGATTGTTAAAACTGAAAAATCATTGATTTCGGTAATCTCAATTTTTTGAAAAAAGCTTTTTTTATGGAGTTCATTTTCTTTGACTAAGTATTTGGAACTGTAACTTTTATTTTCATTTTTTTTGCCAACTCTACACTGTCATCGTCTGAATACAGATTTTGAAAATATTTGTTTATCAGAGCTGCTGCAATCTTGTAATCGATTAGAATATGCTCAAGATCGTCATTATCGACAAAATCTAGAGCTCGAAAAGACCTTTTTAAAAAAGAGTTGGTAACTTAAACCACCCAACGACACTTTGTTACAAGCCTTGATTTATTAGCATCAATTGTGTTCAATTGTGATGTCTACATCGTTGTAGACACCCTATAAAGTCTGAAAGACATCCAAAAATCCACGATCTAAGATTAATATATCGCCTGGCATTACGAATTCATTGAACCCATAATTTTTATCTTCCAGTATGTCACTTAGAATACTCGCGTCATTTCTTACTGCCGGATGTAGACCAAAAATGTCGACGATTCTACCATTAGTTGTTGTAGCGACGAACGGTTTTACCAAATTACATTTTTTATGGCTACTAAAGGTCAATCGCTGAAACGTATAATTAGAACTTTTTTGAACACGACAATAAGTACCATCACAAACTAAAATTAACTGATTATCATCTTTTGCAAACAGCTCTTTGGCTATATTTGTATTCTGCTTTAACCATTCATTTCTTTCCAAATGTTTAACTCCTAAATTATTCGGAACAAAAACGTCATTAAGAATGGTTCGAACTTGTTTTAAGTAGCGACATACGTCGAAATATGAATCGATTTCGAAATGTGTTGCAATAGCTCTTTGATCAAGTCCTGTCTTTAGCCAAAACAAATAAATCGCCAAGGCCTGAAGTTTCGTTCGACTGTTACTTTCGTTCATTCTCACAAGAAATTCGGCTAGTTCTAGAAATTGAACTCTATTAAAACTCGTATTATTTTTACACAAATTGTCCGTTATTGTTGACTGATCAGAGAACTTACTAAATATAGTGTTTCTTCGGCCGAATTTTAAAAATCGATTTATCATTTTTTCTGTTTTTTCTTTGTTGAGACGGGTTTCTTGACTTAAAATTGGGACTTGATACAGATGATCTTGTTTAATATAACCCGAGCTCTCCAAATGAAAACTACAGCATCGTGCATTTTCAGGGATATAAATGTTACCCTGGATAAGAGCATAATGTATTGCATCGTCTGAAATTGTGTGCAATTTTCTTGAATTGTTTGACCGACGACAAATAAAACAATAGCTATTTGTAATAATTGCTCTTGGTATTTCAACAAGGATTGATGGCTGCTCTTATGAATGTTTTTTTTGTTCCGATATTTGAATAGTTTGGGTGATAAATTCATCTAGAGGCTCAACCGGATTCACATCACTTATGTCTATCTGATTAGAAACTCCTAGAGATTGACTCACTCCTTGGTAAACTTGATCGAAATCTAAATTGGATGGAACCGATTGCCGTACTCCCGAATCAATTGTCAGCTGTGCACTTTTATCAAAAGCCCTACAAGCGTATTTTCGACAATTGTTGCAAATAGAATCACCAATGATTACAGTTTTGTCATAAGCTAATGATGCCTTATGGGCAATATTTTCAGAACCGACTTTACAAAAACTCTTGGTTTGAAATTGGTCGCCGCGTGTGTTGCCACCTAAGCAGAACTGGATACGACGGTTGTTTGAGCCTATCCTAGTTGAATTGTCATTATTTTCCATATTAAAATTAGCGAATTGTCTTTTAAAAATACTATAACTTAATTCTAAGCTAATAATGCATATAACGGAAAACTCTTTAAGTAGTAATAATAAGTTTTAAAAATGTCTTTGAACTTTTACTGCAGAGTGATAACCTTGACAAAAAAACCTTAAACTTTGAAAAGGAACCAAGAAAAAGTTTTTTTTTCAATTTTTTCGGTAATAATGAGAAAAATTAGTTTTCAATCGTTAAAATCACAATAAAATGATGCGAAGAGTATGGCATATAAAAAAAATTTTATACTTTTTTAACGCTGCAGGACACTAGATTTTTGTCTAAACTCTAAAAAAAAAATAAATTTTAGGGCTTACAGTACCATTTCGCCCTTTTTTCTAAAGGCAAAATTTGCATTGAAAAATGCACAACCTCTTTAAAAAAAAAAAATCCGGAAATTCGTTCACTATTAAAGTACATGATTAAAAAAAAGCCGGCAAAAAATTGAACCAAAAACATTTTTACAAATTTTAAAATTATTTATTTTTATAAGGGTTTGCAAAATTAAAAGAAAAATACTTTTGTTAGACACTTCGAAATCGTTTGTGTATCGTACATGTATAATTTCTTTTTAAGTAATGTTGTGTTATATTTTTAATATTTTCGTTGCAAAGATTACGAGAGAGAAAGAGATTTTCATTTCATTTTTTCTATTTTCGAATTAACAGCTAAAATTTTTATCCTTTTGTAGATAAATAAAATCTTAAGTTAAAAAAAAAAATGGATGATTCATTAAGAATACCACCACGACTCTTATTCTTAATATGTGGATTTTTTGTTTGTTACATTTATTTCAATGACAAAATCAATAAACCAGAATTCAAAGGATATGTTCACAGA
The DNA here is from genome assembly GCA_022207745.1 of Brachionus rubens. Classification (NCBI taxonomy): domain Eukaryota; kingdom Metazoa; phylum Rotifera; class Eurotatoria; order Ploima; family Brachionidae; genus Brachionus; species Brachionus rubens. The sequence continues at coordinate 214,539 of JAJVHD010000006.1, forward strand.
GCCTTAAAACCAGTAATGGGTAACAATACAAATCATACTTTGGTAGATCTTATAAACAGCAATGCCGGTTTGGTTTCCGCAGCATTGTCTACCTCTGCTGTAACATTAGTATCATATTTTCCTGTAGGTTTTAAAACAAACTACTAAAAAATAAAATTACTTTAAAAACCTTTTCTAAGACGTTTATTCGAGAACCAAAAAACGTAGTGTATGGTTTGCTGGCGACAGGCGCTATCGGTATTGCAAAGTACAAATTGGAAATAATTGATTGGGGATTTTATTCTGTTAAAAAATACATGCCAACAAGCCTAAAATTTGATGAAGACAAAGAGAAAAATGAGCAAAAAAACGAAACATAATTTTTTTTTGTAAACATTTTGAAAATTTATTTAATAAAGCTAAAGTTCAATATTATTTTTTTTTATGTTTAATACATATAACAGCATTAGTCTTATGCTTGTTTATTCCGGTTGTTCTCGACTTACAAAGTTTTTTTTTTTTCCGTTGAATCAGACAGTTTATCAATAAATCTACCGTAAATTCTCGAAACTTACTACATGTGGCTTTTCTAAATCTAAGATTGAATATAAAAAAGACCTAGCAATAATTTTTATATCATTACCGTGAATTCTCGAAACTTAGTACATTTAACCTGAAAATTCGGTTTTTGTTGAATTTTCTGACTGGTTAAAAAATTCAGCAAAAACCGAATTTTCAGGTTTAGTTATATGTACTAAGTTTCGAGAATTCACGGTAATGATATAAACATTATTGCTAGGTCTATTTTATATTCAATTATAGATTTAGAAAAGCCTTATTTGACTATTAAAAAGTTTGTTTTTTTCCTCGTGTGATCTATTTAGAAGACCTGATCTATGAATCACCTGATCTATTTAGATGTATAATCGTTTATATTTAATAAGACTTAAACATGGAGGAATCACTCGATAATATTACCATGGTATAAATCTGAAAACTTTAATTTGTTCCATGATACAGTTTCGTTTTTGTACCCATTTTAGGACCGGCTTTTTGTGTTCATGGAAATAATCAAAAATTTCTTTGGATCGAAGCATATGTTGTGAATCTGGAATTAAAGAGGAATTAAAGAAAAAAACAAAATTTAAACACAAAATAATTTTTATATTCGTAATTAATTTTAGCATCTCAATTAGCTACAACTCAAGATCTTTCAAAGAAAATTTCAAAGTTTATTTATTTTTCCAAAACTTATTTAAAAAAAAAATTACCAAGATTAAATTTTGTGTCCCACATCAAAATTGCTGCCAATTTACCGAAAGAAGTTAAAGTAGCAGTCTGATGACTTAGTTCGTTGTATCGCTCTTCCAATTGTTCGAGTTGGTTATGAAAATCTAATATGCTTCTCTCATTAGAGGCATTTTGAGAAACTGATGTTGGATCATTCTCTAACAAACCGATAAGTCTTCTTTTAGTTTTTTGAGGAAGATTTATTTTCAATTTTTTATTTTGAACCAAATTAATCAATTGAAAATCATCGACTTCTTCATTATCATTTCGATTAATTTGGGTTTTTCTATTAACCCTACTTGATGCTACTAGACTCATATTTATTTTCTTTAAAAACAAAATTTCTTAAATATATTTGCAAACAATAAATGAAAAAACTGACGATTAAAAAGCTGAAGCAAAAAAAGTTAGATATTGTACATGTTTGAAAAAAAAAATTATTTTGAAAAATGAATGAAATTGAAGAGTGTCACGATTCTCTGGATTCAGGACTAAGGTTAGTCGAAAACGACATCTTTGAAACATTCAATTTAGAACAAAACAAGACTTTCGAATTGATTGATGATGTTTATTTTCATGTAATGAATAAATCAAATTATGCTTCAGACCATTCAAGAATGGACACAATTAATTCCAGTTATCATCTTAGATCGAAAGAGAGTTGTAAATTGAAAAACACAAGGTACATCAACCAAAAAATCAAGCCATATCGCCATAGAAAATTAATTAAAATTTTAAGAGAAAAAAATTTACTTTCAAAAAAGTTTAAAAAAAATGACTCACCTAAACCGAGAAAACAACAAAGTTTTATTTGTGATTTTTTAATAAGATATTTTTTTTTTTTTTTTTAATGTATTTTATTAATTCTAACTTTAGTCTTAAATAAAAAAAACTTCTGTATAGAAGATTTATTTTAAAAAAATCAAAATTTTCGATACGAAAAAAATTTTATTTGTCGTTTCTTCATTAACTCATCGTCTGATCGCTTTTTATACCTTTTTTTAATTCTTGGCTCATATGAAAGGTCACCTTTAAAATTAAAATTTACTCGGTTTGGTCATAAAAAATAATCATTACGGAGCTTTTTGACTGAACCAAAGGTTGTTATCACTCAATTTAAGCATATCAATTATTTAACGACAAGGAATTAATGAAACTAAAACAGGGAAAGGGACCTTAACATTTTTTATAGAAAATTTATCTAAATTACGGACTCATGGTACGGTTTTAAAACAAGGATTCTGAATCCAAATAATTTTCTCTTTTCTTTGATATTAAACGAAATACTAGTGCTGGCAGTCGACAAATGAACCAACTGGACTAAAACAAGAATGGTAAATTTTCACACAGGGTGCATACTTGCAAATTGTAGACCTCTTAACCTGCATGAAAATGGTACCCTGATTGTTATGAAAGAGGCATTCCTTAATGAGAAAAATGGACTAAGTTGAATTTAAAAATGATTTTCAGTTGCAACTAAGTCCATTTTTCTCATTAAGGAATGCCTCTTTCATAACAATCAGGGTACCATTTTCAAGCAGGTTAGAAGGTCTTCAATTTGCACGTATGCACCCTGGGTAAAAATTTACCATTCTTGTTTTAGTCCAGTTGGTTTATTATTCGACTGCCAACACTACGAAATAAAAAAATTTTCCGTATTGTTGTTCAGATTAAACCTCTGTCACAGCACTTTATTTAATCGATTAAAAGATCGTAATTATTTAAATTTGTTTTTGAAATATACTCGATGGTTCGTATTTTTTGATCGAAAAGTCCTGATTCGTAAATTATGCGCTACTGAACACAAAACTACAACGCTTCCGTTGTAAATTGAGTGGAACTTAATATATTTGGGACAAAACCGAATCGTAGAAAATAAAACATCGGTTTAAAAAAAGATTGATAAAAAAAGGCAAAAACTTTTTTAGTTTTATGTTTCAATCTCGTTTATAAAATCAGTGTTTTGATTATTAAGTTTGTTTCAGTTTGTAAGATGGAGAATTTAGTGAATCGGTCCATAATAGAAAAAGTCTCGGTCTTAACTAATCATTAAACTGAATAAGGTTCATCTTAACATGATCAGTTTAAAAATTTGAAATTGAATCTCAACATGCATGATACATACAAGGTTTGCTTGACCGGAAATAAGGATATAACCTTTTGTAAAAAATTAACACCCAAACAACTATAAAATTACCAGTTATAAATGTCCCTTCGATCGTCAAAAATATTATTCGAAAATTTTCATTTGTAAACTTTAGTTCGAGTCTTCCATTAGCCAAAAAAAATTTAAGCGTGTTTTTATCGGCCAAACAAAGAACACACATTAAATTTCTCTTATATATCTACTCGTTAAAGGTATAAAATCAATTAAAAATTAAAAAATCTCAAAAAGATAATAAAACAATTAAAATACCTTGTGAGTTTTTAAATGATACTCAAAGTTATGATCATAAAACATTTTATCATTAATATATAGAATTGATAGAAGGCAAGAGTCGTTCGAACTATCGATTTCAATTTTGCATTGAACTTTTTTAGTCAGTAAAACATGGTCATCTTTAAAAGACGAGAAGAAATCGAGACATTCGATGAAATTGAGTGACTGACTTGCTGTCATCTAATATAAAAAGAAAATTATAGCAAAAAAAGAATGAAAAAAATGTTAAAATAAAGAATAAAATTTTTTAATTAAATAATTGAATAAACAAAACAAAAGTTAAAAAAACTTAATAGCTGATAAAAAAACTTCTTAAAGTTTTGTTTAGGCCATGTTTCAACTTATTCAAGTAATGGAATCAATACCAGTAATGGAATCATACTTTTTAAGGAATTAGAAAAACTTTGATAAATAAAGTTTTTTTTTATTCTTAAAAATGTTTGAATTCAATTACTGGTATTGATTCCATTACTTGAATAAGTTGAAACATGGCCTGAACAAAACTTTAAGACATGGTTCAACAAACTCCAGTAATGGAATCATACTTTTTAAGGAATTAGAAAAACTTTAATAAATAAATTTTTTTTTTATTCTTAAAAATGTTTGAATTCAATTACTGGTATTGATTCCATTACTTGAATAAGTTGAAACATGGCCTAAACAAAACTTTAAGACATGGTTCAACAAACTCCAGTAATGGAATCAAACTTTTTAGCAATGAAATAAGTTTTAAAATTCTAAGCTTTTTCAATCCTTTTTTTGTTCTCAATAATTCTTTAAATTATTATCTTAATTTGTCAATTTTCTTTAAATGACCAGTTTAATTAGAAATTTTTTATTTTTAATAATAATTTAAAGTATTTAAGGGTCAAGATTTTAATGTTGAAAGATTATCAAATAACATAAAAATTAAATCATCTGGATAAAATTAGTGAAATTAAATTTAATATTTTTTTATTGCAAAACTTACCCCCAAATATTTTTTTTAAAAATATATTTCAATTTCAAATCTTTTTCAATGTATTTTTCAAACTTGTATGCAATTTATTAATAAATGACGAAAAAATTCACCAAATATATGAGTTATTATTTTTAAAATTGATGAGAGCAGATTGTAGTTTTGAATGAGAAATAGTTTTGAATTTTATTTTTTGTTTTATTTTATTCTAAAATTAGCCTTTGGAATTTCACAATAGACTCTAGCCCACACGATCTTTAAATCGACTTAATAAATCAGTATCCTTACCCTAAATAACAACAAAGGGTAAGGAATTGTCTGATTTTAAATTTTTTATTTTCCGATTTTCGATTTTTGTAGCTAGAGAAAGACGCGGAGCGCTTTCAGAGAAATATTTCAATACAAGGCTTTGTAATATCTCATATTTTTCAAAGTTTAAGTGATATAATCTTTTCGAAAATCTTATCATTTATTTGTTAAAAGATTCTATTAATCGTATTTTTCTTAAGATCAAAAATAGATCGGAGAATCCAAAATGGATTCAAAATTATTATTGGAAAATATATTAACATTATGAATTGCGCAAATATTTTTGATGTTTTTTGAAAGATATTTCGCTTTTCCTTTTGAAAAATTTAAAGAGATTACATAAAGGCTGTTTGGTTGAAAATAGTTCTCATAGAAAAAGCGCTATACTTTCTTTGCTTCAATTCGAAACTTGGTAATGTAAAAAATTTTAAATCAGACACTGATTTTTAAGTTAAATATTTTGGTGGTAAAAGAGTCTATTTGTTTCGAAGGCTTATTTTAAAAAAGATAGATAACACTAAGATTAATTTGAAACAATCCTTTTTTGAGAACTACAAGATGACTTAATTTAACTTTAAATATGTTAAAATTTATTTTTTTAAGGAATTTTAACTTTTTAATGAGCTAGAGGATGAATTTTTTTTAGTCTAAATATGGTTAAAAAACTCTTTTTAAAAATTCAGTAACTATTTTTTTTCTCGTTAAACTAAATTGAAAAAAGTGTTTATCAAATAAATAATTATTTAAAACAACCATTGAAATTGAAATAGGATCTGATTCAAATCAAGTGTTTTTGGAATCCAACTTGAATATTTTAAATTGGAAATTTAAACATTATGCCACTCTTGCGTAACAGAAAAAATAAACATTATTAAGCGGATAAAAAAAGTTTTTTTTTGAAAATTTCCAATTTGAAATGATAAATTTAACAAAGATTTATTAAAACTAGGACCTAATTCAAATCCAGCTTCATTCGATTTTTTTTTGTAACAAAATAAAATTAACATTTTTCCTGTTCAAATAATTCCAAAGAGAAATATTATCTATTAATTTTTTTTTATATTTAGATGTAGCAAAATTGTTACAACTTGTAGCAGCTTGAATAATAGAAAAATCACTTATGGTTCAAAAGTTATAAGCAGTAGAACGAATTGAAATGAGTGAATTGAAAAAAACTTCACAGCCCCGCCACTATAAATTTTCTCCTTAATCAAAAAAGTCGGATACGAGTTTGAAACCGGATCAATATTTATCAAGAGAGATACATTTTACTGTTTATTAAAGATTGGAAATAAATCTAAAGCCGAAAAAGGTACTAATAAAATCTTACAATAATTGACGTGAAAATTGTTTCATGAATTTATAGATGATATTATAATTTATACAGAAGTTTATATTGCTTTATTTTTTATTAAGCGCAGTACTTTTTTTGGATTATTTCATTTTATTTTAAGTCAAGTCGATTTTGGAAATAATTTTAGAAGAACCAAGTTTTTCATAAACAGTGGAATGTATCTCTCCTGACATATATTTGCTAAATTGTTAACTCTTTTAACGCATTCGAATTTTTTCATTCAGAAGAAAGTTTGGCAGAAAAGTACGATTGTACGTGTACGCTGAGGGTACGCCTGTTTTTCACTAACAGTGATGTAATTATGTTTTAAAATTTACCTTTTAATTTTACGACAATGGTGTGTAGATATTTGTGTATCCTCAACTAAAGCACCATTTGGATTTAAAAAAACAAAAAAAAATTCAGTTCTATTATCGATTGATTTAATTAAAAAAAATATTGGTAAGTATTTGTCGTAACAATTGTATGAAAAATTTGAGGAGATTTCAAAACTATCAATACGATAACACGAACCTTCATGATCACATGTTTGAAGGAAAATAGAACCTATTACATTAGGTCTAAAATTAGACAGATTCGGAGTCTTTGGTTCATTCGCTAAATTGACAACTGGAGAAGATGGCGTTGATTCAATTGCCTCTGTATTTTTTGATCCTGTTGAGGTTACACTTCTACTTGGGTGACAATAAGACACAGAGAGGAGAATAAAAACGAGATATAAGGTAATTTCTTACAAAGTAAAGAATTTAGAACTTAAAAATGAAAAAAAAATATATCTAAATAAAATAATTTGTTGGAAAAAAAATCTCAATTCATATTCTTTTAAGTTCTACTAAAAATTCGTATTAAGTGTTTGAATTGATACAAACATAATGTAAAATGCATTTTTGAATAAAATACTGAGCTTGAATGAATTTTATCTGAAAAAAATTTGCATAAAATAAATAATTTTTAGGCCAACGAGATTATGATAAAAATTCATTTTAGAATTTGTTTAATAATTTTAAAGCGAAAAAATAAGAATAAAATTAGAAAAGCATTTTTTATCAATCGATACAGAAAAGAATTGAGAAAATAACCGAAAACCAATTTTTTTAACATGTTAATCGATGGTTATGGTCTCCAATCATCTTTGTATATAATTATATTTCCCATCATTAATTATCAATGACAAACTAGATTGTTTATTAGTAAAGAATTTTGTATATAGTTATTTATTATTATTTTCTATATTTAATAAACGCATGATTTGTTTTACGTGCCTTATAAATATGAGCACGATATCTACAATCGGGAGAGCAAAAATTTACTAGTTATATTTTTATAAATAAACTATTAAAAACAAAACTTTATTCTCTCAGTCCACTCAATCTGATAAGTTAAGTTAGGCCAAACAAGACGTACAACAAACATCCATATTTAATAAAAAATATTTAATAAAATAAATAATTCTTTTTCGGTCAATAAAAAATTCGTATTAAGAGTAAGGATCGATACGAACATAATGTAAAATCCATTTTAGAATAAAATACTGACTGACGAAAAAAATTTGCATATAATAAATAATTTTTAGGCCAACGAAATTATGATAAAAATTAATTTTTGATATTTTATTAAGCGTTTTAAGTTTCTAATTTATTTCAGGTTTTTATTAAGTTAATAGTTTAGTACCTCTTCACTCATTTATTTTACTAAAGTATTTTTTCGGGTACACCATCAATTCGAAACAAGTGCAGCTAAAATGATGTTTAAGTTCTTTTTCTTTTTAATTAGAATATTCATTTTTATTTATTTTTAAATTTTTTTTGCTAAAAATCAGACTTAAAAATGGAACACACGAATTATGCATCGGTTTCGGCAAATGCGACGGTTAAAATGATTTATAATTCGCATTTAATTTTAGCCGAAAATTTGCCAACCTTTCAATGGAAGTATTTACCAAGATTAGAGCTAAGCGTCTTCAATATAAACTTTCAGTGTCTAAAAGTATGAACAACAAAATATTTTTTTTAAAAATCCTTTTTAATGACATCTATTTGGAACTTTCTGTATATTTATATTTTCAAAAAATAATTTTTAAAAGAAAAAAAAATACAAATATGAAACGGTGGCTGTACTAGAAGAATGGTTTTTAAAGAATGTTGATAAACCTTACGCATCCAATAAAACTAAAGAAATGCTTTCTAAAAAAGCAAACCTATCTGGAACTCAAGTGTCAAAATGGTTAATAAAAAGAAGAAATAAACCGAAAAAAGAACCACAAAATTCGAAAGAACGTCTTTCGGGTCTTATCTATTATGTGACCAATTGATCACCTAATAGGTGACCAAAACATTTTTAAACGATAGGTGACCAACCTTGGTCACATGACATGTGAGCAAAAAATTGGTGACCAAATTTAATTTGAATTTAAAACTATATAAAATACGTGACCAAGAATTTTTTTAAGTGACCAAAAAAAATTTTATGTGAACATAGTCTAAATTACGTGACCAGTTATTACCGTGACAGTGGTAGGTAACTAAATTCGAAGGAGTTATAACATGGGCGATATGGTACGTGTTAGATGTAACAACTTAAAAAATCAGATTTAATTACATGTACTAAGTTTCGAGAATTTACGGTAGTTTATGTGACTGATCTTGTTTCTTTAACGACTTAAGGGCTCAGTAGCGGATTTTTTCTCTGAGCCAACTTGTGAAAACTGTGTAGAATAGCGTGCGCCTTCATTTGGGGTATCTATTTCTGCTTTGCTTTGAACCTTGGGATGGAATCAGTTCAGCGTCTGTTTATAATGCACAGAAATATAATTTTACATTTTGAAGGGTAAATGTGTTAAATTTAATAACGAATTCGTGTTTAATGTGTGAGGTTTTGGAGAAAAGGGATTCATAGATTTATGGTTTTATGTCTGAAAGTTGAAACATTATAATGCAATTAAAATTATGTGACCAAACTTTAAATTATGTGATCAAAGTTTAATTTATGTGACCATAGTTTAAATTATGTGAACAAAAAATTCATTTTCTAAATATTTTTTGGTCACCAATTTTTTGCTCACATGTCATGTGACCAAGGTTGGTCACCTATCGTTTAAAAATGTTTTGGTCACGTATTAGGTGACCAATTGGTCACATAATAGATGAGACCCCGTCTTTCTTTGGAGTAAAAATTGATTTTAAAAAATCAATTTGACTCTCTAAGCGATCATCCAAACAAGGAAGAGGTAAAACAATTGGCAAGTTCTTTGAATATCTCCGAAAAAAGAATCACTCATTGGTTTAAATAAAAAAAGATTTGAAAGAAAAAAACAATTTTAACGATTGTAAAACTTAAATTTTTTAGACGTTTCGAAGTTTTTTTCAATTCACTTAGTTCAATTCAGCTAGACTTGAATTACTTTTCCTGTTGGAGTTGATAATATCATTCTGAGAAGTGCTACAAGTTTTTCGAATTTTGCTACAACCAGGGTACCTTTATGGTAAAACTTTGCATTTTTATGCATTTTTTTCGCCGTTCAAAAAAAATTCTAAAATTGCGAAATTTATTTTACAACTTAAATAAGTAGCAATTTTCAAAATGAAATTATCAAGTTTAGCTGGAAAAGTAATTCAAGTTTGGCTTAATAAAATTCTGTGAATTGAAACAAACTTCGCCGCACAACTTTTTTAAACTTAAAATAAATTATAAAAACAAAAAAAACTGTCTCATTAACTAAATTAAAAAAAACAATTATTATGAGTAATATCTTTTAAATATCAAATAAAAACAGCTTTAAATAAATAAGAGAAGCTATGGTTGCAATAACAATAATTATTTGGTGACAGCAAAATAAAAAGTTAATATCCTTGACAAAAAACAATCCGCAGAACTATCCTTGACATCCGATATTTGAAACATCGTCCTTCGTTAATCCGGCATAATCAATTGTCGAATAATTTAAGATTTCCCATTTTCCGTATTTATACAATATCATTGAATTTTTAATCCGTCAGTTTCGAGAAAACTTGTAAAATGTTCTGTTTCAGATTTGGCCGGCTTAGAAAGACTTAGATTTTGCTGAATGCATTCTTTATTGAATTTATCAAATTGCTTAAACAACAACTCCCTGAAAAAAAATATTTATAGTAGAAATATTCATACCATAATCATAAGGTTTTTGAGTTATTAAACATTGCCTTTAACAATGCCATCGCCAGTCCCAAGCCTGGATGTGAAAATTGGAAAGCGGCGATGTTGCTGTCATTCCAACACCGTTGTAAATGTGCTGTATTACGTGTACGTGAATCTACGGATCACGTCCGTGTCTTGTTGCATTGGGATGCCGCTGACTTTGACCATCACTCTGTATACTAGCCTGGGAACGGGTTCAAGAGATTGTTTTACAGCAGATCAATTTAGTAAAAGCTGAATCTCGAGTTACAAAGTTAAGTATTCTGCAAAATGTAGAATAGTTACAATAGCATAGTCGTAACCAACACAGCTCCAATTGTTGTTTACATACTTTCTAAGGTGAAAATTGTTTAAAAATCTAAGGTTTGTTAAAAAACCAATTGGATCAAGATTCCTGTATTATTCAATTAGGACATATTCACAAATTCTTTTTAACAGTTAAACAAAAAATTATTTGGAAAAAAATCTCTCAAATAAATAAGAAAAACCTTTAAAAATTGCAAACAAAATAGTAACTTTGACTAAATTATGAAAGGATATGGTTGCCACAAATGAGTCGATTGCGGCACCTGCTAATTCTGTGAAAAACGTTATTAAATCTATTGTTTGCAACAAAAAGCCTTTTAGTAAGATATAAATTAAAAAAATGTTTTAGTAAAATGATTTAGTCTTTTACCTTTAAGAAGCTTGGTCGTTGGGAACAAAAATTTTTCAAAAGGCCAAAAAAATCAAATCGCTTTAACCATCTTACATAATCCGAGTTACAATCTTCATAATTCTGTTCAAGCTCATCATACTTTTCTTTAACTTCGATTGAAAAAAGTAAAGGTGAAGTTTGGAGTAAATTTTTGGAGCAAAACAAATTCATAAATGAAAAAAGTTAATAATTTTTTATCCAAAATTAAAGTCGATATATTTTTCATTTTTTATTTATTGATACTTGAAATCTATACTGACTTTTTGTTAATTTTATTTTAAATCTAACAGCATTAAAATTTTTAAAAAAAAATCGAGAATAAAAATTATGTAACGTTCATTCTATTAAATAAAAATTTGAATTTGTATTTCAAAAATCCTGAGCTGAGAAATTAATCACGACGACCTGTTTCAACATCCGTGCAAAGACTCACTCGAAATTATCACTCTGATTTTATAAGTCAGGAAACTTCAGTACAAGTTAACTGGATATTACCACTGATCACATCTTTTAATCTTTTCATCAAAATTTTTTTTTTTTTAAGTGTGACTCTAATCGTTTGTTTTTTTTTATATACAACATCATCACTGACAAGGTCAAAAATTGGTTGATACCCACCCAATCCAACACTTATTTTGCTCGGAAATCTCTTCTAACTTTGATCAACTCAAACGAACATCGATTTTATTTTAGTAAAAATTCAATTTTAAAAGCGTCTAGTAATCAAGATCTTAATCTCGATCTAAAATCTCGGACTAAACCAACAAACGATTAGTATTTTTTAAACATTCCTTATCCATTGATTTAAACGATAATGTTCACTTGGAAAAACAAGCAATGCATCGTCTATTACGTCTGGGAAACAAGATTAACTTTACAGACATCGATTAAGTTTAAGATTTTAGTGAGTATTTTAAAATAATGTGCAAACAAATTTTCTTGAAAAGTTTATTATTTCTTTCAGGCTCCCATTATAAAATTCATTTACGATATGGTGAAACTTGTTCAATTATTAGAGTGATTTATAAAATTTTTCCTTTTTTTTTTGAAGTTTTTTGTCTTACTAAAAATATCTTATCTTCAAAATATACACCATTATGCTCAGAAAGTAATTTACCATTTTTGGCTTTTTGAGAAAACAAACTCTAGGTTTCAGTTTCGACTTGGTCTTGGTTAGTAAAATTCCTATTTTACATGCATCGAGGGCAAAATGTAAATAATTTTAGATTTTTTTATTTTCATATTTTTAGATTTTTAAAACAAGAAAAAATTGCAGTAATAAAATTAAAACTTTTGCAGTAAACATCTTGAAAATAAAACACAAAAAACATATAAACTACTAAATATTCATTATTTTTAGGGTTGGTCGACCGGTTTAAAAAAACCGGTTTCTAACCGGTTATTACGAAAAAAAAATTTCTTTTCCAACCGGTTTGCTTAACCGGTTTTGATTTCTGACCGGTTTAATTAACCGGTTTTTTTTTTTAAACCGGTCTGAAAAACCGGTTAAATTTCTAAAACCGGTTTTTTAACTGGTTTTCATCAGAAACTGGTTCAAATAGAAAAAATTTAGAATGTTAATTATAATGTTTATTAAATTTTATATTTTTTTTCTTAAAAAATTATTATCTGATTGGCCTAAAATACTTTCTAAACTAACCATGATTTTAAACAAAGCAATTCTTCTACCGTATTTGAATGAAGTATTGTTCTATTTTTATCGATTGTTAGACCACCTAATGAAAAAGTTCTATCAGAGGGAACACTAGTAGGCATCGACGCTAAGTAATCTTTTGCCATTTTTGAGATAATCGGAAAGCTTTTCTGATTTTCTTTCCACCATTGCAAAACGTCAGCTTCATCTGAATATTCAATCGGCGGTTGTAAAAAATATTTGTCTATTTCTGTTAAATCGTTTGTTCTTGTTTTCGTTACCTTTGAAATCATCCTCTGTACCAACGTTTTATTACCCTCATTTAAATTCTGACTTTCATGATTTATGTTCGTTTGAGTCAAATTTTCATTCTTGTCTTGATAAGTTTCAAACACTTCTTTGAACAAATCCATCGCCCTTTTTTTGTTCCCTTTTCCTTCAATATAGGCGATTTTGAAACGCGGATCGAGCATATGACAAATAATTGAGTAATCTTTTAATTCTGGCCAATAATTATCGAATTTCGTCTTCATCGTTAAAATCGAATCCCAAAAAAACTCATAATCTTTGTTTTTTAAACTAGTATTCAAATGATCTTCTATTTGCTTGAAGCATGGATAAAGTTGGGATGATACAACTTTTTTCTCATACGAAAGATCAATTGTACCTTAATAAATAATGAAAATTTTTATTAATATAAATTCTGCTAGTTTGTTTAAAATGTTTTACCTTGATTAAATGGTTCGAGAAATTTGCAAACATTATTAGCTAGTTTCCAATCTTCATCTTCGATTGGACCATAACCGGTAGCTTCCTTTGAATTAATTAAAACCGAAGCTTCTGACAATGACTCCTTTATTTTTATTTTCAACATCTGATGGGTTGAATTCCATCTAATAGGAACGTCGAGTACTATTTTCAAAATAGGTTCATTGTTATTTTTTAATAGACTTTTGAGATCTTGCGACAGTTTTGAGGAATTATGAATCTTTTTGCAGTAGAATCTAATTTTCGATATTGCTTTTGAAATTAATTCGTCGCCCAATCCAGCCTGTACCACCAAATTCAAAATATGGGTCGCACATCTAATATGAGAAAAGCCTTCGCTTTCATTTGTTAGCATTTCAGAAGCTAAAACCATATTCGCAGCATTATCAGTTGTAATTGAATGGCATTTACCTTTTAAACCATAAATATCAAGAACCTTTAAAATAAGAATATAATAAAAAAAAATAATTTTTAGGTTTTAAAAAATTACCTCATCAATAGCTTCCTTGATAAAATAAAATAGGTGTGGAAAATAAAAAACATCAAGCAGGAAACTCATCAATTTCCATTCCTTATTTATAAAATGGCTTGTAACTGATAAATAACTATCTTTAGATATTGCAGTCCATATATCTGTCGTTACACCAACCTTTGAATCAAGTAAAGTAAATATGTTTTTTACTTCACATAAGACCTCTTCGAACCTTTTTTTAACCATTTCTCGAACTGTTTTTCGGTCTGGGAGTTTGAACTTAGGGTTTAGGCCGCAAATAAATTTTCTGAATTTTTTATTGTCGGCTAGCGAAAATGATTGAATATCATCAATCAAAAATTCGATAAAAAGATCAGATACTTTATCTTGATCGCCAAAAGCTTTTCTAGTGATCTTGGGGCTTGTTGGTTCTTCTGGAATAAGCTCAGTCACTATATAATCATTTATATTGTGGACATTAGCTAAATGGGTGGCCAAGCCACTTGTACCTGTCGTTAGATTATAATCTTTTGAACAATCACCAACTTTGCATAAAATCTTGGTTGTGGTCTTTTCCATATGTTTCCATACAAAACTCTCAATTCTCCGAGTTGCATCATTTTTTCTCTTTGTTGCAGGTGAAACCACATCAGGATTTGTTTCAGACATTTTAATTGAGTTTGGTTGGAAGTAAATTTAATTTTAATTTTAATTTTAATTTAATCAAACATATATTTTCAGAAGCTTTTATATCAAATAATTTTTCTAAGCTTTGTTAAGTTTTATGAGTCCTGGATATCATGTTAAAAAGAGAACAATAAAAAAACGATTTTCATCATGAAAAGAAAGTTTGAAAAATTAATGTTCTTTTTAAATCACACTGAAATGCTGGATAATCATGATTGAAACTTAAAAAATAATCTTTATTTTGTAAAACAATTTTCATCAAATGAAAATTTGGCTGTTTGATTTTTGATTTCTTAAATAAATTGGC
The DNA here is from genome assembly GCA_022207745.1 of Brachionus rubens. Classification (NCBI taxonomy): domain Eukaryota; kingdom Metazoa; phylum Rotifera; class Eurotatoria; order Ploima; family Brachionidae; genus Brachionus; species Brachionus rubens. Next base: position 229,627 of record JAJVHD010000006.1, read on the forward strand.
TTAATGCTTTTTTTCAAAATGATCAGCCAATTTTTAAAACAAGACCTCAGCGTTATAATTTTATTTTTGGAATCTATGTATTAGAAAATAATTTTCTTGATTAAATTTAAGATTGAAAAAAAAACTTTTTATATCTAACCGGTTTGTTTAACCGGTTTTTTGTTTTTAACCGAATTTCTAACCGGTTTTTTTTTTCAAACCGGTTGAATTAACCGGTTTATATTCTAAACCAGATTTAGAAAACCGGTTTAGTTATGTTAACCGGTTTCTGCTAACCGGTTTAAAATCAAACCGGTCGACCAACCCTAATTATTTTTCAACAAAAAAAAACATAATGATTGGAAATAATTCGTTCAAAAATTATCAAACAACAGTTGAACTTGAAACATGTCAACAATTCAGACTATTATGCTTTTTCGTTTCAAACATTTGTTGCTGGGGCTCAATGATACCGTGAAGGATTTGAATTTAAAAGAGTTGATTTGGGTTTTGTATTCTTTTATTAAAAATATTATCATAGTAATTCCGTTCGTTAGAAGGTGTCTTCGTTAGCCCCTCTACGAATAACTTAATATCAACTAATGTTTCCTTTGGTGCGAATGTGGATGAAATGAAGGAACTGTTATTGGCTGAATCGGACTATCGGACGACAAAAGATATAGAAGAGAAAAACGAGCTTTTAATCAGAGAGTGTTTCAATTTCAAAATGATTATTAATCTTTTTTCTCGTTTAGAAAACCGATACTTGACACATTACTTAAGTGATGGGAGTCGACTCACTCTTTATATTAAGATGTCAAATGTGTACATAGTTAGTTGCAAAACTATTTATGAAGTTGAAGTATTAGCCGACACACGATCAAAGAATTAATCAACAGCCAGTTACATACAATGATAGCGGTTCAAAAAGGACTGGGTACTTGACAATTGATGGAATAATAAAGTCAGTGTCGGACACTTAACCATGTTCCAAGATTACTCAATACATACAACTGCCTACAACCGATAAAAACTTATTCAGGCTGAGACATGAAACCCATCTTGCATACGATGATCAACTTCAATATTTTAAAATAGACTACTTAGCGAATAAGATAAAAGAACCTGATTTTCACCACAACTCAATCTTACTAGATGGTGTTGATCTACTTTCAACATTTCAAGAGGTAACGAATCATGGTGTTAGACGATGGTTATGGTCTCCAATCATCTTTGTATATAATTATATTTCCCATCATTAATTATCAATGACAAACTAGATTGTTTATTAGCAAAGAATTTTGTATATAGTTATTTATTATTATTTTCTATATTTAATAAACGCATGATTTGTTTTACGTGCCTTATAAATATGAGCACGATATCTACAATCGGGAGAGCAAAAATTTACTAGTTATATTTTTATAAATAAACTATTAAAAACAAAACTTTATTCTCTCAGTCCACTCAATCTGATAAGTTAAGTTAGGCCAAACAAGACGTACAGGCAATTTGAAGTTACGAATCAATAGCTCAATTCATAAATCGATTCATTTAAAATCTAATTTTTTAAGTCTTAATACAGGGGGTATCAGTAAGAAAAATTTTCAACACAAGGTCCATTTAAAAAAAAAAACAAGGTTATACCCCCCCTCCCCATGTAAGAAAATTACATAGGAGCCGAAATTTTGGACCCCCCCCCCCTCCTTCAAAGCTATTTTCAACAACATGTAAAAATTTTAACGTATTTTGTCACAGATAACATAATTCTTTTGTTTACAAAGATTTAAAAGTTGAATTGCCGCTTCGTTAAAAAAAATATGGGATTAAACAATCGCTTTTATTTTTTTTTCAAAAAAAAAATTTCTCATGAGGTCTTGAGGGGTATGTCTTTGATTTATCAAAGTTGAAAAAAAAATTTTGATTTCAATTTTTTTCTCGTCATATACCCCCCCCCCTAAATTTCTGACCATTTCATGTAATTTTTTTTATGTTAATTAGTAAAAAAAAATGTAATTTTTTTTCAATTTACTAAGAAAAACCCCCCTCCCCCCCCCTACCTTGTGTGTAAGATTTTTTTTTTTCGTACCCCCTGCTTAATATATCTTTAATATACAACAAAAAATATGGCTAAATGTGACAAAGAGTGTCACACCTAAAAATATTTTATTAATTAAAAATTGATTTTCTTTTGAAAAGTTGTTGTATTTTTTCAATTTATTTCTATGGTTTTCGGAAAAAATAGTTCGTTTTTCGTTGTCAATTTTATTTTGCTCTCAATAATTTATTTTATTTAATAAAAAATTATTATGTATTTTTTATGTGTTTTTGAATTCTCTTTTTCTAGAAAATAAAAAAGTATTTGATTAAAATTATTCAGAACTAGGATTGCGCTACTTTGAAAGTACCTTTTTCTTTAGGAAAGTACTACTTTCCTCGATTCTAAACTAACGAAAAGATTGATTCGACAGCATTTCTTTCACCATAAACATTTGGATTGGCGATACAAAATGAGTTCAAATTATAATCAAATACACTCAAAATTTTGACCAAGGCAATCCTAGTTATTAATCCAGAAAAGTTTTATGGCCCGATAGTTTCTAAGCAAACTAAAATACACGATTTTGAGAAAAATACAAATTTGACATAAAATTAATTGAAAGTTAATGTCGCTTCGAAAAAAAAACATTACTGTAACATTAATGTCGAAGTTTCAAATTCAGTGAGTTTCCATCAATGTTAAAAAAATTTTTTTTTTAAACTAAAACGAATGACCAGGTCAATACTGTTATGTTAAAATATAGTTTATTTTTCAACAAGCACGTTATCATCACAATTCGGTTAATTCTAGGGCGACCGCCGGACTGAAATTTCTATTGGTAACGGATATTTTGTTTGAAAAATTTAAAACCGTTCCTTACCAAAAATTTGATGAAATACCGTTTGAGAATATAAAAATACCAAGCTTTGGTATGTAAAAAAACAAAAATTTATTTTTTTCACATGATCAATTAAGAACAATTAAGTCTCTTTGTAAAAAACTATCTTGAATAAAATTTGATTTGATATTGATATTCTCATGGGCTTAGTTTCCAATTTTTTTGTCTCGCTTCCAATGACATTTAATGCAAAGTTTTCTCGTAAACAGTTTCAACATCGTTGCTGATCGAAAAAATCAAAATGAAAGAAAAACAATTAAGAATAAAATCTCCTCATTTTATTTCCAGTTGATATTTTTCAAGTGAGTCCCAAATTTTGAAAATACTCGAACTCCATTATTTTATTGAAAATCGGGAACGAGTAATATACCATAACCAATAACTCCTCGTGAGATCTTAATAGATTCTAACAATTTATTTATCTTGGTTTCGTTCGAACAAATTGTGTGCATTTTGAAAGTTATAATAATCGTATAATCCTCAATTAGGTTTATTCTTTATTAATTTTAATTGAAACATTATAAATCAGTTCATAAAAATGTTAAGATATTCGAAAACTATGCTAAAACTCCGATAAATTTTTGCCAAATTAAACCTTCGTAAACATCTTTGATTTCTGTGAAAATTTTTTGAAAAACATAGTGAAATTTTGGTATTGGTTTAGGAGAATAACACCATTTTGATACACATGTATCATTGATACTCAGGTATTGTATTATTGATACACAAAATGTATCAATGATACTTTTTGTATTATTTTGAAAAAAATCCTAAAGAATGATACATATTTATTTTTACAATGTATTAATGATACTCCCTAAAAGTATCAATTGGATGTATTTTTCAGAAAATTTAGAATGATGCATTTATTTGAAAGATTATGTAATCGAGTTAATATCTATCAGCAGAGAGACATTCCACTGTTTATGAAAAACTTAAATTAATGGAATTTTAAGGCGAAAAAAGGTACTTCTAAAATTATTTCAATAATTGATATGAATCGTGTTTTAATTTGTTTTTAAAAAAAATGTATTTAATTAATTTATAAATGATTTATTAGGAAACCTATAATTTAAAGCTTAAATAGTCAAATTGATAATTGAACTAATTTTAGAAGTACCTTTTTCGCCTTAAATTCCATTAATTCAAGTTTTTCATAAACAGTGGAATGTGTCTTTGCTGATAAATATCAACTCGATTACATAAGTCTTCTATAGTAGCAGGTTTATTTTGATTAAGGATAAAGTGTTTAGTAGTATAGTACGGTGATATGCTACGGTAGTACCTTAAGGGTAATCCTTTATTTCACTAACAGTGCTGTAATTGAGACATAATGAGTCTGTTTTATAAAATTGATTAATTAATCTATGTACTACCCTGGTCGTTCACATTTTCTAAAAATGAACGTTCAAATGTTTTCATTTGAATTCAATGAATGTTTTTGACCGCTTATGAATTCAAATGAAAACATTTGAACGTTCATTTTTGGAACATGTGAACGACCAGGGTAGTATCATTCTTAATTTTCTAAAAATTCCAACCAATTGATATTTTTAGAGAGTATCAATGTTACATAGAAAAAAAAACTATGTATCATTCTAAAAGAATTTTTTCATGACTTATTATGACTTGACTTTGAAAATAAAAGTTTTCAAGTTTTAAATGTTTATTCTCACGTTTTTCTTAGAAATTTTTACTTTAAAATAAAATATAATGTTATAATATCCAATTGTTATAATTACATTTAAGAGACAAAAAAAAATTTATTATTAAAAAATAATAATTTGGTTTATCAAAAATAAGAAAAATATATCATAGTACATTGCTCTTACATAAAGAGGAAAATTGTTAAAATATCGAAGTTAGCTTACGTCAGATAACATAAAAATACATAAACTCTTGATGATCAGGAAACGTAATCTTAAGTTTCGTTTTAAAAATTTCGTAATTCATAAAACCTTGATTAAAATAAATTCAAATATTGACACATTAGTGTAACGTAATTTTATAAAAAAATTTTTAAATTCAAACGAGATTTCTTCTTTTTTTTAATTTTAAAAAGCCTAAAGGTTTCAAAATACCTAATTACTTTGAAACGGAAAGCGGAATTTATTCTAAAATTTATTCTTTATTCTGATTTTAAGGGCACGCTTTAGACTCGAGTAGATGTTTATTTTGCTTTATTCTGAAATTGAAATTTTAATTTTTGTTGATTTTTAAAATTTATTAAAATGATTTTTAATTTATTTATTTATTTTTTTAAATTTTTTAAAATTTATTATTTATAAAAATAAATAATAAGTCTATATAAAATTGCAAATGAATTTTATAACTGCAAAATAAAAATCATAAGTAGAAGGTTATATTCTTGTTTAATACTTTAATTCATTTCACATACAGGAACAAAACATTTAGTATTAAATCCATGTGCTTTTATCGATTGCAACTTGTGTTTGTTGTTTTAACATACATTAAAATTTTTGTATACAAGGTTTTATTACCCTTTTAACATACAAATTGCTGAACATACAACATACACGATACTATTGGGGTTAGGGTTAAACCCCATACAAATTTAAGAGTCTAAATTTATAAAATATCAAGACAAAATCGAATGAAAATATTTAGTCATTGATTTGTCTAATTCAAAACATTTTAAAGACTTTTTTGTTCCACCTCTTTTAGGTTTCTTTAAATTTATAGTCTAAAACTATTTTAACCTGATGTTTTGGGACCTCAGCTTTCATTTATTACCGGAAACTTTCTGGAACCATCCTGGCTCCTATGGATCCCAATATTAAGGGGTGTTAAAGTGCAAGTAAAAGAAAAAAAATTTTTTGGACTTGCTGACCATCTAAGGGTAATCAGGCCCATTAAAAACGAAAATGTATTTATTTTCAGTATATTCCGGTTATTAACATCGAAGGTCCCAGAAAGTTTGAATTGATTCCTGTTATAAATGAAAGCTGAGGTCCCAAAACATATGGTGAAAATAGTTTAAGATAATAAATTTAAAAATTTGATTTTAATGTATGTTAGTAACGTGGACCCATGCAACTTTTAAAATTATAAAAATCATATATTTTAGATATATTTTCAATTTAATCAGTAAAACACAACTGAAATGTCTAATAATCCTCTGAAACGATACGGCAACAGAGATCAATCAATCAAAACGGAAAAACAATGGTTTTATCGGAATCTGTGAAGCAGTAAGGAAAAAAATCTTCTGTGAATTAAATTTTAAAAATTTGATTGTTTCGTTAGTAAAGTAAATAACAAGCCTATTAAACGTGATGAAGGTATGGTTTTGATCGATTTCAAGAATTCTAGAGAATTCGAAAATAAACCGATTGAAAAGAATTTTTGAAGAAAATGACCTTAAATATTGTATTGAACAAGAAAAAATTGAAGAAACCGATAAAAGCGGTGAACAAATTGAAAAAAAAGTCTTTGATGAGACTTTAAAGTTAAAAACCCTTAAAAAATCGAAAGTATTAAATTTAGCTTGACCAAAAAGACCTAAAATTAAAATTTTAATATAGATAAAACGTTGCGAGAAGGTTTTAGAACCGAAGAACCGATGTTCAAATTACATTCAGTGTAAAGGACAAGGGAATAAAGATAATTCGAAAAAGAGACATTTATTAACAATGTTTTGTCCACTTGTATGCTTTTAAAATAAAAATTTTAATTTTGATATAATTTTTTTTCTGAATTTCAAAAGAATCAATATGAATACTCAAATACTAATCAAAAAATGGAATCAATTTTAAAAAATGTCGAAGATCCGAATTTATCCGACGAAACAGACGAATTCGACCAAGTTGTTGATCCAGATACATACAATCGATCGGTTCATGAAATTCCATCTTATTTTGAACCGAAAAATTTACAAGAAATCTGTAATGATTCAGATAATGAAACTTTTATCGGTCAAACTGAAGTTCTTGATCAAAAAATGGCATCAATTTTAAAAAATGTCGAAGATCCGAATTTATCCGACGAAACAGACGAATTCGACCAAGTTGTTGATCCAGATACATACAATCGATCGGTTCATGAAATTCCATCTTATTTTGAACCGAAAAATTTACAAGAAATCTGTAATGATTCAGATAATCAAACTTTTATCGGTCAAACTGAAGTTCTTGATCAAAAAATGGCATCAATTTTAAAAAATGTCGAAGATCCGAATTTATCCGACGAAACAGACGAATTCGACCAAGTTGTTGATCCAGATACATACAATCGATCGGTTCATGAAATTCCATCTTATTTTGAACCGAAAAATTTACAAGAAATCTGTAATGATTCAGATAATCAAACTTTTATCGGTCAAACTGAAGTTCTTGATCAAAAAATGGCATCAATTTTAAAAAATGTCGAAGATCCGAATTTATCCGACGAAACAGACGAATTCGACCAAGTTGTTGATCCAGATACATACAATCGATCGGTTCATGAAATTCCATCTTATTTTGAACCGAAAAATTTACAAGAAATCTGTAATGATTCAGATAATGAAACTTTTATCGGTCAAACTGAAGTTCTTGATCAAAAAATGGCATCAATTTTAAAAAATGTCGAAGATCCGAATTTATCCGACGAAACAGACGAATTCGACCAAGTTGTTGATCCAGATACATACAATCGATCGGTTCATGAAATTCCATCTTATTTTGAACCGAAAAATTTACAAGAAATCTGTAATGATTCAGATAATCAAACTTTTATCGGTCAAACTGAAGTTCTTGATCAAAAAATGGCATCAATTTTAAAAAATGTCGAAGATCCGAATTTATCCGACGAAACAGACGAATTCGACCAAGTTGTTGATCCAGATACATACAATCGATCGGTTCATGAAATTCCATCTTATTTTGAACCGAAAAATTTACAAGAAATCTGTAATGATTCAGATAATCAAACTTTTATCGGTCAAACTGAAGTTCTTGATCAAAAAATGGCATCAATTTTAAAAAATGTCGAAGATCCGAATTTATCCGACGAAACAGACGAATTCGACCAAGTTGTTGATCCAGATACATACAATCGATCGGTTCATGAAATTTCATCTTATTTTGAACCGAAAAATTTACAAGAAAACTGTAATGATTCAGATAATCAAACTTTTATCGGTCAAACTGAAGTTCTTGATCAAAAAATGGCATCAATTTTAAAAAATGTCGAAGATCCGAATTTATCCGACGAAACAGACGAATTCGACCAAGTTGTTGATCCAGATACATACAATCGATCGGTTCATGAAATTCCATCTTATTTTGAACCGAAAAATTTACAAGAAATCTGTAATGATTCAGATAATCAAACTTTTATCGGTCAAACTGAAGTTCTTGATCAAAAAATGGAATCAATTTTAAAAAATGTCGAAGATCCGAATTTATCCGACGAAACAGACGAATTCGACCAAGTTGTTGATCCAGATACATACAATCGATCGGTTCATGAAATTCCATCTTATTTTGAACCGAAAAATTTACAAGAAATCTGTAATGATTCAGATAATCAAACTTTTATCGGTCAAACTGAAGTTCTTGATCAAAAAATGGCATCAATTTTAAAAAATGTCGAAGATCCGAATTTATCCGACGAAACAGACGAATTCGACCAAGTTGTTGATCCAGATACATACAATCGATCGGTTCATGAAATTCCATCTTATTTTGAACCGAAAAATTTACAAGAAATCTGTAATGATTCAGATAATCAAACTTTTATCGGTCAAACTGAAGTTCTTGATCAAAAAATGGCATCAATTTTAAAAAATGTCGAAGATCCGAATTTATCCGACGAAACAGACGAATTCGACCAAGTTGTTGATCCAGATACATACAATCGATCGGTTCATGAAATTCCATCTTATTTTGAACCGAAAAATTTACAAGAAATCTGTAATGATTCAGATAATCAAACTTTTATCGGTCAAACTGAAGTTCTTGATCAAAAAATGGCATCAATTTTAAAAAATGTCGAAGATCCGAATTTATCCGACGAAACAGACGAATTCGACCAAGTTGTTGATCCAGATACATACAATCGATCGGTTCATGAAATTCCATCTTATTTTGAACCGAAAAATTTACAAGAAATCTGTAATGATTCAGATAATCAAACTTTTATCGGTCAAACTGAAGTTCTTGATCAAAAAATGGCATCAATTTTAAAAAATGTCGAAGATCCGAATTTATCCGACGAAACAGACGAATTCGACCAAGTTGTTGATCCAGATACATACAATCGATCGGTTCATGAAATTCCATCTTATTTTGAACCGAAAAATTTACAAGAAATCTGTAATGATTCAGATAATCAAACTTTTATCGGTCAAACTGAAGTTCTTGATCAAAAAATGGCATCAATTTTAAAAAATGTCGAAGATCCGAATTTATCCGACGAAACAGACGAATTCGACCAAGTTGTTGATCCAGATACATACAATCGATCGTTTCATGAAATTCCATCTTATTTTGAACCGAAAAATTTACAAGAAATCTGTAATGATTCAGATAATCAAACCTTTATCGGTCAAACTGAAGTTCTTGATCAAAAAATGGCATCAATTTTAAAAAATGTCGAAGATCCGAATTTATCCGACGAAACAGACGAATTCGACCAAGTTGTTGATCCAGATACATACAATCGATCGGTTCATGAAATTCCATCTTATATTGAACCGAAAAATTTACAAGAAAACTGTAATGATTCAGATAATCAAACTTTTATTGGTCAAACTGAAGTTCTTGATCAAAAAATGGCATCAATTTTAAAAAATGTCGAAGATCCGAATTTATCCGACGAAACAGACGAATTCGACCAAGTTGTTGATCCAGATACATACAATCGATCGGTTCATGAAATTCCATCTTATTTTGAACCGAAAAATTTACAAGAAATCTGTAATGATTCAGATAATCAAACTTTTATCGGTCAAACTGAAGTTCTTGATCAAAAAATGGCATCAATTTTAAAAAATGTCGAAGATCCGAATTTATCCGACGAAACAGACGAATTCGACCAAGTTGTTGATCCAGATACATACAATCGATCGGTTCATGAAATTCCATCTTATTTTGAACCGAAAAATTTACAAGAAATCTGTAATGATTCAGATAATCAAACTTTTATCGGTCAAACTGAAGTTCTTGATCAAAAAATGGCATCAATTTTAAAAAATGTCGAAGATCCGAATTTATCCGACGAAACAGACGAATTCGACCAAGTTGTTGATCCAGATACATACAATCGATCGGTTCATGAAATTCCATCTTATTTTGAACCGAAAAATTTACAAGAAATCTGTAATGATTCAGATAATCAAACTTTTATCGGTCAAACTGAAGTTCTTGATCAAAAAATGGCATCAATTTTAAAAAATGTCGAAGATCCGAATTTATCCGACGAAACAGACGAATTCGACCAAGTTGTTGATCCAGATACATACAATCGATCGGTTCATGAAATTCCATCTTATTTTGAACCGAAAAATTTACAAGAAATCTGTAATGATTCAGATAATCAAACTTTTATCGGTCAAACTGAAGTTCTTGATCAAAAAATGGCATCAATTTTAAAAAATGTCGAAGATCCGAATTTATCCGACGAAACAGACGAATTCGACCAAGTTGTTGATCCAGATACATACAATCGATCGGTTCATGAAATTCCATCTTATTTTGAACCGAAAAATTTACAAGAAATCTGTAATGTTAAAAAAGTTCAAGGTTAATCAACAGGCTAGTGCCCTTGTCTAGAATATAGACTGATTAACTCTCCATTTATTTAGTAAATAAAAAAAATTTTTTAAAATAAAAAAAAAAAAAATTCATATCAATTATCATAATATCAAAATAAAAAATAATTTTTAAAATTTAAATTAAGTTTATCAAAAATTTTTAATGAATCATTGTAAATTAGGTTGATGTTGTTGAATATTGACAACTTAAAGGTGCTAAATTTAAGGACCATTCTGTTAATAAGGAATTTGTTAGCCAATTTAGTGTACACATAACCAAATGTGTTTTCACCATTTTTTGTTTTCGATTTCGGCACCATAAAATCACTTTTGTTTCTTAAGTCGTACTCGATTTTTCGTGACTCATTTGTGACTAATTGTTCTTTGAGCTGAATAGGTGAGTTCTCCATTTTAATGATCTTGTATGAAAACGACAGCATTCTCTCCAAAGCTCGATGTTGAAAAGCAAAAAGTCCATACTTTTCCAGCACATTATTTAAATCATTAAAGTCGCTAGAATTTATTTTAATTTTTAATAATTTATAAATACATAAATAGAAACAGTTGGCGAGCCTTTGGATGGCTTCTTTTGAAAAATAACAAATCAAAGTAAAAACATAATCAAAATAAGGTAATATAAAAGTTTTAAAAAATTGAATTTTTACAGATGTACAAAGATAGAAAAGTCTTTTTATTGAAAATAGTTTCTTGTTTACCGACAAACATGTTTCCGAAACTAATTTCATGAAATTTAATCTATTATCAATGGTAAAGCCCAATAATTTAAAATTATCAACAACTTTAATTTTAGCCTCTTTAATTTGAATAAAATCTGGTATTTCAATTTTTTTCTTTGTAAAAACCATGAAGAAAGTTTTTTCCCAATTTATATCAACCTTATTAAAATAACACCAAGTACTTAGTTCTTCAATAACCCCTCCAGTTTCGCTTATTAATGTGTCCAATTTATTTCCAGTCTTTGTAAGACTTGTATCATCAGCAAATAGCTCTATATAAGCTTTTAAAATACACAATGGGAGATCGTTTATAAAGATTAAAAAGAGGAGCGGGCCTAGAACTGAGCCTTGTGGAACCCCAAGTTTTAGTCTAGCTTGTTTTGATAAGAGATTTTTCAAAAGAAGCTTTTGAGACCTCTCATCAAAGTAGTTTGTCATTAAAGCAAGAGAGTTGTTATCAAAACCATAATGAAATAACTTTAGGAGCAAAAGTAAAGGGTCTATTAAATCAAATGCTTTTCTAAAATCAATGAAAAGAGATAGTGCAATTAACTTTTCATCGAGTACTTTGTTTATAAAAGACACAAATTCATGTATAGCCGATTGGCATGAAAACCCAGACCTGAAGCCATGCTGCCCCTTGAAAAATATCTTATTTGACTCAAAGTAAGTAACAATTTGTTTAGCTAGAAGCTTTTCAAACATCTTAGCTAAAGGTGAAAGAACTGATATTGCCCGATAGTTATTCATATCAGACTTATCCCCCTTGTTTTTATAAAGAGGTGTCACAACCGCTATTTTCCAATCTTCCGGAATTTTCTTCAACTCTAAACAACTATTAAATAGCTGATGTAGAATAGGGATAAATAATTCAGGCATAGCCTTAAAGATTTTTGTATGAATCCCAACATGTCCTGGAGAGCTAGAAGTCGGTAATTCATTCAATGATTCCTCGACATCTTTAAGACTAAAGGATTGAAATGAAAAACCGGGAGTCTGAAAGCTATTTGCTCTTTTAATTTCATCTTATTTTGAACCGAAAAATTTACAAGAAAACTGTAATGATTCAGATAATCAAACTTTTATCGGTCAAACTGAAGTTCTTGATCAAAAAATGGCATCAATTTTAAAAAATGTCGAAGATCCGAATTTATCCGACGAAACAGACGAATTCGACCAAGTTGTTGATCCAGATACATACAATCGATCGGTTCATGAAATTCCATCTTATTTTGAACCGAAAAATTTACAAGAAATCTGTAATGATTCAGATAATGAAACTTTTATCGGTCAAACTGAAGTTCTTGATCAAAAAATGGCATCAATTTTAAAAAATGTCGAAGATCCGAATTTATCCGACGAAACAGACGAATTCGACCAAGTTGTTGATCCAGATACATACAATCGATCGGTTCATGAAATTCCATCTTATTTTGAACCGAAAAATTTACAAGAAATCTGTAATGATTCAGATAATCAAACTTTTATCGGTCAAACTGAAGTTCTTGATCAAAAAATGGCATCAATTTTAAAAAATGTCGAAGATCCGAATTTATCCGACGAAACAGACGAATTCGACCAAGTTGTTGATCCAGATACATACAATCGATCGGTTCATGAAATTCCATCTTATTTTGAACCGAAAAATTTACAAGAAATCTGTAATGATTCAGATAATCAAACTTTTATCGGTCAAACTGAAGTTCTTGATCAAAAAATGGCATCAATTTTAAAAAATGTCGAAGATCCGAATTTATCCGACGAAACAGACGAATTCGACCAAGTTGTTGATCCAGATACATACAATCGATCGTTTCATGAAATTCCATCTTATTTTGAACCGAAAAATTTACAAGAAATCTGTAATGATTCAGATAATCAAACCTTTATCGGTCAAACTGAAGTTCTTGATCAAAAAATGGCATCAATTTTAAAAAATGTCGAAGATCCGAATTTATCCGACGAAACAGACGAATTCGACCAAGTTGTTGATCCAGATACATACAATCGATCGGTTCATGAAATTCCATCTTATATTGAACCGAAAAATTTACAAGAAAACTGTAATGATTCAGATAATCAAACTTTTATTGGTCAAACTGAAGTTCTTGATCAAAAAATGGCATCAATTTTAAAAAATGTCGAAGATCCGAATTTATCCGACGAAACAGACGAATTCGACCAAGTTGTTGATCCAGATACATACAATCGATCGGTTCATGAAATTCCATCTTATTTTGAACCGAAAAATTTACAAGAAATCTGTAATGATTCAGATAATCAAACTTTTATCGGTCAAACTGAAGTTCTTGATCAAAAAATGGCATCAATTTTAAAAAATGTCGAAGATCCGAATTTATCCGACGAAACAGACGAATTCGACCAAGTTGTTGATCCAGATACATACAATCGATCGGTTCATGAAATTCCATCTTATTTTGAACCGAAAAATTTACAAGAAATCTGTAATGATTCAGATAATCAAACTTTTATCGGTCAAACTGAAGTTCTTGATCAAAAAATGGCATCAATTTTAAAAAATGTCGAAGATCCGAATTTATCCGACGAAACAGACGAATTCGACCAAGTTGTTGATCCAGATACATACAATCGATCGGTTCATGAAATTCCATCTTATTTTGAACCGAAAAATTTACAAGAAATCTGTAATGATTCAGATAATCAAACTTTTATCGGTCAAACTGAAGTTCTTGATCAAAAAATGGCATCAATTTTAAAAAATGTCGAAGATCCGAATTTATCCGACGAAACAGACGAATTCGACCAAGTTGTTGATCCAGATACATACAATCGATCGGTTCATGAAATTCCATCTTATTTTGAACCGAAAAATTTACAAGAAATCTGTAATGATTCAGATAATCAAACTTTTATCGGTCAAACTGAAGTTCTTGATCAAAAAATGGCATCAATTTTAAAAAATGTCGAAGATCCGAATTTATCCGACGAAACAGACGAATTCGACCAAGTTGTTGATCCAGATACATACAATCGATCGGTTCATGAAATTCCATCTTATTTTGAACCGAAAAATTTACAAGAAATCTGTAATGATTCAGATAATCAAACTTTTATCGGTCAAACTGAAGTTCTTGATCAAAAAATGGCATCAATTTTAAAAAATGTCGAAGATCCGAATTTATCCGACGAAACAGACGAATTCGACCAAGTTGTTGATCCAGATACATACAATCGATCGGTTCATGAAATTCCATCTTATTTTGAACCGAAAAATTTACAAGAAATCTGTAATGATTCAGATAATCAAACTTTTATCGGTCAAACTGAAGTTCTTGATCAAAAAATGGCATCAATTTTAAAAAATGTCGAAGATCCGAATTTATCCGACGAAACAGACGAATTCGACCAAGTTGTTGATCCAGATACATACAATCGATCGGTTCATGAAATTCCATCTTATTTTGAACCGAAAAATTTACAAGAAATCTGTAATGATTCAGATAATCAAACTTTTATCGGTCAAACTGAAGTTCTTGATCAAAAAATGGCATCAATTTTAAAAAATGTCGAAGATCCGAATTTATCCGACGAAACAGACGAATTCGACCAAGTTGTTGATCCAGATACATACAATCGATCGGTTCATGAAATTCCATCTTATTTTGAACCGAAAAATTTACAAGAAATCTGTAACGATTCAGATAATCAAACTTTTATCGGTCAAACTGAAGTTCTTGATCAAAAAATGGCATCAATTTTAAAAAATGTCGAAGATCCGAATTTATCCGACGAAACAGACGAATTCGACCAAGTTGTTGATCCAGATACATACAATCGATCGGTTCATGAAATTCCATCTTATTTTGAACCGAAAAATTTACAAGAAATCTGTAATGATTCAGATAATCAAACTTTTATCGGTCAAACTGAAGTTCTTGATCAAAAAATGGCATCAATTTTAAAAAATGTCGAAGATCCGAATTTATCCGACGAAACAGACGAATTCGACCAAGTTGTTGATCCAGATACATACAATCGATCGGTTCATGAAATTCCATCTTATTTTGAACCGAAAAATTTACAAGAAATCTGTAACGATTCAGATAATCAAACTTTTATCGGTCAAACTGAAGTTCTTGATCAAAAAATGGCATCAATTTTAAAAAATGTCGAAGATCCGAATTTATCCGACGAAACAGACGAATTCGACCAAGTTGTTGATCCAGATACATACAATCGATCTGTTCATGAAATTCCATCTTATTTTGAACCGAAAAATTTACAAGAAATCTGTAATGATTCAGATAATCAAACTTTTATCGGTCAAACTGAAGTTCTTGATCAAAAAATGGCATCAATTTTAAAAAATGTCGAAGATCCGAATTTATCCGACGAAACAGACGAATTCGACCAAGTTGTTGATCCAGATACATACAATCGATCTGTTCATGAAATTCCATCTTATTTTGAACCGAAAAATTTACAAGAAATCTGTAATGATTCAGATAATCAAACTTTTATCGGTCAAACTGAAGTTCTTGATCAAAAAATGGCATCAATTTTAAAAAATGTCGAAGATCCGAATTTATCCGACGAAACAGACGAATTCGACCAAGTTGTTGATCCAGATACATACAATCGATCTGTTCATGAAATTCCATCTTATTTTGAACCGAAAAATTTACAAGAAATCTGTAATGATTCAGATAATCAAACTTTTATCGGTCAAACTGAAGTTCTTGATCAAAAAATGGCATCAATTTTAAAAAATGTCGAAGATCCGAATTTATCCGACGAAACAGACGAATTCGACCAAGTTGTTGATCCAGATACATACAATCGATCGGTTCATGAAATTCCATCTTATTTTGAACCGAAAAATTTACAAGAAATCTGTAATGATTCAGATAATCAAACTTTTATCGGTCAAACTGAAGTTCTTGATCAAAAAATGGCATCAATTTTAAAAAATGTCGAAGATCCGAATTTATCCGACGAAACAGACGAATTCGACCAAGTTGTTGATCCAGATACATACAATCGATCGGTTCATGAAATTCCATCTTATTTTGAACCGAAAAATTTACAAGAAATCTGTAATGATTCAGATAATCAAACTTTTATCGGTCAAACTGAAGTTCTTGATCAAAAAATGGCATCAATTTTAAAAAATGTCGAAGATCCGAATTTATCCGACGAAACAGACGAATTCGACCAAGTTGTTGATCCAGATACATACAATCGATCGGTTCATGAAATTCCATCTTATTTTGAACCGAAAAATTTACAAGAAATCTGTAATGATTCAGATAATCAAACTTTTATCGGTCAAACTGAAGTTCTTGATCAAAAAATGGCATCAATTTTAAAAAATGTCGAAGATCCGAATTTATCCGACGAAACAGACGAATTCGACCAAGTTGTTGATCCAGATACATACAATCGATCGGTTCATGAAATTCCATCTTATTTTGAACCGAAAAATTTACAAGAAATCTGTAACGATTCAGATAATCAAACTTTTATCGGTCAAACTGAAGTTCTTGATCAAAAAATGGCATCAATTTTAAAAAATGTCGAAGATCCGAATTTATCCGACGAAACAGACGAATTCGACCAAGTTGTTGATCCAGATACATACAATCGATCTGTTCATGAAATTCCATCTTATTTTGAACCGAAAAATTTACAAGAAATCTGTAATGATTCAGATAATCAAACTTTTATCGGTCAAACTGAAGTTCTTGATCAAAAAATGGCATCAATTTTAAAAAATGTCGAAGATCCGAATTTATCCGACGAAACAGACGAATTCGACCAAGTTGTTGATCCAGATACATACAATCGATCGGTTCATGAAATTCCATCTTATTTTGAACCGAAAAATTTACAAGAAATCTGTAATGATTCAGATAATCAAACTTTTATCGGTCAAACTGAAGTTCTTGATCAAAAAATGGCATCAATTTTAAAAAATGTCGAAGATCCGAATTTATCCGACGAAACAGACGAATTCGACCAAGTTGTTGATCCAGATACATACAATCGATCGGTTCATGAAATTCCATCTTATTTTGAACCGAAAAATTTACAAGAAAACTGTATCGATTCAGATAATCAAACTTTTATCGGTCAAACTGAAGTTCTTGATCAAAAAATGGCATCAATTTTAAAAAATGTCGAAGATCCGAATTTATCCGACGAAACAGACGAATTCGACCAAGTTGTTGATCCAGATACATACAATCGATCGGTTCATGAAATTCCATCTTATTTTGAACCGAAAAATTTACAAGAAATCTGTAATGATTCAGATAATGAAACTTTTATCGGTCAAACTGAAGTTCTTGATCAAAAAATGGCATCAATTTTAAAAAATGTCGAAGATCCGAATTTATCCGACGAAACAGACGAATTCGACCAAGTTGTTGATCCAGATACATACAATCGATCGGTTAATGAAATTCCATCTAATTTTGAACCGAAAAATTTACAAGAAATCTGTAATGATTCAGATAATCAAACTTTTATCGGTCAAACTGAAGTTCTTGATCAAAAAATGGCATCAATTTTAAAAAATGTCGAAGATCCGAATTTATCCGACGAAACAGACGAATTCGACCAAGTTGTTGATCCAGATACATACAATCGATCGGTTAATGAAATTCCATCTAATTTTGACCCGAAAAATTTTCAAGAAATCTGTAATGATTCAGATAATGAAATTTATATCGGTAAAGTTCTTGATCAAAAAGTGTTAAAAAATGTATATTCCTTAAAAATATATTTTTCTTTTGATCCACCATTTTAAAGGTTTTTTTTTTAATTGAAAAGGACTGTCAGACGATTTCAGAACCGAAGAAGCAATGTGCAAATTACCTTCAGTGTAAGGGACAGGGAAATTTAGATAATTCTAAAAAAAGACATTTATTGACAAAATTTTGTCCAATCGTATGCTTTTTAAAAAAAAAAATTTTCAAAGTGAAATAATAATTTTCAAAAATTTTTATAGAAAAAAATTGTCGACTCAAAATGTTTCGCAAATGATGTTTTTGATCGCAAATCTTCAAATACATTGTATCAAAATACTTTCCAACCGACTTCATCTAATACTAAACGCGATGTGCGCAATAATTTTTCATCTGGTAATAATTCAAAAATAGAAAAATGTTTGGAACCGATTAAAACAACCAAACTTTTTTTTTATAACAAAGATATCGAAAAAGTTGGTTTTTTTCCTGTGGGCTTATGTGCAGAATCGGCTTCAGATTGTGATTTGTCAACTGATCTTGATTATATACCAGATTTTCCAAGAACCGATAAAAAAATTTATGATCGAAAAAAGAAGGATCTTTTGAAATCAATAAGTTTGAATGTGGAAAAAAATTTGTTAAGTTTTGACGATATTGAATTTAATCACTCTGAAAGTGTCAATCACTTTAAATCCAACATTATCTTTGACTCAGAACGTTTGATTCAAATTTTGAAGGAAGAAAATAATGTTTTAAAGCAATCTTTTGAACTGATAATAAAAAAATTTAGAACTGAAAATGAAGAGTTAAATCGAAGAATAAATAAGGTTTTGTCAGAAAACCTAGATCTAAAATCCAGAATAAATAACGAAGAAAAGTCAAATGTCAAAAAGTGTCCGTTGTTCAAAAATTGCGAAGGTAAAGGAAATTCGGAATCAAAAAATGGTAAACGTCATTCGATCATAGAAAGCTGTCCCTTCTATGAAAAATTATTAGGTGTGGAAATATCAGATACTGACGTATTAAAGAAGATGAAAGAAGAAATAAATCAATTAAAACAACAAAACTTTCAATTAGAACAAGAAAATTTACAATTAAAAAATAATAAATTTTTCAACAGAGAAAAAAACGAACCGAGTCAAGAATTGATAAATATCAGTAATCAATATGAAAACCTTCATCGTGAGTACAACCAACTTGTCAAAAATTTGAGCCGAAAAGATGAAGAAATTAAGCTTCTTAATTCTAACAACTCTAAATTGGTAAACACTCACGAAACAATTTTGAAAGAAAAGAATAAGTGAGTAAAATCGAAGTATTTTTCAAAAATTCTATTTTTAATTTTTTCATCTTGTTAAGAATGCACTTGGCTTTGAATTCTGTAAAAAATGAGCTAAATTTGTCCAAAATGGAAAAAAACGAACCGAGTCAAGAGTTGATAAATATCAATAATCAATATGAAAACCTTCATCGTGAGTACAACCAACTTGTCAAAAATTTGAGCCGAAAAGATGAAGAAATTAAGCTTCTTAATTCTAACAACTCCAAATTGGTAAACACTCACGAAACAATTTTGAAAGAAAAGAATAAGTGAGGAAAATCGAAGTATTTTTCAAAAATTCTATTTTTAATTTTTTCATCTTGTTAAGAATGCACTTGGCTTTGAATTCTGTGAAAAATGAGCTTAATTTGTCCAAAATGGAAAAAAACGAACCGAGTCAAGAATTGATAAATATCAGTAATCAATATGAAAACCTTCATCGTGAGTACAACCAACTTGTCAAAAATTTGAGCCGAAAAGATGAAGAAATTAAGCTTCTTAATTCTAACAACTCTAAATTGGTAAACACTCACGAAACAATTTTGAAAGAAAAGAATAAGTGAGTAAAATCGAAGTATTTTTCAAAAATTCTATTTTTAATTTTTTCATCTTGTTAAGAATGCACTTGGCTTTGAATTCTGTGAAAAATGAGCTTAATTTGTCCAAAATGGAAAAAAACGAACCGAGTCAAGAATTGATAAATATCAATAATCAATATGAAAACCTTCATCGTGAGTACAACCAACTTGTCAAAAATTTGAGCCGAAAAGATGAAGAAATTAAGCTTCTTAATTCTAACAACTCCAAATTGGTAAACACTCACGAAACAATTTTGAAAGAAAAGAATAAGTGAGGAAAATCGAAGTATTTTTCAAAAATTCTATTTTTAATTTTTTCATCTTGTTAAGAATGCACTTGGCTTTGAATTCTGTAAAAAATGAGCTTAATTTGTCCAAAATGGAAAAAAACGAACCGAGTCAAGAGTTGATAAATATCAATAATCAATATGAAAACCTTCATCGTGAGTACAACCAACTTGTCAAAAATTTGAGCCGAAAAGATGAAGAAATTAAGCTTCTTAATTCTAACAACTCCAAATTGGTAAACACTCACGAAACAATTTTGAAAGAAAAGAATAAGTGAGGAAAATCGAAGTATTTTTCAAAAATTCTATTTTTAATTTTTTCATCTTGTTAAGAATGCACTTGGCTTTGAATTCTGTGAAAAATGAGCTTAATTTGTCCAAAATGGAAAAAAACGAACCGAGTCAAGAATTGATAAATATCAATAATCAATATGAAAACCTTCATCGTGAGTACAACCAACTTGTCAAAAATTTGAGCCGAAAAGATGAAGAAATTAAGCTTCTTAATTCTAACAACTCCAAATTGGTAAACACTCACGAAACAATTTTGAAAGAAAAGAATAAGTGAGGAAAATCGAAGTATTTTTCAAAAATTCTATTTTTAATTTTTTCATCTTGTTAAGAATGCACTTGGCTTTGAATTCTGTGAAAAATGAGCTTAATTTGTCCAAAATGGAAAAAAACGAACCGAGTCAAGAATTGATAAATACCAGTAATCAATATGAAAACCTTCATCGTGAGTACAATCAACTTGTTCAAATTAACAACGAAAGGAAAGAGACCGATAACCGATTTATCTTTGAAATACAAGAAAAAACTTTTGAAATAAATCGTTTAAATAGAACTATAGCCAGTCACGAAAATGAATTTAAAAGTTTAAAACAGTCTTTCGATTTACAATATGACAAACTTTACAATGAAGGCGTATTCGAATTGACAAAAAAAGATAAAGACATACAAAAGCTTAAAAAGTAGTTTTTTTATTCTTTGTTCTTTTATATCATCAATTACTTAATTTTTTGCAGGATTATTTCTGATATGGAGCAGAATTTTAATGAGGAAACTAAAAAGGTAAAAAAAAATATTTTAACCGTCATAAATTTTAAATAATATAATTTCTTAAAAGTTTTGCCCTTTCTGTGGTGAAGAACATAATCATATGAGCGAATGTCATTCAATGTTTCAAGTTCATAAAGTACGATTTTAAAAAAAAATTTTAGGATTTTTTTTTAAAAGTCTTTTTAAGTTTTGTCCTTTTTGTGGCCTTACATTTCAAAATAAACATGGGATTGAAGTTCATTGTGGTCATAAGCACAAGTGTCAAAAATGTCAGAAATCCAAATTAAGTTGCGGATGTAACTAAACAAATTTTTCAGAACCGATTTTATTAAATTTATAAATTAAATTTTATTAAATCTTTCAAGTTCATTATTTGTGTCGGGTACTAATGGATTTTAAATTTTTCATGTCAAGCAAGTTCATTTAATCATGTGAAGTCTTTGTTTTATAGCTCAATAAAAATTTTAATGGCCATCTACTGGTTAAAGCGATTTTAAATCGCTAAAAAATATTAGAATTTCGAGTTGTTTAACTGGATTTCAAGATTAAAAATGAATTTTTATAATCGATCATTAGTTTATAAATTTAAAATTCATTAAGTCTCCCAAATCACTAACTTGAAAGATTGATTTTCTTTATATTTTGGAATATACTCGGTTCTTTTTTTTTGAATAAATTTTAAATAAAAATAGATTCCAGTTGATTCTTTATGTTAATTTTACTCATGGTCTAGAAATTTTGGTAATTTAAAAGACTAAAAAGTAGCTTTTTTTAAATCGTTATTTTTTTCGGTAAAGAATATAGAGGTGACCCTTTAATTACAGCTCGACGTAATATTACGCATTCTTACGTACTAGTGCGTAATTTTAAGGAATGTTACGTAATGTAACAGCTATGTATCAGCACGTCGCGTTAAGTAACTGACGCACTGATACGTAATCATACGTATTACGACGTTACATCACGTTGAGTTACGAGAAATTCAGGTTCTTGTTTCACAACGTAACAAGACATAACATGATGCACTGATATTTCAGATGACGCGATGATACTTGATGCTACGGTATTTCGATACGCATTGTTACGTAACAGCTGGTTACAAAATCGTGACTTTTACTTCTGAATTCCAAAAATGCGACACTAATCAATTTTGTAACCATGCTTAACAATTTGAATCTTCAAGTAACTTTTAGTCACAAAGAGAATTTTCAGGTATCGGGGCGTAACCTGAGACAATATTAGGTAACAGACGTTATATCAAGTCATAGAGGGTAAGGGGGAGTAACATCGAGTAATGAAAATTCTCTTTGTGGCTAAAAGTTACTTGAAGATTCAAATTGTTACGCATGGTTAAAAGTTACTTGAAGATTCAAATTGTTAAGCATGGTTACAAAATTGATTAGTGTCGCATTTTTGGAATTCAGAAATAAAAGTCACGATTTTGTAACCAGCTGTACCGTGACGTAATGTTACGTAACAATGCGTATCGAAATACCGTAACATCAAGTATCATCGCGTCATCTGAAATATAAGTGCATCATGTGAGGTCTTGTTACTTTGTGAAACAAAAACCTGAATTTCTTGTAACACAACGTCATGTGACGTCGTAATACGTATGATAGCGTAACATTCCGTAAAATTACGAAATAGTACGTAAGAATGCGTAATATTACGTCGCGCTGCAATTAAAGGGCCACCTCTATAAGATCTTGCTTTCGGAAAGGACACGAATGTACCGAACCAAATTCAAGTATTGGCCGTACATATGAAGTGTAGAAGATTTTAAAGGTTCTTGCATCCTTGTGCCTAAAACAATTCCTAATTCGACCAAGGACAAAGTTTGCTTTGTAAATTGAGGACGAAAAGTGTTCTTCCCATTTCAAGTTATCCTGTAACATCACACCTAGATCCCGTTCCAAACTAGAATTTTCGATGATGTGAACTTGATCATTGATGTCGAATGAAAAATGATGGTTCTGATGGATAGTCCTGTAATTTTTGAAAATAAAATAGGCGACCAATAATTGTTTGAAAAATAAAAATAAATATTTCACGCGTACAAAAAATTTATTATGTGACCAGCCCTTGAGTCCCTCAGATATGTAAATCTAATATGTAAATATCAGATATGTAAACTAAAAAAAGATCAAAATAATTTTCTTATCAAAATAATAATAAATTAATGAGCCCTTGTGAGTTTTTAAGCCTCTTTTCTCAAAATTTTTTTACCAATCGAGCATTCAACCGGGTAACGTTTATTGCTTAGTGTTTGTTTGACTAATTCCACAGCTTCGTGGTCGACTTCTGGATCCTCAGGTGATTGTTTCTTGAAGATTAAAGACTTGTATTTTACACTCAAAATCTCTACATTTTGTAAACTTGAATTGATTTTATCAAACATGTCTTTATTGCTTTTGGGTTCATCAATAGTTTGATTGCACTGTGATTTTTTTGTACTTGATTCAAAGCGTAAAACATCCGACCCTTCATTAGACGACTCTGCCAAACTGAAATTTAATTCAACATCTGTTAGAGCATCACCTTCATCTTCTTCATCAGTTAAATCCCGTGTCTCATCAACACGACTCTGAAAGTATTCTTATTTTTTGTTGACTAACCAAATGTCTAAAAAATGTTGGTCACCTATCAAAAAAAAAAAATTTTGGTCACATATTATGTGACCAACTTGTCATTTAACCCCTAAGACCCTTTCTTATTACACTCATTTGTTTGCTGTCATCAGCGAAGAGCTTACACATTTAATATTATTTTTTAAGATAATTTTTTTATTAATATGAAACCGGTTGACATAAATTTGAAAAAACTAGTTAGAATTTCAGTCAAGTCTATCAGAGATTCAAATCTAGGTATAAATGATCTTGGGTTTTATTCAAGAAAGAATGAAAACATTTGGAATTTGATTTCAAAATTATATAATCAAGAGGATTCGAAGCCGAATGGTTATTTATTTTATATGTGGTACAAACGAAATACTAATAATTATGCTCATTTGTTAAAAGTTTAAATGAACCGAAAAAATCAATAAAACAAAATAAATTATCAAAAATTATTTCGTTAGAATTTCAAAACGATATCTTTAATAATTTCAAAATATCGTCTTCTAAGAGATCTAAATTATTAGTTGATTTTGAGGAAGCTCTGAATCACAAACTTAGAATACAAGGATTTTGTTGCTATTTCAAATGCATACACAATTGGTTTAAGGATGAAAACAGCCGGAAAAAAAACTTGCCGGTATGGTCTGGTTTATATAAATGCATACAGGCGAACTGTCAATCATACATACGACCATTTATAACTTCAATTAATAATAAAGAAGTTAGTGTGCGTGTAACATATTCAAACCGAGGATATCATGAACCTGTAGATCGAAAAATAAGAATAACCGGAGACGATAGAATAAACCTTGCGTTTAAATTAAGTTCCGAAGGAACCTCAAACGTTACCGATATTTCAAGAATAATGTCTAATTTAAAAAAAAAAAGGTAGTTTAAAAGTTTTTTTGAGATTTTCATTTTTACCTTGAATTTTATTCTTTTTCCAAGATCCGATTAAAAAAAACACACTCTACAAGATCAAAAATGAATTCGATCATCGATTTAGACTTTCCAGAGACTTGTTTTTTGATTTGAAAGCTTCAAAACTAATGAGTGATAATCTTGGCGTATCAAGTTCATCATTTAGAGGATTTGTTCATAACATATCAATTGATCCTTATGGTTTTCTATTGATGAGTGAAATGCAGGTAAAAAATCTAAAAGTTGAAAATTTAATTTGAAATTTATAGAAAATTCATTTTTTCAAAGATAGACATTTGGAAGCAAGTAAGAGTCAAAAATCCTGTTTGGCATTTTGATTCAACAGGAAGTATTCACAAAGATATCGATTCACAAAAAAAACCTTTTTTGTATTCAATAGTTTTTCATGACATCGAAAATAAAAATATCTTGCCAATTTGTGAATTCGTATCAACCGATCAAACTATTCGAAGTATTTCTCGATTTTTAAAAATATTTATGGATAACATAATCGAATGCGACAATGAAACCGATCATAAAATTGCACCGATTATAGTAACGGATTTTTCGTGGGCACTAATTAATTCAGTTTTAAATGTTTTTAATAAAATGGAAATTATTGATTACCTTGAATGGTCGTTTAAAACAATTTTTGAAAAAGAATGCTCCGATTTCAAAAAAGCTACAACTAGAATTTATTTATGCTCAACTCATTTCCTCAAGTCTTTAGTAAAGAAAGTCAAAAAGCTAGATTTAAGTTCAAAAAACAAAAATTTATTTATTTTTTGCTTTAGTTTGCTTCAAAATTCGGTCACGATTCAGCAATTCGAAAATTATTTGATTAACATTTTTAACGTTTTTTCAAATCCACACAAAACCGAGTCAGTATTTCATTCACTTGATATATTAAGATCTGGAATAAGGAACCGAGAATTAAACAAATTAAATTTTTCAGAGATTAATTGTTCGAATATTTTAAATGATCAGTTGAAAGATGGAATTGAATTTGTCTGTGATGAAACCATTGAAACGCTTAAAGTCAAATCCCCATTTGGTAGATATTTTAAATTGGTTCTTGCTGAATGGAAAATTAACATTGAAATTAAAAGTGACTGTTTGCGAAACGAATTTTTCGATCCAAGATTATTCGATTTAATTAATACACAGCTATATATTTTACCATTTTGGTGTGGTATATTATTGCATGATTTTAAACAATCAACTAAAAATGATTTCTCGGAAGTAATAAAAACCAGGTTAAGTAATAATCCAGTTGAGAACTATTTTGGAAATTTAAAATCGAATGTTCTTTCTGGCCCAAAGTTATACCCAAGCGAAATTATTACTAGTATTTTGTTAAGTATAAAATCAAAATATTTTGAGTTTTATTTTAATGAAAAGAAAAACAAAATATTAAAAAATAATCAAAAATTATCGAACCAAGTGGAAAAATGGTCTAAAAATTGTAAAAAAACACCTATAAATAAGCGAAAAATTAGATTCGAAATCGATCCGATCAAAGAAAAGGGTTACTATTTTAAAAATCATGATATTCGTAAATTTATTTACACAGATTTATTCGAATTCGATCCAATTCTTCTAATAACCGAATCAAAAGAATACAAAGATGTCTTTGATAATTTAGATTCGAACGAAAATAAAAATTTTTTTATGGATATCGCTGAAAATTCAAATGAACCGATTATAGAAACGAACATAATCCAAAATTTAGATTTAATTCAATTATATAAAGACTTAATTATAAATAATTGGTCATTTCTCGAGATAAAAAATTACATTAATGCGTCCCGTAATCTTGTAATAAATGTTATTAATGAGCTAAGAAAAATTATCACATTACCTACTTTTTCGAACCAAAATTGTGAAATCAAAGAACAATTTAAAATTATTTTAAAACAAGCTGGAATAGAAAATCATGTTGTTGCTAAATCGAAATCGGATGGAAATTGCTTTTATAATTCGATATCAATTTGTCTATTTGGCAATGAAGAGAAATTTTATTTGATTAAAATCGGTGTTATTTTTATCATGATTGAATACGAAGAGCTTTTCAGAGAAATTGTTGAAAAACATCATTATGAACTTTCTTTCGAAACCTTGGTTTGTAATTCAATTAGAGAAAATTAGTGGGCGATGATGCTTAACATTTTAGCAGCGTCCATTCTTCTGAACCGATCAATTGTTTCAATAAATTTGAATCATGAAACATATAGGATTTATTTTCAAAAGTATTTGCTAAATGATTCACCTTTGGAACCCCTGATAATCGGATTTTTTATGAATCATTTCAATTCAATTCTATGTTGCGACAAAGGCAAACACCAATGTATACAACCTTCATCGATATATAATGATTTATTCGTTAACTTTAGAAATAAATATCAAATAAAATTTTACTGAAGAAAAAAGTTTTAATTTTAATTTAAATCTAACAATCATTCTAACTCTCCGATTGTCCCTAAACTCCGGAAACGTAACACCGGAACCGGAACAAAAAAAAAACCAGGAACACGGAACCAAAGACTAAAACACGGTACACGAAACGCGGAACCTAAACTTTTTTAAATAACCTGGAAACGATTCCTTTTAAGTAATTATGTAAGATCTTTATTAATTATTTTAAATGATTCATTATTCGGGAGGGAGGATAGCTCAGTTGGTACCGTCGTTGACGTCCATGCAGAAGGTCGAAGGTCCAAATTCAAGTCGTGTCAAAATTAAGATTCTTTTTAGTTTAATGTCTACCAATCTTTTAAAGGTCGTATCTAAAAATCGGATTCTAGTTTCCAAATGGTTTTTTTTTAAACTAAACATATTTAAGCATAAAACGGGTAAAAGAAATTAGTTTTTGAAACTAACAAAAACTAATTTCAAAATAAAAATGAACGCGCTCTTTTCATAACTTTTTTGGTTCCGTGTTTTAGTCTGAAGGTGATCCGGTTCCGATTTTTAGCATGTTCCGGTTCCGTTGATTAGGTGTTTGTTCCGTTAAAATTTTTTCCCAAGTTTTAGTCTTTGTTTCCGGGTTCTGCGTTTTTTTTTTGTTCCGGTTCCGGAATTTAGGGATAACCTTACTCTCCGTCCTAATTGCTTATGTCAAAGCATTCTCATTCGAACTAAAAAAAAGTTCTTTAAATAGAATTGATTAGGTTTCTCCGTATAACGAGGGGCCTCAACAAGTTCGGTCATCCTTAAATCATCACTGATACAGTTGTGTAATCAAAAATTAAAGTAAAAGGATCGAATTAATTTTAAAATTTATTTAAAGTAATTTATTTAAAAGCCGGGTCAGTTAAAGATATAAATTATAAATTTGCTTGACAACTCTTATCATTATTTGGGGTTATTTCATACATTACACGGATTGATATATTTAAATCGTCAAGTAGTTTTTTAAATTTTAGGAAATACTTAAATTCAAACAGAACGATATTTATTTTTCCATTGTCTAAATCATTTGTTGAGTAGTCGGTGAAAATCCTTTGAAAGAAAAATTAATAGTTAAAAACTTATAAGTTTCATTCTGTCCTGCGAGCCAAAACATTATAATCAACTTATTGTGTAACTAATTTTTCGGATTATTTCTGGCTTACAAGGTTGATAATAAATTGCGCCTAAAAAAAACTTGTATTTTGAACGCTTTTCAATAAAATGTTGTTTTAATTTTTTTTTAAAATCTGAATTATCTCGATCAACTTCAATTCCCGAAATTACAAATTTTTTGTCATCACGATACTGAACAAATGGGTTTGTGCCAAACATATCGGTGAACTATATCTGCGATCGTTTTTCTTGCTGAAAGCTATTTATTACCATAGGAAAAGAGTTTAAAAACTCCTAAAAAAAAATTTAGTAATTAATTCGGAATAACTATATGGCAAAACAGACTTGACTAGTTTCAATCTCTTTTTTCAAATAATTTATTTTTCTTTTTACCATGTCGATATCAGTACTCATCCTTCAAAAAAAAAAAATCTTAGATTGCCTTAATTTTGGAAACTTTGTTTGAAAAATATATGTTATAGGGTGCTCGCGGTGCACAACTTCCACATTATCTGAATTTGCCATTTTCTACATCATAGCTGTAATCTACGACCCAAAAAAAACAAAGAAATCAATTTTTTGGTTTGGGTGAAAAATAAAAAATTTTCCCCCTCCCCCTCATGTTTTTAATACCAAGTCTAAAGGTGCTATAATCAAAGAGTCAGGATCTCATGGATGGTATAATTTTATTTTTAACTTAAGGTACAAAACGAAAGCTAAAAAGCTACTATTAATGTCAGGACCAAAATCGTTCCGGTTAAAAAAATTCCGTAAATCTGTATATTTGGGTAAAAAGTTTAAAAAAACAGCATTTTTCCAGTTAAATCGTATCTAGTCCAAAGAAATCCCAGATACCAGTATGTCTTCAATCTAGTATAAACAAGAGACGATTCTGCATAAATCTACGGGATTAAGTTGCAATTTTATTTCAATTATGGTGTGCTAAGGGGTGCAAAAAGAAATATTGTTGAAATTTGGTAAAAATATGAAAATCGAAAGTTTTGATTGAATGTTTGAAATCGTTGTGTAAAACGAATTTTACCAGACATTAATAGTAGCTTTTTAGCTTTTTAGCTTTCGTTTTGTAACTTAAGTTAAAAATAAAATTATACCATTCATGAGATCCTGACTCTTTAATTATAGCACCTTTAGGAAAATTCTTGATTTTTCACCCAAACCAAAAAATTGATTTCTATGTTTTTTTTGGGTCGTAGGTTACAGCTATGATGTAGAAAATAAAAAATTCAGATAGTGTGGAAGTTTTGTTACGCGCGAACCTTAAGATTGTCATTATTTAGGCTAATTATAATCAGCAACTCGATTTTTTCTAATCGTTTTTGATGACGATTTGATTTGAAAATGAGAATAATTTAATTGTCATTTAATAATAATTTTAGAAGTCTTTATTTTATAAAGTCTTTTTAATCGGTTTGGGTTGAAATTGAAACTGAAAACTTTTTCCAAATCGGTTGAATTTTAAAATTTTGCTTATAAGGAAAGCCATTTAAATGAAGGTGTCTAATAAAAAGAGGATGTAAATACGGTTCTGATAATCTAACAATTATAATTTCTGAACAATGCATGTGGCTTATCTGCAAGTTTTCAACCCTTTAAAAAAAAACATTAAAAAATAAACAATAAAAATATTTTTTTAACTTTTTACTTTGAAAAAAAATCATCGGATCTTTTTTCCATTTCTAAATACAATTGTTCTTTAAATTTTTTAAGCTCCGTAACTAGAAAGCTAAAATAATAATTTCGATTAAATTTAAAATCTTCCTTGACTGCTTGAATTTGAAACTCCTCTATCACATAAAAATATTCTTCATCAGCAAGTTCATTCTTTAAAAAGTTAACGCGGAGCGAATCTTTTGAAACTGTAAACATTTGAATTTATAATTTAAAGAAAAAAGCTTAAAAACACATACCCAAACGGAAAGGGTAGAAAATTTCATTTTCTAAGATAATTTTCAAACCATCTTGGATAAAAAAAGTTCGGAATTTCCCCAACGTTATTTTTTCTTTCTAGAATTTAAAAATTAAAAAGCTTCAAAGTCGAATTGATGAAAAATTTACTACCTTAAGCCTTTCATTTTCTAAATACAATTTTTGAAATTCATCATTTAAACAATCAATTTCATTCATTTCTAAAAAATTAATTTCTAAATTTTTTAATCTAGCATAAGCAAAAAATTTTTCATTAATAATAATTCATTAATAATTGACAGTGTACTCCAGATGCGGCTTGAACATGGAACAATAACTTTATAGTCTCGCTGCAAGGATATTTAATCGCTTTCATAATAAAACTCAACATTCGGTTCGCTTTATCGTTTTAAACTTAAAATTTTAATATATACAGATATTTGACTATTTGAAAAGAGAAGATTGTTCGTTTTATACATTTAAATTAAACAACATGTAACCGTTTCGGATGTTCCAAATTTTTCCATAATGAGTTTTGTACCATTAGATGTTTAAAGAGTTTAGTTTGGCAATAATGAAATACAGATTTTAAAAAGTTTTTAAAATTTCAATTACAATTTTCGTTTTAATGATTTAAATAATAAAAAAAATGATTACGAGTTTTAAATCGTAATTCGCGAAATGATTATAGTTTAAAATTTTCTTTTGATTTTACGAATAAAAAAGATTGTACTGTTATTTTGAAAAGACAAATGATTAATGGAGAGAATTAATTTTTTATTTTTTAAAAAAAACTTTTGGTATGTTTAATCCTTTTTTCTTTATTGATTTTAACTAATTTGATTCAACCTGTCTGCGTTGCAACTGATTCTGAATGTTTTATCCATTTTACTTCAAATCTAACATTCACTGAGTATCTTGACATAAAATCCTCTTTTAAAATTTTTAAAAATTTAATATGAACTTTTGGATTGTTAAGACGAATGCAAAAAACGGATCTCGAATCATCAAAATGAAGGTGACTGCAACCAATCGGTACGGTTCTTTAAAAAAAAATTTAATTGAAAAAAATCAAGAGAGCAAAAAAAAATTTTTACATTTTTTCTTTTTTAACAACTAATGCTATAACTCTTAAAATCTCCTCAAACATTTTATTTCTATTAGACTGAAATATCGGTTCATTTTTTAACTCAATTTCATCCACAACGTATATCTGTTCATAGCTAACTGTTTTATGCGAATAATCTATTTAAAAATTAATTCTTTAACAAAATTTTTGAAAAAAATTTTAAAAACAAAAAAAATACTAAAAATAATCGGTTCTTTTAACTCCATATTCGGGTATTTTAAGTCAAACGAACGATCTTCCAAAAAGCGAGTAAGTGATTGATAAAAATCTAAGTCATCCTTTAGAAAAAATACTTTACTTAACTCTTTTTAAAAAATCTGTAATTAGATATTACTGAAACTTTTTCAAAATCCGGGAGAAGATACTGATGCTCCGAAAAAGCTCTTGCATACGGATTCATTTCTTTCTCAAAACAATACAATAGAAAATATCTGAAATGAAAAAAATTATCATTAACGTAAGGTTCGGTCGGAGAAAAACGTCCACACTATCTAAATAAGTCATTTTTGACTTTACGACGTTAATCTACGACCCCGAAAACCCCAAAAAATTAATTTTTTTATTGGGGTAAAAAATCGAAAATTTTGAACCTACCCTCCCGCTTTTTGCAGCCAAACGAGGTGCTTTGTTTAAACATTTTAGTAAACATGATTGGAAAAAGCAATGATTGGTATAAAGATATTTTCTGAAAGCTAAAAAGCTACCATTGACGCTGGGACCATTGTCGATGAGGAAAAAAAATTCCATAAAAACGGGTGAAAACGGTAAAAAAAAGGGAATTTTTTAGTCAAGCCGCATCTCCTCCTAGGGGAACCACTATTATACCCCAGAAGACATGTTTTAAAAGTCTCTTAGACTTTTTATTTGATTTGTAAAAAAAATGACCTGATTTCACACAATTAATAGTAACCAAAACCAAGATTCTAAAATTATGATTTTAACATCATCATATACATGTTTTCTGGGCTAGTTTTGCACGAGGATTTCAAATTATGGTAGCTTTTTAGCTTTCAGAAAATATCTTTATACCAATTATATGTAGGGTCAAAATTTTCGATTTTTTACCCCAATAAAATAATTAATTTTTTGGGGTTTTCGGGGTCGTAGATTAACGTCGTAAAGTCAAAAATGACTTATTTAGATAGTGTGGACGTTTTGCTCAGACCGAACCTTATGTTTATTGTTTTACGGCTCATGACGGTATTAAGTTTCAAGAAACTTCCAAAAACTAACTTTACTTTTAAAAATTAAAACTTCAAAAAAAAAGGATCCGACCCAATCGTGAAAATTACAAATTACAAATTTTTGTTTTTTTCGTCTGTTAAAACGAATTTTTTATGAATAAACTTTTTAAGACTTTTTTTTAAGACTAAATTTTATTTAATGATTCAAAAAAGGTTGCCATCTTTCTCGATTCCTTGTTTTCGGCTCATAAATCACTGACGGCTTCATTCCATATTCTTTCATCATGTAATACAGGGGTAGATAGTCATTTTGATTTTGTATGGAAACACTTATTCCAAAATTTCCAGGCGCAATAATGCATTGAATAGTTTCAGATCCTATACTTAAATTAAAAAATATTAATCAGCTTTAATTTCCATTTTTACTTTTTTTTTAAATGTTACCCATATTTTGATTTTTTTTGAATAAAAAATTTTTTAAATTTCTTAATATCGTCTTCAAGTTCGTCATCAAATCCGTCCAAACCGCCATTGATCATTTTGATAATTTTTTTTTTTGGTTCATCTTTCAATTCAACAGATGAAGAAAAAGAATCTTTTTTGTTTGTTTTACCGAATAAGGGTGTGATATCAATGTATCGAAATTCAACCATTAATTTAAATAAATTGTTCCAGTCACTTATTTCTCCGATTGACACGATAATGTCACTATAGTGTCGCTCGATTCCGATGCATTCAATCAAATCACTTTTAATCCTAAAATTCATATTATGTTAAAGGCGAACGCATCATAAATCTTCACGCCTTTAGGAAGCATAATATAGAAAAACAAACTATACCACGATGTTCAGCACTAAAAATTACCCTAGCAAACTGGAAAAATCGAGACTTCATTTCTAAATCAGACCCCTCCCCTTTAGTACACAAAATAGACCACTTTAAAACCGACTAATAATAGCAATTTAAAAATTTGTAGACATGTCGTTTTTTTTTGTTGAGATTTATGAATTCAGCACCACAAAATACGTTAGTTAGCATATTTTCGGTTGGATGAATAATTTTTTTGAACTGACCCGAGCAAAAGTATGGTCTTGGGGGCTGAGTGGGTTTAAGGCCTATGTTTACCCCAAACACCCTAATTGGGGTACATAATATTGGTACCAAAATGTAGAAAATTAAAGGAATATGTAGCATAAAGGCCATTTTCGGCCCCCAAATCTTGGACTATGGCATCAGGAAAATTATAGCAATTCTGAAAGAGTTTTTATCCCCCATTAAAAAAATCCTTCTCTTATTTAATAAAAAAATTGGCGCCATGTTTAAATTTCAAATCAAAGTTTCGGGCGTTGTGAATTTCAAATCAGAAAACAAAAAACAAAAATAACATGTTCATAAAAATTCATTGAATAGAACTAATGCACTAAATAAAACAATTTAAAGGTGCAACATAATATGTTGCACAAATTTGAGGAAAATTTTTTCTAATTATTAATGCTTATTTTCAATAAATCGATTTAAAATTTCAAACTAATAAAATGTTAAGTTTATTTTGCAATAAAAATTTGATCCAGCCGGCTCAGGTTCAATCCCAGTTCAAAAATCAAAGAATTTTTTTGTTCTTTTTTAAAAAATAATTAAAAAAATTATCATTTATTGATTAAATTTTTATTAACTATGCAAAACTCTTTTTTTCTTTAAGAAAATTAAGTTTTTTTAGAAAAAACAAAAAATTTTATCTCCATTTTGCATTAAGATCAATTACGTAAATGCTTTGAGAACTTAACCATTGTACAAAGAGTTAAGCTTGTGATTCGAAAGCCGCATAATTGCCAAAAAGAGTTCTAAAATAATTTTAATGACATGATTTGTTTTAAAAGATGACGTTTTTCACTAAAATTTGAAACAACGGAGTAAATAAAGTTTAAAAAAGTTAAAAAAGTTTTGAAATAACAAGAAGTCGTATTCCTTCGAAAGGCTTTACGGCAATGAAAATTATTAACCAAAAACTCTATTTTTTTTAAATTTTAAAACTATAAATCAAACGGGTTATGAAATTTCGAGATAAACAAGAACGACAAGTTTGATGGAACCATACAATAAGAGATTTAGAAAAAGCGGTAAAACATAAAACAAAACCATTTACTCCAAGAAAGTGGCTGATCTAACCAAATCTTTTCTAAAACTTTATTGGATTAACAAAACCCAATCAGGTAAAGAGAACTTACTGCCATTTTGGCCATGCAGGTCATTTTTTAACCTTCCTCAATACATGTTATAAGTGATGCTAAACCTAAAAAGCTTTGAAAAGTTTGGCTAAAAAGGCCATTTTCTGGGTAAGTAGTTTTGCTATGTTTTAGCCGAATTTCCTCGATCTCTTACATATGTTTCCACCAAATAACCTTGTCATTCTTGGGAAAAATCAATCATTCCCGTCAAATTTAAATAAAAAAAATCGAAGTTTTGATTAATAACAGAAAAAAGAAAAAAAAGGGGAACCATCTTTAGAAAAAAAAAAAAATTCTATTTTGAAAATAATTCAACACAAAAATTGGCACGTTTTGTAACATAACATGGTGCTCCACTCTCTGTAATATAATACAGGCCATCATATGGACCTTTATATACAAATCTCCCGTTCGCTTTCCCTCTACTCTTGTAAATTCCCACAATTTCGTCTGTGGTTTTGTATAATAAATCGATCGGATGAGTTGCCTAGAAAAATTAGAATTCATAAAATAAATTTTTATTTAACTTAAAGATAAATTACCTTTTTTAAAACAACATTTGAGCTTTGTCTTTTTAAAATCGGCTTGATTGGTTTTATGAAGTCTGAAAACTTAACTTTCTTTGATTTTTTAATTTCCCTTTCATTTTCAGAATCGTAATCACTATCAGAATATGAATCGCTGCTTTCTTCTGAGATCAGATCAAAGGAAAAAAAATTATCGTTTTCAGTTGAATTAATTACACTACGCGCCTCTTCATCTGACGCTTTCCTTAAAGGTAAAGATCTTAAGAACTGTTTTTTTCTTATAAATTTTAATGAGTTACTTATTATTTGGATCTTTTTTTTTATCAGCTGTTCTTTTTTCTGCATCTTTTGAATTTGGAGGAAAAATTTCGGCATCCGATGGCTTGAACGGACAAAATAAAGCCCTAAAAAAATAATTTAATAATTTTTAAATTCTTTTTTAATAAAATTTTAGGTTTACTTTTTGTGAGAACTTTTTGATGGATTCAAATTTCCTTTGCCGCCACAAACTTCATAAGGGCAAGAACATTTTTTTGAATTCAAAATTAAGAAATCTGGATCGTTAGGCAATTTGAAACTTTTTTTTAATTCATCGAGTTGTTTCCCCAATAATTCATTTTGATTTTTCCTAAAAAATTTTTGAATAAAATTTGACAAATTTTACTTAACTTTATAAAATACTTTTCTATTAATTCTTTTTTTAATTTTCAATATATTCTTGTTTCAATTTTATATTTGCTGACTTAAGACTCTTTTCAATCTCAAGTTGATTCGTTAGGTTCCTTATTTCTACTTGTCTAAACAAAAAAGTGAAATAGATAAATAGAAACAAAAATTAAAAAAAAAAAACCTTTTTTCTAGAAGTTCATTATATTGCTCTTGAATAAAGATTATGCTTTGGCCATCATCCTCTTCAGTTTTTTGATTTAAAACATGTCTAGAAAAAAAAATATCATCTCTAAAGAAAATCAAAACAAAGCTGAATACAAAACATACATTTGGCGTTTTAAATCTAATATTTCAAGGTTTAGTTCCTGGATCACTTGTCGTAAATCTTTTTTTTCTTTAATTGTATTAAATTTTAACTCATTGATTGCAATCATTTTCTCGTATAAAAACGATTCCCTAGATATGCCGAATAATTAAAAGTTTAAGTCAAATATAAAAAGGTAATATAAATATCCTTTACTTTTCGGAAATAAGGCGAGAAACTTGCTCTTCTTTTTCTTTTAATTTTCTTTTTAGCTCTTGAACTTGGTTATTTTGGTCATTATTCGAGCTTTGCTGAAAATTTTCCAATCTGGTGATTTCACTTTGAAGATTAGTGCTAGAAAAAGAACATTAACGTAAATTAGAAGATATCAAAGATTTTATCTAAAATTTACATTTCACTCTGAAGCTTTTTGTTATGAGCAACTAAATTTGTATGTTCGACTACTTTTTGATTTAGTTGTTCGTCGTGTTTTTTATTAAATTCAGCTAATTGTTTCGTTAGCTTTGAAATTTCATCCTTGGCCGACTCTCCGGACTCTTCAGAGGCCTCACTTTAGTTAAATAAAGACAATTTAAAACAAGAATTAATATTTAAAAACAATATTTACTTACTTTTCGGAAATAAGGCGAGAAACTTGCTCTTCTTTTTCTTTTAATTTTCTTTCTAGCTCTTGAACTTGGTTATTTTGGTCATTATTCGAGCTTTGCTGAAAATTTTCCAATCTGGTGATTTCACTTTGAAGATTAGTGCTAGAAAAAAGAACATTAACGTAAATTAGAAGATATCAAAGATTTTATCTAAAATTTACATTTCACTCTGAAGCTTTTTGTTATGAGCAACTAAATTTGTATGTTCGACTACTTTTTGATTTAGTTGTTGGTCGTGTTTTTTATTAAATTCAGCTAATTGTTTCGTTAGCTTTGAAATTTCATCCTTGGCCGACTCTCCGGACGCTTCAGAGGCCTCACTTTAGTTAAATAAAGACAATTTAAAACAAGAATTAATATTTAAAAACAATATTTACTTACTTTTCGGAAATAAGCCGAGAAACTTGCTCTTCTTTTTCTTTTAATTTTCTTTCTAGCTCTTGAACTTGGTTATTTTGGTCATTATTCGAGCTTTGCTGAAAATTTTCCAATCTGGTGATTTCACTTTGAAGATTAGTGCTAGAAAAAAGAACATTAACGTAAATTAGAAGATATCAAAGATTTTATCTAAAATTTACATTTCACTCTGAAGCTCTTTGTTATGAGCAACTAAATTTGTATGTTCGACTACTTTTTGATTTAGTTGTTCGTCGTGTTTTTTATTAAATTCAGCTAATTGTTTCGTTAGCTTTGAAATTTCATCCTTGGCCGACTCTCCGGACGCTTCAGAGGCCTCACTTTAGTTAAATAAAGACAATTTAAAACAAGAATTAATATTTAAAAACAATATTTACTTACTTTTCGGAAATAAGGCGAGAAACTTGCTCTTCTTTTTCTTTTAATTTTCTTTCTAGCTCTTGAACTTGGTTATTTTGGTCATTATTCGAGCTTTGCTGAAAATTTTCCAATCTGGTGATTTCACTTTGAAGATTAGTGCTAGAAAAAAGAACATTAACGTAAATTAGAAGATATCAAAGATTTTATCTAAAATTTACATTTCACTCTGAAGCTCTTTGTTATGAGCAACTAAATTTGTATGTTCGACTACTTTTTGATTTAGTTGTTCGTCGTGTTTTTTATTAAATTCAGCTAATTGTTTCGTTAGCTTTGAAATTTCATCCTTGGCCGACTCTCCGGACGCTTCAGAGGCCTCACTTTAGTTAAATAAAGACAATTTAAAACAAGAATTAATATTTAAAAACAATATTTACTTACTTTTCGGAAATAAGGCGAGAAACTTGCTCTTCTTTTTCTTTTAATTTTCTTTCTAGCTCTTGAACTTGGTTATTTTGGTCATTATTCGAGCTTTGCTGAAAATTTTCCAATCTGGTGATTTCACTTTGAAGATTAGTGCTAGAAAAAAGAACATTAACGTAAATTAGAAGATATCAAAGATTTTATCTAAAATTTACATTTCACTCTGAAGCTCTTTGTTATGAGCAACTAAATTTACGAATAACGCTTGGTTTGTGGTTCCAAGCGAAGTCTAAATAGTTGTCGAGTTCGCAGCTTCAGCTCGGATAAGTGACACTGTTTATGATGAACGTCCCACAGTAGACTAGAGTCTTAACCATACCTTTACGGCCGGTCCCAATGCCGGATGAAAAAATGGGAGGGAGACTCGAGTAAGACTTAGGGTCGTCATGAAGGATAAACTATCACAATTTATGTGAGCTTCGATCCCCGATGCGACAAAAACCTTTGGTGGGACTTCGATGGGCTAGATTCAAGGAGTCACCTGAGTTTAAGACGTTGACGGATTTTGTTCAAAATTTATTTTAACTTTCAACCAAAATTCTTAAAGACCCTACTTAGGTATACTCTTTAAACCCTAAGGGGAGTAATGACAAACTAGGAGTTAAGTATCTGAATCTGAATACGTTGGCCCTATCGTTGGAGGGTTCAATTAACACTCTTCTAGCTTGAGGAGTTTCAATTTCTGAAAGACCAAGGAAGGTCCAAAAATAAATAATCATAAACCTTCCACCTTCTTTTTAAAAAGTTGACCCAAGGCCGCTATTACCTATCTGCCAGTCTAGTCTCATCTTCAATGCAAGTTTGAGTCCCTCTTTTAGCCAGAGAGTCCAGATTTGATGTGAGACAAAAGGTAGACTTAGGTCTTTATTTAAGTCCAACGCTAAGACTGAATGTCGGCATGGCTGATAAACCCCTGATGCGATAGTCTTGAATCTTAGGTTGGAAGTAGCTACATCGAAGGGTCACATACTTCCCTTGAGTTAAAGATTTTGGTGGCTCTGATGGCGTTACTTGACTAAAAACAAGCGAAATCACCCTTAAATCCCAGAGTATGAACACGTTCTTCTTACTGACAGTGCCCATACTCCCCATCATAAAAGAATGGATTTTTTCCCCAGATCGATTAGGATGTCAGCGTCAAATGGGACCCATTCGCTACATTTTCATATCTTAAAGTCACTGATAGCTTATTCCATTGAGGAGTTCTTGAATGTTAAAGTAAAGCACCCAGTGTTCAAGAGAAAAATGATCGCTTTTTCGTTAGGAAATGAACCATTAAAGCACACTTTTAGTCATCTTCTACTCGGAAGTGTTCAATTTATGAGAGACCGAGACTTTTTTTTACCCTCTTCATCACGAAAGCACCCTTAAATCTGACTGTAAAAAGTAGAGGTTAAAGTTAAACACTTACCGCAATTGGGATTTCGGAGGGTGACCCCGGCACGAGATGACTAAAAATTACCTCCATTCACGAACTCTACTTCCTTAGGTTACCCTTTAAGCTTTTTCTAAAAGGAAGACCGTCTCGATGAAAATTGGTTGAAAATTGGCATTTTAACTCTAAGGATGAGATCTTTGAAGAGTTCATTTAGCACTCTTCTTGGTTAAGGAGTTTCAATTTCGTCAAGACCAAGGAGAACATGAACTCCCAGTCATCGTCACCAGCTTCCTCAAATGAACACTTTGGTCTCTTTGATTGAAGGCTTCAAGGCACAAATTGACGAGTTTATGATTCGAGGGTGAATGAGCGTTAATAGTTTAGGGTTGTATTTTGTTAGTTCATGTTCAATGGGGTTCGAAATTGAGTTGCATTGTAAGGTTGGTTGTTGACTTCGAGTAAAGGTCTGATAAAGTTGGTTTATGTATGGTTCACTTGAAGAGTGTTTGAAGATCTTCCAGTTGGTTGGTCTGAGTGACGATGAACATAACGGTGAACGACCCAAAGCTGCCATCGGACTAAAATTTCTTTGACAAAACTCGCTCAACATACCAAACAAAACTCGCCAACATCACTAAACTTATCGTTAATGTCACTTAAAGACGAATGACTAAACGCTTTGATCATCTTTAATTTGTTGAGTTTGATCGTGTTTTGAGTGAAAGTATTCGTAAAATAATTTACGTAAAAAAGTTAGTCTTAGTTGTGAGTCGCGAGTTGAGACTTTGTTCTAACTTTCTGAACAATCTCAAATTAATTACTTGAAGATTAGCACTTGAAAAATGTCAAATTTTAATTTAAAAAAAAAAACCTTTAAAAGATCAAAACTTACGGGTTAACTTAATCACTAAGAGTTTAGGTCACTGTGAGAGTATCATCATACAAGTTTTTTATTGACGAAATTGTTTTTTTTAATTTTAAAAATAATATTTTCTTTTTTTATATGTATGGACGTGTTTAAATTTTGTAATAAAAGTTGCAAAAAAAAATTAATTTTTTATTTGCCACAAAGACTCGAGATTAGACAACATAATTTGATTGATTTTAATTTATTGATAATTCTAATCAATAATATTCAAAAAAAAAAAAATGGCCTCTATTTGGTGCAACATATCATGTTGCACTATGTTGCATATTTTTCAGTTTAAAAATCAGAATATTTGTTTATTTTTTTCGGTTTTGAATGAATTATTTTTGTTTAATTTGTCAAAATTGAACTGAAATTCACAACGCCAAGTTTCGTCACATCCCGATAGTTTGTACTGTTTTTTTAAAGCAAAAACAAATTTTCTTTAATTTTCTTGAATAATTTGCTAATACAGAATTTAAAAAGGTACAAAATGCACTATTAGAAACCTTTTTGAAAAGCAAAGTGAGCTTTAAAAAAATAAAACTAAAAAAGCCAAAATCAGACTAAAGCTTTTGGCCAATAAGCTAACTTGTACCCCCAACTGACCTATATGGCATTAGTTTACTGAAACACCATTTTGAATAGAAATTAACAAAGAAAAATATTATGCAAAGATTTAAAAGAATAAAAAGCGGCGCCATAGTTTTTAAATTATTTAAATTTAAAAACTTGAAAAATCGTTTTTATTTAGGTTTTTTTTAAAATTTTATTTTCGAGTGAATTTACAAAACCAAATTTTTTTTTCAAATAATGTGAAAAATCAATAATTTTTCTTTTTTTTGCCTAGTTTTTTCTTAAATAAAATGAAGAAAAAATTTTAATAACTGGAACTTCTTTCACACATTTTCTGGGAGCCAGATCATCAATCAGATAAAATGAATCTTCTATGTTAAACACTCCAACATAATGTCCGTCATAGTCTGATGTGTAAATCGTTGAAAAGACAAGTTCGTAAAATCTGTTGTTAACTTCTATAACCTTATCTAGGTCAAACGAAGTGATGTCAAGTTTTCTGACGTTTTCAATAATTAAAAATGGAGAACACGCAATAAAGTCAATCTTAACATCAGTCAAACAACCACATCTATTACATAACTGCTTTTTTATCGAGATGTTACATTTCGACACATCTTTTACAAAGCTAATGGTTTGGCCAGCAAAATTATGGATCCTTCCACATTTGCAGCTAAGTGAACATCTATACTCTTGAGATTCATTTATAAACATGTCCATAACTCTAGTTTGTTCGGCCCTCGTATCATAATTCCCATCAGGTTCAGGTTCTTCATTAAGTACATCTAAAATCCAGAGTGTTTTTGCTTTATTCCATTTTTTTTGTTCAATAAGATCTATAATCTCTAATAAAACGTTTTTATGTTCTAGATTTGATAATCGTAAACGATCTTTAAATTCTGGTTGTATTGAAGAAGATAACCAAAAACCGAGTAGAAAATAATCGATCGTGCATGTATTTCTAATTTTAATTCGTGTAATGCGGTTTTGAGCGTCGATAACCCTTCCACCATTCAGTGGGATCCTTTCAATAAGCTGATTCAAAACGTTAGGTTTATTAATCCTGTTTGACCGATCTGGTTTTTGTTTCTTGTTCTGCGATTCAGCTTCGAATGAAAGAGAATGCTTTAACGATGAATTTAGTTCATTGACATCATGATCGGAACCGTCAGATTCGGATGATATTTGTTTTTTTGTTTTTTTCGACTTGTTTACTCTCTTTGACACAGTGTTTTGTGTCTGAGTTTGTGATTCTGATTTTGATTCCATTTCATCGTCACTGCTTTCAAAAAAACAGTTTGGGAATATATTTGAGAGAAAACTTGCAGGCTTTGGTATATCATCAAGGTATCTAGCGTATCCCAAATAATATACTATAGTTGCGACATGAGAACAGCAACCAACAGTTCGAGCTCCATTTTTACAAGTACAATACCAACCGTTAATAGGGATTTGTTCAGCTGCAAG
This sequence comes from Brachionus rubens, assembly GCA_022207745.1. Lineage (NCBI taxonomy): Eukaryota > Metazoa > Rotifera > Eurotatoria > Ploima > Brachionidae > Brachionus > Brachionus rubens. The sequence continues at coordinate 272,337 of JAJVHD010000006.1, forward strand.
TTTCGGGTTGTGTATGTAGCTTACATAAACCTTATAGACTGTCGAACCAGAATGTCTTGATTGAATTCTTGCCATTAAGACTTTTGAATCAGGATTGAATTTTGAACTCGTTTTTTTACTTATTTTTACGACAAGCTTTCCTTTTTTGTCAAGGTGTTCTGCCAAATAACCAAGTGTTTGCTTTAGTTGATAAGACCCAAATGTTATATTTTCCAAAATGTATTCATAACTTAGCTTTGGAAAATCCGCAATAAAATCAGTATGTTCTAAATTAACAAACTCCGCAGAATTGGTAAAATCTTCATCTTTTACAATGGCTTCTAAATGATTCTGTTTATCTAAATTTTTTTTAATATTCCTTGCGAGTGTTAAACCGTTATCTTTGTCTGAAATTTTTCGTTCAAAAAAACGATTAATCAATGCACAAGCTATTCGAAAATCATCCATTACGTGCTTCAAAGTCGAATTTTGAACATGAGCTAAGGCTCTGAACGACTCTTTTAAAACTCCATTTATTGCCTCAATAACCCACCTACATTTTGTAACCAATCGTGAATGATTTGCTTGCTCACATGTAAGCTGCTTATTATGTTTCTCGATGAACGCCGGAATCAATACTTTTAATTTTTTGGATTTTAAAAGATCTATCGAATCACGAAATCCTCTATCACCAAGTATTACATCGCCTTCTTGAAGGAAATCGTCTAATTTTGCGTTTTCTTTAAAACAAATGTCTATGATTTTTGCGTCATTAAACGATGCAGGAAATAATCCATAACAATCTAGTATATAACCATCAGTTAAGCAGAATACCATTGGCTTAAGCAAATGACGTTTTTTTTGGACCGAATACGATTTTCTTTGAAAAAAATTGTTTGCACTTCTTTGACAGTAAATATAGGTTCCTTAAATTAAGTTTTTTTCATTGAAACTCCTTTTAAATAATCAAATTTTTAAAAATGTTATTACCATCAACTATGACCACCAGCTGATCTTCTTTTAATGTATACAGTTCTTTAGATATATCAGTGTTGTGTTTTAAGAATTCTGATCTTTCCATGCTTTCGATGCCAAGATTTTCCGGAACAAAGTTGGCAAGAAGAGAAGATCTAACTTGCTCACAATAACGAGAAACTTCGACTCTATCATTTAATTTAAAATGTGCCCTAATAGCTTCTTGAGAGAATCCAGTTTTAAGCCAAAAAAGATAAATAGCCAAAGCTTGAGATTTTGTTCTAACTTGCGAATCTCTCATTTCATTAAGATAGCTGTTTAGAATCAAAAATTCTTGTTTTGTAAATCCAGTTGTTGCTTTGCAAGTCTCATCATCGATTAATTTTGGATCAAAAAAGTCATTGAATAAAGTATTTTTTCTAGAGGTTTCGAGTAAAGTTTGAATCAAATCATTTACGGATTCACGATTAATTTTCGACTCATCTTTTTCGATTTCTATTGAAGCAATATGATCTTTTTTGAAGAGACCTTGGTCATCTAAGTGAGATTGACATGAACGACAGCCTTTCGGAATAAAAATGTTTTTTGAAAGTAAAACTTGTGTTCTAGCTTCGGCTTGAATAACGTACAGCCGGTTTTTGGATTCCCTACAGACAATACAATTCTTGTGACTGCTATAAGACTTAGGTAAATTAAGTATAATAGGTTCCTCTCTTTCGGCAATGTATGTACACCCTTCTTCTTGATCTTCTGAATTTTTTACTGGTCCGATAGAATTTGGAAAAACAGTTGAAGTCGATGGGTGGGTTTCATAAGCGGTTTCATTTTTATCAAAGTTTTCTTCAAAATTGATCATTGTTTGAGGTTCTTCATTTAATATAGCATAATCATTGTCGGATGATTGATCTAAAACATTGATTTTGTTTTGCTCATCGAAAATTCTTTTTCCTTTTTTATAGCAATTCGTACAGATTAAAGATTTCAACTCGACCAAAACATCTGGACGGAATAAGTTTGCTATTCTGACACTTTCAGGACTTGCAAGAGCAAAATATCTACTTTTCGGTATGTCCTTGAAGCGTACTTGATCGCATTTTGGGCATTTTTTTGAAAGTATAGGGTTAGTTTTACCCATTTTAAACAGAAAATCTATGTTTTTTACCGAGGAGCTAGCAAAAATGAAATAAACTAAGTTATTTTTATTTTAAAAATTCCAAGTCACGTGATTTTTTTATCAAAAAACTCACTAGAAAATTTTTTTGATTCATTTTCATAAAAAAAATTGTATAAATTCTTAAAAAAGATCTTCAAATAAGATAAAATAAGGGGAACTGGGGTTTAAGGGTCCGAGATTAAATAATTAAGAAAAAATTAATTTTTCTGAATATTTATAATCAGTTAATAATGTTTAAAAAAAATTAGGTCGACTTCTGAAGAAAATTTTTGAGAAAATTCGGGGCCGATTATCTATGCTTATGTTACACCCTCCTTTAGAAAAAAATTATCGGAGCAAAATTTTGATTTTATATGTTTAATTTTGAATTATTAAGTGTTTTGAAGTTCATGAATTTCAAAACTTTAGTGCTATCTAAATTTGTCATTTTTGTAATCGGAACCGCAATCTACGACTCAGGTAACCTCAAAAAATCATTTTTTTCATTGGGGTCAAAAATCCAAAATTTTACCCCTAGCCCTCCGCTTTCTGCAGCCTAATGATAAGGTGCTTAAATTAAACATTTAAGAACTCACGATTTGAAAACGATATTTTTGATCTGGAGGTACCAGCTGAAAGCTCAAAAGCTTCCATTGACGCTGGTACTCAAATCGGCGTAAAAAAAAATTTCTCGTTTCGAAGTCGTCCTCGGACAAAAAACGTAAAATAAGCCATTTTTATAAGTCGAATTATATAGTCACAGCTTTCACTTTTCATCCCACTTTTTTTTTAAGGTTAAACTAGAGAAAATTCTATCCAAATCTATAATCTGCACAAATACAAAAACTTTTAAACACTTAATAATTCAAAATTAAACATATAAAATCAAAATTTTGCTCCGATAATTTTTTTCTAAATTTAATTTTCTACATTTTGGTACCAATATTATGTACCCCAATTAGGGTGTTTGGGGTAAACATAGGCCTTAAACCCACTCAGCCCCCAAGACCATACTTTTGCTCGGGTCAGTTCAAAAAAATTATTCATCCAACCGAAAATATGCTAACTAACGTATTTTGTGGTGCTGAATTCATAAATCTCAACAAAAAAAAACGACATGTCTACAAATTTTTAAATTGCTATTATTAGTCGGTTTTAAAGTGGTCTATTTTGTGTACTAAAGGGGAGGGGTCTGATTTAGAAATGAAGTCTCGATTTTTCCAGTTTGCTAGGGTAATTTTTAGTGCTGAACATCGTGGTATAGTTTGTTTTTCTAAATTATGCTTCCTAAAGGCGTGAAGATTTATGATGCGTTCGCCTTTAAATTCAAAATTATAAATTTTCGCAGTTTTAACGGAATTTTTAAGTTTCAGAAAATTTGGAATATTTGGAAAGCCTTTTCAGCTAAGACTTTCTTCATTAGTCAGAAACAAGTCCTGTCGTGTTTGATCTGACCACCTAAAACGCCGCGAGTACTTTTTATAAAAATTACCCAAAAATGTAACGGTTCCTGATAAAAAAATTTTTAAATCTTTTTGTTTCCTCTTTTATGTCATCCCATCTCGGTATTTTAAATCTCGCCATAAGTCCTATAAAAACCATTTCGAACTCAGTTTCAAATGGATGATTGATCAAATCAATTAAGTTCGGATCATTTTTTTTGGACAAGGAGAATCAATGATGGCAATTTTCCGTAATCGTTCCAGTATACACTTCTTTTCATCCTAAAAAAATAATTATTAAAAATTTTTTTTTGAACACCTGAAAAACATACACCCGGTCATATTTTTTACACTTAGTAATTTTTGGAATAACCCATAGTTTTTCTCGACGATATCTTCATAGATAAGTGGTTATTTTCCATTTTGGGCGCTTAGCTTTATAGATATAAATCGACTAAGAAAAATGACGTTTTTTAATTAAAAATCATATTTGTGTTTGTTTTTCATCGAAAAACGCAATTTAATTTTGTCGATTTAAATCCCCACTGCCAACAAAAAACTATTGGGGTTTAATGAGGAGCCGCTATGACTTAAGGTCCATAACTTCACTAGGTCTTTATTTTTATCCATAACTGACTTTAGCACGTGTAAAAGTTACACCTGGGTGTATGTTTTTCTAGAGATTAACTTTTTACCGTTTTCTCTTCAATGCGTTTTTTAATGAGATTATTCGCTTCCACCATAACAAGAAGTTCTTTTTGCATTTTAAAATCAAAGTATACTTTTTAATCTGAATACTTATAAAAAAAATCAATTATCATGGGTCTTGTAAATTGAAAAAGAAAAAATCGTAAAAAATTTTGAATGGAATATTTTTATACAGTTAAGAAAAATGAATTCGAAATTCTCTTACTTTTTAATTGTTCAAAAAATAGAAATTTAAAAAAAAAAAATTTTTGTAAAAATAATTTCAATTTTTGAAAGTATTGTTGGCGGCACATCGTGAGCCAACTTATGACCTCTTGTTAAATTATAACCTTTCATACTAGTTGCATTTTGTAACTAGTCTCGTTGCTAAATTAGTATTTTATAACTTAACTTAGAGTTACTAGGCTTTGTGTTTAATTTATCTTGGATTTGAAATGCTATTAAAAGATACATATTAAGTTAGTTTTAGATTAGGTTTTGGAATAACTTTAATTCAGTCTAATAGGATAAGTTCTAGATTTAGTCCAATAAACTATGTTTCTCCAATATCTCAATTTCTTTTATTTATTCAACATGGAACCTATTCGAATCAACACCTTTGCCGCTAACAAAAGTGTTGATTAGCAAGTTAGTGGTGACAAAGAATTAGAATTCAAAGACGCTGTTACTCGAATTTTAGCAAAAGGATCAGATGACTTTATTTTCTTCGTTATTTATTCAAATTCGGTAGGCAGACATAGCAATTGATTAAACGGAACAATTTGAATTCTTGGAATGAATCAGCTGTCGTTCATTGAAGAAAATACATAATTGATTTATGCTAAAAGGTGTTAGAGTACTCAAGAACTAAGCGGAACCATAAAGGAATCAAGATAAGGATTATGATTTGTGCATAATAACAATTTTCATTTAGCCTGATTCGAACAACTGATAAAACAAATTTCTAAGTATTTTTTTATCTTTCAATGCAGAACTATTTTATGATTAGGGGGTTCTTGTGGAGCTTATTTTCATGTTTGTAAGACCTCAAGGTTGTTGTAAGGTTGTAAGTAGCCTACATTGGAAATTTGGAATTTAAGTTCATCCTTTTTAGTTAGGAAATTTGAATTTCAATGTTAAAAAGATTAGGGTTCGATTACGTTTTGGATGTAACTTGAGTTAGAATTGTCGGTAGGTAAGAAAGCTTTTGAAACGGTAAGTTAGTGATTCTGATTGAGGGCACTTATGATAAAATTACAGTAGTGAAAAATAAGTAAAAAAAAAAAAAAAAAACTATTCATCAATTAAAACTTGATGGTTAAACAAATTGACATTATCGAATAAATGAATACGTTCTTGATTTCGGAAAATGTTAACGTTAAGGATTTGTCATTTTTTTAAAATTTAATTCACTTTTGGATTTGTTTTCGTATTCAAATGGATCATTGATTAACGAATTATATCCTTAAATAACTTTTAATCATGACAGAGATTCTTAAGAACTTGAATGTATTGACCTTAGATATAGACATAATCATATACCCAAGGATTTCTTAGTTAGTTCTTAACAAATACCTGTGTTACTCAAGGTTTAAGATTTTGATGCCTTAATTTAAGTTAAGAGTACATTTCTGGGATTATAATTGATTTAATAAGATTTCATTCTGCGTCGTTTTTATTCGTCGTATTTATAGCTTTTGTACTAAGTTGGAATAAAGTTTACCGATTATCTTTTATTATGAACCTGTGAAAATAAAATGAAGAGAATAAATTAGGATAATCTTAGATTTAGAAGGTTGTATTTAATCCGATTGGTAGGTGTAAAAGAAGTTTAAAATTGTAAGCGAAAAGTCTAAACGTTCATGCTAGAATCTGACATTTATTTTAGCTTGACTCACTGTTTCTGCATTAAGTGGGGTAAATAAATTTAGTTCTATTTAAGGTAATTGATTCTAATCAGTGATAAGATCGGAAGATTAGAAAATGGTTTAAGAAACATGATTTAATTTTACCAATGTTGAGCTTGGTCAGTTAGAGGAGTTTGAAGAGATTTGTATTCAGATTTTAAAATTAATACGTACTAGATGGTTTCAAGAATTACGATCAAAACTTTGGTTATGTTTGCTTATGATTCAGTCTAATTATAACTCGGTGTTACATATACTGAAAATGTTACCAGAGAGAAGATTAGCATGGTTAATGCGCAAAGATGACACGAAAAATTGTGAATTTCTTGATTGTTTAATACGCAAAGACTGTGGCTAGAAGAAAGACTTTTAATGGTTTAAAATTAGAATTCGTAAAATGGATTTGTCTAGCTTGATGATAATAAGAGTTCTACTTATTGTATATGTTTAATAATTTGTAAAAAAAAAAACTTTTAAATTGCAAAAAGGTTAGTAACTTTTTAGAGTTAAGTTAAGCAACATGTTAGGGCGCTGGATATGGCAGACTTAGTTAGCTGTGTATAGCTAGCGTAGCATGCTAACTAAGTAAGGCCTATGCTGTAACAGACGACCAGTTTTTCCTCAACTGCTGTTACAGTGGAAATAGGTCATGGTACCGGTATGTGTATAATGCTGGTACTGAAATAAGCAATGAGGACATTGCTTAAGAAGAGGAGGGAATGTGTTGGCGGCACATCGTGAGCCAACTTATGACCTCTTGTTAAATTATAACCTTTCATACTAGTTGCATTTTGTAACTAGTCTCGTTGCTAAATTAGTATTTTATAACTTAACTTAGAGTTACTAGGCTTTGTGTTTAATTTATCTTGGATTTGAAATGCTATTAAAAGATACATATTAAGTTAGTTTTAGATTAGGTTTTGGAATAACTTTAATTCAGTCTAATAGGATAAGTTCTAGATTTAGTCCAATAAACTATGTTTCTCCAATATCTCAATTTCTTTTATTTATTCAACATGGAACCTATTCGAATCAACACCTTTGCCGCTAACAGTATGTTTACTAAATATTTGAAAATAATAGAATTGCTAATCTAGGTTAACTTATAGAAGATAAAATTTTTCCGATTTTAACTATAATTTCCGTTAAGATTTTGACAAAAAGTTTAAATTTTCTAATTGATTGACGTGACAAACAATGTCACATCATGTAACAATTTTTTTTTGTCGTAAGTTAAATTTAAAAAATAAAAGTAATTTATTATAAATTGAAATGATATTTGTGATTTATTCGAAATGATTCGTAACTTCAAATTGCTGACGTACAACAAACATCCATATTTAATAAAAAATATTTAATAAAATAAATAATTCTTTTTCGGTCAATAAAAAATTCGTATTAAGAGTAAGGATCGATACGAAGATAATGTAAAATCCATTTTAGAATAAAATACTGACTGACGAAAAAAATTTGCATATAATAAATAATTTTTAGGCCAACGAAATTATGATAAAAATTAATTTTTGATATTTTATTAAGCGTTTTAAGTTTCTAATTTATTTCGGGTTTTTATTAAGTTAATAGTTTAGTACCTCTTCACTCATTTATTTTACTAAAGTATGTTTTCGGGTACACCATCAATTCGAAACAAGTGCAGCTAAAATGATGTCTAAGTTCTTTTTCTTTTTAATTAGAATATTCATTTTTATTTATTTTTAAAATTTTTTTGCTAAAAATCAGATTTAAAAATGGAACACACGAATTAAAATATTTATAGTAGAAATATTCATACCATAATCATAAGGTTTTTGAGTTATTAAACATTGCCTTTAACAATGCCATCGCCAGTCCCAAGCCTGGATGTGAAAATGGGAAAGCGGCGATGTTGCTGTCATTCCAACACCGTTGTAAATGTGCTGTATTACGTGTACGTGAATCTACGGATCACGTCCGTGTCTTGTTGGATTGGGATGCCGCTGACTTTGACCATCACTCTGTATACTAGCCTGGGAACGGGTTCAAGAGATTGTTTTACAGCAGATCAATTTAGTAAAAGCTGAATCTCGAGTTACAAAGTTAAGTATTCTGCAAAATGTAGAATAGTTACAATAGCATAGTCGTAACCAACACAGCTCCAATTGTTGTTTACATACTTTCTAAGGTCAAAATTGTTTAAAAATCTAAGGTTTGTTAAAAAACCAATTGGATCAAGATTCCTGTATTATTCAATTAGGACATATTCACAAATTCTTTTTAACAGTTAAACAAAAAATTATTTGGAAAAAAATCTCTCAAATAAATAAGAAAAACCTTTAAAAATTGCAAACAAAATAGTAACTTTGACTAAATTATGAAAGGATATGGTTGCCACAAATGAGTCGATTGCGGCACCTGCTAATTCTGTGAAAAACGTTATTAAATCTATTGTTTGCAACAAAAAGCCTTTTAGTAAGATATAAATTAAAAAAATGTTTTAGTAAAATGATTTAGTCTTTTACCTTTAAGAAGCTTGGTCGTTGGGAACAAAAATTTTTCAAAAGGCCAAAAAAATCAAATCGCTTTAACCATCTTACATAATCCGAGTTACAATCTTCATAATTCTGTTCAAGCTCATCATACTTTTCTTTAACTTCGATTGAAAAAAGTAAAGGTGAAGTTTGGAGTAAATTTTTGGAGCAAAACAAATTCATAAATGAAAAAAGTTAATAATTTTTTATCCAAAATTAAAGTCGATATATTTTTCATTTTTTATTTATTGATACTTGAAATCTATACTGACTTTTTGTTAATTTTATTTTAAATCTAACAGCATTAAAATTTTTAAAAAAAAATCGAGAATAAAAATTATGTAACGTTCATTCTATTAAATAAAAATTTGAATTTGTATTTCAAAAATCCTGAGCTGAGAAATCAATCACGACGACCTGTTTCAACATCCGTGCAAAGACTCACTCGAAATTATCACTCTGATTTTATAATTCAGGAAACTTCAGTACAAGTTAACTGGATATTACCACTGATCACATCTTTTAATCTTTTCATCAAAATTTTTTTTTTTTTAAGTGTGACTCTAATCGTTTGTTTTTTTTTATATACAACATCATCACTGACAAGGTAAAAAATTGGTTGATACCCACCCAATCGAACACTTATTTTGCTCGGAAATCTCTTCTAACTTTGATCAACTCAAACGAACATCGATTTTATTTTAGTAAAAATTCAATTTTAAAAGCGTCTAGTAATCAAGATCTTAATCTCGATCTAAAATCTCGGACTAAACCAACAAACGATTAGTATTTTTTAAACATTCCTTATCCGTTGATTTAAACGATAATGTTCACTTGGAAAAACAAGCAATGCATCGTCTATTACGTCTGGGAAACAAGATTAACTTTACAGACATCGATTAAGTTTAAGATTTTAGTGAGTATTTTAAAATAATGTGCAAACAAATTTTCTTGAAAAGTTTATTATTTCTTTCAGGCTCCCATTATAAAATTCATTTACGATATGGTGAAACTTGTTCAATTATTAGAGTGATTTATAAAATTTTTCCTTTTTTTTTTGAAGTTTTTTGTCTTACTAAAAATATCTTATCTTCAAAATATACACCATTATGCTCAGAAAGTAATTTACCATTTTTGGCTTTTTGAGAAAACAAACTCTAGGTTTCAGTTTCGACTTGGTCTTGGTTAGTAAAATTCCTATTTTACATGCATCGAGGGCAAAATGTAAATAATTTTAGATTTTTTTATTTTCATATTTTTAGATTTTTAAAACAAGAAAAAATTGCAGAAATAAAATTAAAACTTTTGCAGTAAACATCTTGAAAATAAAACACAAAAAACATATAAACTACTAAATATTCATTATTTTTCAACAAAAAAAAACATAATGAATGGAAATAATTCGTTCAAAAATTATCAAACAACAGTTTAACTTGAAACATGTCAACAATTAGAAAAATTGACGATCTTGCAAGTCTTGCAGCAGGATCTTTAATTGACATAAGCCATCTGAGAGCTGCATGGTCAGTGATTATCAAAAATTTTGTTCCGTAAAGATATATCCTAAAATGTTTAACTCCAAAAATTACCGCTAGACATTCCTTTTCTGTAATGCCGTAGTTGATTTCGTGTTTGTTTAGTCCGCGAGATATATATGCGCATACGTACTCATTTCCATTCTCATCTCGTTGGGCTAAAATAACACCTAAAGCGTATCCAGATGCACCTGTATGTAAAATAAACATTTTTGTAGGATCCGGAATTCGTAGGATTGGATATGCCATTAAAGCTTGTTTTAATGAGTCAAAAGCCTTTTGACAATCATAACTCCAATCGAACTTTATATCTTTTTTAAGTAGTTCGAACAAAGCTTTAGCGATTTTCGAGTATCGCTTGATGAATCTACGATAATAATTTGTTAGGCCTAAGAATTGTTGTAATTGTTTAACGTTTTGTGGGCGTACGCGATTAAAAATAGCTTTGATTTTGCTAGGATCCATTGATATCTCATCTTTGGACACAACATGTCCTAAGATTTTGATTTGCTTTGCAAACCAAGTGCATTTGTCCGGGTTAATTTTTAAATTGGCTTCCCTTAATCTCGCAAACACTTCTTTAATGTGTTTAACATGCGAATTTAGATCCTTAAAATGGATGGTTATCTCATCCAAATAGATCTTTACAAATTTCAAACCTCCAAGAACATTGTTCATTTTACGACTAAAGTCAGCTGGCGCATTTTTTAAACCAAAAGGGAGCCTTAAGAACTCAAAATGACCGTCAGGAGTCGAGAAAGCTGTTTTTTCAATAGAGTCCTTATGCATTTTGACTTGCCAGTAACCCGATTTCAAGTCAATGGTAGTAAACCATTCTGACCCTTTGAATCGATCTAAGATATCCAAAATATGTGGAATAGGCCAGTTTTCTAATACGGTCACGGAATTGAGACGTCTATAGTCAACACAGATACGTTTGGAGCCATCTTTCTTACGGACAACGATAACAGGCGAAGACCATGGGGAGCGTGATGGTCTAATGATATTAGCCATTATCATTTTATACATTTCAACTTTCAGGAATTCTCGTTTAGATAATGATTTTCTGTCTCTTCGCATCAGCAAGGCTTTTCTGTGTATCAACGAGCTCTTTTTGAGCAAAAGCAAGATCCCTTTTATATGTCTCGAGTACACTATTGGCGTCATATTCATTACCATCGTTTTCATCAGGGTCTAGTTCTTCCAATGGTGCCGCTATTAGAGCTGCTTCTTTATCTTTCGCCGTTGCTACAAGGTTGTTAATGATGGGGTCAACTATATTTTCCAAGCTCTCCCTTTTGCAATTAAAAGCAAAGTCTATTTATATGCAAAAATATTCATTAAAATACGTTAAACTTTTAATATCAAAACACTTGCTATTTACTACTAATTATATAATTTAAGCTTATATTAAGGTGATAATAAAACTAATCCTTAAGTAACCATATATTTAAAGTTTATATGATATTTAGAAAGGGATTATTTTATACTAACACATTTTAATAATTTGAATATTTTCTCTGTAACATCATCTCCCCCGCTCGAAAAATTATGTCTTCCTAGACATAAACCGTTTTGTAAATGAATTTAGGCTTGTCATGCTCTTTGCATTTTCTCGGCTTGTTTGACTGTTATTAAAGTTTGGATTGTTAAATAATTCAATATTCTCGTCATTTACCACGAATTTGCCTGTTCTAATCGATTTATTTAAATTTCGTTTTGATCTTTTCAAGCATCTTGCGCATGATATGATTCTTATTATTAGATATATTAAAACTATTGCCAAAATAAGCGATAAAACAGATATTATTATATATTTTACGTAGCCTATTAGGCTCTTAATTTTGTTTTCTAAATTTTCTTCCATCTGCACTATTTTGCTTGTCGAATCATGTTCTTCAATTGCTTTATGGAGAATATTCCCATCTGGTAAATCATTGTTTATTACGGATGTAATGGTTGATAGTAAATCAACACCTTCTGTGAGTATTTTATCATGTCTCAGTCGCGGAACCTGTAAGTCCATAATATTAATTTTATAAGGCTTAAGATCCGTATCGGCTATAATTTTGAAAGAATTCTTGAGACGTAATATCATCGAATGGTTGGACTCTTCTGGGTTAAGGCGTATGTATTGTATCAGGCCACCACAAGGAATAATTTCCGAGATGTCTTTTAAAATTAGATCTTTTGTTAAGTAACCAAATCTGGTTTTGTCTCTGTAGGTGAAACGTACAGATAGATCTTTATAGCATACTGTCATATTTTCAACTAGTTCAATTTTTGTTACCTTTATACAATTTGGGAGGAAAATGTTACCATGATGGGCGAATAAAATTATTTCATTGTAATTTGTCAAAGTTTTTAATTAAGTTTTTAACTCGTTACATTAGGCAAACATCAAATCATTACGTTCTTCTACTTTTCTAATGTTTATGTTGTCTAATTCCATTAGTTCTAAATATATGGTTGGGTCGATTAAGTCAAGTTTTCTTTCGAAATCTTTCTTCATAGTGTTGCTAAGATAAACACCTTCTGTTGTAGTGAGGACTTCAGTACCACAGATTGTTTTTCTGTCGACGACTTGTGTGCCAATGTTATCTGTTGGTGAATATAATACCATATCTCCTTGTACAATCCTGTTGTGTACCATATTCGTTTTCTGTATTAAGTAAAGCGGGCAACTACCTTGCATACTATCCCAAACTATCACGGAGTCGAAGAGTTTGCATTCGTTAGAACTTATTTCACAACTTCCATAAAGTTTTTCTGTAGAGGTCTTGGTATGGATGATTTTAGGTTGTACTGAGCATGAATATTCGGAATGAACGTAATCACGTAACCAACTGAATGAGGATACTAATTCTGGATCAAAAATGGAACTTTTCCCAGTGCATTTCATCTCATTGTTTCCGCACTTCTGAGTGTAAACCATCATCCAACACTCCTTCCTACTGACTTAGACATTTTCTGAGACAATTTTTTCGTATTTATCTCCGAAAAAAGATATAGAACATTTGATAGTTATTTTCTTCATTTTGCAAATGAAGCCTTCGCCGTAGTAATAGTATTTACTGTCACCCAAAATATGTAGGCTTGTCATGCTCTTTGCATTTTCTCGGCTTGTTTGACTGTTATTAAAGTTTGGATTGTTAAATAATTCAATATTCTCGTCATTTACCACGAATTTGCCTGTTCTAATCGATTTATTTAAATTTCGTTTTGATCTTTTCAAGCATCTTGCGCATGATATGATTCTTATTATTAGATATATTAAAACTATTGCCAAAATAAGCGATAAAACAGATATTATTATATATTTTACGTAGCCTATTAGGCTCTTAATTTTGTTTTCTAAATTTTCTTCCATCTGCACTATTTTGCTTGTCGAATCATGTTCTTCAATTGCTTTATGGAGAATATTCCCATCTGGTAAATCATTGTTTATTACGGATGTAATGGTTGATAGTAAATCAACACCTTCTGTGAGTATTTTATCATGTCTCAGTCGCGGAACCTGTAAGTCCATAATATTAATTTTATAAGGCTTAAGATCCGTATCGGCTATAATTTTGAAAGAATTCTTGAGACGTAATATCATCGAATGGTTGGACTCTTCTGGGTTAAGGCGTATGTATTGTATCAGGCCACCACAAGGAATAATTTCCGAGATGTCTTTTAAAATTAGATCTTTTGTTAAGTAACCAAATCTGGTAATAAAACTTTTAATATCAAAACACTTGTTATTTACTACTAATTATTTAATTTTAGCTTATATTAAGGTGATAATAAAACTAATCCTTAGGTAACCATATATTTAAAGTTTATATGATAATTACAAAGGGATTATTTTAGGCAACGTTGAAGTTTGGAGCAAATTTTTGGAGCAAAGCAAATTCAAATATTAAAAAAGCTAATAATGTTTCATCGAAATTTAAAATCGATAAAATAAAAATTGAACAAAGTTGAACATATTTTGTTAATTCTTAAACTAATTAAAAAATCAAAAAAAATATTTTCCTTTTTAATTTATTGATATTTGAAATCAATACTAACTTTTTGTTAATTTTATTTTAAATCCTGCATAATGAAAATTTCTAAAAAAAAAAGAGAATGGTAATTATGTATTACGAGAATAAAAATTTGAATTTGTATTTCAAAAATCCTTAACCTTTTCTTAATTTTTTTTTTTTGAAATTTATAATATTTTATTATATCTTTTTTTCCATTGAATTAAAGAAAAAAAATTGAAAATTCTGATCGTATTTACTGCGAACTCGACGACTATTAAGACTGAGCTTGGAACTACAAACCAAGCGTATTCTCTTATTAAAGAACACTTAACCTTGTACCCTAACCCTAGTTTATGTGTTGTTATTTGTTTAATTTAAAAAAAAAAAAAAAATTTTTCTTTTTTTCACCTCGAAATTGAGCGAGTCGATATTTTTTAATTATTTTTCAATTTAGAATCGGTAAACAATTTCGACACCACAATTATTTGTCACTAAATCAAACAACATTATGAAACATTAATATTATGACAAATATTCGACTAAATGGAATCTAACATACTTGTTACAACTTACAAATTTAAGCGATAAGACCACTAACTCGTATCTCATCAAATGGTTTAGTCTTAAAATTACTTTGTTGTTACTCAACTTGAATTCGAATGATGAACACGAGATTTTCAATTGTTTTTTTAAACCTAAAAGTCTTCAAGAAACAACTTACAAGTAAGACTTTTCCGACACCAAACCCATTTTTGACCATTTTTCAATTAATTTTTAACCTTTTAGAGTTCATGAAATTCTAATCAATGAGCCAGAGCTCAATCCAAATGAGGATACAATCATAAAAACAAACTTTAACAAACTTGACATGGATTTATTTCGTCATGAACAAGATGAATCGAATGATTACATCGAATTCGATGGTCTTAGACTCCCAAAAAAAGAGGAAAACGATCTCAAAAAATCAAAACGTTTAGTCTTTGTGGATACGACTAAACACAACTTGAACAAAATTGTAATGTCAATCATAACCGATCAATCAATCGTAATCGAAGGTGATTTAAGCACTGGAAAGACCACTTTAATCGAGTATTTATCCGAACAAACGAATAATAACTTGATAAAGTATCAAATGGACGAGTTAATGGACAGTAAAACTTTAATCGGAAATGACACTTGTTCAGACATACCCGGTGAGTTTTTATGGAAACCAGGACCTTTAATCTCGGCGGTGTGTAACGGAACATGGATACTTTTAGAAGATTTTGATCACGCATCAGTCGATTCATTGTCTCTTTTAATCGATTTATTGGAGACTAGATCAATCAAGACTTCGGATAACATGATTAAATTCTAATCGGACTATTAAACGATTTATACGAGTGTTTTCTCTGTTTTATATCAAATCGAGCATTACGTTTTGAGTATTCGATTAAAGTTGGAGCTAAGTTAAACATCAATAGGAGATGAGGTCGAGAATTTATTGTTTAATAAAAAAACTGGATTTATGAAAAAAGACTCTGTAATAACATGTGGTCGTGTCCGACTTAGACTGGAAAAGAACAAAGATAATTTAGAAACGATTGGAATGCGGTTTGTTTATACAAAATCGTCTCTGAATTTGTAAGAAAAAATAGCAAGATGTATCGAGTGTAATGAGCCTGTTCTTTTGTTTGGTGAAACTGGTGTTGGTAAAACTACGGTTCTACAACATTTGGCACGTCTGTTGGGTAAGAAGTAAGTGTTATCAATTTGAATCAACAAACTGAGACAAGTGATTTGTTGGGTAGCTTTAAACCCGTCGATATTAAAACACAAATGAAATTTTTTTCTGATTTGTTTAATTTGTTCACTGATTGTTTTAAAATTGATGAAAATCAAACTTTTTTGAATCATGTTCAGGTAAGATTAATTTTTACTCCCTTTAATTTATCATTTTTGACATCATATATGTTACTTACCCCTCTGTAAACTTTAGAAAATGACATACCTGGGTGAAAACAACCCAAAAAAGGGTATTTTTTTATAAATATCAAATCTAGTCCTAGTAGACCCTCAATACACATAACTTTTATGCATCCGCTTAAACCATAGGCGATTATGCATAAGTGCCAGGAGCTTTTTTTTCAATTTTTTCTTTGAATCCCTGTACAAAATAGATATGATTTGACAGAAAAATTACATTTTTTTCCCTCGTTTTGACCACAAAATTCCTTGTGATAAAGCTTTTTCCACTTCGATATGGGTACCAGCATCAACTAGAGTCTTTTAGCTTTAAGATATTATCTAAAAATCAATGATATCTTGTTCTAATAATGACTGCTTGAAAGTTTAAACAAAGCACCTTGACATTAGTCTGAAAAAAGCCGAAATGAAGTGTTTTTTTAATTTTTATTCGAATAAAAAAAAATTATTTTCTTAGGTTTTCGGAGTCGTAGATTACCAAAATGATGTCCAAAATGACAAATTCATCTTTAAATTTTTAAACACTAATTTTTATTTTCTTTTAAGACATGTTTTAAGAGTTTAAATTGGAAGTATTTGCTCAAATTAATTTCACATGCGACCGAATCGATCTTATAAACAAATTTACATTTCAATTTTTCGATGGTAAACTATCCGAAGCCATAGTCAACGGTGAATGGATAATTTTGGACGAGATTAATTTAGCTTCACCAGAAATACTTCAATTTCTCGGTTCTCTTTTTGACAACACTGAATCGGGACCATCGAGTATTATTTTATATGAAAAAGGCGATCATGAGCCGTTAAAACGTCATTCGATTTTTGTCTCTACGGCGCTATGAATCCAGCATCGGACGTTGGTAAACGAAACCTACCCTCCAATATCCGAAACCGATTCACCGAGATCTTTGTCGATGAAATCGAAGACGAAAACGACCTCGCATTACTCATCAAATCATACCTCGAGTACTTACCCGACGTAAACACTTCACTCATCAACTCAATCGTAACTTTTTACAAATCAGTCCGAGACCAAACTTTTATTTTAAAGACAAGTAAGATCAAGGGTAAAGTCCAACGAGTCCGACCGGTACCTGAGGTCTTCACAAATCCGTTATCACTCAAACTAGGGACACTTTACTACGTTAATATTTAAGACTATTGGATCCTTAGGAATCAGATTGTTAATCACGATCACGCTGATTTAGCCGAGTATATCTGGTAGGATGTAATGGACACGAATTAAAATTTAGTTTTTAAAGAAGGGTTATTAGTCCAAGTAATGCGACATGGGTATTGGATTTTACTAGACGAGTTGAATTTAGCGTCAAGTGAGGTCTTGGAAGCGTTGAATCGAGTACTTGATGATAATAGAGAATTGTACATCCTTGAATTTGATAAATATTGTTTCGATTCCGAGACTACTTCGAGTAATCTCGTAAGGGTCATGCGGTGTATGGTAATGGACTCACTTCATGTTAGAAGGATCCCCAGGTGTTGGTAAAACATCTTTAATCGAAGCCCTCGGTCGTCTAACAAACAATAAAGTAATACGAATTAATTTGTCAGAACAAACCGATTTAAATGAATTATTCGGCGCTGATTTACCCGTTTCGGACTCGACAATATTCCAACAAAAATTCGAATGGCTTGACGGACCGTTCTTACTAGCTCTCAAAAAAGGCTACTGGGTCATTGTTAACGAGATTAATCTAGCAACCAAATCAGTTCTAGAAGGTCTAAACTCTTGTTTTGACCATCGTAACGAAATTTATATCACCGAACTAAACAGAAAATTTACAGCCGATAAAAAACGGACCAAAATATTCGCATGTCAAAACCCGTTCTGTCAAGGCGGAGGTCGTAAAGGTCTACCAAATTCGTTTCTCAACCGGTTCTCAAAAGTATACGTCGATAAAATGACTCATAATGATTTATTACACATTACCGGTTAAATTTATGATCAAATAGACCGCGAAGTCTTGTCAAAAATGATCGAGTTTAACACTTTAATCGACTCGAAAATGTTTAAAAAAGTCATGGGGTACTTTAGGATTACCGTGGGAGTTTAATTTAAGAGATTTGTTCCGTTGGTGTGATTTAATGGTCCTAAAAAAACGGGTCAAAAAACTGGGTCAAAAAAACCTGGAGATTTTATTTATTTGATTTACGCTCCTTAGTCGTTTTCGTGATCTCAAAGACAAAAGTTTGGTCTATGAAAAATTAAAAAACTCATTCGGGGTTGAAGCTTACAAACGAGATGGTATCATGGTCCGTTTAGGTCACGGAGATGTTCAAATAGGCCAAGACTTTGCTTCAAACATATCTCAAAATTTCCTAAAATTTTCCAAAGTTATGTTTTTACTAACAAAAATTTACAATACTTAGAATGTGTTTTAAAGTTTGTTGAAATGAACTGGATGATTGTACTATTTGGTCAGTCCTTAACCGGCAAAACAAGTCTTGTCCGTCTTGTAGCTGCAATGTTGGGTAAGACCCTGGTAGAATTCAGTGTCAAAAATTCAACAGACACAAGTGACCTTCTTGGTGGGTACGAAAAAATAAAACAATAACGTTCCAACTTGATCAATTTGTATCAAAAAATCAAAAATTTATACCAAAAAATAATAATTTCAGACGTCATAAATCAAAAATTATTCGTCAAAAATTTCGAATTCAAGTTCCAAACTAAACGTCTCAATCACCAGGACTTTTTGAAGGTGACGAGTACTCGACTTTGATGACTCAATGTAAAGAAGGGGCTCAACGAGACGGGTTAATGTTGGACTCATCTGAAGAATTGTACAAATGGTTTACAAACGAAGTCATGAAAAATCTTCACGTTGTGTTTACCATGAACCCGAGTGCAGACGGGTTAAAAAATCGTGCTTCAACATCACCTGCTTTATTCAATCGTTGTGTGCTCAACTGGTTCGGTGATTGGAGTCATCACGCTTATTATCAAGTTGGTTAAGAGTCTACGATTAGAATTGACCTCGAAAAATCAGACTACTTCCCACCAAACACTCTTCAAATCTTACATGATCCGAGTATACAATCAATCGGGCATCGTGAAGCGGTTGTTAACACGTTTGTTCACATCCACGACTCATTACACCAAGCGAACACTCGGTTACAAAAGAAAGGAGTCCATGAGACAACTATAACCCCACGTCATTATTTAGACTTTATCAATCATTTTGCTAAGTTGTACAATGAGAAACGTTCTGAGTTAGAGGATCAACAAGTCCACTTGAACATTGGTTTGGCAAAGATCAAAGAAACTGTTGAACAAGTCGAAGAGTTACAGAAGAGCTTGGCAGTAAAACGAACCGAGCTTGAGAAAAAAAATAACGAAGCTAACTCAAAATTGAAACAAATGATGACTGATCAACAAGAAGCCGAAAAAAAGAAAGTCGCATCACAAGAAATACAGGTCAAACTTGCTAAACAGTTGAGTGAAATTGACAAAAAAAAGACAAGTGTCATGGAAGACTTGAGTAAAGTCGAACCAGCTGTAATTGAAGCTCAACAAGCTGTAAAATCAATCAACCGTCAACATTTAGTCGAGTTGAAAAGCTTGGTAAATCCGCCAGCTGCTGTTAAACTTGGTCTCGAATCGGTTTGTTTAATCCTTAACCAAGAGACAAGCGATTGGAAGGTAATCCGTGGTATTATCGTTAAAGACAATTTTATCAACACGATTATAAACTTTCAGACTGATAATATATCACCACAGATAAAAGAAAAAATGAAGACTAAATTTTTGTCAAACTCGGACTATGACTTTGCTAAAATTAACAACGCAAGTCAGACCGATTCAACGCAAGTCAGACCTGGCTCGAATTGAGTATTTAAGTAATGCTGATGAGCGTATGCAATGGACTGCTAACTCTCTTCCAACAGATGATTTGTGTATCGAAAACGCGATTATGTTAAAACGATTCAACCGTTACCCGCTCATAATAGACCCCTCAGGTCAAGCCACTGAGTTCATTTTGAACATGTACAAGGACGAGAAGATTCCTCGAACATCATTTTTGGACACATCGTTCCGTAAGAATTTAGAAAGTGGCCTTCGTTTTGGTAACCCAATTTTGATACAAGACGTCGAAAATTACGATCCGATCCTTAACCCGGTTTTGAACAGGGAAATAAGACGTTCAGGTGGTCGGGTTTTGATAACTCTTGGTGATCAAGACATCGATTTTTCACCCATGTTTACAATGTTCTTGTCAACCCGTGATCCGACTGTTGAATTTCCACCAGACATTTGTTCTCGAGTGACTTTTGTTAACTTTACAGTCACTCGTTCAAGTTTACAATCACAATGTTTACATCAAGTTCTTAAATCCGAGCGACCGGATGTTGAAGAAAAGAGATTGGATTTGTTAAAGACTCAAGGTGAGTTTTGGCTCTATCACAAGCTTGCTCGAGCATCTACTTCACTATGAATGTCCTTAAAGAAATTTTTATCAATTAAAACAAACGATAGACAACCAAAACAAGGCGAAATTGATCTCTTAGAAACAACTAATTCTATCAAAAAATTATTGTTTATCAATGCACTTCGTCCCGATCGATTCATAACAACAGCTGAAACATTTGTGAGTTCAGTGTTTGGTAAAGAATTTTTAAATCAAGCCGAAAAGCTGTTAGACTTGGGTTATATTGTTGAAAATGAAATAAAAGCAACGACGCCTATCTTAATGAGCTCAGTAGCTGGTTACAATGCATCAGGTCGTGTTGAAGACCTCGCAGCCGAGAATAACAAACAACTAATCGCATTGCAATCGGTTCATCCAAAGGTTTTACCAAGGCCGAAAAAGCGATAAACAACTCATCGAAAACAGGAAAATGGGTCTTGTTAAAAAATGTACATCTAGCACCACAATGGTTAGTTCAACTCGAAAAGAAGTTGCAAAAAAAATCGGTTTGTAAACATCTTGTGTTGGATCAAGAGACTTTAATCGATGATGATAAAGAGAACAAACTCTTTCCTAGTTTAAGTGAATTGAAGAAAAAAGACACTAAATTAAGACTTTGTGCCCGAATTTGAAGAGTTTGGACACAATGAGCCATCAGCAAGTTGTAAAAGACGAAATGGATAAAATGAAGATGATGAATTTAGTTTGAATGGACAAAATGATGAAGACTATCCCTATGGTAAGTCAATTGTTTAAAAGAATGAAATTCTTCTTATTCTGCTCTTTTGTTGCGTTATTTTATTCAAAAATGAACCTTAAATTTTTTAAATAAAAAAAATAAATTTTTTCCCAATAAAAGTTTTTTGAACTTGTTCGATGGGTGGTGCGCAGTTGATCCTCAAAAGTTCAAGTCTTAATCGTCTTTATAAAATGACAAAATAAAGTAATTTTGCCGAAAAAGCAAAATTGGCACTAGCTCGCGCAGAACTTCCATGCAGCTACGTCCCGAACTCGAAAGCCAATCGAGTTTACGGGACGCATTTTACATCTCAGCTTGAATGTAGGTATAAAATGACTTCGTTTGGGTGTTTTCCTGGGCGAATGTTCTTTTAAAGGGATGATGAGGCAGACTCTGGCCTTGTTATTTCTATTGAGAAAGTTAGATTAAAATGACTTCGTTTGGGTGTTTTCCTGGGCGAATGTTATTTTAAAGTGATGATGAGGCAGACTCTGGCCTTGTTATTTCGATTGAAAAAGTTAGATTAAAATGACTTCGTTTGGGTGTTTTCCTGGGCGAATGTTATTTTAAATGGATCTTGAGGATCTTGATTTCGTAACTAGACCATGAACATTTTTCAGACTGTTATTTTACAAAATAGTATTTAAATTAGAAATAAGTTAAATTTGCATTTTTGTTTAAGAATATAAATTCGTAAAAAAGTTTAATGGCTCTCTAACGGTCCTTTTTTGTTTTAGACACATGATCTTCGTTTGGAAAGAATCGGTTGTTAATGTCAAACTTTTTTCGATCATTTAAACATCTGCTTATTTACCAAGACTCATCGGTTTATGTGACTCTAGCAGCGGGACAAGGCGGGAGTTGTTTTGAGCTAGATCCATCAAAACGTTCAAACAAAGACTCCTGAGTCAATAATGAACTAGCTCAAGACAACGGGTTCATTTTAACTGATTGTTATAAGTTTAAACAAGACAAATTTGAGTATTTTAGATCGACTGGGTGAAATGATCGATTGTGATCATGTAGTGAATGGCGGGATCAATTTGACCACAACAAACAAAGATCGAAATGATTTAACACTTCGTGAAAAATTGAATTATGAAAATTCGGATAAATCAAAATGTATGTTATTTAGGTAAATATTCTCGGGGATTTTTTCCTTTCATAATTCTCATCAATTTGATAAACTTGTCCACTTTTTTGGCCAATCCTTCAACTCCACTTAATTCTTGAGATGTCAAATACCAATCGGGTTTTCTAGCATATTAATATTTCGACTTTGTTGTTGGTATCCCATCGATTCATTTAAATACTTCGAACAAAGTTTTTTAAATACTTCGAACTGGTCATGTTGTCCCTAATGTTTTTATTATTTTTTAAAAAATTTTTTAACTACGATGAAATATATTTATTTTTTACGAAAATTATTCTGATGACTAAATATTGGCAGAAATAAAAAGCTGCTTATTGTTATAAATTTTTATAATATAATCTCAACAATTAATATTATTTAGTTCAGAAAAAATTTACCTAAAAAAATGCAGGAGACAAGAAACAAAAATAGAAAGGATCTCGAGAGGTTATTTATATACAAATGCTTTGCCTCATTGAAAAAAAATTTGATGACTTCGAAATGAAATACAATGAGAAGTGTTTTCTAAATTACTTAAAAGGTATGTTCTTAACATCTTAATAAAAAAGACTTTATCTAATTAGTTTTCTTTTAAGAGAAAAATATTACCATCTTCAATAGTGATTCTGGTTAAGCTTGGTTAGGCGGTTAACCAAATTTGGTCTACCAAAACCAGGTTAACCAAAAACTGGTTAGCCAATTTTTTGGTTAGCCAAATCTGGTTAACCAGATTTTTGGTCGAGCAAATTTTGGTTAACCAGATTTGGCTAACCAAAAAATTAGCTAACCAGTTTTTGGTTAACCAATTTTGGTCGATTTGGTTAACCAAATTTGGAAAATTCGATTTTCTATATAAATTGATATAACAAAAATTAACAGGCTGTATAAATAGTGGTTTCATGATGAACTTTTCACATTTCGTTTTTTGGATTATTAAAATATTGTGTTTAACGTCTTTTTTATTCTAAAAATTAATAAAAAGTTGAAAAGTTTAAATCTATCCAAAAAAAAATTTTTAATAAATTTTTTTTTCATGGTGTTACTAGTTATAATTTGTTTAATTTTTGTAAGTTCATAAATTAAATGTCCTTTATTTTCATCTTGAGGTGATAAAAAATCAATTTTTAAAGTAATTTCTCCTTAAATTATGTCCCAAAAAACGGATTTTTTTTCAAAATTTGGTTAACCAAAAATCGACCAACCGACTTGGTCGACCAAACCAAATCTTGGTTAACCAAAAAATTGGCTAACCAGTTTTTGGTTAACCAAAATTTGGTCGACCAAAATTCTGGTTAACCAGATTTGGTCGACCAGATTTTTTGGCTAACCAGACATGGTTAACCAAAATTGGCTAACCTGGCAAACCAAAGCATGGTTAACCAGCATCACTAATCTTCAATGTCGAAGAATTAAGCAGGGAACAGCTTTTCATGTACCCTAACTTTAATACAGTTAAAAACTCATACGAACTCTACGATGCTAATAATGAGTTCACAAATAATATTCAAAGCACATTTCAAATATGTCAAGAACAAAAGGTTTTTTTTAATTTAAACAGCTAAAAAATTAAAAGGTTTATCTAATCAATTTTTTTAAAGGACAATCATTTAGAAATTTTAAATATGCTCAATAGCCTGACCCTTTTCAAACAAATATTTTCATCAGACACTAGCTCTGGAACTAATTCGTCTTCATGCTCTTCACAAGTAATTTAAAAAATTTAGATTCAGAAAATATTTAATCAAAATTTGTAATCTTTTTTACTTAAGAAATCAAAAGGAAAACAAAATAAAAACAGAGCGAAGAGTTGCGTATTTCGTTGCAAAATATTGTATTGCATCATTTTCAACAAAATAATTTCGCTTGAATCGTTCAAGAATGAGATTAAGGGTATTTTTAAAAAAAACAATTTAATATTACATATTTTTATTTTTTTTTTAAAAGAAAAAGATCTCGTTCCTGACTTTATGAGTCAAAAAAATTGTTTCGCCGACAATTTGGTTTATGATTATATCACCAAAAAATTCAGAATAGAATTTGATGTAGAGTTGATTAAAGAATTCTACTCAAATCTCATATCAAACAACATCTCCGTAATTTTGGAACAAAAAGAAGCTCTTGACCAAATAAAAAGAAACACGAAGAATGTTGATAACAAAAAAGAATCCGAACAAGTAAGCCAGAATCAAAGTGCGACAATCAATACAGACACAAACAAACAAAAAAATCAGCCACAGTCAACAAACGGTCAATCAACGGTCGAGTCAACAGTCGAGTCAACAGTCGAGTCAACAGTCCAGTCAACGGTCGAGTCAACGGATAAACGGTCAAGAGAAATAGCCGAAGATCGGGAAGTGTCTGAAGAAGTCAAAGATTTGCAAAACTCTCCATCAAAAAAATCGATACATGAACAAGTGTCAAAAAACACAAACAAAAAAAAGTCAATCGGTAGTCCCAATCGAATTAGAACCCAATTAACAGCACCAAATATTCAAAAAAATAAGCCACAATCTAATAACGGTCAATCAGAAAAAATAGTTCAAACCCAAGTGTCACAAAATCGAAAGAAAAAAAACAAAAAAATTGAACAGATAAGTCCGAAATCGACAACACAACATAACCAAAACAAACCAACCAACGAAACACAATCGAATGGCTGTCAAAACAAAAGTAAAACAGCTAACGAGGTATTGGCGGCACCACCTCCACCACCTGCGAAATTTCAATTAAAAAAAAATTCTGAAAATGACAACAGTCACAAAAGCAGAACAAAAGTCTGCAAGCCAAACCAACAGATGCAAGCAAAAACGACATTGTCAAAAGGTCTAAAAGCGGAGACGACTTTTTCTTACCTCTCTTCGAACCTGCGAATCACCAAGTCAAAAAAAATCCAAAAAAACTGG
The DNA here is from genome assembly GCA_022207745.1 of Brachionus rubens. NCBI lineage: Eukaryota > Metazoa > Rotifera > Eurotatoria > Ploima > Brachionidae > Brachionus > Brachionus rubens. The sequence goes on from JAJVHD010000006.1 coordinate 297,701, forward strand.
TCAAAAAAACTCAATCGAGTGAAAAAAGCGTTAGCCGAGAACCTATTCAAAATAACATAGATAAGCATCTTTCTAACAAAATGCAAGAGTCACAAAACCAAATCAAAAGTCAACAAGCCAAACCAACAGGTGCAAGCAAAAACGACATTGTTAAAAGAACAAAAAACGCAGACGGCTTTTTATTACCTCTCTTCGAACCTGCGAATCTCCAAGTCAAAAAAACGCCACAAAAACTTGGCAAAAAAACTCAACCGAGTGAAAAAAGCGTTAGCCGAGAGCCTAGTCAAAATAGCAAAGAACCAATTAAACAATCAAACAATAACGGTCAAACAAAAACACCAGAAAAACAAGGTACGCAAAGCTCAATTAATATTCAAAAAATAAATAAAAAAGCAGAAGAGACGGTAAAAACTTAGCACAATGAAAATGACGTTTCTTTGAATACGAGACCTCGAAAGCGTCAATCGATAAATCCGGATCAGAGTAATGATTCGTTGACTCCACCAAAAATTACACGGAATGTCGATCATATTATTAGTGTAGAATCAAGATCAAGTCATAGTCGAGATCAAGAAGATGTCGCAAATATTATGTCTGAGATGGAAAATGATATAAAAAGAAAAGAATTGGAAGAAAAATTTAAAGAATCAACAAATTACGATATAAGAAACGTGAAATTTAAGGTAATATTATAAAACTAATTTGGAAGAAACTTCGTTTGGGTGTTTTCCTGGGCGAATGTTATTTTAAATTGATGTAGAGGTAGACTTTGATTCTTTTTGAATGTTGGTATAAAATGACTTCGTTTGGGTGTTTTCCTGGGCGAATGTGATTTTAAAGGGATGATGAGGCAGACTCTGGCCTTGTTATTTCGATTGAGAAAATTTGATTAAAATGACTTCGTTTGGGTGTTTTCCTGGGCGAATGTTATTTTAAATTGATGTAGAGGTAGACTTTGATTCTTTTTGAATGTTGGTATAAAATGACTTCGTTTGGGTGTTTTCCTAGGCGAATGTTATTTTAAAGGGATGATGAGGCAGACTCTGGCCTTGTTATTTCGATTGAGAAAATTAGATAAAAATGACTTCGTTTGGGTGTTTTCCTGGGCGAATGTTATTTTAAATTGATGTAGAGGTAGACTTTGATTCTTTTTGAATGTTGGTATAAAATGACTTCGTTTGGGTGTTTTCCTGGGCGAATGTGATTTTAAAGGGATGATGAGGCAGACTCTGGCCTTGTTATTTCGATTGAGAAAATTTGATTAAAATGACTTCGTTTGGGTGTTTTCCTGGGCGAATGTTATTTTAAATTGATGTAGAGGTAGACTTTGATTCTTTTTGAATGTTAGTATAAAATGACTTCGTTTGGGTGTTTTCCTGGGCGAATGTGATTTTAAAGGGATGATGAGGCAGACTCTGGCCTTGTTATTTCGATTGAGAAAATTTGATTAAAATGACTTCGTTTGGGTGTTTTCCTGGGCGAATGTTATTTTAAATTGATGTAGAGGTAGACTTTGATTCTTTTTGAATGTTGGTATAAAATGACTTCGTTTGGGTGTTTTCCTGGGCGAATGTGATTTTAAAGGGATGATGAGGCAGACTCTGGCCTTGTTATTTCGATTGAGAAAATTTGATTAAAATGACTTCGTTTGGGTGTTTTCCTGGGCGAATGTTATTTTAAATTGATGTAGAGGTAGACTTTGATTCTTTTTGAATGTTGGTATAAAATGACTTCGTTTGGGTGTTTTCCTGGGCGAATGTGATTTTAAAGGGATGATGAGGCAGACTCTGGCCTTGTTATTTCGATTGAGAAAATTTGATTAAAATGACTTCGTTTGGGTGTTTTCCTGGGCGAATGTTATTTTAAATTGATGTAGAGGGAGACTTTGATTCTTTTTGAATGTTGGAATAAAATCACTTCGCTTGGGTGAGGCAGATTGTGGGGATGGTCATTTAATTCGATAAAGGCGCTTTGAAGTTCATAGCAATAAAGCAATAGCAATTTTGCGGAATCGTTATAAAAATTGTTCAAGTGGTTCACAGCCTCGATATAACTTGTCTTTTCTGAAACAAAATTTGTGTTATCTAAATTAAGCGTTTGCAAAAACTCTGCAAATTAATTACGCAGTTATTTTAAATCTTTTTTAATGGTGTGCATTTTGAGAATTTTCAGAGTTTTTGAAGGCGCTTAATTTCGATTACAATTTCGATTACCACTAGAACAATTTTTATAACGATTCCGCAAAATTGCTATGAACTTCACAGCGCCTTTGATAAAGCTAAAAAACAATTCATTTTTTTAACTTTCAATTAAAACTAAATGTTTCTTTTAGATTAAATCAATTTTAAATGATCGCGTAAACCCAATATCAAAGAAGGTCGAGCTCTTTTTGGACTGGCAAGAAGTCATGAGAACGAAATACGGACCGTAAATTAATTTCTCAAACTTTTTTCCCATTCCTTAAATTTTATTTTTACAGATCTTGGGAATCACAAAGTCGAGTTGATTCGGAGATTGTTGACAATTACAAAAAAACAAACCAGAAAAATTTCGAAAAAGCTGTTCAGCATCCAGTTTACCCGAATAAATCAGAGGCCGAGGAAGAATTCATTTTTGCAGAAGATTTAACAGAAGAACAGCTTCAGCTTGCAAACGAAATTTTTGCTTTAGATGGTGAGTTGCCGATGGAAACTCTTAAGAAAAAATAAAAAAAATAAATATTATCAATTTACGAATTCTTTTCATTTAACATACTGTATTAAAATTTAATAAATTTTTTTAAATTTACCCATTTTTTTTATTATTTTTTTTTTGATTCAAAAATTTAGATTTATTCCAATTTTTTAAACACCGATTTTTAATTCATCATTTCAAGATTAAATTAATTAAATTCTTTCATTTAATTAGTTATTTCTATGATCACATGAAATAAATCTTAACAAAATACAGTCACTTTGAAAATATAAAAGAGTCAGAATTTTAGCTCTTGAAAAAGCCGAAATAAATATACCTGTTTTAAACAGTCAGATTAACTTTAACGTAAAATAACTTAAAAGCCTTATAAATATAGTAACTTTAAAAAGTGTGTTATTTAAGTCCCGATGCAAAAGTCGTCCTTATTAAGTTCCTATATTTAATGGGTTCTTCTGTTATATTGCAAGTAATGAAAGAAAAAAGGTGAATTAAAATGTTTAAAATGGATTTATTCTTTTTTCTTTCATTACTTGCAATAAATCAACAATAAGTGTTGGTAATTATATCATTCGATTAGACCCAAAAAGACCTACAACCGACACCAAACCTCAGCAATTATCTTTTTCTTTTATATAATCATTAAATATCAAATTATACTGCTATTGCTAACATTTAATTGCCAACTAATTTTTTTAATCTTAATACCATTTCTTGGAGCTGTCTTTTTGAAAATTTTTAATTTATTTTAGACTCGAAAAATTTTAACCAAAAAACATAAAAACCAAAAATGTCATCAAACGATTGTAAAAGAAGAAATTCGGATTCGATCCTAGAAGAAAAAACTGAAAAAAGAACTGAATTACGAATTCCTAAAGCTTTTTTGGTCTCGAATTCACAAAAAACCAGTAAAATGGACGAGAACATGAAGGTTAATATTAATGGAAACAAGAATTTCATTAAGTTTTTGAATAGTCCAACAAGAACAACATCGCTACTATACCTTGAAGAAAACATTCAGAAAAAAGAGGAAGAAATGATGAATTCCTCCTTTTTTGAAAAAATAAAGGTATGCAATTAAAAAAATTTCTAAAATTAAAAATCTATTGTTTTTTTTATAGAATAAATCGATTGAATTGATTGAACAAGTGTCTACTTCTATTGTTCAGAAGGTTCAGAATTTTGTTCCTGACACAGAACCAAAAATTAACATTCGAGTAAATTTAAGACTTTTTTCTACACATCTTGTATAGATTGTTTGAATTTTTTTTTTAAAGTTAGTAAATGGTTCCTCAACACCGATTCACAATCGATCCATGAATATTGATGATTGTGAAAATTTGCAAAATTTAAACAATGATTTAATAAAAGCTTATGAAGAAATCGACGCATTAAATAACAAGATGATTCTTATGACTTCTGAAAACGAAGATGCTATTAATCATCTGAGAACCGAATTTATGGATTTAGAAGTAAATTGTGTTGAAAATATTAATTTAAAAAAAAAATTTCTGAATAATAATTTTTTTAGAACGCATACAAAAATCAATTAAAATCAAACGAGCAGCTTTTAAAAGATTTTCAAGAAAATGAAGAAGTAATACTAAAAGAGAAGTCAAATATTCAGTCCAAAGTCGATAATTTGTAGGTTTTTAAGTTCGACAAAAATAAAATTTGTAAATAAATTATTTTATTTTAAGATCTAAACAATCTTTAAAATACCAAAGGGATACAGAGGAATATATCAAAAACCTTCAAAAAGAGTTGATTGAAGTAAAAAATCAATATAATTCGCTTGAATCACAATTTAAGGGAAGAAAGTGCCCGTACCCAAAATGTGATGGAGAGGGAAACGTAAATTCAGCTCACAAAAAGCACACAACCTTAAACAATTGTCCAAAAAGACAAAAGGAAATAGATTCTCACAAGGATTTAGAGCGAGAAAATCAACTTTTAAAAAACGAAAAATGCAAGTTGAAACAAGATTTTGAATATGATTTAAAAAGTGAAAAAGAAGATTTAATGGGTGAAAACGGCCACTTAAGGGTAAACATGGTAAAAAATGATTCAGAAAAGTAAGCTTTATTAAATTGTTTTGTTATCAGAAGTTAATTTTTTTTTTTAAATATCTCTAGGGAAAATACAATTCAAGCCAAAAATGTTGATATCGGTAAGCTCAAAACACAAGTAACTGAGCTGCTTGAAGAAAATGGCCGATTGAAGCTCAACAACAACACAATTTCAGAAAAGTAAGACTTAAAAATTCAATTTTATGATAAGCGAAGTTTATTCACTCGAATTTAATAAAGGGACCAAACCATTCAAAATCAAAAGGCTCAAATAGACCAACTCCAAACACAAGTCACTCAGTTACTTAATGAAAACGATCAATTGAAAGTCAACAACAATAATTCCGAATCAGAACTTAATGAAGTATCTCTCCAACAAATTAGAAATCAATTAAACGAAGAAATGCTAAAAAATAACCAACTAATTGATGAAATGTAACTTTTAATAATTGAATCTTTTTACTTCACGATATTCAATGTCAAACGTGATTTTAGAAAAAAAATTACTAGCCAGTTTCAAGAATTCAAAAATCAATATCAAGTATCTGAATTTGACGAATATGACCTTTTAAATTACGGTATCGTTTTTAATCCAGAAGCATATTCATCTAAATGTGGTTATCCTGGTTATGATGGTTCCGGTAATATGAATGAAAAGCATAATAAGCATTACAAGTATCTTTGGTTTTGATGGGTTTTTTCTAATTTAATTCTAAATAATCTAATTTATTTTTTTAAGAGCAAAGCATTGTCCATATAACCCAAGAAATAAAGTTATAATTGAGCAAAGAAAAAGAATTCACCAGTTAAATCATTCACTTTTAACCTTCCAAGCTGACTTAAATGATTTGCCTTCGCAGTTATCCGAATGCCTTTTCCAATTAAACGATCTGAAAGAAAAAATTCAAGTTAAAGATCAAGAAATAAATACATTAAAACAGAATTTAGGTATATTTTTGTTAACATTTTAAACTTAATATTTTTTAAATTTTTTATTTTAAATTTTATTTTAGAAAATCAAATAAATCCAATCAACAATGAAAGAAAATCTTTAAAGAGACCAGCACAAGAAGCTTTTGCTTATTATACAAGCACCGGCAGTGCTAATGGAAAAGATTTATTTAAAGGTCCGCGAGGAGGTGTATTTTATATAAGCGATAAAGGCAAACCTACGTACGTTAAAACAGGAATCAAAACTTTTGCTACGGATATGCAAGTTGATACTCAAAAAAGATCAGATTTAGAGAATGGTCGCATTCCTGTAAACGGAAACCAATGTAAAAAGTTCAATTTTGAAATTGATGGTTCAAAATCTAATGGTCCTTTAACGGTTAAATTTCATTTTTAAAATTTTTACTTTTTATTTTTTATTATTTTTATTTTTTATTTTTTTTATACTTTTTATGTTTTATTTTTTCAATCCTTAAAATTTTTTGAATCAGTTAATGACGTTCGTTTCAGTAATTGGTATGAAATGGTTTTACATTTCATCCTGATATGAACCCTATGATTGTGTCCGATTATCTTGAAGTTTGGAATCGAATCAAGCATGTTTTGAGTTCAAAAAGCTAATTTCTGACAGTAATTTTGATCAAAAATTGATCAAAATACCCAAGAGGTAGATTTAAGAAATGAAATCAGAAATTAGCTTTTTTGGACCCAAAATAAGCTTGTGAAGATTTTGGATTTCAAGATTAATTGGACCAAACATAGGGGGATTATCAGGATTAGATGTAAAATCAAATCATACTAAAACTGAAAACTAATCGAGACAGATTTTAAAAACTAATTTTATTTTACATAATTTTGATTTTTTAAAAAATAAATTATTTAATTTTATCTTTTTATTGATTTTTGCTTACAATACACAAAAACACAAAGACAAACAGAGAAATACTAAATGGACGAAGAATTCGCTCTCGTTGTTATTTTGTTTTTTTAAAAACATGCAATATTTGATAAATAATCGTGAGCTCTGCTATTTTCAGCAAGTTAATCTTTTAATAGATCTCTTGTGTACAGATCTTCCATTTCACCAGCCTCCATTTTTTTGGTTGATTATAATCCGGACTATAATTTCGATAAATCCGATCTGCGTCATCAAAAGCTTAATTGATTGGGGTTTGGATATCGTTCGCGATTCTTTCGTATTACCAGTGTATTCAATAAGTTTTCTAGATGAATTTTTTGTGTTTTCTTGGTGTATTCTTGTTTCTACGGAACTCTTGAATGTATTCTTTAAAGATGTATTTTTTTAAAGTTTTCTGGAATACATCTGGAAGGATTCTGCAATACACATAAGAATTCTTTGAGTTTTCAGGAATACATTATTTTCAAAATTATGTATTTTTTCCTTTTAAAAAACACATAGAATATATTAAGAATACACTTGTGGATTCATTTGTTAGTATTCTGGAAGTAAAGTCGACTCACTTTAATCCGAACTACGTTAATCCGAATTTTTTACCAGTTCGGTTAAAATTTGTCTCCCATTCAGGTCTCCATACATGTAAATGTACGGGTTTAATCCGGATTATTTTATCCAAACTAAATTTTCTGGGTCCGGAAATGTTCGGATTAAAGCGAGCCCACTGTATTCCCATATACATTGCCAAAACCAAGTTTTAAGATTCATTTATAGCAATAATACCGTAGATAAAATTTTATTTTTATAGCTATAAAATGCAAATCTAACTTAACAATATTATTGATTGAGATCAATCAATTTTATTTTTCTGAATTAAGAATCTAAATTAACAAAAAAAATTGAACATAATTGTAATAATTTCAATTTCTTAAAAAAATTAATTAACTTTTTAATATGTTTTAAAAGATTTTGCTCTGCTCCGACAGAAATTGCTCCAAACTTCAACGTCGCTTATTTTAGACTTACACATTTTAATAAATTGAATATTTTCTCTGTAACACATTTCACTTTCAAAGTTACCGCTGACGGTTAAATGAATCAAGCGCTTTATCGATAGATCAAATCATTTTTTGAGATTTTTTTTGACTTGGAAAAAAGGACTTAACTCTTTGCTTGTTTCATATCGTAGCTAGTTAACTTTAATCGAAAAAAACTGTCACAATAATAATGCAAATCTTAATCGAATGGGCTATATTGATGTCAAAGTTCTGTCCAACATGTGGTCGAGATATTTAAACTCAAATGGGTAAAATAACGTCATTAATTTAAAAAAAAGATGAACGAAAGTGATTTGTTTTTTTTTCAAAAATGAGACATGAGAATGGACATTTATTTTAAATAAAGACGAGTATAAGGATAAATTCTTGACAATTTAAATCGAAGATCGATATCAAAAAAGTAAAGACCCGAAAGACGAAAAACAGAGAAACAATGAAAAAATGGCAAGTCCAAAGATTCTTTTTTTGGAACTATTACAATAAAAAATTGATTTTATTTTAATTTATTTTGTTTATTCTTTTAATTTAAAAAAAATTCATTGAATGATCAATTTTTTGATCTTATTGTCTTTGCAACAAGAAAAGTCCTTTGAATTAACCATAATTTAAAAATAAAATTTCGATCCCAAATAATTTTTTTTTATTTTTTGACCTTCAAATATACTCCAGACCATTCGACATTCTTTCGCAAGTTTTCTACGGTTTGGGGTACAAAAATATGAGCTGAAAAAAATTTAGAAGAGATTAATGATGCTTCGAGAAGAATTCAAGATTATATGGGAGAGTACTGGGCTAAGAACGTCAGCTGCTAGATTCAAAATAGAGTAAGATTGAGTCCAAAGAAGCTTCTATGTCAGGAACGAAAAAATTTTAAAAATAATGCCTAGTTTAATTGAATGAGTAAAAGATAACCAAAGTTTTGCCTCCTAAGTGAAGCGTTGCGTCTCCGTACCGTATCATACCCGAAAAGCTTAGCTCAGCAGAGCCTACCATACAGTGGTTTTTAGGGGGCGCTTTACATGAAGTTAATAAAGAGCTTGTAACTCGGAGCACGTTATCCGTTTCAAATCCTAAAATTTCAACCAAGATGAGGAAAAAAGTTTAAAGTAGAAAAGAACTGGTCCTAGGACCAGAAATTTCATGAAAATATCTAACTATCAGGGTTTGTACGATAAAATGAAAAACACAGAGAATTAACTCTTTTATTTAAATTAATATTTTATTTAAAAAAAAATAGATATAATTGTAACTGAACAAAACAAAAACTTTTTTTAAAATTGACTAAATAATAATTATAATAAATACTGGACTTAGATCGATTAAATAATAAATTCTTGAAAAAAAATCTTGAACTAGTTTCGTTTAAATGATTAAGTTGAAAAACAATTACATTTTAATAACGAATTCGAGCATATGTTACATTTGTGGGCCTTTGAAATGTGCATATTGGGATAGTGAAACATTTTATTACAAAATACACATGGCTTTTTGATCTTGCAAGTTGGACTCCCACAAGATAAAGAAAGGTCATCATCGTTTGCTGATGACAGGATAGATTGTTGAATCGAACGTGTTTCAGCCTAAAAAAAAAATTAAAAAAAATCACAGAAAGAAAAGGCATTAAAATTTACATTGCGAACTAAGTTTTTAATATTGCTTAAGTGAAAAGATAATTGCCTAATTTCAGAATTTGTTGAAAAACTTTTATTTTTTAAAAATCGGGTTATTTTGGAAAATATCTCGACAGAAAAATATCCTTTGTTGATTGAACTCTGTAAATGAAGTCAATAAAAAATGTTTAAATGTATAAAATTTAAAATGTGTTTTTCCTGTTTAATCAGAGGAAAGAAAAAAGCGTGATTTTAAACAGCTTCTACGATGATATTTAAAAAAACTACATACATTATAATTCAGATAAACAGGAGTTAATTGGTTTGAAAGCTGATGCGTCACAAAAGAAGACTTTGGCCTATTGATCGGAGTAAAGTGGTTCATGTTCGAATCAACAAGACTTTCTTTATTCCGCTCTTAAAACTCGATTTTAAACTGTAACAAATCATTTTTTCGTTTTAAATCTTCGTAAGATTCTACGGCATGCTTATAATTAAACTAAAAAAAATTTAAAGAATTAAATGGTTCAGTAATTGAGAAAAATTACAGCCTGATCTATATTTGATAAATTACTCCGTGATAAACGACGGTTTTCTTCAGATAGAACTTCAATTTTGTATTTAAAAGTCTCAATTAACTCATTTACACTCCCACTTGTCGATTTCAACTCAAACTTGTTAGATTTACAAGATAAAATATTTTAATGGAAATTTTTCGAACAAAAAAATACATTCTCTCGTTCCATGTTGTCAAGTTTTGAGGTCAAATTTGACTTGTCCTCTTCAATCTTGGTCAAAGTAGATCTTAAATTCATTATTTCATCTTTAAAATCTGTTATTTGGTTTTGCATTTTTTCAGTCTCGAACGATTTCCAATTGTTTATCTCTTTTACTTCACTATGTTCATATTGATTGATTTTATTTTTCTGCCCCAAAAATAACGGACAACTGTTTAATACATAATGTTTTTTTTTTTCGTGAATCAATATTGTTTTCGCCATTACAATCTGGAAATGGACATTTTCTGTTGTTTGCATCCAATTTTTCGTTCAATTCTTTATTTAAAATTACTAATCTTTTCGTTTTTTCTAATGTCTTCTTCTACCTAAAATCACAAAATTTACTTATTTTTCCCTTTTAGAGTTAGTTTACCTTTAGAGATGTTTCAATTTGTTTCTTTGAATCATATAATTCATTAGAAAAGGTTTCGGTTTGTTTTAAACTTTGATTATAAAGCTCTTCAATCTTTTTGTTCTCTTCTTCACAGTTTTTATTTTCACTATCTTTTTCAGCTTGCTAGAAAAAAATTTAATTATTCTGTTTTATCTGGTTTTTAATTGGATTACATCTTTTTTTTGGATCTCATGGAAAATTGATTTCATTTCATCGTTTTCTTTGCTGCTTAAGTACAATTTATTTTCTATATCTCGACATTATTGAAAATAATGTCGAGATATAGATTCAATATTGTTCATGTCCATTGAAGTTTCTAATACATCAAAATGAAGGGTTTCATCCATCTGATTTTTCAAGTAAGGGTCGTTAGGAAAAAAACGAGACTGATTATTTGTAGGAGTCCTAGGAGACAGACGCAAAGTTATAGCACGAATTGTATCTCCAATTTGTTCCTTTATAGTTGTTATTGTTTTTTTTTTAAATAAAAATATTTTTAATTAAAAAAAGACGATTATAAAAAAATTTACTCGTTTTCGCAAGAAAACCTAGATAAAACTATTGTTTTATCATGGTTGCTATTTGAAAGTGATTCTGGACTTAATTCTAATGCTCGGCTCATTCTTTTAGCTCATCAATTTTTTTAAGTATTTCAATTAATGAAGATTCAAATATTATTTTCTTCGGGTTTTATTTAAATAATCTACACTTGAAAGAAATATTTCATCATCTTCAAAAAAATTCAACATGTGCTTTTAAGCATATGTTAACTGAAAAAATAAGGGATTGGAACAAAAAGGGTTGTGAAATAAAAAGAAAAAAAAAAAAAAAAAAATTTTCTTTTTTTGTTAAGGTCTAAAAATATACCCACTGCTTGTTTTTATTTAATATACTTTAAATTTTTTTTGCTTTTAATGGAAATGGATTTAAATATCGAAAAACTCGTTCGATGTACAATCGAAGCTATTAGAGCAAATGGCTTAAGCGACTTGGATCCAGTTCCTTTCTCTTGTACAGATGATTTAATTTGGTCAATCATTTCCTTTCAATTTTTTGGCAATAATGATTTTTAAAATCTAACTGAGATCTTTGGTTTGTGGCTATCTGACTACCAACAGTACGCATCTGCTGTGAGAAATGGCTTATCAAAATTTGAGGACACTGATAAAAGTCTTTATCAAATTGAAATAAGTTATGAAAATTGGATTTCTGTTATAAAAACTGTTTCCGGATTAAAATCAAGGAAAAGATTCAATCGGAATTTTGACAGTCTCATAAATAAAAAATTTCATGAAATGGGGTTTAATTGTTACTTAAGAAGCTCATATAATAGGTTTAAAAAAAATGGATCTCAGAAAATAGATTGTAACTTCTGGAGTGCAAAGTATAGATGTTTAAATCAAAAATGTTGTTCTTTTCAAGCTTCAATAATCAACGAGCCAAAAAACTTTGAGAATGTTCAAATTAATTTTAAATTGATTGAACCAATAATTCTGCATGAAAAAATTACTCAACGAAGTCAAATTAGAGGAAAAGCCAAACAGGAACTTGCATTGAGAGCTATTGCTGAAGGCTCAGACGTTGTTAGATCGAACTTGGTTCTGCAACAAAAAGAAAAAGACCTAGATTTAAAGAGTATTTTTAACCAAATTTAAGTCCAGATCCAGATAAAATTATTTAATAATTTTTTTTTTACAATAAGATGTTCATTCTCTGAACTACTTAGAAGTTGCTAAATATCAGCATAGACATAGAGACCGTATTTATACTGATATTATGGCTGACTCGATAGCAGCTAAGTTTGTTTTTGACAAAAATTGCCTGATGCTAGGAAAAGAACCGATTATCAATGGATTCATTCAAGAGATCAGATCATCTTCTTCTCAGAAATCCAGGTAAGAAATAAAAATTTTTGTTTAAGATCTATATCAAATCTTTAATCTGTGTAATCTTTGTTCGTGAATGGTTTTATAAAAAGTACGAATATCCCATGACCACAATCTTATTGAAATTCTTAGTAAGAAAAGTATCGGAACTTGACCAAGTTCAGTATCTGATCCAGAATAATCTTAATTGAATCAAAGATTCTCAATCTTTTCTTATGAAATCTTAAAGAAATAATTATTTTTCAAATTAAGTTCTTTCAAGATCTTAATTTTCCATGGAAAATCCTTTTAAAAATTTCAAACAAGATTTTTTTAAAGGATCTTGTGTCAGTCTTTTAGGATCTTAAAATCTATAAAAAAAGTTTGTTAAGATTTCATGTGAAAAGCTTAAGAATCTTAGATTCAATTAAGAATATTCTGGATCAGATACCGAACTTGGTCAAGTTCCGATACTTTTCTTACTAAGAATTTTAATAAGATTTTGTTCATGGGTAAAATTAGCATGTTGGGTTGCTCTTAAATAAATGTAAATTCCTTGACGCTTTTTATCTTTTTAAAAGCACGGTTCAAATGAAATTCAAAAAAATCAAAAAAACCCTATCCCTTTCTGTTATCATTGAAGTTTTTTTAAATATAAATATTTTTGTTACATAATGTGTCTTCAATCAATTACGGTTTGCTTTCAGTATGTTGACAATAAAAAAACATGCATTCATCTTTAGAAAAACAAGACCTTCACCTTCTCTCTTTACTTGCTTACCATCAAGGAAACAATTCGATGATTGTTATTTTTAAGAATCTTAATTAGATCTTGATTTTGTTCTTGGTAAAGTTTTTCTTCAAGATCTTAATAAGTCCTGGTATAGTAGAGATACAAGAACGGTAAAATTCTTATAAAGTTCTTTTAAGTGAACTCAAGAATTTCAAAATTCAAGAAAAAGTATAAGACTAATTAAGAAATAAGGCAATATCTTTTAATACGCCTAGTAGGTAGAAATATGGAAGAAAATACATTATTCAAATCCAATATGGTTTTTCGACTCGACTGGGAGTATATATTCAGACATCTCTAACCAAAAAAAACCTTTTTTATACTCTATGATTTCACATGACAGCAACAAACGTGTCGTTTTACCCTTATTCGAATTTGTAACAACAAGTCATCATGTAACAAATATATCTAAATATCTCATTCTAGTCAAAAACTTTTTGTTAAAGGTGCAAAAGCCAATCGCACCCATCGTTGTCACTTATTTTTCGTTCGCATTAATAAATTCGATAATGGAAGTTTTTAATAGATTTGACTTATCAGCATATTTAAACTTATTCTACTCTTCTTTAATAAACAAAGAAATAACAAAATTTTTCGGAGCCATCAAAACTGTTTCGTACATTTGCTCGACTCATTTTTTAAGAAATGTAATAATTAAGAAAAAAAAAACTAAAGAAATTTTAATAGCCAAAAAAATGTTGGTGTTTTGTTTTAGCTTGTTACAAAATAGCACGTCATTTGAACAGTTTGACAATTATCTTGTTAATATTTATAACGTTTTTTACTGTAAAACAAGCTTCAACGGTCTCCAATATTCGTTAGAAATTTTGAGAAAAGAAATGATTTCTATGAAAATTTCGTTAAAGAGATCGAAAAATCTTTTTTCATTGAAAACGCAAATGAGTCAAATAGTTTGAACGAATATTACTCTCCTGAACTTTTTGAAATTATTTACAAAAAACTCTATTTACTTCCTTTATGGACTGGAATAATAATACACAGCGTTTTAATAAGACATCAAGTTTCTGATAAAAACAACTCATTGACAAGATTGACAAACAATCCCGTTGAAGCCTGGTTTTCTCACCTAAAGAACAATATATTAAAAAAAGGAAGGTTAAAACTAGTGAGCACGCGGCTCTTATCTATTCGAGACTAAAATCAAAGTATTATGAGCACTACTTTTCTGAAGAAGATTCGATCCAAGAGAGTGATGACCAACAAGAGAATAAAAAAAAAAAAGTCAATTCCATCGTTGATTCTCTTGTTATACCCCCCATTAAAAAAAATAATATTTGTGGTTGGGGGTTTGATTTTTGTTGATTACTGTTGTAAAAGTTAAAGTGTTTTTCTGGCGTGCGTTGCCTCCCACTTTTAAACAGTGCATTAGCTAGAATAGCGATTATTAAAAGCAGTTATGTTTCGAACGTTTCGATTGTTTTCTTGAAAATCAGCCAATTAGTGATTGCCACGAGAATGTTGAAACAAGTAGTTTATAATATCTACGGTTATGGATTTGAATTGTTCCCATCCGGTTGGTTCTATACCATAGCAAATATCGAAGATACATATTGCGTTTACACCTCGAGGGATTATTGAACTCAAAATCAATACGGGAATTACTAAGTTTGCCATTTAGTTTTTTCAGTTAACTACGCGTTTTTGTTCGTTTATTTTTGTTTAAATAATTTTTGAAAAAATAAATCTCGAATACCATTACCTTATAATTTAAAAGTTAAGGTCAAACAAGAAATAAACAATCAACTCAAAGTGCATTGCGTAACAAAACAAACCCAATTTGAGATGGACGTTTGGACGTAAACCGAGAATCTCAATCAATAAATTTATACCCAATCTAAACGAGATTAATCGAGAACCAATAATCGAAAGCTACTAAGTTAAAAAAAACGCTTACCGAAAAAAACAAAATGTAATTGACTCAATCGAATACAAGTAAATTTATTGAATTGAAAATCATTAGCTCTCTTAATTTATTTTTATGCTTTAAATAAGGTTTCGTTTTTTAAAATCGATTTAAGATCAAATGTCCTTTTTTACTTTGTTATTACGTTTTGATCGAAAAACAAGCCCCATTTTATTCGATAATGTTTTTACGTAAATGAAAAAGCTACTTAATTTTCTTTCTGGTCAAGTTTTTTTTGTGTTCAAATATGGTTAGACACCGAATAGTTAATTTAAATGAGAACCGTAAATTTTATTGCGGTCCTGTCGAGTTTGTTTTCAAGAAATATCGAATACCAATTACATCTCTGTTAATTATTCAAAGTATTGCTACCCTATATAACCGTATATTAAAAATCGAATTGAAAACAAATAAAGCTCATACGTTCGAATAAAAATCAAACCGTTTTCTCTTAATAAATTAAGTAACAAAAAACACAACATGATACACTTAATACGAAATTAAGAACAAGTGGCTAGTTTTAGCGTATTTATTTAGTTATTAGTATAAACTTATTTGTCTTTAAGACTGGAACCTTTACCTTATTTGTTTTGTATATTCCAAAAAATTTTTATCTTTATTTTTTGTTCATTATTGAAAAAAACATTTAAAAAAAACAATTTTTAAAACCTTTTTTTTTGTTAATACAGTGGTGGCAAAGGTTTTGTAACAGTCCGTCACCTAACGTCACCTAACGTCAGATGACGTCAGGTTACGTCATTCGTCAGGTAACGTCAGCTGACGTCAGCTGACAACATTTAAATTTTGTCAGCTGACGTCATCTGACGTCAGATGACGTAACCATAAAGTATCCAAATCAGAGTTTGGTAAACTCAAGTTGCAAATGACGTCAGGTGACGTCAGCTGAATTTCGTCGACAATCAGATGACGTCAGGTTACGTCATTCGTCAGGTAACGTCAGCTGACGTCAGGTAACGTCATTCGTCAGGTAACGTCAGGTGACGTCAGCTGACAACATTTAAATTTTGTCAGCTGACGTCACCTGACGTCATCTGCAACTTGAGTTAACCAAACTCTGATTTGGATACTTTATGGTGACGTCATCTTACGTCAGATGACGTCAGGTGACAAAATTTAAATGTTGTCAGCTGACGTCAGCTGACGTTACCTGACGAATGACGTAACCTGACGTCATCTGACGTTAGGTGACGTTAGGTGACGGACTGTTACAAAACCTTTGCCACCACTGTAATCTTAAAAAAATAAATAAAATTCTCTTCGTTTCTTTTTATCATTTCAGTCATTTTAAAACATTCATTTGGACTTTTTAAACTGGAAATTTTCTAAAAAGTTAAAGTTTTAGTCATTAAACTCTTGTGTTTGGGGTTCACAAATGCGAAACGTCTTCCCCAAGATTTCAAGAACCAGTTTAAGAATGTTCAATACATGAATTTTAGAAGGCCTCTGAATGATTAAAATGAGAAAGAGTCTAAAATCCTTTTTTTTAATGAGCTTTTTTTTACCATTCGATCCGACTGAATGTGTCTTCTCCATATTATTACTTGTTTTAAATCATTTTATTACTTTCTCAAGGCAAAGGTCATAAATACAATGGAATTTCGAGATAGTGGGTAAAAACGTAAACGGAGTGGACTATTTTATTAAACGTATTGGATCAAAGCGTGGTAAAATCAAACAAATCCACAAATCGAGGTTAAAAATGTATTATTATTCAAAGCCAGTGATTAATATTAAATCGGAAAAAAGGGACAATGAGATTAGTATAACAAAACTAACAAAAAATAAAAAAAAAAACCTCATGTTTATAAACAATATCTTCAGAGTGTGATAGTGACGAAGGAATTCAAGCCCTTTAAGAGTAATAAATAAGCCGCCACAAAATTCATCAAAGTTTAGTCAAATAAATCAAAATAATACTTTAAAAAACCAAACGAGTATTAACAATTTCGATAAAGAAGAAAATCAAACATCAGAAGGTTAATTCATTGAAAAATTCTTTTGCTTTAAAACGATGAATCCGGGAAAAAACCTCCTGAAAAAAAAAATCTTAAAGAAAAAAGTCAAACTAACGGACAACACCAAAACGTTAAGTCAGAAAACAAGTTGTTAAGCACAAAAAGTGAAAAATGCGTAGATCAAAAATGATAAAAAAATCACAAGTGGTAGTGGAAAACAACTTGTATAATTTAAGCGTATCAAAATCTAGTCATTTAAATCGAAACTTTATTTATTTGTATATAACAGTTAATAAATTCGAACATTTTTTAAAAACATTTCGAAAGACAAATTAAACATATTAAACAGTTAAAAACATTTTTAAAAAACATTAAAACAATTCAATAAATTAAACATTGAATCAAAAAAAAAAAAAAAATTTTTATTTGTCAAGTAGATAATATTGGACTTCAATTTAAGATCACCTTGCTAATAAACTAAATTAAACCGCGCCCAAATTTATGCCATAAAAGACACTCTTTGCAAACTTATAATAGGCTTTATGACTATCAAGTCTAAAATCCTTTTTTTTAATGAGCTTTTTTTTACCATTCGATCCGACTGAATGTGTCTTCTCCATATTATTACTTGTTTTAAATCATTTTATTACTTTCTCAAGGCAAAGGTCATAAATACAATGGAATTTCGAGATAGTGGGTAAAAACGTAAACGGAGTGGACTATTTTATTAAACGTATTGGATCAAAGCGTGGTAAAATCAAACAAATCCACAAATCGAGGTTAAAAATGTATTATTATTCAAAGCCAGTGATTAATATTAAATCGGAAAAAAGGGACAATGAGATTAGTATAACAAAACTAACAAAAAATAAAAAAAAAAAACCTCATGTTTATAAACAATATCTTCAGAGTGTGATAGTGACGAAGGAATTCAAGCCCTTTAAGAGTAATAAATAAGCCGCCACAAAATTCATCAAAGTTTAGTCAAATAAATCAAAATAATACTTTAAAAAACCAAACGAGTATTAACAATTTCGATAAAGAAGAAAATCAAACATCAGAAGGTTAATTCATTGAAAAATTCTTTGGCTTTAAAACGATTAATCCGGGAAAAAACCTCCTGAAAAAAAAAATCTTAAAGAAAAAAGTCAAACTAACGGACAACACCAAAACGTTAAGTCAGAAAACAAGTTGTTAAGCACAAAAAGTGAAAAATGCGTAGATCAAAAATGATAAAAAAATCACAAGTGGTAGTGGAAAACAACTTGTATAATTTAAGCGTATCAAAATCTAGTCATTTAAATCGAAACTTTATTTATTTGTATATAACAGTTAATAAATTCGAACATTTTTTAAAAACATTTCGAAAGACAAATTAAACATATTAAACAGTTAAAAACATTTTTAAAAAACATTAAAACAATTCAATAAATTAAACATTGAATCAAAAAAAAAAAAAAAATTTTTATTTGTCAAGTAGATAATATTGGACTTCAATTTAAGATCACCTTGCTAATAAACTAAATTAAACCGCGCCCAAATTTATGCCATAAAAGACACTCTTTGCAAACTTATAATAGGCTTTATGACTATCAAGTCTAAAATCCTTTTTTTTAATGAGCTTTTTTTTACCATTCGATCCGACTGAATGTGTCTTCTCCATATTATTACTTGTTTTAAATCATTTTATTACTTTCTCAAGGCAAAGGTCATAAATACAATGGAATTTCGAGATAGTGGGTAAAAACGTAAACGGAGTGGACTATTTTATTAAACGTATTGGATCAAAGCGTGGTAAAATCAAACAAATCCACAAATCGAGGTTAAAAATGTATTATTATTCAAAGCCAGTGATTAATATTAAATCGGAAAAAAGGGACAATGAGATTAGTATAACAAAACTAACAAAAAATAAAAAAAAAAACCTCATGTTTATAAACAATATCTTCAGAGTGTGATAGTGACGAAGGAATTCAAGCCCTTTAAGAGTAATAAATAAGCCGCCACAAAATTCATCAAAGTTTAGTCAAATAAATCAAAATAATACTTTAAAAAACCAAACGAGTATTAACAATTTCGATAAAGAAGAAAATCAAACATCAGAAGGTTAATTCATTGAAAAATTCTTTGGCTTTAAAACGATTAATCCGGGAAAAAACCTCCTGAAAAAAAAAATCTTAAAGAAAAAAGTCAAACTAACGGACAACACCAAAACGTTAGGTCAGAAAACAAGTTGTTAAGCACAAAAAGTGAAAAATGCGTAGATCAAAAATGATAAAAAAATCACAAGTGGTAGTGGAAAACAACTTGTATAATTTAAGCGTATCAAAATCTAGTCATTTAAATCGAAACTTTATTTATTTGTATATAACAGTTAATAAATTCGAACATTTTTTAAAAACATTTCGAAAGACAAATTAAACATATTAAACAGTTAAAAACATTTTTAAAAAACATTAAAACAATTCAATAAATTAAACATTGAATCAAAAAAAAAAAAAAATTTTTATTTGTCAAGTAGATAATATTGGACTTCAATTTAAGATCACCTTGCTAATAAACTAAATTAAACCGCGCCCAAATTTATGCCATAAAAGACACTCTTTGCAAACTTATAATAGGCTTTATGACTATCAAGTCTAAAATCCTTTTTTTTAATGAGCTTTTTTTTACCATTCGATCCCACTGAATGTGTCTTCTCCATATTATTACTTGTTTTAAATCATTTTATTACTTTCTCAAGGCAAAGGTCATAAATACAATGGAATTTCGAGATAGTGGGTAAAAACGTAAACGGAGTGGACTATTTTATTAAACGTATTGGATCAAAGCGTGGTAAAATCAAACAAATCCACAAATCGAGGTTAAAAATGTATTATTATTCAAAGTCAGTGATTAATATTAAATCGGAAAAAAGGGACAATGAGATTAGTATAACAAAACTAACAAAAAATAAAAAAAAAAACCTCATGTTTATAAACAATATCTTCAGAGTGTGATAGTGACGAAGGAATTCAAGCCCTTTAAGAGTAATAAATAAGCCGCCACAAAATTCATCAAAGTTTAGTCAAATAAATCAAAATAATACTTTAAAAAACCAAACGAGTATTAACAATTTCGATAAAGAAGAAAATCAAACATCAGAAGGTTAATTCATTGAAAAATTCTTTGGCTTTAAAACGATGAATCCGGGAAAAAACCTCCTGAAAAAAAAAATCTTAAAGAAAAAAGTCAAACTAACGGACAACACCAAAACGTTAAGTCAGAAAACAAGTTGTTAAGCACAAAAAGTGAAAAATGCGTAGATCAAAAATGATAAAAAAATCACAAGTGGTAGTGGAAAACAACTTGTATAATTTAAGCGTATCAAAATCTAGTCATTTAAATCGAAACTTTATTTATTTGTATATAACAGTTAATAAATTCGAACATTTTTTTAAAAACATTTCGAAAGACAAATTAAACATATTAAACAGTTAAAAACATTTTTAAAAAACATTAAAACAATTCAATAAATTAAACATTGAATCAAAAAAAAAAAAAAATGTTTATTTGTCAAGTAGATAATATTGGAGTTCAATTTAAGATCACCTTGCTAATAAACTAAATTAAACCGCGCCCAAATTTATGCCATAAAAGACACTCTTTGCAAACTTATAATAGGCTTTATGACTATCAAGTCTAAAATCCTTTTTTTTAATGAGCTTTTTTTTACCATTCGATCCGACTGAATGTGTCTTCTCCATATTATTACTTGTTTTAAATCATTTTATTACTTTCTCAAGGCAAAGGTCATAAATACAATGGAATTTCGAGATAGTGGGTAAAAACGTAAACGGAGTGGACTATTTTATTAAACGTATTGGATCAAAGCGTGGTAAAATCAAACAAATCCACAAATCGAGGTTAAAAATGTATTATTATTCAAAGCCAGTGATTAATATTAAATCGGAAAAAAGGGACAATGAGATTAGTATAACAAAACTAACAAAAAATAAAAAAAAAAAACCTCATGTTTATAAACAATATCTTCAGAGTGTGATAGTGACGAAGGAATTCAAGCCCTTTAAGAGTAATAAATAAGCCGCCACAAAATTCATCAAAGTTTAGTCAAATAAATCAAAATAATACTTTAAAAAACCAAACGAGTATTAACAATTTCGATAAAGAAGAAAATCAAACATCAGAAGGTTAATTCATTGAAAAATTCTTTGGCTTTAAAACGATTAATCCGGGAAAAAACCTCCTGAAAAAAAAAATCTTAAAGAAAAAAGTCAAACTAACGGACAACACCAAAACGTTAGGTCAGAAAACAAGTTGTTAAGCACAAAAAGTGAAAAATGCGTAGATCAAAAATGATAAAAAAATCACAAGTGGTAGTGGAAAACAACTTGTATAATTTAAGCGTATCAAAATCTAGTCATTTAAATCGAAACTTTATTTATTTGTATATAACAGTTAATAAATTCGAACATTTTTTAAAAACATTTCGAAAGACAAATTAAACATATTAAACAGTTAAAAACATTTTTAAAAAACATTAAAACAATTCAATAAATTAAACATTGAATCAAAAAAAAAAAAAAATTTTTATTTGTCAAGTAGATAATATTGGACTTCAATTTAAGATCACCTTGCTAATAAACTAAATTAAACCGCGCCCAAATTTATGCCATAAAAGACACTCTTTGCAAACTTATAATAGGCTTTATGACTATCAAGTCTAAAATCCTTTTTTTTAATGAGCTTTTTTTTACCATTCGATCCGACTGAATGTGTCTTCTCCATATTATTACTTGTTTTAAATCATTTTATTACTTTCTCAAGGCAAAGGTCATAAATACAATGGAATTTCGAGATAGTGGGTAAAAACGTAAACGGAGTGGACTATTTTATTAAACGTATTGGATCAAAGCGTGGTAAAATCAAACAAATCCACAAATCGAGGTTAAAAATGTATTATTATTCAAAGCCAGTGATTAATATTAAATCGGAAAAAAGGGACAATGAGATTAGTATAACAAAACTAACAAAAAATAAAAAAAAAAACCTCATGTTTATAAACAATATCTTCAGAGTGTGATAGTGACGAAGGAATTCAAGCCCTTTAAGAGTAATAAATAAGCCGCCACAAAATTCATCAAAGTTTAGTCAAATAAATCAAAATAATACTTTAAAAAACCAAACGAGTATTAACAATTTCGATAAAGAAGAAAATCAAACATCAGAAGGTTAATTCATTGAAAAATTCTTTGGCATTTAAAACGATTAATCCGGGAAAAAACCTCCTGAAAAAAAAAATCTTAAAGAAAAAAGTCAAACTAACGGACAACACCAAAACGTTAGGTCAGAAAACAAGTTGTTAAGCACAAAAAGTGAAAAATGCGTAGATCAAAAATGATAAAAAAATCACAAGTGGTAGTGGAAAACAACTTGTATAATTTAAGCGTATCAAAATCTAGTCATTTAAATCGAAACTTTATTTATTTGTATATAACAGTTAATAAATTCGAACATTTTTTAAAAACATTTCGAAAGACAAATTAAACATATTAAACAGTTAAAAACATTTTTAAAAAACATTAAAACAATTCAATAAATTAAACATTGAATCAAAAAAAAAAAAAAATTTTTATTTGTCAAGTAGATAATATTGGACTTCAATTTAAGATCACCTTGCTAATAAACAAAATTAAACCGCGCCCAAATTTATGCCATAAAAGACACTCTTTGCAAACTTATAATAGGCTTTATGACTATCAAGTCTAAAATCCTTTTTTTTAATGAGCTTTTTTTTACCATTCGATCCGACTGAATGTGTCTTCTCCATATTATTACTTGTTTTAAATCATTTTATTACTTTCTCAAGGCAAAGGTCATAAATACAATGGAATTTCGAGATAGTGGGTAAAAACGTAAACGGAGTGGACTATTTTATTAAACGTATTGGATCAAAGCGTGGTAAAATCAAACAAATCCACAAATCGAGGTTAAAAATGTATTATTATTCAAAGCCAGTGATTAATATTAAATCGGAAAAAAGGGACAATGAGATTAGTATAACAAAACTAACAAAAAATAAAAAAAAAAACCTCATGTTTATAAACAATATCTTCAGAGTGTGATAGTGACGAAGGAATTCAAGCCCTTTAAGAGTAATAAATAAGCCGCCACAAAATTCATCAAAGTTTAGTCAAATAAATCAAAATAATACTTTAAAAAACCAAACGAGTATTAACAATTTCGATAAAGAAGAAAATCAAACATCAGAAGGTTAATTCATTGAAAAATTCTTTGGCTTTAAAACGATTAATCCGGGAAAAAACCTCCTGAAAAAAAAAATCTTAAAGAAAAAAGTCAAACTAACGGACAACACCAAAACGTTAGGTCAGAAAACAAGTTGTTAAGCACAAAAAGTGAAAAATGCGTAGATCAAAAATGATAAAAAAATCACAAGTGGTAGTGGAAAACAACTTGTATAATTTAAGCGTATCAAAATCTAGTCATTTAAATCGAAACTTTATTTATTTGTATATAACAGTTAATAAATTCGAACATTTTTTAAAAACATTTCGAAAGACAAATTAAACATATTAAACAGTTAAAAACATTTTTAAAAAACATTAAAACAATTCAATAAATTAAACATTGAATCAAAAAAAAAAAAAAATTTTTATTTGTCAAGTAGATAATATTGGACTTCAATTTAAGATCACCTTGCTAATAAACTAAATTAAACCGCGCCCAAATTTATGCCATAAAAGACACTCTTTGCAAACTTATAATAGGCTTTATGACTATCAAGTCTAAAATCCTTTTTTTTAATGAGCTTTTTTTTACCATTCGATCCGACTGAATGTGTCTTCTCCATATTATTACTTGTTTTAAATCATTTTATTACTTTCTCAAGGCAAAGGTCATAAATACAATGGAATTTCGAGATAGTGGGTAAAAACGTAAACGGAGTGGACTATTTTATTAAACGTATTGGATCAAAGCGTGGTAAAATCAAACAAATCCACAAATCGAGGTTAAAAATGTATTATTATTCAAAGCCAGTGATTAATATTAAATCGGAAAAAAGGGACAATGAGATTAGTATAACAAAACTAACAAAAAATAAAAAAAAAAACCTCATGTTTATAAACAATATCTTCAGAGTGTGATAGTGACGAAGGAATTCAAGCCCTTTAAGAGTAATAAATAAGCCGCCACAAAATTCATCAAAGTTTAGTCAAATAAATCAAAATAATACTTTAAAAAACCAAACGAGTATTAACAATTTCGATAAAGAAGAAAATCAAACATCAGAAGGTTAATTCATTGAAAAATTCTTTGGCTTTAAAACGATGAATCCGGGAAAAAACCTCCTGAAAAAAAAAATCTTAAAGAAAAAAGTCAAACTAACGGACAACACCAAAACGTTAGGTCAGAAAACAAGTTGTTAAGCACAAAAAGTGAAAAATGCGTAGATCAAAAATGATAAAAAAATCACAAGTGGTAGTGGAAAACAACTTGTATAATTTAAGCGTATCAAAATCTAGTCATTTAAATCGAAACTTTATTTATTTGTATATAACAGTTAATAAATTCGAACATTTTTTAAAAACATTTCGAAAGACAAATTAAACATATTAAACAGTTAAAAACATTTTAAAAAAACATTAAAACAATTCAAAAAATTAAACATTGAATCAAAAAAAAAAAAAAAATTTTTATTTGTCAAGTAGATAATATTGGACTTCAATTTAAGATCACCTTGCTAATAAACTAAATTAAACCGCGCCCAAATTTATGCCATAAAAGACACTCTTTGCAAACTTATAATAGGCTTTATGACTATCAAGTCTAAAATCCTTTTTTTTAATGAGCTTTTTTTTACCATTCGATCCGACTGAATGTGTCTTCTCCATATTATTACTTGTTTTAAATCATTTTATTACTTTCTCAAGGCAAAGGTCATAAATACAATGGAATTTCGAGATAGTGGGTAAAAACGTAAACGGAGTGGACTATTTTATTAAACGTATTGGATCAAAGCGTGGTAAAATCAAACAAATCCACAAATCGAGGTTAAAAATGTATTATTATTCAAAGCCAGTGATTAATATTAAATCGGAAAAAAGGGACAATGAGATTAGTATAACAAAACTAACAAAAAATAAAAAAAAAAACCTCATGTTTATAAACAATATCTTCAGAGTGTGATAGTGACGAAGGAATTCAAGCCCTTTAAGAGTAATAAATAAGCCGCCACAAAATTCATCAAAGTTTAGTCAAATAAATCAAAATAATACTTTAAAAAACCAAACGAGTATTAACAATTTCGATAAAGAAGAAAATCAAACATCAGAAGGTTAATTCATTGAAAAATTCTTTGGCTTTAAAACGATGAATCCGGGAAAAAACCTCCTGAAAAAAAAAATCTTAAAGAAAAAAGTCAAACTAACGGACAACACCAAAACGTTAGGTCAGAAAACAAGTTGTTAAGCACAAAAAGTGAAAAATGCGTAGATCAAAAATGATAAAAAAATCACAAGTGGTAGTGGAAAACAACTTGTATAATTTAAGCGTATCAAAATCTAGTCATTTAAATCGAAACTTTATTTATTTGTATATAACAGTTAATAAATTCGAACATTTTTTAAAAACATTTCGAAAGACAAATTAAACATATTAAACAGTTAAAAACATTTTTAAAAAACATTAAAACAATTCAATAAATTAAACATTGAATCAAAAAAAAAAAAAATTTTTATTTGTCAAGTAGATAATATTGGACTTCAATTTAAGATCACCTTGCTAATAAACTAAATTAAACCGCGCCCAAATTTATGCCATAAAAGACACTCTTTGCAAACTTATAATAGGCTTTATGACTATCAAGTCTAAAATCCTTTTTTTTAATGAGCTTTTTTTTACCATTCGATCCGACTGAATGTGTCTTCTCCATATTATTACTTGTTTTAAATCATTTTATTACTTTCTCAAGGCAAAGGTCATAAATACAATGGAATTTCGAGATAGTGGGTAAAAACGTAAACGGAGTGGACTATTTTATTAAACGTATTGGATCAAAGCGTGGTAAAATCAAACAAATCCACAAATCGAGGTTAAAAATGTATTATTATTCAAAGCCAGTGATTAATATTAAATCGGAAAAAAGGGACAATGAGATTAGTATAACAAAACTAACAAAAAAAAAAAAAAAAAACCTCATGTTTATAAACAATATCTTCAGAGTGTGATAGTGACGAAGGAATTCAAGCCCTTTAAGAGTAATAAATAAGCCGCCACAAAATTCATCAAAGTTTAGTCAAATAAATCAAAATAATACTTTAAAAAACCAAACGAGTATTAACAATTTCGATAAAGAAGAAAATCAAACATCAGAAGGTTAATTCATTGAAAAATTCTTTGGCTTTAAAACGATTAATCCGGGAAAAAACCTCCTGAAAAAAAAAATCTTAAAGAAAAAAGTCAAACTAACGGACAACACCAAAACGTTAGGTCAGAAAACAAGTTGTTAAGCACAAAAAGTGAAAAATGCGTAGATCAAAAATGATAAAAAAATCACAAGTGGTAGTGGAAAACAACTTGTATAATTTAAGCGTATCAAAATCTAGTCATTTAAATCGAAACTTTATTTATTTGTATATAACAGTTAATAAATTCGAACATTTTTTAAAAACATTTCGAAAGACAAATTAAACATATTAAACAGTTAAAAACATTTTTAAAAAACATTAAAACAATTCAATAAATTAAACATTGAATCAAAAAAAAAAAAAATGTTTATTTGTCAAGTAGATAATATTGGAGTTCAATTTAAGATCACCTTGCTAATAAACTAAATTAAACCGCGCCCAAATTTATGCCATAAAAGACACTCTTTGCAAACTTATAATAGGCTTTATGACTATCAAGTCTAAAATCCTTTTTTTTAATGAGCTTTTTTTTACCATTCGATCCGACTGAATGTGTCTTCTCCATATTATTACTTGTTTTAAATCATTTTATTACTTTCTCAAGGCAAAGGTCATAAATACAATGGAATTTCGAGATAGTGGGTAAAAACGTAAACGGAGTGGACTATTTTATTAAACGTATTGGATCAAAGCGTGGTAAAATCAAACAAATCCACAAATCGAGGTTAAAAATGTATTATTATTCAAAGCCAGTGATTAATATTAAATCGGAAAAAAGGGACAATGAGATTAGTATAACAAAACTAACAAAAAATAAAAAAAAAAACCTCATGTTTATAAACAATATCTTCAGAGTGTGATAGTGACGAAGGAATTCAAGCCCTTTAAGAGTAATAAATAAGCCGCCACAAAATTCATCAAAGTTTAGTCAAATAAATCAAAATAATACTTTAAAAAACCAAACGAGTATTAACAATTTCGATAAAGAAGAAAATCAAACATCAGAAGGTTAATTCATTGAAAAATTCTTTGGCTTTAAAACGATTAATCCGGGAAAAAACCTCCTGAAAAAAAAAATCTTAAAGAAAAAAGTCAAACTAACGGACAACACCAAAACGTTAGGTCAGAAAACAAGTTGTTAAGCACAAAAAGTGAAAAATGCGTAGATCAAAAATGATAAAAAAATCACAAGTGGTAGTGGAAAACAACTTGTATAATTTAAGCGTATCAAAATCTAGTCATTTAAATCGAAACTTTATTTATTTGTATATAACAGTTAATAAATTCGAACATTTTTTAAAAACATTTCGAAAGACAAATTAAACATATTAAACAGTTAAAAACATTTTTAAAAAACATTAAAACAATTCAATAAATTAAACATTGAATCAAAAAAAAAAAAATTTTTATTTGTCAAGTAGATAATATTGGACTTCAATTTAAGATCACCTTGCTAATAAACTAAATTAAACCGCGCCCAAATTTATGCCATAAAAGACACTCTTTGCAAACTTATAATAGGCTTTATGACTATCAAGTCTAAAATCCTTTTTTTTAATGAGCTTTTTTTTACCATTCGATCCGACTGAATGTGTCTTCTCCATATTATTACTTGTTTTAAATCATTTTATTACTTTCTCAAGGCAAAGGTCATAAATACAATGGAATTTCGAGATAGTGGGTAAAAACGTAAACGGAGTGGACTATTTTATTAAACGTATTGGATCAAAGCGTGGTAAAATCAAACAAATCCACAAATCGAGGTTAAAAATGTATTATTATTCAAAGCCAGTGATTAATATTAAATCGGAAAAAAGGGACAATGAGATTAGTATAACAAAACTAACAAAAAATAAAAAAAAAAACCTCATGTTTATAAACAATATCTTCAGAGTGTGATAGTGACGAAGGAATTCAAGCCCTTTAAGAGTAATAAATAAGCCGCCACAAAATTCATCAAAGTTTAGTCAAATAAATCAAAATAATACTTTAAAAAACCAAACGAGTATTAACAATTTCGATAAAGAAGAAAATCAAACATCAGAAGGTTAATTCATTGAAAAATTCTTTGGCTTTAAAACGATGAATCCGGGAAAAAACCTCCTGAAAAAAAAAATCTTAAAGAAAAAAGTCAAACTAACGGACAACACCAAAACGTTAGGTCAGAAAACAAGTTGTTAAGCACAAAAAGTGAAAAATGCGTAGATCAAAAATGATAAAAAAATCACAAGTGGTAGTGGAAAACAACTTGTATAATTTAAGCGTATCAAAATCTAGTCATTTAAATCGAAACTTTATTTATTTGTATATAACAGTTAATAAATTCGAACATTTTTTAAAAACATTTCGAAAGACAAATTAAACATATTAAACAGTTAAAAACATTTTTAAAAAACATTAAAACAATTCAATAAATTAAACATTGAATCAAAAAAAAAAAAATGTTTATTTGTCAAGTAGATAATATTGGAGTTCAATTTAAGATCACCTTGCTAATAAACTAAATTAAACCGCGCCCAAATTTATGCCATAAAAGACACTCTTTGCAAACTTATAATAGGCTTTATGACTATCAAGTCTAAAATCCTTTTTTTTAATGAGCTTTTTTTTACCATTCGATCCGACTGAATGTGTCTTCTCCATATTATTACTTGTTTTAAATCATTTTATTACTTTCTCAAGGCAAAGGTCATAAATACAATGGAATTTCGAGATAGTGGGTAAAAACGTAAACGGAGTGGACTATTTTATTAAACGTATTGGATCAAAGCGTGGTAAAATCAAACAAATCCACAAATCGAGGTTAAAAATGTATTATTATTCAAAGCCAGTGATTAATATTAAATCGGAAAAAAGGGACAATGAGATTAGTATAACAAAACTAACAAAAAATAAAAAAAAAAACCTCATGTTTATAAACAATATCTTCAGAGTGTGATAGTGACGAAGGAATTCAAGCCCTTTAAGAGTAATAAATAAGCCGCCACAAAATTCATCAAAGTTTAGTCAAATAAATCAAAATAATACTTTAAAAAACCAAACGAGTATTAACAATTTCGATAAAGAAGAAAATCAAACATCAGAAGGTTAATTCATTGAAAAATTCTTTGGCTTTAAAACGATGAATCCGGGAAAAAACCTCCTGAAAAAAAAAATCTTAAAGAAAAAAGTCAAACTAACGGACAACACCAAAACGTTAGGTCAGAAAACAAGTTGTTAAGCACAAAAAGTGAAAAATGCGTAGATCAAAAATGATAAAAAAATCACAAGTGGTAGTGGAAAACAACTTGTATAATTTAAGCGTATCAAAATCTAGTCATTTAAATCGAAACTTTATTTATTTGTATATAACAGTTAATAAATTCGAACATTTTTTAAAAACATTTCGAAAGACAAATTAAACATATTAAACAGTTAAAAACATTTTTAAAAAACATTAAAAC
The DNA here is from genome assembly GCA_022207745.1 of Brachionus rubens. NCBI lineage: Eukaryota > Metazoa > Rotifera > Eurotatoria > Ploima > Brachionidae > Brachionus > Brachionus rubens. The sequence goes on from JAJVHD010000006.1 coordinate 327,598, forward strand.
AATTCAATAAATTAAACATTGAATCAAAAAAAAAAAAAAATGTTTATTTGTCAAGTAGATAATATTGGAGTTCAATTTAAGATCACCTTGCTAATAAACTAAATTAAACCGCGCCCAAATTTATGCCATAAAAGACACTCTTTGCAAACTTATAATAGGCTTTATGACTATCAAGTCTAAAATCCTTTTTTTTAATGAGCTTTTTTTTACCATTCGATCCGACTGAATGTGTCTTCTCCATATTATTACTTGTTTTAAATCATTTTATTACTTTCTCAAGGCAAAGGTCATAAATACAATGGAATTTCGAGATAGTGGGTAAAAACGTAAACGGAGTGGACTATTTTATTAAACGTATTGGATCAAAGCGTGGTAAAATCAAACAAATCCACAAATCGAGGTTAAAAATGTATTATTATTCAAAGCCAGTGATTAATATTAAATCGGAAAAAAGGGACAATGAGATTAGTATAACAAAACTAACAAAAAATAAAAAAAAAAACCTCATGTTTATAAACAATATCTTCAGAGTGTGATAGTGACGAAGGAATTCAAGCCCTTTAAGAGTAATAAATAAGCCGCCACAAAATTCATCAAAGTTTAGTCAAATAAATCAAAATAATACTTTAAAAAACCAAACGAGTATTAACAATTTCGATAAAGAAGAAAATCAAACATCAGAAGGTTAATTCATTGAAAAATTCTTTGGCTTTAAAACGATGAATCCGGGAAAAAACCTCCTGAAAAAAAAAATCTTAAAGAAAAAAGTCAAACTAACGGACAACACCAAAACGTTAGGTCAGAAAACAAGTTGTTAAGCACAAAAAGTGAAAAATGCGTAGATCAAAAATGATAAAAAAATCACAAGTGGTAGTGGAAAACAACTTGTATAATTTAAGCGTATCAAAATCTAGTCATTTAAATCGAAACTTTATTTATTTGTATATAACAGTTAATAAATTCGAACATTTTTTAAAAACATTTCGAAAGACAAATTAAACATATTAAACAGTTAAAAACATTTTTAAAAAACATTAAAACAATTCAATAAATTAAACATTGAATCAAAAAAAAAAAAAATTTTTCCAAGAAAAAAAATTTGCAACTTAATAACAAAATTGCAATTTTAAAGTTTTAAATTACAAAGAAAATTTCAATTTCAAACCAAAACATTAAAATTTTTCAAACTTTAAATTCATTTATAACTGTTTGTTATTAAAACAAAAATTCAATCAAAACGTAAATGAGTTTAAAACAAACAGGCAACATTTATATGGAAAATATTAGCTTGGGATTGGTAGACCCAATCGCAACATCAATACTAATTGCCAAACAACCAAATACAAATATCGATTCATTCGAATTTAAGAAACCGTTACAGTGAAAAGATTGTGTAATCGTTAAGAGCCGTACATCCTCGCTAGATAACCCGAACTATATAGCTTTTGTATCGCTATCAAACTCGGCAAACAACCACGAATTTCATGAAAACCTTCAGAACTTCTATTTTAACCACTCAAAATTTTCTGTTTCATTGAATAAAGAAACGGTTCATCATGGTTTCCGTTCGAACAATCAACGTTGGTTCCAACGCACGTTAAACCAAGATTCATTTATAAGCGTCGAATCGATAAAACAAAATATTAAAGAAGATAGGCTACCGAAGACGAAGAAGAAGACGTTGAAACAAGAAAAAAAGAACTCGAATTTCTAAACAAACAAGATCACTTCTTTATAAACCGAGTCACAGACCTCGATAAAGAAGATGAGAAAAACAATTAAAATAAAACAGATCTCAAAATCAATCGAACAACTACAACAACAGCGAGAGGCAAAGACCAAAGAACTGGCCGAAGCCAAAAACATTTTTTCAAGACAGAGAAAGAGCGTGGCGTGTAGGAAGTCGCTTGACCTCTTGAACACTACACACTCTTGAACTTTAAATTTGTAGTTTTCTTTCCTTATAAACCTTTAATAATTGTAATACCGTCCCCGTTAAAATTAAACAGTTAAAATAGAATGAAAATTTTAAAATTAATTAAAAAATTGATGTTTTAATTTTGAAGATCACTTTTTTATGAATTCGATTCTGTAATTTGTTTTCAAGTTTAAAATTAGAACGTCCTCAATTATCATTTATCTCGAAATAAATTTTTAATCGAAAAATATATGGCAATTTTTTTTTTCATTCAGGCTTTTTTTTGAAAAATTGCGCAGTTAATTCTCAAATTTAACATTAAAAAATTTTTCAAAATATCTTAAATACGCAAATGAGAAATTTTAAAAAAACATCTAATGAAAAAAAAGTTGCCATATTTTCTTTAAAGCATTTCATAATTTATTAAAATTTTTTTTTAATTAAATTTGTCTCCCATTCAGGTCTCGATTTATGTAAATGTACGGGTTTAATCCGAATTATTTAATCCGAACTCAATTTTCTGCGTCCGTAAATGTTCGGATTAAAGCGAGCTCCCTGTATTGGCAATTTTGATTATTTTATTAATTTGTAAATACACTGCAGTCGCGTTAATCCGAACTCCTCGGGACTTAAAAAGTTGAGTTCGGATTAAACGCTTTAATTTACATGGATTGATAGCTAATACGGAAACAAATTTTAACTGAAATTCTCAAAAATCGGATTAACGTGGTTCGGATTAAAACGACTCGACTGGAGCTCAAAAAGCTTTTAAATCTTTCATAGGAAATCAATTTTGAAAATTTGAATTGGCTATAAAAAATATGCTTTTCATAAGGTACAAAAATATAAACAATAATTATAAAGGACATAGAAGGGCTGATATCGACTTTTAAAATAAAAGTCATATCACCATGTTATATATACCAATCGAGACCCAAGACGATTCTTAATAAAACTGTGTCGGTAAAACTATCCTAGGATTTTTAGTTTTTTATATATTGTGTCTTGACTGAGGCCACCCAAAAAGGTACATTTTTACTTTAATTGGTTTATCTAATGAACCGATTTTTACATCATACCCCAAAAATATTTCATACGTTCAGAATTCTCTCCTCTACAACATGAAAAAAAAATTGGACGTCAAACTTTGACGGTTGTCAAGAAAATAGAGTTAAAAAAAAACATCGAAATTTCAGTTTTGCTGATTTAAAAATATGAAGCGGGTCGTTTTGAGAGATGAGACCAATTTTTTATTTTTTTTCAACAAGAAATTTATAACATATCAAAAATTTAGCTTGTATCCGTTATTCGATATGAAACTAGAAAGAAAAAACACAAAAAAAAACTTTTTCTATTGATTTTCTATTTTCACATTTATTTTGAATACATTGTAAACCGAACTGCTTGAATGTCTTGACTTAATTTTAACCCTCAAAATATTTAGCTCTTCTACGAAATGTTCACAGACATAATCTCCATCATCATCAATTTTTTGTTTTGAATAACTTTTTGCATTTTCTAGTTGATAGACGCCTATAGTTAGATGCTTCAAATAATCATAACTTAAACTTGGAAAGTCTAGTTCAAATGGATCGACTAGATTTTTTTTTAGGGTTCGAAAAGCTTTCAGCTATTTTTTGAATCTCATTACTTTTTTCAGCTAACTCAAGCATTTAACTAGCGATTTCATCGTCATCGTCGCTTGACTTTGCTCTTGGACGTCGAAAGGCGTTTATGAGGCAAAAGATGCTTGGATCTCATCATCACCAACGCTCCAAAATGCTACGAAATAGAGAACTGGCCAGCAATTGGAAAATCCGCACACTTGGTTGTACTAACTTTACCACCCTTTAATAGCTACAAGAACACTAAACCAAACGTGTTTAAAAAAACAAATCAGGAGTGGTAAAATCAGAGACACTGTTCACTGCATTAGGAACATAGACTGGACACAAACTATTGAGAAAAACAAATCTGACCCCCAAGGAGCTACAGACAACTTCTACGACCTGATGCTGAACGCCGAAAATTTATCCCAGCCGATTAAAACGATCAAAACAGAAGACGACCAGCCCTGGATGACGCTCGAAATTAAGAAAATGATCACGCAACGACAACGTTTGTACAATGAAAAAGAAAAAGATAAACGGAAGATCCTATCAAACAAAATTAGATTCGAGATCAGGAAACGAAAAAAAGACTATTTTCGAAAAAAGTACGTTGTAGGCAAATCAGACTGGTGGAAAGAAGTGGGCAAATATAGTAGGGAGCCGAAAGACAGACTTACAGATACAGGACTTGCGAGAAGCCTGAATGAAGGGTTTTATAATGTGTGGAACGGCGGTACACAACCAGATCTTAGTGGCTTTATTAAAAAAAATCAAAAATTTGAACATATTTTTAACCATCCATCATTAAAGCTCTCGAGCAACTTAAAATAAGTGCAACCGGTCCAGATAATCTGTCGCCAAGACTGTTAAAATCTTCACGCTTAGAAATAGCAGATATTTTGGTAGAGCTATTCAACAACTATCTCAAACAATCCTTCGTTCCGAGCCAATGGAAACTCGCTAACATCACTCCGATTCCAAAAGTCGACAACCCAAAAGATCCTGGCGACTACAGACCGATCAATGTAACATCTATCTTATCAAAAGTATTTGAAAGAATACTCTGTCGGTTTATACTCGAGAAAACAAAACACATCTGGAAAACGAAAAAACAACATGGATTTTTACCAGGAAAATCAACAATGGATGCCATTATAAAATTAATCGACGACTGGAGTATGGCTATCGACCAAAAGAAATCTTTCCTAGCTATTTTCTTCGATTTTCCAAAACATTTGACCTTGTAGATCATGAGAAACTGCTTAAGAAATTACGAAAATTACTACCTGGATGGCTTGTATCTTGGATAGCTTCATATCTTACTAACAGGAAACAACGAGTCTACCTGAACGGAACTGAAACAGAATTGAAACAAGTTGAAGCGAGGGTTATCCAAGGGAGTGTACTCGGACCGACTCTTTTCATTTTGTTTATCTCAGATATAAACGAATACCTCCCGAAAGAGGCCGATATTGAAAAATACGCTGATGATATCCTTAGTCGTAGAATCATATCGATACCTAGGTATCGAAATTAACAACAGACTTGACTGGGGTCAGCAGTGGGAACATATCGAAAAAAACACGAGTCACATCCCGTTTCTGATAAAACAACTCAGAAAAGTATCAAAGCCTTAAAAAAGTATCAAAGCTCCTCGTCGACCCGAATAACGAAGTGTCCATAAAATATCGAAACACCGACAGATCTAACTCTGATTTTTGCTACAAAACAAAACCGGCTAAAACGAACACATACAACGATAGTATAGTACAAAAAACTATCCGAATCATAAGAGATGACGAAAGCAAGAAAAATTTACTTAATTTTGCCTAATCTTACTTATTTTTAGTAAAATTTTATTTTTTGCGGTAATTTATTTTTTAAAAAAACATGGATAATTTTTTATTTTTTTTTAAAAAAATTTAGGGCACATAATGCAATTTTAGATATAATTCAAGTCACCATTAAATTTCCATTTTCTTCAAAGCGAAAATTCGCTATTTTTGTTATTAAATTATACTGTGTAAATATATTAAAGTATTAAGCCAAATCGACTTATAGTGATTGTGGACTTTTTAATTAGGGGTTTAAATACTAAAATAAACGTGACTAGAACTGCAGAGTGTAATTGTGAAGGTTGAAAATACATGTTTTGAAAGAGAAAGAAAGGAACAAAGAAACGAATTATAAGGACAAATAATTTGAGTTCTAACACACCTTCCTCTCTAATGAGAAGTGATTAGCCCTAGTGAATAATACGGACAAAAAAAAACAACAATAAAAAAAAAACACAAAAAAAAAACAAAACAGAAACTAAACACGGGTACACTAGGTTCCCCTTATAGGTATTTGGTGATAAACGCACCAAGACCACCTCGACGGCAAGTGGGGCAGGCCGAATTGAACCGAGTCCGGTGTAAGCTGTCACGGCATCTTCGACAGATGATATGTTCACAATGGAGGGCGATTAAAGGACCTGTTTGTGGACTGGATTCGAGACACACTGGGCAACTGATAACGTTCCCCGCGCTTTCCAGGTGTTGTTGTCGGAGTTCCACATTCTCACTTTGGGTTTGCTCCACGAGGTTTTTCTTATGAAGTTACTCGAGTTTCAAATCATCAAGATGCTGTTATTACTCTTGATTCAACGTACGTTTTTGTACATTCTCAAATCGGAGCTCCTCTAAATCGCGTATTACTTGAGCATTTACGGACTGAACACTAAGGAGTTCTTGCTAGAGATTTTCGATCCCGGATCGATTTTCTACCAACAATTGATTGGTTTTGAACAAGCTTGTTCCGTAATTGTGATTGCTCGAATTCCGCGGCTTTAATTATTCTCGTTAATGTGGTCGCCACATTGAGTGGTTTGGTATTCAGTTGTTCTTTCCAAGCTAGTATATTGGATTCTAAAGTTTGAATACTAACCTGGATAGCTCGGACTTCTGTTTCAACGGGATTTTCTCGGTATTGGTTGATCTCTGGATCGAGTTGTCGTTAGTTGATCGAATTGAGATTGGAGGCGGGACTTTTCGATGACCAATTCACGCTCTTTGGTGACTAATTTGTAAAACTCGAATTGAACTCGGGGTGAGAAAACGGCATCTAGTCTATGTTGTGGGGTATAGAGTGGGTTTATACGAACGCGAAGTTGTCTTCCTCTATGTTCTCGGTTGTCAAATTGTTCTACGATCTGCTGATGGATTGACGGTTCGGTAAAGCGAAGGAAGGCGTACGTTGTTTTTGTTCCTGGATCCTGACGTCTCGAAGGGTTGTACACGTTTAACCATTCAACATCGACCCCATATCGTTTTTCAAGCGGAAGGATTAATCACCATAACCCAAACTCCGCATCGGGTTCATTTGTCATACTGGATATCATAATGTCGTGTTGATCGAGTGCCATTTGTAATTGTTAGCTGTTTTGAATTGTAATTGTTTAACGTATACTTAGAACTTACTTTTTAAAAAAGAGAATGAAACTGGAAAATCAAATTACTTAGGGGTATCCAAAAGTTTTGACGTTCGGGTTAAAAAAGACGAAAAAAAAATTTTTTTATCGATTTTATTTTTTTAAGGTATTCAAAGTAATTGCCTTGATTTTCTATACAAAGTTACATCGGCTCAGTCCACTTTTGAAAGGTCCTTAGAAACTCTTCTTTAGGTATCGAATTAAGTATCTCTGTTATTTGGGATTCCAAGAGTTCTTCACTTGTACGATCGGGTAAGCGTTTTTAATTTCGTTAAATAACCAAAAATCACATGGAGCTAAGTCTGGGGAGAAAGCCGGATGGTCGATTATGGTCATGTGATTAGTATTGAGAAAGTTCTTGACATTTTCATGAACATGAGGTCGAGCATTGTCATGCAAAATTTTCATATTTTTTGTAGCTGATGTTGGTCTTTACGATTTTAAGGTCTCAATAAGAGGACCTAAGACATTTTCGACATAATAGGTGTTATTTATAGACTGTCCCCTAGGAACTACATGCACTAAAACAGGTCCTGTTGTTTTAATAAAAACACACACCATTGATTTCGGCTCAAATTGGTTGCGTTTTACCACAGTTTGCGGACTTTGGCCCTATGGAGCCCAGCTCGAATTAGATGCTTTGTTCCCAATTTTACGGTGGTAAATCCATGACTCATCCCCTGTAACTATATCACATAAACGCCATCTTTGGGTCTCGAAAAGTTTTAAATTTTTGCGACAAATCTCAACCCTTTTTTTTTGTTGATTCTCATTCAATTCATGGGAGATCCAACGCGAGGATAATTTACGTAAATTTAAATGGTCGTGCAGGATCCGTCCAATTGTTCCATAACTCAGGCCTGTCTCAGCTTCAATATAATGTATTGATATCCTCGGGTTCTTTTCAACAAGTCGTCGAATTCGATCAACATTTGAAGAATTAGTCGCTGTAATTGGCCTCCCAATTATATCGATCGATCAATATCGTTGACTTACTCCACGCCACTCTTGAAACGTTCAACCCACCTTTCGACAGTACGTTTAGAAGGAGCACTTTCTCCCATTGATGCCATAAGTTCGGAATGTATTACTGCTGCTCTAATATTTAACTTATACCTGATCAAAATATAGCTTCTTACGTGCTCCTTATTCATTTTTGAAATTTTGGAAAATGTGAGTTTCAAATTATGAGCTGAAACTTTTGAAATACATATTGAATATGTTGATGCGACCACACATTAGAAAGCTAATAAAATGGAGAACATGGTAATGCAAAAATTTTTTTTTTTTAAATTTTTTTAAATGAATTATTGATGAAAACGTCAAAACTTTTGGATACCCCTAAGTAGAAAATTTAGAAACAATAGAATTGAATTAACATATAGAATTGATCGCGATGCAAATTTTAATATACAAAAATTTAATTATTATTTCGATTTGTATTAAATGTACGGATTAGTATTTTAACCTATCAACGGGTTTCTTCTGTCTTGTGCTATTACGCGAAATCACTGGCCACTTGTCTGTTTGGTTTGCTAAATACTTATTTGGTTGAAAAGTAACAACAGCTGAGGATTTCGTCTCAGTTTCAGATGACTCATCTTGAAGTGGGTTAGTTGAAACATTCGTTTGTACATCGGGTACAAGACAAACAATTTCTCTTGTGAATGTTTGATTTCCTTCCTTTTGTAATTGTTTATTACCACTCTTCGACGTCGTATTCTGACGCTTAGAGCGCGATGTTTTACTTTGTTTGTTAATCTTTTCATCGTTGATTGAGCTCTTGGGTGCTTTTTCTGGGACATCGGTTTCTTTTAAATTCTTTTTTGTGAAGATTTACGATTTTGTAATTTAACTTTTTTTCAAATTATTAAAATTTGTAGTTACTATTATTGATGCTAGAGAGGAAATTTGTAGAAATTCTGGTGGCGATATTGATATCATAGTAAATTTACTAAAATGAAAATTGAATAAAATCTAATGATATTTTTTAATCATTAAGATGTACCAATAATAATAGATGATGATATTAATCTGCAAAATGGCCCAAAGCATATCCAACTTTCAGATTATGATTTTTTTAATATTAATTGGATAAAAGTTAAAGAAAAATGCGTTAAAGATTTGATTTAGAAAAAAGTGTTTAAATGATTCAGTGAGTTAAAAGAAAAAAGATTTTTTTAAATTCTATTAAAATTACTTTTTTTGATTATCGAAACGTATATACATTGCTTGAAGATAAAATATAAAAAAAATTTTATTTATTTCGATTTTCATTATGGCTCCCAGATTTATGAAAAGGGATAGATTGAAATTTTGCCTAATTTTGAAGTATATTCAGAAAAATTATATCTATAAACTGATACAAATAATGAAATTTTTGTTAGTTTGGAATTTATAATTTAGCATTTGGAACCAAAATCATTGGACAGCATTTTACGTTGATTTTGGTACCAAAACTTTAATATATTTCAATTCATTTGGTGAAACAAAGAAGCAGAAAACAAAGTTAATGAGAAATTTGACGTACTTTTAATCATTAATTATATATTTAATTAAAAATTAATTTTTTATTTTAGGAAGTTTTCAAGTGGTTTTGAAGATAATAAAAATTTTAAATGGACTTTAAAAACAATAGAACACAAAAAGCAACGTGATTTGTCTTCTTGTGGAGTGTTTGTTTGTATGTTTTACAAGGCTATCGTTTGCAATTTCAAATTCGAAAAATTTTGCGAAAATGCATTTCGAAAGGAAATATTTGATGAACTAAATGACCGTTTTTTAACTTTTGAACCAATGACTCAATTATGTTAAATTTGCGATGATAATCGATAATTGATGATAATTGATGATGATCGATGATTTGTATGCAGAATTCTGCCCAAAGCATACCTGTCATAATTCTTGTTTTAGCTATTCTATAGAAAATAAAAGATACAAATGGCCTATTTGCTTTTCTTTTAATAATTAAAATGGACATGAAATAAACTAAAAACAATTTAGTATAAATACATTTTAATTCACCTTTATTCTTTCATTCCTTGCAATAAATCAACAATAAGTTTTGATAATTATATCATTCGATTAGACCCTAAAATTACGTTTAGTGGAGTTAGCATCTTAGAACAAAAAGACCTACAACCGACACCAAACCTCAGCAATTATCTTTTTCCTTAATATAATCATTTAATAGCAAATTATACTGCTATTGCTAACATTTTATTGCTAACTAATTTTTTTAATCTTAATACCCTTTCTTCAAGCTGTCTTTTTGAAAATTTTAAATTTATTTTAGATCCATAAAATTTTAACCAAAAAAAAATTAAAAACCAAAAATTTCATCAAACGATTGTAAAAGATGAAATTCTGATTCGATCTTTGAAGAAAAAACTTAAAAAAGAACGGAATTACGAATTCTTAAAGCATTTTTGGTCTCGAATTCCAAGAAAAACAGTAAAATGGACGAGAACATGAAGGTATGCAATTAAAAAAATTTCTAAAATTAAAAATATTTTGATTTTTTTTTAGAATAAATCGATTGAATTAATTGAACAAGTGTCTAATTCTATTGTTCAGAAGGTTCAGAATATTGTTCCTGACACAGAACCAAAAACTAACTTTCAAGTAAATTTAAGACTTTTTTCTACCCATCTTGTATAGATTGTTTGAATTTCTTTTTAAAGTTAGTAAATGGTTCCTCAACACCGATTCACAATCGATCCATGAATATTGATGAATGTGAAAATTTACAAAATTTAAACAATGATTTAATAAAATCTTAATAAGAAATCGACGCATTAAATAACAAGATTATCCTTATGACTTCTGAAAACGAAGATGCTATTAATCATCTGAGAACCGAATTTAGGGATTTAGAAGTAATTTGTGTTGAAAAGATTAATTTTAAATAAAATTTTCTTAATAATAAATTTTAGAACGCATACAAAAATCAATTAAAATCAAACAAGCAGCTTTTAAATGATTTTCTAAAAATGAAGAAGTAATACTAAAAGAGAAGGCAAATATTCAAGCAAAAGTCGATAATTTGTAAGTTTTTAATTTCAACAAAAATAAAAATTTATAAATAAATTATTTTATTTTAAGATCTAAACAAACTTTAAAATACGAAAAGGATACAGAGGAATATATCAACAACCTTCAAAAAGAGTTGATTAAAGTAAAAAATCAATATAATTCGCTTGAATCACAATTTAAGGGAAGAAAGTGCCCGTAGCCAAAATGTGATGGAGAGGGAAACGTAAATTCAGCACACAAAAAGCACACAACCTTAAACCATTGTCCAAAAAGACAAAAGAAAATAATCGGATATGCCAGTTGATAATCAAAAAGATCAGATTTAGAGAATGGTCGCATTCTTGTAAACAGAAAACCAACGTAAAAAGTTCAATTTTGAAATTGATGGTTCAAAATCTAATGGTCCTTTAACGGTTAAATTTCATTTTAAAAATTTTTACTTTATATTTTTTATGTTTTATTTTTTCAATCCTTAAAATTTTTTGAATCAGTTAATGTTTATTATTATTTGAAAAAATTAAAGAGAAATTCAAATATTACCTCAATATTAATTCAATTAACTTGATTACAATACACAAATACAAAAATATAAATATAGAAATAACTATAGACTAAGAATTCGCTCTGTGTATTCTTGATGTATACACATAAGTTTTTTTTTTTAAGTATATATTCTTGGCGTATATGGATTAGATTATTTTCAAAATTATGTATTTTTTCCTTTCATATGCTTGTATTCTGTAGGTAATCCCAAATACTTGGACAAAACCTATTTTTGAAAGATTCATGTACAGCAATAATACTGTAAATTGAATTTTTTATTTATTGATATAAAATGCAAATCTAACTTTACAATATTTTTGACTAAGATCAATCAATTTTATTTTTTTGAATAAAATTAACAAAAAAATTGAACATAATTGTAATAATTTGAATTTAAAAAAATCAAAATAAACATTTTCATTTTGATTTTGCCCTGCTCCGACAGAAATTTCTCCAAACTTCAACATCGCTATTTTCTATTGAGGTCAGCATGGTTTCAGGTCGGGCTACTCATGTCAACAGCACTTCATGAGTTTATTTCATTCTTAAATAAAGCAATTGTTCTAAAGCTAATTTACCTGTATCTGTTTATTGATTTTAGGAAAGCGTTTGATCTGATAGACCCTTTACTTCTTTTATAAAAGCTCCAATATTCAAGATACACCAACATTTCGCTGATAATTTTAATAAAAAAGATAATAGTCGCCTTTCGTGGAATATTGATTCGCATGTAGGTGGTTGGCGTTTGGGAAATATTCACAAATTAAATAAAGACAAATAACATAAAAGATACATTTTTATTAGACAATAATTCATTTTTTTTTAATTATTATTTTAATTACTTTTATTTATTAAATAAAATTTTAGTCGTTTTGAAGCAATTTCTAGAGTTATTAAGAGTTGCCCATTCAACGGGAAAAGACCGGTAATCATAAATATTAAAGAGCAATAAAGTGTTTGCATGTAAACTGTGCCTCTAGATAATTTTTCGAAAGATAGCCCAATTTTATTGGTTAAATGCTTGTTTTAAAGATATTTTTAGGGGCAACCCTCAAATTTAAACAAAAAATAAAAAAAATTTCCAATTAAGACTTAACTGGTTTTGAAAACCAAGGAAAAATGCAAAAAAATCTTAACTTTTTTTAAAATTTTTTTTTCGTCTAAAATGAAACAAACATTTGTAAGTTTTGAGAATTTTTTTTATATTATTCAATCCTCTATTAAACGAATGTAACGACCCAAATTACATATTCGTGATTACGAAAGAGATTAATCGATTTATACACATAATCAAACTTTCCTATATTTAACGCTAAAATTCTAACATCTAAAAATCAAACTTCTTAAAATTTAACTGTAGAAAATTTTCTCAAATAACAATAGTCTAAATATAGAACTCTCTTGTTTTTCAACTGTATAGAAATTCAACTTTCGAGTTTATTCCCTCGAAATTAAATCGAGATGAAATTAAACTAGAGAGTAAATATATTGTAACTACGTCAGAAGAGCTTTTTTTGTTTTTTGATACAAAGTCGTTACAATTTCATTTTTCGAGAATCGATTTAAAGGGTTGCTTGTTCCATTTCGCTCAAGCTGTACTAAGACATTTGTTATAAATTTGATTAAAAAAAAGTACAGTCACAGTGAACAATTTAGATAATTGACCAGAAAGATGATTGCTTTGACGTTAGTACCTTTTGATCGAGTGTATGATGCATTTGAGTTGTTAAAGAATGAGTCCTTACCAAATTCGGTTGTATATTTAATAAAGTTTAATTGTTCGACATTATTTTTTAAGAAAGTTAGAATTTTGGATGTTAGAATTTTGAAGAGTCATAATTTAAGATAACATCAAAAAAATATTAATTTAACGCTGAATTTTTAGACGTTAAAATTTGGAAAGTTTGAAAATTGAAAGACATCGATTAAACAACGTGAAGAAAGTGTTGATATTGATCTATGTTTCAAGAGTGCAGTTATGAAGCAAATAAAGAGCAAAACAAACGAGCCGATGCCTACTTAACAACCTGTAGAAATAAACGTTGTTAATATCGTCATGGTCGAGCAACGAGAAAAAGAGTAATAAAACAAAAACTTAGTTATCTATGGAATCGAAGTGTCAAGTAAAAAAACAGGTGAAGAACGTAAACAAGATGACCTAATCAAATTCGATGAGTTTTCGATGATCTGAATATAGGAAAGTCAAACATTAAAAAAAATCATCCGATTCAAGAACAAGTCGAATTACCAGAGTAAAATAGCAACAATATTAGTCGAGCTCAATAGTAATCGTGATCTTAATAACGTTCTTGTTGTCGCTAAGGAGCTCCGCTATACCGACATGAAATTTTATAGGATCTTTATCAATACTGACTTAACCGAAGCAGAGAGACAGTATACGAGAAACAGTTGAGAGGGGAGAGAAATAGCCTAAATGTCAAGAAAGAGGAGGTTTCAAGTGGATAATCACAAACGGTAAGATTTGTAGAGTGAAACCACTCACGGATGGTGAAAAAGAGCAAATAAGAAATTTATTTTTGAACTCGAATACGTACAGTCATGGTCGAGGATCCGGGAGGACTAGATGAGGTTCTGGGAATACTAGAGGAGGATCATATACGAGTTCAGCCTCAAGAGCAAGACAAACTAATTTATTTATCAAACAGAGCAGTTGTTTCATGTTACGTAAGTTAAGTCGAAAATCTTTCAACTGTTTAAAGACAGTCGAAAAATCTTGAATTATGTTTCTCTCGACTTTGTATTTCAAAAAAAATATAAATAAAAAGTATTCAATGACACGATGAGTATTAAAAGAGGCTCATGATCATTTTTCGAAAATTTTTTGTAAAATAATCGTCGTCGACAATAATCGATATTGTTGTAAAGTCATTATCTTGTCTTTGAGCTCCTTTCCCTTGAGGTAATTGAAATGGAGCTACTTAAACTAGAGTAACTGAATGTTCATCGATTGGATAACTTAATTCTGGAGGAACTTGTCCTTAAAATTCTCAGGGTAAAACTTTTTTAACTGGAACTTCTAGACAGGGCTTATCGACTGAAGTCTTTGCTTACGATGGTTCACTTAAGGAAGGTTCATCGAAAAAATGCTAAAATCGAACCGACTTAATCAGTATTCCAAAATAACAAAGCAATACAGTGGTTTTCTTAAATTTGTAAAAATAAAGTTTCAATTTTAATCAAATAATTATTCTTTTGAACGATTTTAGTTCGTATAAAAACTCATCTTGAAATGATTTAATCAAGTTGTCAATAAAAATAAAAGAACAAAACGAAGAACGCCATATTTTATCAGTTTTAAATTTGTTAAATGGAAAGAAGAAATACAAAAGAAATTGAAACTTTCGGCAAAAATATTAGAAAATAGAATTTAAATAGAGTATGTAAATTTAAATTAAATAATGTTATAAATAAAAATGATTTGAAATTTTCTCCACGTAGAAGCATAAAAATCGCTTATAAAAAAGATCAATTTTTTATCGTAGAAGAAGAAAAAAAAATTTCCTAAAAATTTTAATTTTTTTATTATAGATTTAGATATCATCAAAAATGAAAATTTTAGCTTTTATCTTACTGTTTGTTATTTTGACCAACAAAGTCCAATCTTATGAAGATGATGAGATACTTGAACTTGATTCATTTGAAAAATATTCATGTGAAAATTTAGATGCAATTCATGAAACAAGACGTCTTTTGAAAGGGGTGTCCGAAAAAACAATTAGAAAATTTTTGAAAGAATTTTCAAAAACAATGAAAAAGAACAAAATTTATGACCAAAATGTTTTTTTGAGCCAAATAAATGTTTTGATCAGAAATTTTTTGGGGAGCAACGTAAATGGCATTGAAGATAAAACATTGTTTGACATTTTACACCATTTTTTGAGATTAGTCGATTTACCAAACAAACTCGAAGGTCTTAAAAACATTGAAAAACTATTTCAAACACTTTTGGTATTAAAGGATAATAAGGTAAGTTCTATTAAACCATGTGATTTAGACAAAATATTGGAAGAAGTAGTCGATATTATATTGGATGCTCAAACGATAAAAAATATTCTAACGAGATTACAAGAGTCGGACAAACTAAAAAGTATTTTGGAAGAAGCCAAAATACCTATAAGAGTTCCAAGTTCAACAGTAAAGCAAACGGCAACCACTGGTAAGCGACCAACTATCACTCGTAAACCACAAAAAACAACTGTTAGACGACCAACTACCACTCGTAAACCAAAAACAACAACTGGCAAGCCATCAACCACCACTCGTTATTCACTAACAACATCATCGACACTCTCTAATAATTATCCAGGTCTAGCGAACAACTACCCAATTAGTTCTTTGACTAACATTGGTTTCAAAATTGTCTACGAACAACTTTATTCAGATGTTCTATATACTTCATCAATAACTCAATATAGAAGTCAATGCGATTCAGATTCAATAATATGCGTTGGTGGTTCAAAAGTCGGTTCAGCTTTTCTTCATCTAGTTGCTTGTGCGAATTGTCTTTTAGTATTAACTGAAACATCATTGAATTTTCCAAGAAAAGTTGGCTCAGTCTTTTGGTATTTAACACCAAAAAAAAGTTTTGGATTTTCTCCAATATTCAAGATACACCAACATTTCGCTGATAATTTTAATAAAAAAGATAATAGTCGCCTTTCGTGGAATATTGATTCGCATGTAGGTGGTTGGCGTTTGGGAAATATTCACAAATTAAATAAAGACAAAAAACATAAAAGATACATTTTTATTAGACAATAATTCATTTTTTTTTTAATTATTATTTTAATTACTTTTATTTATTAAATAAAATTTTAGTCGTTTTGAAGCAATTTCTAGAGTTATTAAGAGTTGCCCATTCAACGGGAAAAATTAGTTTCCTTATTATTCCCTAGTCTGGTATTCTGGTAAGGATCTCAGGTTTGAGTTTAAAAGACTTCAAAGTTGGATTTATTCTTAAAATTATCTTGACAAACATATCTTGAAGACCGGTAATCATAAATATTAAAGAGCAATAAAGTGTTTGCATGTAAACTGTGCCTCTAGATAATTTTTCGAAAGATAGCCCAATTTTATTGGTTAAATGCTTGTTTTAAAGATATTTTTAGGGGCAACCCTCAAATTTAAACAAAAAATAAAAAAAATTTCCAATTAAGACTTAACTGGTTTTGAAAACCAAGGAAAAATGCAAAAAAATCTTAACTTTTTTTAAAATTTTTTTTTCGTCTAAAATGAAACAAACATTTGTAAGTTTTGAGAATTTTTTTTATATTATTCAATCCTCTATTAAACGAATGTAACGACCCAAATTACATATTCGTGATTACGAAAGAGATTAATCGATTTATACACATAATCAAACTTTCCTATATTTAACGCTAAAATTCTAACATCTAAAAATCAAACTTCTTAAAATTTAACTGTAGAAAATTTTCTCAAATAACAATAGTCTAAATATAGAACTCTCTTGTTTTTCAACTGTATAGAAATTCAACTTTCGAGTTTATTCCCTCGAAATTAAATCGAGATGAAATTAAACTAGAGAGTAAATATATTGTAACTACGTCAGATCAGCTTTTTTTGTTTTTTGATACAAAGTCGTTACAATTTCATTTTTCGAGAATCGATTTAAAGGGTTGCTTGTTCCATTTCGCTCAAGCTGTACTAAGACATTTGTTATAAATTTGATTAAAAAAAAGTACAGTCACAGTGAACAATTTAGATAATTGACCAGAAAGATGATTGCTTTGACGTTAGTACCTTTTGATCGAGTGTATGATGCATTTGAGTTGTTAAAGAATGAGTCCTTACCAAATTCGGTTGTATATTTAATAAAGTTTAATTGTTCGACATTATTTTTTAAGAAAGTTAGAATTTTGGATGTTAGAATTTTGAAGAGTCATAATTTAAGATAACATCAAAAAAAATATTAATTTAACGCTGAATTTTTAGACGTTAAAATTTGGAAAGTTTGAAAATTGAAAGACATCGATTAAACAACGTGAAGAAAGTGTTGATATTGATCTATGTTTCAAGAGTGCAGTTATGAAGCAAATAAAGAGCAAAACAAACGAGCCGATGCCTACTTAACAACCTGTAGAAATAAACGTTGTTAATATCGTCATGGTCGAGCAACGAGAAAAAGAGTAATAAAACAAAAACTTAGTTATCTATGGAATCGAAGTGTCAAGTAAAAAAACAGGTGAAGAACGTAAACAAGATGACCTAATCAAATTCGATGAGTTTTCGATGATCTGAATATAGGAAAGTCAAACATTAAAAAAAATCATCCGATTCAAGAACAAGTCGAATTACCAGAGTAAAATAGCAACAATATTAGTCGAGCTCAATAGTAATCGTGATCTTAATAACGTTCTTGTTGTCGCTAAGGAGCTCCGCTATACCGACATGAAATTTTATAGGATCTTTATCAATACTGACTTAACCGAAGCAGAGAGACAGTATACGAGAAACAGTTGAGAGGGGAGAGAAATAGCCTAAATGTCAAGAAAGAGGAGGTTTCAAGTGGATAATCACAAACGGTAAGATTTGTAGAGTGAAACCACTCACGGATGGTGAAAAAGAGCAAATAAGAAATTTATTTTTGAACTCGAATACGTACAGTCATGGTCGAGGATCCGGGAGGACTAGATGAGGTTCTGGGAATACTAGAGGAGGATCATATACGAGTTCAGCCTCAAGAGCAAGACAAACTAATTTATTTATCAAACAGAGCAGTTGTTTCATGTTACGTAAGTTAAGTCGAAAATCTTTCAACTGTTTAAAGACAGTCGAAAAATCTTGAATTATGTTTCTCTCGACTTTGTATTTCAAAAAAAATATAAATAAAAAGTATTCAATGACACGATGAGTATTAAAAGAGGCTCATGATCATTTTTCGAAAATTTTTTGTAAAATAATCGTCGTCGACAATAATCGATATTGTTGTAAAGTCATTATCTTGTCTTTGAGCTCCTTTCCCTTGAGGTAATTGAAATGGAGCTACTTAAACTAGAGTAACTGAATGTTCATCGATTGGATAACTTAATTCTGGAGGAACTTGTCCTTAAAATTCTCAGGGTAAAACTTTTTTAACTGGAACTTCTAGACAGGGCTTATCGACTGAAGTCTTTGCTTACGATGGTTCACTTAAGGAAGGTTCATCGAAAAAATGCTAAAATCGAACCGACTTAATCAGTATTCCAAAATAACAAAGCAATACAGTGGTTTTCTTAAATTTGTAAAAATAAAGTTTCAATTTTAATCAAATAATTATTCTTTTGAACGATTTTAGTTCGTATAAAAACTCATCTTGAAATGATTTAATCAAGTTGTCAATAAAAATAAAAGAACAAAACGAAGAACGCCATATTTTATCAGTTTTAAATTTGTTAAATGGAAAGAAGAAATACAAAAGAAATTGAAACTTTCGGCAAAAATATTAGAAAATAGAATTTAAATAGAGTATGTAAATTTAAATTAAATAATGTTATAAATAAAAATGATTTGAAATTTTCTCCACGTAGAAGCATAAAAATCGCTTATAAAAAAGATCAATTTTTTATCGTAGAAGAAGAAAAAAAAATTTCCTAAAAATTTTAATTTTTTTATTATAGATTTAGATATCATCAAAAATGAAAATTTTAGCTTTTATCTTACTGTTTGTTATTTTGACCAACAAAGTCCAATCTTATGAAGATGATGAGATACTTGAACTTGATTCATTTGAAAAATATTCATGTGAAAATTTAGATGCAATTCATGAAACAAGACGTCTTTTGAAAGGGGTGTCCGAAAAAACAATTAGAAAATTTTTGAAAGAATTTTCAAAAACAATGAAAAAGAACAAAATTTATGACCAAAATGTTTTTTTGAGCCAAATAAATGTTTTGATCAGAAATTTTTTGGGGAGCAACGTAAATGGCATTGAAGATAAAACATTGTTTGACATTTTACACCATTTTTTGAGATTAGTCGATTTACCAAACAAACTCGAAGGTCTTAAAAACATTGAAAAACTATTTCAAACACTTTTGGTATTAAAGGATAATAAGGTAAGTTCTATTAAACCATGTGATTTAGACAAAATATTGGAAGAAGTAGTCGATATTATATTGGATGCTCAAACGATAAAAAATATTCTAACGAGATTACAAGAGTCGGACAAACTAAAAAGTATTTTGGAAGAAGCCAAAATACCTATAAGAGTTCCAAGTTCAACAGTAAAGCAAACGGCAACCACTGGTAAGCGACCAACTATCACTCGTAAACCACAAAAAACAACTGTTAGACGACCAACTACCACTCGTAAACCAAAAACAACAACTGGCAAGCCATCAACCACCACTCGTTATTCACTAACAACATCATCGACACTCTCTAATAATTATCCAGGTCTAGCGAACAACTACCCAATTAGTTCTTTGACTAACATTGGTTTCAAAATTGTCTACGAACAACTTTATTCAGATGTTCTATATACTTCATCAATAACTCAATATAGAAGTCAATGCGATTCAGATTCAATAATATGCGTTGGTGGTTCAAAAGTCGGTTCAGCTTTTCTTCATCTAGTTGCTTGTGCGAATTGTCTTTTAGTATTAACTGAAACATCATTGAATTTTCCAAGAAAAGTTGGCTCAGTCTTTTGGTATTTAACACCAAAAAAAAGTTTTGGATTTTCTCCAATATTCAAGATACACCAACATTTCGCTGATAATTTTAATAAAAAAGATAATAGTCGCCTTTCGTGGAATATTGATTCGCATGTAGGTGGTTGGCGTTTGGGAAATATTCACAAATTAAATAAAGACAAAAAACATAAAAGATACATTTTTATTAGACAATAATTCATTTTTTTTTAATTATTATTTTAATTACTTTTATTTATTAAATAAAATTTTAGTCGTTTTGAAGCAATTTCTAGAGTTATTAAGAGTTGCCCATTCAACGGGAAAAATTAGTTTCCTTATTATTCCCTAGTCTGGTATTCTGGTAAGGATCTCAGGTTTGAGTTTAAAAGACTTCAAAGTTGGATTTATTCTTAAAATAATCTTGACAAACATATCTTGAAGACCGGTAATCATAAATATTAAAGAGCAATAAAGTGTTTGCATGTAAACTGTGCCTCTAGATAATTTTTCGAAAGATAGCCCAATTTTATTGGTTAAATGCTTGTTTTAAAGATATTTTTAGGGGCAACCCTCAAATTTAAACAAAAAATAAAAAAAATTTCCAATTAAGACTTAACTGGTTTTGAAAACCAAGGAAAAATGCAAAAAAATCTTAACTTTTTTTAAAATTTTTTTTTCGTCTAAAATGAAACAAACATTTGTAAGTTTTGAGAATTTTTTTTATATTATTCAATCCTCTATTAAACGAATGTAACGACCCAAATTACATATTCGTGATTACGAAAGAGATTAATCGATTTATACACATAATCAAACTTTCCTATATTTAACGCTAAAATTCTAACATCTAAAAATCAAACTTCTTAAAATTTAACTGTAGAAAATTTTCTCAAATAACAATAGTCTAAATATAGAACTCTCTTGTTTTTCAACTGTATAGAAATTCAACTTTCGAGTTTATTCCCTCGAAATTAAATCGAGATGAAATTAAACTAGAGAGTAAATATATTGTAACTACGTCAGATCAGCTTTTTTTGTTTTTTGATACAAAGTCGTTACAATTTCATTTTTCGAGAATCGATTTAAAGGGTTGCTTGTTCCATTTCGCTCAAGCTGTACTAAGACATTTGTTATAAATTTGATTAAAAAAAAGTACAGTCACAGTGAACAATTTAGATAATTGACCAGAAAGATTATTGCTTTGACGTTAGTACCTTTTGATCGAGTTTATGATGCATTTGAGTTGTTAAAGAATGAGTCCTTACCAAATTCGGTTGTATATTTAATAAAGTTTAATTGTTCGACATTATTTTTTAAGAAAGTTAGAATTTTGGATGTTAGAATTTTGAAGAGTCATAATTTAAGATAACATCAAAAAAATATTAATTTAACGCTGAATTTTTAGACGTTAAAATTTGGAAAGTTTGAAAATTGAAAGACATCGATTAAACAACGTGAAGAAAGTGTTGATATTGATCTATGTTTCAAGAGTGCAGTTATGAAGCAAATAAAGAGCAAAACAAACGAGCCGATGCCTACTTAACAACCTGTAGAAATAAACGTTGTTAATATCGTCATGGTCGAGCAACGAGAAAAAGAGTAATAAAACAAAAACTTAGTTATCTATGGAATCGAAGTGTCAAGTAAAAAAACAGGTGAAGAACGTAAACAAGATGACCTAATCAAATTCGATGAGTTTTCGATGATCTGAATATAGGAAAGTCAAACATTAAAAAAAATCATCCGATTCAAGAACAAGTCGAATTACCAGAGTAAAATAGCAACAATATTAGTCGAGCTCAATAGTAATCGTGATCTTAATAACGTTCTTGTTGTCGCTAAGGAGCTCCGCTATACCGACATGAAATTTTATAGGATCTTTATCAATACTGACTTAACCGAAGCAGAGAGACAGTATACGAGAAACAGTTGAGAGGGGAGAGAAATAGCCTAAATGTCAAGAAAGAGGAGGTTTCAAGTGGATAATCACAAACGGTAAGATTTGTAGAGTGAAACCACTCACGGATGGTGAAAAAGAGCAAATAAGAAATTTATTTTTGAACTCGAATACGTACAGTCATGGTCGAGGATCCGGGAGGACTAGAGGAGGTTCTGGGAATACTAGAGGAGGATCCTATACGAGTTCAGCCTCAAGAGCAAGACAAACTAATTTATTTATCAAACAGAGCAGATGTTTCATGTTACGTAAGTTAAGTCGAAAATCTTTCAACTGTTTAAAGACAGTCGAAAAATCTTGAATTATGTTTCTCTCGACTTTGTATTTCAAAAAAAATATAAATAAAAAGTATTCAATGACACGATGAGTATTAAAAGAGGCTCATGATCATTTTTCGAAAATTTTTTGTAAAATAATCGTCGTCGACAATAATCGATATTGTTGTAAAGTCATTATCTTGTCTTTGAGCTCCTTTCCCTTGAGGTAATTGAAATGGAGCTACTTAAACTAGAGTAACTGTTCATCGATTGGATAACTTAATTCTGGAGGAACTTGTCCTTAAAATTCTCAGGGTAAAACTTTTTTAACTGGAACTTCTAGACAGGGCTTATCGACTGAAGTCTTTGCTTACGACGGTTCACTTAAGGAAGGTTCATCGAAAAAATGCTAAAATCGAACCGACTTAATCAGTATTCCAAAATAACAAAGCAATACAGTGGTTTTCTTAAATTTGTAAAAATATAGTTTCAATTTTAATCAAATAATTATTCTTTTGAACGATTTTAGTTCGTATAAAAACTCATCTTGAAATGATTTAATCAAGTTGTCAATAAAAATAAAAGAACAAAACGAAGAACGCCATATTTTATCAGTTTTAAATTTGTTAAATGGAAAGAAGAAATACAAAAGAAATTGAAACTTTCGGCAAAAATATTAGAAAATAGAATTTAAATAGAGTATGTAAATTTAAATTAAACAATGTTATAAATAAAAATGATTTGAAATTTTCTCCACGTAGAAGCATAAAAATCGCTTATAAAAAGGATCAATTTTTTATCGTAGAAGAAGAAAAAAAAATTTCCTAAAAATTTTAATTTTTTTATTATAGATTTAGATATCATCAAAAATGAAAATTTTAGCTTTTATCTTACTGTTTGTTATTTTGACCAACAAAGTCCAATCTTATGAAGATGATGAGATACTTGAACTTGATTCATTTGAAAAATATTCATGTGAAAATTTAGATGCAATTCATGAAACAAGACGTCTTTTGAAAGGGGTGTCCGAAAAAACAATTAGAAAATTTTTGAAAGAATTTTCAAAAACAATGAAAAAGAACAAAATTTATGACCAAAATGTTTTTTTGAGCCAAATAAATGTTTTGATCAGAAATTTTTTGGGGAGCAACGTAAATGGCATTGAAGATAAAACATTGTTTGACATTTTACACCATTTTAGTCGATATTATATTGGATGCTCAAACGATAAAAAATATTCTAACGAGATTACAAGAGTCGGACAAACTAAAAAGTATTTTGGAAGAAGCCAAAATACCTATAAGAGTTCCAAGTTCAACAGTAAAGCAAACGGCAACCACTGGTAAGCGACCAACTATCACTCGTAAACCACAAAAAACAACTGTTAGACGACCAACTACCACTCGTAAACCAAAAACAACAACTGGCAAGCCATCAACCACCACTCGTTATTCACTAACAACATCATCGACACTCTCTAATAATTATCCAGGTCTAGCGAACAACTACCCAATTAGTTCTTTGACTAACATTGGTTTCAAAATTGTCTACGAACAACTTTATTCAGATGTTCTATATACTTCATCAATAACTCAATATAGAAGTCAATGCGATTCAGATTCAATAATATGCGTTGGTGGTTCAAAAGTCGGTTCAGCTTTTCTTCATCTAGTTGCTTGTGCGAATTGTCTTTTAGTATTAACTGAAACATCATTGAATTTTCCAAGAAAAGTTGGCTCAGTCTTTTGGTATTTAACACCAAAAAAAAGTTTTGGATTTTCTCCAATATTCAAGATACACCAACATTTCGCTGATAATTTTAATAAAAAAGATAATAGTCGCCTTTCGTGGAATATTGATTCGCATGTAGGTGGTTGGCGTTTGGGAAATATTCACAAATTAAATAAAGACAAAAAACATAAAAGATACATTTTTATTAGACAATAATTCATTTTTTTTTAATTATTATTTTAATTACTTTTATTTATTAAATAAAATTTTAGTCGTTTTGAAGCAATTTCTAGAGTTATTAAGAGTTGCCCATTCAACGGGAAAAATTAGTTTCCTTATTATTCCCTAGTCTGGTATTCTGGTAAGGATCTCAGGTTTGAGTTTAAAAGACTTCAAAGTTGGATTTATTCTTAAAATTATCTTGACAAACATATCTTGAAGACCGGTAATCATAAATATTAAAGAGCAATAAAGTGTTTGCATGTAAACTGTGCCTCTAGATAATTTTTCGAAAGATAGCCCAATTTTATTGGTTAAATGCTTGTTTTAAAGATATTTTTAGGGGCAACCCTCAAATTTAAACAAAAAATAAAAAAAATTTCCAATTAAGACTTAACTGGTTTTGAAAACCAAGGAAAAATGCAAAAAAATCTTAACTTTTTTTAAAATTTTTTTTTCGTCTAAAATGAAACAAACATTTGTAAGTTTTGAGAATTTTTTTTATATTATTCAATCCTCTATTAAACGAATGTAACGACCCAAATTACATATTCGTGATTACGAAAGAGATTAATCGATTTATACACATAATCAAACTTTCCTATATTTAACGCTAAAATTCTAACATCTAAAAATCAAACTTCTTAAAATTTAACTGTAGAAAATTTTCTCAAATAACAATAGTCTAAATATAGAACTCTCTTGTTTTTCAACTGTATAGAAATTCAACTTTCGAGTTTATTCCCTCGAAATTAAATCGAGATGAAATTAAACTAGAGAGTAAATATATTGTAACTACGTCAGATCAGCTTTTTTGTTTTTTGATACAAAGTCGTTACAATTTCATTTTTCGAGAATCGATTTAAAGGGTTGCTTGTTCCATTTCGCTCAAGCTGTACTAAGACATTTGTTATAAATTTGATTAAAAAAAAGTACAGTCACAGTGAACAATTTAGATAATTGACCAGAAAGATGATTGCTTTGACGTTAGTACCTTTTGATCGAGTGTATGATGCATTTGAGTTGTTAAAGAATGAGTCCTTACCAAATTCGGTTGTATATTTAATAAAGTTTAATTGTTCGACATTATTTTTTAAGAAAGTTAGAATTTTGGATGTTAGAATTTTGAAGAGTCATAATTTAAGATAACATCAAAAAAATATTAATTTAACGCTGAATTTTTAGACGTTAAAATTTGGAAAGTTTGAAAATTGAAAGACATCGATTAAACAACGTGAAGAAAGTGTTGATATTGATCTATGTTTCAAGAGTGCAGTTATGAAGCAAATAAAGAGCAAAACAAACGAGCCGATGCCTACTTAACAACCTGTAGAAATAAACGTTGTTAATATCGTCATGGTCGAGCAACGAGAAAAAGAGTAATAAAACAAAAACTTAGTTATCTATGGAATCGAAGTGTCAAGTAAAAAAACAGGTGAAGAACGTAAACAAGATGACCTAATCAAATTCGATGAGTTTTCGATGATCTGAATATAGGAAAGTCAAACATTAAAAAAAATCATCCGATTCAAGAACAAGTCGAATTACCAGAGTAAAATAGCAACAATATTAGTCGAGCTCAATAGTAATCGTGATCTTAATAACGTTCTTGTTGTCGCTAAGGAGCTCCGCTATACCGACATGAAATTTTATAGGATCTTTATCAATACTGACTTAACCGAAGCAGAGAGACAGTATACGAGAAACAGTTGAGAGGGGAGAGAAATAGCCTAAATGTCAAGAAAGAGGAGGTTTCAAGTGGATAATCACAAACGGTAAGATTTGTAGAGTGAAACCACTCACGGATGGTGAAAAAGAGCAAATAAGAAATTTATTTTTGAACTCGAATACGTACAGTCATGGTCGAGGATCCGGGAGGACTAGAGGAGGTTCTGGGAATACTAGAGGAGGATCCTATACGAGTTCAGCCTCAAGAGCAAGACAAACTAATTTATTTATCAAACAGAGCAGATGTTTCATGTTACGTAAGTTAAGTCAAAAATCTTTCAACTGTTTAAAGACAGTCGAAAAATCTTGAATTATGTTTCTCTCGACTTTGTATTTCAAAAAAAAATATAAATAAAAAGTATTCAATGACACGATGAGTATTAAAAGAGGCTCATGATCATTTTTCGAAAATTTTTTGTAAAATAATCGTCGTCGACAATAATCGATATTGTTGTAAAGTCATTATCTTGTCTTTGAGCTCCTTTCCCTTGAGGTAATTGAAATGGAGCTACTTAAACTAGAGTAACTGAATGTTCATCGATTGGATAACTTAATTCTGGAGGAACTTGTCCTTAAAATTCTCAGGGTAAAACTTTTTTAACTGGAACTTCTAGACAGGGCTTATCGACTGAAGTCTTTGCTTACGACGGTTCACTTAAGGAAGGTTCATCGAAAAAATGCTAAAATCGAACCGACTTAATCAGTATTCCAAAATAACAAAGCAATACAGTGGTTTTCTTAAATTTGTAAAAATATAGTTTCAATTTTAATCAAATAATTATTCTTTTGAACGATTTTAGTTCGTATAAAAACTCATCTTGAAATGATTTAATCAAGTTGTCAATAAAAATAAAAGAACAAAACGAAGAACGCCATATTTTATCAGTTTTAAATTTGTTAAATGGAAAGAAGAAATACAAAAGAAATTGAAACTTTCGGCAAAAATATTAGAAAATAGAATTTAAATAGAGTATGTAAATTTAAATTAAATAATGTTATAAATAAAAATGATTTGAAATTTTCTCCACGTAGAAGCATAAAAATCGCTTATAAAAAAGATCAATTTTTTATCGTAGAAGAAGAAAAAAAAATTTCCTAAAAATTTTAATTTTTTTATTATAGATTTAGATATCATCAAAAATGAAAATTTTAGCTTTTATCTTACTGTTTGTTATTTTGACCAACAAAGTCCAATCTTATGAAGATGATGAGATACTTGAACTTGATTCATTTGAAAAATATTCATGTGAAAATTTAGATGCAATTCATGAAACAAGACGTCTTTTGAAAGGGGTGTCCGAAAAAACAATTAGAAAATTTTTGAAAGAATTTTCAAAAACAATGAAAAAGAACAAAATTTATGACCAAAATGTTTTTTTGAGCCAAATAAATGTTTTGATCAGAAATTTTTTGGGGAGCAACGTAAATGGCATTGAAGATAAAACATTGTTTGACATTTTACACCATTTTTTGAGATTAGTCGATTTACCAAACAAACTCGAAGGTCTTAAAAACATTGAAAAAACTATTTCAAACACTTTTGGTATTAAAGGATAATAAGGTAAGTTCTATTAAACCATGTGATTTAGACAAAATATTGGAAGAAGTAGTCGATATTATATTGGATGCTCAAACGATAAAAAATATTCTAACGAGATTACAAGAGTCGGACAAACTAAAAAGTATTTTGGAAGAAGCCAAAATACCTATAAGAGTTCCAAGTTCAACAGTAAAGCAAACGGCAACCACTGGTAAGCGACCAACTATCACTCGTAAACCACAAAAAACAACTGTTAGACGACCAACTACCACTCGTAAACCAAAAACAACAACTGGCAAGCCATCAACCACCACTCGTTATTCACTAACAACATCATCGACACTCTCTAATAATTATCCAGGTCTAGCGAACAACTACCCAATTAGTTCTTTGACTAACATTGGTTTCAAAATTGTCTACGAACAACTTTATTCAGATGTTCTATATACTTCATCAATAACTCAATATAGAAGTCAATGCGATTCAGATTCAATAATATGCGTTGGTGGTTCAAAAGTCGGTTCAGCTTTTCTTCATCTAGTTGCTTGTGCGAATTGTCTTTTAGTATTAACTGAAACATCATTGAATTTTCCAAGAAAAGTTGGCTCAGTCTTTTGGTATTTAACACCAAAAAAAAGTTTTGGATTTTCTCCAATATTCAAGATACACCAACATTTCGCTGATAATTTTAATAAAAAAGATAATAGTCGCCTTTCGTGGAATATTGATTCGCATGTAGGTGGTTGGCGTTTGGGAAATATTCACAAATTAAATAAAGACAAAAAACATAAAAGATACATTTTTATTAGACAATAATTCATTTTTTTTTAATTATTATTTTAATTACTTTTATTTATTAAATAAAATTTTAGTCGTTTTGAAGCAATTTCTAGAGTTATTAAGAGTTGCCCATTCAACGGGAAAAATTAGTTTCCTTATTATTCCCTAGTCTGGTATTCTGGTAAGGATCTCAGGTTTGAGTTTAAAAGACTTCAAAGTTGGATTTATTCTTAAAATAATCTTGACAAACATATCTTGAAGACCGGTAATCATAAATATTAAAGAGCAATAAAGTGTTTGCATGTAAACTGTGCCTCTAGATAATTTTTCGAAAGATAGCCCAATTTTATTGGTTAAATGCTTGTTTTAAAGATATTTTTAGGGGCAACCCTCAAATTTAAACAAAAAATAAAAAAAATTTCCAATTAAGACTTAACTGGTTTTGAAAACCAAGGAAAAATGCAAAAAAATCTTAACTTTTTTTAAAATTTTTTTTTCGTCTAAAATGAAACAAACATTTGTAAGTTTTGAGAATTTTTTTTTATATTATTCAATCCTCTATTAAACGAATGTAACGACCGAAATTATATATTCGTGATTACGAAAGAGATTAATCGATTTATACACATAATCAAACTTTCCTATATTTAACGCTAAAATTCTAACATCTAAAAATCAAACTTCTTAAAATTTAACTGTAGAAAATTTTCTCAAATAACAATAGTCTAAATATAGAACTCTCTTGTTTTTCAACTGTATAGAAATTCAACTTTCGAGTTTATTCCCTCGAAATTAAATCGAGATGAAATTAAACTAGAGAGTAAATATATTGTAACTACGTCAGATCAGCTTTTTTTGTTTTTTGATACAAAGTCGTTACAATTTCATTTTTCGAGAATCGATTTAAAGGGTTGCTTGTTCCATTTCGCTCAAGCTGTACTAAGACATTTGTTATAAATTTGATTAAAAAAAAGTACAGTCACAGTGAACAATTTAGATAATTGACCAGAAAGATGATTGCTTTGACGTTAGTACCTTTTGATCGAGTGTATGATGCATTTGAGTTGTTAAAGAATGAGTCCTTACCAAATTCGGTTGTATATTAAATAAAGTTTAATTGTTCGACATTATTTTTTAAGAAAGTTAGAATTTTGGATGTTAGAATTTTGAAGAGTCATAATTTAAGATAACATCAAAAAAATATTAATTTAACGCTGAATTTTTAGACGTTAAAATTTGGAAAGTTTGAAAATTGAAAGACATCGATTAAACAACGTGAAGAAAGTGTTGATATTGATCTATGTTTCAAGAGTGCAGTTATGAAGCAAATAAAGAGCAAAACAAACGAGCCGATGCCTACTTAACAACCTGTAGAAATAAACGTTGTTAATATCGTCATGGTCGAGCAACGAGAAAAAGAGTAATAAAACAAAAACTTAGTTATCTATGGAATCGAAGTGTCAAGTAAAAAAACAGGTGAAGAACGTAAACAAGATGACCTAATCAAATTCGATGAGTTTTCGATGATCTGAATATAGGAAAGTCAAACATTAAAAAAAATCATCCGATTCAAGAACAAGTCGAATTACCAGAGTAAAATAGCAACAATATTAGTCGAGCTCAATAGTAATCGTGATCTTAATAACGTTCTTGTTGTCGCTAAGGAGCTCCGCTATACCGACATGAAATTTTATAGGATCTTTATCAATACTGACTTAACCGAAGCAGAGAGACAGTATACGAGAAACAGTTGAGAGGGGAGAGAAATAGCCTAAATGTCAAGAAAGAGGAGGTTTCAAGTGGATAATCACAAACGGTAAGATTTGTAGAGTGAAACCACTCACGGATGGTGAAAAAGAGCAAATAAGAAATTTATTTTTGAACTCGAATACGTACAGTCATGGTCGAGGATCCGGGAGGACTAGAGGAGGTTCTGGGAATACTAGAGGAGGATCCTATACGAGTTCAGCCTCAAGAGCAAGACAAACTAATTTATTTATCAAACAGAGCAGTTGTTTCATGTTACGTAAGTTAAGTCGAAAATCTTTCAACTGTTTAAAGACAGTCGAAAAATCTTGAATTATGTTTCTCTCGACTTTGTATTTCAAAAAAAATATAAATAAAAAGTATTCAATGACACGATGAGTATTAAAAGAGGCTCATGATCATTTTTCGAAAATTTTTTGTAAAATAATCGTCGTCGACAATAATCGATATTGTTGTAAAGTCATTATCTTGTCTTTGAGCTCCTTTCCCTTGAGGTAATTGAAATGGAGCTACTTAAACTAGAGTAACTGAATGTTCATCGATTGGATAACTTAATTCTGGAGGAACTTGTCCTTAAAATTCTCAGGGTAAAACTTTTTTAACTGGAACTTCTAGACAGGGCTTATCGACTGAAGTCTTTGCTTACGACGGTTCACTTAAGGAAGGTTCATCGAAAAAATGCTAAAATCGAACCGACTTAATCAGTATTCCAAAATAACAAAGCAATACAGTGGTTTTCTTAAATTTGTAAAAATATAGTTTCAATTTTAATCAAATAATTATTCTTTTGAACGATTTTAGTTCGTATAAAAACTCATCTTGAAATGATTTAATCAAGTTGTCAATAAAAATAAAAGAACAAAACGAAGAACGCCATATTTTATCAGTTTTAAATTTGTTAAATGGAAAGAAGAAATACAAAAGAAATTGAAACTTTCGGCAAAAATATTAGAAAATAGAATTTAAATAGAGTATGTAAATTTAAATTAAATAATGTTATAAATAAAAATGATTTGAAATTTTCTCCACGTAGAAGCATAAAAATCGCTTATAAAAAAGATCAATTTTTTATCGTAGAAGAAGAAAAAAAAATTTCCTAAAAATTTTAATTTTTTTATTATAGATTTAGATATCATCAAAAATGAAAATTTTAGCTTTTATCTTACTGTTTGTTATTTTGACCAACAAAGTCCAATCTTATGAAGATGATGAGATACTTGAACTTGATTCATTTGAAAAATATTCATATGAAAATTTAGATGCAATTCATGAAACAAGACGTCTTTTGAAAGGGGTGTCCGAAAAAACAATTAGAAAATTTTTGAAAGAATTTTCAAAAACAATGAAAAAGAACAAAATTTATGACCAAAATGTTTTTTTGAGCCAAATAAATGTTTTGATCAGAAATTTTTTGGGGAGCAACGTAAATGGCATTGAAGATAAAACATTGTTTGACATTTTAAACCATTTTTTGAGATTAGTCGATTTACCAAACAAACTCGAAGGTCTTAAAAACATTGAAAAACTATTTCAAACACTTTTGGTATTAAAGGATAATAAGGTAAGTTCTATTAAACCATGTGATTTAGACAAAATATTGGAAGAAGTAGTCGATATTATATTGGATGCTCAAACGATAAAAAATATTCTAACGAGATTACAAGAGTCGGACAAACTAAAAAGTATTTTGGAAGAAGCCAAAATACCTATAAGAGTTCCAAGTTCAACAGTAAAGCAAACGGCAACCACTGGTAAGCGACCAACTATCACTCGTAAACCAAAAACAACAACTGGCAAGCCATCAACCACCACTCGTTATTCACTAACAACATCATCGACACTCTCTAATAATTATCCAGGTCTAGCGAACAACTACCCAATTAGTTCTTTGACTAACATTGGTTTCAAAATTGTCTACGAACAACTTTATTCAGATGTTCTATATACTTCATCAATAACTCAATATAGAAGTCAATGCGATTCAGATTCAATAATATGCGTTGGTGGTTCAAAAGTCGGTTCAGCTTTTCTTCATCTAGTTGCTTGTGCGAATTGTCTTTTAGTATTAACTGAAACATCATTGAATTTTCCAAGAAAAGTTGGCTCAGTCTTTTGGTATTTAACACCAAAAAAAAGTTTTGGATTTTCTCCAATATTCAAGATACACCAACATTTCGCTGATAATTTTAATAAAAAAGATAATAGTCGCCTTTCGTGGAATATTGATTCGCATGTAGGTGGTTGGCGTTTGGGAAATATTCACAAATTAAATAAAGACAAAAAACATAAAAGATACATTTTTATTAGACAATAATTCATTTTTTTTTAATTATTATTTTAATTACTTTTATTTATTAAATAAAATTTTAGTCGTTTTGAAGCAATTTCTAGAGTTATTAAGAGTTGCCCATTCAACGGGAAAAATTAGTTTCCTTATTATTCCCTAGTCTGGTATTCTGGTAAGGATCTCAGGTTTGAGTTTAAAAGACTTCAAAGTTGGATTTATTCTTAAAATAATCTTGACAAACATATCTTGAAGACCGGTAATCATAAATATTAAAGAGCAATAAAGTGTTTGCATGTAAACTGTGCCTCTAGATAATTTTTCGAAAGATAGCCCAATTTTATTGGTTAAATGCTTGTTTTAAAGATATTTTTAGGGGCAACCCTCAAATTTAAACAAAAAATAAAAAAAATTTCCAATTAAGACTTAACTGGTTTTGAAAACCAAGGAAAAATGCAAAAAAATCTTAACTTTTTTTAAAATTTTTTTTTCGTCTAAAATGAAACAAACATTTGTAAGTTTTGAGAATTTTTTTTATATTATTCAATCCTCTATTAAACGAATGTAACGACCGAAATTATATATTCGTGATTACGAAAGAGATTAATCGATTTATACACATAATCAAACTTTCCTATATTTAACGCTAAAATTCTAACATCTAAAAATCAAACTTCTTAAAATTTAACTGTAGAAAATTTTCTCAAATAACAATAGTCTAAATATAGAACTCTCTTGTTTTTCAACTGTATAGAAATTCAACTTTCGAGTTTATTCCCTCGAAATTAAATCGAGATGAAATTAAACTAGAGAGTAAATATATTGTAACTACGTCAGATCAGCTTTTTTTGTTTTTTGATACAAAGTCGTTACAATTTCATTTTTCGAGAATCGATTTAAAGGGTTGCTTGTTCCATTTCGCTCAAGCTGTACTAAGACATTTGTTATAAATTTGATTAAAAAAAAGTACAGTCACAGTGAACAATTTAGATAATTGACCAGAAAGATGATTGCTTTGACGTTAGTACCTTTTGATCGAGTGTATGATGCATTTGAGTTGTTAAAGAATGAGTCCTTACCAAATTCGGTTGTATATTTAATAAAGTTTAATTGTTCGACATTATTTTTTAAGAAAGTTAGAATTTTGGATGTTAGAATTTTGAAGAGTCATAATTTAAGATAACATCAAAAAAATATTAATTTAACGCTGAATTTTTAGACGTTAAAATTTGGAAAGTTTGAAAATTGAAAGACATCGATTAAACAACGTGAAGAAAGTGTTGATATTGATCTATGTTTCAAGAGTGCAGTTATGAAGCAAATAAAGAGCAAAACAAACGAGCCGATGCCTACTTAACAACCTGTAGAAATAAACGTTGTTAATATCGTCATGGTCGAGCAACGAGAAAAAGAGTAATAAAACAAAAACTTAGTTATCTATGGAATCGAAGTGTCAAGTAAAAAAACAGGTGAAAAACGTAAACAAGATGACCTAATCAAATTCGATGAGTTTTCGATGATCTGAATATAGGAAAGTCAAACATTAAAAAAAATCATCCGATTCAAGAACAAGTCGAATTACCAGAGTAAAATAGCAACAATATTAGTCGAGCTCAATAGTAATCGTGATCTGAATAACGTTCTTGTTGTCGCTAAGGAGCTCCGCTATACCGACATGAAATTTTATAGGATCTTTATCAATACTGACTTAACCGAAGCAGAGAGACAGTATACGAGAAACAGTTGAGAGGGGAGAGAAATAGCCTAAATGTCAAGAAAGAGGAGGTTTCAAGTGGATAATCACAAACGGTAAGATTTGTAGAGTGAAACCACTCACGGATGGTGAAAAAGAGCAAATAAGAAATTTATTTTTGAACTCGAATACGTACAGTCATGGTCGAGGATCCGGGAGGACTAGAGGAGGTTCTGGGAATACTAGAGGAGGATCCTATACGAGTTCAGCCTCAAGAGCAAGACAAACTAATTTATTTATCAAACAGAGCAGATGTTTCATGTTACGTAAGTTAAGTCAAAAATCTTTCAACTGTTTAAAGACAGTCGAAAAATCTTGAATTATGTTTCTCTCGACTTTGTATTTCAAAAAAAATATAAATAAAAAGTATTCAATGACACGATGAGTATTAAAAGAGGCTCATGATCATTTTTCGAAAATTTTTTGTAAAATAATCGTCGTCGACAATAATCGATATTGTTGTAAAGTCATTATCTTGTCTTTGAGCTCCTTTCCCTTGAGGTAATTGAAATGGAGCTACTTAAACTAGAGTAACTGAATGTTCATCGATTGGATAACTTAATTCTGGAGGAACTTGTCCTTAAAATTCTCAGGGTAAAACTTTTTTAACTGGAACTTCTAGACAGGGCTTATCGACTGAAGTCTTTGCTTACGACGGTTCACTTAAGGAAGGTTCATCGAAAAAATGCTAAAATCGAACCGACTTAATCAGTATTCCAAAATAACAAAGCAATACAGTGGTTTTCTTAAATTTGTAAAAATATAGTTTCAATTTTAATCAAATAATTATTCTTTTGAACGATTTTAGTTCGTATAAAAACTCATCTTGAAATGATTTAATCAAGTTGTCAATAAAAATAAAAGAACAAAACGAAGAACGCCATATTTTATCAGTTTTAAATTTGTTAAATGGAAAGAAGAAATACAAAAGAAATTGAAACTTTCGGCAAAAATATTAGAAAATAGAATTTAAAAAGAGTATGTAAATTTAAATTAAATAATGTTATAAATAAAAATGATTTGAAATTTTCTCCACGTAGAAGCATAAAAATCGCTTATAAAAAAGATCAATTTTTTATCGTAGAAGAAGAAAAAAAAATTTCCTAAAAATTTTAATTTTTTTATTATAGATTTAGATATCATCAAAAATGAAAATTTTAGCTTTTATCTTACTGTTTGTTATTTTGACCAACAAAGTCCAATCTTATGAAGATGATGAGATACTTGAACTTGATTCATTTGAAAAATATTCATGTGAAAATTTAGATGCAATTCATGAAACAAGACGTCTTTTGAAAGGGGTGTCCGAAAAAACAATTAGAAAATTTTTGAAAGAATTTTCAAAAACAATGAAAAAGAACAAAATTTATGACCAAAATGTTTTTTTGAGCCAAATAAATGTTTTGATCAGAAATTTTTTGGGGAGCAACGTAAATGGCATTGAAGATAAAACATTGTTTGACATTTTACACCATTTTTTGAGATTAGTCGATTTACCAAACAAACTCGAAGGTCTTAAAAACATTGAAAAACTATTTCAAACACTTTTGGTATTAAAGGATAATAAGGTAAGTTCTATTAAACCATGTGATTTAGACAAAATATTGGAAGAAGTAGTCGATATTATATTGGATGCTCAAACGATAAAAAATATTCTAACGAGATTACAAGAGTCGGACAAACTAAAAAGTATTTTGGAAGAAGCCAAAATACCTATAAGAGTTCCAAGTTCAACAGTAAAGCAAACGGCAACCACTGGTAAGCGACCAACTATCACTCGTAAACCACAAAAAACAACTGTTAGACGACCAACTACCACTCGTAAACCAAAAACAACAACTGGCAAGCCATCAACCACCACTCGTTATTCACTAACAACATCATCGACACTCTCTAATAATTATCCAGGTCTAGCGAACAACTACCCAATTAGTTCTTTGACTAACATTGGTTTCAAAATTGTCTACGAACAACTTTATTCAGATGTTCTATATACTTCATCAATAACTCAATATAGAAGTCAATGCGATTCAGATTCAATAATATGCGTTGGTGGTTCAAAAGTCGGTTCAGCTTTTCTTCATCTAGTTGCTTGTGCGAATTGTCTTTTAGTATTAACTGAAACATCATTGAATTTTCCAAGAAAAGTTGGCTCAGTCTTTTGGTATTTAACACCAAAAAAAAGTTTTGGATTTTCTCCAATATTCAAGATACACCAACATTTCGCTGATAATTTTAATAAAAAAGATAATAGTCGCCTTTCGTGGAATATTGATTCGCATGTAGGTGGTTGGCGTTTGGGAAATATTCACAAATTAAATAAAGACAAAAAACATAAAAGATACATTTTTATTAGACAATAATTCATTTTTTTTTAATTATTATTTTAATTACTTTTATTTATTAAATAAAATTTCTAGAGTTATTAAGAGTTGCCCATTCAACGGGAAAAATTAGTTTCCTTATTATTCCCTAGTCTGGTATTCTGGTAAGGATCTCAGGTTTGAGTTTAAAAGACTTCAAAGTTGGATTTATTCTTAAAATAATCTTGACAAACATATCTTGAAGACCGGTAATCATAAATATTAAAGAGCAATAAAGTGTTTGCATGTAAACTGTGCCTCTAGATAATTTTTCGAAAGATAGCCCAATTTTATTGGTTAAATGCTTGTTTTTAAGATATTTTTAGGGGCAACCCTCAAATTTAAACAAAAAATAAAAAAAATTTCCAATTAAGACTTAACTGGTTTTGAAAACCAAGGAAAAATGCAAAAAAATCTTAACTTTTTTTAAAATTTTTTTTTCGTCTAAAATGAAACAAACATTTGTAAGTTTTGAGAATTTTTTTTATATTATTCAATCCTCTATTAAACGAATGTAACGACCGAAATTATATATTCGTGATTACGAAAGAGATTAATCGA
This sequence comes from Brachionus rubens, assembly GCA_022207745.1. NCBI lineage: Eukaryota > Metazoa > Rotifera > Eurotatoria > Ploima > Brachionidae > Brachionus > Brachionus rubens. Next base: position 364,770 of record JAJVHD010000006.1, read on the forward strand.
TTTATACACATAATCAAACTTTCCTATATTTAACGCTAAAATTCTAACATCTAAAAATCAAACTTCTTAAAATTTAACTGTAGAAAATTTTCTCAAATAACAATAGTCTAAATATAGAACTCTCTTGTTTTTCAACTGTATAGAAATTCAACTTTCGAGTTTATTCCCTCGAAATTAAATCGAGATGAAATTAAACTAGAGAGTAAATATATTGTAACAACGTCAGATCAGCTTTTTTTGTTTTTTGATACAAAGTCGTTACAATTTCATTTTTCGAGAATCGATTTAAAGGGTTGCTTGTTCCATTTCGCTCAAGCTGTACTAAGACATTTGTTATAAATTTGATTAAAAAAAAGTACAGTCACAGTGAACAATTTAGATAATTGACCAGAAAGATGATTGCTTTGACGTTAGTACCTTTTGATCGAGTGTATGATGCATTTGAGTTGTTAAAGAATGAGTCCTTACCAAATTCGGTTGTATATTTAATAAAGTTTAATTGTTCGACATTATTTTTTAAGAAAGTTAGAATTTTGGATGTTAGAATTTTGAAGAGTCATAATTTAAGATAACATCAAAAAAATATTAATTTAACGCTGAATTTTTAGACGTTAAAATTTGGAAAGTTTGAAAATTGAAAGACATCGATTAAACAACGTGAAGAAAGTGTTGATATTGATCTATGTTTCAAGAGTGCAGTTATGAAGCAAATAAAGAGCAAAACAAACGAGCCGATGCCTACTTAACAACCTGTAGAAATAAACGTTGTTAATATCGTCATGGTCGAGCAACGAGAAAAAGAGTAAAAAAACAAAAACTTAGTTATCTATGGAATCGAAGTGTCAAGTAAAAAAACAGGTGAAGAACGTAAACAAGATGACCTTATCAAATTCGATGAGTTTTCGATGATCTGAATATAGGAAAGTCAAACATTAAAAAAAATCATCCGATTCAAGAACAAGTCGAATTACCAGAGTAAAATAGCAACAATATTAGTCGAGCTCAATAGTAATCGTGATCTTAATAACGTTCTTGTTGTCGCTAAGGAGCTCCGCTATACCGACATGAAATTTTATAGGATCTTTATCAATACTGACTTAACCGAAGCAGAGAGACAGTATACGAGAAACAGTTGAGAGGGGAGAGAAATAGCCTAAATGTCAAGAAAGAGGAGGTTTCAAGTGGATAATCACAAACGGTAAGATTTGTAGAGTGAAACCACTCACGGATGGTGAAAAAGAGCAAATAAGAAATTTATTTTTGAACTCGAATACGTACAGTCATGGTCGAGAATCCGGGAGGACTAGAGGAGGTTCTGGGAATACTAGAGGAGGATCCTATACGAGTTCAGCCTCAAGAGCAAGACAAACTAATTTATTTATCAAACAGAGCAGTTGTTTCATGTTACGTAAGTTAAGTCGAAAATCTTTCAACTGTTTAAAGACAGTCGAAAAATCTTGAATTATGTTTCTCTCGACTTTGTATTTCAAAAAAAATATATAAATAAAAAGTATTCAATGACACGATGAGTATTAAAAGAGGCTCATGATCATTTTTCGAAAATTTTTTGTAAAATAATCGTCGTCGACAATAATCGATATTGTTGTAAAGTCATTATCTTGTCTTTGAGCTCTTTTGCCGGTTTGTTTGCCGGGTGTAACTAACGTACTTGGCCTTTCCTCATTGAGGCAGTTCGTTCCTATACACTACCCAGGGCTTCCCGTGATTCTTATCCAATTATATCAATAATTGGATCTGTCTAGCCCTGCCAATTGCGTGTTGCAAACACTCACCTATAGTTATTTCTTAGCTTAGTTTAAATTAAATAAATTTAACAATAATTTTTGAGCAAACTTTGATTAATATTTCTTTGATCTTGAATTCTTAGCTCTATTTTTTTTTAAGCTTTGACAAACGTAAACGGTCATAAATCATTAAACAACTTAGTAAATCACTTTATTTATGTATCGACCAAAAGTTTACCATCTCTTTCCTTCGACAAGATATCAACCGTAAACTTTTATAGTTAAAACAACAAGTTAAACAATATTACGTATTGATCTACGAAACGATATAATTTAGACTGTTAGCCTCTTAAAATAGGAGCTAACTTAAATCATAAACATGAACATTCTTTTAATGTGTCGATCACTAAATTCGGCGTTTATTTTTTTTTGTTAATCAAACTTTTGGACTATTCTGAAAAACTTTTGATTAATTTACAAATATTGAATTCGGTAAAATAACATAGAAAAAAAACATTTTCTATTTCATCATCACCTTTAGTAACAGTATCAATTCTTTATTTGTATTATTTTTTTTAAAATTAATTTTCAGAAATTTTATGATCCATAATTTACCATTGCAATTCGAATACTAATCGAAATAGCTAAGTTAACTATAAACCAGATCATTTCAGTTTTTCCATCAGAAATGGGCTTAATCTTTAATGTTATACAATAATTAAAGATTACTCAAGATCTTTATCGACAAATTAAAAAAATCAAAATCTTAATCAGTTTTATTTGTTTTTTTCCAATGGAAAAGGTGGTTGAGACTCTTGGTTTTTAGGTACAAATGATGAATCTTCATTCTCACTTGACCCTTACTGAATTTCACAAGCATTTGAAATTCTTTTCAGTCTTTTTTTTGTGTTTTTTTGTACGGTTGTTGTTTTTGATTTACGGTTTGTTTGTTTTACCGGTTTAGACACAATTTGTACGTCATCAACCTGATTGGTTTTTGAACGGTTTAAATTGGCTTGATTATAAAAGAATGTTTAAGTCTACTATTATGAACTTATTTTATTCTGGCCTTTTTTGAGCCACAATTTTATAGAAAATAATCTACTTTATTGGGGTTCACTCCTAAGATTTCAAATGGACCGAAGTATTTATTAGCGATACCTGACGAAAATCCTTTTTTGAATTCAGGATGGTCAGTTAAAACGAGATCCCCAATTTTATATTCAAGTTTTTTAATCTATCGATCAAGGTCAACTTTTGCCTTGTTCATTCTAATGTTTCTATTCTTTGAAACGGTTTCAAACGACTCACTCATTGTTTGTTTGAGTTCTCTAATGTAACAATCGAGTAAATCAATCGGAATCTTAGGTTTTCTTCCATACATCAACTCAAACGGTGTATGTTAAGTTGTTTCATGTTCAGATGAATTGTACGCGTAAGCGTATTTTGGGAAGTTTTCGTCCCAAGTCAACTGTTCATCGTCTATGTACGATTTGATCATGTTTTTTACAGTTTGAACGGTCCTCTCACTTTGTCTGTCACATTGAGGATGGTAGGCGTTGTGAATTTCAAATCAGAAAACAAAAAACAAAAATAACATGTTCATAAAAATTCATTGAATAGAACTAATGCACTAAATAAAACAATTTAAAGGTGCAACATAATATGTTGCACAAATTTGAGGAAAATTTTTTCTAATTATTAATGCTTATTTTCAATAAATCGATTTAAAATTTCAAACTAATAAAATGTTAAGTTTATTTTGCAATAAAAATTTGATCCAGCCGGCTCAGGTTCAATCCCAGTTCAAAAATCAAAGAATTTTTTTGTTCTTTTTTAAAAAATAATTAAAAAAATTATCATTTATTGATTAAATTTTTATTAACTATGCAAAACTCTTTTTTTCTTTAAGAAAATTAAGTTTTTTTAGAAAAAACAAAAAATTTTATCTCCATTTTGCATTAAGATCAATTACGTAAATGCTTTGACAACTTAACCATTGTACAAAGAGTTAAGCTTGTGATTCGAAAGCCGCATAATTGCCAAAAAGAGTTCTAAAATAATTTTAATGACATGATTTGTTTTAAAAGATGACGTTTTTCACTAAAATTTGAAACAACGGAGTAAATAAAGTTTAAAAAAGTTAAAAAAGTTTTGAAATAACAAGAAGTCGTATTCCTTCGAAAGGCTTTACGGCAATGAAAATTATTAACCAAAAACTCTATTTTTTTTAAATTTTAAAACTATAAATCAAACGGGTTATGAAATTTCGAGATAAACAAGAACGACAAGTTTGATGGAACCATACAATAAGAGATTTAGAAAAAGCGGTAAAACATAAAACAAAACCATTTACTCCAAGAAAGTGGCTGATCTAACCAAATCTTTTCTAAAACTTTATTGGATTAACAAAACCCAATCAGGTAAAGAGAACTTACTGCCATTTTGGCCATGCAGGTCATTTTTTAACCTTCCTCAATACATGTTATAAGTGATGCTAAACCTAAAAAGCTTTGAAAAGTTTGGCTAAAAAGGCCATTTTCTGGGTAAGTAGTTTTTAGTTTTGATGTTTTAGCCGAATTTCCTCGATCTCTTACATATGTTTCCACCAAATAACCTTGTCATTCTTGGGAAAAATCAATCATTCCCGTCAAATTTAAATAAAAAAAATCGAAGTTTTGATTAATAACAGAAAAAAGAAAAAAAAGGGGAACCATCTTTAGAAAAAAAAAAAAATTCTATTTTGAAAATAATTCAACACAAAAATTGGCACGTTTTGTAACATAACATGGTGCTCCACTCTCTGTAATATAATACAGGCCATCATATGGACCTTTATATACAAATCTCCCGTTCGCTTTCCCTCTACTCTTGTAAATTCCCACAATTTCGTCTGTGGTTTTGTATAATAAATCGATCGGATGAGTTGCCTAGAAAAATTAAAATTCATAAAATAAATTTTTATTTAACTTAAAGATAAATTACCTTTTTTAAAACAACATTTGAGCTTTGTCTTTTTAAAATCGGCTTGATTGGTTTTATGAAGTCTGAAAACTTAACTTTCTTTGATTTTTTAATTTCCCTTTCATTTTCAGAATCGTAATCACTATCAAAATATGAATCGCTGCTTTCTTCTGAGATCAGATCAAAGGAAAAAAAATTATCGTTTTCAGTTGAATTAATTACACTACGCGCCTCTTCATCTGACGCTTTCCTTAAAGGTAAAGATCTTAAGAACTGTTTTTTTCTTATAAATTTTAATGAGTTACTTATTATTTGGATCTTTTTTTTTATCAGCTGTTCTTTTTTCTGCATCTTTTGAATTTGGAGGAAAAATTTCGGCATCCGATGGCTTGAACGGACAAAATAAAGCCCTAAAAAAATAATTTAATAATTTTTAAATTCTTTTTTAATAAAATTTTAGGTTTACTTTTTGTGAGAACTTTTTGATGGATTCAAATTTCCTTTGCCGCCACAAACTTCATAAGGGCAAGAACATTTTTTTGAATTCAAAATTAAGAAATCTGGATCGTTAGGCAATTTGAAACTTTTTTTTAATTCATCGAGTTGTTTCCCCAATAATTCATTTTGATTTTTCCTAAAAAATTTTTGAATAAAATTTGACAAATTTTACTTAACTTTATAAAATACTTTTCTATTAATTCTTTTTTTAATTTTTCAATATATTCTTGTTTCAATTTTATATTTGCTGACTTAAGACTCTTTTCAATCTCAAGTTGATTCGTTAGGTTCCTTATTTCTACTTGTCTAAACAAAAAAGTGAAATAGATAAATAGAAACAAAAATTAAAAAAAAAAACCTTTTTTCTAGAAGTTCATTATATTGCTCTTGAATAAAGATTATGCTTTGGCCATCATCCTCTTCAGTTTTTTGATTTAAAACATGTCTAGAAAAAAAAATATCATCTCTAAAGAAAATCAAAACAAAGCTGAATACAAAACATACATTTGGCGTTTTAAATCTAATATTTCAAGGTTTAGTTCCTGGATCACTTGTCGTAAATCTTTTTTTTCTTTAATTGTATTAAATTTTAACTCATTGATTGCAATCATTTTCTCGTATAAAAACGATTCCCTAGATATGCCGAATAATTAAAAGTTTAAGTCAAATATAAAAAGGTAATATAAATATCCTTTACTTTTCGGAAATAAGGCGAGAAACTTGCTCTTCTTTTTCTTTTAATTTTCTTTTTAGCTCTTGAACTTGGTTATTTTGGTCATTATTCGAGCTTTGCTGAAAATTTTCCAATCTGGTGATTTCACTTTGAAGATTAGTGCTAGAAAAAAGAACATTAACGTAAATTAGAAGATATCAAAGATTTTATCTAAAATTTACATTTCACTCTGAAGCTTTTTGTTATGAGCAACTAAATTTGTATGTTCGACTACTTTTTGATTTAGTTGTTGGTCGTGTTTTTTATTAAATTCAGCTAATTGTTTCGTTAGCTTTGAAATTTCATCCTTGGCCGACTCTCCGGACGCTTCAGAGGCCTCACTTTAGTTAAATAAAGACAATTTAAAACAAGAATTAATATTTAAAAACAATATTTACTTACTTTTCGGAAATAAGGCGAGAAACTTGCTCTTCTTTTTCTTTTAATTTTCTTTCTAGCTCTTGAACTTGGTTATTTTGGTCATTATTCGAGCTTTGCTGAAAATTTTCCAATCTGGTGATTTCACTTTGAAGATTAGTGCTAGAAAAAAGAACATTAACGTAAATTAGAAGATATCAAAGATTTTATCTAAAATTTACATTTCACTCTGAAGCTTTTTGTTATGAGCAACTAAATTTGTATGTTCGACTACTTTTTGATTTAGTTGTTCGTCGTGTTTTTTATTAAATTCAGCTAATTGTTTCGTTAGCTTTGAAATTTCATCCTTGGCCGACTCTCCGGACGCTTCAGAGGCCTCACTTTAGTTAAATAAAGACAATTTAAAACAAGAATTAATATTTAAAAACAATATTTACTTACTTTTCGGAAATAAGGCGAGAAACTTGCTCTTCTTTTTCTTTTAATTTTCTTTCTAGCTCTTGAACTTGGTTATTTTGGTCATTATTCGAGCTTTGCTGAAAATTTTCCAATCTGGTGATTTCACTTTGAAGATTAGTGCTAGAAAAAAGAACATTAACGTAAATTAGAAGATATCAAAGATTTTATCTAAAATTTACATTTCACTCTGAAGCTTTTTGTTTTGAGCAACTAAATTTGTATGTTCGACTACTTTTTGATTTAGTTGTTCGTCGTGTTTTTTATTAAATTCAGCTAATTGTTTCGTTAGCTTTGAAATTTCATCCTTGGCCGACTCTCCGGACGCTTCAGAGGCCTCACTTTAGTTAAATAAAGACAATTTAAAACAAGAATTAATATTTAAAAACAATATTTACTTACTTTTCGGAAATAAGGCGAGAAACTTGCTCTTCTTTTTCTTTTAATTTTCTTTCTAGCTCTTGAACTTGGTTATTTTGGTCATTATTCGAGCTTTGCTGAAAATTTTCCAATCTGGTGATTTCACTTTGAAGATTAGTGCTAGAAAAAAGAACATTAACGTAAATTAGAAGATATCAAAGATTTTATCTAAAATTTACATTTCACTCTGAAGCTCTTTGTTATGAGCAACTAAATTTGTATGTTCGACTACTTTTTGATTTAGTTGTTCGTCGTGTTTTTTATTAAATTCAGCTAATTGTTTCGTTAGCTTTGAAATTTCATCCTTGGCCGACTCTCCGGACGCTTCAGAGGCCTCACTTTAGTTAAATAAAGACAATTTAAAACAAGAATTAATATTTAAAAACAATATTTACTTACTTTTCGGAAATAAGGCGAGAAACTTGCTCTTCTTTTTCTTTTAATTTTCTTTCTAGCTCTTGAACTTGGTTATTTTGGTCATTATTCGAGCTTTGCTGAAAATTTTCCAATCTGGTGATTTCACTTTGAAGATTAGTGCTAGAAAAAAGAACATTAACGTAAATTAGAAGATATCAAAGATTTTATCTAAAATTTACATTTCACTCTGAAGCTCTTTGTTATGAGCAACTAAATTTGTATGTTCGACTACTTTTTGATTTAGTTGTTCGTCGTGTTTTTTATTAAATTCAGCTAATTGTTTCGTTAGCTTTGAAATTTCATCCTTGGCCGACTCTCCGGACGCTTCAGAGGCCTCACTTTAGTTAAATAAAGACAATTTAAAACAAGAATTAATATTTAAAAACAATATTTACTTACTTTTCGGAAATAAGGCGAGAAACTTGCTCTTCTTTTTCTTTTAATTTTCTTTCTAGCTCTTGAACTTGGTTATTTTGGTCATTATTCGAGCTTTGCTGAAAATTTTCCAATCTGGTGATTTCACTTTGAAGATTAGTGCTAGAAAAAAGAACATTAACGTAAATTAGAAGATATCAAAGATTTTATCTAAAATTTACATTTCACTCTGAAGCTTTTTGTTATGAGCAACTAAATTTGTATGTTCGACTACTTTTTGATTTAGTTGTTCGTCGTGTTTTTTATTAAATTCAGCTAATTGTTTCGTTAGCTTTGAAATTTCATCCTTGGCCGACTCTCCGGACGCTTCAGAGGCCTCACTTTAGTTAAATAAAGACAATTTAAAACAAGAATTAATATTTAAAAACAATATTTACTTACTTTTCGGAAATAAGGCGAGAAACTTGCTCTTCTTTTTCTTTTAATTTTCTTTCTAGCTCTTGAACTTGGTTATTTTGGTCATTATTCGAGCTTTGCTGAAAATTTTCCAATCTGGTGATTTCACTTTGAAGATTAGTGCTAGAAAAAAGAACATTAACGTAAATTAGAAGATATCAAAGATTTTATCTAAAATTTACATTTCACTCTGAAGCTTTTTGTTTTGAGCAACTAAATTTGTATGTTCGACTACTTTTTGATTTAGTTGTTCGTCGTGTTTTTTATTAAATTCAGCTAATTGTTTCGTTAGCTTTGAAATTTCATCCTTGGCCGACTCTCCGGACGCTTCAGAGGCCTCACTTTAGTTAAATAAAGACAATTTAAAACAAGAATTAATATTTAAAAACAATATTTACTTACTTTTCGGAAATAAGGCGAGAAACTTGCTCTTCTTTTTCTTTTAATTTTCTTTCTAGCTCTTGAACTTGGTTATTTTGGTCATTATTCGAGCTTTGCTGAAAATTTTCCAATCTGGTGATTTCACTTTGAAGATTAGTGCTAGAAAAAAGAACATTAACGTAAATTAGAAGATATCAAAGATTTTATCTAAAATTTACATTTCACTCTGAAGCTCTTTGTTATGAGCAACTAAATTTGTATGTTCGACTACTTTTTGATTTAGTTGTTCGTCGTGTTTTTTATTAAATTCAGCTAATTGTTTCGTTAGCTTTGAAATTTCATCCTTGGCCGACTCTCCGGACGCTTCAGAGGCCTCACTTTAGTTAAATAAAGACAATTTAAAACAAGAATTAATATTTAAAAACAATATTTACTTACTTTTCGGAAATAAGGCGAGAAACTTGCTCTTCTTTTTCTTTTAATTTTCTTTCTAGCTCTTGAACTTGGTTATTTTGGTCATTATTCGAGCTTTGCTGAAAATTTTCCAATCTGGTGATTTCACTTTGAAGATTAGTGCTAGAAAAAAGAACATTAACGTAAATTAGAAGATATCAAAGATTTTATCTAAAATTTACATTTCACTCTGAAGCTCTTTGTTATGAGCAACTAAATTTGTATGTTCGACTACTTTTTGATTTAGTTGTTCGTCGTGTTTTTTATTAAATTCAGCTAATTGTTTCGTTAGCTTTGAAATTTCATCCTTGGCCGACTCTCCGGACGCTTCAGAGGCCTCACTTTAGTTAAATAAAGACAATTTAAAACAAGAATTAATATTTAAAAACAATATTTACTTACTTTTCGGAAATAAGGCGAGAAACTTGCTCTTCTTTTTCTTTGATGTCGGACCTTATTCTTTCTAACTGACCAATTAAAAGTTGATTTTCTCTTTGGAAATTTTCCAATTGTTCCTGTTCCTTTGGTAAAATTTTGTAAACTCTTTGTGATTTAATTAAATTTTTTTATTTTTACTTGTTTTCTTATTGGACAATTATGCAAAACTTGATGATTTTGTCGACCAAGAATATTTCCTTCACTCTTACATATTTTATCGAGTGGACATTTTTTTTTTGAATTCAAAACAGAGTTTTCGTCTTCAAGCTGTTTATTTCTCTCAGCGTAATCTTCATTCATTTTTTTTGATTGGTTTAATCGATTTTCAATATCAAGAACTTTTTTTTCGTGGACCATGTTTCTTTTTAAATAAAATACTTATTATAAAAATTCAATAATTTTTTTTTAAATATTCTTACTTTTGTTCTACTTGTCGTTTTAATTCATTCACCTGTCGATATAAATCCTCTTCAATGGCCTCATCTCTTTCCATGATATTTGTCAATTCTTCGCACTTATTTTTGTAGCAGTTCTAAAATAATAAATTTTTAAGTGTTATCCTAAATATTTAAATAATCATTAATATTTATTAATATTTACTTTTAATTTATTGTAGTCATTTTCCAAATATTTATATTCGGTTAATTTATCCATTAAGATGTCTTCATATTTTTTCTTAGTTTCTTCAAATTCGTTATTTTGTAGCTTAAGAATCTTCAAAGTGTTTTCCAATTCAGCTCGAATCAAATTAGATTCAGAATCTTTATAAAGAAATTTAAAGTAAAATTTGAATTTGATAATAAATAAATATATTACCTTGTAAATTATAATCCTCAAAGTGTTTTGAAATATCGAAAGATTTGGTTTTTTTGTCAACTAAATCCTTAATATCATCTTCTTCATTGTTAAGAAAACTAAAATTCGAATTATAATAATTTGCAATCGATTTAATTGGGTTTTTATAACTATATTTTTCGGTCGAAATTTTATCACCAATGTTAAAATCTTTTTTCTTGTTTAATCTTTCATAATTGATATTAAAACGGTCTTCGTAAAGGGTCGAATATTTTCGATGTAATTCAAAAAATAGCGGAGTGGCTAACTCGTTCGTATAAAGTTTACGGCAATTTCGAACACTTTTATTTATTTTTAATACTTTCGTTTTGAAATAACTAAACCAGCCCTCAACAAAATTGTTAGATAGCCGAGTTCTTTCCATTCCGATAATCTTAAACATAAGTCCTGACCAAAGTGGAACAAGATGAAGTTTTTTTTTAATAATGTTGAACAAGTTAGGAAAAAATAAATTATTTTTATTAAAATTCTTTATATGATTGCTCTCAACACTTTGATCGAAGAGTAATTTGTCGAAATATTTTGAATTTTCCAATCTGGTGATTTCACTTTGAAGATTAGTGCTAGAAAAAAGAACATTAACGTAAATTAGAAGATATCAAAGATTTTATCTAAAATTTACATTTCACTCTGAAGCTCTTTGTTATGAGCAACTAAATTTGTATGTTCGACTACTTTTTGATTTAGTTGTTCGTCGTGTTTTTTATTAAATTCAGCTAATTGTTTCGTTAGCTTTGAAATTTCATCCTTGGCCGACTCTCCGGACGCTTCAGAGGCCTCACTTTAGTTAAATAAAGACAATTTAAAACAAGAATTAATATTTAAAAACAATATTTACTTACTTTTCGGAAATAAGGCGAGAAACTTGCTCTTCTTTTTCTTTGATGTCGGACCTTATTCTTTCTAACTGACCAATTAAAAGTTGATTTTCTCTTTGGAAATTTTCCAATTGTTCCTGTTCCTTTGGTAAAATTTTGTAAACTCTTTGTGATTTAATTAAATTTTTTTATTTTTACTTGTTTTCTTATTGGACAATTATGCAAAACTTGATGATTTTGTCGACCAAGAATATTTCCTTCACTCTTACATATTTTATCGAGTGGACATTTTTTTTTTGAATTCAAAACAGAGTTTTCGTCTTCAAGCTGTTTATTTCTCTCAGCGTAATCTTCATTCATTTTTTTTGATTGGTTTAATCGATTTTCAATATCAAGAACTTTTTTTTCGTGGACCATGTTTCTTTTTAAATAAAATACTTATTATAAAAATTCAATAATTTTTTTTTAAATATTCTTACTTTTGTTCTACTTGTCGTTTTAATTCATTCACCTGTCGATATAAATCCTCTTCAATGGCCTCATCTCTTTCCATGATATTTGTCAATTCTTCGCACTTATTTTTGTAGCAGTTCTAAAATAATAAATTTTTAAGTGTTATCCTAAATATTTAAATAATCATTAATATTTATTAATATTTACTTTTAATTTATTGTAGTCATTTTCCAAATATTTATATTCGGTTAATTTATCCATTAAGATGTCTTCATATTTTTTCTTAGTTTCTTCAAATTCGTTATTTTGTAGCTTAAGAATCTTCAAAGTGTTTTCCAATTCAGCTCGAATCAAATTAGATTCAGAATCTTTATCTGACCTGATTACATCTTCATTGAATTCAAAGGCTTCATCTTGTGTTCTATCGTGAACCGGAGTTGATGAAGTTAGACTCGAATTTTCCTTAATAATTCAATAATATTTAAAAAAAAATTTATGAAAAAAATTAAACAATGCTAAATTTACATGATTTTTTGAAGTTTTTTTCGGCTGTTTATCCTTGACAACATCAACGATATTGTTAAAAGATGATTTTACAGCCTTTATTAAAGTTTTTGACACATTACTAAATTTTTCAAAGGATGAATTCTATACAAAAATTAAAATTACGAAAAGGAGATTTTAAATAATTTAAAGATCTGTCATATTTACTAAAATGTTTTCACTCGTTTTTTGTTCATCTCCAAATGAATCATCAGTATCAACCTTATCCACCTCAATTTCTGTTTCGAGATCCTCAATTAGGAAAGCAGTTTTTTGAAATTTTGGGCTTTCTGCGATCTTGATCATGACCTTTTTGTTTTCATTTAAGGAAACCAAATTGTTTGCTTTAAAATCTTGAGGATGATTAGAACTAGAAACAACATAAGTTTTAACAACATCGTTATCATCCAAACTTTCGTTTTCATGATTGATTTCCGATTGACGTTTTAAGTTATTTTTATTGGATTCTGAACTCATTTTCAGGTTTTTCGAAATAAAATATTGATTTTTTTGAAAGATCTAAGATTTTTAACAACATTAAATTAAATAAAAAGAAGATCTAGGGTTTATGGTTTAATATAAATAAGATTCCAAAATCTCAATTTTAGTTCTACATTAAAAAAAAATTTTCAACACCAAAAAATTTATTTATTTAAATTAAAATATTTAAAATTTAAAAGCAAAGTGGGCAAACAAATTTATAATCGGTTAATTTTAAGGTAACGCCGCTCCGGTGTTCAGTACATATCTCGTGGAATCGATGTTCACAATCATTCTTAACTATTTTTTCATCAGATTCGAAATCAGCTCCACATAAAGAGCAAAATGTCGTCTTTGAATGTTGCTTAAACAAATGATTTATCGAAGTCCTTTGCTTTTCGAGGTATGATTTTGAGTTGCCAAAACTTAGTTTTTTCTCCTCAAGAAATTGTTTGAGGAAAAAACAAACAAACAAACCACAGTTGATCGAGTCTTTCTGTCTTGTGTGTTCTTTTTTTCTTGAAATGAGTTTTCGATTGAAGTTCTTAATGAAGTATTTACTTTAAAAAAAAACTAAAATGAGATTCCTTATAAACAAAAGAAAAAAATTTTGTTTACTTCCAATTGTTGAAAATAAATTGTGATTTGGTTTCATCTTCTCCCAGTGGATCAATATAATAAAAAAAATTTTTTTTCAGATCTAGATAAATCAAACACCAATGATTGTTATTTTGAAAGTAAAACCCGCTGACAAATGTCAAATTTTCAAGCTAAATATTTAAATAATCATTAATATTTATTAATATTTACTTTTAATTTATTGTAGTCATTTTCCAAATATTTATATTCGGTTAATTTATCCATTAAGATGTCTTCATATTTTTTCTTAGTTTCTTCAAATTCGTTATTTTGTAGCTTAAGAATCTTCAAAGTGTTTTCCAATTCAGCTCGAATCAAATTAGATTCAGAATCTTTATAAAGAAATTTAAAGTAAAATTTGAATTTGATAATAAATAAATATATTACCTTGTAAATTATAATCCTCAAAGTGTTTTGAAATATCGAAAGATTTGGTTTTTTTGTCAACTAAATCCTTAATATCATCTTCTTCATTGTTAAGAAAACTAAAATTCGAATTATAATAATTTGCAATCGATTTAATTGGGTTTTTATAACTATATTTTTCGGTCGAAATTTTATCACCAATGTTAAAATCTTTTTTCTTGTTTAATCTTTCATAATTGATATTAAAACGGTCTTCGTAAAGGGTCGAATATTTTCGATGTAATTCAAAAAATAGCGGAGTGGCTAACTCGTTCGTATAAAGTTTACGGCAATTTCGAACACTTTTATTTATTTTTAATACTTTCGTTTTGAAATAACTAAACCAGCCCTCAACAAAATTGTTAGATAGCCGAGTTCTTTCCATTCCGATAATCTTAAACATAAGTCCTGACCAAAGTGGAACAAGATGAAGTTTTTTTTTAATAATGTTGAACAAGTTAGGAAAAAATAAATTATTTTTATTAAAATTCTTTATATGATTGCTCTCAACACTTTGATCGAAGAGTAATTTGTCGAAATATTTTGAAAAAGGTGAATCTTGGACAAAATTAATGTTCCTATTCTCGACGAAATAAATTTTAGATTCTTGTTCGAAAATTTGCCTTTTTTTCGAAACGAATTTTATATTTCTTATCCAATCTGAATTGCAAGTTGAATTGATTTTTTCAAGTTTAGCCAAACTGTCAATAAAAATTTCGTCCTTGAGTGTTCTGGTGAAAATAATTTTGATGCTTTTTAGTGCAATGCAAAATTCATCAAAACAGACGCAGTTTTGTAATAAAATGAATGATTTGATAAACTTCCGTTTAATAATCCCTCTTTGATCAGGATCAAAGTTTTTTAAAACATCATTTGTTTCATCGATTATATTTTTTAGAAAATGTGTAGAACAAAGGTAAACTAACGTTTTAATAGGTGCCACAGCATATCTTTTCTTTTCAACCAATATTTGGTAGGTCAAATTTAAATAATCGATTATTTCGAGATTATTGAAAGATTTAGACAATGCATGTAAGTTTGCCCATGAAAAATCTGTAACAACAACTTTTGGCTTTTCAAAGTAAAAATAAAGTCCAAACCTTTGAATTATTTTCGTTAGATAGCAATTAATTGTAACTGTGTCGTTTGCACTTGAAAGAAAATCAGCGATACTGATGCTTGTTTTGTTTTTCGAATCATTTACAATGATTGAATAGAGAAAGGTCTCATTTTGATTTGGACATTTGGCCATTAAACTACCAGTTGCGTCGAAGTACCAAACTGGATCTGATTCTTTGATCAAAGTCCAAATTTTAACTTGAATTTCGGAAATTAAAAGAACCCCGAAAGGATTTGATTGGATTTCTTGTATATAACCTTTAATTGATTTGTAATCTTTTCTAGGTAGCATTTGATCAAACACATTTTTCGCCGAATCCGCATCTAATCTAAGATCATGTGATAGCTGGTGTCTATGACGATGCTGGCTACTCATTTTTCTGATGTTTTCATAGCTAATATCTTTTTTTTCTGTATTACCTTAATAAAGATCAAAAAAATAAAAAGAAAAAGAAAATTTTAATTTCTGAAACTTATCCTACCAAAGGCAAAAGCTTCGTTCCGAAAACTAGCTACACCCTTAGAAAATATTTCGTTCATTAGATTTTTTCTCTCATCTCCACTTATTCTTTTACGAATTTTGATTGGTCTGCCTAAATGAACACATTTTTTGCTGTCAGCCAACAATTTTAACTTAAAATCTAAATTTCCCGATGGTTTATTTTTAATGAATGCCCGAACGTCTTTCTTACAACATTCGCATTTAAAAACACCGCTCCAAAAGTTTTTGTTAGCCAAATTCTTCTTCGCAGTGCTAAAGAAATTAAATTTTATTTTGAAGAAGCATTCGAAACCATTTGACCGTATCTTATTTGAAAAATCTTGGTTTGCTGCAGCGACAAATTTTTTCCTCTGCCCTAAAGAGATACACTGCGATAATTTCTTCCATTCTGCGCCAGAAAAATCGATTTGAAACTCATTTGAATCATGTTTGGTTGATGTTAAAAGTTCTTCTTTTTCCGCTAAAAAGTCGAGCACGTTTGTTCTAAAATTCTTGTCGTTTCTATTCCACCTTGTATATAAGTTGGCCAGAGCTTCCTCACTAATTACACAATCTTGATATTTTTTCAAAATACTCCTAAAATGATTTTTCTCTGGTCTGTAACCCCCTTCCAAGTTTTTTAAACCGTTTTCGAGCATGTATTGGACAGTAATCAAAATAAGTTTTTTTTCATCTTTAAAATGATTGTTTTTTGGAGACATTGTTCAATCAATAAGCAATAACTAGTGTTTAATGAATCTAAAATAATGACTCTTAAAATGGAAAAATTTTAAAGTATATTAGGGTGAAAATTTTTTTTTAAAATGAACCCATGAACCCATTAGGGCACGGCGTTTTTGCTGCAAGCTCTTTCACTAAGTAAGGCCTCAGAAGCTTATAGGGGTTTGTCCAACAACCTTCTTTAGTAAAGATGTTTCTTCTTTAATGGCTTTGGCTAGGTCTCGAAAGCTTTTTAAAGCTAACCCTGAATTAGAAAGAGCAAATTTAATTTTTGAAGATTGTTGATGGTTGCAATCAATTTATAATCTACCAGACTTTATTTTTTAGGGTAAACATTTATAGAAGCTATTTAACAAGCTGGATTCCAAGATTTCAAGAAAACTCAAATTTTCCAGATGTTAACGGCATTCAGAATCTGGAAACTATTAGAAAAATCGGAGCTAATTTTTTAAAAATTATTTGTGAATTCAAAAATTATAAAAAAATTTATTGATATTATTTATGAATGTCATTAACCCAAACGATTTTTATTTTTTTAAATTTTTAATGAAATTAATTTTGAAATTTCGAAATTTGAAAAAAGGAAAAAAATTTTTTTATTTTTTAAGCTTTTTTTTTTCGGACTCCCATGATGAATCCTCAATCGGTCCTTTACCATCAAGGGCAAAAATTTGATTTGCAATATCATTTTGCTCCTGGGTGAGATCAAAAGCACAAATAAAATCATTTGATGCTCCAGGATTATTTTTATACAAAGGATGATCTCTTTTAGGACCAAGTTTCTTGCGGTGTTCAAATTCATATTCATCAATTAATGTTTGAGCTTCTACCATGCTAATTGTTTCCCATGATCTTATAAAAAAAATTTTTCAAAAAGAAGTTATTTGAATTAAATTTTTAAAATTACAATGGAAAAGTTTTCTTCATTACATCAAAATATTCGAGAAGTAATTCGGTTTTTTTTGTTATTGGATTAACTCGATCACTGACAATTGATTTGATCTATTAAAAAATGTAATGAGTAAGTTTGGTAACGGCTGCGAATCATTATTCATCGCTAATCAAACGTCCTGGAAAACACCAAGACGAATGAACAAAAATTTGATAGCTTCAAAAGTTACGACAAGGCCAGAGTCTGCCTCATCGCTTCTTTTGATTAATCAAACGCCCTGGAAAACACCAAGACGAATGAATAAGAGGTTGATGCTTTCAAAAGTTACGACAAGGCCAGAGTCTGCCTCATCGCTTCTTTTGATAAATCAAACGCCCTGGAAAACACCAAGACGAATGAATAAGAGGTTGATGCTTTCAAAAGTTACGACAAGGCCAGAGTCTGCCTCATCGCTTCTTTTGATTAATCAAACGCCCTGGAAAACACCAAGACGAATGAATAAGAGGTTGATGCTTTCAAAAGTTACGACAAGGCCAGAGTCTGCCTCATCGCTTCTTTTGATAAATCAAACGCCCTGGAAAACACCAAGACGAATGAATAAGAGGTTGATGCTTTCAAAAGTTACGACAAGGCCAGAGTCTGCCTCATCGCTTCTTTTGATTAATCAAACGCCCTGGAATACTCCAAGACGAATGAATGAGATGCTTAAATAAAATGTTTTTGATGATCCTAAAATCATTTAGAATTGGATTTACCTTATATTCAACATTACGAATATCATAATTCGTCATGTTTTTGAAAAGTTCTTCGAGTCTCTTTCTCTTCTCTTGATTTTTTTCATTTTCAAACATTGCTTGATTAGACGTTTTCATACGTTTTCTGGATCTCAACTCAATTGACATGATTTGTTGTTCATCCAACACTGCATTGCTAGGCTCATTGGTTAGCTCATTTCTAGGCTCATTGCTAGGCTCATTGCTAGGCTCATTACTAGGCTCATTGATAGGTTTGTTATCTATCTTTTTTTTCCTCTCAATATCACCAACCGAATTATTTACGGTTTTCTTGCCTGCGACTTCGATCTTTTTCTTTTGAGCTTCTTTTGCCTTATTTTCAGCATCACCACCATCATTTTCTTCTGTTCTCTTGTCTTTAGAGTTGATCGTTCTCTTTTGAACTTCTTTTGGCTTGTTTTCTATCATATTGCCTTTTACAGCATCACGAACTACCACACTTTTTTGAACATTTGTCTTCTTTTGAAATTCTTTTGCCTTGTTTTTTGCATCACCACCTGAATTTTTATCGATTCTCTTGCTTGCGGGTTCGATTGTTTTTTTTTGAGCTTCTTTTGCCTTATTTACAGCATCACCACCATCATTTTCTTCTGTTCTCTTGCCTTTAGAGTTGATCGTTCTCTTTTGAACTTCTTTTGGCTTGTTTTCTGTCATTTTGCCTCTTACAGCATCACGACCTGAGACATTTATTTGAACATTTGTCTTTTTTGGAGCTTCTTTTGCCTTGTTTTCTGCATCACCACCTGAATTTTTATCGATACTCTTGTCTTCAGAGTTGATCTTTCTCTTTTGAGCTTCTTTTGGTTTGTTTTCTATCATTTTACCTTTTTCAGAATCAGCACCTGAATTTTTTCCGGCTACCGTGTCTTCAACATCAACATCTTCTTCGACTTCAACATCTTCATGTATTATGTCGTTACATATCTCTTCCACTTCATTAGTTTGATTGGCTCTTTTAAGAGAATTTTCGATCTGGAGGTTGTCGACATTCGCTTCCCCTTCGATCATGTATTCAAGAGCTTCTTTTTTGATTTTTTTTTGTTCAATAGCTTCTTTTTGCTCAACCATTATTTTCACGTATTTCGGAATAAAATTTGAGTAAAATTCTTCAACAACTATTTCATCCATCTGTATTTCGAATTTTTCGGTCTCAAAATTAAAGATTATATGGTCAGCGGACACATCATTGTGATTCTTAAAATCGGGTACAATATCATTATCTAATTAAAAAAAAAGGTTAAATAAATTAAAGCGTAGTTTCTTATAAAAATTTACCTTTGATTTTTAATTTGAATTCGTCATTTGAAATCAAGTTATTTGTGATTATTGCGTAAAGAATTTTACAGCGAAAAAAACAACTTCTAACTCGATCTCTCTTTTTGCTGCTGCTTGATTTCTTAATTTAATTATTTATTAAAAAAGGTTAGCTTTTATTTTCATTTTATAAATACTTTAGAAGACAATGAAACCGAACTATTAGTCGAGCCTGTGTCAGACGAAAAAATTTGTTTAAACATATTTAGACTGTTGAAACGTTTAGAAAACTCGTTTTGACTTTGCTAAAACAAAATTTAATTGATTTCCCAATTGAAAAAAGCAATAATTACTCTATCTTGTTGTAAGTTTTTAAATGTTTCCTCCAAAGTATTTAAATAGGCTTCTTGAGCATCGTACAGTTCAAAACAGTTTTTTGTGCTGTTAAAACTTACGGACATTTGTAGCTCACCATCCGTTAGTTTATCAGCCTCGAAGAAGGTGATGTTTTTTTCTTATTTAGAATTTTGTTTTTTAATCATAGACAATTATTTTTTTTAAAAAAAAAATTATACCTCTTAAATGGAGTAAAAACAGCTTTTGATTAAAATCCATAAAATCACTATCGCAGGTTTTTTTTAATGCCAAGTAACACTTGTAATAAAAAAAACCTTCCATATCTCTTCGTTTCTTATTTTTTTGTTGTTGCATTTTTTTATCTATAGAAAATAGCAAATTAGCAAAATATTTTTAAAAAAATTATGATAAAAAGCAGAGTTTTATTTCTGCTTTATTGAAGTAGTTTTAGTTTTCTATTTTCCTTCAAATCATTTTGACTCTATTAAAAGTCGGTTTGAACTCTACAACCAAACAACTCTATACCGGTTGGGTTCATACAACTTGCTGAGTCCATCGACTAAGTCTTTTGGTCCAAAAGATTAAGCAGATTTTTGAAAGCATCAAGTTCGGGTGATTACAAATAAAGAAATTGGGGGCACTCCTCCGACGGTTCCAAGTAAACAAAAATTGTGTTCGGACTCACAAATTTACGTGTACTCGAACTCTAAACCATGTCTACAAACTAGAGTACCCGTTCTTTTGTTTAACTAGTAACTCTGATATTTAAATATTTGAGGGTGGTCTAAATCACAAACGTTCGACAGGACAATTCTTCAAGATGATGTTGTTTGACAAAACTTGTTCATTTATTTTAAAATGATCTCGCTTTGATTTAAATCGTTCGAATAGGATTTGAAAAAATTCGGTTAAATATTCATTAAATATTTTGTTCTGGACTTGAACATTATTTGCACCTTTCAAACATGAGGTCTCAATTGATCCTTTCTTAAAAATTGAAGAATCACACAAAAGGAAAATGATTTGTCTAATTTGTGTTTACGTATGAAACCGGCAGAGTTAAAATTTTATTGTGAAATGTTTTGGGTATTTTGTAAAAAAGTATCGACGGCTTGAAAGTTTGATGATTGAATGTACTTTTCACGAAAACTTTCCAATAAACCTTGATTGTTTAGATTTGTTGTTTGACAAAGTTCTTTTTCTTTGTTCAAAATGTATCTAAAAAGTTGAAAATTTTTAAATCTTAGTTACTAAAGTTAAGTATTCTCTTGTAGAGAATAACGCTTGGTTTGTGGTTCCAAGCGAAGTCTAAATAGTTGTCGAGTTCGCAGCTTCAGCTCGGATAAGTGACACTGTTTATGATGAACGTCCCACAGTAGACTAGAGTCTTAACCATACCTTTACGGCCGGTCCCAAGTCCGGATGAAAAAATGGGAGGGAGACTCGAGTAAGACTTAGGGTCGTCATGAAGGATAAACTATCACAATTTATGTGAGCTTCGATCCCCGATGCGACAAAAACCTTTGGTGGGACTTCGATGGGCTAGATTCAAGGAGTCACCTGAGTTTAAGGCGTTGACGGATTTTGTTCAAAATTTATTTTAACTTTCAACCAAAATTCTTAAAGACCCTACTTAGGTATACTCTTTAAACCCTAAGGGGAGTAATGACAAACTAGGAGTTAAGTATCTGAATCTGAATACGTTGGCCCTATCGTTGGAGGGTTCAATTAACACTCTTCTAGCTTGAGGAGTTTCAATTTCTGAAAGACCAAGGAAGGTCCAAAATAAATAATCATAAACCTTCCACCTTCTTTTTAAAAAGTTGACCCAAGGCCGCTATTACCTATCTGCCAGTCTAGTCTCATCTTCAATGCAAGTTTGAGTCCCTCTTTTAGCCAGAGAGTCCAGATTTGATGTGAGACAAAAGGTAGACTTAGGTCTTTATTTAAGTCCAACGCTAAGACTGAATGTCGGCATGGCTGATAAACCCCTGATGCGATAGTCTTGAATCTTAGGTTGGAAGTAGCTACATCGAAGGGTCACATACTTCCCTTGAGTTAAAGATTTTGGTGGCTCTGATGGCGTTACTTGACTAAAAACAAGCGAAATCACCCTTAAATCCCAGAGTATGAACACGTTCTTCTTACTGACAGTGCCCATACTCCCCATCATAAAAGAATGGATTTTTTCCCCAGATCGATTAGGATGTCAGCGTCAAATGGGACCCATTCGCTACATTTTCATATCTTAAAGTCACTGATAGCTTATTCCATTGAGGAGTTCTTGAATGTTAAAGTAAAGCACCCAGTGTTCAAGAGAAAAATGATCGCTTTTTCGTTAGGAAATGAACCATTAAAGCACACTTTTAGTCATCTTCTACTCGGAAGTGTTCAATTTATGAGAGACCGAGACTTTTTTTTACCCTCTTCATCACGAAAGCACCCTTAAATCTGACTGTAAAAAGTAGAGGTTAAAGTTAAACACTTACCGCAATTGGGATTTCGGAGGGTGACCCCGGCACGAGATGACTAAAAATTACCTCCATTCACGAACTCTACTTCCTTAGGTTACCCTTTAAGCTTTTTCTAAAAGGAAGACCGTCTCGATGAAAATTGGTTGAAAATTGGCATTTTAACTCTAAGGATGAGATCTTTGAAGAGTTCATTTAGCACTCTTCTTGGTTAAGGAGTTTCAATTTCGTCAAGACCAAGGAGAACATGAACTCCCAGTCATCGTCACCAGCTTCCTCAAATGAACACTTTGGTCTCTTTGATTGAAGGCTTCAAGGCACAAATTGACGAGTTTATGATTCGAGGGTGAATGAGCGTTAATAGTTTAGGGTTGTATTTTGTTAGTTCATGTTCAATGGGGTTCGAAATTGAGTTGCATTGTAAGGTTGGTTGTTGACTTCGAGTAAAGGTCTGATAAAGTTGGTTTATGTATGGTTCACTTGAAGAGTGTTTGAAGATCTTCCAGTTGGTTGGTCTGAGTGACGATGAACATAACGGTGAACGACCCAAAGCTGCCATCGGACTAAAATTTCTTTGACAAAACTCGCTCAACATACCAAACAAAACTCGCCAACATCACTAAACTTATCGTTAATGTCACTTAAAGACGAATGACTAAACGCTTTGATCATCTTTAATTTGTTGAGTTTGATCGTGTTTTGAGTGAAAGTATTCGTAAAATAATTTACGTAAAAAAGTTAGTCTTAGTTGTGAGTCGCGAGTTGAGACTTTGTTCTAACTTTCTGAACAATCTCAAATTAATTACTTGAAGATTAGCACTTGAAAAATGTCAAATTTTAATTTAAAAAAAAAAACCTTTAAAAGATCAAAACTTACGGGTTAACTTAATCACTAAGAGTTTAGGTCACTGTGAGAGTATCATCATACAAGTTTTTTATTGACGAAATTGTTTTTTTTAATTTTAAAAATAATATTTTCTTTTTTTATATGTATGGACGTGTTTAAATTTTGTAATAAAAGTTGCAAAAAAAAATTAATTTTTTATTTGCCACAAAGACTCGAGATTAGACAACATAATTTGATTGATTTTAATTTATTGATAATTCTAATCAATAATATTCAAAAAAAAAAAAATGGCCTCTATTTGGTGCAACATATCATGTTGCACTATGTTGCATATTTTTCAGTTTAAAAATCAGAATATTTGTTTATTTTTTTCGGTTTTGAATGAATTATTTTTGTTTAATTTGTCAAAATTGAACTGAAATTCACAACGCCAGGATGGTAAGCAGTTGTTTTAAGTCGTTTGACATCGAGAAACTCATAAACAAGATCCAATAACTTCGATTGGAATTGAGTTCCCTGATCTGAGAGTATGCCCTCAGGGATTCCATTTCTACAGAACCACTCATTTACCAATAATCTAGCTAAAGTTTTTGCTTTCATATTTTACGTAAGCTTTTATATTAGAGTTTTTTTGATTTTCTAAATGGTCCAGCGATGTCAACGGTTATCAATTGGTTTGGTTTACACGGTGTTAAAAAGTAAAGTTCACCATTATGTGCTTGAGTTGTTTCACACTCTTTAACAACTTGTTTTATGTCTTTGCGAAGAAACGGTCTATAAAATCGTTCCATAATTTTGGCTGTTGTTTTGTTTTGTTACGACCCAAATGTGCGTTAAATACCGAAGTGTGGACATGTTTGACAACAGTTTTTACACATTGGCTAGGCAATACAAATTGAGTAACATAAAAACCATTCTCATATTCATACATCCTATAAAGTATGCCCTCGATTAAACGAAGTTTGTCATATTGTTTGTATAACAGTTTTTGAATAAGGTTATTAAATTCTTTAATGACTGGTTTTGTTTTCAGGTTTTGATAAACAATCAGCTATAATATTTTTTGGTCCTGGTATGTATTCGATAATAAAATCATAAATGCTCACACCAAGAAGCCATCTCTCCAGTCTTGGATGAATATTACGTTTTGATAAATTCCAAGTCAATGGAAGATGATCAGTGTGCACAATAAACGGTTAACCATATAAGTATTGATGGTTTTCTTCTATCTACTTTACGACTAAGAGTAATTTTTTCTCAGGAGTCGAGTAGTTTCGCTCGGCCGGTGTATAATTTTTCGAGAAAAAAGCTAAAAATAAAAATAAAGGGTATTTACCACTATTCATGGATTGACATGAACTTAAGTTTAATAGAAAAATTATTTTCTGACCTTTTCTGTCCTTTTGTTAAATATTTTACATTAACATAAAAAAGATTCATTTCTGTCCTTTTCTATACCAAAAAAAATTTAGTTTGCATCAAAAAATTAATTCGATGCAGCGCCTAAGCGACTTTATATATGCTTAAGATGATAAATAAAAGAGGGACTAGAACACTACCTTGGGGAACGCCACTGAGAACGTCTCTCCAGTCAAAAGCAGAACCATCGATTACAACTCTTTGTTTACGGTCTGTGAGGGACGTAATAAGGTAAAGGTTTAAGGTTAATTAACATTAAATGCCCTTGCCTAATTAAAGACTGATTAACTCTCCATTTATTCAATAAAAATAAAAATTATGAATTGAATATAAAATTATGTTTTCAAAAATAAAAAATTTTAAAGTTTAGATTTAATTTATCAAAAATTTTTATTGCTTCATCATAAAATAAATTGATATTGAATATTGACAGCTTGAATGTAGTAAATTTTAGGACCATTCTGTTAACAATGAACTTGTTAGCTATTTTTGAGTACACCTACCAAAACGTATTCTCACCACTCTTTGTATATGAACTTGGTACCATAAAATCATTCTTTTTTCTCAAGTTGTATTCAATCTATTTTGATTCATTCGATACTAATTGTTCTTTAAGTTGTGTTGGCGCGTCTCAAATGTTATAATTTTGTAAGAGAAGGAAAGCAATCTCTCCAAATCTCGATGTTGAAACGCAAAAAGACCATACTTTTACAATGAATTATTCAAATCATTGAAGTCTCACGACTATATTCTTAGTTTTTGTAGTTTAAAAATACATAGATAGAAACAATTGCCAGCCTTTGAATGGCTTCTTTCGAAAAATACCAAATTAATGTGAACACATAATCAAAATAGGGTAAAATAAAGGTTTTAAAAAATTAAAATTTACAGAAGTACATAGATAGAAAAGTCTCTTGATCGAAAAGAGTTTACGATTTACAGCTAGGCATGTTTCTGAAACCTACTTCATAAAATTTAATTTTGAATCTATGGTAAAACCTAATAATTTAAATTCCTTAAATTATTAGGTTTTACCATAGATTAGGGTTAGGGACAACACTAATTTTTAGACCTCTGATTACAAAATCAGGAATTTCAATCTTTTTTTTGTAAAAACCATGAAAAAAGTCTTTCTTCTGTTTATATCTACTTTGTTGAGGTTACACCCTGGTCTTAATCTCCTTTACATCTCCAGGAGATTCTCTATTGGAGATCTCCAAGAGATCAGTATATATTCTACCGAGATTAATTAAAAGAATCTATGGAGATCTCGACACCAATTTCTCTTCGTATTCTCTAAAAAATCTCTTTACAAATCGAGGCATTTCTCAACCAAAAAAGATACTTAGTAATATAATTCGGATTAAACCCGTAAATTTAAATTTATCGAGACCTGAATGGGAGACAAATTTTAACAGAACTGATAAATTATTGGGATTAACGTGGTTCGGATTAGAGTGATCGATGTCTTGTAGATTCAAAGTTCCTAAAAGTTTTTTTGATTAAAAAATTAAAATTACAATTCAAATTATTTATTAAAATTTGGATACAAAATTTATGCAAAATTAAATCACAAAAAAGTCACAATTATTATCGAAAAAACACATAACAAAATATTCAACTCGTAAAAAAAATTTAAATTTCTTTCTTTTTGGCATCGTAACATCTACGTTTTCCTATTTTAACTACCTCCCGCCATGTACTTGGCATTCTTTTTTCCGGAACTTTAAATTTATGTTTAATTGATTGTTTTAAGATGTCCAATTTTTCTTGATTTAACGCGGCTCTTTTAGATTGAGAATTTTTGGCTTTGATCATTCCTTTGTCCATCTCTTCATTCGTAAACAGTTTTTCCATCACAGCTATGGCGTATTTGTTCAACACGGTCTCTTCTAAGGCCAATAAGTCTATGTTTTCAAAAAACTTTAATAAAAAATTAATAAATAATAAATTTTATTTAAATTTTTCTTAAAATTCACCAGTGTTTCAAGCCACTCTTCCTCGTCACCGTTTCGTCTTGTTCTTGAGTTAATATTTTCATTTAATGTTTTTAACAGATCAACCATTACTTTTACTTCATTTTTTAAATCATTGACTTCAACGGCTAATTTATCATACCCGACAGGAGATGGTGATGATTTTTGGTAGATCACTGTATTGTTGAACGACTAGTTTGAACCGCTTGAATCGAGTCTGTCGTTTGAATTAATTTGTCCAATAATCGAATTTCCATGGTCAACTGATGAATCTGAATCAGGATATCTCTTGGAATTACTATTAGGGGTTATTGATATTCTTGAAGTAGACTTTAATGGAAGAACTGGCGTTGATGATACTGGATCGAAATGAATAGCACGATGATGTTGGAACTTGGACATCTCACTTGACAAAGCATCACCGCAATTCGACAAATTTTCTTTAAAAAATAAATAAGTGACCGTTTTTAAAAAAAAAATCTTTTACTTTTTTGCTTATTGGATTTCGTGTGAACAGATTCGTCATCAGTCGATCTCAAATCTTTACAATCCCTGGATAGTTTTAACGATTTGGTTTCGCATCTTTTTTCGGTACCTTCGTACAAAATTTCTCCAGTATACCAATGGCTGTTGAATTTCATTTTAATTTTTTCCTCTTTTATTTTCCCTTCAACGTCCTCGGAATGAATAATGATAAAAGAATTATCACATTCAAAGTATACAAGCATGTAATCTTTAGAAAATTAAAAAATCAAAAATGAAATTTTCTTACTAAAATTTTTAAAATTTACTTTCTATGTTCATTTTTAAAAAAAACCATTTAAGTAAAATAAAAAAAAAAAACATCTAATTTATACTCTTCATATCACGTATTTTATATTAAAATGAAGAAAAATTGAATTATTTATTAATCGTGTTCGAATTCATATTGAAGCTTTTTTAAAAAAGTTTTTGAACCGAGGTCTATTTCAATACATTTGGCACTTAGTATCAAATAATGAATCAAATCATAAGTAGCGTCTTCGTCTTTTACAACATAAAAATAAAATTTGTTAAACAAATCACACACTTTTTCAAAAGTCTGTGCTTTTTTTAGCGTGTAGTTTTTAACTTTGATGATTTTCAACAACACGTAGATTTCATGTTTTACTTGAATAAAATCGAGAATTTCACCAAAATCACACGATCCATAGCTGACTAAAAAGTTATTAGAATTTTTTTTTCTATTGTATTTAATTGAATGAAACATTTTATCATTGTATTTTAGTCGACTCCCCACGCAACCGTGACTTATGTCTAACTCGAATTTTTTTGAGAATAAATTTTTCACTGTTTGATTAAGCTCTTGTTTCAAAACAGATCCTAAGAGCTTAACTTTTTGATCGTTTTTTTTTTTGTTTAGAAGTTTTTCTGTAAATTTCTTGATTTCTGTATTATCATATTCATAGTCTCTTACTGAATAACTAAAATTTTTAAACGATATCAAACGATGAAGCAATTGATTCAAAAAACCTCGAGATCCATTGACCATATTTTTTAAATTAAAAATGGCCCCCTTTAAAAATAAACAAAAGTTTAAATTAGACCAACATGCTCGAAATTCGGCCAAGCACGAGTACGAGTTCAAAAATAATAAATGTTCTCCCATTTTGTACTGTCGAATCCTTATAGATAACATAAAAGATGTAGTAAAAAAAATTTCCTAAATTTTGGTATCCTCAAATTTGTATTGTACTGTTGTGGTCATTTGCGTGTTCCTCTTATGAACTTTCACGAACTAATGTTTTTGAAAAGCCATCATTGATTTATGGGTATCAACTGAAAGCCAAAAATTTCTAGTTAAAGCCTGTAAAAGTAACTTTCAGTTGATACCCATAAATCAATGATGGCTTTTCAAAAACATTAGTTCGTGAAAGTTCATAAGAGGAACACGTGAATGACCACAACAGTAAAATTATATTGACTATTATACTCGCTTGATAAGCAAAAAAATAATACAAACCTCAAAAACAAACTGAGATGTCTCATAAAGGGGTCCATGATTTCTCACTTGATTACCAAGATGCAAATGAGCATGTATGGTAAAGTCATATGCGAATAAGCCAAAGTATTCCTCTAATAAGTTAAAGTATTGATTTAATAGATCTTCTGCAATATTAATTTCATCTGATAATATTGGTTCATATAATGACCTTACTGCAAGAGCATACGAAGATAATAAAAATGCGTAATTTGTTGGTAGGAATTCAAGGAAAATTGGCGTTGATAAATAAAAAATAAAGATTTTAAACTGAGATGATTTCCATTTTGAAAAATTTTTGATTTTACGAGGCTTTCTGTGAATTGAAACCGGATAACGAATTTGGTCAAAGCAGGCATCAATCTTTTCAAAATTCGAACCTTTTCAAAAATAAAAAAAATTGTTTTCAAATTCATGAAACCGTAAAAAAAATCGAACTTGATCTGAATAATTACCCATAGATAATTCAATCAGAATCGAAATTTCCCCGAGTACGAGTTCGTTTATGAGTATAATACCGATACTAAATTCATTTACTTCGTTTATGTGTTATTGTACACATATACACATACTCGTACTCGGGATAATTTCGAATCTGATTTTATCTAACTTTGTGATAAATAAAGATAAGAAATGATATTTACTCAGATTATACTCCTTATCAGTTGAGTTTTCAATTAACTGTTTCAAAATCCATCTCGTATGACCTTGACATACAAGATGCATGTAATCATATGGAACTTGTGTAGGTATTTCTATTAGTTCAGCTAAAGCCGTTTTTACTTGCACACCAAAGAAAGGTTTTCCAGCTTTACTAGCTAAATCAGAGTAAATCATATAATCATGATATGTGACTAATCTCATCTAAATTATTTTAAGTTAAATGTTAAAAAATAAACAAAATGTTAAAAAATATGGATTTCTTAAATACTTCTTTTAATGGGGGATATGTTTGCTTGTGAAAAGCGACATTGTAAGTTCCTGGGTGGTAACAATTAATACAACCAAATTTTCCATTGAATTGAGTCATATTTAAGAATTGTGCTCTAGCTGGCAAGTCAGCAATGAATGAATGAACTCTTAATTTGATTGCATAACCTGAAATACATAAAATTTACAAATATCTTAAGTTAAAAATTTTATCGGAAGCGTTCAGTCAAATTATGAACGTTCGAGGCGCTGTGAAGTTCATAGCAACAAAGCATTAGCAATTGTGAAGAATCGTAATAAAAATTGTTCTAGATGTGCTATAGCCCTTAATAAAACTTGTCTTCCGAAACAAAATTTGTCTAATCTAAATTGAGCGTCTGCAAAAACTCTGCAAATTCTCTGAAAAATGCACGCCATTAAAAAAGATTTGAATTAACTGCGTAATTAATTTGCAGAGTTTTTGCAGACGCTCAATTTAGATTAGACATATTTTGTTTCGGAAGACAAGTTTTATTAAGGGCTATAGCACCTCTAGAACAATTTTTATAACGATTCTTCACAATTGCTAATGCTTTGAACTTCACAGCACAACGTTCGACTCTTAGATCGTCTCTAACTATTTAAAAGGTCAAGAAACTTTACAACATTTGACGATTTTGATATATAATTTTTAAATTTATAATATTTACCGTTTATATTAAGGTCCATATCAATTAATTTTTTTAAAATATCGACACATTTATTTAAATAGTATTCTACTGTTGGTTTTTTATTGCTTAACCAAAGCCCTAATACAAGCAAATTTTCGAACTTGTCTCTAATCGATGGCTTCAACTCAGTTATCGTTGCAAAAATTGGCCATAGACTAAGTGATTGATTTTTTGTTAATGGAGCACCATCTGTGTTTAAATTTAGAGAAATACATATTTTGTCTTGAGGAAGACTTTTAAGATTGTCTTGGTAAATTTTTCCGTCTTTTGCAGTGATTATTAACGGATTAATATTTCGATTTTTAGAGTCGTCTCTGATAAATTTTAGTCTCGATTCGTTAAGGATATTTTTCAATTGATATAGCGGATCGATAGTAAGAAACTGGTCCACATTGTTTTTACAAAACGTACATTTTTTTTCGTTCTCGATTTCTCCTGTAAAAGTTTCATTAAGTTTTAGTTGGTTACAATTCGAA
Source organism: Brachionus rubens (assembly GCA_022207745.1). Taxonomy (NCBI): domain Eukaryota; kingdom Metazoa; phylum Rotifera; class Eurotatoria; order Ploima; family Brachionidae; genus Brachionus; species Brachionus rubens. Next base: position 395,143 of record JAJVHD010000006.1, read on the forward strand.
CAAATACCATAAAGACTTATATCCTCTGGGTTGTAAAAGAAGCTATTAAATTTTCTTGGGTAGGCTGGAATTTTATTCGGTTTAGGAAGAACGATGTTTAAAAAAGAACACAAGTCGTTTACCGCTTCGTCACTTAATTTATGTTTAATAACGATTGATTTAAACGATAAAACGAAATCAGTTAGTAAAATTTTTGAGCCTTGAAATATTTTTTCATTTGTGGGGAAAAATTTTTTCCTAAATTCATTTCCGTTTTGTGTAGAATTATCGCTCGAAAAATAGCTTGAGTTTGATTCGAATAACTCAAAACGAGGCTCTGTTTGTGTTTTTTTTTGCTTAAGCGGCCTTGAATGGAATTCAATAGTACCTTTTTAAAAATAAGTGTTAAGATAATGAGAATATTTAACAGAAGGAGGATTTACTAGATGATAAGTTTTCATTTGATTTATTACAATCGTTTGTTAGTTCCTCACCGTAGGAAGAATTAAGGAAATCATTTTTTATATTTGAAAAAAAAGAAGGTGTCGAATTTGAACATGATGGTTTACTGAATTCTGTAGAGTCTGATGAAGAGTTTCTCAAATTTTCAGATTTGCGATACCTCTTACATTTTATTTTATTTTTTATTTTAATTGTGGCCTTATTCTTTCTTTTTAAACTCCTCAAATACTCTTCCTCATCGGATGATGAGACAGTAATGTTTTTAATCATTTTGTTTATATTTGAGAGACAAAAAAATATTCTAAATTAAATAATAAAAAAAGAATTGTTTGAAATATGAAACTGTATATTTTTTGAAAATTAAATAAAGTTCAAAAATTATGTACAATCATAATTATAATAAAGGGCAATAAAATAATTTTTTGTTCAAGACAATAAAACTGTCTTATTTTTGTTCATGATTGAATATGCGTTATATCATTAATCATAACTTTATAACACCAGATAAAATCTGATGATTAATAGGAGCCACTGTCTTTATTATTTTAAGTGAACTTGTGTAGATTTTGAAAGAGTTTTGCTCGATACCGATTAAAAAATAAATAAAAAAAATATTAACTCAACCAATGGATGTAGAACATAAGTTTCAAAAGAGAAAAAAAATTTATTCCCGCTATAAAAAACAAAAGAAATTTTTTTTTTTTTTCTTAGTTTAAAAAACAAATTTTCTTTGGAGAAAAAAAAAGACCTGAGATTCATAGGAGAAATGTACCGAGATCTAAAGAGAAAAATTGAGGAAAATTTAGTCGAGATTCTATTGTTTTCTTTAATTGATCTCCACGGAGATTAAGACCAGGGCACCATAATGTCGATTCATCAATAACGCACTCAAATTCTTTAAGAACTTCATTTAGTCTTTCTCCATTTCTAGTGAGAGTTTTGTCATCAGCAAAAAGCTCAATAAAGGCTTTGAGGATACAAAAAGGAAGATCGTTGATAAATATTAGAAATAGGAGTGGACCAAGAACTGAGCCATGAGGAACTCCCAGCTTTAGTTTCGCTAAAATAGAGGAAGAATTTTTCATTTTGACCAATTGAGACCTGTCATCAAAAAAGTTAAGACCCAATGAATTATTGTCAAAACCATAGTAAAAAAGCTTAAATAAAAGAAGTAAAAAGTCGATTTGATCAAACGCTTTCCTAAAATCAATAAACAGAGATAGGGAAATAAGCTTTAGATCAATAGCTTTATTTAAGAATGGTATAAACTCACGAAGAGCTGTTTGAGTAACCAGGCCTGAAACCGTGCTGACCTAAGAAAATATTGTTGTTCTCAAAATAAAAACTTATTTGCAAACCCTCTTTTTAAACATTCGGTTATAACATCTAAAGTTTCGAGGAGATTTGTAACACACGACTTGAATTTAACGAAACCATGTTGTTTATTTGTGACTATTTTGTTTATTTCGAGAAATTTGACAATTTTTAAATTCACATCTAGATTTTTTAAATTCACTGGTTACCATGGTCGGGTCGAAAATAGAGTCTGGTGGGTCGCAAATTTCTTGTGTACGTAATTCGAAGCTCTTTGATGGGACACCATCAGCACGATTATTGAAAACACTGAAGAACTGTTCGTTCAAGACAAGGTACGGATTTCATCTTTGCAACAATCTGATTGTTTATAAAGGAAACTCGAATTCAAACTCTCTTTTGGCCAAATTGATTTCTTTCCGAAGTAATTTGCACTATCGATTGTATTTTTATTAAGATCTGAAAAAGAGGGTGATCTCTTCGACAATGATCTTAATCTGTTCCATTGATTGTACTTGTTGGTTTTTTAAGTTATTGCTAAGCCATTTTGGTCTGTGATGGAAGCCAGAGCTTATGTTTGTAGCCTTTGGAACGTGTTTATCAATGATCATTTTGTATATATCAATAAATTTTTTGTACATGTTGTCGACGTTTGAATTCGAAAATAGAACTTCCCATTTTACACAAGCAAAACGGAGAGAGATTAAGAGAACATCAAAAATGTGAATCCAAAAAAACACAACAAAAAAAAAAATTTGGTATTTTGAGTTTCTAATAGAGTGAACTAAAACATAAAATTGAACTAACTGCGAATTTAACTAACGTACCGATTACCCTTAACGGCAGAATGTGTATTGAACCAGCTTTCCTTCACAGCCTCAGAGCCAAGACTCTTTCTCAAGGCCTAGACCAACAAACATGGGAGAGATTGAAAGAGCTAAACATCGATTTAGAAACTCGAGGCAGAGACAAATATTGTATTAAAGAGTCTTGGATACGATCGGACCAAAACGAACTTACCAAAAGACTGTTGAACAAAGATTATCACAAGCTTAGCGCACCAAGACTATTAGCAGACAAACGTGGTGGCGGAACACTCATCCTTGTCAGAAAACAATTCTCGCAGAGATGTGCACCAATCGAGCTCCAAAAAACAGCAGAACCAGAATGGGCAAAAAATTATGATAAACCCAAAATCGAAATCAAAATGGTTAGAGCTTATCCAAACAAATTACCTCGAGGATTTTCATCGGTTTTGATACTCTGTGTCTACATTGCCGAATTTACACCAAACAAGCAAAAGGAGAGTGTTTGGGAGTTGCACAAACAACTAGAAAAAGCTCTTGTAAATAGTAGTCACGGAAGTCGGCCCCTTATATTTATTGCTGGTGACTTTAACGGAGCCAACGTTTCAAACATTTGCTCATCGTTTCAACTTTACAAAGCCAACCAAACGGCCACCAGAGGCAAAAGATGCTTTGACCTCATCATCACCAACGCTCCAAAATGCTACGAAATAGAGAACTGGCCAGCAATTGGAAAATCCGACCACTTGGTTGTACTAGCTTTACCACCCTTTAATAGCTACAAGAACACTAAACCAAAAGTGTTAAAAAAACAAATCAGGAGTGGTAAAATCAGGGACACTGTTCACTGCATTAGGAACATAGACTGGACACAAACTATTGAGAAAAACAAATCTGACCCCCAAGGAGCTACAGACAACTTCTACGACCTGATGCTGAACGCCGAAAATTTATCCCAGCCGATCAAAACAAAAGACGACCAGCCCTGGATGACGCTCGAAATTAAGAAAATGATCACGCAACGACAACGTTTGTACAATGAAAAAGAAAAAGATGAACGGAGGATCCTATCAAACAAAATTAGATTCGAGATCAGGAAGCGAAAAAAAGACTATTTTCGAAAAAAGTACGTTGCTGGCAAACCAGACTGGTGTAAAGAAATTGGCAAATATAGTAGTGAGCCGAAAGACCGACTTACAGATACAGGACTTGCGAGAAGCCTGAATGAAGGGTTTTATAATGTGTGGAACGGCGATACACAACCAGATCTTAGTGGCTTTATTAAAACAAATCAAAAATTTGAACATATTTTTAAACATTCAACCATCATTAAAGCTCTTGAGCAACTTAAAATAAGTGCAACCGGTCCAGATAATCTGTCGCCAAGACTGTTAAAATCTTCACGCTTAGAAATAGCAGATATTTTGGTAGAGCTATTCAACAACTATCTCAAACAATCCTTCGTTCCGAGCCAATGGAAACTCGCTAACATCACTCCGATTCCAAAAGTCGACAACCCAAAAGATCCTGGCGACTACAGACCGATCAATGTAACATCTATCTTGTCAAAAGTATTTGAAAGAATACTCTGTCGGTTTATACTCGAGAAAACAAAACACATTTGGAAAACGAATAAACAACATGGATTCCTACCAGGAAAATCAACAATGGATGCCATTATAAAATTAATCGACGACTGGAGTATGGCTATCGACCAAAAGAAATCTGTTTTAGCTATTTTCTTCGATTTCGCCAAAGCATTTGACCTTGTAGACCATGAAAAACTGCTTAAGAAATTACGAAAATTACTACCTGAATGGCTTGTATCATGGATAGCTTCATATCTTACTAACAGGAAACAACGAGTCTGCCTGAACGGAACTGAAACAGAATGGATACAAGTTGAAGCGGGGGTTATCCAAGGGAGTGTACTCGGACCGACTCTTTTCATTTTGTTTATCTCAGATATAAACGAATACCTCCCGAAAGAGGCCGATATTGAAAAATACGCTGATGATATCCTTAGTCACATAATTGGAAAAGCTTGCAGCGAACTACCACAAGAAATTATCAATGGAGTCAAAAAATGGTGCGCTGAAAACAACATGCGCTTAAACACAAACAAATGTAAAATCGTATTCTCGTCTGGAAAAGACTCAGAAACACCACCTAGCCTCTGCCTAAATGACACAGACCTTCAAGTCTTAGAATCATATCGATACCTAGGTATCGAAATTAACAACAGACTTGACTGGGGTCAGCAATGGGAACATATCGAAAAAAACACGAGTCACATCCCGTTTCTGATAAAACAACTCAAGCGTCTACACCGACAGATCTAACTCTGATTTTTGCTAAAAAAAAAACCGGCTAAAACGAACACATACAACGATAGTATAGTACAAAAAACGATCCGAATCCTAAGAGATGACGAAAGCAAGAAAATATTACTTAATTTTGCAAAACCAACCAAAGATAATAACGTACAAACAAAAGTTCTTATAACGTCAATTAAACCTAAAACAGAGTGCCTAAATTGTGGTAAATATTTTGTAGCAAAGATCGGGATCAAAGCACATATGAGATCATGCCATGTTCCAAAAAAAATATAACCTCACATAACGAACCTCATATCTTATTTTTATTTTATTTTTCAATTTCACGCTTATTTTATTTTTATTTTTTATCCTTAATTTAAACTTTTTTTACCGATGTAAACTAATATAAAGTAATTCACAGATACAACACTTATGAGTGTGTATCAATTATTGTGCCATTTTATATGAATTAAATAAACTATAAACTATAAACTATAATTAACTCAAAATGATAAGCAAAAAATAAAAAAAAATAAATATTTATTTTTGCATTTCGTGACTGAAAAATAAAAATCAAAATAAATAAATATTTAGTTTTACAAACTGTGATCCATATCCAAAATGATCAAGACGAGAATAAGAAAAAAAATGTTTTTCCAAAAAATTCAAAGAGGCTATTGAAGAGCTGGCGATTTGAAGTTGCAAATAAATTTAATAGAACCAAAAAACTCAATTTTATTTTTAAAATCTTTAGAAAAAGTACCTATTGTTTTTTTCTTATGCAGAGATATACCTACAAGGTTAACTTAACATGTAAAACCTTAGTGTAAAATCTGCAAAATATATTTGCAGAGTACAGAATGCAGACAATGTAAATAGATTTAATTTAAATGCGCAATTTTGTTGCAGAAATTTGCAGATCTTACATTAAGGTTTTACATGTAATGTTGACCTTATAGAAATATCTCTGCATAAGAAGAAAACAATAAGTACTTTTTCTAAAGATTTTAAAAATAAAATTGAGTTTTTTGGTTTTATTAAATTGATTCGCAACTTCAAATCGCCGAAGAGCTAATCTATCGGAACATAACGAAGCTTTCTATTTATCAACAGTTTCTTCTCAATCATGGTGATGATCCGTCGATACCAACATTGGTTCAAATTCAAAATTACACAAAGTATCGTCGATATAAACATGGTGACATAAATATTGATGGGTTAGTTGATTTTGTGAAGCCAAAACTATTTTCAAACGTTGATTTGAATTTGTTGAATACGGATGAGCCGTTTTATTTTGGTGATGAAATAAATGATGGGAGTGACGATAAAAATTTTCATCTTGGAATCACTAGTCGTACACTGCTAAAAAATGTACTGACCGGACTGACTTTTCATTTCGATTGTACGTATAAAATCGTAATATACCGATTTCCAGTAAGGTTTTTGGTTGCACCGATATTTGTCGAAAGTTTTACCCGATATATTATTTCGTTACATCAAATGAACAAGAAATTGACTAAGATATTTTTTGGAGCTCAATAATTGAAAAAGCCAAAATGGTCGACATTGATTTCGTTGAATTGATCGATTATATATGTATTGAAGCTGAGAGTGCGAGTGCAAACAGTACTTAACCATCGTTACTGTGCTTAACCATCGTTACAAAATTAAATTTAATTACAGATAATTTACAATATTTATTTACAATTAGATAACAAAACCAAAAAAAAAATTTTAAAAAAAATTAAAAATGGAAATTTACAATTTTTTAAAGACAAAAATTAAATTTATACCTCAATCATAATTTGAGCAAATTATGATAAATCTGAAGCACACTTGAAACTGAAAATTGAAACTTGTTTTGAATGAAATCGATCTCTAAATTATGGAAATCTTTTTTGTGGGCCGTACACCATAAACAAGGATGATTCGAAGAAGCACTGTATAATCCCAACACAATCGCCGTTACTTTCCAATCGCTACAAAAAATATATTGGATTTCATACCCGTCTTTTCGCGGTATTCAATCTCTTTTATCTCATTCAATTCTGAAACAAGATAAGAGATAGGCTCTTGTAGATCTTCATAATCTTCTTGTAGATTTGATAATCCGAGTGTGTAGTTTCCAGTAGAAGTTTATGCTCTATCCCCTTCATTTAAAATTGTAAATGTAAAGTTGATGAGATTGTAATTGCAGCCAATTTGTGTGCCGTCTGCTGACAACTTAACTCGAAAAGGGCCTCTAAACTCGTCTAAATCGTTTTGATTGTTCAAAAAACTGATTAGCTGAAATCGAATACGTTCTTTGACGTTTCCAAATCTTGCATTGGTAATATTCTCGTAGAGTTTGTATTTGCTGTTAATGTTTAATCTAAGTTGTTTGAGACTGTAAAGACTTGGCAAAGGCAAAACAAATTATTGTACCAGTGATTAATAAACGAAATCGGATATACAATATCTGTCTTTGAAATACAGAATTTTACAGTGTGAAGTCTCAGTCCGATGTGTGAAATTTTGTCATCAAAGATTGTCAATGCATCTTCTAAATTGTTTATGATTCTAGTCTTTTGTTTGATACTATAATTTTCATAAGCTTTGTCTTGGATATAGAAGTTTAGACTGCAAACTCATCTGGACGAGTTTTCTTCGAATCTTTTTAGTTTTTTTTTCAAGTCGACAATCTGCTTATTTAATTTTTAACTCTTCTTTTAGATTTAAAATTATTTGAGCAAAAACGTTTTCAGTCATATCAAAAATGGTTAACACGAGAAACAATGGTGTTTTTAGACCTGGTCAATATAGGCAATTTAATTTAGTAAAATATCAAATGGTTCCCAAAAAAAGTTTGGATTTAAGTAAGAGAGCATCAAACAACTCGTGTACATCGACACGCGAATTCAAAGAAGTTCAAAAGCGAATCAATTATCAAATCGTAAATATTCTTAAGCCAAAAAAAAGAAATTTTCCGATAGAGACAAGTTTTTTTTTTCAAGTTTCAACGTTAATCAACATGCTTGTACCCTTGTCTAGAATATAGACTGATTAACTCTCCATTTATTTAATAAAGATATAATTTTTTTAAAATACCGTATTGTCTTGAACTCAGTGACCGCATTAAAATCCGAAATTTCGGTTTTTAATGCACGCATTAAACATGTAAAAACGAATATTTTTATTATTTGATTAATGCGGCATCATTACCTAACTCCTTGATTTCAATAGCAGCTCCAAATCTTGAAAATTGAAAATTAATGCGGTAATAAAGATTGAAAAAAAGCTCATTATTACGCATTATTTTTTAATATTTTTAATATTTTTTACCCGATGGATTGCTTACGACTGTTTCCAGCAAGACAGAGGACCAAATAAAAGAGGTGGTGGTGTGTGTATTTACATCAAGAATAGCTTCAAGGCATTCGAAGTCAAGTTTGATGTGCCAGACAATGAACATTCGGTAGAACAAGTATGGTGCCAAATCATATGCGGAATGGAAACAATTTTATTCGGTTGTATTTATTGCCCGTACATCAGTAACTCGGTGAAAGATATCAAGGAAAGTGTGGTTGGAGCAAGAAAACTACTCGAGACAAAAAAGGTAAGTGGCCTTTTGATATGTGGCGATTTCAATAGCCCGGGGATTATGTGGCACGACGATGGGGAGTGGAGTACAAGTGCTTCTACGAGACCAGAGGAAATTGAACTAATACAGGCCTTGGAGGACTGCTTTTTAGTTCAAAATGTATCTTACTCAACGTTTCAGATGAGTGACTCGAATCAATCATCAATCCTGGATTTGGTTCTAACCGAATGTGACACAAGAGTATTAAATTTGAACACTGGCCCAGGACTTGGAAATCTTAATCGAGGGCATCTTAGTATTACATGGAATTATTATTATTACTACTCAAATGTAGATGATGTTAACGAAATTTTGTTTCACAGTGAAATGTTTAATTTTAGAAAAGGAAATTACTATTTAATTTCAAAGTTTTTCAAAAGTGTTGACTGGATTAGCAGTTTCAAGGGTTTGAAAGTAGATGAAATGAATGAGGTTTTCATGAAACTTTATCGATGTGCTTGTGAGATGTACATTCCTAAACGCGTTGGTCATGCAAATCGTAAAAAACAACCCCCATGGATGAATCGTGAACTAAAGAAACTGATTGAAGAGAAGTACAGTTTATGGAAGAAAGTGGTTTTTGGTAAGAGGCGTGAAAAGCCGAAAAATTTGAAATTACTCAATCGAGCGAAAAACCTTGTCAAGCGAAGAATCAAAGCAGCCGTCCGTCAATATGAAACGCAGCTAGCAAAGAAATCAAAAAATAATCCAAAGCTTGTCTACAGGTACATCAATGAGAAGCTTCAGGTCAAGCCTACAATTCACACGATTAAAAGAGACGATAATTCATTGACAAACGATTGTGACGAGATATCAGAGCTATTCAATAGGTATTTTCAATCTGTTTTCACCAAAGAGGACGATGATAAGCGAATTTTTCCGGACAAAACAAATGTAACTTGCGGGTTAGATATAGAGCGTGACCTGTCCCCGTTGATTATCACTAATCTTTTGAAGAAGTTAGATGTCTCAAAAAGCACGGGAGTCGATTGTGTTAGCCCATTTTTTCTCAAGAACACAGCCGATGCAATTTCATATCCACTGTATTTAATCATGAAAGAGTCATTAAGGACAGGAGAGGTACCAGAATTATGGAAGATGGCAAATGTTACTCCGATCTTTAAAAAAGGTGACAGATGTGATCGTACGAACTATAGACCCGTCTCAATAACGTCCGTAGTATGTCGAACAATGGAGAAAATTATTCGAAACATTCTTTTGCGCCATTTAACCCAAAATGGACTATTTGATAAGCATCAACATGGCTTCATTCCAAACAAGTCATGCACGACGAATTTACTAGAGAGTGTCGATTTGATAACATTTGAATTATGGAAGGGAAACTGTATCGATATTGTGTACACCGACTTCTCGAAGGCTTTCGATCGTGTGAACCATCGCAAATTACTCAAAAAGCTGGAAAGCTATGGTATCAAAGGGAATCTACTCAAGTGGATCGAATCTTTCTTATCAAATAGAAAGCAGCGGGTCGTGCTTGGACATTCAAAATCGGAATGGCTGGATGTGACTAGTGGCGTTCCCCAGGGCTCAGTCCTTGGGCCACTTCTATTCGCGTTATTTATCAACGATCTTCCCGAGAGATTCAAAAACGTGTGTTCACTTTATGCCGATGACTGTAAGATTTATTGTATTTTTAACGAACAAAACAAGGACCGAAATAAAGAGCAACTTCAATCAGACATAGATAACCTGATACAGTGGTGCAATGAATGGTCAATGGACCTTAACATCGATAAGTGTGAGGTCATCCATATCGGCAATAACAATCCCGAAAGTGAATATTTTATGTTCAAGAATGATCGACTTCACAGACTTTCCAAAACAACAGAACAGAGAGACTTGGGTGTAATCGTTACTGGAGACATGAAATGGAGTAAACAGGTGAGTACGTCGGCTGGGAGGGCTAACAGGATCCTTGGCCGAATTTTGAACGGTTTAAGCAATCACAACACAGAGATCATCAAAAAAATGTATACAAGCCTTGTTCGACCTCATTTAGAGTACGCGGTGTCGGTATGGAATCCGTACTTAAAAAAAGATACTGACATCCTTGAGAGGGTGCAAAGGAGAGCGACTCGGAGTATACATGGCTTCAGAAAGTTTGAATATGCGGAAAGGCTCAAAAGACTCAAACTGACAAACCTTACAACCAGAAGAAGAAGAGGTGATCTCATCCAAATGTACAAGCTCCTAAACAAGCAAGATCACATAAACTGGTATAAACGAGTGGACAATGACGAAAGAGTCAATCGGACATATGAGACAAGAGGTAATCGATACAAACTTAGGCGAGAACTTGTGAAAAACTGTGCACCAAGATTCAATTTTTTCACAAACCGTATTGTAAATGACTGGAACGGGCTGACGAATGAAGTTATTGAATCGAAATCAATTAACATTTTTAAGACTAATTTAGACAAACTTTTGAAAAACTAAAACATTGCTTATGGTCTGGATAGAACCAGACTTAACGCGAAAGCGTAGCAATTATTTTTACTACTACTACTACTACTTACTAATCTTTAATTACTAAGGTTTTACGTTGATTTCAATCAAAAAATTTAATTGAAAATATTGTTGTCTATTAAGAAAAATGATGATTTTCTCAAGTTTAAATGCCGCATTAAACTCAACTAAATTCAACTGAATTCTACTTTTAATGCGGCATTTAAAAATAATAAAAAATAATCGTTTTTACATAGTTACTGCGGCATTAAAAACCAAAAAGTTAGGTTTTAATGCAATGCCACTAATTACAAGGCAATACGGTAAAATAAAATTAAATCTATTTTCATAATATCAAAATAAAAAATAAATTTTAAAAATTAAATTAAGTTTATCAAAAATTTTTAAAGCATCATTGAAAATTAGGTTGATGTTGTTGAATATTGACAATTTAAAGGTGCTAAATTTGAGGACTATTCTGTTAACAAGAAATTTGTTAGCCAATTTTGTGTACACATAACCAAATGTGTTTTCACCACTTTTTGTTTTCGATTTCTGCACCATAAAATCACTTTTGTTTCTTAAGTCGTACTCAATTTTACGCGACTCATTTGTGACTAATTGTTCTTTGAGCTGAATAGGTGAGTTCTCCATTTTAATGATCTTGTATGAAAACGACAGCATTCTCTCCAGAGCTCGATGTTGAAAAGCAAAGAGCCCATACTTTTCTAGAACATTATTTAAATCATTAAAGTCACAAGAATTCACTTTAACTTTCAATAATTTATAAATACATAAATAGAAACAGTTAGCTAGCCTTTGGATGGCTTCTTTTGAAAAATAACAAATTAGTGTAAAAACATAATCAAAATAAGGTAAAATAAAAGTTTTAAAAAATTGAATTTTTACAGATGTACAAAGATAGAAAACAGTTTCTTGTTTACCGATAAACATGTTTCCGAAACTAGTTTCATGAAATTTAATCTGTTATCAATGGTAAAGCCCAATAATTTAAAATTATCAACAACTTTAATTGAAACCTCTTTAATTTGAATAAAATCTGGTAAACTCTATCAAGTTTTATTTAAAATTAGACACAATCTTGAAAAAAACATTGAAAAAGATTTGATGTTGCAAACGAATAAAAATAAAAATAAATGGGTTTTATATTTGCACTGAATTAAAACATTTAAAATTAAATCATACTTACTTTACCTATTAGAATTAGATTCAAATTTTTTATTGCTTTGTCCAACAATTAAGTGGGGAAAAAAGAGTTTTCTACATGAATCTAGGCGGAGCCTATGGCCACCCACCCATCTATCCAGGACCCTCTTATCTAGGAATTTTTACATGAAAAGTTTTTTTGAGATAAAAATTGTTAGGCTTTTTCATAATAATCGATTCCAGAGTAGATACCTCAGGACTGGCGGATGGCTATTGACTCTCCCCAGCCTCGTGTAGAAAAACATTTCTACCACATTGTCTATTGATTTTTTTTTCTAAATATAAAAAAGCTCCTGAGCACAAAATCTCTTAAAATAAAAAGTGTGATAAGATTTTTTGAGCTAAAAATCGATAGGCTATTTTTTATAATTAAAAAAAAGCAACAATAATAATCAATAAACGATTCTCGAGTAGGACCTCAGGACGGGTGAATGACCATTGACTGTACCAAGCCTCGTTTTAAAAAACATTTTTTTTAATTAGATAGAATGCAATTATTTGCTAGCAGCTTTTTTAATTAGAAACCTTCTTTCAGTTTCAAAATTCCAATGAACATTATTCAATTAAGTTTCAAAGTTATGGAAGGTTTGAGATAAGCTTTCAAATATCGACTGATCCACCCGTCCTGAGCTACCCACTAACTCGTTGAATTGATATTGATGAATATGATTATGCCAATAAAATAAATCCTAACGATTTTTATCTCAAAAAATCTTTTCATGTAAAAATTCTGAGATAAGAGGGTTCCCCTAGTGTTGGGATGCCTTGATCATCGTCAGTCGTCAGTTTTTTGAAATTTTTATTTTGCTTTTTTCACTTGACACTCTCGATTTCTTTACTGAAGGTATGACCAACCTCTTCGTTAATTTGAATTTAGGAACTTTAGTTTATACTTTGATAACTCTATTAGCATTATCCCGTTAAATATATACAGGATCTACAATTCTTAATTGTCAAAACAGAATAATAGTTTTTTATTAGCTTGAGAAATATCTGGGCAATCTTTTCAGTTGAGTTAAGGTCGTGGAATTGGAGCACATCAATTTTTCTTTTAAATTAATTGTTTTAAACAATACAGAAGTTATCATTGATCAAATGCATGCGCAATTTTAAAGATTCCTCGGCGAACTCTGGAAAACCACCTTAAAAAGCTCACTTTTTTGAATTTAAAAAATAAAAATTGGGATATTTTGAAGAAAAATCGGTGTATTATTTACAGCCCTTGACGATGAGATATTATCATCATGAATATTTTTTTGAATTAGATGATATCCAGATTAAAGGATGAGTTTTTAAAATATAAATTTAACTTTAAGAATATCTGAACACTGAGGTTATATAGCATGGCATTCTTTCAGTAAATATTCTTGATCTGATTTTATGGTTTGTCTCAACAATTAAAAAAGTTTTTTACTTTAATTTAGACCAATTGGTCTAAATAACTTCAGACTCTAACGATTAGACTCTCTTTAGTTTATTGGAAAAAATGGAATAACCAGTCCAAGTTTGCAGAGTTCTGACTGCACATTTTGTTTATACTCTTAATATAGTGAGATTTACTTGACTGGAAAGGTCATGTTTTTTAAAGCGGGTTTAGAGTGAACTAAAATCAAGTTTTTTGTGCTTTTAAATTTTTTTATTTTTAACTTTTATTTGTTTTCTAAGAAAAATAAAGAATAAAGAATGAATTACGTTGATTGCAAAATTACCAAATTAACTTTTAAGGAAAATTTTATTATCCTTCCAAAAAAAGGTCATTTCAAAATTGAGTTTGGGAAAGATCAGATCGAAAACGCAACAATAAAAATAGCTTATTCACAAGATGTCACTTTTTATAACGAAAACATACAGTATAACATTTTTAATTCAAAGGTATAATATTTCATCTCGATTGATTTCTATCTTAAAGTTTTTGCGCCGAATAAATGCAGTCCCATACCTTCTCTAAAAAGTTACTCTAAACTTTTTTTTAAGATTTATCCAAGAGATGTCAAAGAAGTTAGACTTTTCGATGAACTAAAAAGTTTAAGTTTTGATTTAATCAACGGTTCGATAGAAATTATCTTTGAAGCAGAAAATTTTCAAATCATCAAAAATCTGATTAACAATTCCTTTCTTAACGGTTTATTAATAATTTTAAATTTTTTTATTATTTCATTTTGGCTTTATTTAATAATTTTTTTAGGGGATCTTGATTTTCAAAAAAGAACTGTAAAGAGATTTACAAGACGCAACAGAAAGAGAACTCAAAATTGAAACCAAATAACAAAAAAGAAACGTAAAGTCATTTAATAAAATCTTTCTTTCAATGAAATCAAGAGCTCTTTTTTTTTAATTTGATCCCGATGAATAAGAATGTTTGCATTTGATTTAAGATCTAACTGGATCTCAGAACTCCAAATGAAAATTCTCATAAATATTGATGTAGTCATTTGGAACGGAACCCTTCAGACCGTTCTTTTTTTTGTAACCTCCCTGGAACAGAACGTTACAATTTTCCAAAATCCACTGTTGATCCATTATTCGCCTGAAAATGACCCTTTAAGTGACACATGTCCAAACCCCTTTTTATTCCAGCTTATTTCTATTATTTCCCGACTAACTATTTTTCAAATTATTTTTATCAAAATTCGCTGTTTTTGTTTTAAATTGAAAACATAACACCAATAGACAAAAATTTTTGATTCATAGAAATTAAAATTGGGTGAGGGTCTTACTTTTTAAAAAGTGAAATAAATTTTTTTTTTTCGCCATATTTTGAGAATGATTGTCGATGTTTTCTTCTCTTTTCTACTTTTTATTTTGCAAAATAAAAGTACGATATTACAGATAGTTTTTTTTTTTGTTATGAATATTTTTTTTTCTGTAAAAATTTGTTAGTCAATAGTTCAAAATATTATTGGAGAGTTACTTTTAAAATAGTAAAAATTTGTTCAAAGTTAACCTGTTTACCACTGATTCCCTACTGTTTAAATTTTTTTTTCGTTTCGAATTTGTTTTTTGACGATTTTTGGATATTATATTTGTTTTTGTTATTTTTCTTAATTTGTTTATCGTTTCCATATTTTTTTTTTTTTTTTTTCTAACATCAAATTTCTCAAAAAAGTCATTAAAGGTTATTCATTTAAATCGAATACTGTTAATTGTTTTTCAAATTTGTCTCTCATTTCGATCAAATATTATTTGTTTTACTGTCGTTTCAATTTGTCACCAAATCGCACATTCAATTAAAGACTGTCTAAAGGCAAAAGAAATTCCAATAAAAATAAATTCTAATAAACGGTATTTTTTATTCATTTTTAATTATTTGTTTTTAAATTATTCTTTATAAGATGAATCGATGATGATGTTTTAAGCATGTTAAAATCCTAATTATAAATCGGAGTAATAAATTTTCGCTACGAAAAAATAAATTATCAATGGTTCACCATTTTAACATTTAACATAAATAGTTGTTTTTGTCGATTGTTTCAAAAAATTTTTTTCGTTCGAAATTTTAATCGTAAAACTTGGTCGCCTCACATCACCACTAATCCTCACGAAAGGAATAAACCATTAATTCAATTAAAGTTCGAAACTTTATCCGAAGATTTTTAATTTCCTTCTCTTTAATCATTCCATAATAACTAAATCCTCGAATCTCTGAATAATCGTAGTCTGTTTAATGTCTTATTTAAATTAATCGAAGAGAAAATTACTACTCTCTAAATAAATTTGTAAACTATCGGTTTCCTTAGAGATTATACATGGATTTTATTTAATCATTGTTGATAATAAAAAAACAAATTCAACACAACAAAATTTTTCCGGCTATTTAATGTATGTTTTGTTTAAGATATGATTCAGTGTATGAACGATCCAAAATCCTAACAAACAGATCAATAGAAGAACTAAGAATGTTGATGACAAATGAGAATTTTGGATTTTTTGCGCGATTAAGTTGTGATGGAAAAGAGAGGTTGCTTAAAATTAGAAATTTCATTTTTAAAAGTTTAAAATTTATTTTATTTTTTAGAATGATCAAGCTTATACAAGACAATCAACAATTCACTTATTTTGAGCTTAACAGCTATTTACAGTACATAAAAAAACAAACTTTTTGAAAATTTTTTATATTAATTGTTCAAAATAACCAGTCAAATGTACTTATAATATAATAATAAGGTATTGGGTAGGTATGAGTTAACCGAAAAAACAGGTTTTGAGTTCGTGAATTGTATGGGTAACCGAGAAATTTTGGATTTAAGATGTGGTTCTGGGTTGGGTAACCTATAAACACTGGGTACATATACCCAAAACCCAATAAAACCCAATTTCTGTAAAAATAAAAATCTAAAAGTCTATTAAATTCCCAAATTTTTCTGGTAACCCAACCCGGACCCACATCTGAAATCAAAAATTTCTTGGTTATCCCTAACCTCCCTGAACCCAAAACCTGACCTGAATATTGATGGTAACCTTTACCCACCTAATACCCGAAATTATTGGGTACATATGTCTAAAAATAATCTTTTTCAGCCTCGCAATTTCGTTAAAAGAATTTAAAATAAAATACTTTTTATAAAATTTGTTTATTTTTTCAAAGCTAAAAAATTTCTGGTCTTTTTAAGTTGTGCACAAAAATGTAATGGAGAATAAGTTCTTCTACTGCTTCAGCAGTTGTTCGTGATCTCGATCTAGTCTGATCCTTGATTATTCGTGATGATGGATGGTGGTGAACCATCAATTCTTCAAGAATATCACTTTGACTTATTGAAAATCCATTTAAATTTGTAAGAGATTCCATCGGAAGAGAGCATGTCTCATTACATTCTGAGCAAGGCTTTTTTGTAGCTGTCAATTTTGAGTTACAAAATGGAGGCTTTATCTTTTTCACTGAATTTGAACTTGTATCTTGATCAATGCTTTGATTTAGAGAAAAAAATTCTAGCATTCTCGAATCGCTCTGTCTGTTATTTTGAAAAAGATTTTGCTTTATTTTATTTAGAGCACAATTCACTCGGTACTGTTTCAGGTGTAAATTTAGTACATTAATGTTAACTGTTTTGAGCGATTCTTCTGGTACCACTTCGTAGGCAGAATGGTCAATATCTCCTTGCCTGTAACTTCTGAGTTTCAGTTCCAAAAAATTTTCTTCATCAGAAAGAACTGATGTTACCAATTTAAAATCATTATCTATGGTCCGGTAATTGTAAAAACTTTCAATATTCTGAATATCCACTATATTATTAGATGAGAAATTGTTTGAGTAAAACGAATCTGTTTCATAATCGAGTGCAAAAGCTATTGTATTTACATCTTTTCCAGCTTAAAAACAAATTATAAAAAAATCGATAAATTGACAAAGTTTGCGATTCCGTCTTAATGGTATATCGTAAAAAATGATATGACTTTTTTTACTAAACACCAGGAGACTCACGGTTTTAGTTTGAAAAATATTTTAAATCTTACAATTTTCATTTGCTCTTAATTGACCATTGTTTATTGCATTAACAATGTCCTGAGTTGATATTAGGCGTTTTTTTAGTGATTCAGTTGAAACAAATCGAGTAACACAAGAAAAATGAGCATCTCTTGAATTTTTGCCATGTTTTTCACAGAAATAATTTAAATTAACTTAAAGAAAAAAACTTTTTTAACCTTGACGATAGATACTGAAAATTCAAGCATTATTTCAGATAATAGGCAAACTTCTAGCTATTAATTAAAGTGAAATAAAATAGTAAGTACAAAATTAGATAATGCATCAATCATAAACTCATATTATGGTAAACATCATCTGGAAATACATGAGTATTTTCAGTAAAGTTATTAATTAGTCCTAATTAAAAACTTTTTATCTTACCATTTATTTTATCCTGAGCCAAATCTTTTAAAAGATAACCGACAACTTCACAGTTTCTGAAATGCTTTCCACAATCCATCCAAATTATGTATTTCTTTTGATCAAGTTTTTTAAAAAACTCTTGGTTTCTTAGAATTCTAAAGCCTCTCACAACTGCTCGAGCGTCCTCACTTAAATCAGAAGAGATGATATTAAAATTGGTCAACTTTATTTCTTTAGCACCATTTAGATAATAAATCCCAAAACCTTTAAAAAAAAATCAAGTAAATTAAGATTGTAATCCGAAAATTTTTTGTCTTTTTACCCAAGCAACTTCTGCTGATTTGAGAGTAGTATTCGGTATTTACTTGTCTCGGACTCATTCCTATAATTATTTTTTGCTTGAAATCAACCTCAATTAAAATTTTTTCTTCTAGCTCATGACTGTTTTTACGATGCTTGTTATATACTGTACGTTGGCATCGAGCGATATTTTTATGAAATAAAATAGCCTCATAATCTTTTAAGTCAATTAAAAGTTCTCGTACTTTGTCAATTCTGTTTTGGTTGAAAGCATTTGTTTGTTCGTTTGAATTCGATAAGAGCTGTTTAAACTCTTTGCCTTTTGACTCCAACTCAGCTATTATTTCTCTTATATTTTGAATCGAGTCATGCTCGATATTGAAATTTGTCAACTCTTTCAAAATCGAGGATTTCATAGTATTTCCTTTTTCACAGTAGTCACATATATCTGTTATCCTGCAAGGATTTTTGAATTCGCCGCTAATATTTGTGTACTTATAAAAGGTTGATCTTGATATTTCTGTACAGAAAGGAAATTTTTTGTAGAGCTCGAAAACATTATCTTCTAAATATCGTGCATTTTGTATTTCTCCAAAATTAGCGTCGTTTCGATCCTTGTTGATTACGAGTCTGTTCGAGGCAATATTTGAATGTTCTTTTAAAAAGCTACTTATTGAGTTTCTTAAATCAGAAGGTATTGGTTTGGCACCACCTTCAAAAAAATATTTTATTAGGTTTAAATATCAAAATAATGATTCTGTAGATAAAAAGCATCAAGTAATGTTTTTTGTTCAATCGTTAGGGTAACTTGGTCAATCAAAAATTATCAAAAAGTCTTTTTGAAGGAATGGTACAATCAATACCATTTTTTAAGATGTAGATGGAATGCAGATATCTATTTCACGGGCTAGACTCTTTTCGTTGAATCTAACAAAAGTTTTAACTCGTCAAACTAAACAATCCTTTTGTATCGCAATAACAACTCAAGTGAGTAAAGGATTATTAGATTCGAGTGATCATAGAATTTTAAAACATTAAAAACGGAAGCTCATTATAAAAATTTTGTAAAAAGTGTATATGATACTGTAACCAAATTCGAACAAAGTATCGACTTGAGAAATTTTTTAAATTGTTCAATTTTTTAGAAAATTTTAAAATTTCAAAAAGTATTAATTTCTTCTTAATTTGTTTACCTTTATTTCGCTCACTTGAATCAGAACATGTTTGCCAGAGATGTCTCGAAATAGGATAGCCCAACTTTCTTATTTCAGAATATTTTGAAAAAGAAAATGTCATTGGTCTGACAAAATTGTGTCTTTTTTTCAAATTCATTGTCTTATAGAATCCAACCAGTTGTTGTAAGGCATGTTTGTGTTCTTTTGGAGCAATTCTTTCTTTTTCTTTTTTGGACAGGACATCTTTTTTTAACACAAAGAATTGAAAGACTTTTTGCATGTATGTGATGAAATGATAAAAGTAAAGTTATTCTTCAAATTATACTTTTCTAATTTTAAAAGCAATTAGATACCCCAAAAAGTTGTAGGTTGAAAGAGGTGAAAAATTTTTTTTTCAAATATTTTTCAGCTATTTATTTAACTTCATTTTAACACATTTCTCAAAAATAATTCTCAAGCAAACCTTTTAGCATTTCAACCAAATCGTTTCCAGAAAACAAGTTCAAAACAACCCTAATTTGTTCTTTTAACCGGTTAACGTACCATGAGGTTTTGTTAGATCCGGTCTTACGAAACCGTGTCGACCATTTTTTCATTGTCTTTAGTCTTTCATTTGTAACAAGTTCAAAAATTCTCTCTAAAGCTGTTTTGTTCACCATTTTTTTAAGTTTTTCAAATAAATCAAAGAGGGGTTTTAGTTAGATTTGGCTTTAATTCAAAATGAAATATCAGTGTTACGTAATAGCTTCAATCCTTATTTAAAATAAAAAATTATAAGCTCTGATAGATTCAAGTAAATTCACTGTTTTTTTTAATGTGTAGTTTTTTTTGTTTTTGAGACTTCTTTTAAAATAAAAATGAAATTTGGACTGTTGCGTAATCTATTTTATTTTTCAAAATTCGTTTCAAATAAAAAGAGAAAGAAAAAGATTTCATTCAAGTTTAAAAATTAAAATATGGAAGTAGCAATCTTGTCACGTTTGATGTTCATTTTTTTTTTTTTTTTCGTTTTGTATGTGATCCTTATGGATAGGTTTGAGAAACCGGATTTTAGAGCTAAAGCATCCGGATTAATATCAAAAGTTTTTGGTAACACAACGAATCATACGCTAATTACAATGATGAATGAACACACTCAAATTTTTTCAGCAACAATTTCTTCTTTTTTTGTTTCAGTTTTAGCAAACCTCCCGGTAAAACTTTAAAATTTGTCAAAATTTTTACGAAAATACTAATTTTATTATTTTAAGAGATTAATAAGAGAGCCAAGGGGTGTTGTTTTTGCTGCTGTCACAGCTGGTGTTATTGGATTGTTGAAATATAAGTTTCAACTTCTCGATTTTGGTTTTTTCAAATCAAAGAATATTTCTGCTATTGAGTAAAAGAAGCTCCTATTTCAAACAACATAATGTTTCATTGAATTGTTAAGACAAAAAATTTTTTGTTAACTACTTTTTGTGAATAAAGCATTTAATTTGAGATTTTTTTTTAAATTGTACTTTTCCAATCTCCAAAAAAATGGACTTTTACGAGCTCCTATTTAAAAGCAAAAATTTTCAAAAAATGATTTTTAAAAATTTAAGATAGGATTTTTTTACCAAATTTAGTCAAACAAAAAAAATTATCAATTTTCTTGTACAACCAAGCCTAAAATTTCTTGATTTTTAAATTGATCATAAACTAAGTATTCATCTTAAACGGATTTTTTTATTAAACCTCAAACTAGTGTTATCAAGCAGTCTCGTTGCCAATTAATTTAATATTTTCAGAGCACTAGACATTCATTAATGTAAGCTAAAGTTTTATTTAAATCCGTTTTTGTCTGGTCAAAACACTTGTTTTTTTATTTTAACTTGAATAAGCCTCGAGAAAAGCCTTTGAAAATAATATTAAGTTTAAAAAATTTGAACGGAACTGTTATTTAACATGAAAATCACGTAATTAAATCGAATGGAAATCGAGGAAAATGCTCTTTGCCAACCTGAGATTCTATACCCCAAAAACTGGTTGACGTAATAGCCTCTTTTTACAAAAATTCTGAGGCTGCCGTGTTTGTCGACGGAAAATCATCCGAAAAATTCAAAATTAGCACAGGTGTTCTACAAGGTGACGTCCTTGCTCTATATATCTTCAGAATAGTAATTGACTTCGTAATGCATAAAACACAAGATAATTTTGGTTTCAAATATAAGAATGACTCGTGTAAGCGATACCCGGACAGGGTTATAAACGATCTTGATTACGCTGATGACATAGCACTACTCGAGTTATCAATTGAAAGAGCCACTCTGCAATTAAATCGAGTTAAAGTTGAAGCAGATGAAGTAGGTCTGATAATTAACACAAAAAAAACGGAAAGCATGACCTTTAATATACCAGGAAATCAGGGTAAGATTTTGCATGTTGGAGGAATTAAAGCAATAAGAACCGCAAAGGCTTGATATGGGCGGCTTAAAGGAAGCAAGATAAGATCTGGTGAGCGAAGCATATTCCTCCCACTTTAAAAGGAAAAATCTTCAATGCCTTCGTTGTTTTAGCTTTACTGTATGATTGTGAAGCATGGATTGTATCAAAAGATCTAATGGGTAAAATCTAGCTTTGGTCCAACAGAATGTGGCTGGGTATC
Source organism: Brachionus rubens (assembly GCA_022207745.1). Lineage (NCBI taxonomy): Eukaryota > Metazoa > Rotifera > Eurotatoria > Ploima > Brachionidae > Brachionus > Brachionus rubens. The sequence continues at coordinate 417,262 of JAJVHD010000006.1, forward strand.
AGGCCAATGGATAAAGTAAGACTCGAAATCATCAACAACAATGTGAACCAAAGACCTCTAGCGGAGTCAATGAGACGAAGAAAATTATCGTGAGTTGGTCATGAACATGAACCAGCGAAAATATTTGGCGTTTATGAACAGGAAACAGGGCTGGGTATTTTTAAGCGAGGTCGGAAAACAACCAGTTATTTTAAGTTAATTTTTGATCTAATATTTCGATCAGAGAGCGAAGTAGTACAGTCAGAATTAGTGAGTCTTGCAAATCCACGTGATCAATGGAGAGTCGCCGTTTGTTGTAAAACAACAATCGAATAAAGAAGAAGAAGAAGAAATCAAATAAGTTTTAACAAATTTATTCAAAAAAAATTTTAACTAGAAAGTAGATCAAATCAAAAAAAAAGAAAAATGTCAAACTAATTATAGTCCAAAAATAGATTCTTTCAACACCTTGAGGATCTTAAAAAAGAATTTTAGAATTTTTTTTTTTTTAAATTTCAAAAAGCTTACCGAACGATAAATTTACGTCCCATAATAAATTAGCGGTAACATTGCCAAATGAGCTAATTGTTGCAACTCTCAATCTCATTTGTTCTTCTTGAAGCCTTTGTATCTCTAGTCTCAAAATATTGAAATCGTGAATACGATATTCGTTATTATTATCCTCATCATTTTGGACCATTTCAAGCTGATTCACATCATTATTTCGTCTTCTAGTTCTAACATTGCGTGTTGCGACAAGACTCATTTTTGAAAAGAAATTTAACGATTTGTTTTTTAAGTTAGAAGTAAAAATGAAACAACTGAAAACCAATCTAATATTGCAACACGCTTAAAATGCATTTTCTTGCAAAAGGATAAGGTCATTTAAATATAAATTTTATGGCTCTCGTTTTTCATAAATTATGTTGTTTGTTTAATTTAAAGTTTTAAAGCATGCAAAGATTAGATTCGTTTGACTCAGGGATTTTTTTTGAAGCGGATAATCCTTTATTCATGGCTTTGGACTAAGAAAACAAAAATATTTTTGAATGGATCGATACTGTACATAGTAGTCTATCAAATCACAATAGAAAAATTTCACCAAAATTCCTTTCAAAAAATTCTTCAAAAACAGCGGGCAAAAAGAAAAAAATCAGATGTCCGAAGAAGAATAAAACAAATCATGAAAAAAACCAAGTCAAACCAAGTTTAATGAATACGAATTTTGATTCAAATTCTGCAACGAAGAAGAAATACAATTTTTTGCTCATTTTGTTTCGCTTAAAAGAAATCTTACCCAACTTTTTACTTCAGTTTCTTTTAATCCTAATTTTTTTTTTTTTTCAACAAGATATTGTTAAAAGTGTTGAAAAACTTGTCAATAAATATTTTTAACAGAAGCAAAAGTTTTATTTTCTTTCTATCACTTAAGTTTTAAACCGAACCGAACATTTACCAATTGTGTAGTTATTTTTAATGTAAGGAAGTCTGGAATTAAGTAACTCAAACAGAAGAGTATTTATGTTTCAATAATGACCGTTCGAAGAGTTTCTGGAACTTGATGAGCTTAAGTTACCGTCTTTATAAAAGTTCAAGAGTTTTCTCATTATTTTAATCAATGGTAAAAAACATTTTTGATCGGTCTTGAGTTTTCGATCTTTACTTATGTTTGATTCTAGAAAGACTTTAAATGTAGAATTGAAACTTTGTCATTTTATTCAGGTTTGACAAATAGTCTTGATCCAAAGTATCATCAGAATTAATTTTAATCAATGATTAGATAGATTATCAATGATCAGAAATTTAAATTCAAATGAGTAAGACCAAATCTGTTTTTTAAAAACGGGATCATCTTTTTATGTTGCTTTTACTGCATTTGTACCGAATTTTTACCTTTTGCGGTACGAACCGTATCCGTAGCGTTACGTACGATAGCCTTTGCTTAATATAGGTGAGGCCGTGGATTAAATGAAAATTTATAAAAACGGATTTAAGTGTCATTTTTAATGACAAAAATTGTCATGTTTAACATATATTTTTTATAAAAAAAAAATGTTTTATCCATTCCAGACACTCACCGTACTGTAGCGTACAAAAAATAATTGTTTTTTTCACTTAATTAATAAGAAAATCAAATGTAGGTAGGTGAGGTTAGTACGATGAGTACGGTGAGTTCAATACCGTGAAAACGCTACGGTACAGTATCGGTATAGGTTTATTTAAGGAGATTTAGTGCTCAGGAGCTTTTAAAAACTCTTGATATTTACCATTTATCCAATTTTATTTTAATATTTAGAAAAAAAAATCAATAGACAATGTGGTAGAAATGTTTTTCTACACGAGGCTGGGGAGAGTCAGTAGCCATCCGCCAGTCCTGAGTAGCTACTCTGGAATCGATTATTATGAAAAAGCCTAACAATTTTTATCTCAAAAAAACTTTTCATGTAAAAATTCCTAGATAAGAGGGTCCTGGATAGATGGGTGGGTGGCCATAGGCTCCGCCTAGATTCATGTAGAAAACTCTTTTTTCCCCACTTAATTGTTGGACAAAGCAATAAAAAATTTGAATCTAATTCTAATAGGTAAAGTAAGTATGATTTAATTTTAAATGTTTTAATTCAGTGCAAATATAAAACCCATTTATTTTTATTTTTATTCGTTTGCAACATCAAATCTTTTTCAATGTTTTTTTCAAGATTGTGTCTAATTTTAAATAAAACTTGATAGAGTTTACCATCTGGTACTTCAATTTTTTTCTTTGTAAATACCATAAAGAAGGTCTTATCCCAATTTATATCCACCTTATTAAAATAACACCAAGTTTTTAGTTCTTCAATAACCCCACCAGTTTCGCTTATTAATGTGTCCAAATTGTTGCCAGTCTTCGTAAGACTTGTATCATCAGCAAATAACTCTATATAAGCTTTTAGCATACACAAGGGAAGATCATTAATAAAGATTAAAAAAAGAAGTGGGCCTAATACTGAGCCTTGCGGAACCCGAAGTTTTAGTCTAGCTTGTTTGGATAAGAGATTTTTCAAAAGAAGCTTTTGAGACCTCTCATCAAAGTAGTTTGTCATTAAAGCTAGAGAGTTGTTATCAAAACCGTAATGAAATAACTTTAGGAGCAAAAGTAAAGGATCTATTAAATCAAATGCTTTTCTAAAATCAATGAAAAGGGATAACGCAATTAACTTTTCATCAAGTACTTTGTTAATAAAAGACACAAATTCATGTATAGCCGTCTGGCATGAAAACCCAGACCTAAAGCCATGTTGCCCCTTGAAAAATACCTTATTTGACTCAAAATAAGTAACAATTTGTTTGGCTAAAAGCTTTTCAAACATCTTAGCTAAAGGTGAAAGGACTGATGAAGCCCGATAGTTATTCATAACAGACTTATCCCCCCTTGTTTTTATAAAGAGGAGTCACAACCGCTATTTTCCAATCTTCCGGAATTTTCTTCAATTCCAAACAACTATTAAATAGTTTATGAAGAATTGGGATAAATAATTCAGGCATGGCCTTAAAAATTTTTGTATGAATCCCCACATGTCCTGGAGAGCTAGAAGTTGGCAAATCATTTAATGATTCCTCGACATCTTTAAGACTAAAGGATTCAAATGAAAAGCCTGGAGTTATGATCTTATTTTCTCTTTTAAGATCTTTGAATTTTTCAAAGATAAATTTAGCTGATTCGTCTTCTTTAGAAAACGAAGATGATTCAATATTCGTGAAAAAATTATTGAACATCTCAACTTGATCAGCAACTGAAGAAGCTTTGAAGTCACCACTCTGAATTACTTCAGTTATTTCAGGGAAATCATCAAAATTTTTATCGCTTCTCAGTTTAACCGACGACTTGTAGAACTGCCAGAATTTTTTAGAATTTTTTAAGTCCTTCGGTGTCTGGTTTTTAAAATACTCCTTAATTTTTTGGCAATTTAATGCTTTGAAATCCCTTCTAGCCTCTTTATAATCAGCCTGAGTTTGCTCATTCTTACTCTCAGAGTAAACGTAAAAACAATAATCACGATATTTCTTCGCAGCTCTTAATTCATCATCAAACCAGGGACAATGATTTTGCTTCTTTGGTTTAAAAATCTTCTCAGGGCAGCATTTTTCAACAGCCTCAATTACCCTGTCTTTTACAAAACCCCATTTATATTCGATATTAGGAAACTTATCAATAATGCTAAAGTCAATAGATGAAATACAAGTCTTAACCTTTTCTAGATTCTTTTCAGAGTAAACTCTGGTTGGGATAATAGTCATAATTTTCTTTTCAACCAATAAATCAAAAGAAGCTACCAGGAATTTATGATCGCTATACGGACAACCTATAACCTTTGAAACAGGGTCTAGATCATCTGGATATAAAACATGATCTATTCTACTTAATTTAACCCCAATATCCCCACTTTTATTATTCTTAATTCCAATCCTGGTTGGATCTTTTGTGACTGTTTTCAAACTAAAGTTCTCCAAAAAATTTGAAAACATAGGATCTCCAGAAGTTGGATCCAAATTAAGGTCACCTATAATCAAAAAACGATCATTAGTATTGATTGAAAAAATAAAATGCTCAAGAAAATCAAGAAAATCTTTGTTTCTCAACGATGGTGGTTTATAGCAACAAAGAACATTAATTTGTTGTCCCTTTGCCATAAGAGCCACAGAGATCCCCTCAAAATTCAATGAAATTTCAGTCTTAATAACCCTTATATTCTTTTTGACCAAGATAATTACTCCCCCACCATCCCTGAGCCTATCTCTTCTGAGAACTGTATAGTTTGGATGTGAAAAAAAACTATTCGGGATGGAGTCATCAAGCTTCGTCGCATTAATTGAGATTAAATCATAGAGACCTAAAGAAACCACTTCAAGTAATTCATTCTTTTTTAGAAAAAGGGAATTTACGTTTAAATGTAGAATCAAAAATCCTGAATTTCTAGCCCCAAAATCTTTTAGATCTTCCAAATAGTTCGGAAAATTTGGAGTATTTTTTCTCTGGGTAAAATAATCATCTTCAAAATTGAAAACTAAAGGAAGGAGATCACCATTAAAGGGTGTAATATCAATATTCACCCAGTCGATTCTTCTAGGGGTCTTCTTTCCCTTAATTTTAAACTTATTTTGGCCTAAAGTACCACATTTTGGCAAATGTTTTTTAAACCATGCCTGACTTACATAAGACTTAGAGCAGTCAGGACATATAAAAGATTCCTTACTTGGCTTAACCATCGTTACAAAATTAAATTTAATTACAGATAATTTACAATATTTATTTACAATTAGATAACAAAACCAAAAAAAAAATTTTAAAAAAAATTAAAAATGGAAATTTACAATTTTTTAAAGACAAAAATTAAATTTATACCTCAATCATAATTTGAGCAAATTATGATAAATCTGAAGCACACTTGAAACTGAAAATTGAAACTTGTTTTGAATGAAATCGATCTCTAAATTATGGAAATCTTTTTTGTGGGCCGTACACCATAAACAAGGATGAATCGAAGAAGCACTGTATAATCCCAACACAATCGCCGTTACTTTCCAATCGCTACAAAAAATATATTGGATTTCATACGTCTTTTCGCGGTATTCAATCTCTTTTATCTCATTCAATTCTGAAACAAGATAAGAGATAGGCTCTTGTAGATCTTCATAATCTTCTTGTAGATTTGATAATCCGTGTGTGTAGTTTCCAGTAGAAGTTTTTGCTCTATCCCCTTCATTTAAAATTGTAAATGTAAAGTTGATGAGATTGTAATTGCAGCCAATTTGTGTGCCGTCTGCTGACAACTTAACTCGAAAAGGGCCTCTAAACTCGTCTAAATCGTTTTGATTGTTCAAAAAACTGATTAGCTGAAATCGAATACGTTCTTTGACGTTTCCAAATCTTGCATTGGTAATATTCTCGTAGAGTTTGTATTTGCTGTTAATGTTTAATCTAAGTTGTTTGAGACTGTAAAGACTTGGCAAAGGCAAAACAAATTATTGTACCAGTGATTGATAAACAAAATCGGATATACAATATCTGTCTTTGAAATACAGAACTTTTTTGGCGATATTGTCTTGGATGAGTGCATTTATGTTGATGTTGAAACAATTTTCGAAATCAAGATTAGAGTTCTCGGCGTAAACGATTTTTACAGTGTGAAGTCTCAGTCAGATGTGTGAAATTTTGTCATCAAAGATTGTCAATGCATCTTCTAATTTGTTTTTGATTCTAGTCTTTTGTTTGATACTATAATTTTCATAAGCTTTGTCTTGGTTATAGAAGTTTAGACTGCAAACTCATCTGGACGAGTTTTCTTCGAATCTTTTTAGTTTTTTTTTCAAGTCGACAATCTGCTTATTTTTAATTTTTAACTCTTCTTTTAGATTTAAAATTATTTGAGCAAAAACGTTTTCAGTCATATCAAAAATGGTTAACACGAGAAACAATGGTGTTTTTAGACCTGGTCAATATAGGCAATTTAATTTAGTAAAATATCAAATGGTTCCCAAAAAAAGTTTGGTAAGAGAGCATCAAACAACTCGTGTACATCGACACGCGAATTCAAAGAAGTTCAAAAGCGAATCAATTATCAAATCGTAAATATTCTTAAGCCAAAAAAAAGAAATTTTCCGATAGAGACAAGTTTTTTTTTTCAAGTTTCAACGTTAATCAACAGGCTTGTACCCTTGTCTAGAATATAGACTGATTAACTCTCCATTTATTTAATAAAGATAAAATTTTTTTAAAATACCGTATTGTCTTGAACTCAGTGACCGCATTAAAATCCGAAATTTCGGTTTTTAATGCACGCATTAAACATGTAAAAACGAATATTTTTATTATTTGATTAATGCGGCATCATTACCTAACTCCTTGATTTCAATAGCAGCTCCAAATCTTGAAAATTTGAAAATTAATGCGGTAATAAAGATTGAAAAAAAGCTCATTATTACACATTATTTTTTAATATTTTTAATATTTTTTACCCGATGGATTGCTTACTAATCTTTAATTACTAAGGTTTTACGTTGATTTCAATCAAAAAATTTAATTGAAAATATTGTTGTCTATTAAGAAAAATGATGATTTTCTCAAGTTTAAATGCCGCATTAAACTCAACTAAATTCAACTGAATTCTACTTTTAATGCGGCATTTAAAAATAATAAAAAATAATCGTTTTTACATAGTTACTGCGGCATTAAAAACCAAAAAGTTAGGTTTTAATGCAATGCCACTAATTACAAGGCAATACGGTAAAATAAAATTAAATCAATTTTCATAATATCAAAATAAAAAATAAATTTTAAAAATTAAATTAAGTTTATCAAAAATTTTTAAAGCATCATTGAAAATTAGGTTGATGTTGTTGAATATTGACAATTTAAAGGTGCTAAATTTGAGGACTATTCTGTTAACAAGAAATTTGTTAGCCAATTTTGTGTACACATAACCAAATGTGTTTTCACCACTTTTTGTTTTCGATTTCTGCACCATAAAATCACTTTTGTTTCTTAAGTCGTACTCAATTTTACGCGACTCATTTGTAACTAATTGTTCTTTGAGCTGAATAGGTGAGTTCTCCATTTTAATGATCTTGTATGAAAACGACAGCATTCTCTCCAGAGCTCGATGTTGAAAAGCAAAGAGCCCATACTTTTCTAGAACATTATTTAAATCATTAAAGTCACAAGAATTCACTTTAACTTTCAATAATTTATAAATACATAAATAGAAACAGTTAGCTAGCCTTTGGATGGCTTCTTTTGAAAAATAACAAATTAGTGTAAAAACATAATCAAAATAAGGTAAAATAAAAGTTTTAAAAAATTGAATTTTTACAGATGTACAAAGATAGAAAACAGTTTCTTGTTTACCGATAAACATGTTTCCGAAACTAGTTTCATGAAATTTAATCTGTTATCAATGGTAAAGCCCAATAATTTAAAATTATCAACAACTTTAATTGAAACCTCTTTAATTTGAATAAAATCTGGTACTTCAATTTTTTTCTTTGTAAATACCATAAAGAAGGTCTTATCCCAATTTATATCCACCTTATTAAAATAACACCAAGTTTTTAGTTCTTCAATAACCCCACCAGTTTCGCTTATTAATGTGTCCAAATTGTTGCCAGTCTTCGTAAGACTTGTATCATCAGCAAATAACTCTATATAAGCTTTTAGCATACACAAGGGAAGATCATTAATAAAGATTAAAAAAAGAAGTGGGCCTAATACTGAGCCTTGCGGAACCCCAAGTTTTAGTCTAGCTTGTTTGGATAAGAGATTTTTCAAAAGAAGCTTTTGAGACCTCTCATCAAAGTAGTTTGTCATTAAAGCTAGAGAGTTGTTATCAAAACCGTAATGAAATAACTTTAGGAGCAAAAGTAAAGGATCTATTAAATCAAATGCTTTTCTAAAATCAATGAAAAGGGATAACGCAATTAACTTTTCATCAAGTACTTTGTTAATAAAAGACACAAATTCATGTATAGCCGTCTGGCATGAAAACCCAGACCTAAAGCCATGTTGCCCCTTGAAAAATACCTTATTTGACTCAAAATAAGTAACAATTTGTTTGGCTAAAAGCTTTTCAAACATCTTAGCTAAAGGTGAAAGGACTGATGAAGCCCGATAGTTATTCATAACAGACTTATCCCCCCTTGTTTTTATAAAGAGGAGTCACAACCGCTATTTTCCAATCTTCCGGAATTTTCTTCAATTCCAAACAACTATTAAATAGTTTATGAAGAATTGGGATAAATAATTCAGGCATGGCCTTAAAAATTTTTGTATGAATCCCCACATGTCCTGGAGAGCTAGAAGTTGGCAAATCATTTAATGATTCCTCGACATCTTTAAGACTAAAGGATTCAAATGAAAAGCCTGTGTCGTACTCAAATGAAAAAAATGGAAATTTACAATTTTTTAAAGACAAAAATTAAATTTATACCTCAATCATAATTTGAGCAAATTATGATAAATCTGAAGCACACTTGAAACTGAAAATTGAAACTTGTTTTGAATGAAATCGATCTCTAAATTATGGAAATCTTTTTTGTGGGCCGTACACCATAAACAAGGATGAATCGAAGAAGCACTGTATAATCCCAACACAATCGCCGTTACTTTCCAATCGCTACAAAAAATATATTGGATTTCATACGTCTTTTCGCGGTATTCAATCTCTTTTATCTCATTCAATTCTGAAACAAGATAAGAGATAGGCTCTTGTAGATCTTCATAATCTTCTTGTAGATTTGATAATCCGAGTGTGTAGTTTCCAGTAGAAGTTTATGCTCTATCCCCTTCATTTAAAAATTGTAAATGTAAAGTTGATGAGATTGTAATTGCAGCCAATTTGTGTGCCGTCTGCTGACAACTTAACTCGAAAAGGGCCTCTAAACTCGTCTAAATCGTTTTGATTGTTCAAAAAACTGATTAGCTGAAATCGAATACGTTCTTTGACGTTTCCAAATCTTGCATTGGTAATATTCTCGTAGAGTTTGTATTTGCTGTTAATGTTTTATCTAAGTTGTTTGAGACTGTAAAGACTTGGCAAAGGCAAAACAAATTATTGTACCAGTGATTGATAAACGAAATCGGATATACAATATCTGTCTTTGAAATACAGAACTTTTTTGGCGATATTGTCTTGGATGAGTGCATTTATGTTGATGTTGAAACAATTTTCGAAATCAAGATTAGAGTTCTCGGCGTAAACGATTTTTACAGTGTGAAGTCTCAGTCCGATGTGTGAAATTTTGTCATCAAAGATTGTCAATGCATCTTCTAATTTGTTTTTGATTCAAGTCTTTTGTTTGATACTATAATTTTCATAAGCTTTGTCTTGGTTATAGAAGTTTAGACTGCAAACTCATCTGGACGAGTTTTCTTCGAATCTTTTTAGTTTTTTTTTCAAGTCGACAATCTGCTTATTTTTAATTTTTAACTCTTCTTTTAGATTTAAAATTATTTGAGCAAAAACGTTTTCAGTCATATCAAAAATGGTTAACACGAGAAACAATGGTGTTTTTAGACCTGGTCAATATAGGCAATTTAATTTAGTAAAATATCAAATGGTTCCCAAAAAAAGTTTGGTAAGAGAGCATCAAACAACTCGTGTACATCGACACGCGAATTCAAAGAAGTTCAAAAGCGAATCAATTATCAAATCGTAAATATTCTTAAGCCAAAAAAAAGAAATTTTCCGATAGAGACAAGTTTTTTTTTTCAAGTTTCAACGTTAATCAACAGGCTTGTACCCTTGTCTAGAATATAGACTGATTAACTCTCCATTTATTTAATAAAGATAAAATTTTTTTAAAATACCGTATTGTCTTGAACTCAGTGACCGCATTAAAATCCGAAATTTCGGTTTTTAATGCACGCATTAAACATGTAAAAACGAATATTTTTATTATTTGATTAATGCGGCATCATTACCTAACTCCTTGATTTCAATAGCAGCTCCAAATCTTGAAAATTTGAAAATTAATGCGGTAATAAAGATTGAAAAAAAGCTCATTATTACACATTATTTTTTAATATTTTTAATATTTTTTACCCGATGGATTGCTTACTAATCTTTAATTACTAAGGTTTTACGTTGATTTCAATCAAAAAATTTAATTGAAAATATTGTTGTCTATTAAGAAAAATGATGATTTTCTCAAGTTTAAATGCCGCATTAAACTCAACTAAATTCAACTGAATTCTACTTTTAATGCGGCATTTAAAAATAATAAAAAATAATCGTTTTTACATAGTTACTGCGGCATTAAAAACCAAAAAGTTAGGTTTTAATGCAATGCCACTAATTACAAGGCAATACGGTAAAATAAAATTAAATCAATTTTCATAATATCAAAATAAAAAATAAATTTTAAAAATTAAATTAAGTTTATCAAAAATTTTTAAAGCATCATTGAAAATTAGGTTGATGTTGTTGAATATTGACAATTTAAAGGTGCTAAATTTGAGGACTATTCTGTTAACAAGAAATTTGTTAGCCAATTTTGTGTACACATAACCAAATGTGTTTTCACCACTTTTTGTTTTCGATTTCTGCACCATAAAATCACTTTTGTTTCTTAAGTCGTACTCAATTTTACGCGACTCATTTGTAACTAATTGTTCTTTGAGCTGAATAGGTGAGTTCTCCATTTTAATGATCTTGTATGAAAACGACAGCATTCTCTCCAGAGCTCGATGTTGAAAAGCAAAGAGCCCATACTTTTCTAGAACATTATTTAAATCATTAAAGTCACAAGAATTCACTTTAACTTTCAATAATTTATAAATACATAAATAGAAACAGTTAGCTAGCCTTTGGATGGCTTCTTTTGAAAAATAACAAATTAGTGTAAAAACATAATCAAAATAAGGTAAAATAAAAGTTTTAAAAATTGAATTTTTACAGATGTACAAAGATAGAAAACAGTTTCTTGTTTACCGATAAACATGTTTCCGAAACTAGTTTCATGAAATTTAATCTGTTATCAATGGTAAAGCCCAATAATTTAAAATTATCAACAACTTTAATTGAAACCTCTTTAATTTGAATAAAATCTGGTACTTCAATTTTTTTCTTTGTAAATACCATAAAGAAGGTCTTATCCCAATTTATATCCACCTTATTAAAATAACACCAAGTTTTTAGTTCTTCAATAACCCCACCAGTTTCGCTTATTAATGTGTCCAAATTGTTGCCAGTCTTCGTAAGACTTGTATCATCAGCAAATAACTCTATATAAGCTTTTAGCATACACAAGGGAAGATCATTAATAAAGATTAAAAAAAGAAGTGGGCCTAATACTGAGCCTTGCGGAACCCCAAGTTTTAGTCTAGCTTGTTTGGATAAGAGATTTTTCAAAAGAAGCTTTTGAGACCTCTCATCAAAGTAGTTTGTCATTAAAGCTAGAGAGTTGTTATCAAAACCGTAATGAAATAACTTTAGGAGCAAAAGTAAAGGATCTATTAAATCAAATGCTTTTCTAAAATCAATGAAAAGGGATAACGCAATTAACTTTTCATCAAGTACTTTGTTAATAAAAGACACAAATTCATGTATAGCCGTCTGGCATGAAAACCCAGACCTAAAGCCATGTTGCCCCTTGAAAAATACCTTATTTGACTCAAAATAAGTAACAATTTGTTTGGCTAAAAGCTTTTCAAACATCTTAGCTAAAGGTGAAAGGACTGATGAAGCCCGATAGTTATTCATAACAGACTTATCCCCCCTTGTTTTTATAAAGAGGAGTCACAACCGCTATTTTCCAATCTTCCGGAATTTTCTTCAATTCCAAACAACTATTAAATAGTTTATGAAGAATTGGGATAAATAATTCAGGCATGGCCTTAAAAATTTTTGTATGAATCCCCACATGTCCTGGAGAGCTAGAAGTTGGCAAATCATTTAATGATTCCTCGACATCTTTAAGACTAAAGGATTCAAATGAAAAGCCTGGAGTTATGATCTTATTTTCTCTTTTAAGATCTTTGAATTTTTCAAAGATAAATTTAGCTGATTCGTCTTCTTTAGAAAACGAAGATGATTCAATATTCGTGAAAAAATTATTGAACATCTCAACTTGATCAGCAACTGAAGAAGCTTTGAAGTCACCACTCTGAATTACTTCAGTTATTTCAGGGAAATCATCAAAATTTTTATCGCTTCTCAGTTTAACCGACGACTTGTAGAACTGCCAGAATGTTTTAGAATTCTATAAGTCCTTCGGTGTCTGGTTTTTAAAATACTCCTTAATTTTTTGGCAATTTAATGCTTTGAAATCCCTTCTAGCCTCTTTATAATCAGCCTGAGTTTGCTCATTCTTACTCTCAGAGTAAACGTAAAAACAATAATCACGATATTTCTTCGCAGCTCTTAATTCATCATCAAACCAGGGACAATGATTTTGCTTCTTTGGTTTAAAAATCTTCTCAGGGCAGCATTTTCCAACAGCCTCAATTACCCTGTCTTTTACAAAACCCCATTTATATTCGATATTAGGAATATTACCGATAAACATGTTTCCGAAACTAGTTTCATGAAATTTAATCTGTTATCAATGGTAAAGCCCAATAATTTAAAATTATCAACAACTTTAATTGAAACCTCTTTAATTTGAATAAAATCTGGTAAACTCTATCAAGTTTTATTTAAAATTAGACACAATCTTGAAAAAAACATTGAAAAAGATTTGATGTTGCAAACGAATAAAAATAAAAATAAATGGGTTTTATATTTGCACTGAATTAAAACATTTAAAATTAAATCATACTTACTTTACCTATTAGAATTAGATTCAAATTTTTTATTGCTTTGTCCAACAATTAAGTGGGGAAAAAAGAGTTTTCTACATGAATCTAGGCGGAGCCTATGGCCACCCACCCATCTATCCAGGACCCTCTTATCTAGGAATTTTTACATGAAAAGTTTTTTTGAGATAAAAATTGTTAGGCTTTTTCATAATAATCGATTCCAGAGTAGATACCTCAGGACTGGCGGATGGCTATTGACTCTCCCCAGCCTCGTGTAGAAAAACATTTCTACCACATTGTCTATTGATTTTTTTTTCTAAATATAAAAAAGCTCCTGAGCACAAAATCTCTTAAAATAAAAAGTGTGATAAGATTTTTTGAGCTAAAAATCGATAGGCTATTTTTTATAATTAAAAAAAAGCAACAATAATAATCAATAAACGATTCTCGAGTAGGACCTCAGGACGGGTGAATGACCATTGACTGTACCAAGCCTCGTTTTAAAAAACATTTTTTTTTAATTAGATAGAATGCAATTATTTGCTAGCAGCTTTTTTAATTAGAAACCTTCTTTCAGTTTCAAAATTCCAATGAACATTATTCAATTAAGTTTCAAAGTTATGGAAGGTTTGAGATAAGCTTTCAAATATCGACTGATCCACCCGTCCTGAGCTACCCACTAACTCGTTGAATTGATATTGATGAATATGATTATGCCAATAAAATAAATCCTAACGATTTTTATCTCAAAAAATCTTTTCATGTAAAAATTCTGAGATAAGAGGGTTCCCCTAGTGTTGGGATGCCTTGATCATCGTCAGTCGTCAGTTTTTTGAAATTTTTATTTTGCTTTTTTCACTTGACACTCTCGATTTCTTTACTGAAGGTATGACCAACCTCTTCGTTAATTTGAATTTAGGAACTTTAGTTTATACTTTGATAACTCTATTAGCATTATCCCGTTAAATATATACAGGATCTACAATTCTTAATTGTCAAAACAGAATAATAGTTTTTTATTAGCTTGAGAAATATCTGGGCAATCTTTTCAGTTGAGTTAAGGTCGTGGAATTGGAGCACATCAATTTTTCTTTTAAATTAATTGTTTTAAACAATACAGAAGTTATCATTGATCAAATGCATGCGCAATTTTAAAGATTCCTCGGCGAACTCTGGAAAACCACCTTAAAAAGCTCACTTTTTTGAATTTAAAAAATAAAAATTGGGATATTTTGAAGAAAAATCGGTGTATTATTTACAGCCCTTGACGATGAGATATTATCATCATGAATATTTTTTTGAATTAGATGATATCCAGATTAAAGGATGAGTTTTTAAAATATAAATTTAACTTTAAGAATATCTGAACACTGAGGTTATATAGCATGGCATTCTTTCAGTAAATATTCTTGATCTGATTTTATGGTTTGTCTCAACAATTAAAAAAGTTTTTTACTTTAATTTAGACCAATTGGTCTAAATAACTTCAGACTCTAACGATTAGACTCTCTTTAGTTTATTGGAAAAAATGGAATAACCAGTCCAAGTTTGCAGAGTTCTGACTGCACATTTTGTTTATACTCTTAATATAGTGAGATTTACTTGACTGGAAAGGTCATGTTTTTTAAAGCGGGTTTAGAGTGAACTAAAATCAAGTTTTTTGTGCTTTTAAATTTTTTTATTTTTAACTTTTATTTGTTTTCTAAGAAAAATAAAGAATAAAGAATGAATTACGTTGATTGCAAAATTACCAAATTAACTTTTAAGGAAAATTTTATTATCCTTCCAAAAAAAGGTCATTTCAAAATTGAGTTTGGGAAAGATCAGATCGAAAACGCAACAATAAAAATAGCTTATTCACAAGATGTCACTTTTTATAACGAAAACATACAGTATAACATTTTTAATTCAAAGGTATAATATTTCATCTCGATTGATTTCTATCTTAAAGTTTTTGCGCCGAATAAATGCAGTCCCATACCTTCTCTAAAAAGTTACTCTAAACTTTTTTTTAAGATTTATCCAAGAGATGTCAAAGAAGTTAGACTTTTCGTTGAACTAAAAAGTTTAACTTTTGATTTAATCAACGGTTCGATAGAAATTATCTTTGAAGCAGAAAATTTTCAAATCATCAAAAATCTGATTAACAATTCCTTTCTTAACGGTTTATTAATAATTTTAAATTTTTTTATTATTTCATTTTGGCTTTATTTAATAATTTTTTTAGGGGATCTTGATTTTCAAAAAAGAACTGTAAAGAGATTTACAAGACGCAACCGAAAGAGAACTCAAAATTGAAACCAAATAACAAAAAAGAAACGTAAAGTCATTTAATAAAATCTTTCTTTCAATGAAATCAAGAGCCCTTTTTTTTTAATTTGATCTCGATGAATAAGAATGTTTGCATTTGATTTAAGATCTAACTGGATCTCAGAACTCCAAATGAAAATTCTCATAAATATTGATGTAGTCATTTGGAACGGAACACTTCAGACCGTTCTTTTTTTTGTAACCTCCCTGGAACAGAACGTTACAATTTTCCAAAATCCACTGTTGATCCATTATTCGCCTGAAAATGACCCTTTAAGTGACACATGTCCAAACCCCTTTTTATTCCAGCTTATTTCTATTATTTCCCGACTAACTATTTTTCAAATTATTTTTATCAAAATTCGCTGTTTTTGTTTTAAATTGAAAACATAACACCAATAGACAAAAATTTTTGATTCATAGAAATTAAAATTGGGTGAGGGTCTTACTTTTTAAAAACTGAAATAAATTATTTATTTTCTTCAAAATGAAAAAAAGTGAAATAAATTTTTTTTTTTCGCCATATTTTGAGAATGATTGTCGATGTTTTCTTATCTTTTCTACTTTTTATTTTGCAAAATAAAAGTACGATATCACAGATAGTTTTTTTTTTTGTTATGAATATTTTTTTTTCTGTAAAAATTTGTTAGTCAATAGTTCAAAATATTATTGGAGAGTTACTTTTAAAATAGTAAAAATTTGTTCAAAGTTAACCTGTTTACCACTGATTCCCTACTGTTTAAATTTTTTTTTCGTTTCGAATTTGTTTTTTGACGATTTTTGGATATTATATTTGTTTTTGTTATTTTTCTTAATTTGTTTATCGTTTCCATATTTTTTTTTTTTTTTTTCTAACATCAAATTTCTCAAAAAAGTCATTAAAGGTTAGTCATTTAAATCGAATACTGTTAATTGTTTTTCAAATTTGTCTCTCATTTCGATCAAATATTATTTGTTTTACTGTCGTTTCAATTTGTCACCAAATCGCACATTCAATTAAAGACTGTCTAAAGGCAAAAGAAATTCCAATAAAAATAAATTCTAATAAACGGTATTTTTTATTCATTTTTAATTATTTGTTTTTAAATTATTCTTTATAAGATGAATCGATGATGATGTTTTTAGCATGTTAAAATCCTAATTATAAATCGGAGTAATAAATTTTCGCTACGAAAAAATAAATTATCAATGGTTCACCATTTTAACATTTAACATAAATAGTTGTTTTTGTCGATTGTTTCAAAAAATTTTTTTCGTTCGAAATTTTAATCGTAAAACTTGGTCCCCTCACATCACCACTAATCCTCACGAAAGGAATAAACCATTAATTCAATTAAAGTTCGAAACTTTTTCCGAAGATTTTTAATTTCCTTCTCTTTAATCATTCCATAATAACTAAATCCTCGAATCTCTGAATAATCGTAGTCTGTTTAATGTCTTATTTAAATTAATCGAAGAGAAAATTACTACTCTCTAAATAAATTTGTAAACTATCGGTTTCCTTAGAGATTATACATGGATTTTATTTAATCATTGTTGATAATAAAAAAACAAATTCAACACAACAAAATTTTTCCGGCTATTTAATGTATGTTTTGTTTAAGATATGATTCAGTGTATGAACGATCCAAAATCCTAACAAACAGATCAATAGAAGAACTAAGAATGTTGATGACAAATGAGAATTTTGGATTTTTTGCGCGATTAAGTTGTGATGGAAAAGAGAGGTTGCTTAAAATTAGAAATTTCATTTTTAAAAGTTTAAAATTTATTTTATTTTTTAGAATGATCAAGCTTATACAAGACAATCAACAATTCACTTATTTTGAGCTTAACAGCTATTTACAGTACATAAAAAAACAAACTTTTTGAAAATTTTTTATATTAATTGTTCAAAATAACCAGTCAAATGTACTTATAATATAATAATAAGGTATTGGGTAGGTATGAGTTAACCGAAAAAACAGGTTTTGAGTTCGTGAATTGTATGGGTAACCGAGAAATTTTGGATTTAAGATGTGGTTCTGGGTTGGGTAACCTATAAACACTGGGTACATATACCCAAAACCCAATAAAACCCAATTTCTGTAAAAATAAAAATCTAAAAGTCTATTAAATTCCCAAATTTTTCTGGTAACCCAACCCGGACCCACATCTGAAATCAAAAATTTCTTGGTTATCCCTAACCTCCCTGAACCCAAAACCTGACCTGAATTTTGATGGTAACCTTTACCCACCTAATACCCGAAATTATTGGGTACATATGTCTAAAAATAATCTTTTTCAGCCTCGCAATTTCGTTAAAAGAATTTAAAATAAAATACTTTTTATAAAATTTGTTTATTTTTTCAAAGCTAAAAAATTTCTGGTCTTTTTAAGTTGTGCACAAAAATGTAATGGAGAATAAGTTCTTCTACTGCTTCAGCAGTTGTTCGTGATCTCGATCTAGTCTGATCCTTGATTATACGTGATGATGGATGGTGGTGAACCATCAATTCTTCAAGAATATCACTTTGACTTATTGAAAATCCATTTAAATTTGTAAGAGATTCCATCGGAAGAGAGCATGTCTCATTACATTCTGAGCAAGGCTTTTTTGTAGCTGTCAATTTTGAGTTACAAAATGGAGGCTTTATCTTTTTCACTGAATTTGAACTTGTATCTTGATCAATGCTTTGATTTAGAGAAAAAAATTCTAGCATTCTCGAATCGCTCTGTCTGTTATTTTGAAAAAGATTTTGCTTTATTTTATTTAGAGCACAATTCACTCGGTACTGTTTCAGGTGTAAATTTAGTACATTAATGTTAACTGTTTTGAGCGATTCTTCTGGTACCACTTCGTAGGCAGAATGGTCAATATCTCCTTGCCTGTAACTTCTGAGTTTCAGTTCCAAAAAATTTTCTTCATCAGAAAGAACTGATGTTACCAATTTAAAATCATTATCTATGGTCCGGTAATTGTAAAAACTTTCAATATTCTGAATATCCACTATATTATTAGATGAGAAATTGTTTGAGTAAAACGAATCTGTTTCATAATCGAGTGCAAAAGCTATTGTATTTACATCTTTTCCAGCTTAAAAACAAATTATAAAAAAATCGATAAATTGACAAAGTTTGCGATTCCGTCTTAATGGTATATCGTAAAAATGATATGACTTTTTTTACTAAACACCAGGAGACTCACGGTTTTAGTTTGAAAAATATTTTAAATCTTACAATTTTCATTTGCTCTTAATTGACCATTGTTTATTGCATTAACAATGTCCTGAGTTGATATTAGGCGTTTTTTTAGTGATTCAGTTGAAACAAATCGAGTAACACAAGAAAAATGAGCATCTCTTGAATTTTTGCCATGTTTTTCACAGAAATAATTTAAATTAACTTAAAGAAAAAAACTTTTTTAACCTTGACGATAGATACTGAAAATTCAAGCATTATTTCAGATAATAGGCAAACTTCTAGCTATTAATTAAAGTGAAATAAAATAGTAAGTACAAAATTAGATAATGCATCAATCATAAACTCATATTATGGTAAACATCATCTGGAAATACATGAGTATTTTCAGTAAAGTTATTAATTAGTCCTAATTAAAAACTTTTTATCTTACCATTTATTTTATGCTGAGCCAAATCTTTTAAAAGATAACCGACAACTTCACAGTTTCTGAAATGCTTTCCACAATCCATCCAAATTATGTATTTCTTTTGATCAAGTTTTTTAAAAAACTCTTGGTTTCTTAGAATTCTAAAGCCTCTCACAACTGCTCGAGCGTCCTCACTTAAATCAGAAGAGATGATATTAAAATTGGTCAACTTTATTTCTTTAGCACCATTTAGATAATAAATCCCAAAACCTTTAAAAAAAAATCAAGTAAATTAAGATTGTAATCCGAAAATTTTTTGTCTTTTTACCCAAGCAACTTCTGCTGATTTGAGAGTAGTATTCGGTATTTACTTGTCTCGGACTCATTCCTATAATTATTTTTTGCTTGAAATCAACCTCAATTAAAATTTTTTCTTCTAGCTCATGACTGTTTTTACGATGCTTGTTATATACTGTACGTTGGCATCGAGCGATATTTTTATGAAATAAAATAGCCTCATAATCTTTTAAGTCAATTAAAAGTTCTCGTACTTTGTCAATTCTGTTTTGGTTGAAAGCATTTGTTTGTTCGTTTGAATTCGATAAGAGCTGTTTAAACTCTTTGCCTTTTGACTCCAACTCAGCTATTATTTCTCTTATATTTTGAATCGAGTCATGCTCGATATTGAAATTTGTCAACTCTTTCAAAATCGAGGATTTCATAGTATTTCCTTTTTCACAGTAGTCACATATATCTGTTATCCTGCAAGGATTTTTGAATTCGCCGCTAATATTTGTGTACTTATAAAAGGTTGATCTTGATATTTCTGTACAGAAAGGAAATTTTTTGTAGAGCTCGAAAACATTATCTTCTAAATATCGTGCATTTTGTATTTCTCCAAAATTAGCGTCGTTTCGATCCTTGTTGATTACGAGTCTGTTCGAGGCAATATTTGAATGTTCTTTTAAAAAGCTACTTATTGAGTTTCTTAAATCAGAAGGTATTGGTTTGGCACCACCTTCAAAAAAATATTTTATTAGGTTTAAATATCAAAATAATGATTCTGTAGATAAAAAGCATCAAGTAATGTTTTTTGTTCAATCGTTAGGGTAACTTGGTCAATCAAAAATTATCAAAAAGTCTTTTTGAAGGAA
This sequence comes from Brachionus rubens, assembly GCA_022207745.1. Classification (NCBI taxonomy): domain Eukaryota; kingdom Metazoa; phylum Rotifera; class Eurotatoria; order Ploima; family Brachionidae; genus Brachionus; species Brachionus rubens. The sequence continues at coordinate 437,564 of JAJVHD010000006.1, forward strand.
TGGTACAATCAATACCATTTTTTAAGATGTAGATGGAATGCAGATATCTATTTCACGGGCTAGACTCTTTTCGTTGAATCTAACAAAAGTTTTAACTCGTCAAACTAAACAATCCTTTTGTATCGCAATAACAACTCAAGTGAGTATAGGATTATTAGATTCGAGTGATCATAGAATTTTAAAACATTAAAAACGGAAGCTCATTATAAAAATTTTCTAAAAAGTGTATATGATACTGTAACCAAATTCGAACAAAGTATCGACTTGAGAAATTTTTTAAATTGTTCAATTTTTTAGAAAATTTTAAAATTTCAAAAAGTATTAATTTCTTCTTAATTTGTTTACCTTTATTTCGCTCACTTGAATCAGAACATGTTTGCCAGAGATGTCTCGAAATAGGATAGCCCAACTTTCTTATTTCAGAATATTTTGAAAAAGAAAATGTCATTGGTCTGACAAAATTGTGTCTTTTTTTCAAATTCATTGTCTTATAGAATCCAACCAGTTGTTGTAAGGCATGTTTGTGTTCTTTTGGAGCAATTCTTTCTTTTTCTTTTTTGGACAGGACATCTTTTTTTAACACAAAGAATTGAAAGACTTTTTGCATGTATGTGATGAAATGATAAAAGTAAAGTTATTCTTCAAATTATACTTTTCTAATTTTAAAAGCAATTAGATACCCCAAAAAGTTGTAGGTTGAAAGAGGTGAAAAATTTTTTTTTCAAATATTTTTCAGCTATTTATTTAACTTCATTTTAACACATTTCTCAAAAATAATTCTCAAGCAAACCTTTTAGCATTTCAACCAAATCGTTTCCAGAAAACAAGTTCAAAACAACCCTAATTTGTTCTTTTAACCGGTTAACGTACCATGAGGTTTTGTTAGATCCGGTCTTACGAAACCGTGTCGACCATTTTTTCATTGTCTTTAGTCTTTCATTTGTAACAAGTTCAAAAATTCTCTCTAAAGCTGTTTTGTTCACCATTTTTTTAAGTTTTTCAAATAAATCAAAGAGGGGTTTTAGTTAGATTTGGCTTTAATTCAAAATGAAATATCAGTGTTACGTAATAGCTTCAATCCTTATTTAAAATAAAAAATTATAAGCTCTGATAGATTCAAGTAAATTCACTGTTTTTTTTAATGTGTAGTTTTTTTTGTTTTTGAGACTTCTTTTAAAATAAAAATGAAATTTGGACTGTTGCGTAATCTATTTTATTTTTCAAAATTCGTTTCAAATAAAAAGAGAAAGAAAAAGATTTCATTCAAGTTTAAAAATTAAAATATGGAAGTAGCAATCTTGTCATGTTTGATGTTCATTTTTTTTTTTTTTTCGTTTTGTTTGTGATCCTTATGGATAGGTTTGAGAAACCGGATTTTAGAGCTAAAGCATCCGGATTAATATCAAAAGTTTTTGGTAACACAACGAATCATACGCTAATTACAATGATGAATGAACACACTCAAATTTTTTCAGCAACAATTTCTTCTTTTTTTGTTTCAGTTTTAGCAAACCTCCCGGTAAAACTTTAAAATTTGTCAAAATTTTTACGAAAATACTAATTTTATTATTTTAAGAGATTAATAAGAGAGCCAAGGGGTGTTGTTTTTGCTGCTGTCACAGCTGGTGTTATTGGATTGTTGAAATATAAGTTTCAACTTCTCGATTTTGGTTTTTTCAAATCAAAGAATATTTCTGCTATTGAGTAAAAGAAGCTCCTATTTCAAACAACATAATGTTTCATTGAATTCTTAAGACAATAAATTTTTTGTTAACTACTTTTTGTGAATAAAGCATTTAATTTGAGATTTTTTTTTAAATTGTACTTTTCCAATCTCCAAAAAAATGGACTTTTACGAGCTCCTATTTAAAAGCAAAAATTTTCAAAAAATGATTTTTAAAAATTAAAGATAGGATTTTTTTTACCAAATTTAGTCAAACAAAAAAAATTATCAATTTTCTTGTACAACCAAGCCTAAAATTTCTTGATTTTTAAATTGATCATAAACTAAGTATTCATCTTAAACGGATTTTTTTATTAAACCTCAAACTAGTGTTATCAAGCAGTCTCGTTGCCAATTAATTTAATATTTTCAGAGCACTAGACATTCATTAATGTAAGCTAAAGTTTTATTTAAATCCGTTTTTGTCTGGTCAAAACACTTGTTTTTTTATTTTAACTTGAATAAGCCTCGAGAAAAGCCTTTGAAAATAATATTAAGTTTAATAAATTTGAACGGAACTGTTATTTAACATGAAAATCACGTAATTAAATCGAATGGAAATCGAGGAAAATGCTCTTTGCCAACCTGAGATTCTATACCCCAAAAACTGGTTGACGTAATAGCCTCTTTTTACAAAAATTCTGAGGCTGCCGTGTTTGTCGACGGAAAATCATCCGAAAAATTCAAAATTAGCACAGGTGTTCTACAAGGTGACGTCATTGCTCTATATATCTTCAGAATAGTAATTGACTTCGTAATGCATAAAACACAAGATAATTTTGGTTTCAAATATAAGAATTACTCGTGTAAGCGATACCCGGACAGAGTTATAAACGATCTTGATTACGCTGATGACATAGCACTACTCGAGTTATCAATTGAAAGAGCCACTCTGCAATTAAATCGAGTTAAAGTTGAAGCAGATGAAGTAGGTCTGATAATTAACACAAAAAAAACGGAAAGCATGACCTTTAATATACCAGGAAATCAGGGTAAGATTTTGCATGTTGGAGGAATTAAAGCAATAAGAACCGCAAAGGCTTGATATGGGCGGCTTAAAGGAAGCAAGATAAGATCTGGTGAGCGAAGCATATTCCTCCCACTTTAAAAGGAAAAATCTTCAATGCCTTCGTTGTTTTAGCTTTACTGTATGATTGTGAAGCATGGATTGTATCAAAAGATCTAATGGGTAAAATCTAGCTTTGGTCCAACAGAATGTGGCTGGGTATCAGGCCAATGGATAAAGTAAGACTCGAAATCATCAACAACAATGTGAACCAAAGACCTCTAGCGGAGTCAATGAGACGAAGAAAATTATCGTGAGTTGGTCATGAACATGAACCAGCGAAAATATTTGGCGTTTATGAACAGGAAACAGGGCTGGGTATTTTTAAGCGAGGTCGGAAAACAACCAGTTATTTTAAGTTAATTTTTGATCTAATATTTCGATCAGAGAGCGAAGTAGTACAGTCAGAATTAGTGAGTCTTGCAAATCCACGTGATCAATGGAGAGTCGCCGTTTGTTGTAAAACAACAATCGAATAAAGAAGAAGAAGAAGAAATCAAATAAGTTTTAACAAATTTATTCAAAAAAAATTTTAACTAGAAAGTAGATCAAATCAAAAAAAAAGAAAAATGTCAAACTAATTATAGTCCAAAAATAGATTCTTTCAACACCTTGAGGATCTTAAAAAAGAATTTTAGAATTTTTTTTTTTTTAAATTTCAAAAAGCTTACCGAACGATAAATTTACGTCCCATAATAAATTAGCGGTAACATTGCCAAATGAGCTAATTGTTGCAACTCTCAATCTCATTTGTTCTTCTTGAAGCCTTTGTATCTCTAGTCTCAAAATATTGAAATCGTGAATACGATATTCGTTATTATTATCCTCATCATTTTGGACCATTTCAAGCTGATTCACATCATAATTTCGTCTTCTAGTTCTAACATTGCGTGTTGCGACAAGACTCATTTTTGAAAAGAAATTTAACGATTTGTTTTTTAAGTTAGAAGTAAAAATGAAACAACTGAAAACCAATCTAATATTGCAACACGCTTAAAATGCATTTTCTTGCAAAAGGATAAGGTCATTTAAATATAAATTTTATGGCTCTCGTTTTTCATAAATTATGTTGTTTGTTTAATTTAAAGTTTTAAAGCATGCAAAGATTAGATTCGTTTGACTCAGGGATTTTTTTTGAAGCGGATAATCCTTTATTCATGGCTTTGGACTAAGAAAACAAAAATATTTTTGAATGGATCGATACTGTACATAGTAGTCTATCAAATCACAATAGAAAAATTTCACCAAAATTCCTTTCAAAAAATTCTTCAAAAACAGCGGGCAAAAAGAAAAAAATCAGATGTCCGAAGAAGAATAAAACAAATCATGAAAAAAACCAAGTCAAACCAAGTTTAATGAATACGAATTTTGATTCAAATTCTGCAACGAAGAAGAAATACAATTTTTTGCTCATTTTGTTTCGCTTAAAAGAAATCTTACCCAACTTTTTACTTCAGTTTCTTTTAATCCTAATTTTTTTTTTTTTCAACAAGATATTGTTAAAAGTGTTGAAAAACTTGTCAATAAATATTTTTAACAGAAGCAAAAGTTTTATTTTCTTTCTATCACTTAAGTTTTAAACCGAACCGAACATTTACCAATTGTGTAGTTATTTTTAATGTAAGGAAGTCTGGAATTAAGTAACTCAAACAGAAGAGTATTTATGTTTCAATAATGACCGTTCGAAGAGTTTCTGGAACTTGATTAAGTTACCGTCTTTATAAAAGTTCAAGAGTTTTCTCATTATTTTAATCAATGGTAAAAAACATTTTTGAACGGTCTTGAGTTTTCGATCTTTACTTATGTTTGATTCTAGAAAGACTTTAAATGTAGAATTGAAACTTTGTCATTTTATTCAGGTTTGACAAATAGTCTTGATTAGATAGATTATCAATGATCAGAAATTTAAATTCAAATGAGTAAGACCAAATCTGTTTTTTAAAAACGGGATCATCTTTTTATGTTGCTTTTACTGCATTTGTACCGAATTTTTACCTTTTGCGGTACGAACCGTATCCGTAGCGTTACGTACGATAGCCTTTGCTTAATATAGGTGAGGCCGTGGATTAAATGAAAATTTATAAAAACGGATTTAAGTGTCATTTTTAATGACAAAAATTGTCATGTTTAACATATATTTTTTATAAAAAAAAAATGTTTTATCCATTCCAGACACTCACCGTACTGTAGCGTACAAAAAATAATTGTTTTTTTCACTTAATTAATAAGAAAATCAAATGTAGGTAGGTGAGGTTAGTACGATGAGTACGGTGAGTTCAATACCGTGAAAACGCTACGGTACAGTATCGGTATAGGTTTATTTAAGGAGATTTAGTGCTCAGGAGCTTTTAAAAACTCTTGATATTTACCATTTATCCAATTTTATTTTAATATTTAGAAAAAAAAATCAATAGACAATGTGGTAGAAATGTTTTTCTACACGAGGCTGGGGAGAGTCAATAGCCATCCGCCAGTCCTGAGTAGCTACTCTGGAATCGATTATTATGAAAAAGCCTAACAATTTTTATCTCAAAAAAACTTTTCATGTAAAAATTCCTAGATAAGAGGGTCCTGGATAGATGGGTGGGTGGCCATAGGCTCCGCCTAGATTCATGTAGAAAACTCTTTTTTCCCCACTTAATTGTTGGACAAAGCAATAAAAAATTTGAATCTAATTCTAATAGGTAAAGTAAGTATGATTTAATTTTAAATGTTTTAATTCAGTGCAAATATAAAACCCATTTATTTTTATTTTTATTCGTTTGCAACATCAAATCTTTTTCAATGTTTTTTTCAAGATTGTGTCTAATTTTAAATAAAACTTGATAGAGTTTACCATCTGGTACTTCAATTTTTTTCTTTGTAAATACCATAAAGAAGGTCTTATCCCAATTTATATCCACCTTATTAAAATAACACCAAGTTTTTAGTTCTTCAATAACCCCACCAGTTTCGCTTATTAATGTGTCCAAATTGTTGCCAGTCTTCGTAAGACTTGTATCATCAGCAAATAACTCTATATAAGCTTTTAGCATACACAAGGGAAGATCATTAATAAAGATTAAAAAAAGAAGTGGGCCTAATACTGAGCCTTGCGGAACCCGAAGTTTTAGTCTAGCTTGTTTGGATAAGAGATTTTTCAAAAGAAGCTTTTGAGACCTCTCATCAAAGTAGTTTGTCATTAAAGCTAGAGAGTTGTTATCAAAACCGTAATGAAATAACTTTAGGAGCAAAAGTAAAGGATCTATTAAATCAAATGCTTTTCTAAAATCAATGAAAAGGGATAACGCAATTAACTTTTCATCAAGTACTTTGTTAATAAAAGACACAAATTCATGTATAGCCGTCTGGCATGAAAACCCAGACCTAAAGCCATGTTGCCCCTTGAAAAATACCTTATTTGACTCAAAATAAGTAACAATTTGTTTGGCTAAAAGCTTTTCAAACATCTTAGCTAAAGGTGAAAGGACTGATATTGCCCGATAGTTATTCATAACAGACTTATCCCCCTTGTTTTTATAAAGAGGAGTCACAACCGCTATTTTCCAATCTTCCGGAATTTTCTTCAATTCCAAACAACTATTAAATAGTTTATGAAGAATTGGGATAAATAATTCAGGCATGGCCTTAAAAATTTTTGTATGAATCCCCACATGTCCTGGAGAGCTAGAAGTTGGCAAATCATTTAATGATTCCTCGACATCTTTAAGACTAAAGGATTCAAATGAAAAGCCTGGAGTTATGATCTTATTTTCTCTTTTAAGATCTTTGAATTTTTCAAAGATAAATTTAGCTGATTCGTCTTCTTTAGAAAACGAAGATGATTCAATATTCGTGAAAAAATTATTGAACATCTCAACTTGATCAGCAACTGAAGAAGCTTTGAAGTCACCACTCTGAATTACTTCAGTTATTTCAGGGAAATCATCAAAATTTTTATCGCTTCTCAGTTTAACCGACGACTTGTAGAACTGCCAGAATTTTTTAGAATTTTTTAAGTCCTTCGGTGTCTGGTTTTTAAAATACTCCTTAATTTTTTGGCAATTTAATGCTTTGAAATCCCTTCTAGCCTCTTTATAATCAGCCTGAGTTTGCTCATTCTTACTCTCAGAGTAAACGTAAAAACAATAATCACGATATTTCTTCGCAGCTCTTAATTCATCATCAAACCAGGGACAATGATTTTGCTTCTTTGGTTTAAAAATCTTCTCAGGGCAGCATTTTTCAACAGCCTCAATTACCCTGTCTTTTACAAAACCCCATTTATATTCGATATTAGGAAACTTATCAATAATGCTAAAGTCAATAGATGAAATACAAGTCTTAACCTTTTCTAGATTCTTTTCAGAGTAAACTCTGGTTGGGATAATAGTCATAATTTTCTTTTCAACCAATAAATCAAAAGAAGCTACCAGGAATTTATGATCGCTATACGGACAACCTATAACCTTTGAAACAGGGTCTAGATCATCTGGATATAAAACATGATCTATTCTACTTAATTTAACCCCAATATCCCCACTTTTATTATTCTTAATTCCAATCCTGGTTGGATCTTTTGTGACTGTTTTCAAACTAAAGTTCTCCAAAAAATTTGAAAACATAGGATCTCCAGAAGTTGGATCCAAATTAAGGTCACCTATAATCAAAAAACGATCATTAGTATTGATTGAAAAAATAAAATGCTCAAGAAAATCAAGAAAATCTTTGTTTCTCAACGATGGTGGTTTATAGCAACAAAGAACATTAATTTGTTGTCCCTTTGCCATAAGAGCCACAGAGATCCCCTCAAAATTCAATGAAATTTCGGTCTTAATAACCCTTATATTCTTTTTGACCAAGATAATTACTCCCCCTCCATCCCTGAGCCTATCTCTTCTGAGAACTGTATAGTTTGGATGTGAAAAAAAACTATTCGGGATGGAGTCATCAAGCTTCGTCGCATTAATTGAAATTAAATCATAGAGACCTAAAGAAACCACTTCAAGTAATTCATTCTTTTTTAGAAAAAGGGAATTTACGTTTAAATGTAGAATCAAAAATCCTGAATTTCTAGCCCCAAAATCTTTTAGATCTTCCAAATAGTTCGGAAAATTTGGAGTATTTTTTCTCTGGGTAAAATAATCATCTTCAAAATTGAAAACTAAAGGAAGGTGTAGGATCAATATTCACCCAGTCGATTCTTCTAGTGGTCTTCTTTTCCTTAATTTTAAACTTATTTTGGCCTAAAGTACCACTTTTTGGCAAATGTTTTTTAAACCATGCCTGACTTACATAAGACTTAGAGCAGTCAGGACATATAAAAGATTCCTTACTTGGCTTAACCATCGTTACAAAATTAAATTTAATTACAGATAATTTACAATATTTATTTACAATTAAATAACAAAACCAAAAAAAAAATTTTAAAAAAAATTAAAAATGGAAATTTACAATTTTTTAAAGACAAAAATTAAATTTATACCTCAATCATAATTTGAGCAAATTATGATAAATCTGAAGCACACTTGAAACTGAAAATTGAAACTTGTTTTGAATGAAATCGATCTCTAAATTATGGAAATCTTTTTTGTCGGCCGTACACCATAAACAAGGATGATTCGAAGAAGCACTGTATAATCCCAACACAATCGCCGTTACTTTCCAATCGCTACAAAAAATATATTGGATTTCATACGTCTTTTCGCGGTATTCAATCTCTTTTATCTCATTCAATTCTGAAACAAGATAAGAGATAGGCTCTTGTAGATCTTCATAATCTTCTTGTAGATTTGATAATCCGAGTGTGTAGTTTCCAGTAGAAGTTTATGCTCTATCCCCTTCATTTAAAATTGTAAATGTAAAGTTGATGAGATTGTAATTGCGGCCAATTTGTGTGCCGTCTGCTGACAACTTAACTCGAAAAGGGCCTCTAAACTCGTCTAAATCGTTTTGATTGTTCAAAAAACTGATTAGCTGAAATCGAATACGTTCTTTGACGTTTCCAAATCTTGCATTGGTAATATTCTCGTAGAGTTTGTATTTGCTGTTAATGTTTAATCTAAGTTGTTTGAGACTGTAAAGACTTGGCAAAGGCAAAACAAATTATTGTACCAGTGATTGATAAACGAAATCGGATATACAATATCTGTCTTTGAAATACAGAACTTTTTTGGCGATATTGTCTTGGATGAGTGCATTTATGTTGATGTTGAAACAATTTTTGAAATCAAGATTAGAGTTCTCGGCGTAAACGATATTTACAGTGTGAAGTCTCAGTCCGATGTGTGAAATTTTGTCATCAAAGATTGTCAATGCATCTTCTAATTTGTCTTTGATTCAAGTCTTTTGTTTGATACTATAATTTTCATAAGCTTTGTCTTGGTTATAGAAGTTTAGACTGCAAACTCATCTGGACGAGTTTTCTTCGAATCTTTTTAGTTTTTTTTTCAAGTCGACAATCTGCTTATTTTTAATTTTTAACTCTTCTTTTAGATTTAAAATTATTTGAGCAAAAACGTTTTCAGTCATATCAAAAATGGTTAACACGAGAAACAATGGTGTTTTTAGACCTGGTCAATATAGGCAATTTAATTTAGTAAAATATCAAATGGTTCCCAAAAAAAGTTTGGTAAGAGAGCATCAAACAACTCGTGTACATCGACACGCGAATTCAAAGAAGTTCAAAAGCGAATCAATTATCAAATCGTAAATATTCTTAAGCCAAAAAAAAGAAATTTTCCGATAGAGACAAGTTTTTTTTTTCAAGTTTCAACGTTAATCAACAGGCTTGTACCCTTGTCTAGAATATAGACTGATTAACTCTCCATTTATTTAATAAAGATAAAATTTTTTTAAAATACCGTATTGTCTTGAACTCAGTGACCGCATTAAAATCCGAAATTTCGGTTTTTAATGCACGCATTAAACATGTAAAAACGAATATTTTTATTATTTGATTAATGCGGCATCATTACCTAACTCCTTGATTTCAAAAGCAGCTCCAAATCTTGAAAATTTGAAAATTAATGCGGGAATAAAGATTGAAAAAAAGCACATTATTACGCATTATTTTTTAATATTTTTAATATTTTTTACCCGATGAATTGCTTACTAACCTTTAATTACTAAGGTTTTACAATGATTTCAATCAAAAAATTTAATTGAAAATATTGTTGTCTATTAAGAAAAATGATGATTTTCTCAAGTTTAAATGCCGCATTAAACTCAACTAAATTCAACTGAATTCTACTTTTAATGCGGCATTTAAAAATAATAAAAAATAATCGTTTTTACATAGTTACTGCGGCATTAAAAACCAAAAAGTTAGGTTTTAATGCAATGCCACTAATTACAAGGCAATACGGTAAAATAAAATTAAATCAATTTTCATAATATCAAAATAAAAAATAAATTTTAAAAATTAAATTAAGTTTATCAAAAATTTTTAAAGCATCATTGAAAATTAGGTTGATGTTGTTGAATATTGACAATTTAAAGGTGCTAAATTTGAGGACTATTCTGTTAACAAGAAATTTGTTAGCCAATTTTGTGTACACATAACCAAATGTGTTTTCACCACTTTTTGTTTTCGATTTCTGCACCATAAAATCACTTTTGTTTCTTAAGTCGTACTCAATTTTACGCGACTCATTTGTGACTAATTGTTCTTTGAGCTGAATAGGTGAGTTCTCCATTTTAATGATCTTGTATGAAAACGACAGCATTCTCTCCAGAGCTCGATGTTGAAAAGCAAAGAGCCCATACTTTTCTAGAACATTATTTAAATCATTAAAGTCACAAGAATTCACTTTAACTTTCAATAATTTATAAATACATAAATAGAAACAGTTAGCTAGCCTTTGGATGGCTTCTTTTGAAAAATAACAAATTAGTGTAAAAACATAATCAAAATAAGGTAAAATAAAAGTTTTAAAAAATTGAATTTTTACAGATGTACAAAGATAGAAAACAGTTTCTTGTTCACCGATAAACATGTTTCCGAAACTAGTTTCATGAAATTTAATCTGTTATCAATGGTAAAGCCCAATAATTTAAAATTATCAACAACTTTAATTGAAACCTCTTTAATTTGAATAAAATCTGGTACTTCAATTTTTTTCTTTGTAAATACCATAAAGAGGCTTTGTGAATTATTAGTACAAAAAACATTTTACAAAAATATAATTTGAAAAATATTATTAAGCGAGATAGTATCAAAGTTTCTAAAATTATGATCTTGTGATACACGACGTGTATCACAAGATCATAAAAAAATTCAGACTATTCAGATAAAAGAAGATCTATTTATCGATTATTGAAAATATCAAAGCTGTATGTTAAGTTAATTTTGCAAAAAAATTTTATAATAAAAATTTCAACAGAAATACACAATAATTTTTAAACCCGTAAAACCTTGCAAATTACCCAATGATCTTCTCAATAAAAAATGGTAGGGTACTAGATAAACGAATAGTTTTTTAACAACTGTTTAAAAAAAATAGAATTACTGATTAAATGGGGTTAAAAATAAAAAAAATGGATATGACTGGGCTTATATTGATTTAATTTTATTTTTTGTTCGATAAAAAATGAAAAAAATTATTCTGTTTTTAGATTCGTCAACACTTTGGTCCATAGCAGTAATGCCTATGTCGTCTAATGTTATTTCATCACCAAAATCATTATCTCTGGCTTATATCATCTGTTTACGCGTAAATAATTCAATTGATCGGTATCATTTGGGAAAATTTTGATTTAACTGCTATACAAAATTCATTCGACCAAGCTGGGATTATGTGGCAAATTGTAGTTTTTTTCAATTCGCTCTATTCGCTCGATTCAATTAGATTTTAACAACCTTAATTTTTGAATTTTTCAATATGTTAACTCAATAATTTGACAGTGTATATTTTTTTTCTCTTGTTATTTGAATTAAGCAAATCGAGCGAATAGAAAAATACTTCAATTTGCCACGTAAACCCAGCTTGGTCGAATGATTATTGTATAACCGTTAAGTTTCCCAAATGATACTGATCCATTGAATTATTTACGCGTAAACAGGTGATATTAGCCATTTAATCCAAAAATTTCGATACAAAGCTTTCAAAAGTAAAACCATGCTTTATCTGCTGGCTGTAAAAAACTTGTTATTCTTTCGGAAAAAATGTAATATCGATGTTTTCTGCCGCTAGCTAATTACTGACCAGCTGTAAATTAAGAAAATAAATTTTAAGAATAAAATGCGATTAAACACAATTAGATGTAAAATTGTATTTTCGTCTGGAAAAGACTCAGATACACCACCAAGCCTTTGCCTAAATGACACAGAACTACAAGTCGTAGAATCGTATCGATACCTAGGTATCTAAATTAACAACAGACTTGACTGGGGTCAGCAACGTGAGCATATCGAAAAGAACACGAGTCACATGCCATTCTTGATAAAACCACTCAAACGGCTTTGATTTAGTAAAGAAATTTTGGTGACTGTCTATAAAAGTTTAGTGATAAGCCACCTTGATTACAACAGCCCGGTTCTTTCTATGGCAAGTAAAGGAATCAAAACAGAAATTGGTGATCTACAGAAGCGAATCCTGAGAATCATAGGTATCAATAAAAACGATGCACTTAACAAATAAAAAAAAGTATCCGAATCCTAAGAGATAACGAAAGCAACAAAAATTTATTTAATTTTGCAAAAGCAACGAAAGAAAATAACGCAGAATTAGAGGCTTTGAAAAAGTCGATTAAGCCTAAAACACCAGTTTTGGTAAATATTTTGAAGCAAAGATTGGTATAAAAACACATATGAGATCATGCCATGTCACAAGGGTATGTGAAGTTTTTTTCAATTCACTCATTTCAATTCAGTTAAACTTGAAATGCAGAGTTTTGGTTGTAGCAAATGGATTTATCTCTTCTAGAAGAAAAGCTATTCAAGTTTGAGTGAATTGAAAAAAACTTCACAGCCCCGTGTCACAAAAATAAAATCCTTACAATTGCCCAAAAAAACAAACAAAACATAATTTATTTTATTTTTTTTTTTTTTAATTTTAATTGTGCCATTTTATATAAATTAAATAAACTATAAACAATATAAACTAAAAACGTGTATAGTGATTATGATAATTTTTAAATTTTTTCGACAATAAGAAATTCCAAACTGAAAATTTTTTAATTTTTAGAAAGTTTTCAAATTTTCCGAATTAATATGCCCATGACGATTTTGATGGCCAAAAAAACATAACCTATAATTTTCTTCTGCTTTTAATCTTAAAGTTTAACTCATCTGCAAAACATTTTATTTAGGTTATGAAATCAAACCGTTAAAGAGATTTTTGAAAATCCAAATCGTCACTTTTTTAAAGCTCAAAAATTTGAACTTTCCTATCAATCGGAAAGTCTAGTAAATTACATTTTCGCTAGAAACTTGTTACTGTTTTAGTATTGCAGATCAGTATTTGATCATTCTTATTGAAAAGTTTACCAAACTTTCCTTAAGATAGGAAAGTTTGAGCTTTAAAACGGTGACGCTTTGAATCTCGAAAATCACTTTGTGAGCCTGATTAAATCAATCATCCCCAAGAATTATTTTGTTTTGCGTGTGAATTTAAAGTAAAACAAAAACAGAAGAAAATATTTAGAAAGCTTTGTGGTCATTAAAAAATCTAAGACATAAAAGTTTGATCATTGAATGCTTTTTAAAAAATTGTAAGCTCTCATTTCGAAAAACTTAAAATCCAAAAATTTTAAAAATCAGTGATTCATATTGTTAAAATAAAATAATATTTAAAATAAAGTTTTAGAAGTCAAAGCTAATTAAAATAAAATCGTTATTTATCAATATCCATTTTCGGGTAAAAATCAACACAATACGGAGCTCTCTTCGTTACATATTCTTTACCCATGGATTCTCGTTCATAATAAAGCCCTTTTAGCGGTCCTTGAAATATATATCTGCCGTTGGCTGATCCTCTACTTTTGTAAACACCGACTATTGGGTCTTCATTATGATCTACCTTTCTCTTAGGAGAAGTCTTTTTGGGAATCTAAAAAAAAGAATTTAAAAATAAAATTACAGGAAATGTTTACGAATAAACAATTATACCTCTTCGGATTCGAATCTAACCGTTTTTTTCTTTTTTTCAACAGCTCTTTTTCTTCTATGTACAGTCTCCAAATACTCAATGTCCGAATTTTCATCGTCTTTTATTTTAAAATTATAAATATTATAAATTTTTTTTTAATTTAATTAAAATTTCGTACCCTCATCACTTTTTAACAAATCAGTGACTAGTTCTTTGTAGAATTCAATTGATTCTTCCAATTTATTTATTCTATCGCTCTTTAACTCATTTAGTTGATCTATACGTCCAATATTGAAAGGGTTGAATGGACAATTAGCACCTCTGCAAAAATTATTAATTATTTTAAAAATATTTAGTTTTGAATATATCTTTTTAATTACTTTATATGTTTTGACTTCTTCGGATCAACGTTTCCCTTACCACCGCAAATTTTGTATGGACATGATGGTTCAATTGAGTTTATAATAATATAATTTTCTAAAGATTCGTTATCGGGAATTTTGAAAGATTTCCTCAATTTGTTTAATTCTTCTTCTCGATCGTTTAACTTGTTCTCACTTTTGGAAAATTATAGAAGGTTTTTCTTCAAAATTGTATTTATAACTTACTTTTCTGTTAATTTTTTTTTTAGATTTTCGATGATTTTTTTCTTCAGCTGAATGTTTAAAATGATTTGATTTTTGTGCATTTCCACATGTGCTTCAAGTTCTCTCACTCTATCTTGACAATCCAATTGAAAGTTTGTCTCATAAGGATCTACTATATCTTTCGATATTTCTTCTAATTTGTTGTTTAGATCTCGACTTAATTTAAGTTAAATGATGTTTTTTATGTCAGGTAACAATTTAAAAAAACTAGTTGGTAAAAATTTACTTTTCAGCAGAAAGCTTGTTCACTTTTTTGATTAAATCACATTTTTCTTCGTCTTTTTTATCTATCTGAGATTGGAATTCCAATAATTTTTCCTTCATTCGTTTTCTTTAATTAGTTAAAGTAATTCAGATTTCTTAATCACAAAAAATTATAAAATCTCACATACATCTTATCAAGATTTTCACTGGATAGATCAGAGAGTTCCTGTCCTAAATTTTTTGCCTTCTCTTTTGAATCTTTAAAATTGTTCTCTGATTCTTTCAATTGGCTTGCCAAATCATTACTTAAGAAAAAATTAAATTGTGTTAAAGTATAGATTGTAAGAAATATCTTAATTCTTACTTTTCACATCTTAGGTCTTCGATTTGTTGTAGAAGATTAGAAGATTTAGTTTCCAATTTTTTGGCACTTCTTAAAGGATTTACATTTATTAATATTACTTCAAAAAATTCTATATCAGCTTTACTTTTAACCTTTAAACTTCCGTATTTCTCCATCAATATTTCATATTTTGAATTTAAATTATCAAAATCATTTGACAAGGTTTGCAAAAGAATGCTATTTCTTGAAACTTCAACTTCAAGATGCTCAATTTTTTCATTTTTATCATCCAGGATAGGTTCAATCAAAATATTGTCAATCGAATTTAAACTCGTGTTACTCATGGGCGTCGAAGATATTGGAAAATGCTTCATAAGAAAAAATTAAGTCATCTTACATATTTTTTATAAATTACAAAGAAAAATTACATTCAAGGAGGAATTTCTTGAATCAATTTTCGTAACAATGGTATTCATTACTTTAGAAAGATTCTACAAAATCATTAGTTAATATCTAAATTTTTTTTAAAAATTAAAAATACCAAAATCGTTTCTAAAATTGTCGTCTCTTTAAATGATTCTTCAGCCATCTCAGCTTGTTCAAAGTTTGTAGATTCCTCTTTTTCCTCGAACAGACCTAACATTTGATTAAGTCTTTTTGGACTCTCTTGGACTTTGATAAATTTTTTGGTACCGTCAGACGATTTGAATGTTCGGTTATCTTCATCAATCGACTTTTGAGACTTTGAAACAATCAATGCCTTAATTACTCCACCATTTGACTTCGTTTTTTGATCTTCCGAATCCAGTTGAGATTCAGTCTCAGATGATCGTCTTTTATTATCATTATAATTTGACATTTTAAATGATTATCAATAAATGTTTGATTTCGTTTACTTTTTCTTAAATTTAGGACGAAGCAAAAAATAAGTAAAAATTTGAATTCAGAATTTGGAAAAATATGGTAAAATTTGGAGAACTCGACATTATCAAGTGTTAAGTTAAGCAAATATTAAAAAAAAAAATTTTCTTTCTCAGATTTTATTCATAAAATTATACCATTTGATTTTAAAAGCAAAGTGGACAAACAAAGTTTTTAGGAAAATCAATTAGACCACTCTCACACTTTTTATGAAACTTGTGAAAGCATTTCAAATCTGTTTTCTGATCATTGATATTGATATCATTTCCACATAATGAACAAAAATTTTTATCTGTGTTTTTTCTCAGCGCTTCGTTAATTTCAAGTCTTTTTTTTGAAGATTTGCTCTTGATGTATCAAATAATAATTACTGTCCCATCATAAGACATTCAAAGAAATGTAAAACAAATACACCGCAATTAGTTCCATCTTCTTGTTTAGAAAAATCTACTTGAGTTAACATCCAATTAATATTTGATAAACATTTGATAGTTAAACAGTATCTCCTTAAAAAAGATGGCTAATTAATCAATTTTGTCTAAAAATTACTCTAAGATCTTACTTCCAAATATCAAAAACTTGTTGCATCTTATGGCTCTTGACCCCAAACGGATCAATGTATAAAAATGTTTTCTTCTTCGGGTTTGCTCTAAACAATGTCCAGTGATTATTATTTTCGTTAATGAAACCATATATTTCATCATATTTTTCGAACTAAATAATAATATATTTAATTTAATATCTTATTTAAAAAATTCCATTTTTATTTACTTCATATTGATGGTAATGTTTAAAATTCGAATGTTCAAAAATATTAGTAGAATAATAAGTACTCATTACTAGTGATTTTTTCTGTGTCTTCCGCGCAGCACACTTGAAATAGGCCTCCAAAATCTATGTAAATATTTTTAGATTCTTAAATGCAAATTTTATCATTTTAGAAGTTTACATTATCATCTAGCCATCCGCCAGTTAAAAGACTTTCAATATTTTTTTTCTGCAACCTTATTTTATCTACTCTGTAATAAAAGAAGTTATTCACATCTGTATTTACTCCAAATATATCTTGAATTGTCCTTTCATCATCCACTTCCATTTCATCATCTGACATGTAATCTTTTGAAAGTAACATTGACTTTAACTTGAAAATTAAAAGAAATTTTTTTACCGGACTCACTGGAAAAGTCGATCAAACACTCATCAAAATCAATACCGATATCTGACAAATTTTGTTTTTTCAATTTTTCTTTTGTTTTTTCGAATTCTTGATGAAGAAGCAAATCATCGTCATCAAAATAATTAGCTGATTTCTTGATGGGATCTTTAAAAGCCCACGTTTCTTTTTTAAGCTTAGTTTCCGCGAAAAAATCTTTTTTGGCTTCATAGTTACTGAATCTTATGTTAAATGAATCCTGATAATAATTAACATATTTTCTATTTAGAAACATGTATAACGGTGCAGTTATTTCACTTGTGAACAATAGACGTTGGTTTTTCACTCTTTTATATAAACGAAGAATATTTTTTTTCAAATGGCCAAACCACTGCTCAACAGGATTGTTTGATAATCGAGTTTTATCTATTGTAAATTTTTTTAAAAGAATTCCAGACCAAAACGGGACTAAATGAAGACGTTTAACGATAATTTCGATTAATGCCGGAAAACAATAGATGTTTGTATCACCCGGTTCAGATTTTACGATTGTTTCGCCCAATATATTTTCAAAATATTTAGTAAAAGGAGAGTCCTTGGTGTAAACCGGGTTCTCATTTCCGACAAACAAAATTTTTTTTTTATCGTTTTCCAGTTGGTCACTTTTACACTTAACACAAATATGTTCTAGCCAATCGAAGTTTCTTGTTAAAATAAACGAATCTATATAATTTGATGCCTCAAAGAAAGATCTATCCTTTGTCTTGCTTGTAAAAATAATTTTAATGCAACGCAGAATTTTCGAAAATTGCTCTAAACAAACCGAATTGATTAGAAGAGTCGAAATTATTATAAACTTTCTTTTCAGGACTGAATTTTGATGTTTTAGTTGCTTATCAACATCTTCAATAATGTTCTTTAGAAAATGTGTTGAGCAGATGTAAATCATAGTTGTCATACGACTCATGGCAAATACGTTTTTATTGACCGTTATTTCAAAGGAGAGATTTAAATAATCGATTACTTGAAAATTATTGAACGCTTCTACACAAGCGTTTATATTTGCCCACGAAAAGTCAGTCACCACTATTTTGGGGTTCCCATAAAAATAATAACGCTTAAAACGCTCGATTATTTTTTTCAAGAAGCAAAAAATCGTTAAAGAATCGTGCGCATTTGACAGAAAATCACCTATTGGTAACGTTAGTTTCTTTTCTGTATCATGTGCAACAAGAGAATATAATAGAGTTTCTTTCTGATCTCTAAATTTAGGCATTATTTTTCCAGTTGCGTCGAAAAACCATATTGGATGTGAATCTCTAATCAATGTCCACATTTTAACCTTTCAAAAAAAATTATTTTTCTTTCAAAACTTTTAAAGAGAATAATATATTACTTGAATTTCGGAAATTAATATTAAACCGGAAGGGTTCGATTGTATTTCATGTACATAACCACTTATTCTCTTAAAATTTTGGTTACTAAGAAAGCTGTCGAAAATTAGTTTCGTAGCATCACAATCGATTCTAAAATTCTCGTGCAATTGAAAACGATGATT
This sequence comes from Brachionus rubens, assembly GCA_022207745.1. Taxonomy (NCBI): domain Eukaryota; kingdom Metazoa; phylum Rotifera; class Eurotatoria; order Ploima; family Brachionidae; genus Brachionus; species Brachionus rubens. Next base: position 456,248 of record JAJVHD010000006.1, read on the forward strand.
AAACAAACTCTTATATTTCCTTGCGTTATCATGTGAAATAGTCATATCTTCGTATTTATCTTTAACGAACAAATAAATAATGTAATTAAAAAATGATTAATAAATAATTACCATTAAAAGTTGACTCGGATAAGTAATTTGTGGCACCTTTTGAAGAAATCTCTTGCATTAGCAGTTCTCTCTTGTGACCTGATAATCGATGTTTAATTTTATTTTGAGGCTGAGAACATAATATGTTATCGATCTTCACGAACATGACAGTCCCATAATCGTTTTCGGGTTTTTGTCGAATATAGCATTCGATGTCTTTTTCGCATCTTTGGCACTTAAAATTACCTTTCCAAAAAACACGACCAGGAATCAGTCTTTTTGAAGTTGAAAATGAATTTTTTGTTAACTTAAAAGCGCAATTCAATCCATAATTTCTAAATTTTTCACCAAAAATTTCATTCGATGAAGCGAGAAATTTAGATCGCTGAGAGTGGGTGATATTTTTGCAAATATTTTCCCATTCTCTGATTCCGAACGATATTTCAACAATCTTCGAATCACTTGATATTGGAGTGACTTTTTTTCTAGAAATGAGATTATTGAGAACATTGTCTTTAAATTCGTTATCGTTTCTATTCCATTTTATATAGAGATTAAAAGGAGCAGTCGATTTATAGAAAGTACTACCGAAATAAATGTCGGTTATCTTTTTAAAATGACTTCCAGACAAACGAAAACCACCAATAAGGTTATTAAGATTGTTTTCGAACATATAGTCAGAGGTAACATTGGTTAGTTTTTCCAAATCTTTGAAATTGGTTGAGCGTTCCATAATAAGCTAGATTAATATCTAAATTTATAACTAATGTTAATTTTACTTTTAAAAATGGTAGCCATATCAAAAGCTAAAGTAAAAAAAATGAGTTTCAATTTTTAAGACCTTTTATAATTTTTGAACATTATCATTTGATTGTTCAGCAAACAACTGAGTTTTTTCAAAAACAACCATGCTCCTTTTTGAAACAATCGTTTAGCTTGAAAACCGCAGCTGTTTTTAGACTGTTAGATAAAACCACTTTGAGCATCCAATAATAAATTCATTTTGCTAAACCAGCAGATAAATACCCAAAGTGCTTTTTATCCAGTGGCGAAACAAAAATAAAATTTATTACTAACTGTTCAAAATGGTATTCACAAACAGTCGAAAAGCAGCTGAGGTTTCTTTTCTAAACGATTGATTCAAAAAGGATCTTGGATATTTTGACAATCAATTTTGGGAACTTGACCAACAAGATTACTTAAATCGTAAAATCAAAACTAAAAGAAAACTGCGACTGTTATTTAGTATTATCAACATATCATAATGAATTATTCGACTTATCTCGAGTCAACGAGCTTTGATCGACGATTTGAAATGTTTTCAATACTTTAGTGTTTTTACAAATATAAAAATTTAATTAGCCAAACTTAACTTTGAGCGACATAGAATAGAAGGGTGCGCGCGAAACATCATTGATACGTCGGGGTAAATCCCAGGACCTCTTTTAGCTCGATCCGGAGTTTCATCCTAAGTGGCAAGAGTTTCTGGGCCCTTCTTTTCCGTTTTTTACAATAATGTAATTAAAATCGTTTTTCTTAGTAAGGGACAAACGTAATAACCCTTGCAGAGATTTAAGATGAGATAAAAGAAACCTTTAGTTTTAACAAATTATGAAATTACTCTATTAGTAATCCATGATAGATGTGAGGATAAAATCACTACTTACATTTATGTATCTCGAGATTGACTTATATTATTCAAGGCGAGTATTATTTCTATACGGTAATGAGTTTAAGTCAAAACGTTACATGGAGAAATTACAAATTTTTAATAGTTTTATACAACTATTTCTGTATTTTATTTTTGTTTAAAAAAGATTTAACTCGTTTTTAAAGAATTTATTATTTACAAATTAAAAAATTTTATTTGGTAAAAATTAAATTATCGGTTTCAAAGTCCTCTTCGATTAATTAAAAGAGACCTTTTCACACTGTTTAAGTTGATCGGAATATTTTTTGAAAAAAGAACGATTGATCTATTTAAAATCTAATTTTGTTCCGGGTTACGATAAATTTTTGATCAAATTATTCAATAGCAATTTTGACAGTAGTTTTTCAATGTCGCATATTTAATAACATTTGATATTTTAGAGACTTCATTGAGCATCCAGGAATTACTCAATTGTGGTGTACTTAAAATTGACTCTCGTTCGAATTGAAGACTAGATAAATGTCTGATCGTTTCGTGAGCGTTCAATTGAACGTTTTTTGGCCTGGTCACTACCAAAGTTCAAGTTGGAATAATATTCGATTATTCTTGCGCATGAATTGTAGACCACTGATTTCAAACTGTTAACAAACATTGTTAAGTTGACTGAATCATTAGTTTCGGTAAACACTTCGCCAAGACTTTTGATAATCAAGAACATCATCAATAAAGTATGGACACAGACCATCAGCTATTTTGGGGCTTGGATGATTAAATTCACATAAAAATCGTTTTTGATTACGAAGCTTTACAAACCAAGCATTATACCCAACTCCATGCTGAGTTTGATTTGATGAATTTTACGACAATTTTGTTTTTAAGAAAAATTTATTAATTTGTTCAAGCTGAATAAAAAATTTTAATTTTAAAATAACTTTATTTTTTTTTAAATTATTTTAAAAATTAGTTTGGTAAATTCAAAGGTGACTCAAGAGTTCATAATAAAAGGAAAAAAAATAATTATTATAATTTTTATTTGTTGCATTTTATAATCTCTTGATAAGTTCTCGTTATGAAAATTAATTCAATTTTCCTTTCTTCTTTTTTGGTTGAATTGGTGAAATTTCATCATCATCTTCCATTTCAATTTGAAACTTATTTTTCTCAATCCATTCAACGCACATTTGTCTTTCTATTAAAGGGATATTATCGAGCAGGTTATTTATGAGCTCTCTTGAATCGGGACCATCTTCATCTTCAGTCTCTCCGATTTTCGGTAACATGTCACCAGCCCAAACCCACATTGGGTTATAATAGTCTTTTGGCACCCCTTCAAAATAATGAGGACGCCAAAATGTTTTGAAGAAAAGTTCTTTTTTTCTTTTGATTGTTGAAAATCCAAAATCTTAAAAATTTTATTTACATTTTTTTAAAGTAAATTGAATTTTATTGTTAAATGAAATTACCTGTTACATTTATTACTGTATTTGCCAAGTTTCCCGGCCTTATTTTATTTGAACCCGCATATCCTTCAAATGTCCAATTTTTTGAATCCCAAAGATACCCAGATGACGGAGTTTCATTTTCCACATTGATTAGCACCAAATCTTTATTTATAAGTTTAATAAAGAATAAAGAAATTAATATAAAATTACTATTTAGATATTCGTCTACAGATTTCACTGATTCGATGTCTTCAATAACTTTTTTAATGGCTTTTATTAATAGAAATAATAGTTTTTAATTTGATATTTAAATGTAGTTCAAATTGTTTTACATTCTTTGGTTACTTTATCCGGGAAAGGTAACTTTGTATTTTTTAGAAATTTTATATAAACTTTCTGTTTGGCCATTTTAAGATCATAATCGATTCCATTGAAAGTTTCAAAAATATCATTATTACGATGGTTTACGGTTATCGTTACGAGCCTTGCTTTTTTGCCTTTAACATCTCGACTGTGTGTAAAAGAGCTGAAGTAAAAATGATTCTTTAAAAAAAACTTTAAAAATAATATTGAAGAAAGAATGATTAATTAAATTACCTTATTTTTGTTAAAAAACTTCGAATATAACTCGCCTAACACACAAAGCTCGGGATTTTGTGATATATGAACAAATTTTAGATCTTAGTTAGGGACAAAAAATTAGAATGGCAAAATCAAGAAAAGGATTCAAAATTCTACTTTGTTTGTTCTTAATAGCATCACGAAATTTGTCAATATCGACGTCAACGAAATCATTCTTTACATTATCGATTTTTGCTTCCAATCTTGGCGGAGTAGGGAGAGAAGTTTCTCTTAAAAATCGTTCTTTTGCTCCTAGAATAGCTTCAGCCATTGTTGGGGACTCATGGTAATATTCTTTCGATATGTCTGAAAGTTGATCATGAACAAGCACAAATGCACCATTTAGCTTATTTTTGTTATTAGGCTGTTTGGTATTTAATATATTATAATATTGCTTGAAATTCGTTTAATAAAAAATTAAAATAAATGATAAATTGAGCTGAGTAAAAATTTACCAATCCATTATAAAATTTTAAAAAAAGATTATAAGATTCATTCACAAAATCATTATATTGTTTCGACTCTTTTTGAAGTAAATTCAAAGTTTCGACTATTGAATTACTGACGTTTGAAGTAGACATAAGATTAGAAAAGGAGCTGAAAAAATAAAAAATGATAAATAAAACAAAAATAAGACTGAAATATGAAGAATAAATCCAAAAAAAGCTAAGAGCTTACTTAAAACTTTTGAAAAGTGATTTGACTAGTGATTCTAAAAAAATTAAGAAATATAATAAAAAAAATTTTAATTAAAGACGAGATATTATTAAAATATAATGAAAAAAAATCCTCGTACATTATATTAATACAGGCTTGATTTATATTACGCAAATCGCAAATAGTCAAGATACTAAAAGAGACTAAGACCTTTTATAATTTTTAGCATTATCATTTGATTGTTCAGCAAACAACTGAGTTTTTTCAAAAACAACCATGCTCCTTTTTGAAACAATCGTTTAGCTTGAAAACCGCAGCTGTTTTTAGACTGTTAGATAAAACCACTTTGAGCATCCAATAATAAATTCATTTTGCTAAACCAGCAGATAAATACCCAAAGTGCTTTTTATCCAGTGGCGAAACAAAAATAAAATTTATTACTAACTGTTCAAAATGGTATTCACAAACAGTCGAAAAGCAGCTGAGGTTTCTTTTCTAAACGATTGATTCAAAAAGGATCTTGGATATTTTGACAATCAATTTTGGGAACTTGACCAACAAGATTACTTAAATCGTAAAATCAAAACTAAAAGAAAACTGCGACTGTTATTTAGTATTATCAACATATCATAATGAATTATTCGACTTATCTCGAGTCAACGAGCTTTGATCGACGATTTGAAATGTTTTCAATACTTTAGTGTTTTTACAAATATAAAAATTTAATTAGCCAAACTTAACTTTGAGCGACATAGAATAGAAGGGTGCGCGCGAAACATCATTGATACGTCGGGGTAAATCCCAGGACCTCTTTTAGCTCGATCCGGAGTTTCATCCTAAGTGGCAAGAGTTTCTGGGCCCTTCTTTTCCGTTTTTTACAATAATGTAATTAAAATCGTTTTTCTTAGTAAGGGACAAACGTAATAACCCTTGCAGAGATTTAAGATGAGATAAAAGAAACCTTTAGTTTTAACAAAATATGAAATTACTCTTTTAGTAATCCATGATAGATGTGAGAATAAAATCACTACTTACATTTAATTGTCTTGATATTCATAGGCTTTGCCAGTGGCGTGGCGTCGATACGGCAAACCAGGGCTTGAGCCCATCTCAAAATCTCAGATTCTGGAAAATTTTACTTTGAGTCTATTTTAGTATTATATATTGAACCATATAATGAAATGTTCAGAAACCATTATATAAATATCCCTATGCTTTGTAAATTTTAGTACCATTAAAGGCTAAATGTATTATTTTTTGATACACATTCTACTCGTGTTAAAACTGGTTTAGATTAGCTCGTACTAAAACTTAACTGACACAAGATACGGACTCGAACAAATTAACAATTCATTATTTTGCTACTGATAACAAATCAGAAAATCATTCAGCGGATTATTTGGTCAAGCTAATGGTATTAAACTCCACCTGTCTCGCAACTATACCTTAAAGAAAACTTATCCCGTAACAATATTTTCAAAAAGTTTCAACAAAGAAGTAATATCAAAGTAAAACTTTAATGATTTTTGAAAATTGTAATTTGATTGTTCAGCAAACATCTGAGTTTTTTCAAAAACAACCATGCTCCTTTATGAAACAATCTTTTAGCTTGAAAACCGCAAATGTTTTTAGACTGTTAGATAAAACCACTTTGAGCATCCAATAATAAATTCCTTTTGCTAAACCAGCAGATAAATACCCAAAGTGCTTTTTATCCAGTGGCGAAACAAAATGGAAATTTTTCACTAACTGTTCAAAATGGTATTAACAAACAGTCAAAAAGCAGCTGAGGTTAACAAGCTAAACGATTGATTCAAAAAAGATCATGGATATTCCTACAATCAATTTTAGTAACTTGAGCATCAAATGTGAATAAAGATTACTTAATAAAAAATGGAAAAAGTTTAAGTTATAAAAACACAATTCACTTGTTTTGGTAATATACAATTTCTTAAAAATACAAATTGTCTTGATATTCATAGGCGTAGCCAGTCCTGAAAATGACGTTGTCTATTGATGGGCATTTAATTTACATTTAATTTTTTCGATACTTTAATTTTATTTACAAATAACTTGAATCTATTTTGACAGAAGTTTTCTCAAGTTTCTAATCTCTCAACCCTTTTCTTAATGCATGATTCCATGAGAAAGAAACCCGTTGTAATCTTTCGGCAATGCAACCGTAGATATTTAAAGAAATTAAGACCTTGTATGATTTTTGAAAATTGTAATTTGATTGCTCAGCAAACATCTGAGTTTTTTCAAAAACAACCATGCTCCTTTATGAAACAATCGTTTAGCTTGAAAACCGCAACTGTTTTTAGACTGTTAGATAAAACCACTTTGAGCATCCAATAATAAATTCCTTTTGCTAAACCAGCAGATAAATACCCAAAGTGCTTTTTATCCAGTGGCGAAACAAAATGGAAATTTTTCACTAACTGTTCAAAATGGTATTAACAAACAGTCAAAAAGCAGCTGAGGTTAACAAGCTAAACGATTGATTCAAAAAAGATCATGGATATTCCTACAATCAATTTTAGTAACTTGAGCATCAAATGTGAATAAAGATTACTTAATAAAAAATGGAAAAAGTTTAAGTTATAAAAACACAATTCACTTGTTTTGGTAATATACAATTTCTTAAAAATACAAATTGTCTTGATATTCATAGGCGTAGCCAGTCCTGAAAATGACGTTGTCTATTGATGGGCATTTAATTTACATTTAATTTTTTCGATACTTTAATTTTATTTACAAATTATTTCTATACTGTTATGAACTTAAGTCAAAACGTCGATGGGTATATTACAAGTTTTAATAGTTTTATACAACTATTTCTGTATTTTATTGTTTTTGAATAAGATTTTACTTTTTTTTTAAAGAATTTATTTACAATTCTAAAAATTTATTATTAAACTTATAATTAAACTTTTCACATTTTAGACCAACGTTATCGGCGTTAATGTATTGAGTATTGTAAGAATTTGGGTTAATGGCTCGTACTATTATGAATATGTGTTGATAATGTGATTGATTGGTAATGATTCTGGTCCTTGAAAGTGAGTCGAGTGACTGTGAGTGTTTGGAAGTCTGTGTCCGTTAGTGACTCGAAAATACACAACAAGCTTGTTTTTTTTCACAATTCTCTACTTTGTAAACTTTGGGGCCTTTGAAAACAATCGATTTAGTCGTTAGTGGACAAGCCGTCTCCACTGCATTCATCGCATTCAAAAAAATGGGTGTTATCTTTTGGGATTGTTGTTGAGTCGAACTGAACCAGTTGAAACAATTTGATGAAAGTCTTGGACTGGAGTCAAAGATTGAGTGAGACTATAATCTTTAAACCAGTTTGGTGGTCGCGAATAATGAAAACTGGGTCTGATTTCGCTCCCATTTGTATAGTGTCACGGGCTGATTTAAGACCTTATAATTTATGGTCAAAAAAGCTGTCTGGGTTCGGGTCACTTTGACCCTCGTCATCGGGCTTATGATTTAAAATTTATTCGATTAAATTTCACTGGGTCTGTAGCCGCTAAGCTCCGTTGCAATCAAAGGCACAAAGTGGCCCGAAGTCATACAAAATCTGGGTGATTAAAAACCTTTCTCAACTTCATTAGAATGTTAATGACTGACATGTCCCTTCCCTAGGCTAGTTTTTGCGTGTCGAACTAAAGGACATGAACTCATTGTACAAAAGACGTTTTCGTTTACTCAAAGGACACTTAACGATGTATTCGTACTTTTGACGCATTTGTTTTTCGACGTCAGGCTTAAGCCGCATTATTCTTATGGAGTAAATCGAGCAAGTACGTGTTTACTTTTAATGGGATTCTTTGCTCAATGTATCGTTTAACTTGTCTTCATTGTGACGGAATGGGAATTCATCGAACTATGTTGCAAGTGAAATTATGTCAATGAGAGACTCGATGTCTGTCTCATCGTTCAAAGTGTCCTGGAACATTTTTAAAGTCGTGTTGCATAAGTAGTAGAATGACTCGATTTTATCAGATGCTGTTGGATTGACTTCTCAAGAATACCCGATTTGAATGCACCCTGAAATTTCAAGTTGGTTTGACCCCTGGATTAAGTTGTTTAAGAACTTGTTCAAGTCTTTAGGATCGACTGTTTCGAGTTCTTAATACGATGGGTTTACTAGAAAACGTCTAAAAAAGTATGTCCATGTTAAATATAACATCGCCTCTTGTTTGCTTGAGATAGTTTTGGTAACAATTTCAGCGTTCAAATGGTTCGGTAGTACGGTTAGTAAAGACGGCTCGACCGGGATTGGCTCTTATAAAATTTTTTAATTAAAATGCTTTTTGACATCATGGACCATAATCCAGAATCATCGAATTGTGGACGACCAGCACGAACCATCATTTGAAGTACGCCTGTAATCGGAAAATCAGCGTAACGTTTTGTCTTACCATCTTTGTATTTAGTACCTTGAAAAAAACACATTTTAATTAAAAATTTTATTTTTTAAGCTCATTTGGTGATTTTTAAATTTTGGGAAGCTAAGCATTAATCGAATAATCAATTTTTTTGGGAAATTTTAATTTTAAGACTTACAGTAGACCCCAAGCTACAACCTATTTTTTTTTTGCTTCATATTTATAAAATTTCTTTCTTTACTTAGAAAGTGCCTGAAAACCCTTGGTAGCCCGAATTTTAGGTGGTTGTAAAAAATAAAATTTTTTGTTTAGATGGGTATATGATCCTGGACGGAGTTGTCCTCAATAAACTAAGTAACACTTCTGGATTAACTCATATATGATATTTATGACACAGATTCTGAAAGAGAATAAAATTTTAATTTAAAATTTAATGTCGATTTTTATCTGCGGTTAAAAATATTTTTTTCAAGAGTGTTCGAGGTCGTAGGTTACAGTTAAGATACAGTGGTGGCATCTACTTTGTAACCTTAGAGGCTGAGCATGAGGTTGAGGCTGAGCATGAGGTTGAGGCTGAGCATGAGGTTGAGGCTGAGCATGAGGTTGAGGCTGAGCATGAGGTTGAGGCTGAGCATGAGGTTGAGGCTGAGCATGAGGTTGAGGCTGAGCATGAGGTTGAGGCTGAGCATGAGGTTGAGGCTGAGCATGAGGTTGAGGCTGAGCATGAGGTTGAGGCTGAGCATGAGGTTGAGGCTGAGCATGAGGTTGAGGCTGAGCATGAGGTTGAGGTTAAGCATGGGGCTGAGCATGAGGCTGAGATTGAGGTTGAGGCTGAGGCTGAGCACGAGGCTGAGGGATGATGAATAAAAAAATCAAAAGTAAAAAATAGTTTTCCGATTCAAATAATTTTATTAAAACATAAAGCATGAAAAATTTTACTATAAAGAAATAAAACGAGCTCAACAATTCAATCTAAAAAATAAAAATTTACCATAGATTTATAAATCAGTCCATTCGCCATTCCTTCTAATTATTTCCTCCTGGACCTGGAGTAAAAATTTATTAAAATAAACACTTAAAAAAAATCAATCATCTATCTTTACCACTCTAAAATGTTCAATAAATCGTTGCATATGTGCAGGTTTTAGTGACTTAAAAAATATTTTTATTGATTCCTTGATATCTTCAAGAGTTTCTGTTGACCTAGATCTAATAAATTTCTTCAATGATGCCCAAAAAAGTTCTATTACATTAAGGTCGGGTGAGTTTGGAGGCATCGTTTCCTAGAATAAAAATTTTTCAAAACATGAAAATTTAAAAAAAAAATTGTCTAAAATTTACCCAATCGATTTCTAATTCTGTGAGAAGGTTTCTACAAACTTTAGATGTATGTTTTGAATCATTGTCTTGAATTAGTTTTACTTTTTGATTTTTATAACGGGAGTCAATAAAAGGATAAAGATGATCCTTAATGATTTGTTTATAACCAAAACGATTGAGGTTATTAGTAAAAATCTTTTTTAGAAAACATTTAATTTTTATTACCAAAAAGATCTTACTTAAGACTTACCACAAAATTAGTAGCTCCTCGCGAACTTATACCAGCCCAAACATGAAGTTTAGATTTAGCTTTTTTACTAAAAGCATTTGATTGAGGAATGCAATCTTTTGGTCTACATTGTAATTTAAGATTTGAGAAGGTCCAAATGCTTGTTTCGTCGACAAAGATAAAGTTTTCATGATTTTCATTTAGGTTTTTTTTCGCAAATTCCAACCTTGAACGTTTATTTTTGTCACTTAGAATTGGAGCAGTTTTTGGGTTCCTCATTACAAAACCTAAAAAGTCAAAAAGTCAAAAAATTGTAGTCGGTGTGACTTAAAATAAGGACTTCGAAAGATGCAAACGTATCGAGTATAAAGAAATTATGCAACAGTGTACCAGGTTAAGAAGCCTAAAAGCTTCTGAAGCGAATTAAGTTAAGGATTGTTCTCCTTGATGTTAGATCTGCACAAAAAAGTATTACTACTACCAATAAAGATACTTAAGATTTCCTTTTAGCCTGAAAGAATTGATTTTTTTTCATGAAAAAGTTTCAGGGTTAATCAACAGTCTAAAGCCCTTATCTCTTTGAGAATGACAAACTTTTTATTAATAGAAATTCCATCAAAAAAATGATTTTTTTGAGAATTATACACTTAATTAAAAGCGTTTTGTTATTTAACATTGGGTCTACCTATTCGACACAATAAAAAATCTTTAAATAAACTTCATATTATTTTTTAATAATGAAGTAACGATTTTGTTTTTCATTTTTTATCTAGGCTTGTTTAGGAAATTTCACCCAGCCTTTAGACAAGACTTTAACTATTTTTAAAGAAATTTATTTGGAATTTCAAAAAGCATTGACTGGTTCTAATGCATTTTTGGTCAATCTTTTAATTTCAAATGCAATTGAAGACATAAAAAAACTCTATGACGGCAACAGAACTTTATATGAGAAAGTCAGAAGTAAATTTAAAAACAATAATTGATTGTAAAATTTGATCAAAAGTTAATTTTTTTAAAGCCGAATTCATCAAAAATATTGAAAAAAAAGAAAATTCAGAAAATGATTGGAAGAGTGCCGTAAAAGCCTTTAGTAATTACAAATTAAGACATGGTTCTGAATTCAAAGACTTAATTGATAAAGCAAAAATTTGGAAAGCTAATTCATGAAATTAAATTCCCGAATTTTTTTTGTTAAACCATTTTTTCCAAATTTTTGACAAAAATCGAAATATTTTCTTGATCCGAATAAATGATTATTTAATTTTATTTTGTTCATTTATAAATATTAACTGACATAAAAATCAGTTTTTTTAAATAAGATGATTTAAATTACATCTAATAATATCATAATCCAAGGTTGAAATGTGATTAAATTTTTTTTTAGAATGAAAGAAAAAATCACACCATGTATTACTGTCAAAATATTGTCTTCTAAGCCGAAAAATAAAAATTTTACAATAGGATCAATTAAATTTGTACCAGTGGAAAAGTTAGAAAAAAATTTTAAGGTTTGTTTTGAGTTTAAGAATAATGAAAGTTTTTTCAATTCTTCATTTTTTAGGGAGTGATTGGCGAACATTTAAAGGTTAAAATTAATACAAAAACAACAATAGAGTGTGAAGTTTTGGACCCTAGTTTAGAATATGTTGATCCAACTACACCAATACTGGTATTCAACTAAATTTTGAAATATAAATTTGAGTACGAATTAGGGTCTTCGTTAATTTTTGAAAATTTTAGAAGCAGTTTAAAACATCACAAACGTTAGGTCAATTTTTAAGAGAATTTCGGCACATTAAAGTTAACAATAATTAGAACTTCTCACAAATAACCTCTTTTAATTTTTCAAAACTTTTGGACCCTTAGCAAAATATAAACCGGGATGTATTTTTGAAAACATACAGCCAGGTGTAACTTTAACACGAAGTGAAGTATGCAAAAAATTATTTTCATGTAAGGTAGAGAAAATAAAGGGCTACAAAATTATACCATATTTAGACCTCCTGTGAAGTTATTTGGAGAAGAAAACTAAGTATTCACTTTTCAAAGGACCATCATATCCCCCGATAGTTGTTGAACACACCCTCAGTTTATTCCCCAATTAACTTCACAGGGGGTCTAAATGTGGTATAATTATGTAGCCCTTTATTTACTCTACCTTACATGAAAATAATTTTTTGCATACCTCACTTCGTGTAGATACACCTGGCTGTATGTTTTTCAAGGGTCCAATTTATTTGTAAAAATAATAACAAAGTCTGAGTATGAATAGACGTGTCTAATAGAATTTTTTTATAGGATAATCTTGAAATATGTAAGATTGATCCTAGTTTTGATTATTATGATTTTGAAAATCATGTTGCAACTGATGACGAGGATGTAGTTGATATTGAGATTTTTCTCAAAAAGTTTCGTTATGATGTCAAAAGAAAGAATAAATATGATAAAAGAAAATTTTGTAAAGGTAATTTAGTTGCAAAATTATTTTTGGTTTTATTTATTATATTTTCATTTGCATAATTCAATTTGTCAATTTTAGAATACAGTAAAAACCCTGATTTTAACAAAAATGAAAAAGAAGATTTAAAGCTTTTACATAACTTTGAAATTCTTTCACGAAATATGTCAATTTTAGAACATGAAACTTTGTGTTTAATCAATAGTGTATGAAAATTATGTCCACTGTGTTAGATATTTTGTACCTTTGTTTTATTTTAAGTACAAGGAACTCGCATTTAGCAATTTATCATTGAAAAAAAAAGCCTTAGAATTTAAGAATGAAGACTTATTTTCGCTCTTTGATGACCCAGATTGGTAAATGATTTGACATTTGTTAAAAATTGTTATTAATTTTTTATTTTTATAGGTCATACAATGAATTTAAAAAGAAAAAACGGAGCGATAAAATAGTTTATACGAAGAACGAGTATTAAAAATCTAAGACAAATCTAGAAAAAATTTTAATTTTTCATTTTAAGGATATTGGCGAAAATAAAGCCTGATAAGGTTTTGAATTTTCTCAAATTGAGAATTAATGATATTCTTGTAAATTCTAAGGTTTGAGTTAGTTGTTTTTATTTAGAATTTGTCTTTGAACGAATACATTTTTCTTTATCTAGTTAAAATTTCAATACAAAAAAAACATCTATTCAAACATGTTTTTCATCATTTTTTATCCCTTTTTTTTAACTCATTTTATCAAGATATCATTTCGAAACAAATTATTTCAATTATTCGACAAAAAGTATCACACAGATGCCAAAATTGCTGAAGAATTTTTTTACCAATTTACCTTATTGGAAATGTTCAAATATCAAGACAGACAAAACATTTGCGAAAACATAGTTTCATTATTCAGTGATTTAAAGATTGTAATTTAGATTTTATTAAAAAAAAAAAAGTTTTTTAAAATGTCTTTTTAGCATTTCGATTCAAGCTTCGTTATTAAAGTTTTTGTGCCAGAACTTATGATTAGATGTTTAGTTGATTTTCTGAATGTAGACTATGATCAAGCTGAATTTTATTTAATATGCTTTAACAATGACTCGGAAAATTATGAAAACCGTAAAAAATATTTTTTACAATTTTTTTAATCAATATATTTTTGTCTCAATATTTGTTAAATTTTTTTTGATAAAAAATTGTTGTACAATGTTGAATGTTGTTTCTTTGTTTATTTTTGAATTCTGTTAAACTTTTTAATAAATTTCGACTTTTTTGATTCGAATAAAAACTTTTAAAATGTTTTTTTTTTATCTTTTGATTTTTATCTTCATCTCTCAGCCTTAGCCTCATGCTCAGCCTCAACCTCATGCTCAACCTCAACCTCATGCTCAACCTCAGCCTCGTGCTCAGCCTCAGCCTCAACCTCAATCTCAGCCTCATGCTCAGCCTCATGCTCAGCCTCATGCTCAACCTCAACCTCATGCTCAACCTCAGCCTCGTGCTCAGCCTCAGCCTCAACCTCAATCTCAGCCTCATGCTCAACCTCAACCTCATGCTCAGCCTCAGCCTCATGCTCAGCCTCTAAGGTTACAAAGTAGATGCCACCACTGTACCAAAAATGTCAATTTTAGCTCGACCTGAGCCTTAATTTCATAATATAAATCTGTTTTTTGACTTACCGGAAAATTGACACCCCAAGCCAACGTTGACGTAACAATCAAAATTTGTAGCTTTTGCTTAACAAACAACTCCACGACTAACTTTCTATCGTTATCATTCAAACCAGCATGATGCATACCAATACCAAAGGCTAGAGTCAACTTTAAATTCTGATCAGTAACTTGATTAATCAATAAACTAATTTTAGTCTCTGGCATATGTAACCATTGTTTCGGGTTAACATCCAACGCCAAATAGCTTATCAAATCCAAAGCGGTCAATCGAGTTTATCGACGGAACGACACGAATATCAAAACAGGCTTCACTTGCAAATGAATTTGAATCTCTTGAAAACACGGTTTGTTCATTGAAGCCGTTCGCGGACAATAAAACTTCCCTGGGTAACCTTGGATATGAACTTTTAATAGAACCTTCCAATCGATCATACGCTCCCTTACCAAAGCTTTCAACGGAGCTATATAGACAACATTTTTACCATCATTTTTGTTAAACAGTCTAAACGTTGCCAACTCGGCTGAGATTTTTTTACCAGACCCAGTCCGGGCTCCAAGGAGACTAAGGAGACTTATTATCCGTGTGGTATTAACAATGAAATATTTGAGTCTGAATCGGATTGAAATGAGAGAACTTGTACAATTTCTCGTACTCTGGGTTTTGTAACGCTTTGACTAGTAGAGGGTCTAAATCGAGTAGTTCTGTATAAGGTGGGTGCTGATCTGGGAGAATTAAGTGTTTAAACGAGATCGAGTTTGTAAACTCGACCCATTAACCACTTGTCCGAAATGACCCGGACGATATACTGTGACGGCAAAGGTTCAAAAATAGGGATCGTAAAGACAACTAGTTGCGGTTCATTGAGTTTTACAAGCTTTTTTGAAAGTTGAAATGTTCGTAGTGGTAGATGTGGTTATGAACAGGATCCAGATGAAAAAATACTCGAACTGTCCGTGTAGTTTATCATTACAAGTCTCTCATTCGATCGATTGACAAGTTCTTTTTCGAGGGTCTCGAACTGTCTCATTGGACTCTGAAATTGCCAAAGTTGTTTTTCAATAGCTTTACATATAGTCAACATTCGGCCGGTTATTAGAGCCCAATCACGTTTTAACGAAATTTCAAACAGACCACGAGCAATACGAGACACGTTCTGGGATATGTACGCCATGTCTCTTACCAACGAAAATCCTTCAACTCGCACTCTTGAACATTGGACTAAACAATTGACTTTTCCGAACGAGTTTTTAAACCCACCCATTACTGGTAAAACACAATTTTCGTGATAAGATCAAGTTCCGGTCTTCGTCACGGATTTTAAGTTAGGTAAACTCAGTACATTCTGATATAAGTCACAAAATTTCTTTATCACTCATAGTCTATTTGAGTTTAGCGTTAAAGATATCAATTGTGTCGTATTTGATGTAGAAATGACTCAAAGTAAGGTCGGGTTTAAGTTCCTGGACATCTCGTCAAACCATAGCATTTGTGCTTTTTCTAGTAATCGACCAGCTGTTCGTATGATATCCTGCCGTTATAATTCCAACCGGGGGTCATTTTCTATCATGCGATAAGTGACTCAATCCTCTCGCGAGTAAGCGAGAGGATTCAGTTTCATTCGGACAAAGAGCTAGGTGTAGCTTAACCATTTGACTGCTTCGCGTACGTTTGTGACAGAGCCTAGACAGACTTCAGCGCTCAAGTTATCGGCTAAAATGTTGGCAAACTGACTTTCTATCGGGGTCTGATGGGTTAATAGATTCAAATAATTCGCTAGTTTGTCATGGGTTGTGATGATAAACGCCTGGCCTGATTTGTCAAATTGAGGTCGAACAGCACGACCGAATATTTGAAGAATATCCAACATAGATAAATCAACGAAGGAACTCTTCTTATGGTCGTACAATTTTGTCCCTTTTATAACGACTGCGTGGGCGGGTAAAATTACACCCCAAGCTAGTGTCGCTGTACAACTTAACACTTTAATATGACCTGCTGGGAATAACTTTTCTACCATTGTACGGTCAGAACGTAACAACCCGACGTGATGGACCCCAAACCCATCGATAAAAACTGTTTGTTTCTTGATTTTGTCTTCTGACGTCTGGCGTCTTTTGAGTCTTCTGGATTGAAGTAAGGGATGTTCCCGCAGTTTTTAGCCATATCGCGGAGTTAAATCGCGGTTTTAAGAGTGGGGTTACGACCATGGACAAAAAACATGACCTGGTGACCTTTTTTAACCATTTTTAAGACTTTATCGCAACATACATCGCCATTTGTTGTTGTTGCATGAGTTTACTTGGTGACTTTACTCCTATGAAAGTTTTGGCTAACGGGACTGGATGGAGCCGACTGTCGAAAAAGAAGAACCCTTTGAATGGATCGACGTTTAAGAATTGTGCAACCTCCATGTAATTGGATGAAGTTGCACTTAGACTGACGATTCGTATAATTTTTTGAAATGACTCGACTTGACGGAAGGTACGAGCAACGTTTGTCTCGATGACTGAGCCTGGTTCTAAACGCTTTGAAAAATTCTTTGCCATTTCAGCTGCTAATGCTTTCATTGGTGCTGTATAGACTATTTTGAATTCGTCTTTGCGGAGCACACCATCTTGACCTCTAGACCACATGTTGATATGTAAAAAGTAGCTTTTGAAAGTTATCTTTACCTTGTTCAAATACTGTCAAAGTTGTCCATTTTTAATAATTTCTCAACTCGTTAAACTCTTGTCCAAAACAAGGTTAAGATCGATTAGACGTTTATCTACAGAGATAAATGTAACACGTTTATAATCAACAGTAGACTACGAGATACGATTGAATTTTTATCATAAAACAAAACTTTATTCGGGTCTATAACTTCTTCAATTGATAAAAACTCGTCGTATAGAATGAAATAACGCGTTTGTGTATAACTTTGAAATTTGAACATAAAATCTATCATTGACGGAGTGATAGTCCTGAATAAATTTTCTTTCAAATTTAGACTTGATAAACTAGCTGATGACTCATTTGTGTTCGGATAGTTCGAACTAGTTATCTCGTTTAGAATACAAGCGTAACAATGTAACGCTAAACATGTTATCTCATCATTGACGAATTTGAACGATATTTGACGTTGATTGACCGGTTGGATTGGTTTCGACTCAGTGTTACGTTTATCTATACTGAAATAATGTATTCAAAATCTTTGACAAACATTTTAAATTTCTATTAAAAAAAAATTTTTAGTTTACGAAGTTAAGTGTTCTCAAATAAGAGAATAACGCTTGGTTTGAGGTTCCAAGCTAAGTCTAAATAGTCGTCGAGTTCGCAGTCTTGGACTCGGATAAGTGACACTGTTTATTATGAACGTCCCACAGTACCTAGAGTCGTAACCATACCCTTTTGACCGGTCCCAAGTCCGGATGAGAAAATGGTAGAACGACTATCATTCCAATACCGATCTAAATCCACCAAAAGTCCTAGTTTTGAAGTTAAGTATTCTTCAAACGAAGAATAGCGCATGGTTTGTGGTTCCAAACTAAGTTTTGCGCTTATTTTTAGTCTATAGCCAAGATGTTTGATATAAACATTTAAGAACTTGAAAGAAAATAGATCGGTTCAACTTCTTGCTAATTCTCATCATGTTTTCCTCGAACAACTCACTTGAGTTTCATCGTATCCAACTTTGCACTGGGTACATAGATTACAAAAGGGTCGACCAAGTCAATCATTTAATAAATCACTTTTAGAAGCTTTCGTAAAATAAACAGCGTAAACTCGAGGAGATTTTGTAAGCCCTGGACAAGTTTAAAAAAATTTACTAAAACATTTTTCAATTTTTTTTTTTAAATTAAAATTTGATAAGTAAAAAATTGAAAAATTGCAAAATTAAATTCAGAAAAAGCCTTCCGTAAAGACAAAAAAAAAGTAACCTCCTTCATATCGATTTATGAATTGACGATTTGGATCGATAAAATTTTACTGAGAGCTAAAATTCAACTTAAACGATGATACAAGTGCTGTATCACCCTGTATCACCAATTCTAGGAGGTAAAAATTTTTTTTTGTTTTTTTTTTAAGGTTTTTAAATTTTTTTCTGTTCAAATTGTTCGTTTTGTATTAAGAATTCACAAAGCCCCATAAAGAAGGTCTTATCCCAATTTATATCCACCTTATTAAAATAACACCAAGTTTTTAGTTCTTCAATAACCCCACCAGTTTCGCTTATTAATGTGTCCAAATTGTTGCCAGTCTTCGTAAGACTTGTATCATCAGCAAATAACTCTATATAAGCTTTTAGCATACACAAGGGAAGATCATTAATAAAGATTAAAAAAAGAAGTGGGCCTAATACTGAGCCTTGCGGAACCCCAAGTTTTAGTCTAGCTTGTTTGGATAAGAGATTTTTCAAAAGAAGCTTTTGAGACCTCTCATCAAAGTAGTTTGTCATTAAAGCTAGAGAGTTGTTATCAAAACCGTAATGAAATAACTTTAGGAGCAAAAGTAAAGGATCTATTAAATCAAATGCTTTTCTAAAATCAATGAAAAGGGATAACGCAATTAACTTTTCATCAAGTACTTTGTTAATAAAAGACACAAATTCATGTATAGCCGTCTGGCATGAAAACCCAGACCTAAAGCCATGTTGCCCCTTGAAAAATACCTTATTTGACTCAAAATAAGTAACAATTTGTTTGGCTAAAAGCTTTTCAAACATCTTAGCTAAAGGTGAAAGGACTGATATTGCCCGATAGTTATTCATAACAGACTTATCCCCCCTTGTTTTTATAAAGAGGAGTCACCGGAATTTTCTTCAATTCCAAACAACTATTAAATAGTTTATGAAGAATTGGGATAAATAATTCAGGCATGGCCTTAAAAATTTTTGTATGAATCCCCACATGTCCTGGAGAGCTTGAAGTTGGCAAATCATTTAATGATTCCTCGACATCTTTAAGACTAAAGGATTCAAATGAAAAGCCTGGAGTTATGATCTTATTTTCTCTTTTAAGATCTTTGAATTTTTCAAAGATAAATTTAGCTGATTCGTCTTCTTTAGAAAACGAATATGATTCAATATTCGTGAAAAAATTATTGAACATCTCAACTTGATCAGCAACTGAAGAAGCTTTGAAGTCACCACTCTGAATTACTTCAGTTATTTCAGGGCAATCATCAAAATTTTTATCGCTTCTCAGTTTAACCGACGACTTGTAGAACTGCCAGAATTTTTTAGAATTCTATAAGTCCTTCGGTGTCTGGTTTTTAAAATACTCCTTAATTTTTTGGCAATTTAATGCTTTGAAATCCCTTCTAGCCTCTTTATAATCAGCCTGAGTTTGCTCATTCTTACTCTCAGAGTAAACGTAAAAACAATAATCACGATATTTCTTCGCAGCTCTTAATTCATCATCAAACCAGGGACAATGATTTTGCTTCTTTGGTTTAAAAATCTTCTCAGGGCAGCATTTTTCAACAGCCTCAATTACCCTGTCTTTTACAAAACCCCATTTATCTTCGATATTAGGAAACTTATCAATAATGCTAAAGTCAATAGATGAAATACAAGTCTTAACCTTTTCTAGATTCTTTTCAGAGTAAACACTGGTTGGGATAATAGTCATAATTTTTTTTTCAACCAATAAATCAAAAGAAGCTACCAGGAATTTATGATCGCTATACGGACAACCTATAACCTTTGAAACAGGGTCTAGATCATCTGGATATAAAACATGATCTATTCTACTTAATTTAACCCCAATATCCCCACTTTTATTATTCTTAATTCCAATCCTGGTTGGATCTTTTGTGACTGTTTTCAAACTAAAGTTCTCCAAAAAATTTGAAAACAAAGGATCTCCAGAAGTTGGATCCAAATTAAGGTCACCTATAATCAAAAAACGATCATTAGTATTGATTGAAAAAATAAAATGCTCAAGAAAATCAAGAAAATCTTTGTTTCTCAACGATGGTGGTTTATAGCAACAAAGAACATTAATTTGTTGTCCCTTTGCCATAAGAGCCACAGAGATCCCCTCAAAATTCAATGAAATTTCGGTCTTAATAACCCTTATATTCTTTTTGACCAAGATAATTACTCCCCCACCATCCCTGAGCCTATCTCTTCTGAGAACTGTATAGTTTGGATGTGAAAAAAAACTATTCGGGATGGAGTCATCAAGCTTCGTCGCATTAATTGAGATTAAATCATAGAGACCTAAAGAAACCACTTCAAGTAATTCATTCTTTTTTAGAAAAAGGGAATTTACGTTTAAATGTAGAATCAAAAATCCTGAATTTCTAGCCCCAAAATCTTTTAGATCTTCCAAATAGTTCGGAAAATTTGGAGTATTTTTTCTCTGGGTAAAATAATCATCTTCAAAATTGAAAACTAAAGGAAGGAGATCACCATTAAAGGGTGTAGGATCAATATTCACCCAGTCGATTCTTCTAGTGGTCTTCTTTTCCTTAATTTTAAACTTATTTTGGCCTAAAGTACCACATTTTGGCAAATGTTTTTTAAACCATGCCTGACTTACATCTTTTTCTAATTTTTATCAATGATCTCCCTTATTGTATCCTCAAAGCCTTTAATGAGCTTTTTGCTGACGACACAACTCTAACTCGAACTGGTGAAAAGTTAGATGAAGTCCTAAAAGATTTTGAGTGCGTGATTGATGATTTGATTATTTGGTGTAACTTCAACAAAGTCGATATTAATTGGAGCAAGACATTTTTCATGGTTTTTACAAAGAAAAAAATTGAAATACCTGATTTTGTTGTCGTCAAAGGCTTAAAAATTAGTGTTGTAAAAGAGTTTAAATTATTAGGTTTTACCATAGATTCGAAATTAAATTTTATGAAGCTAGTCTCCGAAACTTGTTTAGCTGTTAATCGTAAACTTTTTTCGATAAAAAGACTTTTTTATCTTTGTACTTCTGTAAAAATTCAATTTTTTAAAACATTTATTTTACCTTACTTTGATTATGTATTAACTTTGATTTGTTATTTTTCGAAAGAAGCCATTCAACGGTTGGCAAATTGTTTTTATTTAAGTATTTTTAAACTACTAAAACTAAGAATAGGTTCAAGTGACTTCAATGAATTAAATAATTCTTTGGAAAAGTATGGGCTTTTTGCGTTTCAACATCGAGCTTTGGAAAGAATGTTATGCTTCTCCTACAAAATAATAACTTGAGCAAACGCTCCAGCTCATCTTAAAGATCAATTAGTCACGAATGAATCAAGGCAGATTGAATACAATTTGAGAAATAAAAATGATTTTATGATACCAAGCTCCAGAACAAAGAGTGGTGAGAATACATTTGGGTATGTGTATTCAAAATTAGCTAACAAGTTCATCGTTAACAGACTGGTCCTAAAAATCACAACTTTCAGGCTGTCGATATTCAACAACATCAATCTAATTTATGATGAAGCAACAAAAATTTTTGATAAATTGAATTTAAACTTTAAAATTTTTTATTTTTAACGAATTTTTATTTTCATTTTATTATCTTTTATTCATGAATAAATGGAGAGTTAATCAGTCTTTAATTAGGCAAGGGCACTAGCCTGTTGATTAACCTTGAACTTGAACTTGAACTTGAATCAAAAAACGATCATTAGTATTGATTGAAAAAATAAAATGCTCAAGAAAATCAAGAAAATCTTTGTTTCTCAACGATGGTGGTTTATAGCAACAAAGAACATTAATTTGTTGTCCCTTTGCCATAAGAGCCACAGAGATCCCCTCAAAATTCAATGAAATTTCAGTCTTAATAACCCTTATATTCTTTTTGACCAAGATAATTACTCCCCCACCATCCCTGAGCCTATCTCTTCTGAGAACTGTATAGTTTGGATGTGAAAAAAAACTATTCGGGATGGAGTCATCAAGCTTCGTCGCATTAATTGAGATTAAATCATAGAGACCTAAAGAAACCACTTCAAGTAATTCATTCTTTTTTAGAAAAAGGGAATTTACGTTTAAATGTAGAATCAAAAATCCTGAATTTCTAGCCCCAAAATCTTTTAGATCTTCCAAATAGTTCGGAAAATTTGGAGTATTTTTTCTCTGGGTAAAATAATCATCTTCAAAATTGAAAACTAAAGGAAGGAGATCACCATTAAAGGGTGTAGGATCAATATTCACCCAGTCGATTCTTCTAGTGGTCTTCTTTTCCTTAATTTTAAACTTATTTTGGCCTAAAGTACCACATTTTGGCAAATGTTTTTTAAACCATGCCTGACTTACATAAGACTTAGAGCAGTCAGGAAATATAAAAGATTCCTTACTTGGCTTAACCATCGTTACAAAATTAAATTTAATTACAGATAATTTACAATATTTATTTACAATTAGATAACAAAACCAAAAAAAAAATTTTAAAAAAAATTAAAAATGGAAATTTACAATTTTTTAAAGACAAAAATTAAATTTATACCTCAATCATAATTTGAGCAAATTATGATAAATCTGAAGCACACTTGAAACTGAAAATTGAAACTTGTTTTGAATGAAATCGATCTCTAAATTATGGAAATCTTTTTTGTGGGCCGTACACCATAAACAAGGATGATTCGAAGAAGCACTGTATAATCCCAACACAATCGCCGTTACTTTCCAATCGCTACAAAAAATATATTGGATTTCATACGTCTTTTCGCGGTATTCAATCTCTTTTATCTCATTCAATTCTGAAGCAAGATAAGAGATAGGCTCTTGTAGATCTTCATAATCTTCTTGTAGATTTGATAATCCGAGTGTGTAGTTTCCAGTAGAAGTTTATGCTCTATCCCCTTCATTTAAAATTGTAAATGTAAAGTTGATGAGATTGTAATTGCGGCCAATTTGTGTGCCGTCTGCTGACAACTTAACTCGAAAAGGGCCTCTAAACTCGTCTAAATCATTTTGATTGTTCAAAAAACTGATTAGCTGAAATCGAATACGTTCTTTGACGTTTCCAAATCTTGCATTGGTAATATTCTCGTAGAGTTTGTATTTGTTGTTAATGTTTAATCTAAGTTGTTTGAGACTGTAAAGACTTGACAAAGGCAAAACAAATTATTGTACCAGTGATTGATAAACGAAATCGGATAAAGAATATCTGTCTTTGAAATACAGAACTTTTTTGGCGATATTGTCTTGGATGAGTGCATTTATGTTGATGTTGAAACAATTTTTGAAATCAAGATTAGAGTTCTCGGCGTAAACGATTTTTACAGTGTGAAGTCTCAGTCCGATGTGTGAAATTTTGTCATCAAAGATTGTCAATGCATCTTCTAATTTGTTTTTGATTCTAGTCTTTTGTTTGATACTATAATTTTCATAAGCTTTGTCTTGGTTATAGAAGTTTAGACTGCAAACTCATCTGGACGAGTTTTCTTCGAATCTTTTTAGTTTTTTTTTCAAGTCGACAATCTGCTTATTTTTAATTTTTAACTCTTCTTTTAGATTTAAAATTATTTGAGCAAAAACGTTTTCAGTCATATCAAAAATGGTTAACACGAGAAACAATGGTGTTTTTAGACCTGGTCAATATAGGCAATTTAATTTAGTAAAATATCAAATGGTTCCCAAAAAAAGTTTGGATTTAAGTAAGAGAGCATCAAACAACTCGTGTACATCGACACGCGAATTCAAAGAAGTTCAAAAGCGAATCAAATATCAAATCGTAAATATTCTTAAGCCAAAAAAAAGAAATTTTCCGATAGAGACAATAAAGGTAATGATTTCGATTAATCTTGCGTCAAGCTTATCAAATCAATACTTAATCAAAAAAAGTTTTGAGTATAATTGTCAATTAATTAGTGATTTAAAGAAAGTCACAAGTAATTATATGTCTGATAAAAATTTAATTAGAGTTCAACAAGATTCAATCAAATTTAAAATAAATAAAAAAAAATCAATTAAATTTATGGATCAAAGTTTAAAGCCTTCCGTAATCGAAGGATTTTTTGTTATAGCAATAAGAATAAAAAAAGAAGAAATTGTACTTGATTAATTTTAAATATTTTTTTGCTCTTTTGTTACATTGTATTTTTTGGTTTTAATGAATAATAATTTATTACAAAAAAAAAATTGTTTTTAATCCTCCAATAAAAAAAAAGTTGCATTTTCTCGAAATCCTCATTAACATAATCTCTACATTTTGAAATGTCCTTTAAATATTCATATGTTTACTGATACTAAACATAAATTATACTAATAAATTCTAAATTAAGATTAAGAGTTTGGACCTCTGCTTTAATATGTCTTTGACACTAGACCATCTTAAATCATCTCTTTGGACCTTTGCTCTAATGCCATCTTAAGTGTTTATTCCATTAGGTGGAAAACTGCTGATATAAAAAAATTGTAAATGCTTCGATCCATAAAAAAAATTAAAAATGACTCATCAACTTGAATATGTCCACACTTAGATGGGTCTGAAAGAGGCAGCTCTAAAATATAAAAATATTGAAAAAAGCCTTTTTGATATTCGTCATGAATATCTTTTTCCATTTATACCAAACACCACAAACGATATTCAATTTTCAGGAGCATTCGAATCGTTTCAGAAAACAACTAATGGAAAACGATTTTTACTCTTTGACATCAACGACGACAATCGAATGATTGCATTCGCTTCTGATACTCAACTTGAAATTTTGAGTAAATCAACACGGTAGCATGTGGACGGCACATTCAAAGCAGCACCTACAATTTTTTATCAGCTATACTTAATACACGCATGGGCATTGGACAAAACTTCCACTTAACTCAAGCATTGTGTAAGAATATTCAAAAAATGATGGGATTAACAGATGATTACAATCAAAATAACGGAACCAAAGATTGGTTAAATCATTGTCATTTCTTCCAACACAATACATGAAATTTGCGATTGACTTTATTAAATCAGAAATGCCTAACGATCCTCGAATGGAGAAATTTATGAACTATTTTGTATCAACCTGGCTTAATAATAAAGAATGCAAAGTCGATATTTGGAAACATTTTAAAACCGAAGGCCCACGTTCTAACAACCACGTCGAAGGGTACAATCATAAGATTTATTCATATATTGATTTTACACACCCCCACATTTATTCAGCAATTAAAACTTTCAAATGTTTGGAAACATCAACAAGTTTAAATTACTATCAGAGGCTCAACGGTGGCTTGACTCAATTTCCAAGACGACCGAGAGATATCCAATGTGATCAATTCATAAAGCATCATAAAAAGAAATTGGAGACGGACCAAATTAATTGGCTTGAGTTCATGCAAAGAATAAACCAACTTTTCCGTCACAACAAAGAATCTAAAGCTCGTAATTTGGAAATCGCTGATCAAATATTCTTAAATCAGACATTACGCTCTTTGTGTATTTTAAAAATCAATAAACAAAGTTACTGTTAAATCAAAGATTATATTCGATCGAATGGTGACCGTCTTGTGGATTTGGTCAAAAGATTACGTGAATACAACGATATTTGACACTATTTTAATCAAAGAATTGATGAAAGCTTTTTTTGTGTTTTAAAAAAGTGGAATGCTCAGAATATGACAACTTTAGTTACAAATGGAGATGGTAATTGCCTGTATAATGCAATTTCATTGAGTATCTGCGGGACGGAAGAGCTTTCCAAAGACATAAAACTTTCAATGGTATTCATCTACTTCGAGTATGAAGTGTTTTTTCGAAACATCTTCCAGCGATCCGGCCTTTCAACTACATACGACCAAATGGTTGAAAACTCAGCTACAACGGATTTTTTGGTAACGAATTCAACATGTTGACATTAAGTTGTTTGTTTATGCGTCCAATCAGTTGTTACTCGATGGATCTTTGGTCATCTGACCTAACTAAAGTTTCTATGTAACCCATATATCTCGCCTTAAAAAATTCTCATTTTTATCCCATTGTTCCTACCGAGTTTTACTTTTTTATTTCAAAAACTAATTGTTACCATTTAAACCATGTCAAGTATCCTTTTGGTAAATTGGATCTTTATTAATTATAATAATTTTATGTTTTTTTTACTATTTATATATTTCAATTCAATCGAACGACAGACTGTCAAACCCAGAGGGCCGATTGAATTCATTTATTTAAATATAAATTAAAGTAGAAATTAAGTTAAAAGTTTTTAAAATTTAGATCGAATTTTGGAAAAATTTTATAAAAAACATTGAAGTGAAGATTTAAGTTGTTAATAATTCTTTGCTTGAATAGATTACGGTTGATGGTTAAGTCTTCTTTAAGAATTTCGTTGATAAATTTCGAAAAAAAGTAGCAAAATGTATCTTCCATTTTGTCGTTGAATTTACCTTTTGGAGGCACCGAAAGTTGATTTTTGTTCCGAAGATCATGTTCTTTATTTAATTGATGATTAAAAATAAAGCAATTCCTTAGTTGACTCGGTGAGTTTGAATGGTTAAAAATGTCATGGACGAAATTAGAGAGTCTCTTGATTATGCGATGCTGAAAACAATCGAGTTTAAGATTGTTTAAGTCGTTGTTGAACGCATTAAAGTCCTCAGCTGTTTGAATTGATGGTCTGATTTTAAGGATTTTAAACAAACAGTAGTTATAGTAGTTTGAAAGTTTTTGAAAAGTCGCTTTGGGAAAATAGATAACGATTGATAAACAGTAGTCAAATAACGGGAGTATGAATGTTTTAAGAAATTGGAGTTTAACTTTTGGTGACAAATACACCAATCGATGAATAGAATAAAGTCGAGTATTAATCGAGAGCTTCAATTCACCAACGTGTTTGAGGAAGTTTAATCTATCGTCGATCGTAACCCCTAAGAGTTTAAAGTTGTTGACAACTTCTATTTGGTTATTTCCAACAGTAACATATCTTGGGAAGTCGATGTTTCTTTTGTTATGTACAAACATAGCTTTAGTTTTGCTCCAGTTAATGTCTATTCGATTTTTGAAACACCAATCAT
Source organism: Brachionus rubens (assembly GCA_022207745.1). NCBI lineage: Eukaryota > Metazoa > Rotifera > Eurotatoria > Ploima > Brachionidae > Brachionus > Brachionus rubens. Next base: position 483,708 of record JAJVHD010000006.1, read on the forward strand.
TTAGTCCAGTTATTGATTGGGAGAATCTATGTAGTAAGTCGTCCAAATTGTTGTCGGTTAAAATTAGGGTAGTATCGTCGGCAAATAGCTTGGTTGTAAACTCTTTCAAATGGTACACTAGATCGTTGATGTAAATTAGAAATAGTAGGGGTCCTAAGACACTCCCTTGAGGAACACCAAGTGAGATAGGTCGTGTGCTTGAGATTCGTTCATCTACCTTTACCATTTGGAAACGATTTGAAAAATAATTTTCGACGAGACTTAGAGAACTATTGTCGAACCCATATTTTTGAAGTTTGATTAGTAATAGATTGGAGTCAACAGAATCAAAGGCTTTTTTAAAATCTATAAACAGAAAAAGACCAATTATACGTTTTGATCTAACTTCATTCATTTTCGAGATGATTTCGTGTAGAGCTGTTTCGCAACTGTGTTTTTGTCTAAAACCAGGCTGGGAGTCCGTAAAAAGTTTATTTGTTTCGAAGTAATTTGTGATTTGTTTTGAGATAAGTTTCTCAAAGAGCTTCGATATAGGCGGAAGAATTGGATTGCTCTATAATTGTTCATATCATCTGTTGAGCCTTTGTTTTTAAAAATCGGAGTCACGACTGCTGTTTTCCATTCATCAGGTATTTGACTTGCTTGAATGCAGCAATTGAAGAGGTACGAAATTACGATTAAAAGTTTATCAGGAGCTGTCTTTAAGATTTTCGAAGAAATTTCACATGTACCTGAGTTGTTAGAGGCTGTTACGTTTTTTAGCAGCATTTGGATTTCATTTCGATTTGTGAAGCTTAATTTGAAACCGGGAATTTTCAATTTTTCTTTTTCGATCATCTTTGACAAATGCTCTTCAATTACCACTTTGGAGGTAGAGTCTGAAATTGTTGACGACGGTTTAATGGAGGTAAAAAAACAGTTGAAGAGGTCGGATATTTCGGCTTTATCGCTCACAGATGTTGAATTATGGTTTAGATGCGTAATGGGTGCATTTGCGCTTTTATCGGATTTAATTTTGACTCTGGTAGAATAAAATTGCCAAAATTTTTTGGAGTTCTTAAAATCTTGGAGAGTCTGGTCTTTGAAGTAGTCTATCATTTTTTGATCATTTTGGTCTTTATATATTTTTTTAAACTTTAGAAATTCCTCTCGATACGAATAGTTACCAGTTTTTGTGAACTGTTTGTATGAGGCGTCACGAAGATGTTTTGTATAGATCAGCTCGTCATCAAACCATGGAAAGAAGTTTCGATTTTGAACACGAACATCTTTCAATGGTGCAATAGAGTTTAAGACATTTGCCAGCTCTTGTTTAATATATCTCCATTTTTGTTCCGGATCTTCAAGCTCAAACAGATGTTTGAAATTTATTTGTTCGAATAAACTGTTGATTCGGTCTATATTCTCGCTATTCAAGTTTCGACAATTTATGGTCTTGAAACTGTCTATCGGTTTTAATAGGCTAAGGTTAGCAACAATAAAATCGTGGTCACTGAACGGACATTTCACGACTAACGTTCCATCAATTAGGTCACTATTATGAAGGACAACATCAATCAAAGTCTCGCTTAATTTAGTTTTTTGAGCTTTTGTATAATATTTTGAACAAATGCGGGTTGGTGACTCAATGAAGTTAATAAGATCATTATTTTCCATAAAAGAGCAAAGATTTGTGTTTTTGGCGTTTAAGATATTCATGTTTAAGTCCCCTATAATAAAGAGAGGTTCACTCAAATTCAACATATGAATTACACTCTCCAAATTTTCTACGAAATCTTTTTCGTTCGATTTGGGGCGACGATAACAATGAATAAAATTGTAAACATGGGATTCGATTTTTATTTGGAAATAAATTAGTTCAATTTTATTGAAAAACTTTGATTTCGTCAGCTGGATTCCATTTTTAATGAATACTACAAGACCTCCACTATTCGTATCACGATCAAGTCTAAGTTTGTAATATTGATTACTGTTGTAGAAGGAGTTAGGTACAGAATCATCGAGCCTTGTTTCGGAAATCATAAAGATATCAACAAGTTTCGTGGCCAAGATGAGGTCGACTTCTTCTAAATGGTTTAGTATCGAGTTTATGTTTAAGTGTATAATTTTGAAATTATTCGTCCCTTTGTCATTTATGCATAGATCGTTTAAGTACGAATTTGCAAAATTTGTTCTGCTTTTTAAATTTGATGGGTGCAATAGTCATGATTCTCCCTTAAAATCGAGACAGTAATTACGAATTTCGTGTTGCATTAGGTTTCTGATTTTACATATGTCCGATTGTATAAAGTCGAATTTTCGATCAAGTGCTATATACTTCGCATATTGACATACAAATACTCCGCAATCATCGAAGTTACCGCTTTGTCTTGGAAAATTTCCCTCGATGTTCGTTTTCCAAGAGCAACAATGTTTTAAATTCAAGAAAACTTTACTAAGGACACAGCTAACGTCGTTTACTAATTTAGTGTTTTGTTTGTACAAAGAGTCGAAATTGTTAATGGTTCTTCTTTTACAATCAAAAACAATTATAGACCAATGATCTCCGTTTAAGTTGATCGGTAAGAAAAGTATGTCAAAATCTTTGTTCTTTATATCTTTATACCATTCATTTAGAGATCTAATATCATTATTGGTTATTTTCTTATAAGCAAGTGAATCTAGTGTTAAGCACTTGAAGCATGATGAGATGCAGACAAGGTTTATGTAAAAGTTGATTATGTTGTCGTTTAATCTACCTTTATCTTTTAGTTTGACTAAGTCACTTTTGTAGACGTTTATTTTGCCAGCTGATACAATTGGCGGTTCACTTAAGTACACAAAATCTTGCTCGTCCGTGAGGTCAATGCACTGTGATGAGTAGACTTTTATAGACCAGTTTATTTTGTTTTGAGGTTTACTGACGGTTGCTGTTGCTTCATTCTTAGGTTTCAGCTGTGGGTGGTTATTCAATGAGTCAAAATTTGAAGCTTCAGATACTTGACTTAAAAGGTCTCGAGGGCTATCAGAGGCAATTGAGTCTGCTTGGACAGTTCGACATTCACGTCGTCTAGCTGCGACGGATGACTCTGGAGGAGGAATTTTGGGTTTCGGTATTGAATCTTCTCTAGGTTTTTCAGGATTCAAGTGAACTGAAAGACCTCCGATTTGTTTAGAATCATCATCAGAGACGAGTGATTGAACTGGTGTTCTTTCGAGATCCTTTAAAACCTCGGTGCTCACAACCCTTTGAGTATTCAATTTTGACTGTGAACGGGTCTCGATAAATTTCAAACTTTTTCTTTTAAAGTAACTATAAACACGCTGACTGCGAGTGAGATGTGGGTTAATGTAAACGTTTTCGAAGTCGTTTAGAAAGCGTAAATTGGAGCATACGTTTAGTATAAGGTCGACACAATAAGAATCGATTAGATCACATACGATAGGCGAGTAATTGTTGTTGTAACGATTATTATGAAACATTTTTGGTCGTTGAATTTTAAGCGGATACGGCTGATTCAAATAGCGAAAGATTTTTTGGATTTCATAGACGTCGTTACCAGTATTTGGGAGGCCGAGTATTGTGATTTGATTTTTACGCTTTTCTCGTTCTTTTAATTCTTTTTCAGCAAGATCTAACCATTCAAATTCTGGGTTAAGACTCGATTCGACTGGAGCATTACGAGCTGGATTTTGGGAACAAAAAGGTATTGATGAAAAGTTGGTACTTACTTCAAAATTTTCGAGAGGTTGTTTACTCCCCGGTATACCACTGGAGTCATTAAATCGATGGTTGCTGGACTCGAACTCTTTTAATTTAGACTTGATTAGATTTACTTCGTTTTGAATCGAAAGTTTAAACTCGCTAGTTTCAGTCGATAGTTCACTTAGCCATCGATTGAGGCTGGTGCATGTGATCTTTTTTATTTCTCTGTCACCAGATGTCGTCGGCATTTTAGATTTAAACGAATAATTTCAGGCAAAAAACAAACAAAAGGTGGAAAAAATAAATAAATAAATTAAAAATTCAAATATTTTCAAAAATTCATGTTTCAAAAATTCATTTCTTTTATCTCTTTTATCACTTGGTGGGATGTTGCTTTCTTGATTCGATTGATTACCAGGGAATAAAGACGAAACGTTTTATTTCAAAAAGTCAATCAAGAAAAAGAAAGGCAGGTCCATGTTTTGAAAAGAATTAAAATAAATTAAAATAAAATTTGGATTTTTTTATGTTTTATTATCTTTTTTTATCAATTAGAATGACTTAGGTTTGTGCTTTATCGCTTTTTGTAATAATTTTTGTATGAATTTTTTTTTTAAGTTTGAATGACATTTTGGGTTAATTAAATTTATGTTTCAGTGACGTTTATGAAAAATAAATATATGAGGTCGTTAACAGTTTAATAGTATTAAATAAATTTTATGCTTCATTCACTTTTATATGTTTAGTTCACACTATATATGTTTTGTTATTCTTTGTCCAGCAAAACAGTGTCTAAGGTTATCAAAGTTACATCTATTGAACAAGTATTTTTTTTTTAGTCCTAAGTAGCTAGTCCAAAGTTTTGGTTAGAACTTGGAGTCACAATAACCTCCCATGAAAAATTTTAATATTTCAAATTTTGTTTCAGATAAAATTACGATGAATTTGATTTAAAATGGATTTTTATTTTAAAAAAAGTCTGAACTATACTAGAAAGCTTGTGAATTATAAGGGCTTAGGAACGACATTAATGAAGGTCAAAAACTCTTAAAACAGGACAAGTGTCCTAAACTGAAACAAGGTCTGGGGCGAAGCCCCAGTTAGGGTTCGAGAAGGCATTGGTGAGGGTCAGAAACTTTAAAAGCACAAGTGTTCCTCCTTCAATCGGGCGTTGTGAATTTCAGTTCAATTTTGACAAATTAAACAAAAATAATTCATTCAAAACCGAAAAAAATAAACAAATATTCTGATTTTTAAACTGAAAAATATGCAACATAGTGCAACATGATATGTTGCACCAAATAGAGGCCATTTTTTTTTTTTTGAATATTATTGATTAGAATTATCAATAAATTAAAATCAATCAAATTATGTTGTCTAATCTCGAGTCTTTGTGGCAAATAAAAAATTAATTTTTTTTTGCAACTTTTATTACAAAATTTAAACACGTCCATACATATAAAAAAAGAAAATATTATTTTTAAAATTAAAAAAAACAATTTCGTCAATAAAAAACTTGTATGATGATACTCTCACAGTGACCTAAACTCTTAGTGATTAAGTTAACCCGTAAGTTTTGATCTTTTAAAGGTTTTTTTTTTTAAATTAAAATTTGACATTTTTCAAGTGCTAATCTTCAATTAATTAATTTGAGATTGTTCAGAAAGTTAGAACAAAGTCTCAACTCGCGACTCACAACTAAGACTAACTTTTTTACGTAAATTATTTTACGAATACTTTCACTCAAAACACGATCAAACTCAACAAATTAAAGATGATCAAAGCGTTTAGTCATTCGTCTTTAAGTGACATTAACGATAAGTTTAGTGATGTTGGCGAGTTTTGTTTGGTATGTTGAGCGAGTTTTGTCAAAGAAATTTTAGTCCGATGGCAGCTTTGGGTCGTTCACCGTTATGTTCATCGTCACTCAGACCAACCAACTGGAAGATCTTCAAACACTCTTCAAGTGAACCATACATAAACCAACTTTATCAGACCTTTACTCGAAGTCAACAACCAACCTTACAATGCAACTCAATTTCGAACCCCATTGAACATGAACTAACAAAATACAACCCTAAACTATTAACGCTCATTCACCCTCGAATCATAAACTCGTCAATTTGTGCCTTGAAGCCTTCAATCAAAGAGACCAAAGTGTTCATTTGAGGAAGCTGGTGACGATGACTGGGAGTTCATGTTCTCCTTGGTCTTGACGAAATTGAAACTCCTTAACCAAGAAGAGTGCTAAATGAACTCTTCAAAGATCTCATCCTTAGAGTTAAAATGCCAATTTTCAACCAATTTTCATCGAGACGGTCTTCCTTTTAGAAAAAGCTTAAAGGGTAACCTAAGGAAGTAGAGTTCGTGAATGGAGGTAATTTTTAGTCATCTCGTGCCGGGGTCACCCTCCGAAATCCCAATTGCGGTAAGTGTTTAACTTTAACCTCTACTTTTTACAGTCAGATTTAAGGGTGCTTTCGTGATGAAGAGGGTAAAAAAAAGTCTCGGTCTCTCAGGCGTTGTGAATTTCAAATCAGAAAACAAAAAACAAAAATAACATGTTCATAAAAATTCATTGAATAGAACTAATGCACTAAATAAAACAATTTAAAGGTGCAACATAATATGTTGCACAAATTTGAGGAAAATTTTTTCTAATTATTAATGCTTATTTTCAATAAATCGATTTAAAATTTCAAACTAATAAAATGTTAAGTTTATTTTGCAATAAAAATTTGATCCAGCCGGCTCAGGTTCAATCCCAGTTCAAAAATCAAAGAATTTTTTTGTTCTTTTTTAAAAAATAATTAAAAAAATTATCATTTATTGATTAAATTTTTATTAACTATGCAAAACTCTTTTTTTCTTTAAGAAAATTAAGTTTTTTTAGAAAAAACAAAAAATTTTATCTCCATTTTGCATTAAGATCAATTACGTAAATGCTTTGACAACTTAACCATTGTACAAAGAGTTAAGCTTGTGATTCGAAAGCCGCATAATTGCCAAAAAGAGTTCTAAAATAATTTTAATGACATGATTTGTTTTAAAAGATGACGTTTTTCACTAAAATTTGAAACAACGGAGTAAATAAAGTTTAAAAAAGTTAAAAAAGTTTTGAAATAACAAGAAGTCGTATTCCTTCGAAAGGCTTTACGGCAATGAAAATTATTAACCAAAAACTCTATTTTTTTTAAATTTTAAAACTATAAATCAAACGGGTTATGAAATTTCGAGATAAACAAGAACGACAAGTTTGATGGAACCATACAAAAAGAGATTTAGAAAAAGCGGTAAAACATAAAACAAAACCATTTACTCCAAGAAAGTGGCTGATCTAACCAAATCTTTTCTAAAACTTTATTGGATTAACAAAACCCAATCAGGTAAAGAGAACTTACTGCCATTTTGGCCATGCAGGTCATTTTTTAACCTTCCTCAATACATGTTATAAGTGATGCTAAACCTAAAAAAGCTCGAAAAGTTTGGCTAAAAAGGCCATTTTCTGGGTAAGTAGTTTTGCTATGTTTTAGCCGAATTTCCTCGATCTCTTACATATGTTTCCACCAAATAACCTTGTCATTCTTGGGAAAAATCAATCATTCCCGTCAAATTTAAATAAAAAAAATCGAAGTTTTGATTAATAACAGAAAAAAGAAAAAAAAGGGGAACCATCTTTAGAAAAAAAAAAAAATTCTATTTTGAAAATAATTCAACACAAAAATTGGCACGTTTTGTAACATAACATGGTGCTCCACTCTCTGTAATATAATACAGGCCATCATATGGACCTTTATATACAAATCTCCCGTTCGCTTTCCCTCTACTCTTGTAAATTCCCACAATTTCGTCTGTGGTTTTGTATAATAAATCGATCGGATGAGTTGCCTAGAAAAATTAAAATTCATAAAATAAATTTTTATTTAACTTAAAGATAAATTACCTTTTTTAAAACAACATTTGAGCTTTGTCTTTTTAAAATCGGCTTGATTGGTTTTATGAAGTCTGAAAACTTAACTTTCTTTGATTTTTTAATTTCCCTTTCATTTTCAGAATCGTAATCACTATCAGAATATGAATCGCTGCTTTCTTCTGAGATCAGATCAAAGGAAAAAAAATTATCGTTTTCAGTTGAATTAATTACACTACGCGCCTCTTCATCTGACGCTTTCCTTAAAGGTAAAGATCTTAAGAACTGTTTTTTTCTTATAAATTTTAATGAGTTACTTATTATTTGGATCTTTTTTTTTATCAGCTGTTCTTTTTTCTGCATCTTTTGAATTTGGAGGAAAAATTTCGGCATCCGATGGCTTGAACGGACAAAATAAAGCCCTAAAAAAATAATTTAATAATTTTTAAATTCTTTTTTAATAAAATTTTAGGTTTACTTTTTGTGAGAACTTTTTGATGGATTCAAATTTCCTTTGCCGCCACAAACTTCATAAGGGCAAGAACATTTTTTTGAATTCAAAATTAAGAAATCTGGATCGTTAGGCAATTTGAAACTTTTTTTTAATTCATCGAGTTGTTTCCCCAATAATTCATTTTGATTTTTCCTAAAAAATTTTTGAATAAAATTTGACAAATTTTACTTAACTTTATAAAATACTTTTCTATTAATTCTTTTTTTAATTTTTCAATATATTCTTGTTTCAATTTTATATTTGCTGACTTAAGACTCTTTTCAATCTCAAGTTGATTCGTTAGGTTCCTTATTTCTACTTGTCTAAACAAAAAAGTGAAATAGATAAATAGAAACAAAAATTAAAAAAAAAAACCTTTTTTCTAGAAGTTCATTATATTGCTCTTGAATAAAGATTATGCTTTGGCCATCATCCTCTTCAGTTTTTTGATTTAAAACATGTCTAGAAAAAAAAATATCATCTCTAAAGAAAATCAAAACAAAGCTGAATACAAAACATACATTTGGCGTTTTAAATCTAATATTTCAAGGTTTAGTTCCTGTAAAATTCAAGTCAGATCTTTTATTTCAAGTCTTTGTCTGACTTGACTTCGACTTATTACTTGAGGAAAAACCTTAGGGTTGGGAACCTTCCAAACTGATGTTTTGAGTAAATGAATACAAATGAGTCAGCTATATATAGGTCTTTTTTTATCAAAATGAGACTTGAACATGTTCAAGATGAATATATAAGTAAGTAGCTTATCCTTTCCTCTTCAAAGTTAAGTGTAATTATTATCAAAATAAATAAATATGAAGTTAAAATAATGAATTCAGATGAGTAAACATTTTAATTTTTTTCTTGCAAAAAAATTATCGCTTAGAAGCTTTGTTTAAATGAATTTTTTTCAAAAATACCACTTTCTTATTTACACTTAACTTTGAAGAGGAAAGGATACGCTACTTACTGATATTTTACATGTCTTTAACATGTTAAAAACTCTTTTTGATATAAATAAAAAAAAGACTCCTACATAACTGGCTGATTTTAATCCATTTACAGTGGTGCTATGACCACTGAAATTTACAGAATTTTACGTAAATTTCGGTTATTTTACAATTTTTTTTCTATTTTTACGCAAAACATGGTAAATTTACATTATTTTACTAAAGTGAAAAAAGCTGAATTTACCGATTTTATGTACTGTACACTTAGGTGACATGTATAAGAAAATACTGTAATCCCCCTCACAATTCCCGCTTCTCAATGCACCTTATTAGCTATAAGATGAGAATTTTTGTTTCATAGCAAATATTTTTTTCATACCAATTTAGGAAATTTTTATGCCCTAAAACCCCACCAACTACCCCCTCCCCAAGAGACCCTAATATAAATAAAACCGGAATATCTGACCCAAAATATCTGAGTGCTTACAGTGAAGTAAAATGAGAAAACAAATTATGATATATTATAAAAAAGCTTATCATAACTTTATATTCTAAGAGTTTTAAATTTTTTACCTCATCGGGTAATGTGCGGGGGTTTACGGTGGCATGTAATTTCACAATTGAACCGCAATAGCAAGGAAAACATACACCAAGGTGTAACTTTTACAAGAAGTTAGGTATGCAAAAAGCTATTTTCATACAAGGTATAGTAAATGAAGTGATACCATATTTAGACCCCTAGTGAAGTTATTTGTGGAAGAACTTAAAAGTCTTAAAGGACTCTCATTTATCCCCCTCCCCAATAGTTGTTGTATTCATTCTCTATTGTTTTAAAATCAATTGAAAGATCTCAACGAGATCTACATAGATCTCTAGTCCATTTTTAGTTGGGATGGTCGGTTTTAGAGATACAAATCGACAAAGAAAAATAGCGTTTTTTAAATGAAAAAATCATTTCAGACACAAATACTTTATTGGGGGCTGTGAAGTTTTTTTCAATTCACTCATTTCAATTCAGTTAAACTTGTAACAATTTTGCTACACCTGGGATATACGTCTGCTAAAACTCTGAATTTCTTATGCAAAATTTTTTGTAATCTTTTTGAATGGCGTGCAAAATGCATAGGAAATGCAGAGTTTTAGCAGATGAATATCCCAGGTGTAGCAAAATTGTTACAAGTTGTAGCAATTTGCAGAATGGATTTATCTTATCTAGAAGAAAAGTTATTAAAGTTTAACTGAATTGAAATGAGTGAATTGAAAAAACCTTCACAGCCCCACTTTATTGTATCCAAGATAAAACTACCTTATCATAATAAAAAGTGTATAGGAAGATAGAAACAGGTTTTTGAAGAATTCTATTAAAAAATATATAGGCATAGGAAGCCCCTTGAATCTTCATTTGGCTAAAAAATGTCATTCTTTGGATGTTTTTAACAAAATTAAATTATTTTAAGGATAAAGGAATTTCTCTCTCCTAATTTGGTAAAGTCTATTCCCGAACCCTTTCGATTCTTTACGATGATTTACAGCTTCATTTTGTAGTCCTTCATTTACTCTATCTTGTATGAAAATAATTTTTTGCATACCTCACTTCGTGTAAAAGTTACACCTGGGTGTAAGTTTTTCAAGGGTCCGTTATAACCTAAACGATCGTTTACAAGGAATATCCTTTTTTACTCGTGTACCGTAAACTCTCCAAGATTGAACGATTTAGCATATTTTTAGTTTTTGATTTCGGCTGAATATTGCTACATAGACAAATATTCTTTCAAATCCCGTTTTTTTACAGAGTAAACGACCAAAAATTCGAGATTATAGCCTTAATTTTTTCATAAGAAGTCCTGTTTCAGCTTTTTAAGGCAAAAAGTCAACATTCAAACTGCAAGAAATAATTTTTTTTAATAATCTTTTTAGATAAAAAAAGCAAAGAATTAATCATCAACTTACGGGGTTTTAAGAGCAAATATTCGAAATATTAAAAACAATCCAAAATAAAGAAGGCTGCGCTTAGCAGCTGAATTAACAACAGAAAAAGTAAAAAAAAAAAACACAATGCCTTTTGGTAAACGTCGTCAAAATCTATTTGATCCAAATTTAAAATATCCGAATGCACGTGAAGTTAAAGTATCGATTATGTTTACTCGTTTGGCCGAGATTGATACAATTAACGAGCGTTTTTCGTGTGAAGCAACACTTTTTATAACATGGCGTGAAAGTACTGAGACACTTAAAAATTTCGATGAAAATAATTTTTACTATTGGGATCCAAAACAATTTTGGGATCCTCAATTGTACATTGACAACGCAATTGGCGATGTTAAAGAAAAAGATGTCAAGTATCGTGTTGAACGATTATTTGATGTTGATAAACAACAATGGCTTCTCGAAGTACACATGATTAAAAGAATACAAGGTACTTTTTTGAAAAATTAGAGCTCTATCATTTTCCTTTCGACGTTCAAGACTTGTCTATTATGCTCACGTCTCATCGTACATCAGACGAAATAAATCTGGTACAAGATTTTAAGATACCTGCTAAGATGACTAAATCAGCGTCTTTGGACAAACACATTTGGAAATTATACGATCATGTAAACTTTAAAGTTCATACTATTAAAAGCGATCTTCCACCAAGTTCTGAATACTCTACAGAAGAATTTGAAACAGCTTGCTCACATCCGGCTATTACAATGCAATGTCGAGTCTCTCGTAAACCGGGTTACTTTATCATAAATTGTCTTCTACCAACCCTAATGATAACACTATGTGTTTTTTTTACCTTTCTAATGGATTATTCTCGATACCAGTATCGATTTTCATTATTATTTACAACTATGTTAACTAGTATTACATTTCGTTGGGCTATACATGGTCGGGTCTTACCAACCATATCGTATATGACATTTTTAGACGTTTATTGTGTATCTTCAATTATGATTGTATTTTCAGCAATGGTATGGCATGCAGTCTACATAGTAGTACACGAAAAAGATCCCGTATTGGCTGATAGATTTGACAATATTGCTATGTTAACATTCGGTGTTGTTGTAATTCTGGTTCACATTATGCAAACAATATGGTTTTTTATAGCATTTCGAAAACGACTTGTGTTCGAAAATTTGGACAAACGTGCTGCTCTTAATTTACTTAATGTACGCATGAACATAAATAATATAAATAATAAAGCGTCTCTTATATCAAATGATAAAAGTGAGAATAAAATATACACAAATAATTTAACACCGAGTCAATCAAAAGGTATGTTGTATAGTTTTTCTAAAATAGACGATAACACATTAATAAATGTAGATAAATTAAGGGTAAAAAATGCTCAAAATTTGGACATTATTGTAAATAATAATTTTAATCGAACTATTGTTGTAGATGATTATATACCCGAGGCACAGAGTAAAATAATTGAAAATGGTTCGGTAATTGGACAAAATGAAAGTGACTCAAACTTAGCGTCAATACGAAATTTAAATCGTAAAAGGTTTTCAAAGAATTCAAATTTTTTGTCTCTTAAAAATAATGAACCAAAACTTCAAAAAACACCCGCAATTAATTTAAGTGATAGTACATTACGTAATTCGTCAAGTCGTAGCTCAAATTTAGCCGCATCTTATTATGCTACTGGGTCACAAGAAACTGAGAATGATGTCGAAAATTATCAGTATATACCGTTAATACATCAATCGTCAAGAGATTCCTAGTCGAGTTTATTTGTTGTTTTTTTTAGTCTAAAAGACTGTTTATGCAAATGAGTTATTTCAGATCAGTTTTTTATTGTTTGGACTTATTTCTTTTTTGATTTATTTTACAAAGTTTAATTTTGTTTATTTTCCTTTTTTTTAAATAAAAATTTTTATCGTTGGTATACATGTTAAATTTATGCTGTCGAAAAAACTTAAAGGCATAAAAAGGAGCTAAAAATCAATTTTTAATCTCATTATTAGCATTAATTTCGTACGCGTCTAAAGCAAAGTCTGACTAAGATCTTTTAATACGCCTAGATAAGAATTCAATTAGAAAAAAATAAGAATTTAGAAAATAATCTTACCGTCAACTTAACAAAAAATAATTTATAATTATATTTACAAGATCTTATAAGAAAAACTGCTAGTTCTTACTCATGTAAGATCTTAAAAGATCTTATTTAAGAATTATTTCCTGGGTAATCATCCGCAAGCAATGCAAACGCTTTGGCTTCTTTCTCAATTTCAGGGTATAAATCATAAAAAAACTCGTCGATCATAATGTTTCGGAGCATTGCTTAAGACGCCCAGGTTCATTGCTTAGACAAAGTTTCTAGGCTGCCTAGGACACTCCGGTGCATTGCTTTCATATGAAACCAACACATTAGAATGGTTACACCCGGAAAAACCTCTCGAGCGGCAGCAGCACATGAAGACTGAGCGTCTTGCATTTAATAAGGTACTTGTAAGTTGATTCCAAAAAAACGACACATCATCAGGATTTATCTAAAAAAATGGACAAAATCAACTTGTTCTTCACTTGAAGTGATACCAGCAACGATTGGATATATTTTACGAGCTGGATTTAATCTGCCAAAAATCAACAATGGAAAGCCTTCTTTAGTAATCTTATAAGTACCATCTGTATGAAACAAAGCATTACCATTCTGATTATTTGTATTACAGTTCAGTTGCAGTATCTTTAAAGTGGTACCAAATATGTAAACACGATTTGTCTTAGTACCGTTTCCAATCACTGGAACTCTTTTGTCATCAACGTTAAACCCAAAGAAAAAAGGTGCATTAACATCTTTTGTTGGAAAATACAAGTGGTCTACTAAATACTTTTCAACTGTCTCTACTTTGTTGTCATTAGGATTAGACTTAGCTTTGTATCTCGATACAAAGCCGAGATTTGATTGACGTCAAACTCAACATTACTTAATCCTAATGTACTTGTGTTCTTGTTGAGATAAGTTCTGATTTGACGAGCATAAAGCCTTGGATTTGTATCTAACAATTTGAGTATAGCCTGTTTAACCAAAACTGGCAAACAATTTGTATAGTTGTACTTGTCATCAACTGTGTGTCCAATATGTTCATGTTTTTGGGAAATGGAGCCTAAATTTTGGTGTTTACAGTACACAATACAAAATTTAACTGGACAATCAGACTCTTTACATTTTCGACGTTGCATACGAAATTTATGTTTCTGTAACTCCTCAGTACAAAATGAACAAAACGTCGATTTATTGGTTTGACATACTCGATTGCTGAGAATCGTTGGATGACTCGTCGATATCCATTGAAATTTGTTTAAGCCAAAAAGTTGTTTGGGGAAAAAATGTTTTTTTTTGATTTAGAAAGAAAGTTGTTTGAAAAAGTTATAAATCGTGTATTAAAGAAAACTTTAATTTATAGGAAAAATAATAATGTTTCATGGAGTGGCAAATCGTTTAAAAAAAAAATAAATCTTTTAAAACTCATGAACGTAATCTAATTAAAATTCTTGGTAAGAAAAGTATCAGAACATGAACAAGTTCAGTATCTGATCAAGGACAATCTTAATTGAATATAAGATTCTTAAGCTTTTCATATGAAATCTTGACAATTTTTTTGAAATTGATTTTAAGATCCTAAAAGATTGACATAGGATCCTTTAAAAAAATCTTGTATGAAATTTTTAAAAGGATTTTCCATGAAGAAATAAGATCTTGAGATTTTGTAAGAAACGATATTTTGCCAAAATTGTTTAATTTGGCAAAATATCGAAATTATTAGTCGGTTCGGTCTTGATTTGTTTTTTGTTGTGGCACGTATGACTTTGATTGTTCGTTGTTTGACAAGGTTTTCGAAGGTACTGGTATTTTACTTTTTGTTTCTACATGTTTTCTGTCATCCGTTGTACAAGGTTTGGGTCGTTTTAAGGTATCGAGTTGTGCTTGAGTATTTTCGATTCTTTTTTGTATTGTTTTGGCCCATTTTAAAACTTTATTGTGCGCAATTAGATCTTGTTGTAGTTTTTGTTCTAGAATTTGGATAAAATCAATAGAATGTGTTTCTTGTGTGGTTTTGTTTATCATTGCAGTTTTGGTTCGTTTAAAAATATGTTAATGACTCCGTGAAATTCTTGAGTTTCAAAAATCGTAACACAATTTTCGTTTGATTGGGAGAACTACGTGAAAAGTCGGACTGAGATTGAAACTGTTACCGACAAATGGAAATCTATTATCTTTCAAAAGCTGTTAAACACAATTTGTTAAACTTAAGAACACAAATTTTTTTCGTAAATAAAAAAACAACACATCGAGTCGTCTCGCCTCAGTCTTAGTGACTCGGTAATTTCGTGGTGACTTGGATATACTTAGTAACTAATTTTATTAAAACTACCATACAAAAGTTTAATCTTTTTTAGATTTTATGATGCAATAGAAATGTTAGTAAAAGACCCTACCACAATAGAAATGTAAATGTAAGAAGTGAACTCTAAGTGATGTTATAAATATTGTATGCCTGGTTTGAGCTTTTTATTTGAGATTATAACGATTTAGCAGAGCTTAAATTTCCTCTTATGATCTTATTTTTTTGGAAATATTAAGCCAGTTTATTAAATAAATAATTAATTGAAAATATATTTTCCACTTGGTGTATCTTTTTGTTTTTCAGTTTTTTAATAAACAAATATATAAAATTTCTTTTTTTTTTTAACATGGGCCTTGCTGGAAAAAGTTTTCCCCATGTTAAAGGATTTGTACATGAGGTTTTTAATTTATGTAAAAAACTTCAAAATTATTTAGTGTCTAAAATATTGATTATTCCAAATTAAAAGAAGCGGTTAATTTGGAATAATTGATACTAAAATTTTGGCGCCTTAGTTACTTTAATTGAAACATTTTGTCTATAAATGAATACAAAAATTTGGCTCCTAATAACTGTCTACAACAACTAGTCTACGTGTTATTTTAAATTTTACGAAAAAAGAAAATGATTGGGAAGAACATTTAATAAAGACGAGGCTCAATTTCAAAATTTAATTGGAACCCAACATGCGCGTCAAGTCGAACTATCGGATTCTAAGCCAAATTAACCTGAAAATCAGGGCAGGGTATAACATTTTAATTTTTTTCCTACACGAGGCCGGGTTGGGTGGGTATTTTTAGGGGGTAAAAAATTGATATTTTTTGATTATTTTTTGATTATTTTTTAAAAATTAACCTCAAAAATATTGAAACTTAAAGGAAGAAAAATGAGGGTGGTGGGTCCTTGGAAAAGAAAGTTTGGAAAAAATCTTCCGTAAGGTGGGCTACAAAAGGCGGATTTTTTTTTGTAAACCCCATCGTGTCCAAAATTTTTTATTCATAACCCGCTGCTCAGGGATTAATTTATGATTTAATTTATTAAATTTATGAAAACTAAAAAATTTTGTCAGACTGGATTTAGAGATAAGAGAATGGTACGGTCTGATATTGCCGCTAATTCGTTAAAATGCAGTACACAATGAATCATTTAAAATCAACTAGCATCGTTATTTAACCTGTATGTAATTCTTACTGAAAAGATTAAAGAGAAAGAATCGAGTTCTTAACAGCGAGAGGTCAATAGCAGAATTTTTGTTTTTGAGAAAAATGATCTGAGTTGGAAATAGTTTCGATTGAATACCATGAAAAATCTAAATTTACTTTTAGACAAAAAGCACGAGAGAGTAACTTAATAAGAAAAAAAGATTAAACCGTTCAATAAAACTTTTGAGTTGGATCTTTTGATTTTTTGCCGATAAAAATAAACCATGTCCAGGCATGTATATTCCGATTTATTTTCGGGTATTGGGTCGGTTTGGGTATTTTCGGGTATTAACCCGAAAAAATTTGCTTTTTGGGTTCGTAAAGGTTATAAGTTACCCATTAACTTTCCATTTTTGAGTAAAGGCTGGGCTTGGTTACCAATTTAAATAGGGTATTTGGGGTTTTAATTGTAGTTTTGGGGTATACCTTCCCTATTTTTATGGGTTAACCAACCCTATCCGAACCCTAAAACCAAATTTTTTCGAGTTTCTATGGTTACACACGACCACGTCTTTGGTTAAGTAATCGTTTTCCATAGTGTCTTATGGCATTGATAATTCAACTTTAAATAAAATATTTAAATTGTAGAAGTCAAAAAATAAATTTGATGAAAAATACTGTTTGGTAGAATAAGGTTCATCGACCTTAAACTTTTACAGTTTTTTGGGGGGGAGGATCACAAGAAGGGGGGCGAAGCCCCCATCCTTGTTATGTTTGAAAAATTTATTTTTTTTTATTTATGAGTTGAATAGCCGCCTTGACTTTGAATTTTTTTCACACAATCAATCGAACGGGGAGGACTAAAAACAGTTACCGTAAACGCTCGCAAATTGTCCCTGGGGTTTACAGTAGAAAGACTATTTTGACTATTTTAAAGAAAGGAAGGGAAAAAGAATAAATCGCGTACAAGTGAGTTTTAGTATGTACTGTAGTTAAGCATTAATTCTAAATTCAAAGCTAGTAGAATTAAAAAAAATTGAAAACTGTTGCTACAACTCTCATTTAAAACCGTTTATACTGAAAGGAATGTCCTTTAATTCATATGACCCGTAAATGTCCCTGGACTTAAACTGATTCTAATCTGAGCCGAAAAGAGTCAAAGAATTTGAATCAAAAACATATTAGACCCAGGGCTCAAAAACGGTTTTTCCACTTTTAGCCCGGGGTAATTTGTGAGCGTTTACGGTAACAACTTTTCTACAAGCTCACCATAATGTGGATCCACCACTGTTTTTTTATTTAGGGAGTTGGTAGACCCTTTTTTTTTTAGTTCCGCTAATTCCGCTGGCCATTTTCCTTTTTTTATTGGAATCCCCCTAAAGTACGGAATTTCCGTAGTTTAGTATTTTTTTTACGGAAAAAATAGTATCAATTTCCGTTTTTTTAGGTCGACGGAATTCCCCTGTCCGCGTTTTAGGGACAACCAATATTTTTTGACTATAAATATTTTTTATAAAAAGAAAAATTATATTTTTGGAATCTGTGCGTCAAGAGCTTTCTAAATTGGTGCCGAACGTATTGTCGAAAAATTCTAGTTATACAGTACTAGAATATTGCACACTATAATTAGGGTTTTGTATTAAATAAAGTATCTGAAATCTTTTCCAGTAATAACCTAATTTTTATGTTTTTGCTAAAGAATAAATAAATTTCAAAGATCTATTTCTTTTTTTCGCTCTAAATGTAAAAAAATAATCGAAAATTTTCTAGCGCTTTATGTGCAGTTGTCCTCTTCTATAACGCTTTCAAAGCCATCGTTCTCAGAATCGTCTGACTCTGAGTATTGATTCTCAATCTTTAGTGTGACATTCACAAAATTCACATCCTGCTTAGAAATTTCATGTTGTTCTTGAACGTCGATTTCATCCAAAAAAATTTCGCTACCGATTAAGTACTTGTTGATTGAGGCTGGCTTAGGTGCCTGAATATCGTCTTAACCTTTATATTTTTTCAAAAATGATGAGTTACGCTGCAACGTTTGACCATACTTTTCGCTAACTAAGGTTCGCCAAACCATTAAGCCTAGTATGTCAAAAGAATCAAATTTCGATCAATAACTTTACAAAGTCATTTTTTATAGAGAACTGACTATGTTTTCGAAGGTTTTTCCACATCCAACCTTTTTTGAAGAAGTACTACCCTGTCAAAGTTTAAATGAATACAGTGGTGGAAATTAATTTGTCCCATGATCAGGGTTTGATTTTATATGCAACAACATATAATTGCATATTTAGCTAAAGTCGCGTATGTTGCATTTTTACGTCTACTAACGATATGCATTTGCATATAAATGCATATAATTGCATATTTTTCTCGCATATAATTGCATATCTGGCTTTTTTTCTATTTTTTGAAAAATATTGAATAAAAAAAAATTCCATCATCAGGGTCAAAAATATTTTCCAAAAAAAAAATCTAAACTTCATCTAAATTTTCGAAATCAAGACCTTTTAAAAAAAAAACTTGAATTAAAATCGCATATTTTTGCATTTAATTGCATATTTTCACATATTTTTTCATTTTAAATTCGCATAATATCCTCAAATAAGTCGCATATCAAGTTGCATATGATAGCCGCTGAACTTGCATATTAAAACAAACCCTGCCCATGATATCATGTGATATCAACTGACCTCTTCTGATGTCATCTGTTATCATCTACTAAACCCATTGAAAGCTATAAAGAAATGATATTGTCTGATGTAAACCAGATGCATTATTCGACAACTATTGAGAACTTAAAAATGGTACAATATCAAGTTTTAATACGATGGCAGTCAATACCTCAATTATCAGAATTTGTAGATTATTTTGTACCTCAATGGTTAATGAGTCAGTGAATAAACTGGAAATTGTTCTGTCGTCCTGCTATTGTCAATCGAGAGATTAAATATATGGTTAGTGTCGACCCTTTGTCCCCCTCCTTGTGATAAATGCTAATTGTTAAAGAGGACTCCTGAGTGATCTTCATGACAAAACACCAAAAATTTAGAATTCAATTTTCTTTTAAGTTGTGTGTTGTTTATCTTTAAGTTGGAAGAGGTTTAACAATATTTTTTCGACATTTTTAACAACATTTTTTGACTAACTAAAATTCCAGGCCTTATTAATGATTAAAAGAATTGAAGCTTAATCAATAAATTAATTAAAATGTACACCCGTTTCTATCTTAAAAAGTAAATTTAGAATTCCAGATTCTTAATTTTAGATTTTTTTAAATTTTTTTCATTATTTTATAAAAATGTTGGATTCATTTTAATGATTTTCGGATCCGGTAATGGTCCATGTCAGTTGTCGACAAAATGATAGAACTTGATGTATTAGAAATTAAATGTTAATGCTTAATAATTATTTTATCAATCAATCCAATTAATTTAAGAGGTTTTATTGTTTTGAATATATTTTACAAACATTACACTCTTCGAATTACTGGAGCCTTGGTTTCTATTGTATACATGTCCCTACTTCTTTGCTGAAAGCATGTCCGTACTTTTTTTATTTATTTAAAGAACTGATTTTGTCTATAGTCAACCTAATTTTGATTCCAAACCGTTATACTAAATTACGACTGCATAACCTAACTTAGAAAACTTTTAGTTTTAAATAAAATTAAACTCTGTATAATTTTAAAAATTTATTTAACTAAAATTAGCCCTTTTAAAAGTTAACCTGTCGCGAAAATGAAAGATGCGTTCTTAATTTCTTTTTACTTCAGATACTTTTCCTTCTAAAGATAGCGTAATGGGACGATATAATCTTTTGGACACCTTTATTTTCAGGGGAGTAGGCTGGTGGTTAAATAATTTAGAATACGGAGATATATTTCCTGTTGTGGGGTCAAGCAAATCTTACGGTATTACTGTATTCTTAAAACGCAGTAAGATTAAGTCTTTTTAGAAGTTAAAATTCGGGAAAATTGGAAAACTGGGAAACAATGAAAAAAAGTAATCTTCAATTAAATCATTAAGAAGAAAATCGATCTTTAAAAAAGATTTTTAAACGAAATCGTTTTTATTTTATTCGAAATTATTCTTATGATCACTTTCAATAAATCGTTTAATAAGTGGTTCGATAATTTTGATATTTAAAAAAAATATTGCCGATAACCATGCATTGGCTGGTCCCAAGCCCGGATATGAAAATGGGAGGGGCGGCGATGTTGCTGTCATTCTAATATCATTCTAAATGTGCTGTATTACGGGAAAGTAGGTTTAAGGATCGCGTTCGAATCTTGTGGTATTTGGGTGCCGCTGGCTTTGACCATCACAACGTATATGAGCCTGGGAACGGGTGCAATAAGTTGTTTTACAGCAGACCCATTTAGCAATAGGTGTAGCTCTAGTGACAAAGTTAAGTAGTCAACTTGATGTATAATACGCTTGGTTTGTGGTTCCAAGCTAGTCTGGATAGTTGTCGAGTTCGCAGCTTCGGCTCGGATTAGTGACGCTGTTAAGATGAACGTCTCACAGTCAAGGGGATGGATGGCAATAGCAAAGTCGTAACCATGCCATGGCCGGTCCCAAGCCTGGAAGGGCGACTGCTTCTTTTTTATTTACAAATTTTCGAATTCATTCATAAGCATATAATATAATTTTGACTGTAGTTGAAATTTGACCCAATTAGGTCATCTTTCTAAGAAGAAAGGGAATTGATTCAATAAATAAGAGTTGTTTCGCTTTCCCCTTACGGAACCAAAGGAAGTAAGGATATCAACTGAATTATAATTTCAGTCATTTTTTATGTCCAGAATTTGTTTTAGACAAAATTAGGAATGAAGTTAAATTGAGATAAATTTAAAACATATTTTTAAACAAGATGAAGAATATATACTCTTGCAAACTCTGGGAATATAACAAATTGGTTATTAGTACGCATGGTAATATCCGAAAATGAGCAAAGCCAATTTGAGATAGTTTACGTTGCATCTCTAAAAATTTTTTTTTGATTTTCTAATTTAAGGGACACAATAAAATGAAAACTTGTATCTCTTACGATGAAAAATTTTCTCATATTTTTAAAAGGATCGTCGAAAAATTAAAGCAATAAAACTTTTTAATTTGTTTATTTTTTGGGATTGAGTTAAATTGCTGAATCGCATGAATTATCGCGAAAACAAGAAAAAAAATTTTTCGTAATTTCTTTAAGACTTAAGAATTTAAACCAATATGTCTTTTTTTGAAATTGTTGAACTTAAAACAGCAGTCTTTAAACCTTTGAACAAAAGCCAAATTTTTAAAAACAAAACGAACTTCGGATTTTAAAGTCAAATCATTAGGAATTCATTTAAACTCTATCAACAAGTAATCAAGTAAACAAGGTCACCAAATATACTAGGATGGTGAAATTTCGGGAAACAAGTTAATTTGATTATCGAATGGCCTTTGGTTGAAACCAATTAACTACAGTGGTGCTATGATACCATGAATTCACAACATTTTAGGTAAAATTACTTTAATTGACAATAAAATACGTGAAACGACTGATTTTAGAAAACGTCATTTAACGTAAAATATCGATAATTAACGTTATTTTACGTTATTTTTGGTGAAATTTGGTGAAACACAAACTTTCCAAAATTTTTGAAAAAAATCGAAATTTCGGTAATAAAAATTTTTTTTTCAAGTTTTTTCATTGAAAGTTCCAAATTCCTACTTTTTTTAAAAAAAGTTAAAAAAGGTCAAATACAGTCAAATATTGATATTTTATTTACAACTCATTAAATTTTAGTTTTAAAGACTATCATAGTGTGGCATCATTTGAAAAGACATTCAACACAAATTTTAGTTTTAAAGAAGCATTCATATACCCAATTAAATTAAAACACTTAATTTTCTATAAGCGATCTTGTAAAATTTGTTCCGGCTAGTTTTACCTTCAAAAAAGCTTGACACCGAGCTGAGAATTGTATAAAAAGAAAGAAAACCTAAAACTTAAATGGTGGTTGTAATTCATATATAAATTAATTGAATTAAGTAAAAATTGGGTCAGCCTATAACCCGGAATGGCCGGAACCGAATTTACCCGCAACTCAATGCTACAAAATCCGGAACTTTCGAAGACGGGACAATTGACTAAAATCTGGAACGTGTTCCGGAACATTTATAAAGTTAAATTTATATATAATCGATATAAAATCTTGCCTTTTATGATCTTGGCATAATGTTTCCTATCAATCTCGCAAATGAAACTTGTCTCAAATGAATATAAAAATTTTTGCTGGCTCATTTTCCGGTCTTCTAAGCGTGAGCAGATCTGTTATTGAAGGAGCTTCGATACAATCGGTTTCTGCTCGACTATTTTGTAAATTTCTTCATTTGCAACTTTGTCCAAACTTTGTTACATAACTACTCAGCTTGTTTTTTATCTCGTTGTTGACAATCCATGTTCCACTGCCGTATAGAAGTATGGACACTACTGTAGCTTCAAATATGCTAGGCTCGGCTTCAGTGGACCTAAGTTTCGAAACTAAATATTTAAGTCCTCAAATATATTTACCTGTTGGTCTCCAAGCGGTAAAGACTAGATGATTATTTCTTCGTATTTTTTGCCAAAAAATGAAAGATAACTATTAAATCGATAAGATTTTACTCATTTCTGATTTTTTATTAATGGAGAAGATAAAAATTTCTTTTCCGCAACCATACCCTTTACGCCTTTTTTCGATGACACTGTACTTCTTTTAGCTTCCTGAATAACGCTCAAAAATTAAATGATTAATACAACCCTGGTCATTTAAAGCTTCCAAAAATGAACGTTCATGAACATTCATACAAACTTTTGAAAATATTTGAAGACTTTTGAACATTCAGGGGTCCCTTGAACGTTCATTTTTACTTTTAAGGAATCCTTATATTCGATACAATTTTTTATAGATTAAGTATAAATTTAACTTTATCTATGTTCTGGAACATGTTCTGAATTTTAGGCATTGAGTTCCGGGTAAATTTCGTTCCGTTCTGGGATTCCGGGTTTTTGGCTTACCCCTTAAGATTAGATTTTTTTTTGGTTAAATCTAAAATTTAATGAGTTGTAAATAAAATATCAATATTTGACTATATTTGACCTTTTTTAACTTTTTTTAACCAAAAATAACAATATTTCACGTAAATTGTTGTCAAAAAAAAAATTCGATATTTGGAACTTTCAATGAAAAAACTTGAAAAAAAAATTTTTATTACCGAAATTTCGATTTTTTTCAAAAATTTTGGAAAGTTTGTGTTTCACCAAATTTCACCAAAAATAACGTAAAATAACGTTAATTATCGATATTTTACGTTAAATGACGTTTTCTAAAATCAGTCGTTTCACGTAATTTATTGTTAATTTTGGTGAATTAAAGTAATTTTACGTAAAATGTTGTGAATTCATGGTATCATAGCACCACTCTATTTAGCCTTCTTCACTCGATATTGATCCTTGAGAAAATCTGTTTAAATTTCGATCATCTCTCTGTTGACGAATTGAAAATTTATGCTTGTTAAATTTTTTTAAGGATTGGTTAAAAAGCACCTTGGTCCAGTCCCAGTCTTTAAGTGATTTTTTAACAAATAGACTCCAGGTGTTTGTAGATTTTGACATTGACAGTAATCTCCTTCTCGAAAAAACACAAAAAATTTAAAAATATTACTACTTTTTATTGTCAACGACCGAAAGGCAAGTGCCATAGCTCATTAGAGACGATCGCTACACCTGTTACATTGCTCCTTTCGGAACCCTTATTTTAAGTCACCACGACTCGCAAGCCTGGTCATTTTTACAAGTCAGTTTCATTTGGTGGAGAATGGTTGCGCCTAGAGTTACAATGCCTCGAATGATATGCATCCGCTTGGCTTTTGTGTTTGATATGCAAGTCCTCATACGATGACAGAAAATTTTCTTACCTTAGTAGTAATTATACCTTTGACCTCTCGCTCCATTTGACTCGACTCACGTCCAGGTGCTCCTTTTTAAAGCCGAAAATGGTTTAGTTGAGGATGGCCCCTTCATCAAAAGGGATTTTTATTCGCTGAAAAAGACCGTAAACGACCAAAAAAAAATAGAATTCTTAAGTCTATCTAGTCCTTAGGGACCTTTTTTCGATAAGAAAAAGACAATAAAAAAGGGAATTTTTAACCCAATGGATTAAATTAAACAAAAAAGAATTTTAAAAAATAAATTTATTGAACATCTCCTTGGTAATAGTTTTTTTGATTTATTCCCGGTTGTAAACTTTTGTTTTAGTCGGTGAAAATATTTTTAAACTAATAATTTGCTCGATTATCATCTTTCATTATCGTCGAGGATTTCAAGCACACCTTTAATAGACCATACTTATTTTTTTTTGGTTTGCTGTTGCATAGACCATCAAATTTACTGATTAAAATAATTTCGATTTTTAAACTGCGGAAAAAACGAATAAACTAAATAACAAAAAACAACCGATAAAACAACCACAATTGTAATAATAATAACAAAAAATGTCCAATTTTCTTTATCGGTTGCGTATATTTCACCTGGTGTATATTGTTGTGAACTCATTGTATTAGCAGCAAAACTAAACGAAAGTCGATCAGTATTTTCATAAGTATCGAAATTTTTTTTTTTCATTGCAACATCGAGTATTGTTTTCCAATTGTTACGTGCCAATTCAGTACGAAACCGATTATTTTGATTTTTTACAAGAGATGGTGTTTTTTTTAATGACATTTGATTTGAATTTTGACTTTTCATTAAAGCTGTGTCCGAATCATCGGATGTTTTACTTGTTTCATTTATTTGTTTTATCGTTTCCATTTGTTCGTTGAGAAAAAAAATTAATTATTTTTTTTTATCGATTCTAATTTAGTTGATGTATGCCTAAAATTCATCATGAAAATTTTATTTTTAACAACATGAAATTTTGAGTTTAAGTTTAATTAAAACATCGATTAAAAATAAATTACATAAAAAAGCAAAAAAGTTGATATTTAGGACTACTTAGTACTTATCTGTTTATTTATGGAAGAAAAAAGAGAAAAAAATAATAAAACTTAATTACAAATATTAATGGTGTATATAATAAAAAAGAAAAATTCATTTTTTTAAAACAAAAAAAGTTCATGTCAATGAAAATGACGTAACATTAAGAAATTTTTGTTACATTATTCTTATATTCAACACACTTAAAGGTATAAATTAATTAAATCTTGACAAGTTTCATGTTTCATGTGGAACAAATGATTATTATTAATCGTTTTATTTTGCACGTAAACTGCGGGATTTTTGAGGAAAAAAATAATGAGTTGATAATTAAGTTGTGTTCATGTTGATTTTTGTTTCCCTAATTGCGGAATTCCTATGAGACATTAAAAATTCACTGCTTTTCTCGTGAGGTATATACAAATGTTCTCCGTTACAAGTTGAATGAGGATTATAAAAACATAAATAAACTTAGTCCCAGATAAATTAGTTTTTTTAGAAAGTTATCAAAAGCTCAAAAAAGGTTCCGGAAATGCAAAACGTCCAAATTTTCAAAAATTGATTTTCGACCTCAAATTCGTAATCTATACATACGAAAACGTCATAAAGCCAATTTTTTAGGGGTGCATTTTTTCATACCCAAGGGGTCTAAAGTGTCAAGATCTCTCAAAAACAATACTTTACTTTTTAGCTCATAACTTTTTAATTAACCGATCAACCCCATATTATTTATAAATATTCGGAAAGAGCGTAAAGTTTACTAAAGTTTATCGTATTATTAAGGATCCCTGAGTTATTTGAAGGGTGTTAATTTTTAAAAGATCGACTTTTTTACAGGAACATGCTCTTAGCTAAGAGAAATATTTTTTTTGGGGCTTTTCATACATAAGGATTACGAATTTTTGGTCAAAAAATTCAAGTTATTGAATTGTTCCATGTTAACAGACCGCATTTAGAGTGCGCTTATTTGGAAACTAAGCTGGTACCAGAACTACGTGATTTGGATTATCATCAGCGTCTAACTAGTTTACAGCTAACTGATCTCAGCATAAGAAGATTAAGGGGTGACCTTATTCAAATGAACAAAATTGTTAATAGATACGAGCATATTGAATTTAACAAAGGGATTAATTACAGTCTAAATACAAGATTGTCAGGCAGAAGTTATGAATTTAGAAGAAATAGTCGTTTTTTACCACGTGAACAATTAAAAAGTTGTCTTCCTATACTTAACTTTTTTACAAATAGAGTTGTGAATGGGTGAAACAAACTCCCGGATGATGTAAGCGCAAAGAATCTGAATAGTTTCAAAGCATAGCTTGATGTTTGGATGTCGAAAAAAAAGAAGCGACTGCTTGGATATCCTCCAAGCTGCAGTTTAATCTACTACTACTACTCAGGCCCGTAGCTACATTGGGGCGACGAAATTAATCGATTAATAAATTGCCTTTAAATAGGATAAATATGCAGTTTCAATTAAAAATATGTTCAGGAAAATTCTTCATTCAATAAACAAAGTCCAAAAATAATCTGTAAAAAGCAAAAATGAACACATTAAACATTTTTCGAACCATAAGAATCTTTGAAAATTTACAACCACGTGATTAAACATTTTTAAAAGTGATGTTAGATTATTTCAGCTTTATACTGTATGAACTAAGATTATCGATAATTTTTGATGCAGAATATACCTATGCATTTAGTTAAACATGAAAATTTAAAAAATCGATAAAAGATTCATGAAGAAATATTTGTTTTTCTTTCTCTTTTTCTATTTTGGCCACAACTGAGGTGATATGATGTTACACATTCGCCGTAGCTCATGACTAGATCATTGCTTATCGTTAAGGTTGATAAATATACAACTATCAAAATTCTATCTTTTTAAAAAAACGTTTCTCAAAGGGTGATAATTCATAATTTTAATCAACCCTCTTCATTCTCCTCAACTTTCAAAAACGTTCATGAGGGTTCATTTTTGAAAGTTCTGAATGATTTAATAAAAATACCCAAATAAGTAAATTTTAGCAATTGAAGATAGTAGGCTTTTTAACACAATAAAACTTTTAAAACAGCTCTAGAATTTTTAATTAGCAGACATACAGTTGTGGCCATTAACGAGTTCCATTTGTGAACTTTCATGAACAAATGATTTTGAAACCCATCATTGATGCATGGGTATCAACTGAAAGCTAGTTTTACAAGCTTTAACTAGATCTTTTTAGCTTTCAGTTGATACCCATGCATCAATGATGGGTTTCAAAATCATTTGTTCATGAAAGTTCACAAATGGAACTCGTTAATGGCCACAACTGTATGTCTGCTAATTAAAAATTCTAGAGCTGTTTTAAAAGTTTCATTGTGTTAAAAAGCCTATTATCTTCAATTGCTAAAATTTACTTATTTGGGTATTTTTATTAAATTCGGTATTCGGATTCGGTATCAACTGAAAGCTAGTTTTACAAGCTTTAACTAGATCTTTTTAGCTTTCAGTTGATATCCATGCATCAATGATGGCTTTCCCAAAATATTAGTTCACAAATAGAACTCGTGAATGGCCACAACAGTATTACCCATTAATTTTAAGGTATTGAGTAGGTATGGGTTACCCGGAAAATTCAGGTTTTGGCTTCGGGTAAGGTATGGGCTATCCAGAAATTTTGGATTTCAGGTATGGATCTGGGTTGAGTAACCCTTAAAATATGTTTTGTTTTAGGCTTTTTACGTTTTTTTCGAAAACAATTGGGTTATGGGTGATTTACCAAAATTTTATGGGCTACCCAACCCAGATCCATATGAAATCCAAAATTTCTGGATAATCCATACCCATCGCATATCTTAAAACTAATGGGTACATATGTCTGTTACTAAGTGAATTTGGGAAAATTTGCTGTGGAAAAAGGTTAAGATCATCCAGTAAATAAATTAAAAATTAACTTACCAACTATACATTAAAATCGGATTAAGAAGCTAAAGCCGAACTTTAAGCTTAAGTATTTTTTTAAAAGCGAAGAATTAAAAGTATGTTTAATTACCAGGTCTTATTTGTAAATCGTAAGTTTTTTTTACGAAAGCTAATTAAAATTAACAAATATAAGTAGATTTAGAAAAAGGAAATTCAAAGAAATCAAATGAATGGAAAGATGATTTATGATGTTGGTATTAAGATTTAAGGTTTAATGTTGATCAAAAAATAATTGCCAATTTTTTTTAATTAACATCTAAACAAAAAAGAAATAAATTTCGTAACAATTCTATGAAACAATAATAAATTTTAAATAATAATGAAATTAATTTTTAAAATTAAAATCTGCTGAGCTTACGTTATGTTTGAGCAACAACATGAAAAAAAATGTTACATCGATGAACAAAAATAAAATTTATTTAATTAATATTTTATTATTGATTCCTTTTGGCTATCACCTAATGACAACAAAAGCAAATTAATAAGTTACCAAGGAAACCTCAATCTTGAATGATTTCATTTCATACTTTATTAAAACAATTATTTCTTCAATTTAACTTTTTTTTGATTTATTAACACTAGAAGCACCAAAAAAAGTCAATTGACTTGTCTTGAAATAACTGAAGTGAAGAATTTAGTATCAATTCTGCCTCGCATTTCCTATTTTTTCACAGTTAATATTTAATGCTTAGATTACGAATTTGAGGTCAGAATGGCACTTAGTTATATTATTACTTAGACTAAAGGTCGAAAATGCACCCATTCAGTTCATTCTACTCGTAATTGGTTGATAGTTGTTTTGGTAAAAATTAAAGGAGATCTATAAAAACTTTAAAAAATCGCCAAAAATTTACAATTTTAATTATTTCCGAAGAAAAATTCGGAAACTATTGACCATTCTGGCTAATGCAAAAAAGTTTTGACCAAATTAAATGTGAAAAAAACAGAAGCGCCTACCACCGAACACACCTTAGAGACGGTTCTTTTTTCAAAACCGGTTTATGAACCAGTTGTTGAGCAAATATTTAGTTTTAAAATTTCTTCCAAATCAGTATAAAACCGGTTTTGGAACCGGCTCTAATTATAAACCGGTTTAAGAAAACTGGTCTACCAGCCCTACCACACCCTAACCAAAACATGTTAGATGATCAAAAGATCGAATTGATGGAAATTTTTAAATACCTTGTTTACATTTTTCTCTTATGAAAAGCCGATATAAAGCTCAAGCAAGAGGCTCTTTTCTGAAAAACGAAAGCACTGTTTCGCTCATGAACATTTTCAGGACAACAATAATTAGAGACGACAAAAAATGCAAAATTCGATGCCGAAAATTGTAGTATAATGATTTTAGAGGTGCAATCTTACTTTTAAATTGAGCATTTATTCCTAAAAACATTATTCTTTTGCAAATTTTAAGTTTTATCGTATTATTACGGACTCTATAAAGCTTTTTTGCATTAAATTTTGCATTTTTTGTCGTCTCTGACAATAATACAAGAAGACAGTTGATACACGTTGGTCACTGGCTTGAAAGAAAAGAGACGAAATGATCAATCAAAATGTCATTTTTTACCCAATTCAAATTAAAAAAAGCAGACAAAGAGAGCCCATAGTCAGAATGGATACAGAAAATTGTGAACTCCTGTAAACCCATCGCGTTTGCGATCGACTGATGATTATGATCAACTAAAAACTCATTCAAAACATACATATTTTAATTCTCTATAAGAAAACTTAATCGTTTCTTCCATTCGGTTTAGTATTTTTGTTTTTTAAATGATATACAATAAGTTAACAGCATGTGTTTAAAAATGTTTAAACACATGTTTGCAAATTTTCAAACATGTTTTTTGTTTGTGTTTAAACATTTTTATGCTTATGTTCAATTTTTCGTTAACTTGTTTCAGCTTTGTCCTGTAACAAGTTTATCTAAATTTTCTTTTAAAATTATAATTAACGGAAAAATAAGTTTAACTGGAATAATCAAATATCATAGATAAGCTTATTTATATTTAATAAAAATAAAAAGTAATTTGTCTCTAGTTACAACATCAGAATTAAAAGCTACTAAGATACCTATGTGAGATGAAATCAGATATTTGCCTGGGGAAAATATTATTATTATTCAACCCAAGAATATATAAAATGTAGCGTTGAAAATTCTAGATGATCAGTTCGAATTAGTCGGTGCCTTTTTTTTGGACCAATGTTCGCGACGGCATGTACCGTAAACTCTTTCCTATAACTCTAATGAAGATGAATGGAAATTTCCGATCACTCGTCATTAAAGATTTAGGCAAGAGTTTACGGTACTACTAAGTTAACCTCAATGATTACAGTAGATTATCAAACAGCTGGTTTGCCCGGGCTATGTGGAATAGGGTATAAATATTACTGGTTTTATTATTTTATTTTTCAGTTTTTGAAGATTGGCCTGTCAATTTGGTCAACGCCAGTCTAAAAACATTTTTCTAGACGCCCCCTCCCGGGAGCATAGCGGTAATACGCTAGGGAACACCGTGAACGGGTATGACTGCGAAACGGAGTCTTTTTCAGCTTTTAAATAAAATAATAAAAACGACTTGTCCTTTAAAGCCACTGGTCAATCACAAATTTAATTTCGTTAAAATCATTAAAACATTAAATAAGTTATTAACAAAATTAGAAATAAAAAAACAGAATATCCGGAGAAGTGAGGTGTCCCAATTCATAAAGGTTAGAAGCTTTAAAATCTATTCCTCCCTTGTGATGCAATAAAACCAAGTAAAAAAGTGTTTTAAAATCTTTCTCTCATAAATTTATCTGGAGATGAGGGGTTGTCATTAAACAAATAAGTTGCTTTGATACAAACGATTTTTCTAAAATTTGAGCATTTTTGCTTGAAAATTTGCGAATATTGATATTTTGGACATATTGTAGTATTACAAATTACTTTTCATTTGATAAAACTTCACCTATTCTTGTAGAGAATGACTTAATCTACAAAGCTAATGGGTTTGTGTCTTATTTTGATATAAAATTGAATAAAATTTAGCTTTCAAAAACAACGAAAAACTAATTAATGTTTATGATTTGCGGTATCTTAAATGGGTTATACAGTGGTGCTACGATACCATGAATTCACCACATTTTACGTAAAATAACGTTAAATCACCAAACTTGACAATAAATTACGTGAAATGACTGATTCTAGAAAACGTCATTTAACGTAAAATACCGAAATTTAACGATATTTTACTTAAATAATCGTCAAATTTGGTAAAACACAAAATTTCCAAAATTTTTTAAAAAAATCGAAAAATCCGTAAAAAAAATTTATATTTTTATTCTTTTCATTTAACTTACATTTTGGTCAAAAATGAAAAATCAATTTTTGAGACTTTAAATGAAAAGAATAATTTTTTTACGGATTTTTGGATTTTTTTAAAAAGTTTTGGAAATTTTGTGTTTTACCAAATTTGACGATTATTTAAGTAAAATATCGTTAAATTTCGGTATTTTACGTTAAATGACGTTTTCTAGAATCAGTCATTTCACGTAATTTATTGTCAAATTTGGTGATTTAACGTTGTTTTACGTAAAATGTGGTGAATTCATGGTATCGTAGCACCACTGTATGTCTGTCTAAATTCTTACAAAAAACTTTTTCTGAAAATTCAAATACATTCCTTAAATGGTACCAGTAAGTGCTCTTTAGAATAACTTTGTTAACCCTTTATAAAATAGGTAATTTGCATGGGATGCCAAATTCGGCCTGAATTCAAGAAAATTTGATTTTTTTAACGGGTGAACCATAAGAGTTGAGAATTTTTTAAATTGAAGATTAAATTATGTTAGCATGGTTCAATATTGATGAAAATTTATACATGCATAGATTTCAATCCCAAATTAAAGGAAAAATGGTCAATATCATGTTTGGTATCTTTATTCGGAAATCACGGTTAAAACTTGACCACCAGGTGTTCCGTTGAGGTTTTTTTAAATTTCATCCCATGCGACACTTATTCGTGTAGCAAATCGTCTTATGATTCGAACGAACTATTGGACATTTAATTTGAATGTTCCGTTCCGAAGAAATAAATCAAAAACCATAAAAAAAATTAAAAAAAATTTGAGTTAAAAAATATAACTATTTTTGTTTTTTATCAGTATGTATAGAACTAAAAAAGCCAGAGTAATGAAAATTTGTCAAAACACTGGTAACTGTATGCCCTTAAAGTCCTTGTACTTTGTTTTTTCTTATAATGTTTATTTTTAGAACTAATGTCAAAAAATCGCCTTTGCGAGTGTCTTAGGGCGCCCTCAATATATTTCGAGGTACAAATAGTTTTTTAGAAAAAAGAATGATGATCCTCAAAGAATAAAATATAGGCTTTCTAACGATCCTATGCATGAATACTTAGCATACTTAGCCACTGTTAAAAAACTCCTTTAAATCCAACATGATATTTTAAAATTTTTTCAAGTGCCTTAATCATTTTTCTTAGTCCTTATACACTTTTTTGATAAAAATAAAGCCATGTGAAATTCGGACGCTTAAAGGAAAATTAACGTTAGAAAATGATTGATTTTGATAAAGAAAAATTAAAAATTTGTGTAATAAAAAATGAAATAATTTCAAACACAAACAGAAAATTCGGATGCCTCAATGAAGAACATGAAAGAAAATGTAAATTCGATCATTTTCTTTTTCAATTTTAAAATTTTAAAATATTTCAATTTGTATTGGTGTAGGATGGCATACACCATACACCGCCATTTGTCAAGACATTTGGCAGTGATAAAAATGAAATGTGACTTAACTAAAATCTATTTGCATTAAAAGTGACTCTTTGGTCTTAAACTCTCCAGTAATTTAAGTGTAATAGTGACTTAAGTGTGTGGTGATATAAGTGTGACTTGACAGTATATTTTAACGTACTAACCTGGTCGTTCATATGTTCAAAAAATGAACGTTCAAATTTTCGGACCCAAAAAAATTTATGAAAATCTCCGAAAAGTTATGAAAAGGTCCCGAAAAGATATGAAAGTTAATGAAAGGTTCTGAAAACTTTTGAACATTCGGGCGAATTCGGATGAACGCGAAAGTTCATGAACGTTCATGAATGTTCATGTAAGGATATGAACGTTTATTTTAGGAACATGTGAAAAACCAGGTAAGTAATTGCTCGAATTTAATGACATGTCATAAAAATAGAGTATCCTACTAAGTAGCATACTGTATTTTAGCCTAAATTTTAAAATATGGTCTAGAATCTAAAAAATTTGAGGAGTAGTATTTTAATTGATACAAATAAATTTCCCAGAGTTGTTTTTCAAGTTATAAGCTATAAGACAGATGAAAAATTGGTCTCTTAAATCCATGACATGTCATTAAATGACGAAATAAACCAGAAAAATTCAGGATTAAAGCTGTTTATTTTCCATTAAAAGCTTACAATAGGAATACAAAAAATGGAAATTAAAACTAGAAACAAAAGCATACTTTAAATCGTTCCAATACCTCGTTTTAAAAAACGAGGAAACCATTCTATTTTAAATTTTTTTTAAAAATTGCTTTTTTCTTCAATCGACTCGGAAGTTTATCAAAATGCAATATACAAGCAACAAATTGAGCATAAAAATACATTATTTATTTTTTCTAATAATTTTCATTTCCTAATCTCTTCTAATCAAATCATACAACAAAAAAATGCACATACAAATTATAGACCTATTAAAAATTTTAATTTTAAAGAATTTTTTGAACTTCCTTCAAAAAGCATTTTGTTAAATTTATTTTTTTTTGTTTGTTATTACAAGTACAAAATTTTTTTTTTACATCCTATTTAGCTCTTAGAAATTCAAAGACACGAGTCAGGGGAGTACGTTATATAATATTTTTTTTTTTATTTGTGTAGCATTTATTCACGTCATAATTTATTTTTATTAATTGGTATTGAAAGTTTAAGATTTCGTTGTGTCGCTCTTAATTTATATTAACAAAAATTAAGTCGGTTATTTTAGAAACTTACTAATAGTTGTATTTTGGAGTCAAGGGACCCATTAATTGATAATCTTAAATATTTTAAATGACATGCAGCTACTATTTTTCATGATTAGGAGATTAAATCTAAAATTTAAAGGTCCTGATTTAATAAATGAAAACTTGATAATGAGACAAATCCAGAAGAGATCTTTGCTTTAAATTGAAAAAAATAAAACAGTTGTATGCGATGTGTAATTTCTGTTCGCTTCAAATAACTCTCGTTTTTTATTTTAAATTTACTCCTTTTCATTGGATCAAAGTATCAAAATTACATAAGAAATTTAAAAAAATAAAAAAAAATTTTCATTCAAAAAATTAGTTCAATGTGAAACAGACCTTTGTCTTATTCTACATTGGATCTTGCGAAAATGCAACGTTCGGTTTGGAACGTTTCCTTCGGATTCCAAACTTTTCAAATTTCTCGCTAGAAGAAAATGAGTTTAGAAACAGAAACAAATACCTTTTGGGAAACGTATGGTTGGAGAATGGAGCTGTTTTTAAAGACCGTTCTGAAAACGTCCCGATATGAACGTTACATTTTCGTAAGGTTAACTGTAACACGCTTGCACGTTCTACTCATTTGAGCATTGGCAGTCATTGACACGTTCAATTTCAAAATTTGTTTGTCAATGATTTCGTTGACGATCCGTTTTTTTAAAATTTGTATCACTGCCAGATATATGAACCCATTAATATCAAGGTATTGGGTGGGGACGGGTTACTCGAAAAATATAGGTTTTGGGTACGGGTAGGGTATTAGTCTTTTCGACTTGGGCAAATAAACCCATATTTTATGGGTTACCCAACCCAGATCCAACTCAGATCCAAAATTTCTGGGTAGCCCATACCCTACCCTAACCCAAAACTTGAATTTTTCGAACCTGCCAATGCTCACGTTTCCCAAAAGGTATTCATTTCAGTTCCCAGATTCTAAAGAAAAATTTGAAACTAGGGGGAACCTTTTTGGAAAGCATTTGGAACAAGAAATGAACTGGTTTTAAAGACCCTCTGAAATCGTTCCAAACGGAACGTTACATTTTTGCAAAAAGCACTGTATGAAGATTATAATGAGATTTTTGCTAATGAAAAATGATCCTGAAACCTAATTTTTAAAAAAAATATGTTCTAATAAGAAAATTTTCATTCCAACCGTTTAACTCCAGCAAAATCAGATACTAAAACAATTTTACATTTTTAAGTATCAATTTAGAATCAATTTTTTTTTCAACAAGTTCAGCTGATTGTTCATTTTAGAACATGAACAGAACTAGAAAAATCTTATTATTTATCAATTTCAAAAATTTTAACACATATTTGGTTTTTTTCAACAATTGATTTTTTATCCTTAAATGAATAAACAAAAAAAATAACAATTTGCAATTAAAGCTAATCGTTCGTTGATTTTTGTGTTGTTTTTGTTGTTAAAGTTGATGATTTATTCAATTTTGCGTAGAAAAAATATTTCTTCTATGCCGAAAATGTTTTTGATTTCGATTACAAATCCTAAACAGTTTGAGTTATTTTTTATCTTTTCCAACAATGGTTTTAAGAATTCCCTAGTTTAAAATTATCATTAAGAGTTTTGTTTAAAAAATGTGACCCAACATCCGGAATTTGTTATAAATGTAACTTAAGATTATTTCATCCTATTTAAAACAATATAGAGTTAATTAAGCGAACTGATTTTTAATGTTTTTTTTCATTGAATGCTACAGTTTATAATGACTTCCTGTCTGCTAGTATCGAACTCTAAGAATAACTTGGTAAGAAATTATTATTTAATCAGACAAAAACTAAATTTTAAGATTATGTTTTCAAAAGACAATAACTATGAAAAATATTGAGACCAACAACTCTTTACAAAAAAACAAAGCTTTAAATGAATATGCTTGACCTTATGGATCTATGTTCAAGCCTCAAATCTGTTTGTAGGTTCTGTTTTCGAATAACGGCATTTTCTTACCCTCTCAAACGATTTTTCAAAAAGTCGGATGATTGAGTTCATTTGTAATTTTTTAAACCTCGGAAGAATGGTCTCGACAATCGAAATTGACAATAAACACACGCTTGGAATACAAAAGTCTGCTGATCAGCATGCATGCCAATTTTACTCGGCGGGTGGAAAAGTTGGATCGTCACCAGTCAACAGAAGCAATCTCTGGATAACTTTACCCAAAATTTCTACAGAAAAAAAAATTTGAGTAAAGACAAAAAAATAAGTTAGCATTATATTCTATACAAACCAAAAAAGAGTGAAGATGGCATTGTGAAGTTTAGTACAAAAGAACAGAACAATTTTGAAAAATTGAAATAATTTTTTATCTGTTGGTCTTATGACGGATCTGCGCATGTAACAAAGTGTAACAAACTTTGTTACACCACTGAGTAAACTCTGCAAAAACTCTGCAGTCTAATTGCGCATTTAGTTTCAATACTTTTTAATAGTGTGCATTTTGCAGAGACTTTGCATACATTTAGCAGAGGTTGCCCAATGGTGTAACAAAGTTTGTTACACTTTGTTACATGCGCAGATCCGTCATAAGACCAACAGATAAAAAATTATTTCAATTTTTCAAAATTGTTCTGTTCTTTTGTACTAAACTTCACAATGCCGGTCTCTCATAAATTGAACACTTCCGAGTAGAAGATGACTAAAAGTGTGCTTTAATGGTTCATTTCCTAACGAAAAAGCGATCATTTTTCTCTTGAACACTGGGTGCTTTACTTTAACATTCAAGAACTCCTCAATGGAATAAGCTATCAGTGACTTTAAGATATGAAAATGTAGCGAATGGGTCCCATTTGACGCTGACATCCTAATCGATCTGGGGAAAAAATCCATTCTTTTATGATGGGGAGTATGGGCACTGTCAGTAAGAAGAACGTGTTCATACTCTGGGATTTAAGGGTGATTTCGCTTGTTTTTAGTCAAGTAACGCCATCAGAGCCACCAAAATCTTTAACTCAAGGGAAGTATGTGACCCTTCGATGTAGCTACTTCCAACCTAAGATTCAAGACTATCGCATCAGGGGTTTATCAGCCATGCCGACATTCAGTCTTAGCGTTGGACTTAAATAAAGACCTAAGTCTACCTTTTGTCTCACATCAAATCTGGACTCTCTGGCTAAAAGAGGGACTCAAACTTGCATTGAAGATGAGACTAGACTGGCAGATAGGTAATAGCGGCCTTGGGTCAACTTTTTAAAAAGAAGGTGGAAGGTTTATGATTATTTATTTTTGGACCTTCCTTGGTCTTTCAGAAATTGAAACTCCTCAAGCTAGAAGAGTGTTAATTGAACCCTCCAACGATAGGGCCAACGGATTCAGATACTTAACCCCTAGTTTGTCATTACTCCCCTTAGGGTTTAAAGAGTATACCTAAGTAGGGTCTTTAAGAATTTTGGTTGAAAGTTAAAATAAATTTTGAACAAAATCCGTCAACGTCTTAAACTCAGGTGACTCCTTGAATCTAGCCCATCGAAGTCCCACCAAAGGTTTTTGTCGCATCGGGGATCGAAGCTCACATAAATTGTGATAGTTTATCCTTCATGACGACCCTAAGTCTTACTCGAGTCTCCCTCCCATTTTTTCATCCGGACTTGGGACCGGCCGTAAAGGTATGGTTAAGACTCTAGTCTACTGTGGGACGTTCATCATAAACAGTGTCACTTATCCGAGCTGAAGCTGCGAACTCGACAACTATTTAGACTTCGCTTGGAACCACAAACCAAGCGTTATTCTCTACAAGAGAATACTTAACTTTAGTAACTAAGATTTAAAAATTTTCAACTTTTTAGATACATTTTGAACAAAGAAAAAGAACTTTGTCAAACAACAAATCTAAACAATCAAGGTTTATTGGAAAGTTTTCGTGAAAAGTACATTCAATCATCAAACTTTCAAGCCGTCGATACTTTTTTACAAAATACCCAAAACATTTCACAATAAAATTTTAACTCTGCCGGTTTCATACGTAAACACAAATTAGACAAATCATTTTCCTTTTGTGTGATTCTTCAATTTTTAAGAAAGGATCAATTGAGACCTCATGTTTGAAAGGTGCAAATAATGTTCAAGTCCAGAACAAAATATTTAATGAATATTTAACCGAATTTTTTCAAATCCTATTCGAACGATTTAAATCAAAGCGAGATCATTTTAAAATAAATGAACAAGTTTTGTCAAACAACATCATCTTGAAGAATTGTCCTGTCGAACGTTTGTGATTTAGACCACCCTCAAATATTTAAATATCAGAGTTACTAGTTAAACAAAAGAACGGGTACTCTAGTTTGTAGACATGGTTTAGAGTTCGAGTACACGTAAATTTGTGAGTCCGAACACAATTTTTGTTTACTTGGAACCGTCGGAGGAGTGCCCCCCATTTCTTTATTTGTAATCACCCGAACTTGATGCTTTCAAAAATCTGCTTAATCTTTTGGACCAAAAGACTTAGTCGATGGACTCAGCAAGTTGTATGAACCCAACCGGTATAGAGTTGTTTGGTTGTAGAGTTCAAACCGACTTTTAATAGAGTCAAAATGATTTGAAGGAAAATAGAAAACTAAAACTACTTCAATAAAGCAGAAATAAAACTCTGCTTTTTATCATAATTTTTTTAAAAATATTTTGCTAATTTGCTATTTTCTATAGATAAAAAAATGCAACAACAAAAAAATAAGAAACGAAGAGATATGGAAGGTTTTTTTTATTACAAGTGTTACTTGGCATTAAAAAAAACCTGCGATAGTGATTTTATGGATTTTAATCAAAAGCTGTTTTTACTCCATTTAAGAGGTATAATTTTTTTTTTAAAAAAAATAATTGTCTATGATTAAAAAACAAAATTCTAAATAAGAAAAAAACATCACCTTCTTCGAGGCTGATAAACTAACGGATGGTGAGCTACAAATGTCCGGGATTGTGAAGTTTAGTACAACAAAACAGAACAATTTTTGTAAAATCGAAATAATTTTTTTTCTGTTGGTCTTGTGATGGTTCTGCAAATGTAACAATGTGTAACAAATTTTGTTACACCATTGAGCAATCTCTGCAAAAACTCTGCAGTCTAATTGCGCATTTAATTTCAATAGGTTTTAATAGTGTGCATTTTACAGAGACTTTGCACAAATTTAGCAGATATTGCTCAATGGTGTAACAATGTTTGTTACATTTTGTTACATATGCAGAACCATCACAAGACCAACAGAAAAAAAATTATTTCGATTTTTCAAAAATTGTTCTGTTATTTTGCTCTAAACTTCACAATACCAAATGTCCGTAAGTTTTAACAGCACAAAAAACTGTTTTGAACTGTACGATACTCAAGAAGCCTATTTAAATACTTTGGAGGAAACATTTAAAAACTTACAACAAGATAGAGTAATTATTGCTTTTTTCAATTGGGAAATCAATTAAATTTTGTTTTAGCAAAGTCAAAACGAGTTTTCTAAACGTTTCAACAGTCTAAATATGTTTAAACAAATTTTTTCGTCTGACACAGGCTCGACTAATAGTTCGGTTTCATTGTCTTCTAAAGTATTTATAAAATGAAAATAAAAGCTAACCTTTTTTAATAAATAATTAAATTAAGAAATCAAGCAGCAGCAAAAAGAGAGATCGAGTTAGAAGTTGTTTTTTTCGCTGTAAAATTCTTTACGCAATAATCACAAATAACTTGATTTCAAATGACGAATTCAAATTAAAAATCAAAGGTAAATTTTTATAAGAAACTACGCTTTAATTTATTTAACCTTTTTTTTTTAATTAGATAATGATATTGTACCCGATTTTAAGAATCACAATGATGTGTCCGCTGACCATATAATCTTTAATTTTGAGACCGAAAAATTCGAAATACAGATGGATGAAATAGTTGTTGAAGAATTTTACTCAAATTTTATTCCGAAATACGTGAAAATAATGGTTGAGCAAAAAGAAGCTATTGAACAAAAAAAAATCAAAAAAGAAGCTCTTGAATACATGATCGAAGGGGAAGCGAATGTCGACAACCTCCAGATCGAAAATTCTCTTAAAAGAGCCAATCAAACTAATGAAGTGGAAGAGATATGTAACGACATAATACATGAAGATGTTGAAGTCGAAGAAGATGTTGATGTTGAAGACACGGTAGCCGGAAAAAATTCAGGTGCTGATTCTGAAAAAGGTAAAATGATAGAAAACAAACCAAAAGAAGCTCAAAAGAGAAAGATCAACTCTGAAGACAAGAGTATCGATAAAAATTCAGGTGGTGATGCAGAAAACAAGGCAAAAGAAGCTCCAAAAAAGACAAATGTTCAAATAAATGTCTCAGGTCGTGATGCTGTAAGAGGCAAAATGACAGAAAACAAGCCAAAAGAAGTTCAAAAGAGAACGATCAACTCTAAAGACAAGAGAACAGAAGAAAATGATGGTGGTGATGCTGAAAATAAGGCAAAAGAAGCTCAAAAAAAAACAATCGAACCCGCAAGCAAGAGAATCGATAAAAATTCAGGTGGTGATGCAAAAAACAAGGCAAAAGAATTTCAAAAGAAGACAAATGTTCAAAAAAGTGTGGTAGGTCGTGATGCTGTAAAAGGCAATATGATAGAAAACAAGCCAAAAGAAGTTCAAAAGAGAACGATCAACTCTAAAGACAAGAGAACAGAAGAAAATGATGGTGGTGATGCTGAAAATAAGGCAAAAGAAGCTCAAAAAAAAACAATCGAACCCGCAAGCAAGAGAATCGATAAAAATTCAGGTGGTGATGCAAAAAACGAGGCAAAAGATTTTCAAAAAAAGACAAATGTTCAAAAAAGTGTGGTAGGTCGTGATGCTGTAAAAGGCAATATGATAGAAAACAAGCCAAAAGAAGTTCAAAAGAGAACGATCAACTTTAAAGACAAGAGAACAGAAGAAAATGATGGTGGTGATGCTGAAAACAAGGCAAAAGAAGCTCAAAAGAAAAAGATCGAAGTCGCAGGCAAGACAACCGTAAATAATTCGGTTGGTGATATTGAGAGGAAAAAAAAGATAGATAACAAACCTATCAATGAGCCTAGTAATGAGCCTAGCAATGAGCCTAGCAATGAGCCTAGCAATGAGCCTAGAAATGAGCTAACCAATGAGCCTAGCAATGCAGTGTTGGATGAACAACAAATCATGTCAATTGAGTTGAGATCCAGAAAACGTATGAAAACGTCTAATCAAGCAATGTTTGAAAATGAAAAAAATCAAGAGAAGAGAAAGAGACTCGAAGAACTTTTCAAAAACATGACGAATTATGATATTCGTAATGTTGAATATAAGGTAAATCCAATTCTAAATGATTTTAGGATCATCAAAAACATTTTATTTAAGCATCTCATTCATTCGTCTTGGAGTATTCCAGGGCGTTTGATTAATCAAAAGAAGCGATGAGGCAGACTCTGGCCTTGTCGTAACTTTTGAAAGCATCAACCTCTTATTCATTCGTCTTGGTGTTTTCCAGGGCGTTTGATTTATCAAAAGAAGCGATGAGGCAGACTCTGGCCTTGTCGTAACTTTTGAAAGCATCAACCTCTTATTCATTCGTCTTGGTGTTTTCCAGGGCGTTTGATTAATCAAAAGAAGCGATGAGGCAGACTCTGGCCTTGTCGTAACTTTTGAAAGCATCAACCTCTTATTCATTCGTCTTGGTGTTTTCCAGGGCGTTTGATTTATCAAAAGAAGCGATGAGGCAGACTCTGGCCTTGTCGTAACTTTTGAAAGCATCAACCTCTTATTCATTCGTCTTGGTGTTTTCCAGGGCGTTTGATTAATCAAAAGAAGCGATGAGGCAGACTCTGGCCTTGTCGTAACTTTTGAAGCTATCAAATTTTTGTTCATTCGTCTTGGTGTTTTCCAGGACGTTTGATTAGCGATGAATAATGATTCGCAGCCGTTACCAAACTTACTCATTACATTTTTTAATAGATCAAATCAATTGTCAGTGATCGAGTTAATCCAATAACAAAAAAAACCGAATTACTTCTCGAATATTTTGATGTAATGAAGAAAACTTTTCCATTGTAATTTTAAAAATTTAATTCAAATAACTTCTTTTTGAAAAATTTTTTTTATAAGATCATGGGAAACAATTAGCATGGTAGAAGCTCAAACATTAATTGATGAATATGAATTTGAACACCGCAAGAAACTTGGTCCTAAAAGAGATCATCCTTTGTATAAAAATAATCCTGGAGCATCAAATGATTTTATTTGTGCTTTTGATCTCACCCAGGAGCAAAATGATATTGCAAATCAAATTTTTGCCCTTGATGGTAAAGGACCGATTGAGGATTCATCATGGGAGTCCGAAAAAAAAAAGCTTAAAAAATAAAAAATTTTTTTTTCCTTTTTTCAAATTTCGAAATTTCAAAATTAATTTCATTAAAAATTTAAAAAAATAAAAATCGTTTGGGTTAATGACATTCATAAATAATATCAATAAATTTTTTTATAATTTTTGAATTCACAAA
Organism: Brachionus rubens; assembly: GCA_022207745.1. Taxonomy (NCBI): domain Eukaryota; kingdom Metazoa; phylum Rotifera; class Eurotatoria; order Ploima; family Brachionidae; genus Brachionus; species Brachionus rubens. The sequence continues at coordinate 526,691 of JAJVHD010000006.1, forward strand.
TAATTTTTAAAAAATTAGCTCCGATTTTTCTAATAGTTTCCAGATTCTGAATGCCGTTAACATCTGGAAAATTTGAGTTTTCTTGAAATCTTGGAATCCAGCTTGTTAAATAGCTTCTATAAATGTTTACCCTAAAAAATAAAGTCTGGTAGATTATAAATTGATTGCAACCATCAACAATCTTCAAAAATTAAATTTGCTCTTTCTAATTCAGGGTTAGCTTTAAAAAGCTTTCGAGACCTAGCCAAAGCCATTAAAGAAGAAACATCTTTACTAAAGAAGGTTGTTGGACAAACCCCTATAAGCTTCTGAGGCCTTACTTAGTGAAAAAGCTTGCAGCAAAAACGCCGTGCCCTAATGGGTTCATGGGTTCATTTTAAAAAAAAATTTTCACCCTAATATACTTTAAAATTTTTCCATTTTAAGAGTCATTATTTTAGATTCATTAAACACTAGTTATTGCTTATTGATTGAACAATGTCTCCAAAAAACAATCATTTTAAAGATGAAAAAAAACTTATTTTGATTACTGTCCAATACATGCTCGAAAACGGTTTAAAAAACTTGGAAGGGGGTTACAGACCAGAGAAAAATCATTTTAGGAGTATTTTGAAAAAATATCAAGATTGTGTAATTAGTGAGGAAGCTCTGGCCAACTTATATACAAGGTGGAATAGAAACGACAAGAATTTTAGAACAAACGTGCTCGACTTTTTAGCGGAAAAAGAAGAACTTTTAACATCAACCAAACATGATTCAAATGAGTTTCAAATCGATTTTTCTGGCGCAGAATGGAAGAAATTATCGCAGTGTATCTCTTTAGGGCAGAGGAAAAAATTTGTCGCTGCAGCAAACCAAGATTTTTCAAATAAGATACAGTGGTGGCATCTACTTTGTAACCTTAGAGGCTGAGCATGAGGCTGAGGCTGAGCATGAGGTTGAGGTTGAGCATGAGGCTGAGATTGAGGTTGAGGCTGAGGCTGAGCACGAGGCTGAGGTTGAGCATGAGGTTGAGGTTGAGCATGAGGCTGAGCATGAGGCTGAGCATGAGGCTGAGATTGAGGTTGAGGCTGAGGCTGAGCACGAGGCTGAGGTTGAGCATGAGGTTGAGGTTGAGCATGAGGTTGAGGCTGAGCATGAGGCTAAGGCTGAGAGATGAAGATAAAAATCAAAAGATAAAAAAAAAACATTTTAAAAGTTTTTATTCGAATCAAAAAAGTCGAAATTTATTAAAAAGTTTAACAGAATTCAAAAATAAACAAAGAAACAACATTCAACATTGTACAACAATTTTTTATCAAAAAAAATTTAACAAATATTGAGACAAAAATATATTGATTAAAAAAATTGTAAAAAATATTTTTTACGGTTTTCATAATTTTCCGAGTCATTGTTAAAGCATATTAAATAAAATTCAGCTTGATCATAGTCTACATTCAGAAAATCAACTAAACATCTAATCATAAGTTCTGGCACAAAAACTTTAATAACGAAGCTTGAATCGAAATGCTAAAAAGACATTTTAAAAAACTTTTTTTTTTTTTAATAAAATCTAAATTACAATCTTTAAATCACTGAATAATGAAACTATGTTTTCGCAAATGTTTTGTCTGTCTTGATATTTGAACATTTCCAATAAGGTAAATTGGTAAAAAAATTCTTCAGCAATTTTGGCATCTGTGTGATACTTTTTGTCGAATAATTGAAATAATTTGTTTCGAAATGATATCTTGATAAAATGAGTTAAAAAAAAAGGGATAAAAAATGATGAAAAACATGTTTGAATAGATGTTTTTTTTGTATTGAAATTTTAACTAGATAAAGAAAAATGTATTCGTTCAAAGACAAATTCTAAATAAAAACAACTAACTCAAACCTTAGAATTTACAAGAATATCATTAATTCTCAATTTGAGAAAATTCAAAACCTTATCAGGCTTTATTTTCGCCAATATCCTTAAAATGAAAAATTAAAATTTTTTCTAGATTTGTCTTAGATTTTTAATACTCGTTCTTCGTATAAACTATTTTATCGCTCCGTTTTTTCTTTTTAAATTCATTGTATGACCTATAAAAATAAAAAATTAATAACAATTTTTAACAAATGTCAAATCATTTACCAATCTGGGTCATCAAAGAGCGAAAATAAGTCTTCATTCTTAAATTCTAAGGCTTTTTTTTTCAATGATAAATTGCTAAATGCGAGTTCCTTGTACTTAAAATAAAACAAAGGTACAAAATATCTAACACAGTGGACATAATTTTCATACACTATTGATTAAACACAAAGTTTCATGTTCTAAAATTGACATATTTCGTGAAAGAATTTCAAAGTTATGTAAAAGCTTTAAATCTTCTTTTTCATTTTTGTTAAAATCAGGGTTTTTACTGTATTCTAAAATTGACAAATTGAATTATGCAAATGAAAATATAATAAATAAAACCAAAAATAATTTTGCAACTAAATTACCTTTACAAAATTTTCTTTTATCATATTTATTCTTTCTTTTGACATCATAACGAAACTTTTTGAGAAAAATCTCAATATCAACTACATCCTCGTCATCAGTTGCAACATGATTTTCAAAATCATAATAATCAAAACTAGGATCAATCTTACATATTTCAAGATTATCCTATAAAAAAATTCTATTAGACACGTCTATTCATACTCAGACTTTGTTATTATTTTTACAAATAAATTGGACCCTTGAAAAACATACAGCCAGGTGTATCTACACGAAGTGAGGTATGCAAAAAATTATTTTCATGTAAGGTAGAGTAAATAAAGGGCTACATAATTATACCACATTTAGACCCCCTGTGAAGTTAATTGGGGAATAAACTGAGGGTGTGTTCAACAACTATCGGGGGATATGATGGTCCTTTGAAAAGTGAATACTTAGTTTTCTTCTCCAAATAACTTCACAGGAGGTCTAAATATGGTATAATTTTGTAGCCCTTTATTTTCTCTACCTTACATGAAAATAATTTTTTGCATACTTCACTTCGTGTTAAAGTTACACCTGGCTGTATGTTTTCAAAAATACATCCCGGTTTATATTTTGCTAAGGGTCCAAAAGTTTTGAAAAATTAAAAGAGGTTATTTGTGAGAAGTTCTAATTATTGTTAACTTTAATGTGCCGAAATTCTCTTAAAAATTGACCTAACGTTTGTGATGTTTTAAACTGCTTCTAAAATTTTCAAAAATTAACGAAGACCCTAATTCGTACTCAAATTTATATTTCAAAATTTAGTTGAATACCAGTATTGGTGTAGTTGGATCAACATATTCTAAACTAGGGTCCAAAACTTCACACTCTATTGTTGTTTTTGTATTAATTTTAACCTTTAAATGTTCGCCAATCACTCCCTAAAAAATGAAGAATTGAAAAAACTTTCATTATTCTTAAACTCAAAACAAACCTTAAAATTTTTTTCTAACTTTTCCACTGGTACAAATTTAATTGATCCTATTGTAAAATTTTTATTTTTCGGCTTAGAAGACAATATTTTGACAGTAATACATGGTGTGATTTTTTCTTTCATTCTAAAAAAAAATTTAATCACATTTCAACCTTGGATTATGATATTATTAGATGTAATTTAAATCATCTTATTTAAAAAAACTGATTTTTATGTCAGTTAATATTTATAAATGAACAAAATAAAATTAAATAATCATTTATTCGGATCAAGAAAATATTTCGATTTTTGTCAAAAATTTGGAAAAAATGGTTTAACAAAAAAAATTCGGGAATTTAATTTCATGAATTAGCTTTCCAAATTTTTGCTTTATCAATTAAGTCTTTGAATTCAGAACCATGTCTTAATTTGTAATTACTAAAGGCTTTTACGGCACTCTTCCAATCATTTTCTGAATTTTCTTTTTTTTCAATATTTTTGATGAATTCGGCTTTAAAAAAATTAACTTTTGATCAAATTTTACAATCAATTATTGTTTTTAAATTTACTTCTGACTTTCTCATATAAAGTTCTGTTGCCGTCATAGAGTTTTTTTATGTCTTCAATTGCATTTGAAATTAAAAGATTGACCAAAAATGCATTAGAACCAGTCAATGCTTTTTGAAATTCCAAATAAATTTCTTTAAAAATAGTTAAAGTCTTGTCTAAAGGCTGGGTGAAATTTCCTAAACAAGCCTAGATAAAAAATGAAAAACAAAATCGTTACTTCATTATTAAAAAATAATATGAAGTTTATTTAAAGATTTTTTATTGTGTCGAATAGGTAGACCCAATGTTAAATAACAAAACGCTTTTAATTAAGTGTATAATTCTCAAAAAAATCATTTTTTTGATGGAATTTCTATTAATAAAAAGTTTGTCATTCTCAAAGAGATAAGGGCTTTAGACTGTTGATTAACCCTGAAACTTTTTCATGAAAAAAAAATCAATTCTTTCAGGCTAAAAGGAAATCTTAAGTATCTTTATTGGTAGTAGTAATACTTTTTTGTGCAGATCTAACATCAAGGAGAACAATCCTTAACTTAATTCGCTTCAGAAGCTTTTAGGCTTCTTAACCTGGTACACTGTTGCATAATTTCTTTATACTCGATACGTTTGCATCTTTCGAAGTCCTTATTTTAAGTCACACCGACTACAATTTTTTGACTTTTTGACTTTTTAGGTTTTGTAATGAGGAACCCAAAAACTGCTCCAATTCTAAGTGACAAAAATAAACGTTCAAGGTTGGAATTTGCGAAAAAAAACCTAAATGAAAATCATGAAAACTTTATCTTTGTCGACGAAACAAGCATTTGGACCTTCTCAAATCTTAAATTACAATGTAGACCAAAAGATTGCATTCCTCAATCAAATGCTTTTAGTAAAAAAGCTAAATCTAAACTTCATGTTTGGGCTGGTATAAGTTCGCGAGGAGCTACTAATTTTGTGGTAAGTCTTAAGTAAGATCTTTTTGGTAATAAAAATTAAATGTTTTCTAAAAAAGATTTTTACTAATAACCTCAATCGTTTTGGTTATAAACAAATCATTAAGGATCATCTTTATCCTTTTATTGACTCCCGTTATAAAAATCAAAAAGTAAAACTAATTCAAGACAATGATTCAAAACATACATCTAAAGTTTGTAGAAACCTTCTCACAGAATTAGAAATCGATTGGGTAAATTTTAGACAATTTTTTTTTTAAATTTTCATGTTTTGAAAAATTTTTATTCTAGGAAACGATGCCTCCAAACTCACCCGACCTTAATGTAATAGAACTTTTTTGGGCATCATTGAAGAAATTTATTAGATCTAGGTCAACAGAAACTCTTGAAGATATCAAGGAATCAATAAAAATATTTTTTAAGTCACTAAAACCTGCACATATGCAACGATTTATTGAACATTTTAGAGTGGTAAAGATAGATGATTGATTTTTTTTAAGTGTTTATTTTAATAAATTTTTACTCCAGGTCCAGGAGGAAATAATTAGAAGGAATGGCGAATGGACTGATTTATAAATCTATGGTAAATTTTTATTTTTTAGATTGAATTGTTGAGCTCGTTTTATTTCTTTATAGTAAAATTTTTCATGCTTTATGTTTTAATAAAATTATTTGAATCGGAAAACTATTTTTTACTTTTGATTTTTTTATTCATCATCCCTCAGCCTCGTGCTCAGCCTCAGCCTCAACCTCAATCTCAGCCTCATGCTCAGCCCCATGCTTAACCTCAACCTCATGCTCAGCCTCAACCTCATGCTCAGCCTCAACCTCATGCTCAGCCTCAACCTCATGCTCAGCCTCAACCTCATGCTCAGCCTCAACCTCATGCTCAGCCTCAACCTCATGCTCAGCCTCAACCTCATGCTCAGCCTCAACCTCATGCTCAGCCTCAACCTCATGCTCAGCCTCTAAGGTTACAAAGTAGATGCCACCACTGTACGGTCAAATGGTTTCGAATGCTTCTTCAAAATAAAATTTAATTTCTTTAGCACTGCGAAGAAGAATTTGGCTAACAAAAACTTTTGGAGCGGTGTTTTTAAATGCGAATGTTGTAAGAAAGACGTTCGGGCATTCATTAAAAATAAACCATCGGGAAATTTAGATTTTAAGTTAAAATTGTTGGCTGACAGCAAAAAATGTGTTCATTTAGGCAGACCAATCAAAATTCGTAAAAGAATAAGTGGAGATGAGAGAAAAAATCTAATGAACGAAATATTTTCTAAGGGTGTAGCTAGTTTTCGGAACGAAGCTTTTGCCTTTGGTAGGATAAGTTTCAGAAATTAAAATTTTCTTTTTCTTTTTATTTTTTTGATCTTTATTAAGGTAATACAGAAAAACAAGATATTAGCTATGAAAACATCAGAAAAATGAGTAGCCAGCATCGTCATAGACACCAGCTATCACATGATCTTAGATTAGATGCGGATTCGGCGAAAAATGTGTTTGATCAAATGCTACCTAGAAAAGATTACAAATCAATTAAAGGTTATATACAAGAAATCCAATCAAATCCTTTCGGGGTTCTTTTAATTTCCGAAATTCAAGTTAAAATTTGGACTTTGATCAAAGAATCAGATCCAGTTTGGTACTTCGACGCAACTGGTAGTTTAATGGCCAAATGTCCAAATCAAAATGAGACCCTTCTCTATTCAATCATTGTAAATGATTCGAAAAACAAAACAAGCATCAGTATCGCTGATTTTCTTTCAAGTGCAAACGACACAGTTACAATTAATTGCTATCTAACGAAAATAATTCAAAGGTTTGGACTTTATTTTTACTTTGAAAAGCCAAAAGTTGTTGTTACAGATTTTTCATGGGCAAACTTACATGCATTGTCTAAATCTTTCAATAATCTCGAAATAATCGATTATTTAAATTTGACCTACCAAATATTGGTTGAAAAGAAAAGATATGCTGTGGCACCTATTAAAACGTTAGTTTACCTTTGTTCTACACATTTTCTAAAAAATATAATCGATGAAACAAATGATGTTTTAAAAAACTTTGATCCTGATCAAAGAGGGATTATTAAACGGAAGTTTATCAAATCATTCATTTTATTACAAAACTGCGTCTGTTTTGATGAATTTTGCATTGCACTAAAAAGCATCAAAATTATTTTCACCAGAACACTCAAGGACGAAATTTTTATTGACAGTTTGGCTAAACTTGAAAAAATCAATTCAACTTGCAATTCAGATTGGATAAGAAATATAAAATTCGTTTCGAAAAAAAGGCAAATTTTCGAACAAGAATCTAAAATTTATTTCGTCGAGAATAGGAACATTAATTTTGTCCAAGATTCACCTTTTTCAAAATATTTCGACAAATTACTCTTCGATCAAAGTGTTGAGAGCAATCATATAAAGAATTTTAATAAAAATAATTTATTTTTTCCTAACTTGTTCAACATTATTAAAAAAAAACTTCATCTTGTTCCACTTTGGTCAGGACTTATGTTTAAGATTATCGGAATGGAAAGAACTCGGCTATCTAACAATTTTGTTGAGGGCTGGTTTAGTTATTTCAAAACGAAAGTATTAAAAATAAATAAAAGTGTTCGAAATTGCCGTAAACTTTATACGAACGAGTTAGCCACTCCGCTATTTTTTGAATTACATCGAAAATATTCGACCCTTTACGAAGACCGTTTTAATATCAATTATGAAAGATTAAACAAGAAAAAAGATTTTAACATTGGTGATAAAATTTCGACCGAAAAATATAGTTATAAAAACCCAATTAAATCGATTGCAAATTATTATAATTCGAATTTTAGTTTTCTTAACAATGAAGAAGATGATATTAAGGATTTAGTTGACAAAAAAACCAAATCTTTCGATATTTCAAAACACTTTGAGGATTATAATTTACAAGGTAATATATTTATTTATTATCAAATTCAAATTTTACTTTAAATTTCTTTCCAAAATAAATAATTATGATTTTTCAGAAGAACAAAGTGATTCAAGTTATGAACTGACTGAATATTTTGAAGAGCGTGATTCCTCAGAAATCATTATCGATGTAGAACCTTCTGAGTGTAATCTAGGTAAATAGAGAAAATCATTTTACTATGAATTCGAAAAACTAAAATTTTCTTTTTTGAAAGAAAAAATGAAAGTGGGAGCTGATTTGTTTAAGTCGACAGAAGATGTTTTTGGTGATAATGGGATTGAAAAAAATGAACTATATTACTACAAGGTTGAAAAAGTTTTGATTAGTAAGAGAGAGCTTGAAAATCTTCTGAATAATAATTGGCTTTCAGATACTGTATAGATTTATTCATTGAATTTCTGATCTTTATTTTTTAAAACGTTTTTTAAAAGATACTCGAAGCATGTGCAAGAATTTTTGTTAAAATTTCAAAAAAGATTGGTTTATTTTTGACAAGCTACAAGTGTAATCAATTAAGTGAAAAAGGAAAAATAACCAATGACCGATTTTTTAAAGTAATGACACATTTTAAATCTTCTCGTAATTTTCATTTTATTTCAATTCAACTTTAGCTTGAAAATTTGACATTTGTCAGCGGGTTTTACTTTCAAAATAACAATCATTGGTGTTTGATTTATCTAGATCTGAAAAAAAATTTTTTTTATTATATTGATCCACTGGGAGAAGATGAAACCAAATCACAATTTATTTTCAACAATTGGAAGTAAACAAAATTTTTTTCTTTTGTTTATAAGGAATCTCATTTTAGTTTTTTTTTAAAGTAAATACTTCATTAAGAACTTCAATCGAAAACTCATTTCAAGAAAAAAAGAACACACAAGACCGAAAGACTCGATCAACTGTGGTTTGTTTGTTTGTTTTTTCCTCAAACAATTTCTTGAGGAGAAAAAACTAAGTTTTGGCAACTCAAAATCATACCTCGAAAAGCAAAGGACTTCGATAAATCATTTGTTTAAGCAACATTCAAAGACGACATTTTGCTCTTTATGTGGAGCTGATTTCGAATCTGATGAAAAAATAGTTAAGAATGATTGTGAACATCGATTCCACGAGATATGTACTGAACACCGGAGCGGCGTTACCTTAAAATTAACCGATTATAAATTTGTTTGCCCACTTTGCTTTTAAATTTTAAATATTTTAATTTAAATAAATAAATTTTTTGGTGTTGAAAATTTTTTTTTAATGTAGAACTAAAATTGAGATTTTGGAATCTTATTTATATTAAACCATAAACCCTAGATCTTCTTTTTATTTAATTTAATGTTGTTAAAAATCTTAGATCTTTCAAAAAAATCAATATTTTATTTCGAAAAACCTGAAAATGAGTTCAGAATCCAATAAAAATAACTTAAAACGTCAATCGGAAATCAATCATGAAAACGAAAGTTTGGATGATAACGATGTTGTTAAAACTTATGTTGTTTCTAGTTCTAATCATCCTCAAGATTTTAAAGCAAACAATTTGGTTTCCTTAAATGAAAACAAAAAGGTCATGATCAAGATCGCAGAAAGCCCAAAATTTCAAAAAACTGCTTTCCTAATTGAGGATCTCGAAACAGAAATTGAGGTGGATAAGGTTGATACTGATGATTCATTTGGAGATGAACAAAAAACGAGTGAAAACATTTTAGTAAATATGACAGATCTTTAAATTATTTAAAATCTCCTTTTCGTAATTTTAATTTTTGTATAGAATTCATCCTTTGAAAAATTTAGTAATGTGTCAAAAACTTTAATAAAGGCTGTAAAATCATCTTTTAACAATATCGTTGATGTTGTCAAGGATAAACAGCCGAAAAAAACTTCAAAAAATCATGTAAATTTAGCATTGTTTAATTTTTTCATAAATTTTTTTTTAAATATTATTGAATTATTAAGGAAAATTCGAGTCTAACTTCATCAACTCCGGTTCACGATAGAACACAAGATGAAGCCTTTGAATTCAATGAAGATGTAATCAGGTCAGATAAAGATTCTGAATCTAATTTGATTCGAGCTGAATTGGAAAACACTTTGAAGATTCTTAAGCTACAAAATAACGAATTTGAAGAAACTAAGAAAAAATATGAAGACATCTTAATGGATAAATTAACCGAATATAAATATTTGGAAAATGACTACAATAAATTAAAAGTAAATATTAATAAATATTAATGATTATTTAAATATTTAGGATAACACTTAAAAATTTATTATTTTAGAACTGCTACAAAAATAAGTGCGAAGAATTGACAAATATCATGGAAAGAGATGAGGCCATTGAAAAGGATTTATATCGACAGGTGAATGAATTAAAACGACAAGTAGAACAAAAGTAAGAATATTTAAAAAAAAATTATTGAATTTTTATAATAAGTATTTTATTTAAAAAGAAACATGGTCCACGAAAAAAAAGTTCTTGATATTGAAAATCGATTAAACCAATCAAAAAAAATGAATGAAGATTACGCTGAGAGAAATAAACAGCTTGAAGACGAAAACTCTGTTTTGAATTCAAAAAAAAAATGTCCACTCGATAAAATATGTAAGAGTGAAGGAAATATTCTTGGTCGACAAAATCATCAAGTTTTGCATAATTGTCCAATAAGAAAACAAGTAAAAATAAAAAAATTTAATTAAATCACAAAGAGTTTACAAAATTTTACCAAAGGAACAGGAACAATTGGAAAATTTCCAAAGAGAAAATCAACTTTTAATTGGTCAGTTAGAAAGAATAAGGTCCGACATCAAAGAAAAAGAAGAGCAAGTTTCTCGCCTTATTTCCGAAAAGTAAGTAAATATTGTTTTTAAATATTAATTCTTGTTTTAAATTGTCTTTATTTAACTAAAGTGAGGCCTCTGAAGCGTCCGGAGAGTCGGCCAAGGATGAAATTTCAAAGCTAACGAAACAATTAGCTGAATTTAATAAAAAACACGACGAACAACTAAATCAAAAAGTAGTCGAACATACAAATTTAGTTGCTCATAACAAAGAGCTTCAGAGTGAAATGTAAATTTTAGATAAAATCTTTGATATCTTCTAATTTACGTTAATGTTCTTTTTTCTAGCACTAATCTTCAAAGTGAAATCACCAGATTGGAAAATTTTCAGCAAAGCTCGAATAATGACCAAAATAACCAAGTTCAAGAGCTAGAAAGAAAATTAAAAGAAAAAGAAGAGCAAGTTTCTCGCCTTATTTCCGAAAAGTAAGTAAATATTGTTTTTAAATATTAATTCTTGTTTTAAATTGTCTTTATTTAACTAAAGTGAGGCCTCTGAAGCGTCCGGAGAGTCGGCCAAGGATGAAATTTCAAAGCTAACGAAACAATTAGCTGAATTTAATAAAAAACACGACGAACAACTAAATCAAAAAGTAGTCGAACATACAAATTTAGTTGCTCATAACAAAGAGCTTCAGAGTGAAATGTAAATTTTAGATAAAATCTTTGATATCTTCTAATTTACGTTAATGTTCTTTTTTCTAGCACTAATCTTCAAAGTGAAATCACCAGATTGGAAAATTTTCAGCAAAGCTCGAATAATGACCAAAATAACCAAGTTCAAGAGCTAGAAAGAAAATTAAAAGAAAAAGAAAAGCAAGTTTCTCGCCTTATTTCCGAAAAGTAAGTAAATATTGTTTTTAAATATTAATTCTTGTTTTAAATTGTCTTTATTTAACTAAAGTGAGGCCTCTGAAGCGTCCGGAGAGTCGGCCAAGGATGAAATTTCAAAGCTAACGAAACAATTAGCTGAATTTAATAAAAAACACGACCAACAACTAAATCAAAAAGTAGTCGAACATACAAATTTAGTTGCTCATAACAAAGAGCTTCAGAGTGAAATGTAAATTTTAGATAAAATCTTTGATATCTTCTAATTTACGTTAATGTTCTTTTTTCTAGCACTAATCTTCAAAGTGAAATCACCAGATTGGAAAATTTTCAGCAAAGCTCGAATAATGACCAAAATAACCAAGTTCAAGAGCTAGAAAGAAAATTAAAAGAAAAAGAAAAGCAAGTTTCTCGCCTTATTTCCGAAAAGTAAGTAAATATTGTTTTTAAATATTAATTCTTGTTTTAAATTGTCTTTATTTAACTAAAGTGAGGCCTCTGAAGCGTCCGGAGAGTCGGCCAAGGATGAAATTTCAAAGCTAACGAAACAATTAGCTGAATTTAATAAAAAACACGACCAACAACTAAATCAAAAAGTAGTCGAACATACAAATTTAGTTGCTCATAACAAAAAGCTTCAGAGTGAAATGTAAATTTTAGATAAAATCTTTGATATCTTCTAATTTACGTTAATGTTCTTTTTTCTAGCACTAATCTTCAAAGTGAAATCACCAGATTGGAAAATTTTCAGCAAAGCTCGAATAATGACCAAAATAACCAAGTTCAAGAGCTAGAAAGAAAATTAAAAGAAAAAGAAAAGCAAGTTTCTCGCCTTATTTCCGAAAAGTAAGTAAATATTGTTTTTAAATATTAATTCTTGTTTTAAATTGTCTTTATTTAACTAAAGTGAGGCCTCTGAAGCGTCCGGAGAGTCGGCCAAGGATGAAATTTCAAAGCTAACGAAACAATTAGCTGAATTTAATAAAAAACACGACCAACAACTAAATCAAAAAGTAGTCGAACATACAAATTTAGTTGCTCATAACAAAGAGCTTCAGAGTGAAATGTAAATTTTAGATAAAATCTTTGATATCTTCTAATTTACGTTAATGTTCTTTTTTCTAGCACTAATCTTCAAAGTGAAATCACCAGATTGGAAAATTTTCAGCAAAGCTCGAATAATGACCAAAATAACCAAGTTCAAGAGCTAGAAAGAAAATTAAAAGAAAAAGAAGAGCAAGTTTCTCGCCTTATTTCCGAAAAGTAAGTAAATATTGTTTTTAAATATTAATTCTTGTTTTAAATTGTCTTTATTTAACTAAAGTGAGGCCTCTGAAGCGTCCGGAGAGTCGGCCAAGGATGAAATTTCAAAGCTAACGAAACAATTAGCTGAATTTAATAAAAAACACGACCAACAACTAAATCAAAAAGTAGTCGAACATACAAATTTAGTTGCTCATAACAAAAAGCTTCAGAGTGAAATGTAAATTTTAGATAAAATCTTTGATATCTTCTAATTTACGTTAATGTTCTTTTTTCTAGCACTAATCTTCAAAGTGAAATCACCAGATTGGAAAATTTTCAGCAAAGCTCGAATAATGACCAAAATAACCAAGTTCAAGAGCTAGAAAGAAAATTAAAAGAAAAAGAAGAGCAAGTTTCTCGCCTTATTTCCGAAAAGTAAAGGATATTTATATTACCTTTTTATATTTGACTTAAACTTTTAATTATTCGGCATATCTAGGGAATCGTTTTTATACGAGAAAATGATTGCAATCAATGAGTTAAAATTTAATACAATTAAAGAAAAAAAAGATTTACGAGAAGTGATCCAGGAACTAAACCTTGAAATATTAGATTTAAAACGCCAAATGTATGTTTTGTATTCAGCTTTGTTTTGATTTTCTTTAGAGATGATATTTTTTTTTCTAGAAATGTTTTAAATCAAAAAACTGAAGAGGATGATGGCCAAAGCATAATCTTTATTCAAGAGCAATATAATGAACTTCTAGAAAAAAGGTTTTTTTTTTTAATTTTTGTTTCTATTTATCTATTTCACTTTTTTGTTTAGACAAGTAGAAATAAGGAACCTAACGAATCAACTTGAGATTGAAAAGAGTCTTAAGTCAGCAAATATAAAATTGAAACAAGAATATATTGAAAAATTAAAAAAAGAATTAATAGAAAAGTATTTTATAAAGTTAAGTAAAATTTGTCAAATTTTATTCAAAAATTTTTTAGGAAAAATCAAAATGAATTATTGGGGAAACAACTCGATGAATTAAAAAAAAGTTTCAAATTGCCTAACGATCCAGATTTCTTAATTTTGAATTCAAAAAAATGTTCTTGCCCTTATGAAGTTTGTGGCGGCAAAGGAAATTTGAATCCATCAAAAAGTTCTCACAAAAAGTAAACCTAAAATTTTATTAAAAAAGAATTTAAAAATTATTAAATTATTTTTTTAGGGCTTTATTTTGTCCGTTCAAGCCATCGGATGCCGAAATTTTTCCTCCAAATTCAAAAGATGCAGAAAAAAGAACAGCTGATAAAAAAAAAGATCCAAATAATAAGTAACTCATTAAAATTTATAAGAAAAAAACAGTTCTTAAGATCTTTACCTTTAAGGAAAGCGTCAGATGAAGAGGCGCGTAGTGTAATTAATTCAACTGAAAACGATAATTTTTTTTCCTTTGATCTGATCTCAGAAGAAAGCAGCGATTCATATTCTGATAGTGATTACGATTCTGAAAATGAAAGGGAAATTAAAAAATCAAAGAAAGTTAAGTTTTCAGACTTCATAAAACCAATCAAGCCGATTTTAAAAAGACAAAGCTCAAATGTTGTTTTAAAAAAGGTAATTTATCTTTAAGTTAAATAAAAATTTATTTTATGAATTTTAATTTTTCTAGGCAACTCATCCGATCGATTTATTATACAAAACCACAGACGAAATTGTGGGAATTTACAAGAGTAGAGGGAAAGCGAACGGGAGATTTGTATATAAAGGTCCATATGATGGCCTGTATTATATTACAGAGAGTGGAGCACCATGTTATGTTACAAAACGTGCCAATTTTTGTGTTGAATTATTTTCAAAATAGAATTTTTTTTTTTTTCTAAAGATGGTTCCCCTTTTTTTTCTTTTTTCTGTTATTAATCAAAACTTCGATTTTTTTTATTTAAATTTGACGGGAATGATTGATTTTTCCCAAGAATGACAAGGTTATTTGGTGGAAACATATGTAAGAGATCGAGGAAATTCGGCTAAAACATAGCAAAACTACTTACCCAGAAAATGGCCTTTTTAGCCAAACTTTTCAAAGCTTTTTAGGTTTAGCATCACTTATAACATGTATTGAGGAAGGTTAAAAAATGACCTGCATGGCCAAAATGGCAGTAAGTTCTCTTTACCTGATAGGGTTTTGTTAATCCAATAAAGTTTTAGAAAAGATTTGGTTAGATCAGCCACTTTCTTGGAGTAAATGGTTTTGTTTTATGTTTTACCGCTTTTTCTAAATCTCTTATTGTATGGTTCCATCAAACTTGTCGTTCTTGTTTATCTCGAAATTTCATAACCCGTTTGATTTATAGTTTTAAAATTTAAAAAAAATAGAGTTTTTGGTTAATAATTTTCATTGCCGTAAAGCCTTTCGAAGGAATACGACTTCTTGTTATTTCAAAACTTTTTTAACTTTTTTAAACTTTATTAACTCCGTTGTTTCAAATTTTAGTGTAAAAACGTCATCTTTTAAAACAAATCATGTCATTAAAATTATTTTAGAACTCTTTTTGGCAATTATGCGGCTTTCGAATCACAAGCTTAACTCTTTGTACAATGGTTAAGTTGTCAAAGCATTTACGTAATTGATCTTAATGCAAAATGGAGATAAAATTTTTTGTTTTTTCTAAAAAAACTTAATTTTCTTAAAGAAAAAAAAAGTTTTGCATAGTTAATAAAAATTTAATCAATAAATGATAATTTTTTTAATTATTTTTTAAAAAAGAACAAAAAAATTCTTTGATTTTTGAACTGGGATTGAACCTGAGCCGGCTGGATCAAATTTTTATTGCAAAATAAACTTAACATTTTATTAGTTTGAAATTTTAAATCGATTTATTGAAAATAAGCATTAATAATTAGAAAAAATTTTCCTCAAATTTGTGCAACATATTATGTTGCACCTTTAAATTGTTTTATTTAGTGCATTAGTTCTATTCAATGAATTTTTATGAACATGTTATTTTTGTTTTTTGTTTTCTGATTTGAAATTCACAACGCCCTTCAATCGGGAAGGATTGAGAGGGTTTAGTGTTTTAAGTGACAAGATTTGATTTATTGAACCGGGTTCAAGGCCAAGCCTTTGTTTCGTTTCGAGAATGCTTTTCCGGTTATGTATGAACTAGATATAGTTTCTTTACTTTTGTCTTGTCGAAACAAAATTTATATCTAGTACAATCGAGATTTTTAAATATTGTAATTTCTAGTTCTATTTTAATTGTCCCGAAAACCATACAAACAAGTAATAAAACATTTACCTCTTCGATTTCTTCAATTTCAAAATTTTAACCAACGTTTATTCAAAATGTTTCTGGAAATTAACTATGAGAATTTTAATTATTCAAATCAGTACTATCTTTCAAAATAGATTTGTCGTTAGAATTCTGATTTATTTTCTTATTTACTCTGTTATTTGCGTAAACATTTGATTTTTGTGTACCAAAATTAAAAAAATCTGACGAAATAGTTATATTTTCAAGTTCATTTTGCTCAGTTACCTCTGAACTAACACAAAATTCTAAGTCTGTTTGATTTGGTGAAATTTTTTTCTCTAATTTTAAAAAAGTTTAAACGCTTTTATAAAAAGAAAATATAAATTCATCGTAAAAACGATTACTTTTAGCTTTCTCATGGTCAATTTATATATGATTTTAAAAAGGATGTTTTAGCTCTTTTCCGATTTTTAATTCCATTGGTAGTCTCTAATTTCAATCAAATTTTTGTATGAATATAAAAAAAATTTTAGTTAAAAATCGATAAAAAGTCTTCGTGCAAACAAGGAGTTTATTTTAATAATTTCAATTTCAATTTTAATTTTTGTGCCTAAATTTTTTAGCTTTGTATTCGTTAATCAAAAATTATCAACTAACTTTCTAAATTTTCTATTTAAACAGACGTTTTAATTCCTAATTTTTCAATTTTTTCAATAATTTCGATGTTGTTCTCAATTTCATTTTTTCCAATTTTTTTGAAAAAGTATTTGGGTAAATTATAAAAATTTTAATTTTCCATTACAGGAATGATACGATTTTGTGATTATGCTAAGATAAACGGGTATCCTGTAAAAACAAGACCCATCGGGTGTAAATCACAAAAATTAAATAAATTATTGATTTTTTTTACGCTAACTTTATTTCAAGCGAACTAAATTTTACGTAAGCGATACCATTTTGGGATAGAGAATGAAAAGATTCATTGGAAATGTGCTTCTTTTGTTGTGGATATGTGCTTAAACCCTTAATAAAACAAAAAAACCTGTTTGAGCCGTAAAAACAGCAAAATGATACACCCAATGTAAATTTTAAAATTTAAACTTAATAATTTTTGTGATTTACACCCCATAGTTGTTTTTTTATGAATTGTCGATGGTTGTTGTTTTTTTCAAGGATACCAGATTAACGTGTATTAGAATTAATTTCAATTAGGGGATTGCTATGGAATTACTAAAGATGGGATTAGGAAACATAATCTATAAGAATGTGATTGGTGTGCTAAAATGGGTTCTCTTTATTGTAACTATTTGGCAGCGTTAGTTTAAATCGTTTATTGTAAATGTAATGCTCTCATCCGTTGGAAACATAAGAATCTTTTTTGCAAGTTCTTTCGACTTAGGTGATAAATATCGTTCTGATGTTGATTCATTTATTTTCTCACCCATACTTTCTAAGATTTTGGAAAAATCCGTCGAGTAATCCATAACCTCGTATTCAGCAAAATATGTTTTAACCTTATTGAAATAATCTACCAGATTTACTGCCTTCTTTTAGGTCTCATCGCTCATTATCTGAAACGAATTAGGCTGCACTGTGATTCAGCCCAGCAAAAGTTTTTGCCAAAATTCATGGACGACAAATCTTAACTTAAATATTCTATTTATGTAGTATTTTGTCTGCTCTTTCAGAAAATATGATGGTTTTTTATTTTTTCCTTGAAAATACCTATAATATACTCTGTGAAAGATGACCCAAAATTAAAGACAAATTTTATGTAATATTTAAAATGTAAATATCTGAAAAACGAAATTATGAAAATGCAAAATTTTTTTTTTAAAATTTAAAAAATAAGTTCTTATTTATTATAGAATCATTAAAATTGTAAAAAAAAAAATTTGAATATCTTAAATTTTGATCGAAAATCATTCGTTTTTTTGAAACTTTGACTTTAAAAAAAAAAAAATTTCAACGAGTTTCAACGGTGGCACTAATTTTTTTTAGTAGTGCCTAGATTGGTCTTTCATATAAAAAAAAAATTGGCTGCGCATACTTGCGCAAACAGAAAAAAAATCGTTTTGAAAATGCACTTTTTTAATTAAAAAAAAAACAATTTTTTTCATTTAAAAAGTAATTTTGATCTTTTAACAATTAAAAAGTTCAATTCCTAGATACCTTTAGATAATTTAGGATAAATTTAACGTAGAAATGGATATTCAACTTACCCGTCTCGACCTATACAACGAAACCAAAGAGTTTCTAAAATCTCAACCCGTCGTTTTTATAGAAAAATCGATCGAATTTATCAAGAAAACTTATCCAAACGATTGAAGCAAATATTGAAATCATACACCAAAGATTACGAAACTTTCAATTAAGAATCGTTGAAAAATTAAATAAGCATTTTAGGCATACTGAACGCTTTTTAAAAAACGAGAGTATTTGGTTAAATTCGCAAGTTTTCGAACAACTGTCGACACCATATTCAGAAGAACTTTTTCAACCCAAATCATCGTCAACTATTAAACGACCTACAGCAGGTATTTAAACTTAAAATTAATGTTGATTAAAAAACAATTAAATATTAAAATATAAAGGCCGACCAGAATTACCTTATGAATTTAAGTCAAATAGATCAAAAGACAGAGCAGCAGGAATTTTAGCAAAAGAAAATTCAAATCAAAAGTTATTAAGAAGCTTAATAAAATCATCGAAAAGGTATCGGAAAAGTTTAATTCCACTTTTAACACAAGTAACCGAACCCGGAAGCGCTTCAAAAATAACTCGACAATTTTTGAAAGCTAAATCACCAACTCCAAAAATGCTTTCATCTGAAACCGCGGTCGCACTTATCTCAAGTTGTGGTCTTTCACAAGATGACTACCAAACAATTCGCAATGTAGCAAAAGCACACCACGCCGATATTTTTCCATCTTATCACAAAGTCCTGAAAGCGAAAAAAGAATGCTTACCTGATAATATAGAAACAAATGAATTTTATGCCGATCAACCTTTACAAAACCTTCTTGATCATACAGCTCGTAGAATATTAAATATCGATACTATAAAAGATACAATTTCAGGGATCATTGAGCCGCATTCTGACACAAACGAACTCGTTCTGGATTTAGATTTACATTGTAAGTGGGGATTTGATGGTTCAACAGGTCAATCACAATATAAGCAACGTTCAACAAACGATTATTTTGATGATAAATCCTTATTTTCAATTATGCTAGTCCCTTTAGATTTAAGCGATAAAAAGGTTTAAAATTAGACACAATTAACATTTAAAATTTAAATTAAATTTTAATTTCTAAAGATGTCTTTTTGGAGAAACCCAGCACCATCATCAACTCGTTTTTGTCGCCCTATCAGAATAAAATTTGCTAAAGAGACGGAAGAATTAATACAAGATGATTGTGATGAAATAGAAGATCAGATTAAGCATCTAAATACATCAACAGTTAGGCTCGTATGTAATAATCTTGAGGTTGATGTTAGAGTTAATTTTGGATTAGGTTTAACAATGATAGACGGAAAAGCAGTGAACGCTATTTCAAATAATTCATCACCAAGAAACTGCAACATATGTAATGCGACTCCTATTCAAATGAACAAGAAAAAGGTAATTGAAAAATTAGAATTAAATCAAAATTCATTGAAGTACGGTTTATCGGCTTTACACGCTTATATTCGTTGTTTCGAATGTATTTTGCACATAAGTTACCGGCTTCCGATAAAAAGATGGGACATTAGAGGTGATGAGGCTAAGAAAAAATGTGGAGAAAAAAAAAAAGTAGTTCAATCCGAATTTTGGAAAATACTTGGTTTACTTGTAGATTTTCCAAAAGATAGTGGATCTGGTATGTGTTATTAAATTTTAAATTGTTATATTTTTTTAATTCCTTAATAATTTAGGAACAACAAATGACGGTAATACTGCTAGAAGAGCCTTTCGTAATTACAAAGTTTTCGCTGAGATAACAGGGGTAAATGAAGAACTCATTTGGCGTCTTTTTAACATTTTATGTCTTGTGAATTCAAGTTATGCTTTTGACTTAACTGGGTTTAAAAATTATTGTGAAGAAACATACAATCTTTATGTTAAAGAGTACGTTTGGTTTTATATGCCAGTTTCAATGCATAAATTATTAATTCACTCATCTCAAATTATACCCAATTTTCAATTACCTATTGGCTTTTATACAGAAGAAGCTCTAGAAGCAAGAAATAAGGATAACAAATCAATCAGGCTCTTTCATACAAGAAAATTAAGTAGGGCAGTAACAATGACAGATCAGTTTAATAGATTGCTTGTAACATCGGATCCGATAATGTCGACAATTAGTAGGTCTTTTCATCGTTCAAAAAAACGCTTTACCATTTCCAGAGGATGCTGCACAAATGATAAAAAGCAATTGTTTACCGGAAGATATCGATGAATCCGATGATGAAAAAGAGGATGAAAATGAAGAGGAAACCGAAGAAAATATTGATAATAATAACAATCAAATGGAAATTGACGATGACGTGGCGGAAATTAATTGCGTTTTTGATATTTTATTAAATAATGAATCAAATATTTTAGAAGATATTGAAACATCTGATTTTTATATTGATAATTAGGAAAAAATACTTTTTGAAAGTTTTTTAATAAAATTTTTCTTCATATTTTGATTTTTTTATGAAAAATAATTTCTAACTCTCGTACAAGACAAAGGGTTCTTCCAAACCAAAAAATTTTATAAAATTTGAATTCTACTACTCGAATTTACCCTAGAAACAATTTTTTAATGAAAAATTTAATTTATAAATAATTATGGCAAAAATCGGACTTTTTTGAATCACTGTGCTTTACCGATATTACGATTTAAGTAGTTGTCAACTAACTTTGGGTTCGATTTTGATAACTTTGCTAACTTCTTTTCGTAATTTTTGATAGTTTTCTTGATTAGTTTGTTACATTTGTTTCTTGATTTCACATACAACCAAGTAAAGCCAAGTGGAACCAAGTAAAGCCAACTACGATTAAAAATTGTTTTAAAAAGTCGGGTTGTAGTAGACGACGCAACATATGGCTCCGAGGACGCAACAAATGGCGATGATTCAGATGATTACAGATATATCGAGTGTTTATGGAATGAAGCAGCACGAAAAAATGAGAGCCTCAAGGAAATCTATTTCATAGATTATGCAAGTGTTGATGACGAATTGATCACAGCCACCAGTTTAACCGATGAATTAATAGTGGAAAACATCTAAGGGAGTACTCAAGTCGAGAGCAACGATTGTGAGGACACTGAATCAGAAGACGAAAGTGATTTAATCGAACAAATTCCATCAAGATGTCAAATGTTAAATTACATTTCAAAAATGCGTTCATACTATCAATCGAAAGACGAAGACTGTTATAAATTTCTGGGCCATTTGGAAGAAATGGAAAGAAATCTTGAGACAACTGCCAAAAAACAAATGAAGTTAACCGATTTTTTCTAAAAATGCCAATTTTATGTTTCTATTCAACTTTTAATTGTAACTTTTTATTTCTAATCAATAAAACTTAAAAATTAATTTTTTCTATGACTTTTTTCCCAATTTTTCTCTGATACGGTTAACTCGGACTGACGGTTAACTCAGACTTTTTCCAAAGTCCCGACGAGGTCGAGTTAAGTGTTAAACACTGTATTCTATCTTCTTTGACTCACACCAACCCATAGCCTCGAAAGATTTCCAAGCGGATAATTTTTCCTTAATAACATGTTTCGTATCATGAGACATCCATGGCTTATCATTAGACTTTTTACTCTTTTTTGGAATAAATCGCTCGCAAGCAACTTCATAGTACGATACTAACTTATTGTACATTTGATCAACGGTTAAGCCCTCAAACGTTTGAATCCAATTTACTTTTTCGATAAAACTAGATATTGAAATGTAATCCCCTTTTCCATAGTTAAAATCTGACGATCGAAAACGATTTGAACACTCTTTTTGATTTTTTATTTCATAATCCCACGTGAGGGTATGGTGGCCTCTATTCGTCGAACCAAGCGGCGGACCATGCTGGACACTATAAATACGCTCTTTATTCTCGCTTATAACTAAATCAAGTAGGCTACTTGGTCTATCGATCGAAGTTTGAAAAGTCGGCTCGATAACATGTTGGTGGAAAAAACAATCGTCCAAGCAATCAATCAAACAACTTTCAAAGGAATTGCTTTCTGTTAGAGATGAGCTAAAAAGACCATCATGCCAACAGACATGGGCAATTTTAATAAATATCCGATTATACGATTATTCACTTATACGATTATTCAAAAAAATATTTTTCCGAACCTTCTATACGATTATTCACTTATACGATTATTCAAAAAAATATTTTTCCGAACATTCTATACGATTATTCACTTATACGATTATTCAAAAAAATATTTTTCCGAACATTCTATACGATTATTCAAAAAAATATTTTTCTGAACATTCCATGCGATTATTCACTTATACGATTATTCAAAAAAATATTTTTCTGAACATTCCATGCGATTATTCAAAAAAATATTTTTCTGAACCTTCCATACGATTATTCAAAAAAATATTTTTCTGAACCTTCCATACGATTATTCAAAAAAATATTTTTCTGAACCTTCCATACGATTATTCAAAAAAATATTAAATGCTATCTAAAAGGGGGGCCTGTGATCTGGGGGTCTTGGAGTCTATGGGGGGAACTGTATCAAGTTTAGAGAAAAGCCTGATTTACTTTGACTATCAGGGTAGTTAGAACCGGCGTCGACGGCCAATCCAAATAACGGCCTTCGACGTCGGTTCAACTACCCAAAGCTCGTAAGACAAATGGCAAAAAATAATTTTAAGCCGATTATGAGTCAAAATGAATAAGTTATTAATCCTTACGCGTTTACCATCGGTTTGAGATAGAATTTGTTTTATTATTAACCAACGACAAAAAAGCTTAAAAGATTTTCGTAACGGGTCCTGTGACCTCGGGGCTTTTAAGATTAGAGGGGGAGACTGTGACAAGCTTATAAAAAAAGCCATTTACATCTGATTCATCAGGGTAGTTAGAACCGGCGTCGACGGCCAATCCAAATAAAGGCCGTCGACGTCGGTTCAACTACCCAAAGCTCGTGAGACAAATGGCAAAAAATAATTTTAAGCCGATTATGAGTCAAAATGAATAAGTGATTAATCCTTACGGGTTCACCATAGGTCTGACAAATGATTTGTTTATTGTTAACAAAAGACAATTGTTAACGAAAGTTTTCCTGTGACCTCGGGGCTTTTAAGATTAGAGGGGGAGACTGTGACAAGCTTATAAAAAAAGCCATTTACATCTGATTCATCAGGGTAGTTAGAACCGGCGTCGACGGCCAATCCAAATAAAGGCCGTCGACGTCGGTTCAACTACCCAAAGCTCGTGAGACAAATGGCAAAAAATAATTTTAAGCCGATTATGAGTCAAAATGAATAAGTGATTAATCCTTACGGGTTCACCATAGGTCTGACAAGTGATTTGTTTATTGTTAACAAAAGACAATTGTTAACGAAAGTTTTCCTGTGACCTCGGGGCTTTGAGATTAGAGGGGTAGACTTCAAATGAATTGCAAATTTCAAATGAATTAGTTTTTTATTAGTTTTTATTTAAGGTAAATTTGTTAGTTTTCTTAAATTCAAATTTTTTTAAAGAAATAATTTTGTCTGTTTTTGATTTTTCTTCTAACTGGTTGCATTCTTCATCGAATATTTCTAACAACATCTTGTTCGTTAAATCGGACGTTTCTTCATTTTTATAAATGTATTTTAAAAAACTTCCATCATCCAATCCGAATACACATACGTTTTGATATACGAATCCCGAGGTAATTTTGTCCTGTTTTTTTAAATCAACTTTTAATATTAGTTTAAAATTAATAAAATTGTACACTAATAATCTGAAAGTTTTTGAAATAAAAATTAAAAAGCAATCATTTTTTGGGATAAAAATTTGTTCAATTTCTGTATCTTCGGTTTCCAGTTCAAATTTTTTAATCCCAGAAACATTTTCATGAAAATAAACTTTATTTTTCATCGATATACAGAAAAGATTTCCTGAATTTAGCCATTTACAGCAACTTATTTCTCGATTATTTAAATGGATCTGTTTAATTACGTTGAATCGGTTGATTGAAAAAATAAAAACATTACCAACATCGTTAATTAAAAGCAAAAAATCCGAGTTTTGAGGATTAAATTTTAGATCTACTAGAATTATATTTTTGTCTGAAAATAAGCTTTTTCTCTTGTCTGAGATTTCTAATAAAGTTATACTTGGGCTATCAAAACAAAAAGCTATATTCTTTTTATCATTACTAACTGAAAATTTTTTAATTTTTCCGTTAAAATCAGAAAATGTATCAGTTAATAAAAATGTTTTTGAATCGTATAATTTAATTTGGTTAAAATCATCCAATATAAAAAAAGTATTGGCTTTATAACAAACTCTTAAACATTTTGAATCGACGCTTTTTTCATTTATAACACTTTGTTTAAATAAATTAAAGATTTTAATTTTTCCGTGTTCGTCGAAAGCATAAATATTCTCATCGGAATTTATATTAACCAAAAACACTACACTTGTGTTGAATAATTGCCGGGACGACATATTGGAATATTCGAAAATTATTAATAAATTTATCTATAGAAACTAAGATCTTAATAAATTGAAAATCCCCGTTAATATTAATTCCTATTAAAAATCAATTTGACTAACTTTCACAAGATTTCTATTCTAGTGAACGTTTGTATTAAATAATTTAAAAAAAAGATTTTTTATTGAAACTAGGGCTGGTAGAAAGATAAGAGAAATCTAACTCAAGCCTGTTTTGGAGCGACTAAAACCGTTCTACCAGCCCTTACCCTTCTTTGCTTCAACTGAAATAGTCCATCCAATTGAATAAAAAAAAAACAGTTCGAGACTCTAAATGAATTACATTTGTATTACATAACTAAGAAAAAAAGATTTTTCATTGAGACCCTTCTTTGCTTCAACTGAAATAGTCCATCCAATTGTATTAAAAAAAAAACAGTTCGAGACTCTAAATGAATTACATTTGTATTACATAACTAAGAAAAAAAGATTTTTCATTGAGACCCTTCTTTGCTTCAACTGAAATAGTCCATCCAATTGTATTAAAAAAAAAACAGTTCGAGAGTCTAAATGAATTTCATTTGTATTACATAACTAAGAAAAAAAGATTTTTCATAGAGACCCTTCTTTGCTTCAACTGAAATAGTCCATCCAATTGTATTAAAAAAAAAACAGTTCGAGACTCTAAATAAATTACATTTGTATTACATAACTAAGAAAAAAAGATTTTTCATTGAGACCCTTCTTTGCTTCAACTGAAATAGTCCATCCAATTGAATAAAAAAAAAACAGTTCGAGACTCTAAATGAATTACATTTGTATTACATAACTAAGAAATAAAGATTTTCCATAGAGACCCTTCTTTGCTTCAACTGAAATAGTCCATCCAATTGTATTAAAAAAAACAAGGTTCTAGAGTTTTTGTATTTTCGATCTTAAGTATTTAAACTAAGTGCAAACATTTAATAATTCTTATAAAAATTTGAATATTAAAATGGACGCTTATCAGGAAAAATTGGAAAAATGCAACGAATCAAGTATTCGACACGATTTACTTTCGGATGATCTTAGCAATTTAATAAGAGAATATTGGTATATTTAAGTTTTCTATCAAGTTTAAAATTAGTTATTAAATTTTTTTATTAGTAAAAGTCGACCATTACCATTTGAGGGTATTGTTACGGGTTTAATTACGGTTGCAAGTATTTTTACTGGGAAAGCCTCAGTGTCTATAAAGAAGTGTTTTCAGCAACCAATTTGCTTTTATAGCGTATATGTTGGTCCAGTTAGTAGTAAAAAAAGTGCATGTATTGATTTATTCAAAAAGGAGTATAATGATGCTGTCAAAGTCATCAATAAATATAGTGAGTCAGATCTGGATCAAAAATTGTTAACAAAATCTAAATGCAGTAAATTTTTTTCTGTTAATTTTTATAAGAATCACTTATCAAAAAAAATATTAAGGTGTCACCATCGAGTCTCTTCTTAAAGAGTTAAACGATAATGGAAATATAATGCAATTTTGGGACGAGTTTACAACGTTTATTTCAACATTCGGTTTATACAAAAGTGGTAATTCTGCATTCGATCGTTCTTTGATTTTCAGTATATATAACAGCTCAGATACTTTCAATCACACAGCTAAATCGTATTCTTATGATATATCAGAACCACGATTATCGATCTTAACAGCCGGACATGAATGGAAAGTGGTCGAGATGATTGATGAAGAAAAAAAGCATACAGCCGATGGTTTTATTACACGATTTTTGATTTGCTGTCCAAGACCTCGCGAATTTAGTTATGATGAACTTGAACCAGTTTCGTCGAAAATTACATTTGAAAAGCTCTATATAGCTATTAAATTCACTCATTTTAAGAAAAATATATATTCATTTGATGAAGAGTCTTATGAAATTTTTAAATCAGAGGCTGAAAATCTCGAAAGAATTTGCAGAAATTTTGAAAGAAAGAATTATTTTATTGGGTAAATACAATTTGTTTATATTTTTGAAATAACTAAAAATAAACAATCTTCATTTAAGTTCGGTTTTTGGAAAAAGTCCTGGTCAGCTGTTGCGGTTATGTGGTGTGATTCATGTCTTAGAAGAGGTGATGAAAATGTTGAAAGAAATAGATTCTGAAATTGTTCAAAATGAAAGCGATTTCATTCAATTCCTCAAATCACAAACAATCTCGCTCACGATAAACTCAAGTAGCGCAAAAAAAGCGGTTGAGATGAATAAATACTATTTAAATCAAAAGCTACTTTTAGCTGGTTATTCCGGACTCGATAATATAGAAACTTTGAACGTAGTTGACTTGACTCGTACTTTCGCTGACGTAATAAAACAAAAAAATGACAAGCTAACTCTTGAAAATAGAATTTTATTAGGCTCAGGTTCTGTAATCTTCTTAATGGATTTGAAAAATATTAAAGAGTTCAATGTAAAAAAATTTAAAGAAGTATGCAAAAAGCTAGAAAATGATAATTTGGGTTTGTTAAAATTGGCATCTAGGGAAGGGAACAGGAAAAGTGGGCTCTGTTTTATTAAAAAAAATTTCAACGATTTAAATGAAGAGGGTCAAATTGAATTCATTAACAGCCTTTTGAAATACAATGTATCAATTGATAAATTTAAGCTTTTTTTTTCTCCGATTGTTTTGTTAAATAAAAATATTAAAGACGTTAGCGAAAATGATATTGATTGTGAAATTGAGTGTGAGTCTACTCAAGACTCAATTGAAAGTTCAAGTATATAAATTTAAAAAATATTAAAGTACTGTAATTTTACTTTCTTTTTTTTTAGGTAATAAAAGACAAAAAGTTTAAGCGTTATTTAAAAAATTTTAATTCTTGTTTAGTGAATCAGTTTTGGACGCTTATGTATCATTGGTTTTCTTATCTGATTAATTTATAATTATAAAATAAAGTTTGTCACTTTTTGTAAAATAAAATGTATATTTTGTCTTAGTTTTTCTTGTTCTTTTACAAAACTTGGTAACGACAGGTTATGAAAATATAAAAATAATCAGCTCCCCTTTATTAGTTAACTTCTCCCAATTAAATTTTATAGATGAACTCTAATCATTTAAAACAAGTTTTGGAACCATTTGACTCATTTATAGAGGCATTCTGTTTTATTCAATTGTTTCTCGAATTAAATCACCATGATGACGATTATTTAATCGTTAATTTTTTCAAAAATAATTTTGATAAAGATTTGAACTCCAATATGTTTAATTCTATAATGGAAAAATTTTGTTTTCTCTCAAAAATTAAACGTGATGATTTTCAAACGATAAACAATTTGTTAAAAGATACCTTAAAAAAAAAAATTAAGAGCGTTTACCCTCCCATTAACATTTGCAAAATTTGTGGCTCGTGTTTAAAAGATGCTCAATTTAAGACAATTCAAACATACAGTTTATACAAATCTACAAAATACAGGTTTTACAATAAAACATGTATTAACTGTAGAACTATTTATGACGTTGACAGATTCTATAACGGAAACAATCATTATTTTTACAAGTTCGAGGATGTTGAGTTTTTTAAATTAAGTAGCCAAACAATATTTTCTAGAGATTTATTGAGAGATCTCGATTTTCATATTTGCAGAAATTTCGTGACTTTCGAAGGTACATTTAAAAAAAGAAGAGTAAAATTTTCCGGAATTTAATTGCTTTTGTTCTTAAAAAGGATATACTGATGTGTATAATTTACGACTTGAGACACCTGAAAGTGAGCGATGTCTTTATCGAAAACGAATATCTGAGATATGGTTTAGCTTTAAAATTAGGTGAAATTTAAAGAAATAAACCATTTTTCGATTTTTTTCATATTTTTTTAAATGTAAGACAATATCTCCATTACTTTGATCCAAATTTAAACTGTTTTGAAGCGAAAGAAACAGAAATGTTTTTAAATTCCATTATAATTAATTTAAAATCTACTTTGGTTTTAAAATGGAATCAATATCACAGTTTGGTTTGTAAAAATGAAATATGTCAAAATACAAGTAAATCTATTTTTTATTCTGAATTTTTATAAGAACTAATAATTATTCTATTCATATTTGAAAATGCAATAATTATTTATAGTTTCTTTTCTGTAAAAGATACTCTAAGGGTTTTAAAAGTAACCGTTAATTGTTTAAGTTGTATTGGATGGTAACATGAAATGTAATAGATTAAGATGCATTGTTGAGAATGAAACACTTAATGAAGAAAACGAATATGGCTGTCCGGAAACCCCGGAAATTGAAAACTACTATTGTAAAAAGCACTTAGACATAAATAATCGATTGGAATGTAATTTACCACCAAGTATAACATATATTAAGCTTAAGCTATAAATATAATTTAACTAAAATAGCTCTTCTTTTAGGTGATTTTATCAATATTTTATCGCATAAAAAAGAAAAAAATGGAAAAAATTTGTATATTGTTTTATTTGAAACCTTTCCGAATAGAAGATTTCTGGACCAGTCGGTTGTTGAGAAATGGATATATGCTTATGATTTATACTGGAAGAATTACAATTTAAAAAATAATAATCTGGACTCATGTAGAGTCGATAAAGATTATCACTTGAATAAACGAAGAACAGCCGGAATCCTACTCACTGCGAGTGGATGCGGTTTTGTTCTAAATTTTGATGAAATGATAAAATCAGAATCATTAAAAATGATATCAAATTCATTAACAAATTTTTTAAACCTTACTCAAAAGAGTATAGCGTATTGTGTTTATGATAATGCTTGTCATTTAAATGAATATGTTATGAATCATTTTTTTAATAATGAAGAAAATGATGAAGATGGTGTAAATTTTTTAAAAAAAGCGAGCTTTGTTATCGACAACTTTCATATAAACAACCATTCTAGAACAAAATGTCATGAGCAACATTCGGCTAAGAATTTTACTGATTTAGATAAATTTGATTCTCAAAGAGGATGTGCATGTAACCATGTAAAGTTTGCCCCCGAAAATTTCGGTTTTTATGTTTTTTAATCTTATTTTCCATTGATATACATAAAAAAGAGGCCAAAATTTAGTGTCTAATGAGTGTTTGGCACTCCGAATTTTTTTTTTACTTAGGCTTAGAACTTAATGAAGAAACAGCCTTAAAATTCAAAAATATGAAATTTTTATTGAAAATTTTTTTGAAAATAGATCAAACATGCTTTATCGACTAATATTTAACACTTAAATATAAAAAATAAGTTTTTTCAAAAATAAAAATGGATTCAGATTATTTTTTAGCTAAGCTTTTGTCAATTGTTTCTAGGTTCCTTCTACAAAGTTCAATGTCAGGATCGGTCAAGGTTAGATTCTAACAGATTATTTTGGTTCAAGGTCATAAGAATTTTCGACTTTATATGCTTGTCCTTGTAATGTTTCTCTTGTGTTTAAAATTATATAATTAGTGATGCAAATGAAAAACGTGGGACAAACAATGATCGAGTCCGAGAATGTGTTGGTTGTAAAAGACGTGGTGATAAATTCAAAAAAAAAGCTTTTACACAAATCCAAACCGATAAAGTGGTTGAAAAAGCATCATTCGCTTACGGTACTAATATATATAAGGGTAGTTTTATTTGTGATGTTTGCCGATATCTTGTCGAGAATGCTTACAAATCGAAGCTCTGTATACAGTCAATATCTCCCGTATCAAATAATCAGTTATCCTCAAATGAAATTGATTTTTCTATCAATCAATTTATACCAGAAGATGTTGGTGTTGGTGAACAAAATAAGGAGCCATTTCTGAAAAACGTTAAGAATGAATCAATCGCTTTTCAAAATGATATTTATGTTGATATTCCAAGAACTACAGCTTCCCATAAGTATTGTTTTGTTTGTGGAAGAGATAACAGGAAGTTGCATTCTATATCAAATCAAGCTATACATTACGCACTTATTCAAACAAATGTTTATATTCCAGATGGCTCTAGATCTTGTAGTTTCCATTTTGACGAATCAAAAGCGAAATTACACGTCTCGATAAGGCGCAGGTCAAAAGCCTGATTTATGGTTTCATTAAATTCGGTCAACAAAATACGTTATTTAAGAAATTCGCCGATTTGTCGACGATAAGTGACAATATTTGTAAATTAAACACAGGATTTAATCGAACGGATTTTATGCAGATTGCAAGTGAGCTAAATTCAATGCGTGATAATGATTTAAGAAAGAAATCTCAAGCACTCGCTGTGTATCTCTTTTGGCTCAAAACTGGTATGGATCAACGTAAAATTGCTGCTCATTTTGAGATCAAATCTCATTTCGATGTCTGTAGATACCTCAAGCAAATTCGAATTGCACTAATGGAAGATTTTGTTCCGAAGAATTTAGGCGTAGAACAAATGGAAAGAAAAGGTTGGCTAGAACAAAGAACAGATATTTCAAAAGAATTATTTGCTGAATGCGAAAGCCAAGCTATAATGATTTTTGATGGTACATATTGCAAAGTTGGAAAAAGTTCAAATTATCATTTTCAAAGGATAACATACAATAGTCAAAAGAAATATAATTTCATTAAGCCATTCATCGGTACTGCTCCTAATGGTCGAATCGTAGATGTATTTGGCTTGCATCAAGCTACAAAAAATGATGGTGAAATATTGAAAAAAATACTGAACGATGATCCAAATCTTAGAGGCTTTTTCAAGGCGAACGATATTTTGATATTGGATCGAGCTTTCACAAGAATATTCGATCATTTGAGAGAGGTCTACAATCTAAACGTAATGATCCCTTCATCGTTAAAGAAAGATGAGAAACAACTGAGTTCTTTAGAGGCAAATAAATCGAGGCTTATTACAAAATGTAGATGGGTTGTAGAAGTGGTCAACTCTCACATAAAGAAATCTTTTAAAGCTCTAGATGGTGTCAGCAATAACGAACTAGAACATACGTTAGAAGACTATAGAATCGCTGCTGCCTTAGTCAACAAATATTTTCAAAGGCTTTATTCGGACAATGATAACGTCGAAATCGCCCGAAAAATGAAGCAAAAACTACTCGATCAAAATTATTTATACGATTTCATTTCAAATAACAGCCTAAATAAAAAAAGTCTTTTTTTAAAGCTCGAAACGGCTCAAATCGATGATTTTCCGGTTTTAACAATTGATGAAATCGTAAATGACTTAACATTTGGGAGCTATCAAATCAGTCAAGCTAAGTCTTATTTGGGTCAACACTTTTCCGAATCTGGCAAAAGAGAATTTTATGTTTTCACAGACCAATACGAAATTCTGAATGGGAAAATCTTATTTGGTCAAATACGATCAAGATTTAAAAGCAGTACGAAATATAGGACCTATGTGAATTATGATCCAAATGTAATTGGTATCAAATCAATAATCTCATGGTATTGTACTTGCATTTGTGGCAAGAGAACTGTTGGTTGTTGCTCTCATGTGGCAAGTTTAGTTTTATACTTTTCGAATCTAAAATATGTTTGCGATATTAATTGGCCGGCAGAATATCTTCAACATATATTTGATCAAGAAAGTGATAATTCCGATGAAGAAGTTTCTGACCAATCAAGTGAAATAAAGGACCAAATAAAACCAACCAAAACGAATCAAAAACTAATTAATTCAAAAGTTCAAGATTCAAAAGCTTATAATTCGATGAAGCGGGATCTTTCGAATTTGAACCTGAATATATCAAAAAAAAACAAGTCCAACGTTACTCCAGAAGAAATCGAGATTGAATGTTTAAACTCAATGTGCAATGACCAGATGTGCTTTGATATTTTTATATCGAAATTGCCGAAATGGGGCGGACAATTTGATTTAGACAACCAACTTGTTATTTTGAAAAATACATGCTCATTCGATTATTTCTTATTTGGAATTTGGGTAACGTCTTTGGTATCTACAAAATTATTTACTTCTTTAAACAACTTAAGAGAAAATAAATTGGCGAAAGACGTAATTGAATTGGTAAGTGTTATAGACAAAGGCGACTGGAACGAAACAAAGAAATATTGGCTTATTAATATATGTAATATAAACCCATGTTCTTTAAGAAACAGAAAAGAGATTAATTGTTTTGGTAGCGCTTACGAGTTTTTTGGAAAGTATTTAATGGAAATACAACTGTACAATCTGAATCAATGTCTCTCAGCGGAATGCCACCGAGAAAATACAAAAACATCTAAGTACTTGGAACTATTTAAAGTTAATGATATAACTTATTTAAATATATGTAATGGAGAAATATTTTGTGTTAATTGCAAGAAAAATTATAGAAACCAGAGTGTTTTTCAAAATGTTCCACCCTTTTTGGTTGTTGATACTAATGCACAGCAAGATATCTATTTTGAAGATGTCCCTAAAAACCTTAATATTAATGGAGATAATTTTAAATTTCTTTTTTGCAATTTCAAAAGTTCCATTAATCATTTCAAAGCTGCTTTTTACTTAAATAATAGTTCTTATATAATAGATGATCTAAATACCAATCAAATAGATGAAGAGGTACCTAGGAAAAATTTAGATACATGTTTTTATTATCTTTCATAACATTTAATAAATTGAATTAAAAAAAAAATTATTTTTCTTGTGTTTCAAAACAAAAAATGACACTGCTTAAAAGTGTCTAGATTAGAATCTTTGTACAGCCTAGCCCCCCCAACCAGTAATACTTATTTATGGCTCATTAGATTCCTGAAATTCTCTAGTTTTTTGTGATATGCAGGTTTTTTTCCGAAGTTTCGAAAAATATAAGGGTCTAATCTGTATAGTAAATAGGCATCCTCTTTACCATAATATCTATTTTAGACATTTCAAATATATATTTTTCTTCCTTTTTTTCATCAAAACGAATAAAATATACAATTTCCTATCGATTGATATGCCAAAGTCAACATACCAAAATATTTGTGTCATATTTCAAACCAAAAATTGTTTAAAACCTTTTAAAAGGAGCCTGTTTTCAAAGCTCTGTACAGCCTAGCCCCCCCAACCAGTAATACTTATTTATGGCTCATTAGATTCCTGAAATTCTCTAGTATTTGTGATATGCAGGTTTTTTTCCGAAGTTTAGGAACATCTAGGGGTCAAATTTGGGTGGTTATGGTCACTTCTATTTAATAAAATGAAAGTTACATGGGTTCAAATATATTTTTTTAAGTTAAATTTTCTCAAAACGAGTAAAAAAATCAATTTCCTATCGATTGATATGCAAAAGTCAACATACTAAAATATTTTTGTCATATTTCAAACCCAAAATTGGTTTTAAGCCTCTAAAAAGATGCCTAATTTCGAATCTTTGTACAGCCTAGCCCCCCCAACCAGGAATCCTAATATTTTTATTTTTAGAATCCTGACGTACTCTAGTTTTTGCTGATATGCGGGTTTTTTTCCGAAGTTTCGAAAAAAAAAGGGGCAAAATTTGCATGGTTACATGCACAACCTCTTTGCGAGCAATTATTCAGTCGAATATCAAGATTCAAACATTCAACAAAACATATGTCTAAAAATCATTTTTCATTTTTTTACTTGACTGTTTTCGACAATTTGAATATGATCAATTTGGAGCGTGTTCAGAAGCAAAACTAAGAAAAATTTGAAATAATAAAAAATTAAAAAAACCTAATTTTTTTATGAGTTAATTTTTTATTTGTTCCAAAAATTTTAAAAGAAAATTTCGAGTCTCGGCTACCGAAAATTCTTTGTTTCTTTAAGGTTAAAATTGACCGGGAAAGTTTAAAGATTATTACGAAATTGATTATTGAATAATCGTATAATATCTCTAGGAAAATATTAAATTTGAATAATCGTATAATCGAATAATCGTATAATATTCCTAGGAAAAAAGTATTTTGAATAATCGTATAATCGAATAATCGTATAATATCTCTAGGAAAAAAATTAATTTAAAAAATCGAATAATTCTAATAAGTTCTTTAAATAAAATATTGCCCATATCTCCATGCCAATCTATTTTGGGACAGTTAAAATCACCACATAATAACAGACCGTTGAATTTGGACTTGTACATAAACTCATTTGTCCCTCAATTGATTTGGAAATTAAAATCGACGATAAATAGATAATCTTGTTGGTTTTTAAAAATCTACACGAATGTAGTATAATGTAGAAGATTTTGTTTTATTATTCTAATTTGAGAACGAGTTATAAATTTTATTTTTTTTTGAAATGATCTAATTGATCCTTAAAACTGATCCTAAACTTCAAATTGACAATTTTTTGCATGACTTGGAGTATTCACAGCGATTATCAAGCTTGGGATTATCTGATCTGAAAACAAGAAGAAAACGTGGCGACCTGATTCAAATGTTCAAGGTAACAAACAAATACGAACATGTTAATTTTAGTAATGACATCAATTACAGTCCAAACACAAAGCCTGCGTCTAGAAGATACGATCTAATAATAAACAGCCAATGTTTAACACGTGAACAAGTAAAAAATTGTCTTTCTAGACATAACTTTTTTAAAAATAGAGTTGTGAAAGATTGGAACAAACTTCCGGAGGACGTGGTGAGCGCAAAGAACATGAATAGTTTCAAAGCAAAGCTTGATGTTTAGATGTCAAAACAATGTGAAGCGACTGCTACAGCTCAATTGAGTTAAGCTTGGATTTTCCAAGTTGCAGTATAAACTACTACTACTACTAATACTACATATATTTCAACATTTAAAATATCAGGCGATTAATTCGTTTGATTCTATAATCTCTTAGATCAAATTTTCGAAGTTTTTTAAATTTGAAGAAAAATTTTAAAGAATTTATACTTCGCCTTTTTTTCATACTTTTAATAAAATATGCCAAAAACTATTTTAAAACATTTTTTGTTCAATTTTGTCTTCAACACCTGTAGGATTTATGATTGGACATTTCAGTTTTCATTTTATATAGTACATCGAACACATTTTGTGAAACGACTTTTTCTGTTCGTGTTTGAGATCTGTTCTTAATGAATCGGTATAAAACAATAAAGCTCGGTCCTTAGAAAAATTTTGAATACTCAATTAGAGAAAAACTTACTTTATTGAGTAGTAAAGCAGTCACGTAAGCAACAACAAGAATTACCAAAATAAAAGCTTGAAAAAATCTCTTTTTTTTTGAATAAAACGAAATATAAATCACAATTATTTTATAAGAAAAATATCACCTTTTTAGAATAAAACGGGTATACGGTTAACATCGAAGCTTTCTTGAAACATCGAACTTATCATTTAAAAATACGAAAACTTATAAGCGTTTTTTTTTTTACCTGTATGATTTATGAATTATTTTATATTATTCATAAAAATAAGAAACTAGCAAAAGCTTTTAAATGCCATTGGTTTAAAATCAAATCTCATTTTTTAGAAATTAGCTTCGATACTGGCAATGTGAAGTTGCACATCAATTCAAGAAGATCAATTCGATCATCAAATATTTAAACATTAATAGAACTGAAAGTAATATAGAAACTGCTTTGCAGAGATAACTTATTGGGTGTGACAAAGAATGTCACATTTAAAAGAATTGCTTCTGCAATTATCAAAATGCACATTGAAGATCACACAGCATTAAAATGATGTATTTTTAACTACCTCATTTTTTGCAGATTTTTTGCAGAAGTTTTATTGAGATGTGACACGCTTTGTCACACCCAATAATTTATCTCTGGAAGGGGCTCTATCGGTTATCATCGTCCTAAAACCATCGAAATCGAAGCTCTGTTTTTAAAATTAATTTAGAAAATATTTTTTTATTATTTTATTCGATCAATCACACATTTGACAAAACAAAAAATAAAAAACCAACTAATAATAAATGACCAAATTATAATCAGTGTCCTTTTGGGATTGTCTATTATAAAATCAATAAAATTTATCCACCGAGTTTTTTTATAATCAAAAGTATACAATGCTCTTCTTGTTATTAACTGACTGCTTTTGACAGTGGTTGTTGTTGTTGTTGTAGTAGTAGTAGGAGTAATTGTAGTAATAGTAGTAGTAGTTCTAGCAGTAGTTGTTGTTGTATTGGTCGTGGTCGTTTTCGTAGTCGTCGAAATTGTCGTTGTCTCTTGATAAAAATAATCTTTACACCTATCCCTATAATATTTTAAATCAAAAATATTCTTTTTTTGCAATTGATAATTATAAATTGAATCTAAATTTTTGTACTTGCTTTTTAAAAAAATTTTAAAAAGAAATTTTTCCCAATATGTCCGTTCGCCATGTATTTTAACATTTGAAACAACTCCCGAATTAATAAGACATGTAAAGTCAATTGATTCTTTATCCTTGTTTAAATGGTCTCGATGGATTACCAATTTTTCAATAACCATTGGATGGTCTGACACTCTTAAGGTCTTTTCTTCGTAAATATCTAATCTACTCTGTCGACCAATTGAATATTTTTTGATTTTTTTTAAACTACCTTTGATAACTGGTAAATCGTTTAATGAATTGCCATCAAAATAAATTTCAAGATTAAGATCAGTTTTGTTATTATGAAAATAAATTTCTTTAAATACTTCATTTTGCATATTTTCAAAATAAAGGGATTCTAAAAAATTTGAATTGAACTCAAGTCGGTCTATTTCTTTAATTTGATTTCGTCTGAGATCCAAAAATTGAAGTTTTTCGAATTTTTTAAAAAATTTCGGTTCAATAATTTTGATTCGATTCACACTAAAATCAATTTTTTCAATCCAGTCGGGAAGAACACTTGAATTTTGAAGTATTTCAATAGTATTTCTTGTAAAATAAAATCGTTTCAAGTTTCTTAATGTTCTAATATCAAGTAGATAATTTATATAAGATAATCTTATTTCGAATTTTTCAACTTTATTGGATATAAAATCTAACTTGTAAAAATCATGTTCTTCCGCTTTTATTTTGAATAATTCAAATTCAGTAATTGTTCCGCCTTGGTTTATGTGGTTTCGGTAACATTTTTCAAAATCGTCCATTTTGATCGAAGCATAAAAAGTTGAAAAACAAAAGTTATCTGTCGCATAGCATCGAAATTGGTTACAGTCAATGGAAAATGATAAATTTATAAAATTAAAAGTTAAAATTAAAATTAAAAAATTCATTTTCAAAAAAAAATACTTAGAAACTTTTTGAATAAAAACTTAAAATATTTTTCAAAATATAATAAAAAATCTAGGATTTTATTTTTATTTTTTAATTAACATATTTGCTCAAATTTAACAACGTACAGTTTGGGTCGTTCAACGATATATGAGCATGTCCTCTTTGAAAATTTTGTACACGCGGATGGAAGTTTTCTTTAGTTTTAATAGCTCAGTTTTTGCCAGGCTTTTTTTACTCTAAACCATTTAATAATCATCATCTTTTTTTTCGAAAGCCGATCATTCGTTAAAATTTGATGACAGGATCCTACTAAACTTTAGGTTAAGACAGAACTGTAGCTTAGCCGCAGTCGAGGGTTGTATCAAATAAATACCGAAATCTAGACAGATCTAACTCCAACTTTAATTTTTAAAACCAACATTTACAGTGAAAGCATTGTTCAAAAATGTATATGCAACCTGAGAGACGACGCGGAAAAGAAATACTTTTATTTAAGTTTTTGTTTATTCTCGGACCTCGTGTCACAATAAACTAATACAATCTAACGTATTTTCTCGAGTTTAACGACATGTCGTTATAAGTGGTAATTCGGTATTAACGACATGTCTTTAATTGGTGGGCATTGGTTTTCGAAATGACTTAACGACATGTCGATAAGGTCGAATATGGTTAAAAAAAGCTGTTTTTTCCAAAAATTAGTGTCAAAATTAACGACATGTCGGTAGCAGCCATCAGAAAACTTCACTCAGAACATGAGGTATGAAAAAAATGCTTATCGGAATGAGGCTAAGGAGTCAGGTATAAAAAACTAAAAACTAACATTAACAAAAAACTAATCGTTTTAAGTTTAATTTACCGATCAGGCACGGTGCATTTGCTCCGATACCGAAATCGTTCGAATTACACGAAGGGGCTACTTTCGCTGCATTGTGTCGACTCGAAAAAAACCGAATTATAAGGTACAAAGCCGAACAGTTGAACATTCTTGAGTTAAACAAGTGCAAAATAATTCGGAAACATGCAGTTTGGTACAGCACGAAACTTTAAAGCCCATAATTATGGTCACATGACAAGAAACTTAAATATTTAAAAATCTAAAAACGAGATCAAGGATTTCTTCGCTGTGAGAGGCAGTAGGTGGCCAAAACATTGGTAAATCCAATAAGAAGGTCGAACAATTAACAAAAGAAACTGATAAACTTAAAGGTATTTTAGGAGACTAAATCAGAACCAATAATCAATTGTAAGAAGGCATCATGCGTTCAGATAAGAAAATCAGCAATCTAGAAATGAAAATCTTCCAAATAAACAAAAATGGAAATAATTATAAAAATGAATGCAAGATGCACCAAATCATAAATCTTAATTAGTTGTTCTCGGTTATTGAGACCAAATTTCTCTTCAATTTCATATCTAGATAATTCCCTAAAAGAACCATAAACAAAAAACGCTCAAAATCGGCTTTGAGACTGGTTTAAAATGAAACCGGTTTTTGGAACCCGTTTAGTTTTAGAAAAAATTGATATAAATTTTCTTTACTTGATGTATATAAACAATATTTCAAAAATTACTTTCTTATTATTATTATTATTATAAATAATCTGCAATGGGTTTCCCCACGGAGCTAAGTAACAACGTACTTAGCTATGGCAGATGTTGTTTGACTCTGACACGTAGTTATCGAACTTGTTTTTAAAATTTTTGATTGACACAGCATTCTTGATGTCTTCTGGGAGTTCATTCCAATATTTTATACTTCGATTTGTGAAGAAGTTGTGTCTTACTGGACATGACTTAACAAATAGTCTGTATAATGTGTTATGACTTCTTGTATTACCAGCTGGGCCTGGCAAACTTGAATTTGGACAATTTTCAACAGGGTGATACCATTGAATTTTATTGAAACCTTTAAGAAATTTGAAATATTGGATTAGATCACCTCTGATTCTACGTTCTTCTAGACTTGTCAAGTCTAGAAGTTTTAGTCTCTCTTCATATTTTTTGTTTTTAAGACAAGGTACCAGCTTCATCGCTCTTCTTTGTACTTTCTCAATACGGCCAATGTCATGTGTAAAGCACTTTGAATGTTAGGGTATCTAACTTCTTAAATGAGTTCCTAATTTTACCGAGAATAATGTTAGCCTTGAGGACAGTGTTTGAGATGTGCTCTTCCCATTTTAGATTATTCTGGAGAATTACCCCAAGGTCTCGTTCAGATCTACTATTTTCGATAATGTACGAAAAGTCGTCTATTTCTATTGAATAGAAACTGTCTTGGTGAATTTTATTATTACCAAAATGCATTACTTTACATTTTCTAAGATTTAAGTCTAATTTCCAATCGGTGGTCCAATTGATTTTGATTGGAATTCTTCTTGATCTTTTGGATTTCTAATTACGTTTATTAACTTACTATCATCGGCCAATAACTTACACATCACGGATAAACATCTCGGTAAATCATTGATGAAAATTTCAAACAACAAAGGACCGAGGCCCGAACCTTGCGGTACTCCACTCAATACATCTTTCTAATCTGAGGCTACGCCATCGAGAACTACTCTCTGTTTTCGCTCGGATAAAAAGGCTCTCAGCCAGTTGAGAATTTTACCTCTAAATCCATTTGCCTTGAGCTTTTCAAGTAGTTCTGAGTGAAGTCTAAAAAGATAATGTCAATTGCGAAGCCTCTGTTAAGACATTCGGTGATTTGGTCTAGGGTTTCTAAAATGTTAGTGATACATGATTTCGCTTTGACAAATCCATGCTGAGAATAATTGATCAAGTTATGTTCCAATAAGAATTTTGACATTGTATCTTTTAAAATTTTCCATTACCTTGCATACCACCAGACGTCAATGAAATTGGACGATAATTTGCCGCAATATTTTTTTGGACTTTTTTAAATATTGGGGTGATATTCGCACTTCGCCAAATTGATGGTAACGTTGAACTATTAAAGGACTTCTTGAATATTAATGAGATGGGTACCGAGAAGCTCAAGACACTCCCATGAAGAATCATTGGACTAACATGGTTAAGACCTGGTTATTTATTTTTATCGAGATTTTTAAAATGTTGTAGACGTTTATAGGGTCAAAATTTCCATCACTAACCTGACAAGACTCATTCGTGTATGGGTCTATGGATTTAACTTGCTCATTGGTGTTTCGTTTTTTGTAAATGCTATAAAATTGTTGATTGAGTAAATTGACTATACGGATCCATGTAAAAGTAATATAAAAGTAGTTTCGTTTTTTTCTGTTTTAATAAGTCCATCGCTGTTTTTTAACGATCGGATTTCGTCTTTGAACTTTGTTTGATTGTTTATGTATGAAAATAATAGTTTTGGGTAATTTTTTGACTTTTTAGCAATATCGAACTCGAATTGACTCTTAGCTTTTGTGATTTCTTTCTTTAAAAATTATTGGTATAATAAATTTTTAATGAGTTTTCCCATGGTGAAAGAAAACCATATATTTCAACATTTAAAATATCACCTAGGTTACGAAAACAGTAAAAATCAACTGATGTTTTTTTCTTATCAAAATGTTTACGATCAATTAAAAAATTTTCAATTACAATTAGATGATCGGATACTCTCCTTTTTCGAATAAATCCAATCGACTCTGTTTACCAATTGAGTACTTGTACATTCGTTTAAGATTACCCTTGATCAATGGAAACTTGTTTAAATAATTTCCATCAAAATTAATTGTCAAATTAAGATCACTTTTGTTACAGTCAACCCTCGTTAATCCGTTTCCACTTTTATCCGTATATTTCTTTAGTTCGTATATAAATCACAGGCTAACTGTAATTCCTTTCAATAGAAAATACCTCCTTAAATCGTATATTTTAACACTAGAAGCACCGAATACGCTATTTTAGCGTATTTCCAAAAATTTGAACGCTAATTACTATTTTAAGAAAAATTCGACCAAGATGATTTTTGACTATTTTGTAGCCTTTATTTCGAGCTTCAAAGTGAGCTCCCTTTTGAAATGTTATAATCTGTATTTAATGATATAATCTAGTTTGAAAAATCAGCTAAAAATGGCCGGTGCTTCTAGTGTTAATCCGTATGACGATTTGATGGAGGCTATTTTCATACGGATTAACGAGGTTTGACTGTATTATGAAAATAAATTTCTTCAAAAACTTCACTTCCAATGTTATATATATATATATAGTTCAATTCATTCGAACGGCTTACGCCAAAACTCATAAGAGCCGAATGAACCCATTTATTTGTTCAAAAATAAAATAAAATAATTAAATAAAAATTAAACATTTAAAGAATAAATTTTCAGTTTCTATAAAAAACTTTGTAATTCAAATCGAATTTACCAAAGATTTTAACAAATTGAATAAAGTGGTTATTG
This sequence comes from Brachionus rubens, assembly GCA_022207745.1. Taxonomy (NCBI): domain Eukaryota; kingdom Metazoa; phylum Rotifera; class Eurotatoria; order Ploima; family Brachionidae; genus Brachionus; species Brachionus rubens. The sequence continues at coordinate 568,814 of JAJVHD010000006.1, forward strand.
ATATTGTTTTTAACCCTGCATTTGAATGTGGCTTCTTGTAGACTTAAGTCATTAATCAGGAATTGATTCGTGAACATTGAGAAGAAATATGCGAATGAATTTTTATAATAGTCGTTATATTTTCCGATTGATGGTACGACTAAGCTATTTCTGTTTCGGAGATTGTAATTCGATGGTACTTGATATTTGAATACAAAATTCGAACGTAACTCTAGTATTATATCCCGGTTGAATATATAAAATATAAAAACAGATAAACGATAGAAAAGACGATGAATAATTGTGTTTAGGTTGTAGTTTTCTAATTGAATATTAAGGTTATTGAAATCATTAATATCGTTTACTATCGGGTTAATCTTGAATAGTTTAAATATACAGTAGTTATAACAGTTTGCAATTTTTTGTATGGTCTCTTTTGGGAAATAAATCATTAATGTCATACAGTAATCGAAGTGGGGAAGTAAAAAGGTCTTGAAAAATTGAAGCTTGACTTCGAACGAAAGTTGATATAATCGATGAATCGAAAATAACCTTTTATTGACAGCTTTTTTTAGATTATTAACATGTTGTAGGAAATTGAGCTGAGAGTCAATTGTAACCCCGAGTAGTTTAAATGAGTCGACAACTTTAATTTTCACATTATCAATAAATATATATTCTGGAATAGCAATATTTCGTTTATTTGTAATAAACATGGCTTCAGTTTTTTGCCAGTTGATATCGATTCTATTGTATGTACACCATTTAGTTAGTTCTTTGATCGAGATATTTAACTTATTTAATAGCTCAGTTATTTTCTGATCAACCAACGATAATGTCGTGTCGTCCGCGAATAATTTAGCCTCAAATTCTTTTAGATACAGTACTAAGTCATTTATGAAAATAAGAAATAAAAGTGGCCCAAGAAAGTGACTATTTTGTAGCCTTTATTTCGAGCTTCAAAGTGAGCTCCCTTTTGAAATGTTATAATCTGTATTTAATGATATAATCTAGTTTGAAAAATCAGCTAAAAATGGCCGGTGCTTCTAGTGTTAATCCGTATGACGATTTGATGGAGGCTATTTTCATACGGATTAACGAGGTTTGACTGTATTATGAAAATAAATTTCTTCAAAAACTTCACTTCCAATGTTATAAAAAGATCAAGTTTTTCTAAAAATTTGAATTGAACTCTAGGCGATTAATTAATTTGATTCTATTATCTCTTTGATCCAATTTTTGAAGTGCTTCAAATTTGACGAAAAATTCAATGCTTTTAATTAGATTCGAATAGAAACATGTTATTTCAATAGAAGACGCTAGAAGTCTGGGTCATCGAGTATTTCGATATTATTCGACTCCATGAAAAGCTTTATCAGTTGATCTAGATGTCTGATATTGACTAAATAAGTTAGATATTGTAACGAACGAGGATTTGGCCCGTTAGGGTTATATAGAAATAAAGAAAAAAACAAAAAAGAGGAACGTTAATTTGGTGAAAGTCTTTATTCTTAAGTTAAAAAAAACAATTTCAAAAAACGAGACTCGAGAGAACTGAGAAGTGAAAAATCCAAACTGATCTTCTTTCTCTTTTTAAATTAAACAAAACAAAATAAAAAATAAAATAATAATTTAGTTTTGAACGTTTTGTGGAGACCGTTAATTTGGTCTGCTACAATATGATCTTGTAGTTTTTCGGACCGCACGTTCATCAAGAAAGTAATTATTTATCTAAAAGAACAAGTTTTTGCTTTATGTGACAACCACCATACTCGTCAGACCTTGCTACTTCAGATTTTTGGCTTTTAGTCCGGTCCGAATAATTCTCTTCAATTTTCGACCTCACAACAAAAATTTCACCCAATTGGTCAGCCTTCAAAAAAGTCAGTTCTGTCCATGTCTTATGATTTCCTGATTTAAGATTTAAAGACTTTTCACCAAATCTCAATTTTTAGAAGTTAGCTGCGATACTATATATTTTTTTACTAAAAAAACTCTTCAACTTGATCTCTTGAATCCAAAAAGACAGAAAGGTTCTACGCTCTATCGGTTAAATGGAATCATTGTCCTAAATCCATCGAAATCGAAGCTCCGTTTTTAAAATTAAATTAGAAAATATTATTTTATTCGATCGATAACACAATTAGCAAAACAAAAAATAAAAAACCAACTAATAATAAATGACCAAAATATAATCAGTGTCCTTTTGGGATTGTCTATTATAAAATCAATAAAATTTATCCACCGAGTTTTTTTATAATCAATAGTATACAATGCTCTTCTTGTTATTAACTGACTGCTTTTGACAGTGGTTGTTGTTGTTGTAGTAGTAGTTGTAGTTGTAGTTGTAGTAGTCGTAGTAGTAGTAGTAGAAGTTGTTGTTGTTGTTGTTGTAGTAGTTGTAATTATATGTTCTTTACATAACCCTCTCCAATGATTATCATTGATGATATCAACTTTAATTAATTGTTTACGATATGCCGTTTCTAATATTTCATCTTTAGAATAAAATATTGCTTTAAATAATTCAAAAAATGAAAGACTACCAGATATGCGTACATTTAAAATAACGCCCGAGTTGATAAGGCATGCAAAATTAGTTGATTCTTTTTTCTTATTCAAATGTTTACGATCAATTATAAAATTTTCAATAACCATTTGATGGTCTGTCACTTTAAAGGTCTTTCCACTGAAAAGATCAAAATATTTTACCTGTCGACCAAATTTGTAATTGTAAATTTGTTTAATATTGCCTTTAATTAATGGAAACTCGTACATATAATTTTCATCAAAATCAATTGTAAGACGGTTATTAGTTTTGTTATTATGAAAATAAATTTCTTTAAATACTGCATTTTTCATATTTGAAAAAACAAGATTTTCTAAAAAAATTGAATTGAATTCAAGTCGATTTATTTTTTTAATTTGATTTTCTTTAAGATCCAAAATTTGAAGTTTTTCGAATTTTTTAAAAAATTTTGGGTGAATACATTTGATTCGATTGGCACTAAAATCAATGTATTCAATCCGGTCGGGAAGAACACTTGAATTTTGAAGTGTATCAATAGTACTGCCTTTAAAATAAAATCGTTTCAAGTTGCTTAACGTACTTATGTTTGGGATGTAATTTATTTTAGAGTCTTTGATTTCGAATTCTTCAACTCGATCGACAATAAAATCTAACTTGTAAAAATTGTATTTTTCCGCTTTGATTCTATATAATCTGATTTGATTTACATATCCAAGGTAGAAATCATGATGTATGTAACATACGAAAAAATCGTCCATTTTAATGGGATCATTCCTAGTCGTAAAACAATAGTAAGTCGATTTTCTACTACATCGAAATATTCTACAATTGGTCGAAAATGTTAAATCAATTGAAAAAATAAAAAAAATAAAAAATAAAAAAATCATTCCTAAGAATTAATTTAAAAAAAAATAATTTATTTTTTTAATTTAATATTTTGAAGCAAAAAATAAACCAAAAAAATTATTTTTGAAACCTAGCTACCATGATTTTGCTAAAAGGATAGTAAAAGGCTCAATGATTTTATTTTAATAGTAAAAGTCTGATTCTATCCAGACCATAAAAAATGTTTACTGATTTTGATTTAATAACTTCATTCGTCAGACAGTTCCAGTCATTCACTTACCGTCTTTAGTCTCGTATACCAAATTGACTGTTTTTTCACTGTCCACTCGTTTATACTAGTTTACATGATCTTGTTTGTTTAGGAGCTTGTACATTTGGATGAGATCACCTCTTCTTCTTCTGGTTGTAAGATTAGTCAGTGATTGAGACTATATTCAAAGTTTCTAAAGCCATGTGCTTCGAGTCGCTCTCCTTTGTACCCTCTCAAGGATGTCTATATGGCAACTTTTTTTTTCTATTTTACATTTTTGAGTTTGAATTGCGTAATTAAATTTTACAATTTAACATTACAAAGACTAGTATGGAAATGAAATTACGCAATTAAAAAAATTTAAAAAAATAAAATAGAAAAAAAAAGTTGTCATATCTTTCTTTAAGGTTTCCATACTGACACAACATACTTTAAAATGGAGTCGAACAAAACTTGTATTTTTTTTATTAATATGTGTTTGCGTTAATCATGAGGTTGAGAGATGAAAAAAGTGTCGACTATGGTGTAGCTAGGATTTTAAAAAAGAAGGGGAGGCTCTAATCAAAATTGGTAAAAATTAGAGTGTATAAAATTGATTTATTTCATTCTCAAATTTTTCGGTCTTTTAGAGGGTTAATGAAGCGCTGTCAAACTTTCACTTTCATGTTGTAGATGTCCATAACGAATCGTGCTTGTAATCAAAGATTAACCGAGCTAAAGTGTCTTTTTCTGAAAATATATGATCGCACCAATGTTGCAGTGTAGTAATAGTAGTACTTTTTCTGTGCAGATCTTATATCTAGTAGAACAATCCTAGAATTTATTAGATGAAGAAGCTCATTAGACTTATTAGCCTAGTAGGGCGTAACAGAATTTTTTTATACTCGCTACGTTGCGACTCACGAGTCTCAATACGATGATTTTCAAAGTTGTTTTAGTATCACTCCATCTAGAGAATGACTAGTCGATGATTCTTGACGGATCGTTTCCCAGCAGTGCAACACTAATGACACTCATCCACTGAGTGCTTTGTTTTAAATCTCTTCGTTTAGTTTACCAAAAATATAGCATTGGCAAAGTCTCAGTTCGCTGGATTTGACTAAACTCATGGCTGACTATATGAGTCTTTTAAGAAATCCTTGAGTAATACTTTCTTAAATTAAATTCTTTTTTCGATCAAAATCGAAAAGAAATCTTAAACTCTTTCCAATTTTTAAGATTTTGCCTTAAAATGGTAAAATCTTGAAACATTTGATCTAAGATTGAATCGAAAATCAATGTATTATTCAGATAAAGTAGATATTTTTTAGTGATTGGTTAGTTAAGCTCCGTCTTCTGAAAGCCAACTTGAATTTTGGTGTTGTTCCACAAGAAGTTGGTTTCTATAGAAAGTAAAAAGTACTACCACTACTCCTATCCTGTTATTACCTCGGTAATTTTTAGGCTTTACTTGCACTCGATTCGTTGTGTTATTCAGAAAAGGTGGACCAGCCTCTCAATGATCAAAGAATGCTTTATTTTTTTAAATTCTTGTAAAAATGGTCAAGAAGAACTTTCATGTTACTCAAATAGACAACTTTTGAGCAACTTTTAAACAAAATTTTTGTTCATCATGTCTCATGAAGAAATCTAAAATCAAATTTCCACGAAAATTAAAATTATTTTATTCGTTCAATAACACAATTAGCAAAACAAAAAATAAAAAGCCAACTAAAAATGAGTGACCAAAATAAAATAAGTGTCCTTTTTGGATTTTCTATCATAAAATTTACCAATCGAAATTTTAAATTATCTTTTGTTCTTGGCTCTGTTAACTTGGTCACATTAATCGACAGAATGCTATTTAGAACAGCCCCAAAAGATGATGTTGTTGTCTCATTTGTCGTTGTTTCTTTGAATAAATAGTCTTTACATCTTACTTTCCAAAAGGCATCATTAGTAATATCTTTTTTTTCTAACTGATGATGAAACAAAATCGTTAAATTTTGATGACGCTTATAAAATAAATCATGATAAATTTCTACATTTAATATTACTCCGGAGTTGATAAGACATGAAAAATCAATTGATTCATTTTTTTCACTTAAATGCACTCGGGTAATTACAAAATGTTCAATAACAATTGGATGATCTGACACTCTTAACATCTTCTCTTCGAATAAATTTAATTTATTCTGTTGACCAATTGAGTATCTGAACATTCGTTTAAGATTACCCTTGATCAATGGAAACTTGTTTAAATAATTTCCATCAAAATTAATTGTCAAATTAAGATCACTTTTGTTATTATGAAAATAAATTTCTTTAAAGACTTCAGTTTCCATACTTGAAAAATCAAGTTTTTCCAAATAGTTTGAATTGAACTCAAGCAAAGCTATTTCTTTAACTTTATTGTCATAAAGATACAAATGTTTAAGTTGTTCGAATTTTATGAAAAATCTTGATTGTATACTTTGGATTAGATTTTTTCGAAAATCGATGTATTTAATACAAGACGGTAGTAAGTCGGAGCTTTCGAGTTTTGCGATTTTATTTCGATAGAAAATAAATTTTTCCAAATTAACTAATTTTCGAATGTCGACTAAATAATCTATCTCTGAAAATTTGATTTCAAAATTTTCTGTTCGATTTGAAATAAAATTTAAAAAATAAAAAATTTGTTTTTTTGCTTTAAGCTCTGTTAATCTGAAAGTGACCACTGGATTGTTTTTTAATTTTTTTTTGTAACATTTTTCTAAATGAGTTGTATTTATTTGATTTAAATTGTTTGTATAACAAAAAGTTGTATAATCTTCTTCTAAACAAATAAATTCTATACAATCTTCTGAAAATACTAAATTTATTGAAATAATCAAAAAATAAGATACCAAAAAAATCATTTTAAAAAAATTTCAAGAATTAAAAAATAATTAAGTATTTAATTCAAATTAAATTTTGGATGCCTAGATACAGATATATAACCTTACGGAGACATATTGATGATTTTTTTCGTTCAAGTCACGTCACGTTATGGTTAACCAAGTCAAACTGGGTTACCAAATTTTATTTTCAAATCTCAGGGGAAAACGTTAAAATTCGAACTAGTCCTTGGGGATACCTAATACCTTTATCAACTGATGAATTGATGGTTTCCTCACCAAGAAAATATGCCTTAAGACCAAGAAAATATGCCCGTATAGCCGAGTGGTTTGCGAGCTAGTCTTGCAAGCAGAGGGTCGGAAGATCAATCCCCGCAAGGGGAGAAAATTTCTAACTGTTTCTGTATTACGGGGCGATGTGTTTGATGGGAATGGTAGCTCAGTTGGTATCGTCGGTTGATCAATGCTCCACGAAAGTGTCAGTTCGAATCCCGCTCGGGTCAAATTTGTTTCAAAGAAGCAAAGAAACTAGCAAAAGCATTTAATGCCATTGGTGTAAAATCGAGTAAAACACCGAAGCCTTAGCTCTTAAATAATTTCAATTCACAGGTACAATACTTTGTATGTGCCACTAACTGTGCTAACATTATTTAATTAAATAAAGAACTTATAAATTTTTTAATTAGAACAAGTACCGTATTACCTCAAATACAAGTGCTATTATTTGAGTTAAAATTTTCCTTTTATTTGAGTTATTTTTTTTTTAAAAAGGTGTCTCGTTTAAAAGAAACGAAACACTTTTTTGAATGAATAAATAATGATAAAAAGCTTCAATAACATGATTTTTTTTGTTTCAAATAAAAGAAAAAATTAGAGAAATATTTCTTTTATTTGAGTCACTTTTTTGGACTTTCAAATTTTCGAATAGAAGAAATTCTTTGATGACCGAACTGTCTTTTATTTGAGGTAATACGGTAGTAGTAGTAGTAGTAGTAGTTTAAACTGCAGCTTAGAGGTCATCTAAGCATAGCTTTAAAGAGTTGTAGCAGTCGCTTCTTTTTGTTTCGACATCCAAACATCAAGCTTCGCTTTGAAACAATTCAGGTTCTTTGCGTTTACCACTTCATCCGGAAGTTTGTTCCATCCATTCACAACTCTATTTGTAAAAAAGTTAAATCTAGGAAGACAATTTTTTACTTGTTCACGTGTTAGACAATAACTGTTTCTTCCCAATTTATATATTCGGCTTTCGGATCTTGTGTTTAGACTGTAATTGATTCCTTTATTAAATTCAATGTTTTCATAATTGTTTGCCACTTTGTACATTTGAATTACGTCAGCCCTTAATCTTCTTTTTCTTAAATTGGTTAATTCTAGCCTCGACAATCGTTGTTGATAACCCAAGTCACGTAGTTCTGGAATCTAGTTGCTCTTCGTTGAACTTTCTCTAGCTCATTTATATCTTTTTCTAAATATGGACACCATGAACTGACAGCATACTCCAGGTGCGGTCTAACCATAGAACAATACAATAACTTGATAGTCTCGATACAAGGATATTTTAAAGTAGTAGTAGTAGTAGTACTTTTTCTGTGCAGATCTAACATCTAGTAGAACAATCCTAGACTTTATTAGCTGCAGAAGCTGATTAGACTTCTTAGCCGGGTAGGCCATAACAGAATTTTTTTATACTCGCTACGTTTGCATCTTTCGACGCCCTTATTTTAAGTCACAGCGACTCGCGAGTCCCAATACGATGATTTTCAAAGTTGTTCTAGTATCAGGCCATCTAGATAATGACTAGTTGATGATTCTAGTCGGATCGTTTCCAGGCAGCACAACACTAATGAAACTCATCCATTTCCATCATTACTTTTTCTAAACGTTACAATTTTTTTGACTCTACCAGGATTTGAACTCGTGCCACTAGCTGCCAAAGCTGTTGTTTTACCCACTCGGCCACGACCTCTCAAAAAGCTTTTCTAATCATACCCAACATTCGGTTCGCTTTGGCTGTTGCATTTTTGACTTGTGTGTCCCATTTTAGATCGTTTTTTATGTAAATACCCAAATCTCTTTCACATTTTGACTTACTTAGTGGTTTCAAGCCGATCCTGTAATCAAACTCGGGATTATTACTACCAATATGAACAACTTTACATTTATCTACATTAAGCTGACCACATCTTTGACAACTCGCAAACCTTATCTATATCTTATTGTAGGCTATAGATCGAGTTGAAATTTTTGACTGCTGATAAGATCTTCGTGTCATCAGCATAAGCTTCGCATCTGTTTTGTATAAGGTTCAACATATCGTTTATATAAATAATAAATAGTAGAGGACCAAGCACTGAACCTTGTGGGACTCCACTGTTAACTTTTGCCCAACTCGAACTGCTGTCCCCTAATACAACTCTATGAGAATGGTTTAACAAAAACGCCTTTATCCAGTTGATTAGACCATCACCAAAACCAAAAGAGTCTCCAATAAATTCGTTTAAGTTAAGTACAAAGCCATGGATCCTGTCGGGTTCTTCTTCCATCAATCGCAATAAGATATTCAATAAACAAATAAAACTCCGTGAAATTTCAACTGATTCATCTAGCTAAGTGACAACCATATGTGACTTTGTTTCAAGTGACAGCTTCCAATCAATTGATTATACTAGTCCAAAATCATTCCCTTTTTTTAAGGGCTCAAATATCCTATAGAAGAATCAAACTCAATTTTTTACTTCAAATCCAAAGTTAACGCCAAATTATTCGAGTATTCAAAATCGACATCCCAAAAGGTGTCGCTTTGTGTCAGAAGTGTAAATTTACAGATTTTATTCTATTTGAATTGGCGTAGAATCCTTTTATGCAACTGAAGTCGCATCAATACTCTTAGACGATGAAAAATTCTTTAAAAACTAGGGTTGTTAAACGATATAACGTAAAGGCGCGATTTTTGCGACATGTCGTTATAATCGAATTTCGATTTTAACGACATGTCGCAAAAATTGCGCCTTAACGTTACTTTTTGCAACTTTGAAATTATCCTTTACAATTTCAAGCAAAAAAAATGGTTCTTCGAAGTGAGGCAAGTTAGTTTATTACTTGGTCGAAATTTTATTTCAAAATGTGAATTTTCGAAATTCGACTTGAAAAAAAATTCCAAGATTGAAAATTTAAAGTTCGAAATTAATTGAAACTCGTAAATAAATTTAGGCTATTAAAAGGAAAGGAAAAACTTTTGAGTTGAAATTTGGACATATAACGTTCCAAATTCTCAAGAAAAGCTTATTAAAATCATGAATATGATTTTGAGAATTTTTTCTAATATTTCCTTGAGTTAAAAGGAGGAACCTATTTATAACTAGATGATAAATAAAGGTGTTAAATACTAGAAAGACAAATCATTTTAGAATTCAGATAAAGCTAGGTACATTCAGGCTTATTTTTTAAGTTTTATGATGACTTTCAACAAATTATAACAAAAAATTTGAGTGAAATATTGTATGAAAGTTAAAACTTTAAGAATTTTAAAACCTTAAATTAAAAATTTAAAATTTTAAAATTTATTTTTTTTTAAACGTGAAAAATAAGTTCGGTCACAATTTTTTCAAGTCAAATTTGGTCAAACTTCAATGTTCTAAAAATTATTTCAAGTCGAAAAATTCAGAAAACATTTCGTTTAACAACCATATTTAGAACGTAAATTTATAATTAATTTCAAAAATAAGCAAAAACATAAAATTTTCGTATTGTTGCATTCGCACATCAGTCTCTTATTTTGTCTTACTGAAATGCAAATGTAATAAGTCAAGTTTATTTAGTTTTCACTCTTAAAAGTAAAACAGTTGTTGTAAAATATTTTTAATTATGTGAAGTATTACCACAAAAAAACAAATTCACAGATTCACAAATAAAATGTGTGGTACAAAAAAAAATTTGTTTTAAAAGCCACAAATAAAACCGATGACAATAATTTAAGCCCCATTTAATACAAAGTCTCTCTTATCTTTTTTGAAAATCCTTCTTTTTATTTAATTGATTCTCTAATTAGGTGGACAACTTAGAACTGGCTTGACAAAAAATTTTTTTGTAATATTCCTGATAATACTTTTTATTCAACTAATTATATGAATTCTCGCTTGTCTCTTCATTAAATAATATAATATTTCATCAAATGTTTCTGTTCTATGTTACTGCTTTGTCTATGTTTCTGCTTTATACTTAAACTAATTAAATGGACACCTGTCCGAAAATTAAAAATTAAACATTAATATATACAATACAAATAAATTCTATACAATCTTCTGAAAATACTAAATTTATTGAAATAATCAAAAAATAAGATACCAAAAAAATCATTTTAAAAAAATTTCAAGAATTAAAAAATAATTAAGTATTTAATTCAAATTAAATTTAGGATGCCTAGATACAGATATTTAACCTTACGGAGACATATTGATGATTTTTTTCGTTCAACTCACGTCACGTTATGGTTAACCAAGTCAAGCTGGGTTACCAAATTTTATTTTCCATTCTCAGGGGAAAATGTCGTTATAATCGAATTTCGATTTTAACGACATGTCGCAAAAATTGCGCCTTAACGTTACTTTTTGCAACTTTGAAATTATCCTTTACAATTTCAAACAAAAAAAATGGTTCTTCTTCGAAGAAGAGCGAAGAACCATTTTTTTTGTTAGGCAAGTTAGTTTATTTCTTATTCGAAATTTTATTTCAAAATGTGAATTTTCGAAATTCGACTTGAAAAAAAATTCCAAGATTGAAAATTTAAAGTTCGAAATTAATAGAAACTCGTAAATAAATTTAGGCTATTAAAAGGAAAGGAAAAACTTTTGAGTTGAAATTTGGACATATAACGTTCCAAATTCTCAAGAAAAGCTTATTAAAATCATGAATATGATTTTGAGAATTTTTTCTAATATTTCCTTGAGTTAAAAGGAGGAACCTATTTATAACTAGATGATAAATAAAGGTGTTAAATACTAGAAAGACAAATCATTTTAGAATTCAGATAAAGCTAGGTACATTCAGGCTTATTTTTTAAGTTTTATGATGACTTTCAACAAATTATAACAAAAAATTTGAGTGAAATATTGTATGAAAGTTAAAACTTTAAGAATTTTAAAACCTTAAATTAAAAATTTAAAATTTTAAAATTTATTTTTTTTTAAACGTGAAAAATAAGTTCGGTCACAATTTTTTCAAGTCAAATTTGGTCAAACTTCAATGTTCTAAAAATTATTTCAAGTCGAAAAATTCAGAAAACATTTCGTTTAACAACCATATTTAGAACGTAAATTTATAATTAATTTCAAAAATAAGCAAAAACATAAAATTTTCGTATTGTTGCATTCGCACATCAGTCTCTTATTTTGTCTTACTGAAATGCAAATGTAATAAGTCAAGTTTATTTAGTTTTCACTCTTAAAAGTAAAACAGTTGTTGTAAAATATTTTTAATTATGTGAAGTATTACCACAAAAAAACAAATTCACAGATTCACAAATAAAATGTGTGGTACAAAAAAAAATTTGTTTTAAAAGCCACAAATAAAACCGATGACAATAATTTAAGCCCCATTTAATACAAAGTCTCTCTTATCTTTTTTGAAAATCCTTCTTTTTATTTAATTGATTCTCTAATTAGGTGGACAACTTAGAACTGGCTTGACAAAAAATTTTTTTGTAATATTCCTGATAATACTTTTTATTCAACTAATTATATGAATTCTCGCTTGTCTCTTCATTAAATAATATAATATTTCATCAAATGTTTCTGTTCTATGTTACTGCTTTGTCTATGTTTCTGCTTTATACTTAAACTAATTAAATGGACACCTGTCCGAAAATTAAAAATTAAACATTAATATATACAATACAAATAAATTCTATACAATCTTCTGAAAATACTAAATTTATTGAAATAATCAAAAAATAAGATACCAAAAAAATCATTTTAAAAAAATTTCAAGAATTAAAAAATAATTAAGTATTTAATTCAAATTAAATTTAGGATGCCTAGATACAGATATTTAACCTTACGGAGACATATTGATGATTTTTTTCGTTCAACTCACGTCACGTTATGGTTAACCAAGTCAAGCTGGGTTACCAAATTTTATTTTCCATTCTCAGGGGAAAATGTCGTTATAATCGAATTTCGATTTTAACGACATGTCGCAAAAATTGCGCCTTAACGTTACTTTTTGCAACTTTGAAATTATCCTTTACAATTTCAAACAAAAAAAATGGTTCTTCTTCGAAGAAGAGCGAAGAACCATTTTTTTTGTTAGGCAAGTTAGTTTATTTCTTATTCGAAATTTTATTTCAAAATGTGAATTTTCGAAATTCGACTTGAAAAAAAATTCCAAGATTGAAAATTTAAAGTTCGAAATTAATAGAAACTCGTAAATAAATTTAGGCTATTAAAAGGAAAGGAAAAACTTTTGAGTTGAAATTTGGACATATAACGTTCCAAATTCTCAAGAAAAGCTTATTAAAATCATGAATATGATTTTGAGAATTTTTTCTAATATTTCCTTGAGTTAAAAGGAGGAACCTATTTATAACTAGATGATAAATAAAGGTGTTAAATACTAGAAAGACAAATCATTTTAGAATTCAGATAAAGCTAGGTACATTCAGGCTTATTTTTTAAGTTTTATGATGACTTTCAACAAATTATAACAAAAAATTTGAGTGAAATATTGTATGAAAGTTAAAACTTTAAGAATTTTAAAACCTTAAATTAAAAATTTAAAATTTTAAAATTTATTTTTTTTTAAACGTGAAAAATAAGTTCGGTCACAATTTTTTCAAGTCAAATTTGGTCAAACTTCAATGTTCTAAAAATTATTTCAAGTCGAAAAATTCAGAAAACATTTCGTTTAACAACCATATTTAGAACGTAAATTTATAATTAATTTCAAAAATAAGCAAAAACATAAAATTTTCGTATTGTTGCATTCGCACATCAGTCTCTTATTTTGTCTTACTGAAATGCAAATGTAATAAGTCAAGTTTATTTAGTTTTCACTCTTAAAAGTAAAACAGTTGTTGTAAAATATTTTTAATTATGTGAAGTATTACCACAAAAAAACAAATTCACAGATTCACAAATAAAATGTGTGGTACAAAAAAAAATTTGTTTTAAAAGCCACAAATAAAACCGATGACAATAATTTAAGCCCCATTTAATACAAAGTCTCTCTTATCTTTTTTGAAAATCCTTCTTTTTATTTAATTGATTCTCTAATTAGGTGGACAACTTAGAACTGGCTTGACAAAAAATTTTTTTGTAATATTCCTGATAATACTTTTTATTCAACTAATTATATGAATTCTCGCTTGTCTCTTCATTAAATAATATAATATTTCATCAAATGTTTCTGTTCTATGTTACTGCTTTGTCTATGTTTCTGCTTTATACTTAAACTAATTAAATGGACACCTGTCCGAAAATTAAAAATTAAACATTAATATATAAATTTATCCTCGATCAAAATTTTACCAAAAAAATAAACTTCAAAAATTAAAAATTAATTATGTCTTCTGAAAGCGAATCATGGGATTCTGATCAAGAATCCAAAAAAAAGGCTGAAAATTTCAACTTGACAAAAGTATGGTCTAGAATCATGGACTTTATGATCCCTGAAGGTAAAAACGGACTATTCAAATTACAAACTGCTTACGTCGAAATCCTTCAAAAAGAAATTCGTGAGCACGAAGGATCGAGTGTCAATCTAAGAGACGTAAACACTCGAATTTACGAAAACAAAAAAAAAAAACAACAAAATATTTTGCGGCATATACCACTTGTTCTAGATGTCCGAAAGATGGTTTAAAATATCAATTCGAATTAAAAAAAAGCCGTCAGAACGCGATCTAACCGTAACGTTACAAGTAAAAAAAACGGGTGAGCATCAACATAATTCAAAACCACCACAAATACGGAAAAAAGAGATCACTCGGTGGATCCGCGTTGGCTTATGTTGAGAGAAAGATCAGCGAAAACGGAAACAGTGATAATGTACCGTAACCTGATTTAAGTCGCTTTAATTATTATTTTTTTAATTTTGTAAATTTATTTAAAAATTATAATCAAAAGGTTGTTCGTAAAATTCTTCAAGAAGAAAGAAACAAAGAATGTCCGTACCAAAGTTTATTCGACAATTTAATGTACGTGGCAAACAACCAAAAAAATTGCATAAAATTATTAAAACTACATGGATTTACTCGTGAAATTACAATTTTAGATGAGTTTTCTTATATTCTTCTTTTTAGAACTACTTATAAATTCGGAAAATGACATTGAATTTGAAAATGATATGAAACAAAAAAGAGACTGAACATTTTTAACACTTTAACCCATTTTTCTGAATAATTAAATTTTTTTTATTTTTTTTAAAATTTTTTTTTCGTAATTAATATCCTAATTCTCTTTCAGTCTATGGCACGAAATGCATATTAAAAAGTCAATAAAAATCAATTACTTAAGTTAAGTTTATTTTGCTATATCGAAAGAAAAAAATAATTTGTGAAAATTTGTGGCTCTAAAAACATTTTTTTTTTTTACCACACATTTTATATTTAGGTTTTTATTATCAAAGCTTAGATCTAAAAACCATCTGAAGTATTTCTCGGCCATAACAGGATAAAATGGCTTAAGACTGCAAATGAGAAAATGAATTGCGGAAGTGAGACATTCTTTGATCTTTGATGGTAGACTAATCAATTTCTTTTACCGTTTAACCACAAATAAAAGGCAGTTCAATGATTATGTGAAACCAAAATGAGGGGGTTAAAACAAAAGCATGAGATCGAGATGAAAAAATGGGATGATTTGTCCAGACGAAAAGATAAATTAGGCTCATATTTATTCGAAAAAACAAAAAATTTACAAATTGAGTTTTAAAATCTACAATGAGTAGTATAATTGAGAATTCAGTTGAGATTTGCAAAAAACGAAGACGCATTGAAATCGAAGACAACGAGCCTAGTTGATTTTCTTTTTTTAGTTTTTGGAAAAAATGGTAATTTTTTATACAATTTCTTTTTTATTGTTATTCTTTATTATTTGTCCAAATTTTTTAAAATAAAAAAATACTTATTTTAATTTTTTTTCATTTTACTTTATTTTAATTTTTTTTCATTTAAAAAGAAAATTATTCAAGAGATCTTGGTTCGCCTTTTACAAGCAGAAGTATGATTGAGAATTCAAATGGGAGTAGCAAAAAACGAAGGTGCATTTAAATCGAAGATGACGAACCTAGTTGATTTTCTTTTTTGAAAATATGGTAAGAGATCGAGATGAAAAAATAGGATGATTTTTCAAAACGAAAATATAAAATAAGTTCAAATTTTTTCGAACAAACAAAAAATTTACAAATTGAGTTATAAAATGAATGTGCTTGCATTTTTTTTTAAATCCAGCCGAAAAATTCACAAAATGTTTGGAATATTGCCAAAGTGAATTATTCAAACATTCGTCGTGAATAATCAGATTGTGATAAAATGACAGATAGTTTGAACAAAAAACGATATTTTCTCAATTTATCATTTTCTCAAATAAATTGAACGAGAAAAAGTTCAAAAATCATGGACAGACTCAAAACAAAATGTCGGAACATTGTTCCAACTATAGCTTTTTGGATGGTGATTACTATAAAAAATGTACGATTCAATGTCCATTGTGGTCTTCAACAATGCCTTTAGGATTATTATCAAGGTAAGTGTTATATTATCTTTTAAGAAATTTTTCTGAAAATTTTATTTAATTCTATTTAGAGAGTGGAAGAGCTGCGAGCAAAAATTGGCATACAGTATACTTCTTTAATTGTTTTAAGGATGTTTGAAAAAGAAACAATGATTAGTTTAAAAAATAACATCCTAAATAATGAACTTTAGATAAATGCATCTTAGTAACAATTGTTGACCAATATGGTTCGAATGGGAAAAAGTTGAAATGCCTTGTTTTTGAAAGAAGCTTGAAACTGTTCTCTCGATGTGTCATTTGTTTCAAAAATCTGAAGATCCAAGAGTACAACAATCTACAACAAGGATGATTGAATGAGTATTTTCGTATCTTTATACTGAAAAAAAAATGAGCAAAACATCATCAAAGTGAATAAAGCAGATTTTATAATCGAAAAGCCTGTAACTGACCTTGCAAAAATGTAATAGAAAATCAAACCCAATCTTCGGCAAATGGAATTTTTCATCTTAAAAGTTTTGACTCAATTTATAAAATTGTTTTTTGACTTACTTAGTCAATTGTGTGCGATTTTTAAAAAAGAATATTTCTCAATTTTATTTAATTTTGGATTTGGACAGAGACTAATTATAGAATTGATAGTCTGAATCCGATTAAACGCATTCAGAAAAATGTTTTCTACTCTGCCAAAATACAGCAGCTCACTTATGCTGTTTTTTTTTATAATTATTTCTTTTTAAATAATATAAATGTAAGTCTTAATATTAAAATAAAATTAAAACAAATTTTAAAAAACCATTTGTAACAAACAGTTATCAACAAAAATTTGAAAGAAAAATTATTAAATTAACCAATTTCATTGAATTTGAAAGTCGTAATTTTTCGTCTATTCACATAGAATTTAAGCCCTAAATAGAGTAGTTTAAAGTTCAATAAAAATTAGTTCTAAGCTTTGTTGAATAACAACTTTTAGCTGGAAATATTTTTCATTTTAATTTTACTCTTAATTTTAATAATTTATGAACATGTAAAGAAAATTTTCAATCTCAACAAACAATATGGTAATTAATTCAGTAAAGCCAAAAGATTTTTAAAAAATCTTTTTTTTATCTAATTGTCAAGCATTTGATGAAATAAATAGAAATAAACAAATATATTTGAAACATAATAATTCCGTGAAAATTCAACTGATTCATCTAGCTAAAATGACAACCATATGTGATTTTGTTTCAAGTGACAGCTTCAAATCAATTTATTATACTAGTCCAAAATCATTCCCTTTTATTTAAGGGCTCAAATATCCTAAAGAAGAATCAAACTCAATTTTTTACCTTCAAATCCAAAGTATTGCCAAATTAATTAGGTATTCAAAATATTTTTATAATTTAATAAATTTATGCAAGAATTTTTGTTCACTTGAATCAAATCAAGCGGTCTAACGTCTCGTTACTCACATATTAAAATGTCCATAAGGACACTCCCGAAAGCAGATGATAATAATCCCAAAAGGACGCTAATAATATTTTGGGTTATCACTAAAATACGGAACCGGATGATCGTGTATTGTTTCGTGGCACATTTTTTTCATAGCATACCAAAAAAAATTTCTAGCATGCCATATTTTTTTTGCATCTTCGTTTCATAGCACATTTTTTTCAAAGCATCTATACTATTGCATTCAAGATAGATACCTTTATAAAAAAAAGGAAAAAACTAATAATTTGCAAAAATAATAAAAAACATTACAAAAAAAAGATGAATTAGACATTGAAAAAAATAAAAATTAAAAACTAATGAGAAGTATTTTAAAACATAAACATTTAAAACATTTAAAACATATTATGTTTTAGCAAAATTAAAACATAATTTATTCGTTTAAAACATGTACTGAACTTAAATTGTGAGAGTTTTAAGATGAATTTGTTTTAAAATCAAGCCTTTTTTGATAGGTTAAAACATCTAAAACTTTTTTTAACGAAGAAAAAAATTTCGACTCATGTTTTAACTAAGATTAACTCTAGAATTATCTTTTTTTCTAATTTTCAAAATACCTAAAGCATGATCTTTTTTCTAAATTAAACAAAAAGTTGAAAAAAAAATGATAGTATTATAAACTTTTACGAAACTTAAAAGAGGCCGATTTAAAAATTATTGAAAAATGCAACAACCTTATTTTTCGTAGACGAATCTATCTATCTAAAAAATCTCAATGAAGTCCAAAACTCAATTTTTTTACTGGATTGTTTTACACTTTTTTTGAAATTAATTTTTGACAAAAATCATTATAACATAACATGAAACGCTCCAAATACTTAGAAAAATCCTTAAGATCCTTTAATTATAAAGATTTATTTGATGACTAACATCATAATCTTTAAGATCTGAGTTCATTTTAAATATCATAACTTTGTCTCTATGGAGACAATACGGCCAGTTACTAACATAATTTTAATAAAAGATACTGCTCATCTTAACTTAAGAGACTGTCAATCGAGAGTGCAACATCAAAAACTTTAGATTTCGGCTTTCGATGTGAGACTTGTTGTTTACAACTCACGCTGTGAAAACTTAATCTGAATTTCTTATTAAGAACTTTATTCCATAAGCGTTCATTTGGTTAGGTTACGTTTAGAGAGTTTTAAACATGGGTGAAAATAGTTCAATATTTTTCAGGAGACTGACAAATGGCACAATTGAAAAATTTTTGGTACAAGGAAAGGATTTATAGAGTCTCCCGAATTTCCAGCTGCTTTTGTAAACAAAACCGTTAAAGTTGCACTTGGTCAAACGAAAATATATGTTTTAAAAATTCAAGGCCAAGAATCCGATTCTGACTTATACACAACGGACTCGAATGTTATTAATTAAGTAAAGACTCAAGGTTCGTTTTTTTTATGCTGAATCATCAACTTAAAGCAAGCAAGAAGAAAAAAAATGGCCATTACAACTATTCCAGGCCTTCAAAGTTGAAGTCGATCGACTCAAAGCCTTTTCAATCTCTTTTATTATGTTTTATCTCAAGTTTAAAACAAAATTTTGACGGAGAAACATGAGTCGAAATTTTTTTCTTCGTTAAAAAAAAGTTTTAGATGTTTTAACCAATCAAAAAAGGCTTGATTTTAAAACAAATTCATCTTAAAACTCTCACAATTTTAGTTCAGTACATGTTTTAACATGTTTTAAACGAATAAATTATGTTTTAATTTTGCTAAAACATAATATGTTTTAAATGTTTTAAATGTTTATGTTTTAAAAAACTTCTCATTAGTAAATTAAAATACATACTAATATTTTAAAAATTAAAAATAGATTAAAAAAATTTTCAAAAAAACTAAAATAAAAACTTAAAATTCATATAAAAAATAAAAAATGAGAAAATAGAATAATAGAAATTCCTAATTGTAAAATAGTCTCAAGAAAAATTTTTAAAAAATAATTTAAAGTTCGAAATAAATGAATGCGAATCAATAAATATCTCTTTTAATAAATAATCTTCAAAAGTTTTAAAAACCTTTGATATCCTTTCATAAACTTTCTTACTTTTTCCGGACCTTTCAAAACTTTGCGGAGATTTTTATAAATTTTCGTGGACCTTAAAACTTTTGAAAGGCTCCGAAAAATCATCGTAAAATAATTTTTTTTAACTGGTATTTTCTAAAAGGAGTTGCCAATCTTCGATTGTGTTTTCACCATTTCTTGTTCTAGGAAGTAAATCGATAAATTATTCTTGTCTTGAAGTTGAATTTTTTAACGACGATATTAAAGCTTTTGTATGCATTTTATCCAGCAAGAGTTAGAGGTCCTTTACCATTTTTGGCATAAAATAGTGATCCACAAACTGGTAATAGTTGTCTAGGATCTCCTACCAAAATTATTGAAACCCCACAAAATTATTGAAAATATTGATAAAATCAATATTTTCAAGATTTATTTGTATTTTATAGCTTTTCCAAGCCGGATTATTATCGATAAGAAAATTTAGAATCAATAAATTTGAAGTTGCATATCAATTCAAAAAGATCAATTCGATCATTTCAAATTAAAGCTACTAATAGAAATCAAAGTAATATAGAAATTTCTTTGTAGAGATATATTTTTGACAGCGACAAACCATGTCACATTTAAATATAACTTCTTCAGAAACTCTGCAAAAAGTGGCGCATTTAAAAATATATAATTTTAATGGTGTATGATCTACAATTTGCATTTTGATAATTGCAGAAGGTTTTTCTAAATCTGACATCCTTTGTAACATCCAAAAATATATCTCTGCAAAGAAATTTCTATATTACTTTGAGTTCTATTAAAGTTTTAATTTGAAATGATCGAATTGATCTTTTTTGAATTGATATTTAACTTCAAATTTTCTAGAATCGTAATAATTCTATTTTTATTCACTTTAAACTCTTTTGATTTGTTATTACTCCCATTTTGTTTTGTTTTTGTTATAATAAATAATAAAGGTAGATCTTTGATTAGCCGAGTTAAGGAGGTAACTATTGTGGATACATCTTGTTTAAAGTTTATAACAGATCCTTTACTAACAAATTCCTCGACCGCCGTTTAAACGATAAATACTCATTACACGGAGAACAGTGCTAATTAACATCTTTTCAATCATCGTTAAATTAAACAAAGATAGCTTGATTTGATTGCTAAATTTGTTATGGTTTGGTTTGTCTATGTCTTTGAGATCTCAAAAACGGATGTTATATAAATCACAGGTTGGCAATTATTTAGAACAATGATCACAAAAATAAGGTGAATACAGTTTAATGTTTTCATGGAATTTCAAAATCTCTTATTTTACCGATGGCTTTTTATGAAATGGACCATGTTTAGATGAGTTGAATTCTCTTAAATATTTTTCTTTTAAATGAACGAATGATTAGGTACTATTTTAGCAGGTACAATTGTCGGTGTAAAATTTTGAGATAAGAGATCATTTTTATCTTTGTTTAAAGGACATTTTCTACTTCGAGTTGTTTTGTGATCTGAACCGCCACATTTACATTAATTGATTCAAATATATCAATTCCATTGTCTTAGGGAAGACTATTTTGATTAATTACCTGGGTCGGAGTATTTAAAATATTTTCAAATTGATCCATTTGGGTATTAATCGTGTCGTTATTGGTGATAGTTGTAAAATTAAGTATAGCTCCATATTTACATTTTGTTCTCTTGATTTGTTTAGGTGAAGGTGTTGTATTAATCTTAGCATTTTTAGAGACTTAAGTAGAATAAAGATTAGAAAAACTATCAGTCAAGTAAAATATAATTGCGTTTATGTGGTTAATTGGTGAATAATTTTGATTTGGCGTGTAAAGATTTTTGATCATTTTTTAAAAATTATCTAGATGAATATTTAACTTATATTTATTTATTGAAAAAAACATTAGATTTTCGACAAAAAAATGATAAAAAAGATTAATTTTATTAATTTGGGTTACTTTCTAATTTTGAGACTTTTATTTTTATGAGACTTGTCTTTTATAAGACTTTTCAAGAGAGAGACTTCTTTTTTTGTAAATCCATAAAATTGAGACTAATTATGAAAGAGACTTGTCTTTTTCATAATAAGTTTGTTTTGCAACTCTCTTTTTACACTTAAAATTTGGAATATTGAAGTGAATACTTGACATTGATTCAGAGTCTTCTCAACAATCATTTCTGTAATCAGTGAAAAAGAATTCGATTTGCTAAATTTTTGAAAGCGAATGGTCTCGGAGAAAACGTGCAACTTATTCATACGAACACAGATCTGATTAACCTTGTTTACATAAGGTTTTCATAACAAGTCTTATAAATTTTTACAAAAGCCTCAACCAGATTTTTTACGCACTTATAGATATATTTTAATGGATCGAAGCGAAGGGTCATATGATTGGATATTCGGCAACATGGCGTAAATTATTCGATGTTCAAAAAGACAGAAAGTAAGAAACCTCATGTAAATTTTGAAGAATAATATCATTATTCTAAAACAATACATTTGCTCATGTTCTTTGTAAATCAATTTCGATAATATGATGTTAGTATAAATTAATTTATTAACAAAGACTCAAAGGCCAAAAGTCTCTAAATGAAACTAGTCTCATAAGGATAATTTTAATAAAAGTCTCTAAATGATAGTGATTCTATTAATTTGTATCATTTCCTTTTGGTCTTTTATTGGCTCTTGATGATTTTGTAACAACTTGTGATACAGTGATTTGTGGTGTTGATTGTGACTGGGGCTTTACCTTTTTTTCTAGCAGTGTTTGTGAATGATGTTGTACTTGTGTTTGTTGTTGTTTTTTGTAGTTTTTTGCAAAAGGGCCCTACTTAAAGACAAATTGTTTTTGAAATTCTCTAAGTTTCGATCCATTTGTATCGAGGAAAATTTCGACGAAGAGGTCTTCAGAAATTTTAAACCCAGTCAATTTAAAATTAATGAAAAACCACTGTGAAGAATCACTGTCACAGCAATTTTGCAGTTCCAAAAACAGTAATGTTACATTACTGTCAAGATAAAACTTGTCAGTAATGTTACAGTAATTGTATCAAATAATGTCTCAGTAATGTTTCAGTAAAATTTTTCCAAATTATGAAACTAAATAGCCTTCTTAAAGCGTTCAAAAATAAGGTTAAAACAATACAAATTTTTCGAGATATATAGCTGGGTTTTACTGCAAGGACGAGAGTTTGATAGGTTTTTTCGATCAAGGTAAGATATATCAAGTTTTTATAGGTATTCTGAAGTTTAGTGCTGATTAGTGTTAAGGGGGTCAAGATTTCTGTCAAATTTTTTTAAGTTAAGGATTAAAGGAGCAAGTCCAAGAAGAGTAGTTAGGTCTCAAATGAATTTATGTTGAATAAGTAGAAGGAAAAAGGTCAAAAAATTTTAAAGTTTTTTTTATTTTTTTGAGTGACTGACTTTAGAAAAATCCTCCGTTATTTATAGTAAATTTTGAAAAAGTATAAAAGGTCAATGACATTTTATTTTAAAAAAAATTTGATTGGATGGATTATTTTTAAAAAATTGAAATTTAACTATCCTTTTTGGAAATTTTCAAACAGTGAAAAATCATTACTGAGAAATCAATGTTACTCCCTTTCAATGGAAAATTACTGTACGTTAAGAAAAAAAAATTACTGAGACATTAATTTAAAAGTTCATAAACTTGAAAAAAAAATAATCATGAACTTTCAGTGATTTTTCAGTATTTAAGTAACTGTTACATGAAGAATCCATTAAGAATTTTTCATGTTGCAGTAATTTTAAATTGACTGGGAATTTTCGAGATACACAAACGCTTAATGGAACTTTTTTTGTAATTCAGTTTTTTAAATGATTCCATAAGGTCTGTTATTAAGATCGTTAAAATAATAAAAATTTTGCATTTTTGATTTTTGGATCAGTTTTAGCTTTTAAAAATTGAGAGCAATCACAAAAGTTATTCGAGAAAGAGAGAGAGAGAGAGTATTAATGTTTATCAATGAAAATCCATAGGATAAAGTATCTAAAGTTGGTATTTATCAGGTTAACATAATTTAAGAAATAAAACAAAAAAATATAGTTTGAAATTATTTTTTTTATTGACTTTTTTTATCCAGTTTAAATATTAATTTGAAGCAAATTTTTGATCAGGGAAATTTTATTTAGGACGGTAAATAAATAAATTTTTTGTTCACAAATTTTAGTTAGTTTTTTTTCAATTCAATTTTGTGACCAGCTTGTCTTGAGATTAAATGGGGAAATTTTTTCGATAAAAAATAAAAACAGCTGGTCATGAAATTGATCAGCCCCTATTTTTTTCACATAATAAATCTGATCTAAACGAAAATAAAACATAGGTTTAAACTTATCGTCTATTTGCTGTACAAATTAGTTTAGGTTTAGTAGCAACCTCTAAAAAAAAACTTTCAGTCTTACTAAATTGAGACAAAACAAAATGTGAAACTGAATTTGAAGTGATTGAAAGTGTTAACTCCGAAATTGATTATAACATATTGGACAAGGTAAACAAAAAACAAGAAGAAGAATCGTCAAGCCAAGCGAGAAAATTTTATTTAGAAAATAAAATTAAGTAATTTCAATGCTGAGAAATACCTCAGGACTTATTTTAAGTTTTTATTTTAAGAAAGTATACCAAGTCACAGCTCAAAACTTTATCCCATTTCAAGATGTTAGTTAGGTTTTGACCGATAAATCTGTGTTAATAAAAGAATCCATGTTAAATTTCAGTTGAAATTATAAATTTTTCTGGAATTTGTGAATTTGTCACTGTGGAATGGGCTTTAAAAATAGAATTTTTTTCATAGTTACCGTATTTCCTTGCTTTCAAGTGCTCCTCAAATACCCCCTTTTTGTAGACTGATGGAGATCAGACCTGTTTATAAGTTATAAGCAAGGAAATACGATGTAAGGGACATAACCACTTACATCCCATTCTTTATTCCTTATATAGGACAAGATTTTCTTAAAGAGCCGTCAAGTGTTCGCTTTATTTAAATTTGGGGTTTTGCTTTCACAGAATACCGATTCTGTAATGGGCAACCTGAAGTTTTATACGTTTGTATTATTGTACGATTGTCATATTGCTTTAAAGAATACTTTTCTGATAATTTTTTTCACATCTTGTGTACAAATTAATGTACACAGTGTACAAGATAATTTTGGACACCAACTCTTAAGAAAAATCATTGTACAACCCTACCCAACTCTTTTTCTTAAAACCTTCGAGGAGTCAAAAAGTAATTTAAAAAAATGCTTTTTTGATATTATTTTCTGATTCTCCGCTAAAATGTACACCTTGTACACTCAATTCTAGAATCCTAAGTTTTTTTTCCTTTAAAGTAGACTTGGTCTGTATAAATATTGTCTAAAAGGACATTAAAAACAAGAAAAATAAAACAATTATTTAGTAGGTTGATATGGGTATCAAAATGCAGCTCTCGGGATGAGAAGTCAGAATCAAACAAGAAAATCGTTGAAAAAAATAATTCCATTTTTTTTATATACTCTTAAAGAAATTAATTTTTTCAGCTAATCATTTCATATGCGAGACTTTATATTTTCTTCATAAAATTTGAATATTTTATTAGTTTCACCTATCGAAAAACTGGCAAAAGCTTTTAATCCTTAAAATTTTTGAAACTTTTTCGATTGATTAAAACGTACAATTTTGTACTATTCAAAATTGAATATAATCTTGGTCTAGATTGAGAAAAAAAGTAAACCCAAGAATTGTACACGATGTACAAAAATGTTGTACACATCCCTATAAAATCGTCCTTTTAATATTTGTTAATCTGAAGTTGCTTGTAAAAGTTTTCTAATTTTGGGATGTTTATTGCTGTACTATTCATATCTTTTAAGAGGTATAAAGTTGATACATAATGGAATAGTTGTAAAAATTAAATCTGAATATTTTTATAAGGTTCATTTTTAGGAAAAAATATTCTACCACGAATAGTACGCGAATCGTACAGAACTTCAGGTTGCCTCTGTAATGATTTTTTTAAGAACCTTCCATTTTACCAAATTTTTAGGTTGACTGAGGAATTATTTAGTTTACTTAAATGGCTTTAAAAATATAAGTTTTTTTCATAGTTACATTTTGAATTTGAATTTCTTCAAATATAAAAAATAAAAAAATTTCATTTGTTTTGTTAAAAATGATTTTGATTTTAATTTTTTTAAATTTTTTTCTTATAAAAAATTGCTTGTCTTTAGACTGTTCAAAAGCACGTTTGATATCCTATGAAAAAATTTTAATTTTTAATGGTCAAAACAACGACAAAATCGATTCAAAAACAGTTAAAGACTGCTATCAAAATGAGTCCAAAAATTTCAAAGAACCAATCAAACAATTCTGGTTCAAATATTTAAGTCTAACTGATACACTTGAAAATTTAAATTATTTATCAAATGATACTGAAAAAATCGAGATATGGTTCACTAATATTAATTCTATTGTAGATGTACATGAATTGCAAAATTTAAAAAGCTACTCTTCCACTAAAACCCAAGTCAACAAACTTGAAGATTCAGACATGCTCCCATCGTCTTTACAGTACATAAATTTGAGCTTGAATCAGATAGATTATGTCCAAAAAGACTATTTCCTCAAGTTCACCCGACTGATAGAGCTAGATCTCAAAAGAAACAAAATAAAGTCACTTGAACTTCTCAACTTTAATTCGAATTACCTTAAAAACTTGATTTTTTCACATATGAAGATTGAAAATATTGATGAAATTTATTTTTTCAATAATCAAAGTGACCCTGAAATGACAATTAATTTTCACAATAATACATTAAATAATTTTCCATTTATTCGAGGTAATCTTAAACGAATTCATTTGTACGAGATTGGGTTACAAAAAAACAAGAATTTATTGTATGATAAAATTCTCAAGTTGTGTGATGATTCAATTGAATTTGAAAATTTTAAAATTGATTACCAAAATTTTCGAGAAAAAGAATTATCCGAGAGTTTTCAGTGTTTGTTAAGTTTAGGGGTTGTAAAAAATTTACATTTGCATACTGATGTTAACAAAGCAATAAAAAAGCTACATCCAAACCAACTCAAAGAAGATAAGAACAAATGTAAAGTCTTTGATACAACACAAAATTCGATTTTGAATTCGACATCTGAAGTTATTAATGAAGTAACAACTACTAATACTACTACTAGTACTAAAAGAATAAGCTTAGAACAAGTTTCATTGAATTTTGAGACGAAAAAGCCTAAATTTGTGAAACCAATTGAGTCAAAAAATGACATGTTATACAAAATCTTTTTGTCATTTTTTTCAATTTTAATTTTAATTTATGTCTTGATTTATTTTTTTCTAGATGACATATTTAAATAATTTAAATTTAATCTTCAAATGGGATGAATAAAACACATTTTATATTTTAATTTATTTTTCATAACTTATAAGTTACGAGTAGTTGTTTCATTTAAAATAAAACAAAGACAATTTTTATATTTATCATTTTTGAATTGGTAAACTATAAATTATTTTTTAACGGATTTTCATAAATTCTTAGTTTTTTTTCTTTAAGATAAATAATGAATTATAAAAAATTTTAAGTCTTCTTGTGAATCGGCTGATTAAAGTTTCATTAATTTTTTTTTCTTTAAATTGTTTTCTTATAGCTTCCATCAGAGTTACAAATCAACAAGCAAACAGAACCTTTTTTTGGGTAAACGAGACCTAAACTGAAAGTTTTATTTTCGTTTTATACATTTGTTCTGAACGAAGAGAATACCGAGCATAAACTTTGAAACTCTTAGTCCAAAAATTAGTAATTAAGCCTTTAAAGCCTATCAGATATTGAGGAATATTCATATCAATTTTAAATTCTTTCTTCGAATCCTGTCAAGCTAGATAGAAAGCTGAGAAATTTTTTCCTTTTTCTTAGGGTCATAGGTTTGATTGTTGCTAAGTCCTTTGTAACAAAATGTATTATTTCATTTATTAAGTCAAGATTTTTCCAACTAAGAAAGAATATTTTAAAAAGATTTATTCAAGTTTTTACCTAGTTTAAAAAGCTTTTAACTGATAGAACTGTTTCTTAGATTAGAAACAAGAGTCTTAAAATTTAGTGTAGTTGCATTAACTTATTAAGCTTTGATTTTTCAAAAACTTTGATCTTACTCCCATTAAAATAAAATTGACTTTCTTGCTTGATACCCTAGAACTTGAATTGCTTTGACTAGATTAAAAATTAATTATAATTAAATAAAACCAAAAAAAATGCACTTCACATACATGTTACATAGGTGTATACAAAACTTTGAACATGAATGTTACATAAATGTATGTCTAAGCATTCACATGTATGCCACATAAAAGAGATAGAAATAATCTCATACATGTGACATAAAGCTTCCACATAGAATGTACATGAAATTTTGTTTGACTGGGTACATAAAGTGTTTGGATACGGTGAAGAACAAAAACTTGAAAATCTTGCAAAGCTTGTATCTGCTCTGTATAGTCGGGCATCTTCAGTCAGTCGGGTACATTTTGATTTTAAAATGGTAATGGCTTTTCAAGACAAGAGGCTTTTCAGGTGGGAGTTATATCAGTCTTAAATTTTTTGGTTTGTGTACCTTGGATAAAGAGAGAACATCCGTAGTTTATCTTCTGGCATTCGATAGCAGTGTCCAACAAAGATGAGTTGATGATTTTTAATCTAAATTTTGACCAGAGTTCTTCAGTTAATGTACATGATTCCAAGCCGACCAGGAGAATAGAAACAATGAAACCTTAAAGATTTTCATATGGAAGCAACTTGTAGGGCGAGAAATTATATCTTTTTGGAACCGAAATTTTTGCCCCTTCATGGATGTACTAGAGAAAATCTTTGTATATTGTGATTGAAGACCACAATATAAACCATTGGTAAAAATAAACTTGGGATCAGTATTAAGTATCAAAATTTCAAAATTTTGCTTTATACCCTATCATCAAAAAAAAATTTTTATGTTAATATTAGGTATATACTCACTATTTTGGATTTTTATAATTCTCAACCCACAATTAACATTAATACAAAAAATATCAATATCAACTCAAGTCAGACAAAATGCTAAAAATTTTTCAACAACTCATTCAGGTAACATATTGTCGTTTTTTTTTTACCTTCCATTAAGACCAGCACTAATCCCTTTTATTTTTGGTTTTTCATTTTTATGACTTTTTTCATCCAGTAGCATACAAAAATGAAAAAATTAAATAAAAAAACGGATTTCTGAGATTTGTAGTGAATCGCTTCTTGTATAAGCAGATACAAAAAAAAATTGGGTATTGCGATTCTCCTATGAGTAGATGCGGTTTAACTGAAGAATTCCCTTATTTTTACAGTTTTCACCCGTATATTGCTTTATGGAATTTTTTTTCCCATTAAAAAATTAATTTTTTGGGGTTTTCAAGGTCGTAGATTAACGTTATAAAGTCAAAAATAACTAATTTAGATAGTGTGGACGTTTTGGTCTGACCGAATCTTAATTTGTTATATATTCCATTTTTAAAAACTCAAGTATTTGTGAACAAGGCAATGAAGGGGAGTCACATAAATTTTGTGTTAAAAATTTTTATTTAGTTCGACAAGATTTATAAGAGATCCCCTATAAAACCAAACTACTAACTACTGATAATTCAGATTCCAATAAACCCGTATAGCCGAGTGGTTTCCGAGCTAATCTTTCAACCAGTGAGTCGGGAGCTCGTTATCCACAAGAGGAGAAAATTTCCTGTCTGTTTCTGTATTGCGGGCGATGTGTTTGATTGGAATGGTAGCTCATTTGGTATCGTCGGTTGATCAATACCCCATGAAAGTGTCAGTTCGAATCCCGCTCGGGTCAAATTTGTTTCAAAGAAGCAAAGAAACAAAAGCTTTTAAATTCCATTGGTGTAAACTCGAGTAACACACTGAACTCTTTGAAATTATTTTATTCGTTCGATAACACAATTAGCAAAACAAAAAATGAAAATCCAAGTAAAAATAAATGACAAAAATATAATCAAGATTCTATCAGGTTTATTCCTCATAAAATTTATCAATTGAAATTTTAAATGATCAATTGTTTTTGATTCTGTTAACACGTTACTCGTGTTAACTGTCCATTGATTCAAATAATCCTTACATCTTATCTTCCATAAGGAATCATTAGTAATATCTTTTTTTTCTAACTGAAGACGAAACAAATTTCTATAATAATTAAAAATAATCTTATCGTAAATTATTACATTTAAAAAAACACCAAATTTAATTAGGCATGTAAAATCAGGTGATGCGTTTTCTTCACTCAAATGTTCCTTGCTAATTCCAAAATATTTAATCACTATTGGATGATCTGATACTCTTAACATTCTATTTTGGGATAAATTTAATTTTAACTGTTGACCAATTATGTAACTCTCAATTCGTTTAACATTACCATTGATCAATGGAAACTCGCTCAGTGAATTCAAATCGAATGTAATAGTTAGATTAAGATCAGTTTTGTTATTATGAAAATAAATTTCTTTAAAGACTTCAGTTCCCATACTTGAAAAACAAAGAGATTCTAAAAAGTTTGAATTGAATTCAAGACGATTGATTACTTTAATTTTATTTCCAGTAAGATCCAAATTTTTAAGTTTTTCGAATTTTTTAAAAAAACGGTACTCAATACTTTTGATTTGATTATAGCTAAAATCGATGTATTTAATACAAGACGGTAGTAAGTCGGAACTTTCGAGTATTTTGATTTTATTATTAAAAAATTTAAACAATAACAAATTTTCTAATTTTCTAATATCGACCAAATAATCTATGTCCGAGTTTTGAATTTCAAATATCTCGGTCTGTTCGGAAATAAAATTAAAATCAAATAAATCATTGTTTGCTTTAATCACGTGTAATCTAAAAGCTTTAAATGAAGTTGGATTTTTTTCTATTTGGTCTTTGTAACACTTTTTTAAAATAGAAGTATTTACTTGATATAAGGTGTTTTTATAACAAAAAACTCTTGGATTCTCTGAGCATAAGAATTTTTTACAATCTTCTGAAACTGTTAAATTAATTGATAAAATTGAAAAAATTAAGAAATAAATAATCATTTCAAAGAGTTTTAAGAAATAAAAATTTTTTACTTTGTTTTGAATTTTGAGTGGCTAGCTACCATATTTAAACCCCTTGGAGATATTTTGCTGCTAGGGTTTTTATAACGAAAGATGGAGACAAATATATTTTTTAAATGAAAAAAAGCATCCAAAGGATGTAATCTAAATTCAGGTATTAATTTTCGAAGTTATTTAAGTAGTTTCTCTTGGTCTAGAAGGTCAAATGCTTTGGCAAAATCGAAGAAAATAGCTAGGAAAGATTTTCTGGAACACCTCTCTCAAGAGTCAGTATCGTCCATGTTAGAAAATTGATTTTTTCTTAGATGTAAATTATTGATTGATTTTGGGGTTTTCATAGGTACAGAACACAAAAATAAAAACAGATTTTGGAAATTCACATTATATCATTCAGCTGGTATCACCATAATCCCGGCGATTTGAAGTTGCGAATCAATTTAATAAAACCAAAAAACTCAATTTTATTTTTAAAATCTTTAGAAAAAGTACCTATAGTTTTCTTCTTATGCAGAGATATACCTAAAAGGTCAACATTATATGTAAAACCTTAGTTTAAAATCTGCAAAATATATTTGCAGAGTACAGAATGCAGACAATGAAAATAGATTTAATTTAAATGCGCAATTTTGTTGCAGAAAATTGCAGATCTTACATTAAGGTTTTACATGTAATGTTGACCTTGTAGGTATATCTCTGCATAAGAAGAAAACTATAGGTACTTTTTCTAAAGATTTTAAAAATAAAATTGAGTTTTTTGGTTTTATTAAATTGATTCGCAACTTCAAATTGCCATAATCCCAAAGAACCACTCTTTGATAAAAAATTTCGAACCTCAAAAGTCCTTTTCAGACCATTTAGGTAAATTTCTCGACCAAAAAATCTAGGATGTCTTGAAACGTCCCTCCAAAATCGTTTTTTTGTGAGGCCGAAGCGCGAGAGGTGTAAGAGTTTTTCGTCAAGAGAAAGGCAGAGGTCGCGGTGTAGTTTTCGAGTCGACAGATGAGTTAATTGATGAAAATAGAGCCTTTAAGGACCATCTATTAGAAACCATTCTGTAATGTCTTACATTAGTTAATTAACTAAACCAGTGAAATCTAATCTAAAAATAAATTTGCTATGAAATATAAATTTTGCAAAATTTTGAATTTCTTCAAAAAACAAAAGCAAATAATTTATTTTATTCGTGCGATAACACAATTAGCAAAACAAAAAATAAAAAACCAACTAAAAATAAATAACCAAAATGCAATCAGCGTTCTGTCAGGAATATCAATCATATAATCCATCAATCGAATTTTTAAATGATCGTTTGTTCTTAGTTCTGTTAAATTTCTCACATTAATCGACCGATTGGTATCTAGAACTGTTTCAGTAGATGTTGTAGAATTTTCAGTTTTCGTTGTTTCTTTGAATAAATAGTCTTTACATCTTACTTTCCAAAAGGGGTCACTAGTAAAATCTTTTTTTCCAAACTGATAATCAGCCAATAATGAAGGAGGAAATTCGTTATAAAAAAGCATCAATTGTAATATATTTGGGTGTGTTTTAACTTGTTTAACTACTCCTGAGTTGATGAGACACGTAAAATCACGAGGTTCTGTTTTTCCATCCAAATGAACTGGGCTAATTACAAACTGATCAATAACAATACGATGATCTGAAACTCTTAACATCTTCTCTTCGAATAAATTTAGTTTAAACTGTCGACCAATTATGTACCTATGAATCCTTTTAATATCACCCTTGATCAATGGAAACTCGTTTAGTGAATTCCTTTCGAATATAACAGTTAGATTAAGATCAGTTTTATAATTGTGAAAATAAATTTCTTTAAAAACTTCAGTTTGCATAATTTTAAAATCAAGCTTTTCTAAGTAGTTTGAATTGAATTCAAGACGATTGATTACTTTAATTTTATTTCCAGTAAGATCCAAATTTTTGAGTTTTTCGAATTTTTTGAAAAAATGAGACTCAATACTTTGGATTTGATTATAGCTAAAATCGATGTTTCTAATACAAGATGGTAGCAACTCCGAGTTTTCGAGTTTTGTGATATTATTGCGATAATAAGTAAAATCATTTAAATTGACTAATTTTCCAACATCAACTAAATAATCTATATCCGAGAATTTAATTTCAAATATTTTGGTCCGAGTCGAAATAAAATTTAAATCATAGAAATTTTGCTTTTCGGCTTTAATATTTGTTAACTTGACATGGATACTTGGATTGTTTTTTATTGTATCTTTGTAGCATTTTTCTAAATCTTTTGAATTTATTTGATTTAAGCTGTTTGTAAAACAAAACTCTCTTGGATTATCTGAGCACAGATGTTTTTTACAGTCTTCTGAAACTGTTAAATTAATTGAAAAACTTAAAAAAATTAGCAAAAAAATAATCATTTCAAAGAGATTTAAGAAATAATAATTTTTAAAGTTTTTAATTTTGTTCAAAATTTTGATCGCCTAGTTACAATATTTAAACTGTTTGAAGATATCTTCATGTCAGGATGGTTGTTACAAAAAATATGACATTAAATCTCCATAATTACCATAACGCTGAACGAAGCCTAACCGAGTGACCAATTGATTTTGTAATAATTCTTTAAAGAACCTTTCAGTTTTCTTAATTTTTTTGTTGACTGGGAATGCATTCAGTTTGTTGAATTTAGTAGTAGTAGTAGTCCTGCAGTAGACCATTCTCTTCACTTGATAGCCGTGGAAGAGGCAGTCGTTTCTTTGAACCATTTCAAAAACTTCTTTTTATAATATTTCTAAAAGATCATTTACATAAATTACAAAAAACCTGGAACATACTCGTGACTGGCTCCCAGTCTCACACGAATTCCCAAAGTACAGCTCGTTGCTTTCTTCCTATCAGAAAATTACTTATCCCTTCAAGAGCTTGTATTGTAGATGTTCAATGAATTGCAAAATTACAAATATTACTTTTTTCCAAGTATTTTAATTGCTTTAGATAAAAATAGAATAAAACAATTTTTTTTGCTTATTGGTTTTTTAAATTTTCCAAGTTTACTCTTACACTCCTAAGATGAAAACGTTTTATCTTTGGGCAACTCCAGGAACCGAAAAAAAATAGTTCAACTCTCGAAATTCCTCTTGAATACAGTCTGACCTCGGTTTTGTTAACACTCACGGTAAGACTAAAATTGTTAACAAAATCAAATGTTAACAACATCGAAGAGACGAAAAAAAAAAAAAAAATACAATATTTTATTTAATTAAACAATTACAAAAATTAACAAATTATGTTTAAAGTCTTCTTAAAAAGATAATTTAGTTTGTTTTAGATCATTTGGCTTATCAAATACTTGATCTTCAAATTTGTTTTTAACATTGATCGTCCCCCAAATGACCCAAAGACCAGTACAGATCTCGAGATCTGTTCTGGTCTTTGGGCGGCATAAAGCTTTAGTTTATCCATAAGCTCAGGTGCTTCATGTCTATTTAAAGGTTTTTGTTCAATTTGAATTTCACTAATTTCCTCATCTTCTTCTTCATGCATTAGCAGAGTGCTTGAGTTTAAATTTTTCGTTAATGACTACATAACTAGTATCTCTTTCAATTTCATCAATTTTCTCATTCTTTCTTTTAAAAACAAGAGTCTCTCACCATTTTTAATCGTCAAAAGATCAACACAAAAAGAAAATGTCTTTTTTTATTATACCAATTTCAAACAAAATTATGTATACAGGGAATTTAAAAAGTCCCAAAATTTTGTTAAAAAAATTAAACGTTAACAAAATAATTGTAAACAATATCAAAGACACTTTTAATGGAAAAGGATAACGTTAACGAGCGTCATTTTAAATTCGTTGACAAATTCAATTGCTAACAAAATCGAGGTCAGACTGTATAGATTTTCAAGCTATGGAAAATTATATAGTAAAATTCGGGGCTAAAAAAGGATGTTTTTGACTTACTAAGGTTTATGGGTTGCTGCACCTTATTTATCAACTGAAACCGAAATAATAAACCTTTATAACTCGGATTCCCGGAAATTAACTTGTCACATGATATCATAAGATACCAGCTGACCTCATCTGATGTCATGCCGATTTGAAGTTGCGAATCAATTTAGTAAAACCAAAAAACTCAATTTTATTTTTAAAATCGTTAGAAAAAGTACCTATAGCTTTCTTCTTATGCAGAGATATACCTAAAAGGTCAACATTATATTTAAAACCTTAGTTTAAAATCTGCAAAATATATTTGCAGAGTACAGAATGCAGACAATGAAAATAGATTTAATTTAAATGCGCAATTTTGTTGCAGAAAATTGCAGATCTTACATTAAGGTTTTACATGTAATGTTGACCTTGTAGGTATATCTCTGCATAAGAAGAAAGCCTTATGCTAGGTACTTTTTCTAACGATTTTAAAAATAAATTTGAGTTTTTTGGTCTTATTAAATTGATTCGCAACTTCAAATCGCCGATGTCATCTGGCATCATCTGATACCAGTTTCCATCTGAATTTGCTGAAATTCATAGTTCACTTCATATATTTTGTGGTAGTCTATTGGTTATTATAATATGTGAACAATTTACATAACGGATAAGACCGAAATTAGCTTTATAAAATATTTTATTTGTTATATTTTGAATTTCTTCAAATAAAAAACAAATAATTTATTTTATTCGGTCGATAATACAATCAGCAAAACAAAAAACGAAAATCCAACCAAAAATAAATAACCAAAATATAATCAGCGTTCTGTCACGATTATCAATCATAAAATTAATCAATCGAATATTAAAATGATCTTTTGTTGTTGGTTCTGATAAATTTTTCACATTAATCGACAGACTGGTATTTAGAACTGTCACAGAAGATGTTGTTTTTTTTATTGTTGTTGTTTTTTTTATTGATGTTGTAGAAGTCTTAGTTGTTGTTGTTTCTTTAATCAAATAATCCTTACATCTAACCTTCAAAAAGGAATCATTATAAATATATTTTTTTACAAACTGATAATCTTTCACTAATGAAGGAGGAAATTCGTTATAAAAAAGCATCAATTGTAATATATTTGGGTGTGTTTTAACTTGTTTAACTACTCCTGAGTTGATGAGACACGTAAAATCACGAGGTTCTGTTTTTCCATCCAAATGAACTGGGCTAATTACAAACTGATCAATAACAATACGATGATCTGAAACTCTTAACATCTTCTCTTCGAATAAATTTAGTTTAAACTGTCGACCAATTATGTACCTATGAATCCTTTTAATATCACCCTTGATCAATGGAAACTCGTTTAGTGAATTCCTTTCGAATATAACAGTTAGATTAAGATCAGTTTTATAATTGTGAAAATAAATTTCTTTAAAAACTTCAGTTTGCATAATTTTAAAATCAAGCTTTTCTAAGTAGTTTGAATTGAATTCAAGACGATTGATTACTTTAATTTTATTTCCAGTAAGATCCAAATTTTTGAGTTTTTCGAATTTTTTGAAAAAATGAGACTCAATACTTTGGATTTGATTATAGCTAAAATCGATGTTTCTAATACAAGATGGTAGCAACTCCGAGTTTTCGAGTTTTGTGATATTATTGCGATAATAAGTAAAATCATTTAAATTGACTAATTTTCTAACATCAACTAAATAATCTATATCCGAGAATTTAATTTCAAATATTTTGGTCCGAGTCGAAATAAAATTTAAATCATTTAAATTTTGCTTTTCGGCTTTAATATTTGTTAACTTGACATGGATACTTGGATTGTTTTTTATTGTATCTTTGTAGCATTTTTCTAAATCTTTTGAATTTATTTGATTTAAGCTGTTTGTAAAACAAAACTCTCTTGGATTATCTGAGCACAGATGTTTTTTACAGTCTTCTGAAACTGTTAAATTAATTGAAAAAATAAAAAAAATTAATAAAAAAATAATCATTTTAAAGAGATCTAAGTAATAAAAATTTATTAATTTTATATCTTTTTGAGTGCCTAGCTACCATATTTAAACCGTTTGAAGATATTTTGATCTCAGGATGATTGTAATTCCATTCAATCTAGTCTAACAAACATCAAGTTTCTTTTTAAAGCTAATTAACGCAATGACAAATTTTTTTATTGCTTATTTTTGATCAATTAACAAAAATTTGTAATCGATTATGTGATATTCTGTGAATCAACACCCCTAATTTGGATAAAACCAACATCATGGTGTGGAGGCCACAATTCAAATTTTTTTTAAAGTTTTTTTTTTTTTAAATTAACTTGATAAGGGCTGAGGACAAGTCTAAATGATATACTTAAAAATTTAAATTATTTATCGAATGATACTGAATACATCGATATATTTTACACTTACACATAATCATGATCAAAATGTGCTAAATTTTCTTAATCTGTATCAAAAATTCCCATTGTTATCAAATCATCAGCGTACGATAGGCAGAGACTTTAAAGTATTTCTAAAAGATCATTTATATAAATTACAAAAAACCTGGAACCGATCCTAGTGGATCCCCCTCGTGACTGGTTCCCAGTCTCACACGACTTCCTAAAGAACAGCGCGTTGCTTTCAACCCAAGTCAAAAAACCCAAGTCAAAACCCAAGTCAAAAAACTTGAAAATTCAGAGTTACTACCATCGTCTTTAGAGTACATCAAGTTTAAGCTTGGAATAAGTTTCATTGAATTTTGAGACGAAAAAGTCTAAATTTTTGAAACCAATTGAATCAAAAAATGACATGTTATACAAAATATTTTTGTCTTTTTTATCAATGGCTACAAATTATTTTCGTATCTAATTTATTTATTTCAGTATCTAATAAAAATAAAAAAAGTAATAGAAAAAATATCTAAATAAATTAAACAGTATCTAATCTAATTATGTTAGTATCAAAAAAAGTTCACACATAGAATAAAAGTAAAGAAAATTGACACTTTATTGAATAGTTTATTTACGTTCACTTGGTTTCTCTAGGTTTTTTTACCCTTTGAATAACCATTAATTCCTGTTTGATATCTCGTTTGTTATCCTTGTGAATGCCTTTAAGGTTATCTTTAATGTGTCGCTCGACATGAGCACAGCATATTATACGTTTATCAAATTAACAAAAACACATATTATTGGCTTAGCTACATCAGCCAAAGGTATAGGAATATCTAAATCGTGATAATATATCTCTTTAGACAACTCTGCACCAAAAGGATGAAACTGAAATTAGTTACAAAGTGTTTTCTTTGACGTCTACTTAACCAATATTTTTCATCATCAGTAGAATAAAAAAGCTCATATTCTGAAAAAATGCTGTTTTTTGACTTAGTCAACTTACTCAAGTCACTAAGACTGGTCACTTCAGGAATTTTACTTCTACTCAATATCCAATTCATCTCTACCTAGATGGTTCTAAGATTTTTTAAGTTCAGTTAGCATGGGACTTAATTTAATTTAGGAAATTGAATAAAAACTCATCAAAATATTTTGATACTATCATAATTTAATTAGATGCTAAACAATATAAATGGTAAGGAAATAATTTTTTTAGGTGTTCAAATAATTAATTTAGACACTAAATAAATTAGATACTAAATAAATTATTATTAGATACTGTAACAATTAAATTAGATACTAAGATAAATACATGCCTTTTATCAATTTTAATTTTAATTTATGTCTTGGTTTATTTTTTTCTAGTTGACATATTTAAATAATTTAAATTTTATCTTCAAATGGGATGAATATATCACAATTACAAGTTTTATAACTTATAAAAGAAATTTATAAAAGAAAATCAAAAAATTTGAAATTTTTGAAATTATAATATTATAATTTGTGGTTCAAAATCCGAAAAAAACCAAAATGATTTTTGAAGATAGTGGTGGAGGCAATGCGTCTCAACACCAAATTCCCGGTTCAACTAACACCTTCCCGAACACTAGCGTAAACCCGTCCTATTTTCCTCAAACTCGATCAAACGAAGACAACAATCCGAACAAGAGACCGCTCAGCAACAATTCGACTCAAACCGAAACAAAACGAAAGAAATCTATTCCGCCGATCGTGTTCTTCCAAATCGACGAAAAATACTACAAAAACTTCAAACTACTAACGGACGACTTTAACGGTTATTTTTACGATGAAATCCAAGCTGAACTTTAGATTACGGCGAATGGTAATTTATTAGTATTTCCAGAAACAACTGAGTCCAAAGAAAAAATTTTAGAATGCCTCTATGCTTTCCCTAACTGTAAAAGACTTGATTTAAGCTCAAAGCCAGAAAATCCTACACTAATAGTCAAAGGTATAAACGAAAAAAAATTGAGTCAAAACGCAGATGAGTTGAAGGGTAAAGGTGTTACACAAGCGATCGAAATAACTAAATTAAATGGTGAACAAATGAAGATAACAAAAATCGTCTTAAATTCGAACGAAACAAAAAAAAAGATCCTACAAGAGGGTGTATTAATAATTGATGGTGAAAGATTTTATGTCGAAGAACCAGCTAGGCCTCCGTCTAGATGTAGCAAGTGTAAGCGACTTGGTCACACAATAACATCGTGTCAAAACAAGCCTGCTTGCGGTAAGTGTTCTAGTGAAGCCCATTCTGATTCAAACTGTCCCAACATTCAAACCAAAAATTTCCACTGCGTCAATTGTAAAGAGAACCACTCGTCGTACTATAAAGGCTGTAAAGAGTATAAAAGAATGTTCAAAGCTAAAATCGAAGAACAAAAAAACAACAAAATAAGTAGTGAACAATTTATCCCAAAAGGCTTTCATAGAAACTACAGCGAAACTCTAAAACCAAGTAACAATTCCGAGATATTAGAAGTGCTTAAAAAACTTGAATCCAGTCTAGACAAAAAATTATCCGACGTTAACTCAGCTATTCAAAACCAAAAAGAATCAATTAAAGTAGTAAACGACAAATTCGATGAAATGATCAAAAGTCAACAAATCAATAATTCAAAGTTTTTCTTCTTCTTCTTAGACTCGTTGAAAATTGTGTTACCCAGCACAAAACAACCAACGAAAACTCAAGTTCAAGATCTCTTAACTCGTTTTCAACATCACCAGCTTGGTATGGCTCCAGAGCTAAACGCAACAATGACGTATGTTGAAGGTTTATGGAAACCTAAACAAACATCAATAACCACAAAATGAACCCCACAATCACAAACGAAATTTCGCGTAACGACGAATCTTTCTCAATCGTACATTGGAACGCAAACTCATTAAAAAACAAAACGAAATATTTTGCCGATTTTCTAAATAAAACGAATCCGGATATCGTGTCGATAAATGAAACGAAATGTGACAATAAAACAGCAAGAAAATATCTCACGTTCGAAAACTATAACTTAATTCACAGAGAACGACAACAAGGTGTAAACGGGGCCGGAGGCGTTTGCCTATTAATCAAGAAAAATATCGAATTTATCGAATTGCATGATCTAGATCATTTTAACCTAGAACTAGTTTGCGTCGAAGTTAAAATAAACCACGAACCTATTTCGATTATATCATACTATAATCCACCAGACTTGACTCTTTGTTTCGAGCTGTTTGAATCAATAAACGAGCGAAAATTTATTCTATGTGGTGATCTTAATAGTAAATCGTTTGCTTATGGCTGTCAATCAGCTAACCAAAACGGTAAGATTTTAGATAAAATATCCAATTTAAACAATATTCTCAGACTCAGTGATTGCTCAACAACATATAAATCTTTCTCCAACAAGAAAGAGGATATCTTGGATTACATCTTTTGTCACACATCGATGATTTCTAGTTTTAATCAATACAAAACACTTCGAGACAACATTATGGGCAGTAATCATTATCCATCAATTGTAACGTTTAATGATGAAATCGAGCGAAATGAGTTTGTCCCCAACAACATTCGAAAATTCAACTTCAATCGAGCTGATTGGAACTTGTTCAAAAATTTACTTCCAAGCGAATTACCACTCGATTTACAAAACGACCCAGACGAACTAAACGAATTCATCACGAATACACTTTTAAGTTGCTCAAAAGAGTCAATTCCGATTAGGTCAAACGTAGAAACAAAAGAGCTACCTAGATATATAATCGATTTAATCAAATGCAAAAACCGTTTTCAAACTAAGTCAAACGAAGACAAAACGAGACTTAACAAACTGAAAAAACTAATCAAAGACGAAATCAAAGCTTATAAAAATTTGAAGTGGCAAAAATTCGTCAATTCTTTGGGTTCGAAAGCGTCCTCATCTCGTCCTTATTGGCAAAGAATAAAAAAAACTTTTAATCCGAAATCAAAAAAACAAACAATACCAACTCTTTTCTACGAAAACAAATCGTATCGCGAAGAAAGCGAAAAAGCAAATCTTTTTGGATCACTTCTCGAAAATACATTTAAAGATACGAACGACGCAAATTTTAATGAAAAATTCAAAAATCTAATCGAAAGAGATGTCAAAACAACAAATCTCGACTTTCAACTAGATCAACCGTTTACTATAGATGAACTTAATTACGAGCTAAAAAAACTAAATCGAAATGCCTCATCCGGCCCTGATCAAGTTCACAATCTTATGTTAAGCAATGCGTCTGACCACTTCAAACAACTTATTTTAAAACTTTTTAACTTGACGTTAAAAACAAGCCAAATACCAAAGCTTTGGAAAACAGCCACGATGACAATGATCCCCAAAAAAGTTGGACAAAGTAACGATCCAAAAGATTATCGACCGATAAGTCTCACTAGCTGCCTTGGAAA
Source organism: Brachionus rubens (assembly GCA_022207745.1). Taxonomy (NCBI): domain Eukaryota; kingdom Metazoa; phylum Rotifera; class Eurotatoria; order Ploima; family Brachionidae; genus Brachionus; species Brachionus rubens. Next base: position 610,368 of record JAJVHD010000006.1, read on the forward strand.
ATTATGTGAAAAACTAATTTATCGACGTCTTATAAAATTTATCGAAGAGAACAATATTACAATAATCGAGCAATCCGGGTTCAGACAAAAAAGACAAACCAAAGACAATTTAGTCCATCTTTCCCAAAAAATCGTAGAATCATTTAACCGTCGCAAAAAAGTATGTGCCTTCTTCTTCGATATAGCCTCGGCGTTCGATAAAGTCTGGCACAAAGGTTTAATTTACAAAATGATAACAAATGGTGTACCAAAATACTTAATTGCTTGGATCATGAACTTTCTACAAGACCGAAGTTTTCTGGTTCGTCTCAACAACTCAAACTCGAAAGATTTCAAAATTGAAGCCGGAGTCCCTCAAGGATCAGTCTTGAGTCCACTTCTTTTTTCGATCTTTATCAATGATACAGAGACCAAAACAAAAAAGAACACTTTTTATTCGCTTCTATTTGCCGACGATCTTTGTACATATTTTATTTTTGGAAAGGATGGTTCCTTGGAAAAAATTGTGAACAAATATTTAAAACAGATTGAGACTTGGTTGAATAATTGGAGACTCAAAATGGCACCCAGCAAATGTAATTACACTATTTTTGCAAATGGAACGCGACCAATCAAAAAATACTGTTTCAAAATGTACGACAAAAAATTAGAACACAATCCCAAGCCAAAGTTTCTAGGTATCACATTCGATCGAAATTTATCTTTTAAATATCAAGTTGAAAATATCCGTGAAAAATGCTACAAGCGAATCAACTGCCTCAAAATTCTTTGTCAAAAATCGTGGTCGCTCACTCATAAAACTTTAACGAACATTTACAAGTCATTAATTCGATCGATCTTGGATTACTCATCATTCATACTCCCAAGACTATCAAAGACAAGAACCAAAAAACTTCAAGCGATTCAAAATACAGCAATTCGCATTATTTACAAACAAAAATACGATGAGAAAACAATCAAGTTACAAGAAATTTCGGGTCTTTGTACCATACAAACAAGATTTCAAGACTTAAACAAAACATACCTCAACAATTGTATTATAAACAACAACCCTCTTATAAATAATTTAATGGATGAATTCATTACTAGCAGTAAACATGCACCGAAACAATATGAAACTTTATTATGTACTTTTTTTAACTCGGACTAAAAAACTTTAACTTTTAATCTTATTCTTTATAATATTAGACTTTTTGTTTATTTCTTTAGATTTTGGCTAAAACGGCTTACGCTGGTGCCAATTTAAATAAAATAAAATTAATCCAAAAAAATCTTCAAATGGGATGAATATAACAAATTATATATTTTAATTTTTTTTTCATAACTTACTGAAAGTGTTTGGTTACGGTGAAGTACGTAAACTTGAAAACCATGTGAAGCTTGTATCTGCTCTGTATAGTCGGACATCTTCAGTCAGTCGGGTACATTTAGTCTTTAAAATGGTAATGGCTCTTCAAGACAAGAGGCTTTTCAGGTGGGAGTTATATCAGTCTTAAATTGAAGTTACTTGTAGGGCCAGATTTCTCAAAGTTGTTGAGCGGTTTGCCTTTCAATTTAATCTTGAAATCTGCGGCACAGCTGGCTGCCAAAGTGTCGAAAATATTTTTGAACCCATGTTTCGCTTAAATAAAGATGAACAGGATTTTTATTATTAGTGTAAAATTTAAGTTCACTTTTAAGGGCTAGAGAAAATGTGACAGAAGTGACAATATAAAGGCCAATAAATTTTCTTTTTTTTCATGAAAAAAACTGAGTTATGGTAATATGTGAAAAAAGACAATGCAAAATTAACTATTCGTTACCGTATACATGAAATTTTTTTTTTCATTTTTGACGATAGTCTGACATAAAATCATTCGTCGTGACGTTAGTGTAGCATTGCTAAGCGTTGGCATCCCATATTATATTTTTTATCTGGGTGATTTTAAAGTTTATTTTTAAATAAAATAAAATATAAAAAACAAACAAAACTTTAACTTCCTCTCTTAACCTGAGACTATCTTAAAGAGTTGCTGATCCTAGCGGTATAGAGGACTTCCCAGATATAGGTTAGCTCTGACCCCGTTAACATAAGAACAAAATATTTGACCCACACTCCACGGGTCTACATAATTTCAATTCACAAGTACAATACTACTCATGTGCAACTAACTGTGCTCACATTTCTTAATTAAATAAAGATATTATAAAACTCAAATTATTTTATTCGTTCGATAACACAATTAGCAAAACAAAAAATGAAAATCCAAGTAATAATAAATGACCAAAATACAATCAGGGTTTTTTCAGGATTATCTATCATAAAATTTATCAATTTAATTTTTAATTGATCAATTGTTCTTGATTCTGTTAACACATTACTCATGTTAACTGTCGATTGATTCAAATAATCCTTACATCTTATCTTCCAAAAGGAATCATTATAAATATCTTTTTTTTCTAACTGATGACGATACAAATTTTGAAAATAATCAAAATTTTCCTCATCAATGATTATTAAATTTAAAATTATTCCGGAATTGATGAAACACGTAAAATCAGGAGATTCTGTTTTAATACCTAAATGAACTCGGTGAATTGCGAAAGTTTTAATAACAATGGGATGATCAGATACTCTTAACATCTTCTCTTCGAATAAATTTAGTTTAAACTGTTCCCCAATCGAGTACTTCTGAATTCGTTTGATATTACCTTTTATCAATGGAAACTCGCTTAAAAAATTATCATCGAAGTTAATTGTTAAAAAAAGGGAAGTTTCATTATTATGAAAATAAATTTCTTTAAAGACATGATTTTGCATATTTTTAAAATGAAGGGTTCTTAAATGGTTTGAATTGAATTCAAGACGATTGATTACTTTAATTCGATTTCTATTAAGATTCAAAAATTCAAGTTTTTCGAATTTTTTAAAAAAATGAGACTCAATACTTTGGATTTGATTATAGCTGAAATCGATTATTCTAATACAAGATGGGAGCAAGTCCGAGTTTTCGAGTTTTGTGATTTTATTCCGATAGAAAGTAAATTTGTCCAAATTTACTAATTTTCTAATATCGACTAAATAATCTATATCCGAGAATTTAATTTCAAATGATTCGGTCCGACTCAAAATAAAATTTAAATCATAAAAATTTTTTTTATCGGCATATATTTTTACGAAAGAAACATAGATCCTTGACACTGTGTAGTTTTCTATTTGGTCTTTGTAACATTTTTCTAAATCTTTTGAATTTATTTGATTTAAGATGTTTGAATAACAAAAATATCTTGGATGATCTGAGCACAGATATTTTTTACAGTCTTCTGAAACTGTTAAATTAATTGAAAAACTTAAAAAAATTAATAAAAAAATAATCATTTCAAAGAGATTTAAGAAATAATAATTTGTAAAGTTTTTAATTTTGTTCAAAATTTTGATCGCCTAGTTACAATATTTAAACTGTTTGAAGATATCTTCATGTCAGGATGGCTGTTACAAAAAATATGACATTAAATCTCCATAATTACCATAACGCTGAACGAAGCCTAACCGAGTGATCAATTGATTTTGTAATAATTCTTTAAAGAACCTTTCAGTTTTCTTAATTTTTTTGTTGACTGGGAATGCATTCAGTTTGTTGAATTTAGTAGTAGTAGTAGTCCTGCAGTAGACCATTCTCTTAACTTGATAGCCCTGGAAGAGGCGTAGAAGTAGTTTCTTTGAACCATTTCCAAAACTTCTTTATCAACTATTTACTTTCACCGCACTCTTCGATAATTTATTCCATACTTCGACTACTCTGTTTGTCTAAAAAATGTAAAGGTACAATCCTCTACGATTTATTCATCTCACCAAATTTTTATCGTTTAATCTTCTAAGACTGAGAGTCAGACTCCATAATTAACACCTCTCATTAACTTTACATCTTCAAGATTGTGGACTATTTTAAACATTTGGACCAGATCAACTCTTAATCGTCTTTCTTCACGACTCAATAAGTTCTAAACACCGAGTCTGAACAGAGTCATAATTTGACCAAGAACACTATTCGCTTTTGCAGCAGCCACAGAACATTATTTGTTCCACTTAAGGTCATTCGACATGAAGACTCCTTTTCCCGACTCGTTTCATTAAGTGAATGCAAACCAGCCGCATCCATCATTTCATATTCATACTCAGGCTGGTTTCCACCAAAATACATTGTTTTACATTTCGTTAAGCTCACCTCCATCAACCATATTTTACTCCAAAATCAAAATCTACTGAACTTTCTAAATCTATATCAAAAATTCCCATTATTTTCAAATCATCAGCGTACGATAGACAGGGACTTTGATGAATTTCCAAAAGCTCATTTATATAAATTACAACAAACCGGGAACCGATCCTTGTGGAGACCCACTCGCGACTGGTTCCCAGTCTCACACAACTTTCCCAAGTACAACGTGTTGCTTTCTTCCTACCAGAAAACTACTTATCCCCTCAAGACCTTGTATTGTAGATGTTCAATGAATTGCAAAATTACAAAAATTACTTTTTTCCAAATATTTTAATTGTTTTAGATGAAAAAAGAATAAAAGTATTTTTTTAACTTATTGGTTTTTTAAAATTATTTAATTAGAAAATCAATGACGGTACGGTTCACTAAAGATGCGCTAAGGTACTATGAGGGTGCGGTGGTACGGTGGCTCAGTTTTTTGATACGCTACGGTTCGCTAAAGGTACACTTCGCTTCGCTGCGCCTACGCAAATTGTGTAAATTCGGTACAAGTGCAGTATTAGTGTAAAATTTAGGTTCATGTTTAATGATGATTTAAATTCATTCATAAGGCTTACGCCATAACTCTTTCGGGCCGAATGAACCCATTTATTAAAAGGACACTTTGGACCCCAAAATCGAGATTTCATTTATTATTTTTTTGGAAAACCGCCCAGTCAAAGAAAATTTTATGTACATTCAATGTGAATTTATATGTCCCATGTATGCACATATTTCTATCTCTTTTATGTGACATACATGCGGAAAGGTAGGAATGCATGTGTGTAGCATATATGTTGATGATCATAAATCAATTTATGCAACATGTGCGTGATAAATTATCAATAGTCAGCTTTGCTGATATTTTTATATCGATATTCAAGTTAATTATTTCAAGCAGAAAAAGAGTTTTAAAGAAGCCGTGTTTACAGAATTAACTGTTTTTTTTTCTTTCTTTTTTAGACATAATTTGCATTTATTTTCTTGTATTTTTTTTAATTTATTATTATTTTTAGATATTTTAGATAAAATAAATTTAATTGGTCAGTTATAATTAGTCGTTTATTTCCACTATTTATTTTATCTTTAACCGCTTTTCACAAATTTTTCTTAACTGGAAAACAATAAAAGTGGAAAAAAGCGATGATTCGTGTTTGGCAATGTCGCTTTTTAATTGGAGAACAATAAAAGTGGAAAAAGCGATGATACGTGTTTTGTAAAATTAGTTTAACTTATGAATCCTATAACTACAAATATGAACCGACAGAATAAAACATAGAATGCTTAATTAACCTTACAGCTAATGATTTAAAGGTATTTCTAGGAAGGTCGTAATCGTAATTGGAAAAGTTAGATGATTTTAAATTTCTGACCAGAGGAAAGAGGCTAGATAGTAAATGGATGCAAAAAAAAATAATTTAAAACTTTTTTAGCTAAGCGGTTCGAATTGACCCTATTTAACTTTTTAACATCGGTTCATTTCATAGATTAATACGAGTAGATCAATGAAATGAACCAATATGGCATATCAACTACTGAGAGCAGATAATATATGAAGGAAAACTTTAGGATCTGTATATTTAATAAAACATCTTGGACCTCTTTTTGAATAAGTTATAGAAATAAAGTATTATAATAAATATGATCTTAGAAGCCCCAAGATTGGGAAAAACAAGATTTTGAAATATGATGCGTACGTATTCGTCCAATCGTCTATTGCTCTCAGTGGCATAGCTCCATTGGGGCGAATGCTGGCTTCCTCAATGTAAGCTACGCCTCGATATTAAGGGGTCCCATTTCCCCTCCACACCACACAGTACTTCGATACGCTTTTCAAAGGTGTCTGGCTACGTCATTGTTTAATAAGGAAGAACTCAAATTCCAATTGAAAGCTTTCTCTTATTACAAAAGAAGTAAGATCGAGCGGAGATTAGATCCAGTTAAGAAGACTTACCTTCGTAAAGAAGGCATCTCTCAAAGCTTCAAACTAAGAATGATGTAAAAACATTGTCGATGTTTCTGATAGGTGCTTCTTTGAATCGAGACCGATGGAGCTATTAGCTAATATTTTAAGATACCAAAACAAGCTAAAAATAAATAAAAAAAATACCAATCAGAGCGCAAACGTATTTCAAAGAAATTATGAAGTTTACCATTAAGGGGATCTTCAAGTATTATTTAAGAATGATAAGGAAAATTTCATTTTAATAAACTGGCTTAATATTTCCAAATAAATTCGATCATAAAAAAAAATTTAGCCTTGCTTAATCGTACTAATCTTAAATAAAAAGCCTAATCAGGAATACATTTTTAATTTCATAACTTAGAGTTCACTTCTTACCTTTTAGTTTTTCGTCTCTAGTGTGGTGAGGTATTTTACTTACATTTCTATTGCATCATCAAATCAAAAATAGATTAAGTTTTTGTATGCTAGTTTTAACAAGCCAGACTCACGAGTCATGACTCGGACTCAGACTCGTACGTCATTAATTAAAAACTGACTGACTCGGACTCAAATCACCACGAAATCATAGTCACTTAGACTTATTGTAAAGTAATAAATACATTTAGATTGACAAATTTACTTAAAAAAACCCTTCCCCTATCTTTTTTTTAACTCTATTATTGGTATATTCCACATACATCCACATACATATAAAAAAAAATATTAATTTTTTTCCTACATATGGTTACATGGGCTCCACAAATATGAATTGTATGCCACATTTTTTTTCTTTGACTGGGCTCTTTGGAGACAATGTGAAGATTCGTATCAAAAAACATTTTTATCAAATGGATCAAAATTGAAAATAATTTTTTAAAGCTAAACGAATAGAAAAAAGCTCTGCACAGATGTTTTTTAGTGATAAACATTTAAAAAGCCACCCTTAGAATAAGCTCTGCAAAACTCTGCAAAAAAATTGCGTATTTAAATATTTTAAAATACATGAAAACGATTGAAAATAACTACGTAATTTATTTTGCAGATTTGCAGAATTTTGCAGAGCTTATTCTAAGGGTGGCTTTTTAAATGTTTATCACTAAAAAACACCTGTGCAGAGCTTTTTTCTATTCGTTTAGCTTTAAAAAATTATTTTCAATTTTGATCCATTTGATAAAAATGTTTTTTGATACGAATCTTCACATTGTCTCCAAAGAGCCCAGTCAAAGAAAAAAAATGTGGCATACAATTCATATTTGTGGAGCCCATGTAACCATATGTAGGAAAAAAATTAATATTTTTTTTTATATGTATGTGGATGTATGTGGAATATACCAATAATAGAGTTTAAAAAAAAGATAGGGGAAGGGTTTTTTTAAGTAAATTTGTCAATCTAAATGTATTTATTACTTTACAATAAGTCTAAGTGACTATGATTTCGTGGTGATTTGAGTCCGAGTCAGTCAGTTTTTAATTAATGACGTACGAGTCTGAGTCCGAGTCATGACTCGTGAGTCTGGCTTGTTAAAACTAGCATACAAAAACTTAATCTATTTTTGATTTGATGATGCAATAGAAATGTAAGTAAAATACCTCACCACACTAGAGACGAAAAACTAAAAGGTAAGAAGTGAACTCTAAGTTATGAAATTAAAAATGTATTCCTGATTAGGCTTTTTATTTAAGATTAGTACGATTAAGCAAGGCTAAATTTTTTTTTATGATCGAATTTATTTGGAAATATTAAGCCAGTTTATTAAAATGAAATTTTCCTTATCATTCTTAAATAATACTTGAAGATCCCCTTAATGGTAAACTTCATAATTTCTTTGAAATACGTTTGCGCTCTGATTGGTATTTTTTTTATTTATTTTTAGCTTGTTTTGGTATCTTAAAATATTAGCTAATAGCTCCATCGGTCTCGATTCAAAGAAGCACCTATCAGAAACATCGACAATGTTTTTACATCATTCTTAGTTTGAAGCTTTGAGAGATGCCTTCTTTACGAAGGTAAGTCTTCTTAACTGGATCTAATCTCCGCTCGATCTTACTTCTTTTGTAATAAGAGAAAGCTTTCAATTGGAATTTGAGTTCTTCCTTATTAAACAATGACGTAGCCAGACACCTTTGAAAAGCGTATCGAAGTACTGTGTGGTGTGGAGGGGAAATGGGACCCCTTAATATCGAGGCGTAGCTTACATTGAGGAAGCCAGCATTCGCCCCAATGGAGCTATGCCACTGAGAGCAATAGACGATTGGACGAATACGTACGCATCATATTTCAAAATCTTGTTTTTCCCAATCTTGGGGCTTCTAAGATCATATTTATTATAATACTTTATTTCTATAACTTATTCAAAAAGAGGTCCAAGATGTTTTATTAAATATACAGATCCTAAAGTTTTCCTTCATATATTATCTGCTCTCAGTAGTTGATATGCCATATTGGTTCATTTCATTGATCTACTCGTATTAATCTATGAAATGAACCGATGTTAAAAAGTTAAATAGGGTCAATTCGAACCGCTTAGCTAAAAAAGTTTTAAATTATTTTTTTTTGCATCCATTTACTATCTAGCCTCTTTCCTCTGGTCAGAAATTTAAAATCATCTAACTTTTCCAATTACGATTACGACCTTCCTAGAAATACCTTTAAATCATTAGCTGTAAGGTTAATTAAGCATTCTATGTTTTATTCTGTCGGTTCATATTTGTAGTTATAGGATTCATAAGTTAAACTAATTTTACAAAACACGTATCATCGCTTTTTCCACTTTTATTGTTCTCCAATTAAAAAGCGACATTGCCAAACACGAATCATCGCTTTTTTCCACTTTTATTGTTTTCCAGTTAAGAAAAATTTGTGAAAAGCGGTTAAAGATAAAATAAATAGTGGAAATAAACGACTAATTATAACTGACCAATTAAATTTATTTTATCTAAAATATCTAAAAATAATAATAAATTAAAAAAAATACAAGAAAATAAATGCAAATTATGTCTAAAAAAGAAAGAAAAAAAAACAGTTAATTCTGTAAACACGGCTTCTTTAAAACTCTTTTTCTGCTTGAAATAATTAACTTGAATATCGATATAAAAATATCAGCAAAGCTGACTATTGATAATTTATCACGCACATGTTGCATAAATTGATTTATGATCATCAACATATATGCTACACACATGCATTCCTACCTTTCCGCATGTATGTCACATAAAAGAGATAGAAATATGTGCATACATGGGACATATAAATTCACATTGAATGTACATAAAATTTTCTTTGACTGGGCGGTTTTCCAAAAAAATAATAAATGAAATCTCGATTTTGGGGTCCAAAGTGTCCTTTTAATAAATGGGTTCATTCGGCCCGAAAGAGTTATGGCGTAAGCCTTATGAATGAATTTAAATCATCATTAAACATGAACCTAAATTTTACACTAATACTGCACTTGTACCGAATTTACACAATTTGCGTAGGCGCAGCGAAGCGAAGTGTACCTTTAGCGAACCGTAGCGTATCAAAAAAACTGAGCCACCGTACCACCGCACCCTCATAGTACCTTAGCGCATCTTTAGTGAACCGTACCGTCATTGATTTTCTAATTAAATAATTTTAAAAAACCAATAAGTTAAAAAAATACTTTTATTCTTTTTTCATCTAAAACAATTAAAATATTTGGAAAAAAGTAATTTTTGTAATTTTGCAATTCATTGAACATCTACAATACAAGGTCTTGAGGGGATAAGTAGTTTTCTGGTAGGAAGAAAGCAACACGTTGTACTTGGGAAAGTTGTGTGAGACTGGGAACCAGTCGCGAGTGGGTCTCCACAAGGATCGGTTCCCGGTTTGTTGTAATTTATATAAATGAGCTTTTGGAAATTCATCAAAGTCCCTGTCTATCGTACGCTGATGATTTGAAAATAATGGGAATTTTTGATATAGATTTAGAAAGTTCAGTAGATTTTGATTTTGGAGTAAAATATGGTTGATGGAGGTGAGCTTAACGAAATGTAAAACAATGTATTTTGGTGGAAACCAGCCTGAGTATGAATATGAAATGATGGATGCGGCTGGTTTGCATTCACTTAATGAAACGAGTCGGGAAAAGGAGTCTTCATGTCGAATGACCTTAAGTGGAACAAATAATGTTCTGTGGCTGCTGCAAAAGCGAATAGTGTTCTTGGTCAAATTATGACTCTGTTCAGACTCGGTGTTTAGAACTTATTGAGTCGTGAAGAAAGACGATTAAGAGTTGATCTGGTCCAAATGTTTAAAATAGTCCACAATCTTGAAGATGTAAAGTTAATGAGAGGTGTTAATTATGGAGTCTGACTCTCAGTCTTAGAAGATTAAACGATAAAAATTTGGTGAGATGAATAAATCGTAGAGGATTGTACCTTTACATTTTTTAGACAAACAGAGTAGTCGAAGTATGGAATAAATTATCGAAGAGTGCGGTGAAAGTAAATAGTTGATAAAGAAGTTTTGGAAATGGTTCAAAGAAACTACTTCTACGCCTCTTCCAGGGCTATCAAGTTAAGAGAATGGTCTACTGCAGGACTACTACTACTACTAAATTCAACAAACTGAATGCATTCCCAGTCAACAAAAAAATTAAGAAAACTGAAAGGTTCTTTAAAGAATTATTACAAAATCAATTGATCACTCGGTTAGGCTTCGTTCAGCGTTATGGTAATTATGGAGATTTAATGTCATATTTTTTGTAACAGCCATCCTGACATGAAGATATCTTCAAACAGTTTAAATATTGTAACTAGGCGATCAAAATTTTGAACAAAATTAAAAACTTTACAAATTATTATTTCTTAAATCTCTTTGAAATGATTATTTTTTTATTAATTTTTTTAAGTTTTTCAATTAATTTAACAGTTTCAGAAGACTGTAAAAAATATCTGTGCTCAGATCATCCAAGATATTTTTGTTATTCAAACATCTTAAATCAAATAAATTCAAAAGATTTAGAAAAATGTTACAAAGACCAAATAGAAAACTACACAGTGTCAAGGATCTATGTTTCTTTCGTAAAAATATATGCCGATAAAAAAAATTTTTATGATTTAAATTTTATTTTGAGTCGGACCGAATCATTTGAAATTAAATTCTCGGATATAGATTATTTAGTCGATATTAGAAAATTAGTAAATTTGGACAAATTTACTTTCTATCGGAATAAAATCACAAAACTCGAAAACTCGGACTTGCTCCCATCTTGTATTAGAATAATCGATTTCAGCTATAATCAAATCCAAAGTATTGAGTCTCATTTTTTTAAAAAATTCGAAAAACTTGAATTTTTGAATCTTAATAGAAATCGAATTAAAGTAATCAATCGTCTTGAATTCAATTCAAACCATTTAAGAACCCTTCATTTTAAAAATATGCAAAATCATGTCTTTAAAGAAATTTATTTTCATAATAATGAAACTTCCCTTTTTTTAACAATTAACTTCGATGATAATTTTTTAAGCGAGTTTCCATTGATAAAAGGTAATATCAAACGAATTCAGAAGTACTCGATTGGGGAACAGTTTAAACTAAATTTATTCGAAGAGAAGATGTTAAGAGTATCAGATCATCCCATTGTTATTAAAACTTTTGCAATTCACCGAGTTCATTTAGGTATTAAAACAGAATCTCTTGATTTTACGTGTTTCATCAATTCCGGAATAATTTTAAATTTAATAATTATTGATGAGGAAAATTTTGATTATTTTCAAAATTTGTATCGTCATCAGTTAGAAAAAAAAGATATTTATAATGATTCCTTTTGGAAGATAAGATGTAAGGATTATTTGAATCAATCGACAGTTAACATGAGTAATGTGTTAACAGAATCAAGAACAATTGATCAATTAAAAATTAAATTGATAAATTTTATGATAGATAATCCTGAAAAAACCCTGATTGTATTTTGGTCATTTATTTTTACTTGGATTTTCATTTTTTGTTTTGCTAATTGTGTTATCGAACGAATAAAATAATTTGAGTTTTATAATATCTTTATTTAATTAAGAAATGTGAGCACAGTTAGTTGCACATGAGTAGTATTGTATTGTATGTAGACCCGTGGAGTGTGGGTCAAATATTTTGTTCTTATGTTAACGGGGTCAGAGCTAACCTATATCTGGGAAGTCCTCTATACCGCTAGGATCAGCAGCTCAGTTGCTAGGATCAGCAGCTCTTTAAGATAGTCTCAGGTTAAGAGAGGAAGTTAAAGTTTTGTTTGTTTTTTAAATTTAATTTTATTTAAAAATAAACTTTAAAATCACCCAGATAAAAAATATAATATGGGATGCCAACGCTTAGTTATGCTACGCTAACGTCACGACGAATGATTTTATGTCAGACTATCGTCAAAAATGAAAAAAAAAAATTTCATGTATACGGTAACGAGTAGTTAATTTTGCATTGTCTTTTTTCACATATTACCATAACTCAGTTTTTTTCATGAAAAAAAAGAAAATTTATTGGCCTTTATATTGTCACTTCTGTCACATTTTCTCTAGCCCTTAAAAGTGAACTTAAATTTTACACTAATAATAAAAATCCTGTTCATCTTTATTTAAGCGAAACATGGGTTCAAAAATATTTTCGACACTTTGGCAGCCAGCTGTGCCGCAGATTTTCAAGATTAAATTGAAAGGCAAACCGCTCAACAGGGTCGACAATTTAAATAAATCGGATCTTATGTTTGATCAGCTGAAAAGGATGTGGATTCAAGAATCGGGCTCACAAAAGAGTGCTTTTGATTGGTTTACCCTATAGAGAATTGGGCTTTATACTTTGTTCAATAACTTTTTATTACCTTTCCAACTGTTCTCTCCTTTTGTATTTTTTTAACTTACAAACAAAAAATCGAAAAAAAAAATAGTTTTTAGTAGGCTAAATTTGAATTTTTACTTAACAACTTGATGGAATTATTAACTATTTGTCACTAAAGCTAATTTAAAAATTAGCTTTTTGTTATTTGACCTCGGCGTCGTTTTTAATAATGATTTGAAAAGTTCAGCACATATAGAAATTTATTTAAAAATTTAACTCTTTCTCAGTGGGCTGAAAGGAAGGACTAAGGTCCATTCCAAACTGCCTGGGTAACTCCCAAACTATTTTTTTAAATAAATAAATTATTTTTTTCGTTCGATAACACAATTAGCAAAATAAAAAATAAAAATCCAACTAAACATAAATAAACAAAATATAATCAGCATTCTGTTAGGATTATCTATCATTAAATTTTTCAATCGAAATTGTATATGATCTTTTTTTCTTGATTCTGTTAAATTTTTGACATTAATCGACAGACTGGTATTTAGAACGGTCTCAGTAGATGTTGTTTTTTTTATTGATGCCGTTGTTCGGGTAGTTGTTTCTTTAATCAAATAGTCCTTACATCTTACCTTCCAAAAGGGATCATTATAAATATCTTTTTTTTCCAACTGTTGACGATAAAAATTTTCGTAATAATCAAAAGATTCATCACCGTAAATTTTTACTTTTAAAATTACTCCGGAATTAATGAGACACGTAAAATCAGGATGTTCTGTTTTTTCACTCAAATGCTCTGGGTGAATTAAAAATTGGTCAATTACAATAGGATGATCTGAAAATCTTAACATCCTCTTTTCGGATAAATTTAATTTAGACTGTTGACCAATCATGTATTCGTGAATTCGTTTAACACTACCATTGATCAATGGAAACTCGCTTAGTGCATTCGAATCGAATATAATAGTTAGATTAAGATCAGTTTTATTATTGTGAAAATAAATTTCTTTAAAGACTTCAGTTTCAATTTTTGAAAAACCAAGAAATTCTAAATAGTTTGAATTGAACTCAAGACGATTGATTACTTTAATTTTATTTCCATAAAGATTTAAAGTTTCAAGTTTTTCGAACTTTTTAAAAAAATCAGAATCAATACTTTGGATTTGATTATAGCGAAAATTGATCTTTCTAATACAAGATGGAAGCAAGTCCGAAGTTTCGAGTTTTGTTATTTTATTCCGATAAAAAGTAAAATGTTTCAAATTGACTAATTTTCGAATATCGACCAAATAATCTATGTCCGAGTTTTGAATTTCAAATGTCTCGGTCTGATTGGAAATAAAGTTTAAATCAAATAAATCTTTTTTGCTGGCTATAATCTCTTTTAATCTAAAAGTTTTAAATGACGTTGGATTTTTTTCTATCTGGTCTTTGTAACATTTTTTTAAACTAGATGTATTTATTTGATATAAGGTGTTTTTATAACAAAAAACTCCTCGATCCTCTGAACATAAAAATTTTTTACAATCTTTTGAAACAGTTAAATTAATTGATAAAATTAAACAAATAAACAAAAAAATAATCATTTTAAAGAGATTTAAGAAAAAAAATTTGTTTAGTTTATAACTTTGTTTTATATTTTGAGTGGCTAGCTACCATATTCAAACCCCTTAGATACAGTACAACGCTGAAATAAAGCAACAAAAAAACAAACAAAGTCTGAACAATGTTTATACATAAACAGAAAAATGTTTAAACATAAACAGAAAAATGTTTTTTATCAGACATGAACAAAAAAACATCTACCGTATTACCTCAAATACAAGTAACCACAAATAGAAGAAAGTTGCTTTTATTTGAGTTAAAATTTTCCTTTTATTTGAGTTATTTTTTTTCTAAAAAAGTGTCTCGTTTAAAAGAAACGAAACACTTTTTTGAATGAATAAATAATGATAAAAAGCTTCAAAAACATGATTTTTTGTTTCAAATAAAAGAAAAACTTAGAAAAAAATTTCTTTTATTTGAGTCACTTTTTTGGACTTTTAAATTTTCGAATAGAAGAAATTCTTTGATGACCGAACTGTCTTTTATTTGAGGTAATACGGTAATAAACAAAAAATGTTTTTTTATTTAAAGGGATAATTGATTATCAATTAAACCGCTTGTGAGAAAAAAATAAAAATAAAACTCCAATCCAAAAAAATCTCGAAAAAACAAAGAACATGTTTTTTTTCCTTTTTTAAAAACTGTCTTTTTGCTGTTTAAAAAATGTTCAATGTTTGAAATGTTTGAAATGTTTGTTTGTTTATTTTCAAACACGTGTTTAAAAAAAAACAAACATGCTGTTGCTTTATTTCAGCGTGGTACTGTATAAGATATAGTATGAAGACAAATTTATTTTTTAAATGAAAAAAGTCATCCAAAGAGGGCAATGTGAAGATTCGTATCAAAAAACATTTTTATCAAATGGATCAAAATTGAAAATAATTTTTTAAAGCTAAACGAATAGAAAAAAGCTCTGCACAGGTGTTTTTTAGTGATAAACATTTAAAAAGCCACCCTTAGAATAAGCTCTGCAAAATTCTGCAAATCTGCAAAATAAATTACGTAGTTATTTTCAATCGTTTTCATGTATTTTAAAATATTTAAATACGCAATTTTTTTGCAGAGTTTTGCAGAGCTTATTCTAAGGGTGGCTTTTTAAATGTTTATCACTAAAAAACATCTGTGCAGAGCTTTTTTCTATTCGTTTAGCTTTAAAAAATTATTTTCAATTTTGATCCATTTGATAAAAATGTTTTTTGATACGAATCTTCACATTGTCTCCAAAGAGCCCAGTCAAAGAAAAAAAATGTGGCATACAATTCATATTTGTGGAGCCCATGTAACCATATGTAGGAAAAAAATTAATATTTTTTTTTATATGTATGTGGATGTATGTGGAATATACCAATAATAGAGTTTAAAAAAAAGATAGGGGAAGGGTTTTTTTAAGTAAATTTGTCAATCTAAATGTATTTATTACTTTACAATAAGTCTAAGTGACTATGATTTCGTGGTGATTTGAGTCCGAGTCAGTCAGTTTTTAATTAATGACGTACGAGTCTGAGTCCGAGTCATGACTCGTGAGTCTGGCTTGTTAAAACTAGCATACAAAAACTTAATCTATTTTTGATTTGATGATGCAATAGAAATGTAAGTAAAATACCTCACCACACTAGAGACGAAAAACTAAAAGGTAAGAAGTGAACTCTAAGTTATGAAATTAAAAATGTATTCCTGATTAGGCTTTTTATTTAAGATTAGTACGATTAAGCAAGGCTAAATTTTTTTTTATGATCGAATTTATTTGGAAATATTAAGCCAGTTTATTAAAATGAAATTTTCCTTATCATTCTTAAATAATACTTGAAGATCCCCTTAATGGTAAACTTCATAATTTCTTTGAAATACGTTTGCGCTCTGATTGGTATTTTTTTTATTTATTTTTAGCTTGTTTTGGTATCTTAAAATATTAGCTAATAGCTCCATCGGTCTCGAATCTTCACATTGCCCTCTTTGGATGACTTTTTTCATTTAAAAAATAAATTTGTCTTCATACTATATCTTATACAGTACCACGCTGAAATAAAGCAACAGCATGTTTGTTTTTTTTTAAACACGTGTTTGAAAATAAACAAACAAACATTTCAAACATTTCAAACATTGAACATTTTTTAAACAGCAAAAAGACAGTTTTTAAAAAAGGAAAAAAAACATGTTCTTTGTTTTTTCGAGATTTTTTTGGATTGGAGTTTTATTTTTATTTTTTTCTCACAAGCGGTTTAATTGATAATCAATTATCCCTTTAAATAAAAAAACATTTTTTGTTTATTACCGTATTACCTCAAATAAAAGACAGTTCGGTCATCAAAGAATTTCTTCTATTCGAAAATTTAAAAGTCCAAAAAAGTGACTCAAATAAAAGAAATTTTTTTCTAAGTTTTTCTTTTATTTGAAACAAAAAATCATGTTTTTGAAGCTTTTTATCATTATTTATTCATTCAAAAAAGTGTTTCGTTTCTTTTAAACGAGACACTTTTTTAGAAAAAAAATAACTCAAATAAAAGGAAAATTTTAACTCAAATAAAAGCAACTTTCTTCTATTTGTGGTTACTTGTATTTGAGGTAATACGGTAGATGTTTTTTTGTTCATGTCTGATAAAAAACATTTTTCTGTTTATGTTTAAACATTTTTCTGTTTATGTATAAACATTGTTCAGACTTTGTTTGTTTTTTTGTTGCTTTATTTCAGCGTTGTACTGTATCTAAGGGGTTTGAATATGGTAGCTAGCCACTCAAAATATAAAACAAAGTTATAAACTAAACAAATTTTTTTTCTTAAATCTCTTTAAAATGATTATTTTTTTGTTTATTTGTTTAATTTTATCAATTAATTTAACTGTTTCAAAAGATTGTAAAAAATTTTTATGTTCAGAGGATCGAGGAGTTTTTTGTTATAAAAACACCTTATATCAAATAAATACATCTAGTTTAAAAAAATGTTACAAAGACCAGATAGAAAAAAATCCAACGTCATTTAAAACTTTTAGATTAAAAGAGATTATAGCCAGCAAAAAAGATTTATTTGATTTAAACTTTATTTCCAATCAGACCGAGACATTTGAAATTCAAAACTCGGACATAGATTATTTGGTCGATATTCGAAAATTAGTCAATTTGAAACATTTTACTTTTTATCGGAATAAAATAACAAAACTCGAAACTTCGGACTTGCTTCCATCTTGTATTAGAAAGATCAATTTTCGCTATAATCAAATCCAAAGTATTGATTCTGATTTTTTTAAAAAGTTCGAAAAACTTGAAACTTTAAATCTTTATGGAAATAAAATTAAAGTAATCAATCGTCTTGAGTTCAATTCAAACTATTTAGAATTTCTTGGTTTTTCAAAAATTGAAACTGAAGTCTTTAAAGAAATTTATTTTCACAATAATAAAACTGATCTTAATCTAACTATTATATTCGATTCGAATGCACTAAGCGAGTTTCCATTGATCAATGGTAGTGTTAAACGAATTCACGAATACATGATTGGTCAACAGTCTAAATTAAATTTATCCGAAAAGAGGATGTTAAGATTTTCAGATCATCCTATTGTAATTGACCAATTTTTAATTCACCCAGAGCATTTGAGTGAAAAAACAGAACATCCTGATTTTACGTGTCTCATTAATTCCGGAGTAATTTTAAAAGTAAAAATTTACGGTGATGAATCTTTTGATTATTACGAAAATTTTTATCGTCAACAGTTGGAAAAAAAAGATATTTATAATGATCCCTTTTGGAAGGTAAGATGTAAGGACTATTTGATTAAAGAAACAACTACCCGAACAACGGCATCAATAAAAAAAACAACATCTACTGAGACCGTTCTAAATACCAGTCTGTCGATTAATGTCAAAAATTTAACAGAATCAAGAAAAAAAGATCATATACAATTTCGATTGAAAAATTTAATGATAGATAATCCTAACAGAATGCTGATTATATTTTGTTTATTTATGTTTAGTTGGATTTTTATTTTTTATTTTGCTAATTGTGTTATCGAACGAAAAAAATAATTTATTTATTTAAAAAAATAGTTTGGGAGTTACCCAGGCAGTTTGGAATGGACCTTAGTCCTTCCTTTCAGCCCACTGAGAAAGAGTTAAATTTTTAAATAAATTTCTATATGTGCTGAACTTTTCAAATCATTATTAAAAACGACGCCGAGGTCAAATAACAAAAAGCTAATTTTTAAATTAGCTTTAGTGACAAATAGTTAATAATTCCATCAAGTTGTTAAGTAAAAATTCAAATTTAGCCTACTAAAAACTATTTTTTTTTTCGATTTTTTGTTTGTAAGTTAAAAAAATACAAAAGGAGAGAACAGTTGGAAAGGTAATAAAAAGTTATTGAACAAAGTATAAAGCCCAATTCTCTATAGGGTATCTCAATAACGACAAGGCACAAAGGCTTTTTAGGTTCAGGCTCCCTTGTTTTAAAAACACAAATATTTTACGAATCGGTTGATAATCATTTAGTAAGTTACTCAAACCGAGTTTTATAACATTGTTATCGATAAGGTTAATTATAGTAGGGTCTAAGTTACGGTTACGCAAGAGTAAAAAATATATTTCGATTAGCTTATTATGAAGGCTATAAATCCTTTAGTTGAAATTGACTTTTTTTGAATAATTTATTGAAAGTTGCTTACTTAAGATGTTTCTTGAAAAATATGGAAATATTCGAAAGAGTAAAATACACCTTTTTGGTGCATTTGGTGTAGTTGTTAGGTGTTAGTGTAAGATTCACATACACCATAGATCGGAAATTTGACACAAGACAAGACAAGACAATAGTTTACGGACAATAGTCCGAAGAGACTACGATACTTGTGATCCCTTTGGAAATTACTAAATTGGAGCACTACTGCTTAGGTTGGCTTCTTCTTTTAGGACACCAAACACTGTGGGTCTTGGAATGTTTTTACAGTGAGCACCTTCATCAAGCGCTTCCCCGATATTGTAATCTTTATTATAGTATTTTAAGTATTTATCGGTATTTTAAATTATATTCTCTTTTTTCATTTCAAATCATCTGTGTTAAAACTTAAAAATTTGAAATGAACTTACTTAATTTAAAAGAAACAACTTTTCAACTGTTTCAAATCAGGGCCGGCGCTACATGTAAGCTAATTGTGCTTCAGCACCCCCTAATATTTTATAAATTGTTTAAAAAAAAGTCCTAAAAATCTTCAAGAATCACCAAATATCATATTCTGAATATCAAAGACTGATTAATTTTGGAGAATTATTAAATTTTTTTTTTCACAAAAGCGGTTTTACTAAGTCAATTAGTAGAAGTAGTAGTAGTAGTAGTAGTAATACTGCAGTAGACAATTGTCTACACTAACGCTTGATCGCGTTTAGCCCTGAAAGAGCCGTGGCAGTCGTTTCTTTGAGCAATTCCAAAAACTTCTTTGTCAACTATTGACTTAAAAGCATTTATTGACTTTGCATTCACCGCACTCGTCGATAATTTATTCCATACTTCAACTATTCTGTTTGTCAAAAAATCTAAGTTTTGGATTTAGGTGCGGGTTCAAAAATTAAGATTTAAAAAAAAAACAAAAAATTTGACCTATTGTCAATGACTAGCTTTAAAACCAGTATGCGAAAAAAGTTTAAAAAACTTCCCTTCCTTTTCAATGTAATTTTCAAAAAAAACTTAAATTTGGCTCGGGCATAAAGACCATACTTTATGTAACCCCAAGTGGGAAATCCAGCATAGAAACCTTATATAATTTTTAAGGAAAAACTCAGGTCCCCTTGGACTATTCATCAAAAATATTGTACAAAAAAAAATAATGCCTGACACTTTCCATGTGTTTGAGTATATGCTTATAATTTATTTCTTTGATGTGTTTACTCCGTTTAATTTTGGATATTTATCGGCATCACTATTTTTTTTACAAAATTCATCTTCACTTGAATGCTTTTGAAAATGAAATCTGTCCACAACTATCGTTTTTTTCTGAAATTCTTTTAAACGTTCGGTGCTTCCGGCTATTCTTTAACAGTTGTTTATAAATTTTTTCATTAAGCAACCTAGGTCGTAAACGATGTGATCTGGTTCCGAAATCATGCAATCGAATGTTTCTATGCAGAAGACACTGCAGATGATATTGCATCCAAGAAAAATACCATCTGTTTTATCTTTTGTTAAACATGGTTGAATTATTTTTTTGTTTTTGTTTGAACTGATTCGATCTTGATCAATATTTTCTTTTTGAATTATTTTGAATTCGTCGACCATTTGATTATTTAACTGATTTTCGCTTACCCAAAACGGAACTTCTTCATTGGTATAATCACATAAATACAAACTATATTTTTCTGATTGAAAACTATCGTGGATACGTATCAATTGTTGATCCGACAAATTTCCTCTTTGTTTCAATTTTATTCGACTCAAGTCTCGGTCAAACGTTTATCATTTATTTTATTTCGGAATTCGTTTATTACGTTTAAAAAAGTTGAGAATAAATAATTATATCCATGTGCGAAAGCCGAAAACGACGAGTGTTTAAAAATAATATCAGTAGTCAGAGAATCTAAGAGCTTTATCTCAAAAATAGTATCATTAGTAAAAGAAATTTACTTTTTGAAAATAATATTTTTGTAAAAAAATCTTGGTTTTTGTTGATATAAAAACTAAGTAAATGCTTTGTTTCACACATTTTGCAATTTTTAATGCCGATTTTAGCTGATTTGGGCCCATTATCGTAACTATAATAAATAGCATTCAAGCATCCACTTTCGAACAAAATATTTCTACAATTTACACAATCTAAACAATCATGTGTTATCCAAGTTATCTATCATGTGAATATTCATCAAAGCAGTTGATAAAATTTAAATCGCTTTTTAAACTTCATTTATACTAAACGAACAAATCTTTCGAACATCTCTAAAAAAAGAACACTGATCTTGGAGGTTACTGTTCGCAAATTTTTGAATTTTAGTAAAATTGTAAGTCTTGGAGGATTATAAGTTTGAATTAAAGTCTGCAAATTACGACAAAATAAACAATAAAATAATTAAAAGCAAATTCTTGAAATTTTTATTTGATAATTTTTTTTTTCTAATGGTTGAGTTGGTTTGTGTAGAATTATTTTTTTCGGTTTGCTTGTTTGTTGATGAATTCGTTCCGACACTTCTTTCATTAAGTACATTCGTTGTTCTGCTAAGAGTAGATCTCCTGGATTCAGTTACAACTTTGATTTGATGACGTTAAAAGTGATTCTAGTGGAGCATTATTGTTTTGTTGTATAATTGTTTCTTGGCTTTTGTCATTCAAACTTAAAGATGTGTTAAAACTTTCTTCCAAATCATTTTCAATGTCGTCTGGGCCTCTCTTAGGGTCCGGTGATTCTTCGATTGAAAGTTGTCGTTTACGTTGAGAAACTATCGGGTCTAGGTCGTTCTCAAATTCTTCTAAATCGTCTTAAATATAAAAGTAAGTTAACTCAAAGTTTTTGCTCGCACTAATTTCACTCAAAAGTTAAATATTCTAATCTTTATGTACAATAGGGTGAAATTATTTGAGGGTGTAATATAACAAACTTGAACATCAAAATTTTCCAATACCGCCGTTAATGATAAGTCCTGCTTCAATTGTTCAAGGTTCAATTATCGAAAAAAAGTTTTAGTCTATTTTAATACCTCTTCTTCTATGGGAACATATGGTTTCAAAGGAAAAAATTTACAAACCTTTTTGAAACAATCTGTATTTTCTCCCGATTTTTTCCAAGACCTAAGTCCTGAAGATAATTGAAGCAATTAATTACATTTTGAGCCTTAATCTCTTTAGGTGCCTTTTGATTTATCTCATTACAGTCAAATTCTATTGACTTATGTGCAAGAATTTTCTTACGCAAATTTGACTCAGCAATACTAAGGCAAATCTCTCCCTTGCCCTTTAAATTGTCATCAAATATTTTATAAATGTCATTATTCCAAGATTTTCTTTTGTAGTTGGCCAAAATTAACTTTGTTTTATTAAAGTAAGAAACCAAATCATGTGCAATCCTTAAAGTACTTGATCATTTTTAAACAATCATCCCTCGATAAATTCTTAAAAAATATTTGATGTGACGAATGTAAAATGAACTTGTCAAGGTTTCGATTACTCATAAATCTATTAAAAACGTATTCAAAACAATGAATTATCATTGAAAGTCTTAGAACTTGGGAAGCTGCTTTACCACACATTGCACTTAAAATAAAATAACAAAGTTGTTGATCATTTACAACACAGTTGATCAATAACGAAAAGAATCACTTACCTTATGAATCCATCTTTATCGTGAAAATCTTTGACATATTTTCTGTATTTTTAGAAAATCAATCGAAATTCATGATTTGCTTCTTCATTGAGTGCATACAAAAACTGGATTTTCGTTGATTTTTAGAATAAAATAAAATAATTCCGAAAGAGAGCAGCATTTATTATATCTGTAGTGTCGAGAGCTATGTCTCAGGCCAGAGTTTCAATTAAAAATTTTAATTGAAACATTGAAATTATAGCGTCATCATTATGTACGTTAAGATTTCAATTTCAAAAGATAAACAAAAAGAAAAGGATTTCAATTTTATTCATTTCATTTTCTCTTTCTCTTCTTCTTTAATTATTGTATCCTCTCTCTCTCTCTCTCTCTCTCTCTCTCTCTCTCTCTCTCTCTCTCGCTTACTACTCTCTCACAAGCTTACTCTTGGTAAAGAGTGGACACTTTCAACTTGGTAAAGAGTGGACAAAAAAAAATCGTTATTGTTGTAATTGTAAGCGAAGTATAAATGGGTCTTGAAGAACAATTTTTACAACCGTTCGATGCTTTTGATGAAGATGACCGACCGAAACGATGGTACGAATGGGTGTCACGACTCGAATGTTATCTCTCAATCAAGAACATAAAAGAAGATAAAACCCGACTTGAGTATTTGAAATTCTTTAGCAGTACTGGTGTCGACAAGATATACAAGTCTCTCAAAGAAGACAGTGATACGTATGAGTTGGCGAAAAAAAAAATGACCAATCACTTTGCGTCACAATTCAACTCGAAAGTATTTTTCTTACACTTGGTAAGATAAAGACACGGGTGTTATACAAGAATAGGTATAAGTCAATCGAGTCGATAGTAACAAAGGGTGGTAATGGTAATCTATTATGCTATGGTACGTCAGTTGAATTGGGCATAATTATTCGAATAAACGTAGCATAAACCATTGATACAACGCAGCTAAATATATCTTAGACTGCTAAGTTACGAATATTTTTTTCATAGACAAAATAATTTTTTTTTAAATTTAAATCCAATTTCAGAAAAATATGATTTTAAAATTTTTAATTTTTTTACTTTTTTTAGATTCATTTTCATTTGAATGTAATATTAATAAGTGCATCAACAAATCCGAATCGTTTTGTTTAGACGGTAGTAATAATCAAATAGAACCAAAAGACATACAAACTTGTTATCAAACAATCGAAACAAACGAACCTTTTAAATTAATTGAATTAAAATTTTTTCAAGTTTACTCAAAACAAATAAATGATTTGAACTATTTATCATCAAATTATACCAAAATAATTCAAATTAATGGCTCGAATTTGATCTATCTAGTCGATGTTCATAAATTAATTAATTTAAAACAATTCGTATTTCGGTATAACAATATTGAAAAACTCGATAGCCCTGAAAAACTTCCGTCATCTTTAGAAGTAATTGACTTTTATGTTAACAATATATTTTATGTAAAAGAAGACTTTTTTCTTAAATTTACTCGACTCAAAGAATTGGATCTTCGATTTAACAATATTATAAAAATTGATCGCATTTATTTCAATTCAAATTTTTTAAAAACCCTGCTTTTTTCACATATTCATACGGAAGAATTAAACGTTATATATTTTCATAACAACATAAGTGATCCTAGTCTAAATTTATCTTTTAATGATAATAAATTGAAAACTTTTCCGTTAATTCTAGGAAATCTTAAGCGAATTCATAAGTACGAATTTGGATTACAGAGAATTCCATGTTTAATCTATGACAAATTAATGAAAGTATCAGATAAATCGATTGTAATTGAGAATATTTTAGTTAACCGAGAATATATTCAAAATTATACCGAGGCCTTTTGTGATTTGATTAGATCAGGATCAATTTTAAAAATTCGATTGACACTTAATTCTCAAATAAAATTGAGTCCAAAGCAGCTTGAAAATTTTGCTATGAGTGATGAAGAGACAATCGTAAAATGTAAAGTACCGAATGAAAAAATGTCTCATTTGGTTGATTCAAAAAAAGAAAAATTTAAAAAGACATTGTTTATATCTTGTTTAATTTTTATTTGCCTTATTTTAGTTTTGACATCCATTAATTATTTTATTAAATAAAAAAACATGCTATTGTATTATAAGCCTTACTAAGAGACTCCTAGTCTCCTAGTTTAATATTAATCTGTCGTTAACGATAAATGAACAATCGATTAATACAGTCAAGTCACACTTATATCACCACACACTTATGTCACTCTAACACTTACATCGCTGGAGAGATTCAGACAAAAGGGTCACTTTTATTGCAAATCGATTCCAGTTAAGTCACATTTGATTTCTATCAATACAAAATGACTTGACAAATAGAGTGATAAAAGTGCAATTCGACTGTATGTACTAACACTTCCTCATTATCCAAACCTAGCTAATTTACGACCTCTTTTTCCTCTAGTGATTTATGAAAATCAGTTTCATTTTTCATTTCATTTTTCGCCACTGTTTTACAGAAGAAGGTTATACAAGTTTGCTGTGTTTTTTCGATGCTATAAGAAAGCTTTCCAGACAATAAAGAGATAGAAAACTAAAATAAATTTTTTTTTATATGTTTATTAATTATATTATTGTCCGTGTCAGTATTTTGGGTAAAACCGATCCGTGTCCGGATTTTAAGAGATTCTGACCCTGTCCGTGTCCGTATTTAAGATACCTAGCTGAAATTCCTACGGAGACTAAGGTCAAAAATTGGAAGTGCTTATTTCATAAAAAAGGAAAAATAATAAAAATATTCAGCCATTCATCGTCAGAAATTCATCACCAGTGTCTATCGAACGTTAGTTGTTTAATAAAAAATTGGAGTCTAATGGTGATAAGTGGAGATGCGTCCGAAAGAATTATCTATATGAATACAATTTCTTTAATATGAGATATTAAATGGCTTTTTTTAGACACATTTTGAATTTTTTTCAAAAAAAAATCACAAAAAAATTATTTTATTCGTTCTATTACACAATTTGCAAAACAAAAAATAAAAATCCAACTAAAAATAAATAACCAAAATGTAATCAGTGTTCTGTCAGGATTATCTATCATAAAATTTATTAATCGAAATTTTAAATGATCTTTTGTTCTTGTTTCTGTTAAATTTTTGACATTAATCGACAGACTGGTATTTAGAACTGTCTTAGTAGATTTTGTTTTTTTTATTGATGTTGTTGTTCGAGTAGTTCTTTCTTTTATCAAATAATCCTTACATTTTAACTTCCAATAGAAATGATTATATATATCTTTTTTTACAAACTGATAATCAGTCACTAATGAAGGATCTATTTCATTAAAAGAAAATGATATTTGATATGGAAGTAGGTATATTTTAACTTGTTTAACTACTCCGGAGTTGATGAGACACGTAAAATCAGGAGGTTCTGCTAATCCACTGAAATGAACTGAGCTAATCACAAACTGTTCAATAACAATAGGATGATCTGATACTCTTAACATCCTCTTTTCGAATAAATTTAATTTGTACTGTTTACCAATTATGTAGCTGTAGATTCGTTTAACATTACCATTGATCAATGGAAACTCGCTTAGTGCATTCCAATCGAATATAATAGTTAGATTAAGATCAGTTTTATTATTGTGAAAATAAATTTCTTTAAAGACTTCAGTTCCCATACTTGAAAAACGAAGAAATTCTAAATAGTTTGAATTGAATTCAAGACGATTGATTACTTTAATTTCATTTCCGTAAAGATCTAAAGTTTGAAGTTGTTCGAACTTTTTAAAAAAATCAGAATCAATACTTTGGATTAGATTGTATCTAAAATCAATGGATTTAATACTAGATGGTAGCAAGTCCGAAGTTTCGAGTTTTGTGATATCATTCTTATAGAAATAAAAATGTTTCAAATTGATTAATTTTCGAATATCGACCAAATAATCTATGTCCGAATTTTGAATTTCAAATGTCTCGGTCTGATTGGAAATAAAGTTTAAATCAAATAAATCTTTTTTGCTGGCTTTAATCTCTTTTAATCTAAAAGTTTTAAATGACGTTGGATTTTTTTCTATCTGGTCTTTGTAACATTTTTTTAAACTAGATGTATTTATTTGATATAAGGTGTTTTTATAACAAAAAACTCCTCGATCCTCTGAACATAGAAATTTTTTACAATCTTTTGAAACAGTTAAATTAATTGATAAAATTAAACAAATAAACAAAAAAATAATCATTTTAAAGAGATTTAAGAAAAAAAATTTGTTTAGTTTATAACTTTGTCTTATATTTTGAGTGGCTAGTTACCATATTTAAACCCCTTAGATATAAGATATAGTATGAAGACAAATTTATTTTTTAAATGAAAAAAAGCATCCAAAGGATGTAGTCTAAATTTTGATTCGATTGCATTCATGATGCTAACTTGGAAATCTTGATAAATTTGAAACAGGTATTCGACGACACTTTTCCATGACACTTTTGGTAAAAGTCTGGGTAATCACAAAATCAAGTAATTAAACCAAAAAAATCTTCATAGTCGTTATCGTCTTGTGACAAATAGCTAATACTCCCATCAAGTTGTTAAACAACAATTCAAATTAAGCCTATTCATAGTAAATAAAGAAAGATAGATATAAATTTTAGATTTGGTGCTGAGTGCACTTACAATCTAAGAAGGCAAAATTAAAAGAGCAAAAGTAAAAACTGAGTTGTAAATTATTGGAATAAATTGCCGGAAAAGATAATGGAAGCAAGAGCCCTAAACAGTTTTAAGTCGAAGCTAAATGACCGGCTGGCGAGCAAATGTGTAACAACTAATAGCTCACTTGAACTGGTTTAAAGTTGCAGTTTATTTTACTTCTATAGAAGTGTCTCACAAAAGGCTAATTTCGAACAAAAAACTCTTTTCGTAACTGGTAAGACCGACGGGATTGTTGTTTTAACATACATAAAAATCTTCTCAATATACATTAAAATCTTTTCAGCATACATCGTTTTATTCTCAGCATACATTACCCTTTTAACATACAAATTGCTGAAAAACATACACGATACTATTTAACATACACAAGTCTGACAAACATACTTACCGTAAAACCTTGCTAACTACCCCATGGGCTTCCCAATAAAAAATTGTGAGGTACTAAATTAACGAAAAGTTTTTTTACCATTGATTTTAAAAAATAAAAATACTGATTAGCCACTTAACTGTAAAAGTTTGATCAGGTATGTATGTTGTGAAAAAATTTATGTATGGTAAAAAGATTTTAATGTATGTTAAGAAGATTTGCATGTATGTTAGGAATGTGGACCCAAGACCGACACAGGTTAGAATACGCAGTCCGAGTATGGAGTCTGTATCTGTTATGAAGAACAATTGGACAGGTTAAATTTA
Organism: Brachionus rubens; assembly: GCA_022207745.1. Taxonomy (NCBI): domain Eukaryota; kingdom Metazoa; phylum Rotifera; class Eurotatoria; order Ploima; family Brachionidae; genus Brachionus; species Brachionus rubens. Next base: position 638,611 of record JAJVHD010000006.1, read on the forward strand.
ACTACTCTAGAAGACAGAAGAATCAGAGGTAATTTAACCGTACAGTTTAAAATTAGCATCTGCAACTGCGACCATAGATTCAACTTTTTCACAAGCAGGGTAGCCAATGTTTGGAAGAACTTACCGAGAGAAGCGGTTGAACAGTTATTTTATTCGTTATATAAAAATCAGACTAATAATAAATGAAAAATAAATAATTAAGGTTCTTTTAGGATTTTCTATTAAAAAATTTATCAACTGAATTTTTATATCTTCTGTTGAACACTTCACATTAATCGACAATTTACTTTCGAATGGACTCAAATAATCTTTACATCTCATCTTTAAAATGGGATCATTAAATATATGTTTTTTTACCAACTGATTATCGTACAACCTTTTTAAAGTCTTTTGGTCTTGAAAATAAGAATCATCTTGTATTTCTGTATTTGAAATTAATCCGGAGTTTATAAGACACGTAAAATCAATTGATACGTTTTGTTCACTCAAATGTTTACGATTTATCACAAAATTATCAAAAACCATTAGATTGTCAGATACTTTTAAACTCTTTACTTTGAAAATATCCAATCTACCCTGTTCACCAATTGAGTACATGTGAATTCGTTTAAGATAACCTTTGATCAATGGAAACTCGCTTAATAAATTACGATCGAATTCAATTGTAAAATTATAATTACTTTTGTTATTATGAAAATAAATTTCTTTAAAGACTTAGGTTTCAATAGAGAATTAAAAAATGTAATTAATAAAAAATTTTTTATTCGATTAAAAAATAGAATTCGAATATAAAATGTTTTTTTTTTTAAATATTTCGACTAGTTTCGGCCCTAGGCCTTCTTCAGGAATCTAAAAAATAATTAAATTTGAATTTATAATTTAATTCACGAGAAAAGATACAAATCAAAGGTTTTTAGAAAAACTTTTAGCTCAAAAAATTATTAAAATTGAAGAAAGAAAGTTACATAAATATTATTTCACAAATTTGAAAAACAAAGAGATTTTATGTTGTTCACATTGCAAATTTTTGAATTTAAAAGTTTAACTTTAAAAACGTTTAAGAATACATTAATCAAGTCTTGTTCAACGTTACGCCTCTCTTTTACATCAAATAACTTATCTTTAAAAACTACAATTTTAAAGTCATCTAAAATAATATGCCCTTTATGTCTAAAATGGTCAGCCACTTCGTTCTCTATTTTTATGAAAGGTATAAATCTTTTGATGCCATTTAGATGCTGAGAGATTCTAATTCTCAAAGATTTACATGATTCGCCTATATAATAGACAGAGCACCTTTTACACCAAATAATATAGACAATGTTTTCGGTATCACAATTTGAGCTACACAACAAAGGAAGCATAAAACCATCAACATTTAAGTGACATACATTAAAAACAAAAGGACATATTTTACAATTATTTCCACATTTTTTACAAAAATTAAATTTAAGACTAAAGTTATATTTAAATAAGTGAACGGTTAATAAAGATAAGTTTGGTTTGATTTTATAGATTAAAAAAGGTTCAAGTTGCTCCAAAGCATTAAACTTTGATTTTAATGCATAAAAATTATCATAAAAACTATTTTTAAAAAATTCAAAATTTCTATCAAAATCAAAATATGCTTTTACAACATTCTTTTTCATTTCAATAATATTCTTCTCTTTATAGGGGAGCAAGGTTTCTCTTTTTAACTTCCCCACCTCAAGACAAAGACTACATAAATAATTAAAATTATAAGATTTTGATAATAAATTTTTCATAAGCTTTGTAGAAAATTCAAGGTAGTCAATAAAAGAAGTACATATTTTCCTAATTCGCAAAAACAAACATTTAGGTATATTTTTAAAAATATGTAAAGGATGATTGGAATACGTAATTAAATATGAACCTTGATACGTTGGTTTGACATACAATTTGAACCTTAATTTACACAAAAAACGATCATACGAAATGTTGAGGTCAAGAAAATTGACTGAGTCGGATAAAACAATATTTAATTTCAAATAACCAAATTGTTTTTGAAACTCTTCTAAGTCAATTAACACAAGAGACATAAGAAGTACGTCGTCGATAAAACGGTCGTAACTTAACGGTCGGTTAAATAAAAGCCATTTACGTTCCAAAATATGTAGAAACAGATTTGCAATAGTTGGTCCGCAAATACAGCCAAAAGCTATTCCAATAATTTGTCTAAAAATCCGTTTTCTGAACATAAATACATTGTTATTAAAAATAAGGTTAAGAATAACAAACAGAGCTTGAATATCTATATGACCATTATTAAGCTTGTCTTTCATGAAATCACAAATCAGTTCAATCGCATGATTCGGTTTTATACTTGTATAGAGTGCTTCGAAATCCATTGAGTAAATAAATGGTTTTTGTTTCAAAAATAAATCATCAAACTTTTGTAAAATTTGCTGTGAATCACGTAAAATATATTTAATTTCGTTAATAATCGGTTTTAGAAGATTATCCACTAGTAAACATAATCTTTCTGTTGGTTGTTTGGAACAGTTAATAATCGGTCTAATTCCAAATTTTTCTTTATGCAATTTAGCCAACAACCTAAAAGAGCCTAGTTTACATGGGCATTTAATAAAAACATTGTTCATCAACCGCTTAGAAATATGTTTTCCATGAAATAACAAAATTAAATTATGATTTATATCATTAATCATCTCCTCGATCGGATTATCCATAATTTCTAAATATGAATTTGTTGAGGTCAAATGTTCGAATACCAAATCATCATACGTCTTTTGGTCAATAAAAGACACTCCAAGATTTTTATCACAATCAATCACTTTAAACGGCTTGTTTTTCATGAAATGGGTTAAAACGTTCAACTTTTTAATAGACAAATTACTAAAAATATTAAATTTTGAATCTTTTAACTCGTTAAGTAGTTTATATCTCAAAAAGAGGGACTCTTCGAGTAAAGGGATGTTATTGAAATTTGTGTTAGTATTTCGTAATTTGTCAAAATTGAATAAAGACGACTCTATCTTTTTGACATTTAAATTTGAATTTGAATTTGGTTTATTTGATTTACAAAAAAATAAGTTTCGATTAAATGTTAATATACAATTGTCAATAGAGTTATAAAGATTCTTAAATAAGCTAAATTTATTATAAATTGAGGATGGAACAAATTTCGTGCCTAGGCTTAGAATATCTGCCAAATCGTTGACAAACACAGGCTCACAATTTATATCACCAATTTTATAAACAGCATTATTAATTTTAAGAATCTCTAGATTCGATTTAATTTCTACTTTTTCGGTTTCGAATTTCGGTCCATCCGAAAATTTACGTTTTTTTCAGATGATTTGTTAGTATTATGTTTTTGTCCAACGTTATGTCTATACTTATTCGAAGGCAAATTATTATTCGGTGTTATATTCTTGTATTGTGAAAATCTATCTGTATGAGAACTAGAGCTGTTATTTCGACTAATACCAGTTAAATTTTTTCGTTCACTGTTACTAGTATTCAGGCTACGATCTCGATTACTCGATCTTGAAATGTTTCTGTTTCTTTGACGATTAAAAGAAGAATTAACATTTTTATCATTAACAAATGTTGAGTTTGAATAATTTCTGGAGTAATGATTAAAGCTTGAATTGGGTTGATTGGAGTTATTGACAAAGGTGTTTTGATGATGTAAGGATCTATTCTGTCTATTATCAGAAACAACATTCTTTTTATCGGTTTTAAATGGCTTTACAAAGACTCGTTTACATTTAGAGTCCGCACGAAGAAATTCATCTTTTAGAAACTCCATTTCTCTGTCATGGATATTTTGGACATGTTTCTCTACATCATCAACACAACCGGCTAGGTTTCTTTTATAATATTTTAAGTCTTTCTCCAGTACATCAATCTCGATTTTCAAATGTTCAATAATCAAATTCATTGTTGAAATTTGTGTTTGATTGATTAACTTATTATAATCATTAACAAACTTTTCATTATGTTTAAGAAACGGCACTGGATAGCTCTGATAAAATAATTGTTTCGGAGTACTATTGTTCTCCAAGTGAAAGTTTAATATTTTAATATCGTTTTCGAATCTCAGTTTCTTATTGAATAAATGTTTTATCTTTGTACTAAATTGATCAATTCTTTCGGATGTTAGAAAAAGTTCTGGGTCGTTTACAGGCATGTTTAACACGTTTAATCTTGCGTCTAGGTCCAACAGAAGTCTATTCATTGATTGCTCAAGATAATTCTTATCAACAAAGTTTTCTAAATCTTTTGAGACTGATGATTGATGATAAATTGCACTAGCAGCTATCTCATTAACGCCACTATTTGTATCAACATCTTGAGTATCTTTGACTACGAAAGGATCCTCTACTTGATCGTAAACTGATCGAAGCTTGTTTAATAATTCTTTAAGTTGAGATATTTCGTCTTCATTATATGGGTTACATTCTGAAATTTTTGGGTTAAAGTCACAAATATCAGTAAGCAACCAAAAGACCGTACCACTTATTTTTTGATCACAACACATGATAAACTATGAGTATATAACCTTATTTACGCTTTTCGAATCATAATCAAAACCAGCATCCGACGAAAGAGCTTTGACAATTGATTCATGAAAAGTTCCTTTGGCAATACGCTTAAAAGCACCGATACTTTTACCGCTAAATCTCGAATAGTCTGGTTTGTTAATATTTAAGTAACGTTTATTCACGATTAATTCACAGAGCTTATCAAAAGCTAAGTTTAAATCGACGATTCCTGGTTCTTGCATATCAATAGAGAATTAAAAAATGTAATTAATAAAAAATTTTTTATTCGATTAAAAAATAGAATTCGAATATAAAATGTTTTTTTTTTTAAATATTTCGACTAGTTTCGGCCCTAGGCCTTCTTCAGGAATCTAAAAAATAATTAAATTTGAATTTATAATTTAATTCACGAGAAAAGATACAAATCAAAGGTTTTTAGAAAAACTTTTAGCTCAAAAAATTATTAAAATTGAAGAAAGAAAGTTACATAAATATTATTTCACAAATTTGAAAAACAAAGAGATTTTATGTTGTTCACATTGCAAATTTTTGAATTTAAAAGTTTAACTTTAAAAACGTTTAAGAATACATTAATCAAGTCTTGTTCAACGTTACGCCTCTCTTTTACATCAAATAACTTATCTTTAAAAACTACAATTTTAAAGTCATCTAAAATAATATGCCCTTTATGTCTAAAATGGTCAGCCACTTCGTTCTCTATTTTTATGAAAGGTATAAATCTTTTGATGCCATTTAGATGCTGAGAGATTCTAATTCTCAAAGATTTACATGATTCGCCTATATAATAGACAGAGCACCTTTTACACCAAATAATATAGACAATGTTTTCGGTATCACAATTTGAGCTACACAACAAAGGAAGCATAAAACCATCAACATTTAAGTGACATAGATTAAAAACAAAAGGACATATTTTACAATTATTTCCACATTTTTTACAAAAATTAAATTTAAGACTAAAGTTATATTTAAATAAGTGAACGGTTAATAAAGATAAGTTTGGTTTGATTTTATAGATTAAAAAAGGTTCAAGTTGCTCCAAAGCATTAAACTTTGATTTTAATGCATAAAAATTATCATAAAAACTATTTTTAAAAAATTCAAAATTTCTATCAAAATCAAAATATGCTTTTACAACATTCTTTTTCATTTCAATAATATTCTTCTCTTTATAGGGGAGCAAGGTTTCTCTTTTTAACTTCCCCACCTCAAGACAAAGACTACATAAATAATTAAAATTATAAGATTTTGATAATAAATTTTTCATAAGCTTTGTAGAAAATTCAAGGTAGTCAATAAAAGAAGTACATATTTTCCTAATTCGCAAAAACAAACATTTAGGTATATTTTTAAAAATATGTAAAGGATGATTGGAATACGTAATTAAATATGAACCTTGATACGTTGGTTTGACATACAATTTGAACCTTAATTTACACAAAAAACGATCATACGAAATGTTGAGGTCAAGAAAATTGACTGAGTCGGATAAAACAATATTTAATTTCAAATAACCAAATTGTTTTTGAAACTCTTCTAAGTCAATTAACACAAGAGACATAAGAAGTACGTCGTCGATAAAACGGTCGTAACTTAACGGTCGGTTAAATAAAAGCCATTTACGTTCCAAAATATGTAGAAACAGATTTGCAATAGTTGGTCCGCAAATACAGCCAAAAGCTATTCCAATAATTTGTCTAAAAATCCGTTTTCTGAACATAAATACATTGTTATTAAAAATAAGGTTAAGAATAACAAACAGAGCTTGAATATCTATATGACCATTATTAAGCTTGTCTTTCATGAAATCACAAATCAGTTCAATCGCATGATTCGGTTTTATACTTGTATAGAGTGCTTCGAAATCCATTGAGTAAATAAATGGTTTTTGTTTCAAAAATAAATCATCAAACTTTTGTAAAATTTGCTGTGAATCACGTAAAATATATTTAATTTCGTTAATAATCGGTTTTAGAAGATTATCCACTAGTAAACATAATCTTTCTGTTGGTTGTTTGGAACAGTTAATAATCGGTCTAATTCCAAATTTTTCTTTATGCAATTTAGCCAACAACCTAAAAGAGCCTAGTTTACATGGGCATTTAATAAAAACATTGTTCATCAACCGCTTAGAAATATGTTTTCCATGAAATAACAAAATTAAATTATGATTTATATCATTAATCATCTCCTCGATCGGATTATCCATAATTTCTAAATATGAATTTGTTGAGGTCAAATGTTCGAATACCAAATCATCATACGTCTTTTGGTCAATAAAAGACACTCCAAGATTTTTATCACAATCAATCACTTTAAACGGCTTGTTTTTCATGAAATGGGTTAAAACGTTCAACTTTTTAATAGACAAATTACTAAAAATATTAAATTTTGAATCTTTTAACTCGTTAAGTAGTTTATATCTCAAAAAGAGGGACTCTTCGAGTAAAGGGATGTTATTGAAATTTGTGTTAGTATTTCGTAATTTGTCAAAATTGAATAAAGACGACTCTATCTTTTTGACATTTAAATTTGAATTTGAATTTGGTTTATTTGATTTACAAAAAAATAAGTTTCGATTAAATGTTAATATACAATTGTCAATAGAGTTATAAAGATTCTTAAATAAGCTAAATTTATTATAAATTGAGGATGGAACAAATTTCGTGCCTAGGCTTAGAATATCTGCCAAATCGTTGACAAACACAGGCTCACAATTTATATCACCAATTTTATAAACAGCATTATTAATTTTAAGAATCTCTAGATTCGATTTAATTTCTACTTTTTCGGTTTCGAATTTCGGTCCATCCGAAAATTTACGTTTTTTTCAGATGATTTGTTAGTATTATGTTTTTGTCCAACGTTATGTCTATACTTATTCGAAGGCAAATTATTATTCGGTGTTATATTCTTGTATTGTGAAAATCTATCTGTATGAGAACTAGAGCTGTTATTTCGACTAATACCAGTTAAATTTTTTCGTTCACTGTTACTAGTATTCAGGCTACGATCTCGATTACTCGATCTTGAAATGTTTCTGTTTCTTTGACGATTAAAAGAAGAATTAACATTTTTATCATTAACAAATGTTGAGTTTGAATAATTTCTGGAGTAATGATTAAAGCTTGAATTGGGTTGATTGGAGTTATTGACAAAGGTGTTTTGATGATGTAAGGATCTATTCTGTCTATTATCAGAAACAACATTCTTTTTATCGGTTTTAAATGGCTTTACAAAGACTCGTTTACATTTAGAGTCCGCACGAAGAAATTCATCTTTTAGAAACTCCATTTCTCTGTCATGGATATTTTGGACATGTTTCTCTACATCATCAACACAACCGGCTAGGTTTCTTTTATAATATTTTAAGTCTTTCTCCAGTACATCAATCTCGATTTTCAAATGTTCAATAATCAAATTCATTGTTGAAATTTGTGTTTGATTGATTAACTTATTATAATCATTAACAAACTTTTCATTATGTTTAAGAAACGGCACTGGATAGCTCTGATAAAATAATTGTTTCGGAGTACTATTGTTCTCCAAGTGAAAGTTTAATATTTTAATATCGTTTTCGAATCTCAGTTTCTTATTGAATAAATGTTTTATCTTTGTACTAAATTGATCAATTCTTTCGGATGTTAGAAAAAGTTCTGGGTCGTTTACAGGCATGTTTAACACGTTTAATCTTGCGTCTAGGTCCAACAGAAGTCTATTCATTGATTGCTCAAGATAATTCTTATCAACAAAGTTTTCTAAATCTTTTGAGACTGATGATTGATGATAAATTGCACTAGCAGCTATCTCATTAACGCCACTATTTGTATCAACATCTTGAGTATCTTTGACTACGAAAGGATCCTCTACTTGATCGTAAACTGATCGAAGCTTGTTTAATAATTCTTTAAGTTGAGATATTTCGTCTTCATTATATGGGTTACATTCTGAAATTTTTGGGTTAAAGTCAAAAATATCAGTAAGCAACCAAAAGACCGTACCACTTATTTTTTGATCACAACACATGATAAACTATGAGTATATAACCTTATTTACGCTTTTCGAATCATAATCAAAACCAGCATCCGACGAAAGAGCTTTGACAATTGATTCATGAAAAGTTCCTTTGGCAATACGCTTAAAAGCACCGATACTTTTACCGCTAAATCTCGAATAGTCTGGTTTGTTATTATTTAAGTAACGTTTATTCACGATTAATTCACAGAGCTTATCAAAAGCTAAGTTTAAATCGACGATTCCTGGTTCTTGCATATCAATAGAGAATTAAAAAATGTAATTAATAAAAAATTTTTTATTCGATTAAAAAATAGAATTCGAATATAAAATGTTTTTTTTTTTTAAATATTTCGACTAGTTTCGGCCCTAGGCCTTCTTCAGGAATCTAAAAAATAATTAAATTTGAATTTATAATTTAATTCACGAGAAAAGATACAAATCAAAGGTTTTTAGAAAAACTTTTAGCTCAAAAAATTATTAAAATTGAAGAAAGAAAGTTACATAAATATTATTTCACAAATTTGAAAAACAAAGAGATTTTATGTTGTTCACATTGCAAATTTTTGAATTTAAAAGTTTAACTTTAAAAACGTTTAAGAATACATTAATCAAGTCTTGTTCAACGTTACGCCTCTCTTTTACATCAAATAACTTATCTTTAAAAACTACAATTTTAAAGTCATCTAAAATAATATGCCCTTTATGTCTAAAATGGTCAGCCACTTCGTAAAGATCTAAAGTTTGAAGTTGTTCGAACTTTTTAAAAAAATCAGAATCAATACTTTGGATTAGATTGTATCTAAAATCAATGGATTTAATACTAGATGGTAGCAAGTCCGAAGTTTCGAGTTTTGTGATATCATTCTTATAGAAATAAAAATGTTTCAAATTGATTAATTTTCGAATATCAACTAAATAATCTATGTCCGAATTTCGAATTTCAAATGTCTCGGTCTGATTGGAAACAAAGTTAAAATCAAATAAATCTTGTTTGCTGGCTTTAATCTCTTTTAATCTAAAAGTTTTAAATGACGTTGGATTTTTTTCTATCTGGTCTTTGTAACATTTTTTTAAACTAGATGTATTTATTTGATATAAGGTGTTTTTATAACAAAAAACTCCTCGATCCTCTGAACATAGAAATTTTTTACAATCTTTTGAAACAGTTAAATTAATTGATAAAATTAAACAAATAAACAAAAAAATAATCATTTTAAAGAGATTTAAGAATAAAAATTTGTTTAGTTTATAACTTTGTTTTATATTTTGAGTGGCTAGCTACCATATTTAAGCCCATTGGAGATAAGATATAGTATGAACACAAGTTTATTTTTTAAATGAAAAAAAGCATCCAAAGGATGTAGTCTAAATTTTGATTCGATTGCATTCATGATGCTAACTTGGAAATCTTGATAAATTTGAAACAGGTATTCGACGACACTTTTCCATGACACTTTTGGTAAAAGTCTGGGTAATCACAAAATCAAGTAATTAAACCAAAAAAATCTTCATAGTCGTTATCGTCTTGTGACAAATAGCTAATACTCCCATCAAGTTGTTAAACAACAATTCAAATTAAGCCTATTCATAGTAAATAAAGAAAGATAGATATAAATTTTAGATTTGGTGCTGAGTGCACTTACAATCTAAGAAGGCAAAATTAAAAGAGCAAAAGTAAAAACTGAGTTGTAAATTATTGGAATAAATTGCCGGAAAAGAAAATGGAAGCAAGAGCCCTAAACAGTTTTAAGTCGAAGCTAAATGACCGGCTGGCGAGCAAATGTGTAACAACTAATAGCTCACTTGAACTGGTTTAAAGTTGCAGTTTATTTTACTTCTATAGAAGTGTCTCACAAAAGGCTAATTTCGAACAAAAAACTCTTTTCGTAACTGGTAAGACCGACGGGATTGTTGTTTTAACATACATAAAAATCTTCTCAATATACATTAAAATCTTTTCAGCATACATCGTTTTATTCTCAGCATACATTACCCTTTTAACATACAAATTGCTGAAAAACATACACGATACTATTTAACATACACAAGTCTGACAAACATACTTACCGTAAAACCTTGCTAACTACCCCATGGGCTTCCCAATAAAAAATTGTGAGGTACTAAATTAACGAAAAGTTTTTTTACCATTGATTTTAAAAAATAAAAATACTGATTAGCCACTTAACTGTAAAAGTTTGATCAGGTATGTATGTTGTGAAAAAATTTATGTATGGTAAAAAGATTTTAATGTATGTTAAGAAGATTTGCATGTATGTTAGGAATGTGGACCCAAGACCGACACAGGTTAGAATACGCAGTCCGAGTATGGAGTCTGTATCTGTTATGAAGAACAATTGGACAGGTTAAATTTAACTACTCTAGAAGACAGAAGAATCAGAGGTAATTTAACCGTACAGTTTAAAATTAGCATCTGCAACTGCGACCATAGATTCAACTTTTTCACAAGCAGGGTAGCCAATGTTTGGAAGAACTTACCGAGAGAAGCGGTTGAACAGTTATTTTATTCGTTATATAAAAATCAGACTAATAATAAATGAAAAATAAATAATTAAGGTTCTTTTAGGATTTTCTATTAAAAAATTTATCAACTGAATTTTTATATCTTCTGTTGAACACTTCACATTAATCGACAATTTACTTTCGAATGGACTCAAATAATCTTTACATCTCATCTTTAAAATGGGATCATTAAATATATGTTTTTTTACCAACTGATTATCGTACAACCTTTTTAAAGTCTTTTGGTCTTGAAAATAAGAATCATCTTGTATTTCTGTATTTGAAATTAATCCGGAGTTTATAAGACACGTAAAATCAATTGATACGTTTTGTTCACTCAAATGTTTACGATTTATCACAAAATTATCAAAAACCATTAGATTGTCAGATACTTTTAAACTCTTTACTTTGAAAATATCCAATCTACCCTGTTCACCAATTGAGTACATGTGAATTCGTTTAAGATAACCTTTGATCAATGGAAACTCGCTTAATAAATTACGATCGAATTCAATTGTAAAATTATAATTACTTTTGTTATTATGAAAATAAATTTCTTTAAAGACTTGAGTTTGCATATTTTTAAAATCAAGCTCTTCTAAATAGTTTGAATTGAACTCAAATCGATCTATTTGTTTAATTTGATTTCCTTTTAGACTCAATATTCGAAGTTGTTCGAATTTTTCGAAAAAATGGAATTCAATACTTTGGATTCGATTGTATCTGAAATATATTTGTTCAATACAAGATGGTAGTAAGTCCGAATTTTCGAGTCTTGTGATTTGATTTCTATTAAAATTGAAAATTTTCAAATTCACTAATTTTCTAATATCGACTAAATAATCTATTTCTGATATTAAAATTCCAAATTTTTCGGTTTGTTTTGAAATAAAATTTAAATCATAAAAATCTTGTTTGCTCGCTTTAATCTCTTTTAATATGAATTTTTTAACACTAGAAGCACCAACGAGTCAAAATGACTCTTTTTCGATTTTTAAACAACTATATCTCAAAAACAAGTCAAGTTTGAATTATAAATTTTTTTTTTTACTTAATTTTCATGGCAGACTTTCAAATTGTACAATCGGTTTGATCATGTGATCATGATTTTGCGCATAATCGACTATGTACTACTAGAAGCACCAAAACGAGTCAAAATGACTTCATTATTAATTTTTCATAAAAATTTGATTTTAATCTGGTTTTAACTATGAGTAATGCCCGTAAATCTTCTCTAAACGCCCGAGAAACAATTAAAAAATTTGCCGATCTCGAAACTGATGACTCCGACGCAGGTTCTGAATTTGAGTTCGATAATATTTCTTCTGATGAAGATCTTGATTTCGACGATCAAATTGATGACTTAGAAGACTGTGAAAATGAACGCTTCGATGAGGAAGAAATTGATACGAATGCAATTGACGAGGCAATCGAGTCAGTGATCAGAAAATCAATTGGTGACCAATCGGAACGTGAATTTCCTTCGACTGCAGATAAGTCTTCGAAGGCTGGTGTTGTCTGGAATGAAATAGGTTTAGACAAATCTAAGCGAGTTGTGAATCAAGTTAAATTTATTGGGAAACCGGGTACTACTTCTTATGCTTCAAGGCGAGTTGATTCCAGTGCACTCTCAGCTTTTGGTTGCATAATCGATAATTCAATTATCAATTTGATTGTAAATTCTACGAACTCTGAAGCAGCACGATGTAACGATCCTTACCGACTAAGCTTTGAAACGTTTTATTTATTTATATCTGTTTTACTATGCCGAGCCGTTTTTTGTAGTGGTGTTGCAGTACGTGACTTATGGTCAAACCTGTATGGACTTCCCATAATTTTTGAACTTATGTCAAAACAAAAATTTTCAAAAACCTTGCAGTTTCTTCGTTTTGATGACAAAGGTACTCGAAGTTCTCGGCGAAATAAAGATAAGTTTTGTCTGATTCGTGAAGTATGGGAGCGGTTTATTGAAAATTCACAGATGTGCTATATACCTAATCAGTTCTTAACCGCCGAAGAACAGCTTTTGCCATCTAAATCACGTTGTTCGTTTATACAATACATGGCAAATAAACCTGACAAATTCGGTATCAAATTTTGGAATCTTGTTGATGTTGATAGTAAATATTTAGTAAACTCTTTTCCGTACCTTGGTAAAGAGTCAGACAAAGAGGCTGGGACATTACAAGGAGAATATGTCGGAAAAAAACTTATTCAGAATTACATAAATCTTGGTTATTGTGTTTGTACTGATAACTTTTTCACAACACTCGCCTTGGCTATAGATCTCTTGAAAAAGAAAACCAATATTATTGGAACAATCAGACGAAACAAAAGAGAACTACCTTCCGTTGTAAACTCAAAGCAAACTCTTTACCAAAGTCGAGTATATGAGCATGATACTGGCGTACTTTTGAGTACATTTCATGATTCTGCTTATGTTGAACCCGAAGAAAACGTTTTACTCAAGAAGAAAACCAACGTAATTAATGATTACAATCAGAAAAAAGTTGGCGTCGATACAGTGGATCAAATGACTAGGTTTTATTCAGTCAAAGCCCCGAGTAGACGATGGCCCATGCAAGTTTTTTACAATCTTTTAAATTTAGCTTGTATCAACAGTTGGATTTTGTATAAAGATATAAATAAGCTCAATATCACAAGGCGCAAATACTTGATCAAATTAATCGAGGAAATCAAAGAATCTTATTCCATACAGCCCTTTTCAACACATGTGGGGCTCCCAAAGAGCGGCCGTAAGAGAGCCCTTAGTTGCGAAAACCAAGAGAATTTGTCCCCTAAACGAGTATCTTGTCAAATTCGTCTATGTAAAAATTACAAGGCAATCGCATCATGTTCAAAATGTCAAAAGCCGGTTTGTGGAAATTGTTCAGCCGAGAAATTGGTTGTTTGTAAAAAATGTAAATCAAGATAGGAAAAATTTAATTCATTTTGTCAATTAATACAAAAATCAAACTTCTTTTTAATTTTAGTTTAGAATTATTAATTAAATAAATCGATAACACTTTAAAAAACAACTTAAAATCGATAAAAACTCAAAACGAGTCAAAATGACTCGTTTTGGTGCTTCTAGTGTTAAATGACAGTGGGTTATTTTCTGTTTGGTCTGTGTAACATTTTTTTAAATGAGTTGTATTAATTTGAGTTAGGTTTTTTGTATAATTAAAATCTTCAGCACCTTTTGAGCAAAGAAATTCATTACAAGCTTCCGAAAGTGTTAAATTATTTGAAATAATAAAAAAAAAATAATTCATTTCTAATGGATTTTAAATAGAAAAATTATGAACATATTTTAATTTAACTCAAAAAATATTTGAATTACTTCGAAAACTAAAATTAAAGCAAAAAAAAACTTCACCAATCCGTGAGTGAGTTAGATTGGCACACTTTAAATGAGAATACTTATTTTAATTCACCACTACCCCCAAGCCTGATCATTTTTACAAATCAGTCCCATTTGGTGGCGCCTATCTAGAATTACAAGCGTTGTATGTTACGCATCCGTATGTTTTTGTGTTTGATATGCAAGTCTCGCTCTTTTGGACTAGACTCCCACCACTCAGCCATGCGTTCTATCAATTGCAGGCCATCGACTTTAGTGGCAATGGCTTACAAAATAGTATGAGGAAATTTTTGCTATTTTTTGGAATAATCTCCAATCCCTTCCGTACCCTACTCCGATGGAGTCTACAACCATCTTTTGGATGCCAGCAAATCAAACTTTAGAATGGTTTGGTTTACTGTTTTTGACGTACCATGATTATGGAAACTTGAAATAATTCTAAGGAGGAAACTCCGAGACAAACGAAAGCGTCTTAAAAAAGAGGAAGAGTGGAGTTTCGAAGGATACAACTTCGTTACATATTTTATCAATCAGCGGAAAAAAGAGCCCATGTATCGACAATTATAATGCTTCCGTTAATATTAATTCGTTGTGATAATGGTTCGAAGATGGCTACCAAGACTAATTTTTCTTTTTTTTGAAGATGCAACATCGATCTTAACTAGTCGAGCTCAGTTGTTTTGAAAGTTCTCAAGTTGTTAAACAGAAGTGTAGTAAACTTTTACAATAATTTAAGGTCGTAATTAATGTTGTTTAAAGACAGCACGTATCTTTTACATACATTTGAGACAAATACTTTCAATCAAGTTTGTATTACATTCCGTTCTTTTATCAACTGGTTGTTTTGAATGAAGAATTTTAAGTCAAAAAGTTGGAGCCTTGTCAATTTCATGACCCACTGGTCATAAAATTAATAACCCAAAAAAAAATAAACTCCGAAACCTTACTTTAAAGAGGAAATGTTACCCCCCTCGCAAAACTTGTTAATTTCTGCTTAAACTAGTTAATTTTTGACTATTTTATTCAATAAAAAGTAACAAAGACAATATTTTTTTTTAATGTTCATTTTTCAATTGTTTTAGTTAATAAATGTATAAAAAAAACAAAACTTCTACATCTTGATTATCGGGTACATTTTCTTCGGTAGCTTTCTTTTGAAAAAAACTATCGAGTCTATCTATCATTTGTACTTTTGAACCCCAATAAGATAGATGGTACTTTTTAAAAAGTTTTTGTAGATTAACCGCTCTAAGTCGTATTTTAGGACATCCATATTTTGGTTTTAAAAAAATAATTTTGGTTGTAAAAGATTAATTTGATTGAAAAAAAAAATAATTCTGAATTAATTTCACTAAGTTTGACATCTTAATTTTTAAAAATACAGCGATTTTTTTTTTCAATGGAGCCAATCGGTTATGGTGGTTTTTTCCACTATTGGATTAACACCTTCTCATGAAAATATTAGCGTAACTTTTATGTTTTCAGAGAAAGGTTCATTAAAAATTCAGCGTGACCTCATTTATTATTAATCCCTTGAATGTGTTAATAGATTAAGAAACGTGAAATTTCAAAATTATGAACGAATTGCAGCAAGTTACAACTTACAACTTACAACAACTATCATTAACACTAATTACACTGATGAACACTCAATGAAATGAATACTTATCAATCAAAATTTACTTACTTGTTGATTAAATAATTGATTAAATTAAAATTATTATACTTTGACTATTAAAATAATGCAAATTGAAACCAAATTTTAAAAAATAGAGCAAAATGAATCAAAACAGCAAAAGATTGATTCCAAGTTCTCATGGAAATCCAATGATACTAATCGGTCATGATATTTTTATTAAGTGGACAACAAGAGATAACGGGTCTGTTTATTGGAAATGCATACACCAATACAAGGATGACTGTAAAGCTAGTTTAACAACTAGAGGCCTACGACAATATCGTCAACTATTACTTACATCTAATGGCTTCACAAACAAAGTTTCCAAGTTTCAATTTCGAGTTATACTTCTATACAAGCTTATGTCAACTAGGCCTCCGCAGTGTTCAAAATTGGTTCAAGAATACAAACATCTTTCAATACGATTTAATATACATTCCAATCAACTTAAACAATAATCATTGGATCTTAGCTACAATCGAAAATTTCAAGTGAAGAGTAACAAAGTAAAAAAGTAAAAAAAAAAGAGCATAACAAGAATCACCCAATTTTAGATGACTTAGACATTCGAGTTCTATCCATGTGAGATACCGTCATGATACAAGATACAAGAATTATTGCTTTCGCATCAAATCTGCAATTGGAGATTCTTAGTAAATCCAATCGTTGGCACTTAGATGGAACTTTCAAATCGTGCCCAAGTCTCTTCTACCAGCTTTACACCATCCACGATTGGCATGAGGAAGAAATGTACATTTGTGTCTACATGCTCCTATTAAACAAAAGAACTGATCTTTATTTCAGAGCATTTTCACTTCTGATAGAGACTTGCTAAAATAAAGGTTATAATTTAAAGCCTTTAACAATAATGAGTGATTTTGAATTAGCTGCTTTTTGTTTTAGCATTTCCAGGTGTTTATCTCCGTTGTTTTTTGAGTTGAGTAATACACCGAGGTATTTTAGTTCGTCTAACTTGTTGATTACAGAACCATTTAGAGTGAGGTCACCTTGCCAGACTTCGTTACGCTTATTGCTATGTCTCTTACTATATTGTAATTGTATACCATAAAATAGGTTTTATCTGAGTTATATTTCATATCATATTCTGAACCGTACTGTTCTATAATTTTGAGAAGTGATTGGATTCCGATTTTGGTGTTGCTGATAATCATAATGTCGTCAGCGTATAGGAAACATTCTATTTTTAGTTTACCTATTCTTGGGCCAAAATTGCTTTCTTGTAGTCTCTTTATGAGGGGATCAATGTATACTGAGAATAACTTGGGAGATGCTGTGCCACCTTGTCTCACACCCACAGTTGTTTTGAAAATGTCAGAAAAGGTACCGTCGTTCATAACAATCATCATCGACTCACTATAATAATTATGAAATGCCAGACCAGAATCTATGAGCCAGACCACTAAGTACAACCTCGTTAATTCAGGATCGTCTCTTATCCGACATTTCTTAAATTTCCCACTGTAAAATTTTCCTATTGGATAACACCTCGATTGAAAATTTATCAACTAAGATCTGATTAACGAGGAAAGACTGCACCATGAATGTTGTAGAAATTAGACAATCAAGATAATAATTGAGCTGTTTCTTTTAAAGAAGAACAATATGGAGTGTGATCTCATAACATTCGGTTGATATACCTCTTTCCCTCATTAAAGTCTTTTTCGAAAATTATAATCTTCTATAGTCTTTTGATATTAGGATCTGTTCGATACCTGCATGATAATTATTGTCTTGCCGTAAAAATAAAAATTTTCAAGAAAATAAAATTATTTTATTCGTTCAATAATGCAATTAACAAAACAAAAAATAAAAAACCAACCAAAAATGAATGACCAAAATAAAATAAGTGTTCTTTTGGGATTATCAATCATTAAATTTATCAATCGAATTCTTAAATCATCTTTTGTTATTGATTCTGTTAATTTGGTAACATTAATCGACAGACTGGTCTTTAGAACTGTTTCAGTAGATGTTGTTATTTTTATTGATGTTGTTGGTCGAGTAGAAGTTGTCTCATTTGTTGTTATTTCTTTGAATAAATAATCTTTGCATCTTACCTTCCAAAAGGGATCATTATAAATATTTTTTTTTTCTATCTGATGACGATACAAATTTCCGTAATAATCGAAAGTAGTAAACTATGGCACTTTTTTTCAGCGTTTATTAGTGGCTGATTTCTTTAAAAGAACATCTAAACCCCTCCCATTAATTAATTTCCTCAAATTCTATTGGTTCTTCACAATTTTATGAATAATTAAAGACAAAATAACCCAGTCACCATCAAAATTAATTTAAAACACATCTGTTTTAATCGCTCCTGATTAATACACCTGTAATTTATTTAAATTAAGTTAATTTATTTAAATAAGTTTTTTTAATCTTTAACATAAAAATTATATACCGAAAGTGAATCGAAATCAAAGACAAAAAAAAAAAACATAAATTCAATATCTCTATTTATTCACACATTAAAATGATGAAAACGTTTTTTGGATATATAAGTAAACATCTATTACTGAAAAAAACTCACAAAATTTTAAAATGAATCATATTTGTAAAAATTGTTCAAAAGTTCCTCCCTTTTGTTTATGTAAGGTGTGTAAGAATGGTAAAGAGAGTCAATATTGTATTAAATGTTATAAACAATACATTGAAAAGAAAAAATTAATAACAAGTAATTCAAAATTTATTACCTTAATTTTTATTTTTATTAATTATTTT
The DNA here is from genome assembly GCA_022207745.1 of Brachionus rubens. Taxonomy (NCBI): domain Eukaryota; kingdom Metazoa; phylum Rotifera; class Eurotatoria; order Ploima; family Brachionidae; genus Brachionus; species Brachionus rubens. The sequence goes on from JAJVHD010000006.1 coordinate 657,482, forward strand.
TAAATTTTAGTAAAAAACAAACAATTAATTGACTTGGCTTATAATGGATACTACTTCAATTATTGCTTAATAAAACACATAATCAGCCATGAAGAACTAGACTTGAATGAATTTCCAACAAAAACAATTGAAAAAATCAAGAGGTTAGATAATGAGCACGAAACGACTTTTTTAAACGACTACAAAAATAATTTATCAAACAAAAAGTTGTACTATCAATTTTTCGATGACGGCAAAAATGTTGATTCATTTGAATTTGTATATTAAAATTTTTACTTTTTTTAAACAATAAACAATTTGAAAATCAAATTTAATTTTAAAAACTAATTCATAAAAATATCCACTTCAATCACTCTGAAAAATTTAATGAAATTTTATCTGACCTGAGTAATTGTTAATTACAAAATTATTAGACTATTTTTGAAAAACAAAAACATAACAAAAAATTTGATGACGTTCTCAATAATTAACATGATTTGACTTTGAATCAGAAAAAAAAAATCTAATTTTACACACTTTCTTTTAAACACAAAAAAAAGTTTCACATCCTGTTCATTTAATTTTTTATTACCTGTATATTTAATTAGTCCAAATATATTTTCTTGATTATCATTTTTTTTTATTTTCACAATCTCATTTAAATCCAAACACAGACTTCGTTTTTTCGAACAAGATCTAATAAACCATAAAATTTGACTCTTTATAAGTATTGACACAATTCTTTGATAATTTAAACAAATAACTAATTATTTTCACAACTTAAAAAAAGACGTAGTTTTATAAACTTAGTCTAGTATTTTAAGCTAAGTATATTCATACCTATTGACTTAAATACAAAACTAACATCCTGTATATTCATACTGTCGAATGTTTCTTTTTGTATTACCTGTATATTAAATACATCCTATTAAATTTTCTTGATTTATAATTTGCTAATAAATACCTTATTGAATAAGAAAGTTAAAAAATGAAAAAAAAAACAGACCATGAAATTAAAATCCCGATAGACAAATTTAAAATTCATAAATCACATTTGAAAAAAAAGTAGCGAAATTGGAACTAAACTTTAGTTACCGACGACACAATAAAATTTAAAAGAAACCGTACTTTAATTTTATTGAATCAGTAGCTTAATTCCATCAAAATGACAACAACAGTTACCAAAAAATTCTAAACGGTCACAATTTAAAGGTATAAATATAAATCAAAACTCTGAAATAAAAAACTCATCATCAACTCAAAAACTAATCAATACAACATAATCTAATAAAAAAACAACAAGTTTTAAAATGAATCATTTTTGTCAAAACTGCTCAATAACCAAAAATTCATGTGAATGTAGAATGTGAAGATCAAACAACGAAAAACAATTCTGCTTAAAATGTTATGAACTTTTATCTGAGAAAAGACGTCATTTAAAAAGTATAAAAAAAATTTAATCCACCACAAAATCACAACTTGAACTTTTTTTGTTTTTTTTTCAGGAGTAGAAAAAAAAATCGTGCAATTAACCAACCTCGACTTTCATGATTTATGGTTAGTTTACTCTAACCTTATGGCAATTCAACACTTGATGGAGGTTGAAAGACTTCTAATCACAGACTTAAAAGAAGAGACCCAATACAAAGTTTTTAACATGGAGACACGTTATAACAGAAAAAGAGACGAGGCTCTTAACTGTGAGACTAGATGGTGTGAAATTGACTGGTTTGTTGACGATATTCCATCATATCAACCAGATTTAAATACCGAATTTATTTTTGATATGAATGAATGAATAAGTACAGATAACTAAGGTCTTACTAAAATGTTATGAACTTTTATAATTCTTTTCTAGTGGAAATTTTTTAATTTTTTTTTATGTGAAAAAATTATCAATCAATGTATTTGAAATAAAATAATTGATTGAAAATTCAACTATGTTTTACTTTTTTTTTCTGAAAATTAATTTATCATGTAAATTAGAAGATAAATTTAAATAAAAAATTTAAAAATCTAATCATTTAAAATGTTATTTGCATTCTTATTCATCCAAAACTATCTAGGATTTTCCACTTCAAAAAAAAAAAAAAAAAAAAAACATCTATTTTTAAAATAAAAAAATTTTTTTGCAAAAAGTTTAGATTAAAAAATGAATATTCTTGAAGAAGCATTTCAACAAGTTCAAGAAGAATTAAATAATATTGAACACACGATCAACGATATAAATAGCTTCAATGAAAATCTCGAATTAAATATAACAAATCATGATGAAGATTTAAATGATTGGTCTTATGATTTAAATGAAATTAATAATCTCATCGAAACCAACACAACGAATCAAAACATAGAATTAAATGAGCTTTCATTTAATTTAAATAGTTTCGACGAATTTAACACAATCAACCAAAACAATTATTATACAAGAGAGTTAGATAATTTTGAAATACCTGAGTTCAATTTACAAACAAATAACAATGACGAATATACTGAAAATAATTTTATATACGAAAATCAAATTGGATCATCACTTGAACATATGTTTGTTGACCGTCAGACTACAGTAAATGAAAAATTTAATTGTGAAGAAACAACTTTCACCATACAATTCAGTAGAAATTTTAAATCTTTTGAACATGCTCACAATGATTTATTTCAAGTTTTTGAAAAATTATGTAACATTTTTGTTTCACAAATGAAAAGTAAAGATAAGATAAGACTTTTACTAAACCACGATTCACTTGAACGACCAATAAGTATACCGTTTGTCTCACGTTCTTCTCTTTCTGCCGAAACACTTTTAAGTAATTTTGAAAGGGTTGCTCAGTCTTATAAAAATGTAACTCTAAATGACAACAATAATCTGAATGTTCATGCAATTATTGCTCATTTACCTTCAGGGGCTGGTCGTAAACACATACATTTAAAAAAACCTCAGAAAGCTTATGTACGAAAAAAAGATCGAATCATACTTGAAAATTTGTCTGAAATTCAACAATTTTGTTCACAAAAGCCAACTATCATACCCGTAATTAACATTGATAACTTATGTGCTCTCAGAGCAATAATTATAGGTAAAGCTTACGCCGATGACCATCCTATAAAGACTGAACTTTCGAAACCTAATAGTAAAGTTTTAGATTCATACGTTGATAGAGTGGTAAAAGAATTGAATTTAGAAAACAAAGCATGTGGCATAAAAGAGATTAAGCGAATTGAGGCTTTTTCTTGTAAATATCAAATAACAATCATCAATAACGATGGAAAGATAGATCAAAATCCTCTATACATTGGTCACCCAAATGAAAAATATATTTAACTTTGTTATACAGGGAGTCACTATAACGTTATTACATCCATTAAAAGATTTTACAATCGTTCTTATTATTGTGATAGTTGTAAAAAAGCATATAATAATGTCGAATCTCATAGATGTGATAAATGTTGTGAAAGTTGTAACAGATTAAGATGCACTGAAGTGTTTATAGAAGACTGTAATTTTTGTCATCAAATTGTTCAAAACGAAACATGTGCAAGAATTCACAAAGAAAAGTTTTGTAAAAAAGTAAAGCAGTGTGAAGTCTGTAAATTTTACAAAAGTAAAAAACACGTGTGTGGATTTACTGATAGATGGTGTAAAAACTGTCAGAAAGGTGTCGACGAAGAACATCGTTATTACATTAAACAAGAGTCTGTCAAAGAAATGAAAAATTTTGAAGGTTTTATTTTTTTCGATTATGAAGCCTATCAGCATAAAGGTTTACATATACCAAATCTTATCATGGCTAAAAAAGTTTGTGTGAATTGTCTCAATTCAGAAACAGAAACAGAATGTCATCCTTGTAGTGTTAAGTATGTTTTCGAGGAAAATGATCGTTTTTGTAATTGGCTCTTCAAACAACAAAATTACATCGCAATTGCTCACAACCTAAAGGGATACGATGGAGTGTTTGTTTTAAAATACATATTGTCATCTATTTTACCAATTGATGCAAAACCAAACGTAATCGTAACTGGTACTAAACATTGTCAATTACGTTTCGAAAAGTAAAAATAATCGACTCACATTCTTTTTTGTCTATGCCACTATCTGATTTTTCAAGTACTTTTGGATTAGAAGAAACAAAAGGATTTTTTCCTCATCTTTTTAATCAGCCTGAAAATCATAAATATGTTGGTCCATACCCTGACAAGAAATATTACAGTTCAAAGTTTTTTAGTGAAAAAAAGAAAAAAGAATTCGACAATTGATACGAGTCAGTAAAAAATGACGTTTTCGATTTTAATTTACAATTCCATGAATATTGTTGGTCTGATGTTATTCTATTAACTCGTGGATGTTTGTCTTTTAGAAAAATAATAATTGAAAAGACTAAATTGTCTGGTTCAGATGTTGGTATCGATCCATTTCTGAGTTCTATCACAGCAGCTTCGTTATGTCATCATGTGTTTAGATCTAAAATAATGAAACCAGAAACGATCGGAATTATTCCAGAAAATGGTTACCATCCAGAACATAAAACTTCAATAAAATGTCAACTATGGCTTAGATATCTTTCCGAAAAAAATAATATTCGTATAATTCACAGTAAAAATGGAGGTGAAATTAACATTGGCAAGTATCGTATAGATGGCTATTGTCAAGAGACAAATATTTTTTATGAGTTTCATGGTTGTATTTTTCATGGATGTCAAAGATGTTACAAACCGGAAACATTTAATAAAATCAAACAAGAACTAATGAGTACAACCTTTAATAAACATTTGAAACGAATTAACGAGATAAAAAAACAAATAAACGGTGCTCAACTTGTTGAGATATGGGAATGTGAATGGGATCGTATGGTTAAATCAAATGCAAACGTTTTATCTTTTATAAATAAGTCGAATCTACGAGATCCAATTAACCCCCGTGATGCATTGTTTGGAGGGAGAACAAACGGCGTTAAACTTTACCATAAATGTAGTGACGATGAAAAGATTAGATACATTGATTTTACATCTTTGTATCCGTATGTACAAAAATATCGTGAGTATCCAATTGGTCATCCTAAATTAATAACGGAAAATTTCGAAAATATTTTTGATTATTATGGATTAATTAAATGAAAAATTCTCCCCCCTAGGGGTTTATTTTTTCCTGTTTTACCAGCGCGAATAAACAACAAACTTGTTTTCACTCTTTGTCAAACATGTGCTACAGAAAAACGATCGAATTGTACACATACAATTGAACAAAGGTGTATTGAAGATACTTGGGTCACATTGGAAGTTCAAGAAGCTATTCTTCAAGGATATCAAATTGTTGACATTTTTGAAGTTTGGCATTGGGAAAAGTCTGGTCATCTGTTCGATGAATATGTAGACATGTTTTTAAAAGGAAAACAAGAGGCAGACGGTTTCCCTGAAAATGTAATAACTGAACAAGACAAAGACGAGTATGTAAAAAAATATTTTGAACGAGAAGGTGTTCTTTTGGACTTACAAAAAATTGAGTACAACAAAGGTTTGAGGTATGTAATGAAGATGTTGTTGAACTCATTCTGGGGTAGATTTGGAATGAATACTAACAAAACGCAGTACAAAATAATAACAAACGCTCACGAATGGTTTCAAATGGTTTCAGACGATCAATTTATAATACATAATGTAGACTTTTCTCATCCAAATTATGCTCAAGTTTTTTATACCAATAATTCAGAAATGCACGAAGGAAGTACTCAAACTAGTGTAACCTTAGCAGCATTTGTAACTTGTCATGCTCGTCTAAAACTTTATGAAGAATTAAAGAAAATTGATAAAAGAGTATTGTATTTCGATACAGATTCTATAATTTATGTGAGTAAACCAGGTTTTTATGACCCATCTTTAGGTGACTATTTGGGTGATTTCACAGACGAATTAAAAAAGAAGGTTGGATCATATATTGATGAATTTATTTCAGCTGGACCAAAAAATTATGCCTACAAATTAAATTCTGGTGAAACAAGTTGTACTGTCAAAGGATTTTCACTGAATCATCTCACATGTTTGACGATTAATTTTGAATCAATTCGTAAAATTGTTTTAGAAGATAAAGATAAAAAATTACAAGTTGAACGATTAAAGTTTTCACGAGACAAAAAAGAATGGGACATAAAAACTGATATTGTGACGAAAATGTATGGTTTTGTGTATGATAAACGTATTTTGTTAGATAATTTTTGTACTTTACCTTATGGTATTTAATATTTTTAGAGAAATTTTTTTTTCAATTTAATAAAAATTAAAAAACATTCGTGATTTTTTTAAATTATGTATATTATTCTGACCTTTAAAGATATACTTTTGACAGAACTTCTACTTAATTTAAGTTATTAATGAACTGAACTAGAAAGTTTTGAATTTATTCAAATTAATTCAAAAAAAGAGTTCCAATAAAAAAAGTATAAATAAGAAGAATATTTTTTTAAAAATCAAAATAAAATGAACATTTTAGAGCAAGAAATTTTAGAAATATTCAGTCAAATTTTAACTGATGGTTGTACTGGTTGTTCAGAAAATTACCCTTCACAGAGACATCATACCTGTTTGAGTGGATATTATTACAACCTAGCATTAAGAGAAGCAATTAGTATTGCAAAATTCAAGTTCGATATAGATAGTGATTTACAATATTTATACGAAAAGCATTGTTTTGAACAATTGTACTACGAAAATGGCTCAAGCAATGATTGAACTCAGGTTAAAAAAAAAGAATATATCAACTCAAACAATACCTCAATTTGATCATACATTTTATATTTCAAAATCAAAATGTGTTCGATTATACAAATCAAAATCATACAAAGATTTTGTCATGAGTTTGGATCTAAATAAGTCAAAAAAATTGATAATCACAAAACAAATGTGGAAAATTTTAAAAATTTATATTCCTTTGATTGATAAAATTTTGTCGAACTTATAAATTTTTAAATAAAAGTTTTTGTTAAAAATGAACGAATTTTGGTTTATTGATGAAAATGTTTTTAAACATCCTTTTACCTGTACAATAGCTGGTCCAACTCAGTCTGGGAAAACATCATTAATTAAAAAATTATTGGTCAATAATCAAACCATGTTTGACTTTCCACCCCAAAATATTGTATACTGTTATTCAACCTGGCAGTCAAGTTTTGATAATTTTACTAATATAGTACCCAAAATTCGATTTAAACAAGGTTTACCAGATATTGATGAATTTGATTCAATATCAACAAATGTAATTATTCTAGATGATTTAAATTGGGACACTTGCAAGACAAATGTTTCCTAATAAAGTCAAGTTTTTTCTTGAAGCATTTGATGATGCAGCGTCAAAACCACATGGGTATTTGTTAATTGATTTGAAACAATCAACAGAGGAGAGAAACAGGATTCAAACAGGCATTTCACCAGATGATAAAAGGATTATTTATACATCAAAAAATTAAATTTTTTTTTTTAAATTTTATTAATAAATTAAAACTTTGTAATTAATTTTTTAATCATTAAGTCATTTTTTGTAGAATCATTATAGAAAAAATCACAAAATTTGACCATATTATAACCTTTTGATCTAAGAATTAAAAACAAAACACAATAATAACCGCAATAACTTGATGACCAACTTTGTAAAATTTTTTTATTGTAAACCATTCTGTCAGCATACTTTTCTATATACTTAAAAAGACCAAAAAAGCCTGGTGAGTGACCATAGGAATCAAAAAAATTGCAAATTTTGTTTCTATCAAAAAAGAATGCCAACCAGTGTTTACCTGGATGTGAGCGATTAGCAGTATTAATTATAAAACAACATGGGTAATTGTTTAATGACGGTAATTCGTCTCTAGCAAAAACTCCCAAAAATATACTAGATGTTTGTCGGTTGTTTTCCAAAATTTTCATTAGTTGAATTGAATTCATTATATATTATAGTCATAGGAAACTTCGTACTTATTGTTTATTTCAACCAAGTTGTCGTATTCTAGATAAAATATTACAACTATTGAGTCTTCGATTGAGTCAGCAAATGTAAGTCCGACGTCTAAATTTCCAGTTTTAATTATATTAAATTGTTCTCCACTACACAAATCAGGTGTCAGGTCAAAAGCAAACAAACTATAACCTTTCGGGTAGTCCTCTCTTGAGATATCGTTACCTGTTGCAAATATTGGTTTATCAATATTCTCAAATAACGAATAGTAACCTCTTATATATTGATTTTTTGTAAAATTGAACTCCAATGGCTTATAATAAGGTGAGGATTGACCATCTCCCATTAAATTTATCTTTGTCAATTTAAAATGTCCAAAATTAAAAGGATTTTGATCAAGTGCACCGTCATAAGCACTATTTTTCACCATACCAATAACAACTCTTGAAGGTAATGATGTCTGACTAATATTAGTTATGACTTTACTAGAGACACCTTTACCTATTGTATGCTGTTTAACCACTACCCTCTTGATTGGATACTTGGCTGTCGTTTTTTCAAGAGCCATTGCATGACCCAACATTACCGAAGGATTGATTTGAGCTTTTCGTACAAGTAATGTGGCTTGATCTATTGAAATATGGTAAGTGTTTGCTTTATCACCCATTAAACAAAATTCAGGTCTTGTTGGAATTAGTTTTAGATTCATTGAAACATTATTTATAAGATATCTGTCAGTATTAAAGATATCACAATGAAGTCTTCCGATGACTTCAACTTTACCATTGCCGTTTTTTAAAATTTGATTTCGTTTAACAAATCCCGAATTAGCTATCATGTCCTTATCATCTTTTACTCCTATTGTGTCAAATCTACCAGCATCATCTTTATAAAATAAACTTGATTGTAAAAATGAATTTTTCGAATCTTGTCCGTAATTTAACAAGTCAGTTATATAAGCCTTGTATGGATATACATTATTTGAATTTTCAAAACTCTGACCATTAAATGATAGCTCAACTTGAGAAAACAAGGAATGTAAAAAATTGTTTATAGGTGCAGTTACGTCATCTCCTGTCAATAATTCTTTGTTTTTAAAGATTGACAATTGTAAGTATAGACTCGTTCGTGATAATTGAAGGTATTGATTACTCGACCCTTCATAACGAAACTCAATAGGGGTGCCTACAGATAAAGATGAAGTAGGATTAATCTCAAACCATCCACCACTCACTATACTTGTATTTGTACTAGGTGTCATAAACAAGTCCAGTTCCGATTTGACACACTCGTTTGAATTGTTAAAAAGTTTCATTTTCTATCAAAAATGTCAAGAATTCTTTTTTTAATTTTTTTGTTTTTGGATTTAAATTTTTTTCTTTTTCTATTATTTATACTCAATCCATGTCTGAGTGCAAGACCTTCACCCTCATGAGCTGTTATTTGATTCGACAATTTCATCAATGTTTCTCCTAATCTTTTTTTAGAACTACTTATGACATCTTGACCTCCAAGTGAGTCATTCATTACATTTGCTGCAGTTCTAATTAATTCTTTTCAAACTGATTTTGCTACTGGTAAAGCATTTTCTTTGACAATTGGCATAATGTATTTGAAAATTCTTCTAAATATTCCTCCTAGACCATAACCTTTTTGATAATATGATCCTTGAAAATATGGTAGACCATTTCCTGCTTGCTGTAAATAATATTCTTTAAAATCCATTTATTTTTCTGAAATGAAGAGTTGAAACTATTGATCCTTTTATATCCAAGTCTGAGTCTAAGCTTGACACATATTCAAGAAAAAATGAAATGGTCTTTTCTTGATTTACTTTTTTATCTAGGTGTTTTGACCTCTACCAAACATTCATTTGATGATACATCGTTTATAAAAATGTCTGTCAAAAGCTGATCTTTACTTGATATTTGATAGTCAACAAGATCAGAATTGACAAAAAAGTGTCTCATTCTATGGAAATACTCTGACCCAAACGCAAAATAGGGGTTACTTGTAAAAATATAATTGTTATCTATATCAATTAGTGCTTGTTTCCAAAAAGGAGGTAACTGAACGTCGAAATCCATTGTTTCTTTGTTTAAGATAACCTTAGGTATTATACCAATTGGTTCATTATGATAGGCTTGTTTGTTTTTCTTAAAGTATTGTTGTATAAATTGTTCATAAATGTCATCATTTACTCGATTAACAATCGTTTCATACTTTTCACCATCATTTGCTTTAAAATAAACAGAAATTCTTGAAGAATCTTCACCATCCGGAAATAAAACCAAGTTGCCCAAGTTAGTAGGGTGAATATTTTTGAATACAGACTGGACCAACGCGACTTCATACTCACCATTGAATTCAATATCTTGGGTAAGTTTATGTTGACACCACGAGGTTCTGTTATTCGGAAAATCTGTACTTGGACCACTAACAACAGTGACGTAAAAATCCATATTTTTTTAAAATTAAGTTTGATTCGTTTGATAATTTTTAAAATTTTGTTAAAGTAAACAATCTTTTTAAAAAAGTGATCTTCTATTTATACTGTCTCAGTCTGAAATGAAGTTTAACAATAACTTTTCCGTTCTCAAATCTTATCTTTTTTCCAGTTTCATCTTTAATTTCAACTCGAATTGTTGATATACTATTCTTGTTTACACGAACATAGTGGGGATTATCATAGTGAACCCATGCAGTTTTTAAGTAATTATTGTCTACTACTACACTTCTTAACAATGGAGCGTATGCATCTCCAACATATTGATAGTCTATAATATCACAATATAGAAAAAGTGAATGAATAAGTGAAGGAGTTGTATCGTCTATTATTCCTGATTTGATAAATCTTTTACCAACTGAACTCTGATACCATCGATCTTCAAGATTCAACATTTTTAGTATATCACCTTCAAATTTTAGTCTATATGCTCTTGGAAAAAGAGTAAATTTGTAACTTTCAGCCTGAAAAGACGGTACGGATCGAAAGTAAAGTGAAGATTTGATCTCAGCTATTACATCTTTATTTCTATCACTACTGTTAAAAGGTGTATTTGGAATCTTTACATTTTCAGTAATTGTACTCCCTGGTTTTTCTAGATTTAATCTTCGATCATACTCTTTTTTTATATAATATTTCCATATTTCTCCATTTAGTCTGTTTGTAAAAGAAACAATATTCTCACCATCATGGTATATTAACTTAAAAACATCTTTCTCTCCTCCTTTTGTCGGTTCAATAATTAACTGTCCTACTTCTAAACTCCACGAATGTTTGAAGTCAGTTCAACTAATGCCACTTCATATTGAATATCAAGACGAATTGCCTCTTTTAAAAGGACTGTAAACTCGGTCATTGTGTTCTCTGGATATAGGTCCATTGAACTATTACTTGGTAAAGTCACATAAAAACTCATGTTTTTACTAGATTTTCTTCGTTTATCCAGCTATTAAAAGATTTAGGATATCCAAGCCAACTTACAAAATATTCTGTTTTGTTATTTCTTTTTCTCTTCCTTATAATTTTATCAATTTGATAGATTTCTTCTTGATGATTTATTTTTTGGAGTTCTTGTTCATAAAATCGTCCGTCAATAATTTCCTCATTTAGGTCTTTTACTATATAAGTAGGTGGATTAGAGTATAAAGCTTTTGAAATTATAAATATTTCTCGAGTCCAGTTTGGTGTGTAACCTTTTTCAAATATCCCTTTACTTTTTGAAATTCTGACTTTATCACCAATTTTGAACTTGACTAAAAGTAAGGAATCATCACCTTTATTTTTATCATAATCATAAATATTTTTCCATATTTTGTCTTGATTTTCCTCTGTAACGAGTGAGGGTTTTGTTTTTATAGTTCTATGATATGTGTTATTATATGATTGAATAAGTTGGTCTAAAATATTAGTGTACATATGATTATTTTTGTGTGTAAAATACCGCCACATCTTTTCTTTGAGTGTTCTATTGAATCTTTCAACTACTGATGCTTTTAACTCTGAATTTGTTGTGTAAAATTTAATATTTTTTTTCTTGAGGTAATCTTGTACGTGTCTATTTAAAAATTCAGAACCTTTGTCAGTCTGTAGTTTTTTTGGTGTTCGTTCTTTGAATATTTTTTTAAATGCATCTAAAATTGATAATGACGTTTTATCTTTTAAGGGTACTACCCATGAAAACTTGCTTAAGACGTCAATTACAGTAAGTAAAAATTTGAAGCCTTTGTTTTCTCGAGAAATTTTTGAAACATCAACAAGATCAGCCTGCCACAAATCATCAATTCCACTAGTTAAAACTTTTTCTCGCTTAAATTTCTTCTTAAGTGGTCTTTGCAAAGTATATGGTTCTTGATTTAGAATCCAATCATTCAGTTCTTTTTTTGAATTCTTGTTCTTAATTGTGTTTTTAAAAGATGTTAGGCCAGTATAAGATGCAGGAGCAGAGATGTTAAAATAGTTAGAAAATTTTGTCATTTTAAATTTTATTAAATTTAAAAAAAAATATTTAATTTAGTAACTCTCCCAGTTTGTTATTAAATTCTCCTTTTTCTTCGGAGGCTTCGATGGTCTTGCTCTCTGTTCTCGAAGGTCTTTGATCTTTTTACTGTGATTCTTTTTCTTTTTCATATTATTTTTAAATTCATTGAATTTTTGGTCAGAAATAGGTCGTTTTGATCTTGTGGTTTGGGCAGGTGGTTTTTTAAAAATTGACGAGTTAAATTTATCATTTTCATCATTCAAAAGTGACTCGTCAATTTTTGTATCACTTTCGTCAAAGTTAATCATTTTAGACAATTCTGGTAGATTTTCTATTGACTTGGTTTTATCGGTTCTATTAGCAGTACTCATTTTTAGTGCGCCGTCAATTACAGACTCTAACATTCTCAATTTACTTTGGTAAGGTGTCATTGGTTCCTCCTTAAACCAGTCATAAGTATTTTCATCATTGAATTCTGGTTTTGTTTCATTATGAGATTCTATTGATTCGTTTGTGTTTGAGTTATCTTGTTTTTGAAATGTATCATTAAGAATTGTACCCTCTTCATTGTTCACAGATTGTTTTTCGTCAGAAACATGGTTTTTGAATTTTCTCCTCACCATATTATTAAAGTAGGCAAGTCGTTCCTCTTCTGTTAAAGACTTGTTTGTTAAAATTTTCGATTGTTGTATTTCTTTATTGTCAAACTTTAGTGAATTGAAAGGAATAACTATCCACTTTTTTGTGTATTTCATTCTTTATTGATAACGCTACTTATGATTGATGCTAGACCAGTGATTAACGAAGGTAAAAGTATCTGAAGAAAACCACCTTTTTGAATTAATATCTTTTTTTTTCTCTTTAAACTGATATTTCTAAGTAATTTTCTCAATGAAATTTTATATTTAACTAGTTGCTCTTTTTCGTTTGTCGCTAAATTGATATTTCCTTTTAAAAAGTTAAATATACACTCACAAATAGTGTTAATAAGGTCTCTTTTTGCACCTTTTATATTCGAATTCCTCATTTTTTTATCACATTTTGATAAAATCTTTAAATATTCAAAGTTTTTCTTAACAGTTTTCATATTTGATGGTCCAGATTTTAAAAAAAAAATAAAGATTATTGTTTAATATTAATTTCTTTTATTTGAAAATTTAATAATAATTAAAAAAAATCATGACTCAATTTTAATATTAATATTAAGTTCGTTACAAAGTTTATAAAAATTTATAAAATATTCTCTAGAAATCAACCATTCATCATTTGATACTGAAATTTTTTTAAAACTGTTAAACATTTTTGTCCAAAGTGTTTTTGGAATTGGTAATTTGATTTGGAAATCGTTTTCATTAATACAAATAACGACAACTTGGTAAATGTTTTTGTTAGAAACATCTTTACCATTAAAAGTCTTGTGACTAACAAATTCGTAATCAATGTTAGCTGATTTCAAGATGTCTATTAGATTCTTTTCATTTTCAGATGGGACTTTCCATTGCTTCATTTTATCATCAAACTTTGCACCGTCAACTGATTTGACAAAATCAATTATTGTTCTATTAAATTTGAAGATCAATTCAAATTGATTGTTGTTATTTTTATAAATCTGAACTTTCATTTTTTGAAATATGATATGATTAAAAGTTTTTATTTTTATAGTGTAAAGTTTACAAAAATCAAGGTCAATTATTATTTAGGTCATTTAAAGATAAAAAATTAATTAAAAAATGTAAATAAATTACAGGTGTTTAATCAGGAGCGATTAAAACAGGTGTGTTTAAGATAAATTTGATGGTGACTTGGTTATTTTGTCTTTAATTATTCATAAAATTCTTAAGAACCAATTGAATTTGAGGAAATGAATTTAGAGGAGGGGTTTAGATGTTTTATTAAATCAGCCACTAATAAACGCTGAAAAAAAGTGCCATAGTTTACTACTATCGAAAGATTTATCACCGTAAATCTCTACATTTAAAATTACACCAGAATTGATGAGACATGTAAAATCAGGTGAATTGTTTTTTTCATTCAAATGCACTCGGCTAATTCCAAAATATTTAATCAAAATCGGATGATCTGATACTCTTAACATCTTCTGTTCGAATAGATTTAATTTATACTGTTGACCAATTAAGTATTTAAACATTCGTTTAAGATTACCGTTTATCAATGGAAGCTCGCTTAATGCATTCGAATGGAATTTAATAGTAAGATCAAGATCAGTTTTATTATTATGAAAATAAATTTCTTTAAAGACTTGAATTTTCATACTTGAAAAATCAAGAAGTTCTAAATAATTTGAATTGAACTCAAGTAGAGCTATTTGTTTAACGTTATTACCATAAAGATACAAAGATTTAAGTTGTTGGAATTTTTTGAAAAATCTCGATTCAATACTTTGGATTAAATTTTCACGAAAATCGAAGTATTTAATACAAGACTGTAGTAAGTCTGAACTGTCGAGTTTTTTTATTTTATTATTAGCAAATTGAAACAATATCAAATTTACTAATTTTCGAATATCGATGAAATAATCAATATCCGAATATTGAATTCCAAACAAATCTGTTCGATTTGAAATAAAATTTAAATGATTAAAATTTTGTTTAACGGCTTTAATATTTACTAATCTTACATCGTTCATTGACTTTGGATTGTTTTTTAATTTTAGTTCGTAGCATTTTTTTAAATGAGTTGTATTTATTTGATTTATTTTGTATCTATAACAAAAGACATTACGAAAATTTGTGCAAGAAAAAAATTCACAATCGTCTGAAAATGATAAATTTATTGAAATAATTAAAAAATAAGAAATCAAAAAAATCATTTTTTAAAAAATTTTAAAAAGTGTTTAAATTAATAATTATTTTCAATGCCTAGATACCAACCGCACAGAGACAAATTTATAAATTATGCGTTAAATTCACGTTACGTTTAACCAAGTCTAGCCTTCCGAGAGATGTTTTTTATTATCGATAATTTTTCGACCACACTCCTTGTTCTTGGACTTGTTCTTAAAAATTGAGTTCCAAATGTCAGCAACAATTTCAGTAGCATCTTTGATATTTAAACTAGCCCGTTTTCCCAGCATTTCTCTTTGCTGAAAGTTAGGACACAGTCAAAGTTTTCATCAGTTAAGGAGTAATGATCTGGATCTTCGAAATTTGGAGCTCTACTTAATTTTTACGATTACTCAATCAGCTTTATCATAATTGTTTTTGAAGGTGTCAACTGATTTTGCATACAGTCAAACCTCGTTAATCCGTTTCCACTTTTATCCGAATATCTCTTTAATTCGAATTTCGTACAAAATTTTGAAGGTCGTCTTAGTCTTATAATGTGTAATTTTATTTTTTTTAACCGTATGAAAAAAATTTGAATTCATCTTCAATATTTTTTTTTAACATATACACAAACCAGGAGGTATGAATAAAAAACTCAGACACAAGGTAAGGCGCAGGGTTTTTTTCTTATTAAATTGAAGAAAGATTTTTTTTTTTACCGATTACAATAATAACATAAAATGGTCAAAAATTGAGGGAGGGGGAGCTATGACAAGAAAAAAATTAAAATCAAAAATTTTTTTTTTGAACTTTGATGAAATCTTAGACCCATCCCTCAAGACCACCATGAGAAATCTTGGTCAGCAAAATACGTTAAAATTTTAATAATTTGTTGAAAGTAATTGATATTTACTTTGAATGCCCGAGAATAAAAAAACGCATCACTAAACGCGTTTAAACACATTGTTAAAACAAACTCAAAAAAATGCGTTTAAACGAAACGTTTTCTTGCGTCAATCTGCGTTAGAAAATTCAAACTTAGCAGACAAAAATCAACTGAATCAATGGTATAACCCTTTCAATTTTACCGAATCTTTCCAACCCTCTAATAAAAAATTGAGTTTACATATTTTGATTCAACAAGAAAAGAATAAAAATATTTTTAAACTCCGCCTTTTATTTTATCTATAAAAATAGTTGAAAATTTTTAAATTTCAATTTCATTTTTAAAATATTAAAAATTATTACTTTTCTATTTTTTAAAAATATACAAAAATATACAAAATTTACATTTTTTTTCAGATAATTCCTTTTTTTTAAAGATTTACAAAATTTAAACTATCAAAAACAATTTTCTCTATGGTAAGATTTAGTACAACTTTTACTTATAATTTTAACTTTTAAAGCAAATTTTATTTTTTTTCTATCGTTGTGTTTAAAAGGTTGAGTTAAATTTTCCTACAGTCAAGTCACACATATATCTCACCCTTTGCACAGCCATTAAGCAGTGATAAAAATGAAATACAAACTATTTGAATTATAGTGGTCTAAGTATGATTTGACTGTATATCCGGAAAAAGTCAATACAGACTTCGATTTTATGACCAAAAATCTTCTAACTCTCATCAAGCTGAGTTTAAATTTAGTTTTTAAAAAAAATAAAACGAAAATCCATGCTAGACTGTAAAATTATTCCCTTAAATTATTCGATACTTTTTTCCAAATCTATTAAACAGCAGAAAAGTATACCTCTTTTCACTTAAACAAAGACGAAACAAATTCTTGCTTAATTATTTTAAAGCGACGGTGAAGTTTGGAGCAAATTTTTGGAGCAAAGCAAATTCAAATATTAAAAAAGCTTATAATTTTTCATCGAAATTTAAGGTCGATAAAATAAAAATTGAACAAAATTGAACAAATTTTGTTAATTCATAAACTCATTAAAAAATTAAAAAAATTTTTTTCAATTTTTACTTATTGATATTTGTAATCTATACTGACTTTTTGTTAATTTTATTTTAAATCAAACAGATTGCAAAATTTCTAAAAATTAATTTAGAATAATAATTATGTATTACGAGATTAAAAATTTGAATTTGTATTTCAAAAATCCTTAACCTTTGCTTTTTTTTTTGAAATTTATAATTTTTTATCTTTAACTTTCTATTTACTGAAAAAAATATCATTGAAAATAAATTAACTTCCATGAAGCATACGCTATCGATGTACTTCGAATCATTGCGCCCGATGTTCTATTACTTATCATAGCCTCGAATACTTTTTCGATTAATAAAAAATATTTGGACTTGTTAATCGAATTGAAACGTCAATTAATCTACAAAAACCCGCGTCAATCGACCAGAGACACGACTTTCACAGACCATTTTTGCCCTCTCAAAAACGTCAATGATTTAACCCGAACTCCACCAATGACTCCTACAACTAGTCGTCAAAATGTCGAGTCAATGTTCAAGAACAAACGAACCGGAAAATTTGTAAAATTTTCCAAGCTAATGTTAACATACATAAACCAGATCATATTTTTGTGTCTTTTATTCTCGTGTTCGTCTATTTGGCCGTGTGTTTTATCAATTCAATACTTTTTATCATTCATTTTTTTGGTCACTAAATGGTCTATAACAGGTCGTCTTAGAGGCTCAAATCCTCAATTTTACACAAAAATATTTTTCATCTTTTACAGTGCCTTGCACGTGTTGGTAATTTACATTTATCAAATCGATTTGTTTCAAACATTGATTGTGCCTGATTCGTTTGTTGCTCGTTTGGTCGGTTTCAATCAGACTGTTTACACAAAATGTGATGATCCTGTTATGGTAAACATAGACTCCAAAGGTCTAGGTAACAGTAATGTCACTTACGAGTACAAACTTGAAATCTCAAGTCTATCAAGTTCGACTGGAAGTTTAGCAGGAGGGTTGATGTTACGTATAAACGGAACAGGGTTCTCTGGTAACACTCAAGAGTCAATTTGTGACAAACAATGTAAAGTTTCCTCCTCGAGTTTCAAATGGATCGAATGTCAGGTGCCTGTAAGTGATTCAAACACAGACTTGGCTTGTAAGTTGAGTGTCACCGAGAACGGGTTGACACGGGAAGTTGATTTTCAATACAAGTTAAACTTGACACCGAGATGACAAGCTCAAGTCCGTTGAGAGGAGGGTCTGGTGGCGGGTGGCATACGATCGTTCTTCGATTAAATCTTTAATCCAAGTCTATTTACCAAACATTGGTAACGCTTTATCAAATTCATACTTTGAGTACATTGACTTATGGTCATCACCATTCACATGGGGTAATGACCCTTCACCGTCCGAAGGTGAAGTCGCTGTGATCGGTCAGAATCAAATTGTGTACTTTGACGCCAAAACCCCAGTATTAAAGGGTTTGCTCATAATCGGAGGGTCATTGATCTTCGATGATAGTCAAGACGTTCATTTACAAGCCGAGTATATTATCATTACAGGCGGTGGTCCGCTTCAAATTGGGAGTGAGGATAAACCGCATGAACATAACGCTGAGATTACAATGTACGGTAATCTTCGATCAATTGAGCTTCCTATTTTTGGATCGAAGGTAATCGCGCTTAGAAATGGGACTATTGATTTTCATGGTAGACCAGTCGGGGTCACATGGACTCATTTACGTGAGACAGTCCGACCGGGTAGTTCGAAAATAGTCTTGAAAGAACCAGTTGATTGGACAGTTGGTAGTGAAATTGTAATTGCAACAACTGGGGATAAGTTTAGTCCACGTGAAAGTGAAGTACGAACAATCTTGACAAAGTCCATTGATAATCGGACCCTTGGTCTTGATAAACCTCTTAACTATTCTCATTTATCAGAGGCTCGAATCTTAGATGGTATAACAATCGAAATAAGAGCTGAAGTAGGTGTTTTGACCCGGAATATAAAATACCGTGGTCATAATGATGATTCATGGAACTCGTTAAAAAGTGCCCAAGCATGTCCACAAGGTTTTAACCCATCAGAATTTGCAACACAAACATGTTTCTTGGGTCGGTATGGAGACGAGATTGGATCGGATGAATTTGGTGCCACGATTTTGATTCATAGTGACATGTCAGCTCCTAAAACGAGACAAGATAGTGTCGTCCGTATTCAAAATGTCTAGTTCTACCACGCTGGTCAATCATTCAGACTAGGTCGGTACCCCATACATTTTCATCTAAACGGCAACATGTCTCCTTCGTATGTAAAAGAGTGCTCGATTCGAAAATCGTTTAACAGAGCTATTAATCTCCATGGGACCAATTATGTTACAATTGAAAAGAATTTTATCTATGACATCATGGGTGGTGCTTATTTTATGGAAGATGGTGTAGAAATTGGAAATGTGTATAAATATAATTTGGCTGTTTTTGTCAAAAGTAGCTCGTCTCGTTTAACCGAGGACTCGACGCCTGGTAAGATAAAATTTAATGTCTAATTTTACATTATTGACCTTAGATTTGGAATCTACGACCCAGAATACCTCGGAAAATCAGTTTTATGACTAGGTTAAAAAATTAAAAAAAATTCTTCCCATCACTTTTTGCAGCCAAACGACTAGGTGCTTTACTTGAACACGTAAGTATTCATATTAGGAAATAGTTCTAGATGAGATAAAGGCATGGTCTGATAGCTAAGATGTTCCAGTTGACACTGTGACCCTTATTCGAGGAAATTTTTTTTTTTCAAAGCCGTTAATGGGTAAAAACGAGCTAAAAAGAGACCTCGAGTAAACAAATCTTTCAAATCGGATTCCGTGTCGTCCTTCCATTTTCTCATCCGGACTTGAGACCGGCCAAAAGGGTATGGTTACGACTGACTAGTTACTGTGGGACGTTCATCATAAATAGTGTCACTCATCCGAGTACAAGACTGCGAACTCGACGACTATTTAGACTTAGCTTGGAACCACAAACCAAGCGTATTCTTCTATTGAAGAACACTTAACTTTGTAACTAGGTTGAACATCGTCATCTCAATTGAATTTTGTTATTTAAATTTACCTAGTTTAAGTCGCTCTCCTATATTTCTGAGAAAAAAAAAAATTTTACGCCTTGTTTTAAATTTAACACATATACCACCAGAGGATTTTTGTCGACACTTTTTTTTTAAATCATTTTTTTTTTGAACATTTGAAAATAAGTTTTCGTTATTCGATTTCCAGGAGAATTGATAAATTTCCTTTATTTCTTAAGTATGAGGTTGTAAAAGAAAAGTCCGTTATGTTCCAATATTTTCATTAAGTGACTTAGGCTGTATTACGTAAATGTAAAAAATAAACTATCAAATGAATTTTAGATCCACCGAGAAAACCGACTAACGAGACAGTTCAAAATGTTCTATACGAGGATCACGAATTTCGGGTCAAAATTTGCAAATTCTTTCATCCTTCAGGTTTTTGATTTTTAGCATCTTTTTAGGCATATTGTTTCATATCAACAGGTAAAAAAATCAAAAATCTAAAACCTACATTTTGTTCAGAATTTTCTGCTCTACAAGCTGGCCCCTCTGGGTAAAAAAAAAAATTTTTATACCTCCCCTAAAAATTTGCCTTTCTTAGGTTTTCATATATGGAGAACAAAGTTATCAGGTCGGATTTTGGCAATTAAGATAGCGTGGAAGTTTTGCATGGCGCGAACCTTATGTCGTACTTATTTTTCCCATAGTTGAAAACAGAGCCGTTAAAGCTTCCTAAAAGACGTCATCATGTGAAGCATTGTGAAGTTTCGTTCAAAAAGTTCAGTTCAAAATTTAAAAATTGAATAATTTTTATAGGAAATGAAGATGGAGCAAAGAAAATAATGTAACAAGATGTAACAAAAAATGTTACACAACTTGCATAAAAAAAAGATTGAAAACAAAATTTGATCAATCGATTATTGATTTTCGTAAGAAAACGGATGTTATGTTAAGTTTATTTTGACATCATAAGTTAAAAACTTCAAATAATCGATTATTTGCGTTGAATTGTTCGAATTATTGAAGTCAGTGTCCAAGAAACCGCATTCCATAATTAAATTAAAATTAAATTGTTTTAAAGCTCCCAAATCATGGTATCAAAATATGCTTGAACTCTCTCCTTTAAAGTTTGGCCGGGGATCGAACCGGAGATGTTTTGATCACATTTAGATTTCGTTTTGTACAAGACCCTAACCACAAACATTAATTGATAATAAAAGGATTGATTAGGAATATATCAAAAAAACCGCAATAAAACTCGGTTAAGGCTTTGAATATTAAATGAATTACTTGAAATAGGTTGGAGATTTAAACTTAAATTTTTAATTCATAATGTCAAAATAAACTTAACATAACATCCGTTTTCTTACGAAAATCAATAATCGATTGATCAAATTTTGTTTTCAATCCTTTTTTATTGCAAGTTGTGTAACATTTTTTGTTACATCTTGTTACATTATTTTCTTTGCTCCATCTTCATTTCCTATAAAAATTATTCAATTTTTAAATTTTGAACTGAACTTTTTGAACGAAACTTCACAATGCTATCATGTGACGTCTTTTTACATTATGATGCAAAAGAATTAATTTTTCCTAGCTCAATGTCACACAGTGTCAACCTGAACTTTTTAACTTTGTAGTCTGATTCTGAGTCGAAAAACCTATAACTTAGACTCCGACTAGTAAAGACTAGTAAGTTTAAAAAGTTCAGGCTGACACTGTATTACATCTTATTGCGTATGACTAGTGCTTCCTTTGACATAAAGCGTTTGACCAGTCACACCTTATAAACCTTTAGGTCGGTATACACCCTATATGTCCAAGGTGGTCTCTATCGAACCTTTGACCAGCCACAAAATTTAATTGAATTTTTTTTTTACAGAAATCAGAACAAGACATTATTTTACGACTTACCGAGACCCAAATGTCTTACATAATCGATTTCATAATTGAAGAAATGTTTATACTCCACGAATCAACATCCCAAAGTGATCAAATCGAGTTCACGGATAACTTCAAATCAAATTTAGACAAACGTATTGATCTACTTAAACACACTTTTAAAAACAAAAAATTACATCGTGAACATTTATTTTGTAAAATACTTGAACGTCTTGACCAACAAAAACGAATTTTAAACAAAATATTCCAATCAAAACAAGACGATAAATTTTATCTAAAATCAATTTTCAACAAGTCAAAAACGAATGCTCTAGACGAGTCAAAAGTCTTAAACTATTCCAAAAATATTCTCCTTAAAATTCAGACTATTTTCTTGTACAGACTTTATTTAGAAGAAAATTCGCTAATTTATAAAATTTCTAACCCGAATCGACTGTTCACCAACTTTTATCATCAAATCGACAAACCAACACAAGTAAAATAGACTCAAGTCTTTTAAAGACCACTTTAAAATTAAACTTCTTTTTGTTAAGCTCGACCTCAAAGCGCATAACTTGCTCAACTGTTTTGGTGAAATCGAAGTTAATTTCAGTTACAATTTAACAAGGAGCGGTGTAATAGGAGTAGCTGTTACATCTAATACAGGAAAACAAAAACCGGAAAATCAAGAAATAGTCATGTACGCTAAAAAACAAGAGGGGTTTATGGTTGATGCTAATTTTGTTTGTGTCAAACTAGCATCATCACATCCGTTTATATTTTTACGTCAATTGCCAATGATGGAAGGTCTACTACAAGGTCGTGAACACTCAAGTCATCACACATGTTCAACAAGCCCTTTCCACACTCTAACGGATTGTCGTGTAAATCTAATATGTATAGACATAGGGAAGTACTAGGGGCTTGTTGAAATCGAAAATTGTTCCGGACTCGATTCGTTCTGGTTATTCCCGATTAAATAGTAATTAATGACTTGATCAAAGTCTTCGGTAAGTCTCTTTCCGATGATTAGTTTCACCTCGTCACTTTGAAGGGTCTTACTCTGTGTTGATTTTATGGATAACCCTAATTGTTTGATACAATCATCACATGTTCGTTTAAGAACATTATCGATTAGAGAGTAAGACCCTTCAAAGTTTTTCTTAAGAGTCTTGACTCAGCTTGGATAGCACTTGGTTACCTGGTCTAGCAGTCTTTATTTGTGTTCACGATAAAGACGCCAAGCTGATTTAACACTCAATCAATGACTTGGACCCAAATTAACTTTTTGAAACAAAAAAACTAATCCTTTTTTTTCTACTTTAAGGGCTCAAGTGGTTCTGGTGAGGGTAACACCAACACTGGCGACGATGGAAATAATGTAAGTATTTTATTTAAAGGTCTTTTAGTCATGAAAATGGAAACATTTTCAGTGTTTCCTTAAGAGTCTTGACTCAGCTTGGCTAGCACTTGGTTACCTGGTCTAGCAGTCTTTATTTGTGTTCACGATAAAGACGCCAAGCTGATTTAACACTCAATCAATGACTTGGACCCAAATTAACTTTTTGAAACAAAAAAACTAATCCTTTTTTTTCTACTTTAAGGGCTCAAGTGGTTCTTGTGAGGGTAACACCAACACTGGCGACGATGGAAATAATGTAAGTATTTTATTTAAAGGTCTTTTAGTCATGAAAATGGAAACATTTTCAGTGTTTCCTTAAGAGTCTTGACTCAGCTTGGCTAGCACTTGGTTACCTGGTCTAGCAGTCTTTATTTGTGTTCACGATAAAGACGCCAAGCTGATTTAACACTCAATCAATGACTTGGACCCAAATTAACTTTTTGAAACAAAAAAACTAATCCTTTTTTTTCTACTTTAAGGGCTCAAGTGGTTCTGGTGAGGGTAACACCAACACTGGCGACGATGGAAATAATGTAAGTATTTTATTTAAAGGTCTTTTAGTCATGAAAATGGAAACATTTTCAGTGTTTCCTTAAGAGTCTTGACTCAGCTTGGATAGCACTTGGTTACCTGGTCTAGCAGTCTTTATTTGTGTTCACGATAAAGACGCCAAGCTGATTTAACACTCAATCAATGACTTGGACCCAAATTAACTTTTTGAAACAAAAAAACTAATCCTTTTTTTTCTACTTTAAGGGCTCAAGTGGTTCTGGTGAGGGTAACACCAACACTGGCGACGATGGAAATAATGTAAGTATTTTATTTAAAGGTCTTTTAGTCATGAAAATGGAAACATTTTCAGTGTTTCCTTAAGAGTCTTGACTCAGCTTGGATAGCACTTGGTTACCTGGTCTAGCAGTCTTTATTTGTGTTCACGATAAAGACGCCAAGCTGATTTAACACTCAATCAATGACTTGGACCCAAATTAACTTTTTGAAACAAAAAAACTAATCCTTTTTTTTCTACTTTAAGGGCTCAAGTGGTTCTGGTGAGGGTAACACCAACACTGGCGACGATGGAAATAATGTAAGTATTTTATTTAAAGGTCTTTTAGTCATGAAAATGGAAACATTTTCAGTGTTTCCTTAAGAGTCTTGACTCAGCTTGGCTAGCACTTGGTTACCTGGTCTAGCAGTCTTTATTTGTGTTCACGATAAAGACGCCAAGCTGATTTAACACTCAATCAATGACTTGGACCCAAATTAACTTTTTGAAACAAAAAAACTAATCCTTTTTTTTCTACTTTAAGGGCTCAAGTGGTTCTGGTGAGGGTAACACCAACACTGGCGACGATGGAAATAATGTAAGTATTTTATTTAAAGGTCTTTTAGTCATGAAAATGGAAACATTTTCAGTGTTTCCTTAAGAGTCTTGACTCAGCTTGGCTAGCACTTGGTTACCTGGTCTAGCAGTCTTTATTTGTGTTCACGATAAAGACGCCAAGCTGATTTAACACTCAATCAATGACTTGGACCCAAATTAACTTTTTGAAACAAAAAAACTAATCCTTTTTTTTCTACTTTAAGGGCTCAAGTGGTTCTGGTGATGGTGGACAAGGAGAAACCGATAGCGTTGATTCAAATGTAGTTTTTTTTCTTAATTTTTTTTTTTGCGTCAAACTAAAGCTTCTTTTTAGTTACTATTTCGTTCAAAAAAAGGCTCTCTTGTTTTTGTCGAAGATATATCTTTTGAGGTTTGCCCTTATTAAATATAGTTTATGTATATTTTTTAAACGGTATCTTTTTAAAGGTCGATTGTATTGTCGGACACTATTACGGTACTGACAATAAGCTTTATTTAGAAGTCAAATGGAAATCGTCAAATGGCCGTGATTTTGTTAAGTAATTTTTATTTCAAAATAAATTGGTGTTCCTTTTTGACTTTTTTTTATTAGCTCATTTGAAAGTGCTTCACTTGTCGAATGTGATAAATATATCGAAAACTATGTACAGCGATGTAAAGTTAAGAGTTTGAGTTTACCACCTTTACGTTCTTGCAAAGATAGAGATGAATCAGTTGATTTTGTTGAAATTCTATCTGATGATCAAGAAAAAGTCTTGGATGTTTACGAAAAATTATCGGAGGCGCAAAAAGCAAAAAAGAGAAAAGCAAAACGTTCAAAAGGAAAAAATCGAAAAATTAAGAAAAACTGATCTTGTTATATTTTAGAAAATCATAGATTTACCTAAAAATATTTTTTTTTACATTTAAAAATAAAAAAGACAAAAATAAAATTTTAAATCTTAAAAATTTTTACTTTTTTTAAACTTTTCCTAGCCAAATTTTATGATAAGGTTTGAATTTATTTGGTTTCTCTCTTTAATCTTAAAAAATTTCCGTGAAACAAAAATTTTACATTGTAAAATTCCCAAAAAATGGCCATTTTTTGTTTAAATGCTGGGAACTGCTAGTAGAATAGTGGTTTTAATTTGTATCACTAACATCATTTGATTATGAAGGACTTAATTGAATATTCATTTTTACCAATTTCGTATTAAAGTGAAGGCATTTTTATTATCTAAAGAAGCGAGTATTTTATAGTCGAATTTTCGAGAGTCTATAGTTTTATTTTTACTAAAAAAAAAATTAAGCTTTTTATAAAGCTTAAGCAAAATAAAAGCCGATGAAATAAATTTTTAACTAGATTGAAAAAAGATAAAACCTTAAAAAAAAATTTAAGTAGCTTAAAGTTCGTTTGCTTTGTAAAAATCATGAAAAAATCATTCAACTCTGTCCATGAAAATGAAAATTCAATAGAAAACGTAGGTATTTGTTTTTGTTTAAAAGCAAATGTTCAAGCATTTAGCTTAATTTTATATTACTGGGCGAGCATTCGATTAGTCGGTCTCGTAGTCTTAGTTTGGTTCTACATCTAAGACGTCTGGTTTAATATAAATAATAACTTTGTACCTTTTAATTTTAAAAAAATATATATTTTTCTTTTTTTAGAACTCTTGTCGTGACCAAGAACAAAAGACATTTGATATAGATTCAAAAGTATATTATTTTTTTTTTAAATATTTAATTCTCAATCCCTTTTATCTTTTGTAGTTTGTGTTCCATAAAAGCGACGGTTCACTTGTTTATTCGGAAGATGTTTCATTTGATGTAAATTTATTTTTAAAAGTTTAAGTTATATCTAAAATTTTCGTTTCCTTAATTAGATCGAGCGAATTGTAGATCATTATTATGGAGAGGATGGAAAGCTATACTTTGTAATTAAATGGAAATCCGTTAACGGACGAAAATTTGCCGAGTAATTTAAGTCAATTCATTTATTTATTTTTTAATTATATTTCATTTTTATCAAGTTCTGTCGAGAGTGCATCAATGGTTGAATCGACGGAGAAAATCGATGAATATGTTAGAAGGGCAAATGTTAAAAAGCTTGTTCTTCCACCCCCTCGCGAATGTAAACTTACGGATGAATCGGTTTATTTCAAAAATATATTAATTGAAGATCAACCGAAAATCCTAGAGTTATATGATGAAGTTGCTTCTAAACGAGATTATGCCCGACGCATAACATCAATCAGAAAATCAATAAAAAGGAAGGCAAATTTTAAATGCAAAACGAACAGTGAAAGAAATAAAATCCATCTTTTTTAACAATATTATAAAATTTATAAAATTATAAAATTAAATATTTGATTTTTTGGAAATAAAGTGATAAAATTAACTTTTTTTTTTAAATTTTATTTTAGTATGCTTTTTTGCTTCTGGAAATAGTAATAAAGTTTTCGAATCACTCTACTCTTTAAATTTTTCTCAAGAAACCATATTTTCTAATTATCTCTCAACCAAAATTTTAAGCTTTTTACAAAGCTTTTGCAAAAAATCTGCTAATGTAATATTTTTTTTTAAACTTTTTACCATCTAATTAAAAATTTTCATAAAGTAGCGTAAAGTACGTGAATATTGAAAGACAATATGGAATTAAATTTATCAAGAAGAGATATTTGTTGGAAAGAACTTATCAAAGTTACAGTTAATTTTATGATTGAGAAGAATTATGATGATTTAGTAGCTGGTGATAATTTATCAAGCAAAGATAGAATTTGGGGTCAATTATCTGTTTTATTTTTCAAAGAGCCTTTTAATCGAGTTAATGCAATTTATCTCAGTAAAAATTGGGAACGTGATCGTAATGGTTATAAGACCTCTGTTTTAAACACAATTAAGTGTAGTGACAAAACAAAAGTAGAATCATTCAACTTTCTAGAATTTCGTTTTACTGAGAATGAATGGGCTAGTGTTCAGCAATATATTTCATCGGACAAAAATAATCGAAGTTACTTTACTTCAAAATTCGATCGAATATTTGCTCAAAAATTACAAGAAAATGGTGTTAAATGTTGGGTTAGTTGCAATTATAACTCTTTCTCTAAAAAGAAAGAAATCTTATGGAAAGGATTATATATCTGTCAAGTATGTAAAATCAAATTTTCAGTTACACTTCCAAAGGCGGATCATTCGCTAAATTTTCTAATAACATGGAACAAAGAAATTGGACATTCTGATTCTATCGAACCTTCGAAATCGAGGATTACTGGGGAAGATCGAAAACAACTCGGATATGAATTAAAATCAAAAGGTATCTCGAACTACATAGCTGAACGTTATCTTGTTGGAGAAAGTAAATAATGTTTTATTTAACTATTAATTTTAATCATTCTAACTAATTTAAAAAAAAAGAAACCGACCAAAAAATGTATCAAAAGTACAAAAAAGCTGTAAGTGAATTAAATCATCGATTCCAGATTTCAAACAATTTTATGGTAAATGCCGAAGCAGCAAAAAATACTTATGATTCAAATTTCACGCAAAAAGATTCAAATAAAATAACTGGTTATATACAAAGTATTAATCAAAATCCTTTTGGGGTGATTTTACAGAGTGATTTTCAGGTAGGATATTTTGAATTCGATATTACATAGATGTTCATTCAATTTGATTTTTAAAAAAAGGCTAAAATGTGGTCAGTTATGAGGAAAGAATATCCTGTTTGGCACATTGATGCAACTGGAATGATTATGGTTGATGTTCCAAAGCAAAATAAGGTTTTGTTATTCACAATACTAGCCAGAGGAAATAAAGATCATCAGTCCAAAAAAAGAGATAGAATCCCGATAGCAGATTTTCTGACCACATCATATGATTCTTTATCAATTGAATGTTATTTAAAGAAAATAATCGATAAGTTTCAGGGGTATTGTTTTTACAAGCCACCAAAAATTATTGTGACAGATTTTTCGTGGGCTACTATTAACGCATTGCTTGCTGCTTTTAATAATTGCAAAACGATTCATTATCTCAACTGGGCTTTTAAAATAATTGTCAAACGTGAAGAAGCCTTACGGAATATAATCCCTGTGAAAGTTTATCTCTGTTCGACTCATTTTTTGAAAAATGTGATCGATGAGTTTAAGAAAAAATCGAAGAGCACAGATGATATTCGCTTAAAGAGAGAATTTATCTTTAGTTTCTCGTTTCTACAAAATTCAGTAACATTGAAAGAGTTCGACGAAACTTTAATTTGTATTTTTAACATTTACAATAAAAGATTCAAAGATGAACGTTTCAGAAAATGTTTAGCAAAGCTAAAAGCATTAATCGATACAAGAAATATTGATTGGCTCCAAAGTGTCACATCTTCAGAAAATATGTCAGTCGATGAAAAAGAAAAAGATTTCTTTTTTGCAACAGAGGAAATAACAAGTTATCAACAAAACTCACCATTTACCAAATATTACGATGAAATGTTGTGTAATGAAGAGATAGCAATAAATAATGATGAAAAATTGCTGAAAGAAAATGAACAAAATGAGTATTTCTGTCCGCGTCTTTTTAATATAATCAAAAAACGCCTTTATTTAATGCCATTTTGGACAGGTATTTTGATAAATGACTCATTAAATGAACCAACAACAAGGCTCACTAATAACTCGCTTGAGTCATGGTTTGATCATTTGAAAAATGACCTTTTAAGCGTTAACAAAAAGATTCATACTAAGAGGCGATGTTTTTCGAGTGAGATTGCTGGACCACTTTTAAATACGATTCGGTTAAAGTTTGCGAATTATAAAGAAAAATTTGATAATTCAATGGAACAATTTGAAAAAAACACTAATAGTTCCAAAGAGGAAGAAAAGTGGAATTTTAGAGAGCGTAAAAATATCAATAAGAAAACTAGTTATAAAGCTCACAATATATATACAAACCATGAAATATTGCTTGAAAAAATAGATAGTAAAATATTCGGCGATTGCTATTCAGAAAAGAATTTTGAGGAACATAAAGGTTTTACAAACTTAATAAATAATCTTTTAATAGCGAAATCAGTGAATTAATTTTTTTTTAAAGGCGAAGCGATTATAGTAGACAATGAAGGCTTGAGTGAAGAGACGAGAAAAACTTGTCTCCCGGAAAAACAAAAGATACAATTGAGTGGCTCATGTGAAAGTAGGAAAAATTAAATTCTTAAATAGATAATAATTTAAAGTATTTTAGGTGAACCAATCATCTTAGATGATCAAATAGACACATTGATCGACCCCAAAACAATAGATCCATTAGATTATGTTTATTTTAATATTTATTGGATTTCAATTAAAGTAAAATGTGTATTTGATTTGATTAAAAACGAATGCTTAAGCGATTCAGTATGGTTAATTAATTATTATTTAACAGTGTTGATTTGGATAATTTGACTAAATTTTAAAATATTTCTAAGGTAATTGAAGCATATCTTTACTGCTTAAAAGAAAAATACAAAAAAAAATTTTTACTTCTTCAAAATTAATTACGGCACGCAAATTTATCAAAGTGGAAAAATCACAATAATGCCAAGAACTGACGTAAATATTAAAATTTTTAGCATTTTTATTTTGAAGATCTAAAATTTTAAAAATTAAGTTTACAAATTTTGATTCCGCTTTTGGTTTGATTATATTGAATAAAAATCATTGGACTGCCTTTTATGTCGATTTCAATAATCGAAAATTAGTTTATTTTAATTCACTTGGAGAAAACAAAAGAGAAAAAAACAAAATTCTAAAAAATTGGACGTGAGTAAAAATTATAAAACATTGATGAAATAAATTTTAATTATTTTTTTAGTTCATTTTCGAGAGAGATTGATGGTTTTGAAGAATCAAACTGGTCATTAGAACTTTTGGATCACCAAAAGCAAAAAGATGCGACGTCTTGCGGAGTATATGTTTGCATGTTTTTCAAGGCAATGATTTCAGAATCAAAATTCGAAGATGGCTTTGACCAAAAAATATTTCGACTTGAAATTTTTAGAGAATTGCAAAATGGATTTTTAAACTTCAAACCCATTTTACCTTTTTGCTTTTTTTGTGGAAAAGGAATTATAAATGATTCAATTACGGAACTCTGCTCCAGCCATACTTGTCATGCTAAATGCCAAATAGAATCGTCAAAAGACATCAACAATACAAGTTGTCAAATCTGCCTAGCTTTTCCGTATTTTATTTAAAAAATATTTTTTAAAATAAATAACCAAAAAAAATTTAAAAAAAAATATGCTTGTTATTTTTGTAAATTAAAATCATATTATAGAAAATTACTTTGCTAAATTATTGGACGTTCAAAAAAAAGAGAAAATTTTATTGTTTTCGGTATTAGTCTAGGAGAATAATTGATCAACATTTTTAAAAGCGGCTATTTTTTAAGGTGAATTTTTTTTGAATAACCCACTATTAAACGTCTTAGATTTTCTGATAGGAACTTAAAACTCTATATTCCAATGGGGTTTTTGGCGGCCTTAGATGCTTCTTTTCAAAATTTCGATATTTGGACTATTGGTGTATCAAACTTTAGTATCAAAGGCCGCAAAAAAACCCCATTGGAATATAGAGTTTTAAGTTCCTATCAGAAAATCCAAGGTGTTTAATAGTGGGTTATTCAAAAAAAATTCACCTTAAAAAACAGCCGCTTTAAAAAATGTTGATCCATTAGTGTTAGTGATCCAACAACTTCAGCTTCTTTTTATTTTTAGTTTCAAATTTGGACTTTAAACATATCTAATTTTTTTTCATTTAGACATATATTTTATTTTAACAACATCACGTCATTAAACAATGAATCCTCAAAATTGCGGAAGATTTTATAGTTTTTTTCGAGACAATTGTCCCGAGTTATTTTATTTTTCGGCTCCGATTCCTGATAACGTTTTTTTTAACTTAGTTGAAATCTTAGTCGACAAAATTAATGTCAATGTAGAAAATTTATTCGGTTTGGGTTTCGATATATCTGACGATTTGTTACGGCATCTCGATATTTGTAACGGAATTTCTATCGGGACACAATTTCCAGAAACTCGTCGTACGTTTCGAAATAATGATTTTAAGTTGGTCGAGTTTGAACTTGAAAATTTAAAAAACTTTATTTGAAAATTTTTAATGGTAAAATTTTTTGTCTTGAAAAAGCCGAAAATATTTTATCAATTTTTCGGAAATCATTAGATTGAAGATATGCTCTTGCGACCGACAAACAAGTCTATTATTTCATTTCAGACAAGTGGGATAAAAAACAACAATAGTTCTATAATCGATTACTTTTTTGTTGTTTTGAAAAATCAATCGCAACAAGCAAAGATTTATTTATTAAACAAAAATGAAGATTATGTCGATTTTGTACCAAATATTCGAAAACAAAAGGTTAAAAGAAACAAAAGAGGTATATCAATTGGAACTCAAACGATGCATTATTTCAAAACAGAGCTTGATGCACATTTTCCATTTAATTATTCATTCTCCTTTGATCTTAATGTTTTGGAAAAGTTATTTAATTCGAAAATAACTGTTTTAAAGGAAAGAATGTCGAATTTAAAGTTTCTTGAATCAAGAATTTTTAAAAACCATCGTTTCATTATAGAAAATTTTGATTTACTGATGTCAATAAATAACGGATTTGTAAATTTTAAGAATTTAAACGAACATGTTTTAGACACAAGTTATTCGTTTATTCAATTAAATTCAAATTTGGATTATTTTCAGAAATTAATCAGAAAATTTGTCGTCTTTGGAGATTACAGTGGTTCTTATGTTACTGGCAGTCATTTATTTCCGTACGACCATGTAAAAAACCCATTAGACTTTAATTTTTTTTTTGTTGAAGAAATCGACATAACAGTTTTCCGAGATGATGATTTTTTGATCGAATACTCGTTTTTTTATGGAGATCCAGTGAGAATCTTTCAAGAAAATGGATTAAAACAGACAGTTTTTAAAACTTTCGATTACGACACGAAATCAATTGTTAATTTAATCGTTACTGAGACAAAGCGAAATAAGTTTGAACTATTGGATGCAGCTTTATTTGATATAGATAAAGTTTTCTATTCATACAAAGAAAACTCAATATTTTTAGGTATTACACTTCTTGAAAGAATCAAATATTTAAACGAAGATTTCGATTTAAATATCAAATTTAGTGATTTAAAACAGTCACGAAGATTCTTTATAGACAAAATTAATTCAAATGATGACAGCTTAACTTATATTGAAGAACAAAGATTAATTAAATTAGTTTTTGCAGCTTCAAGAGGATTTTTTAATGAAACCGATCAAGTGGACATTGAAAAAATATTAATTTTTTTCAAAATAAATCTTGATAGCTTAGTTAAGTTAAAATAGTTTTAAAATAATTTTTGAGAAAAATAAAGTTATTTAAATTAAAAATAAAATTTTTATTTAGTTTTTCTAAAATAATAAATCATTTAGAAGCAAATTGCTTTGCTAATCTAATTAAACATGATCTTTTTTAATAATCTGTGTCTTTCCCTACAAGAATACGTCCCAAATCATAAATCTTACTAACTTTATAAGGTTGACACTAAAATCCGGACAAGAATTTTAAATACAGTCTGTACCCGATTTTGTGTACCTCGGTTGTAAAGTCAAATTGACTACATAAAATCTAAAATACATAAAATTGAAAAACGAATTTTTAGAAAAAAATTTATTACGAAACATTAAATTTAATAGTACTCAGTCAAAATAATTAAGTTAATTGAAAGATAACTTAGTTTGGGAATAATTAGAATTCAAAACAAATAATTATTTTTCAAATTTTTTTTAGATATTTTTCATGTTGAATTGTGTTTGTATTGTTGAATAGGGCGTTCCTTTATCGATTTCATCTAAAATTTTTTTTTTTGTTATAATATCGAAAGATTGTCTCACCATTTTCTTAAACAAAAGAACTAACTACTAACTAGTTAACTTTTTCGGAAAAAAACGACTACATAAAATCGGAAAAAAATTACATACATGTACATGGATTAAATTACATAATTTTGTCTTTTTTTTACTACATAAAATTGAAATTACATATAATTGAAGTACATAAAATCGACAAAATTTATCATTTAATGTATTATGAAATCATCTGTAATTCGAATTTTACTACATAACATCGAAAGTACATAAAATAGAGGTACATAAAATCGGGTATAGACTGTATCTAAAATCCTTAAACAGACAAAAAAATAGAAAACTAAAATACGGACACTCAGTGGCGGAGCCACATTGTGGCGAAAATTCTTTCAATATGCTGCTTTTTTAAACTAACTGACAAATGTCTAATTTTTTAGGATAGAATCTACTGAAGTTGCGCTTTAGACGCCCTAAAACTATCTTAAAGAATCAAAACTCTGTATAAGCGTCAATAAATTCAGACAGATACTTTTTAAAACATTTAAAAGTGTCTAAGCCGTTAATAATGCGCCTTACTAGAAATTAGACGCTTATATTATGACTTTGAGTCGTAAAAGAAGTGACTTAGCCGTCTAAAAACCGTCTATTGAAATGGAAAAAACCGACTTGGGTGTAAAAAATCTAACCAGAGGTCCGGTTTAGTGTAAGGATAGATTAAGGCCTGGATTTAGATGGTTGTTCAGCATTATGGGTGCAGCACTGTTTTTTGAAAATCGATTAATCAGGGATATAATCAAATAACTAAGAGATAATCTTTTAAGAAATGTGAATTCTTCATAATGAATGACTCAAATTAGTCCAAAGATCATCATGACATTTCTTTGTTAAGTAGACTCTCTTCGCTATATGTTCTATGGCATAACAGACAAACGACAGCTGAGGATTTTTAAATTTTTTTAAATGTTCCGAATAAATTTAAAAAAAAAAAACTTTCAATTAGTTTTTTTACACTGGCAATCAAGGGTCTTAATTTATCATTTTTGAATTTTAACGTTAATCTACAACCTCGAAAAACCCAAAAAAATTAATTTGTTCATGAGGGCAAAAAATCGAAATATCGAAATATTCCATTCTAATGATAAAATGCTTTACTTAAACATTTAAGAACTCATGATTGGAAAATCCTATCCTTTATAAAAAGATATGTTATGAAAGCTAAAAAGTTACCATTGACGTTAGGGCTATTGTCGATGTGGAAAAAAAATCCATAAAGCAATACACGGATGGTAACGGTAAAAAATGGGTATTTTTCAGTAAAACAACATCTCTTCCTGGGGGAACCACAATAGCCCATTTTTTTTTTCATCTTTTTACACCCTTTTTAGCGACCAAAACCGATTTGAAAAATAAAATGTTAACAAAAAAATAAACCTTATCATTTGGCTGCAAAAAGCGAGATTTTTTACCCCCATGAAAAAATTAATTTTTTGGGGTTTTCGAGATGGTAGATTAACGTTAAAATCAGTTCATGTCCGGATTTTAGAAAGTCAAAATTACGTTTACGGGTGTCCGTGTTCTGATTTTAGTGACAGCCGTTTTAAACTGCTATTGCTACATTAAATTTCTTACTAATTTTTTTGTCTTCGAATACAATTTCTTCTTTTAAATTAGACTTTATTCGAGCTGTCTTAATGAAATTTTAACCCTTTAAATAAAAATTTAAGAACCAAAACAATTTTACCAAAAAAACATTAAAAACCAAAAATGACATCTAACGATTGTAAAAGAAGAAATTCGGATTCAATCCTTGAAGAAAAAACTGAAAAAAGAACGGAATCACGAATTCCTAAAGCTTTTTTGGTCTCGAATTCCCAAAAAACCAGTAAAATGGACGAGAACATGAAAGTTAATATTAATGGAAATAAGAATTTCATCAAGTTTATGAATAGCCCAACAAGAACAACATCGCTTGTAAACCTAGAAGAAAACATTCAGAAAAAAGAGGACGAAATGATGAATTCGTCGTTTTTTGAAAAAATGAAGGTATGTAATTAAAAAAAATGTCTTAAATCAAAAATATATTGATTTTTTGTAGAACAAATCGATTGAATTAATTGATAAAGTGTCTACTTCTTTTGTTCAGAAGGTTCAGAATATTGTTCCAAAAATTAACATTCAAGTAAATTTAAGACTTTTTTCTTATACATGTAGTATAAATTATTTCAATTATTTTTTAAAGTTATTAAATGGTACCTCAACTCCGCTTCACAACAGATCCATGAATGGTGATGAATGTGGAAATTCGCAAAATTTAAACAATGATCTAATAAAGGCTTATGACGAAATCGACGCTTTAAATAACAAGATGATCCTTATGACTTATGAAAACGAAGATGCTATTAATCATCTGAGAACCGAATTTAAAGATTTAGAAGTAAATTCTGTTGAAAAGATAAATTTTAAATAAAAATTTCTTAATGATAATTTTTTTAGAACGCATACAAAAATCAATTAAAATCAAACGAACAGCTTTTAAAAGATTTTCAAGAAAACGAAGAAGCTATACTAAAAGAGAAGGCTAATTTTGAAACCGAAGTGGATAATTTGTAGGTTTTTAAGTTCAACAAAAATAAAAATTTGTAAATAGATTATTTTATTTTCAGATCTAAACAATTTTTAAAATACGAAAGAGATACAGAGGAATTTATCAAAAACCTTCAAAAAGAGTTGATTGAAGTAAAAAATCAATGTAATTCGCTTGAATCACAATTAAAGCGAAGAAAGTGCCCGTACCCAAAATGTGATGGAGAAGGAAACGTAAATTCAGCTCACAAAAAGCACACAACCTATAACAATTGTCCAAATAGACAAAGAGATATAGACTCTCACAAGGATTTAGAGCGAGAAAATCGACAATTAAAAAACGAAAAATGCAAATTGAAACAAGATTTTGAAGAAGATTTAAAAAGTGAAAAAGAAGCTTTCAATTCGAGATTAATGGATCAAAAAAAAGAAATTAACAAATTGGAAGAAGAAATAATTCGATTAAACAATCAAATTGATAATTTCCAAAAACAAAATACAGATTTAATGGGTGAAAACGGACACTTAAGGGTAAACACCATGAAAACTGACTCAGAAAAGTAAGACTTTAAAATTGAATTTTATGATAAGAAAAGTTTATTCTTTCTTTATAAACTAAAGGGATCAAACGATTCAAAATCAAAAGGCTCAAATAGACCAACTCCAAACACAAGTCACTCAGCTAAAGTTTGTCATTTCTTTATTTTTGTGTATTTACCTATGTTGATTTTTTTTTTTATCAGTGAAGAATCTGTTCAACAAATTAGAAATCTATTAAACGAAGAAATGCTAAAAAATAACCAACAACTAGATGAATTGTAACTTTTTTAATAATTACATGATAAAATTTTAATTCAATCTATAAATCGTGATTTTAGAAACAAAATTACGAGCCAGTTTCAAGAATTCAAAAATCAATATCAAGTGTCTGAATTTGACGAATATGACCTTTTAAATTACGGTATCGTTGTTAATCCAGAAGCATTTTCATCTAAATGTGGTTATCCTGGTTGTGATGGTTCCGGTAATGTGAATCAAGAACATAACAAGCATTACAAGTATCTTTGATTTTAATTGGCTTTTTGGGTAAAAATCTAATTTAATTTCTTAAGAGCAAAGCATTGTCCTTATAACCCAAGAAATAAAGTTAAAAATGGAGCAAAGAAAAAGAATTCACCAATTAAATCATTCACTTTTAAACTTCCAAGCTGACTTAAATGATTTACCTTCGAAGTTATCTGAATGCCTTTTCCAATTAAACGATATGAAAGCAAAAATTCAAGTTAAAGATCAAGAAATAAATTCATTACAACAGTTCATAGGTATATTTTTGTAAACATTTTCAACTAAATATTTTTTAAATTTTTTATTTTAAATTTATTTTTAGAAAATCAAGTAAATTCAATCGAAAATGAAAGAAAGTCTTTAAAGAGACCTGCACAAGAAGCTTTTGCTTATTATTCTAGCACCGGCAGTGCTAATGGAAAAGATTTATTTGAAGGTCCGAGAGGAGGTGTATTTTATATAAGCGATAAAGGCAAACCTACCTACGTTAAAACAGGAATCAAAACTCTTGCTTCGGATATGCAAGTTGATTCTCCAAAAAGATCAGATTTAGAGAATGGTCGCATTACTGGAATCGGAAGCCCATTTAGAAAGTTCAATTTTGAAATTGATGGTTCAAAATCAAATGGTCCTTTAACGATTAAATTTCATTTTTAAAATTTTAACTTTTTCTTTTTACTTTTTTGAATCTGTTTATGACGTTCGTTTCAGATATTAGTATGAGATGGTTTTACATTTCATCCTGATATGAACCCTATGATTGTGTCCAATTATCTTGAAGTTTGGAATCGAATCAAGCATGTTTTGAGTTAAAAAAGCTAATTTCTTAAAGTAATTTTGATCAATAATTGATCAAAATACCCAAGAGGTAGATTTAAGAAATGAAATCAGAAATTAGCTTTTTTTGACTCGAAATAAGCTTGTGAAGATTTCGGATTTCAAGCTTAATTGGACCAAACATAGGGAGATTATCAGGATTAGATGTAAAATCAAATCATACTAAATCTGAAAACCAATCGAGACGGATTTTTAAAAACTAATATTACTGTTTAATCCTTTTTTATTGCTTTTTTGTTGTTACATCTTGTTACACCATTTTACTTCTTCATTGTACCCTAACAAAAATTTATCAATTTTAAAATTTTGTGTATTTTATATTTTTGACCCTTTTGAATCAGAACGGAACTTCACAATGCTTTTTTATTGTGATTTTTAAAAAAATAAAAGATTAAATTTTATCTGTTTATTTATTTATTTTTGAAGATATTACAGAGAAATTCAAATATCACCATAGCTATTGGTTGATTATAATCCGGACTATAATTTCGATAAATCCGAGCTGCGTCATCAAAAGCTGAATTCATTGGGGTTTGGAAATCGTTCGCGATTCTTTCGTATTCCGAGTGTATTCGATAAGTATTCTAGATGAATTTTTAGTGTATTCTTGCTGTATTCTTGTTTCTTGCTGTAACACTTGAATGTATTCTTTAAAGATATATTTTTTTATGTTTTGGTGAATACATCTGGAAGTATTCAGGAATACTCATAAGTATTCTTTTTTAAAGAATAAATTTTTGGCGAATTCAAAGAATAAATTATATTTTTTCTTTCCAAAAAATACATAGAAAACATGAAAAATACACATGTGTATTCTCGAATTCATATGATTGTATTCTGGAAGTATTCCCGAATACATGGCCAAAACCTACTTTTGTAAGATTCATTTATAGAATAATACTGTAGAATAAATTTTATTTTTATAGATATAAAATGCAAATCTAACTTTACAATAGTATTGATTAAAATCAATCAATTTTATTTTTCTGAATTTAGAATCTAAATTAACAAAAAAAATTGAACATAATTGTAATAATTTAAATTTAAAAAAAAAATAATAAACTTTTTTATTTCTTTTTCAAACATTTTGCTCTGCTCCGACATAAATTGCTCCAAACTTCACCGTTGCATTTTAAAAGCCTTATAAAATTAATGTTTTTATCTTTCTAAAAATCTTATAAGTCGGATAGCTTAATGATGAATTCTACACACACTTTCTTGAAAAATTTTGATTAAAATACCTCCTTGGAGCTTAATAGATTTTGAAATTGATTGCTATGAGAATGACCTTAATATGCTTTGGTTACATTACAAAATATCTCGATTTTCTTTTTAAACATTTTATTTAGTTCTAACGAGTTAAAATAATTATGAAAAGAATTGCCGTTTTGGAGTATAAATTAAACCTCAAAATGATGCAATTTTAAATGTTTAAACGCGTTTCCGAAAACCAGTGTTTACTCGTTTAAGTGCGTTTTTTGGTAACGTTTTTTTATCGTCAAAAAACCCTTAAAAACGCATTTAAAGTTGCGTTAAAACGCATAAAATGTATGTGTTTAAACGCGTTCCTAAACGCGTTAATATTTTCTCGGGTGGTGGTCCAAAATTTCGGCTCCTCTGTAATTTTCTTTCATAGGGAGGATAGCCATGAAATGAATTTTTTTCTAATGGCTCCATTTGATGTTAACTAAGCTTAAATATATTTTAAAAAAAAATAATCCGTATTTTTTCTTTTTTGAAAAAAATCCGATTTATTCTTTAAATCGTATAATTTAATCCGTATGAATATTTCATAAGGCTATTTTTATACGGATTAACGAGGTTTGACTGTATTTTACTTCATCCGGTAGATCATTGTGAAGAAATTGTGTCTCACAGTACATGACTTGACAAACTGCCTATAATATCTATTTTGTCTTATTGTGTTGCCAGCTTGACCTGTAGAAGTTGAACTAGGACAGTTGAGCACAGGATGAAACCAATTTATCTTGTTAAAAGAGTTATCAGTTTTATAAAATTGAATTAAGTCACCTCTCAATCTTCTCTCCTCTAGACTTGTTAGACCCAAAAACGTTAATCTCTCGTCGTAACTCCTGTTACGTATAGCAGATACTAACTTTGTTGCTCGTCGTTGAACTTTCTCCAATTGTTTAATATCTTGCTTACGGAAAGGACACCAAGCTACCGAACCATATTCAAGTATTGGCCGTGCATATGAAGTGTATAGAATTTTAAAGGTTCTTGCATCCCAGTGCCTAAAAAAATTCCTAATTCGACCAAGGACAAAGTTTGCTTTGTCATTTTAGGACGATAAATGTTCTTCCCACTTCAAGTTATCCTGTAACATCACACCTAGATGCCGTTCTAAACTAGAATTTTCGATGATGTGAACTTGTTGTTTGATGTCGAATGAATAACGATGGTTCTGATGAATAGTACTGTTACCAAGATGCATGACTTTAAATTTTGTTAAATTTAAATCCAGCTTCCAGTCAGTTGTCCATTCGAGTATCTTGTTTATATTTTGTTGAAATTCTTTAGGATCTATGGAATTTCTAATTACACTCATTAGTTTGCTGTCATCGGCGAAGAGCTTAGACATCATCGTAAGCTCATTAGGCATGTCATTTATAAAAATTATAACGAGCAAAGGACCTAGGACTGACCCTTGAGGGACTCCATTCAACACGTCTCTCCATTCTGACTTAGGATAAAGCCATCAAGGACTACCCTCTGTTTACGATTAGAGAGAAACGCTTTCAACCATTCTAATATTTTTCCATTAAATCCATACATTGTTTTAATAAGTACAATTGAATCACCTCTTTGTTTAGTTCGGCGTTAAGTGCATTATTAATTAGCTGTATTTTTTTGATGACATTATTAATATTTAATCAAAAGAGACAAATAAAAGCATTAATTCCTTCCAGTAGAATCAACAATTGATGCAATCATAAAATTAATCGACAAAACAGTAATTTGACCTTGTAGACCATGCGGAATTACGAAAGTGGCTACCCGAATGGCTCGTTTAATGGAGAACATTTTTTTTTTTGGTGACTTAAACCACTCCCATAGGTTCGACCGTTTATGAGCGTATGAAGAATTCTTGGACATTAGTCTGTGTACAGCTAATCCGCTTGACAAAATATCAGTTTGACATAAAAATTTTGAGAAGCAAGTTGAAAGTCTAGTCGACAAACTGACAAACCTTACAACCAGAAGAAGAAGAGGTGATCTCATCCAAATGTACAAGCTCCTAAACAAGCAAGATCACATAAACTGGTATAAACGAGTGGATAATGACGAAACAGTCAATCGGATATTTGAGACAAGAGGTAATCGCTACAAACTAAGGCGAGAACTTGTAAAAAACTGTGCACCAAGATTCAATATTTTCACAAACCGTCATTGTAAGTTTGAAGTTTTGGGAGGAGTCTTCTTTACGAATGGTCGG
Organism: Brachionus rubens; assembly: GCA_022207745.1. Lineage (NCBI taxonomy): Eukaryota > Metazoa > Rotifera > Eurotatoria > Ploima > Brachionidae > Brachionus > Brachionus rubens. Next base: position 699,122 of record JAJVHD010000006.1, read on the forward strand.
ACGAACACATACGCATCATTTTTCAAATTTTTTTTATAACAATCTTAGGGCTTCTGAAAGTAGAAATTTGAATTTTAGATGTTGTATGATCATTTATGCAAGCTTTATATCCTCAAGATTGTGTGGTCTGAACAGAATCGTATACACCGTGATAATTGCATCTCTTTCAAGTTATGAAACCTAATTCTTAATTAGACCCAGCATACTGTTCGCCTTTCTAGCAGTCACAGAAAATTGTCTGTTCCATTTAAGGTGACATGAAGACCAAGGTTCTTTTCCTGACTAATTTCATTAAGTGGATGACAGCCGCTCTCATAATTTAATATTCAAACTAAGGCTCTAAGCTACAAATTTTTTTTTAAATTTAAATCAAATTTCAAAAAAATATGATTTTAAAATTTTTAATTTTTTTACTTTTTTTATATTCATTTTCATTTGAATGTATTATTAATAAGTGCAACAACAAATCCGAATCGTTTTGTTTAGACGGTAATAAAAATCGAATAGAACCAATAGACATCCAAACTTGTTACCAAACAAATGAACCAATCAAATTAATTGAATTAAAATTTTTTCAAGTTTACTCAAAACAAATAAATGATTTGAACTATTTATCATCAAATTATACCGAAATAATTAAAATTAATGGCTCGAATTTGATCTATCTAGTCGATGTCCATAAATTAATTAATTTAAAACAATTCGTATTTCGGTATAACAAAATTGAAAAACTCGATAGCCCTGAAAAACTTCCGTCATCTTTAGAAATAATTGATTTTTATGTTAACAATATATTTTATGTCAAAGAAGATTTTTTTCTTAAATTTACTCGACTCAAAGAATTGGATCTTCGATTTAATAATATTAAAAAAATTGATCGCATTTATTTCAATTCAAATTATTTGAAAACCCTGATTTTTTCACATATTAATATGGAAGAATTTAATGGAATCTATTTTCATATCAACATAAGTGATCCTAAAATAACTATGTCTTTTAATGATAATAAATTGATGACCTTTCCGTTGATTCTAGGAAATCTTAAGAGGATTCATGAGTACGGATTTGGATTACAGAAAACGCCAAGTTTAATTTATGACAAATTAATGAAAGTATCAGATAAACCGATTGTAATTGAGAATTTTTTAGTTAACCCAGAATATCTTAAAGATTATACCGAGGCCTTTTGTGATTGGATTAGATCAGGATCAATTTTAAAAATTCGATTGACACTTTATTCTCAAATAAAATTGAGTCCAAATAAGCTCGAAAATTTTGTTATGAGTAATGAAGAGACAAGCGTAAAATGTAAAGAACCGACGGATCAAAAATTGTCTCATTTAGTTGATTCAAAGAAAGAAAAGTTTAAAAAGACATTGTTTTTATCTTGTTTAATTTTTATTTGCCTCATTTTAGTTTTGACATTCATTAATTATTTTATTTAATTTTTTTTGAGAAAGCCCATAAGTAGGGCTGGTAGTTCAGTTCCTAAGAACCGGTTTTGTAAATTCGGTTCTATTTTCAACCGGTTTAAAAAATTAATTATAATTTTTTTTTCAATCCTCTATGTTAAAATTTTTTTCTACAAAATCATATATAGACTGTCTGTCTAGTTCCATCCTTTTTTCTTTCTCTAAAAAATTTGTTAAGTACTTCTCCTATCAAAAAAACAATTTCTTACTGAGCTTAAATTTGTTAAGTACTTCTCCTATCAAAAAAACAATTTCTTACTGAGCTTCTTAACTAAAATCGCATCTTTCATTTCAATAATTTTTAACTTAAATTAAGGAAGATATTATGTTTTGGAGCTCCTTGCATTAGATCCTTAAAGAGATTTGATTGAAATTTCTACATATTCTTTTTAATTTTTACAAGAAATTACTTTGTTTGGATCATTCATTGGTAAATTTTTCATATTTTCAATACACAATAGAAGAAGGGTGAAATTTTAAAAATTTCCAATTAGGAAAAAGTTTCAAGGCTGATCAGATTATTAAGAAATCAGTTTTTTCGAAAAATTTATCTTTAACCCTTATCCGTCCAAAACTGGGTCAAAAATGACCCGAAAAATTGAAATAATTAAAAAAATTAAAAAATAGAGAAAGTTTAGGAGAGTAATACATGCGGTTAAATTAAAAATATCAATCCCAAATTTACATCAAACGACAGCTGAGAATGTGAAGAATATTATTATGTTCACAGAATTTTGAAAAAAAAACATCAAAGCTGAGAAACATCAAAAAACTAAACCGGGTCATTTTTAACCCATTTCAGACGTTAACGTGATTTTTTATATTTCGGACGGATAAAGGTTAATTCAATCCCTTTTTTTTAATTAAATGATTGAATTAATAAAACCGCTTGTGTGAAAAAGAAATTTAATAATGTCCATCCCCATGGATAGACAATGAACTTGAAAAGACTTATTGCACTTTTTGCCCTTTTTGGTTTTTGCTAGGATAACTGACCTTTTTGCACTTTTTGCCCTTTTTGGTTTTTGCTAGGATAACTGACCTTTTTGCAATTTTTGCACTTTTTGTTTTTTTCCAGGATATCCATCCGTAATTAAATCTTTAAAAATTTTTCAAAAAACCAAAAACTGTATCAAAGAAACCTAACCATAAAATTAGCCATAATCATTTATCAAAAAGTGCAAAAAGGTCAGTTATCCTGGAAAAAACCAAAAAGTGCAAAAAGTGCAAAAAGGTCAGTTATCCTAGCAAAAACCGTCGTTAAATTCGAGCAAATACGTTATCATATAAAAAAAAATTTCTCCTCATTTCAACCGGTTTGTGATCCAGAACCGGTTTCAAAACCGGTTTTAAAATTCCAAACCGATCTACCTTGATTAAAGGGTTCTAAGTATTCAGAAACAATTAAAGCTTTTTTTAAATCTTTCTCGTCTAAGACATCATATGTGGTGTCCCTTTGGCTCTTTAAATGAATACTCACAGCCGTCAATGATTTAAAGAGTTCTAAGGCAATTTTAATCATTTGATGCGTTGAATTCCAGCGCGTTTCTCTATCAAGCACAACTTTAATATCAGGCTCATGATTATGTTTTTTTTGTGTTTCAAGATATTCGGTAAGCTTTGGAGAAGCATGAACTTTTTTACAATAATATCTAATCTTACAAATTGCATTTTGAATAGAATTTAGACCTTCTTTGAAAAGCGTGATCCGATGGTAGTAAGTACCTTTCCTAACCCAACCTTAATATTAACTCAAGTTTTTTTTTTAAAGATTGATCTGTTCGGAGGTATATCAAGAAAAGGAAACATATAGTATACATCGCTTTTCAAGAGATTTTGGAAAGTGAAAAATTTAAAGAACTTTTGAATATTTCATTCCTATTATTCAAGCTTATTCCCCATTAGCACATAGAATTTATGTGACAATAACCTAAAGTATACCAAAAAATCAATTTCAAATTTTTTAAAATCGAGTTGTTTAAACCTTTTTACCGCTCCACCGCAGTCACCAGTGAATTTTTGCGATGAAAAATTTAAAAAAACTAAATATTAATATTTTCAATCCAATCCAAGTCCATAATAGCTCATACAGCACCAAATTCCAATTGAACCAATTCCTTGTTTAGTTCGACTTAATCGGATACTTATCATCAAAAAATTGATAATAAAGTAAGTGTTGATTTCGAAACAAGAATCCTAGGAAAATCGGTACTCAAACGTACGGCCATAGATATAGAAAAGAACATTAGATATAAAAATTTGCTCGAGTATTTGAATAATTGTGACATTGACCTAAAGCAATATTTACGGTCATGCACATATTTAGTAAACTTTAATAATATTATGCATCTAGTTTAGATTTTTTTTTCTCAGACTAAAAAAACTTATTTCGAAAAATCTTAAAAAAATTAAATCTCTTTTTGATATTTTTTTATAAAATCATTACCGAAAAAAATCATATTTTGATTATTTTTAAAAAATCACAATTTAATAAAATCACATTTTGATAATTTTCGATAAAATCAAAAAAATAAAAAAATCCTAAAAAAATAAAATCCTAAATTATAGTAATTCTTTTGTCTTATCCAAACTAATTCTTGAGAAACTTTCTTGGCCGGATTAACGAGGTCTGACTGTATAATAAATTAAATTAAACATATTTTTGTTACAAGGCCAAAATTTAAACAAAAATAACCTACGTGAAGAAAAATCTCAGTTCTCAGATATTCTCGGTTCTTATTCTGAAGCTCTGCTTTTAGTTTTTCTGGTATCCTTTCCATGATGGACAGAAGTCATCAATTAAAAAGTATTAAGAATATTACATAAAAAAATTCATTTTAATAATAATTTTTAGAAAAGTCAATATTTGCGCCAAAAATTACATTTATTTGTAGTTTAGTTCTTGGACAGAATGATCTAAAATCGACTATTTAATCGATTGCAAAAGAAATAAAGAACATTCATTCTCAAATGTTTATCTTCGAAGAATATATATGAACAACAAAGAATAAGTGAGAACATCTGAGAACATCTGTGAACAACTGAGAACAGAAAAAGTTTTCGTTCTTAGAAGTTTTTTAAGAACCGAGAATATCTGAGATCTGAGATTTTTCTTCACGTAGGTACAAAAATAAACAACAAAATTTAGTACAAAAAAATTTTAACAACAAATTCTAACAAAAACTTTTAAATTAATTGGAGTTCATCTGTGCTTTTTTTTTATTCATTGCGTCGAAGCAGTTCTTTCACTGCTTTTTCTTTTGTTTTCCCATTCACTTTAACTTTTGATATTAATTACAAACGCTTAAATAAACAAAGCATAAGACTCGGATTTCAGCGTCCGTTAGTGGAGTAATCACTTGTTAATCTTCATCTTCAGATTCGATCAAATCGATCGAACTACTTGAAACATCTGAATCCGAGATCTTTGAGGATTCGTCATCACTTTCTTCTCGCCTGACAGTTTTTTTTACAATTTGAGTTTGAAATCCGAAAAACAATCTTTAATTGAACACTCGATTTAATTGACAGTCTTTTTAAACTGATTGGCTGAAACTTTGTAGAATTTCTCGGTTTCGATAACTGTCGTGTTAAAATCTATGAGTTTGTCATCAGATTGCATTTCGGGCTATTGGCAAATAAAACTTTCAGAAAGAGATGAACAAATCTCATCTTTTATCCGCAGTTTAAGTCTATTTTCGTTCAAAGTAATGCCTTTCGGTCTTTGTAATGCTGGATCCACTATCCAAAGATTAATGGAACTAATCCTCAATAAATTATGTGGCCTATAAAGACGACATTCTTACTTTCTCAATAACATTTTAGGATCACTTACTCCACTTAGAAGCATTATTTATAAGATTTTGTGAAGCAAACATAAATTTCAAATAACTAAATGTCGGAAAGCCCAAAGTCAGACAATGTTTATTGGCTACAAAATATCTTAAAGAGGAGTTGAAATTGATGAATAAAAAATTAAAGCTATCAGAAATCATCTACATCAGAAAAGAGTGATTTTTTGAAATAAAATTTAAAAAAAATTTTTTTTGAAAATAAATTAAAATTTTTTTAAAATTTTTTTAAAATTTTTTTAAAAATTCTTACATTCTGGATTTTACGAGTAGAAATGTTAATTTGAATGTACAAAATGCTGTACGATTTTTGTCTCCCTCCTTCAGATTAGCTGTTAAAAGCTCGTTACAAATAGAGAATGAACAAACAAACAAACATCGAAAGCGATTAATCGTCTTCAATCTAGAGTATTCTCGTGGTTATGATAAACGTAAAATAATCGAAATATTAGAAATCTTACAAATAAACGTACCTAACCGATTTAAAAGAACGTTCAGACATCGATTTCACATCTACAACTGAAGCAAAAGTATCGGAATTGGTAAAAAAATTAAGATTCATCGAATGGTCAAGGCTGTTCACTGGTTCCTTGCAAAGTCGTTAAGGCTTCGTCAAAACTAATTCGATTGTTAACAAAAGTATCAATAATCAAATGATTCCCTCTGATTGGAAGACAGTTGTGATAATGCCTCTTTACAAAAATAAGGGTGAAGTTGATGAAGTTAATAATTATCAGGGACGACCAAAAGTTGTTGTTTCTCAACAATCTTTTGTTTTTCTGAATCGTTACCTATACGAATTTATCATAAGAGTTTAAAAAGAATTAAGATTTTTTCATAAAAATATTTATAAATCCTTAATTCATAATCGGAGTCAAGTTAAAAAATGTGAATTGCTTTTAAGAAAATTGCTCAAAAGTTGCTCAAGTCGCTCAAGCAACTTATGGTCGTCCCTGTTAATTATAGAGGAATTAGTGACACCTTTTGCGAAAATTTTCGAAAAAATCTTAGCCACTCAGATAGCGTGCATATTGAACGTAACCATATTTTGACAAATGATCAACATGCTTTTAGATCATCACATAGCACAGTGATTCAAAAAAGTCCGATTTTTGCCATAATTATTTATAAATTAAATTTTTCATTAAAAAATTGTTTCTAGGGTAAATTCGAGTAGTAGAATTCAAATTTTATAAAATTTTTTGGTTTGGAAGAACCCTTTGTCTTGTACGAGAGTTAGAAATTATTTTTCATAAAAAAATCAAAATATGAAGAAAAATTTTATTAAAAAACTTTCAAAAAGTATTTTTTCCTAATTATCAATATAAAAATCAGATGTTTCAATATCTTCTAAAATATTTGATTCATTATTTAATAAAATATCAAAAACGCAATTAATTTCCGCCACGTCATCGTCAATTTCCATTTGATTGTTATTATTATCAATATTTTCTTCGGTTTCCTCTTCATTTTCATCCTCTTTTTCATCATCGGATTCATCGATATCTTCCGGTAAACAATTGCTTTTTATCATTTGTGCTGCATCCTCTGGAAATGGTAAAGCTTTTTTTTTTGATCGATGAAAAGACCTACTAATTGTCGATATTATCGGATCCGATGTTACAAGCAATCTATTAAACTGATCTGTCATTGTTACTGCCCTACTTAATTTTCTTGTATGAAAGAGCCTGATTGATTTGTTATCCTTATTTCTTGCTTCTAGAGCTTCTTCTGTATAAAAGCCAATAGGTAATTGAAAATTGGGTATAATTTGAGATGAGTGAATTAATAATTTATGCATTGAAACTGGCATATAAAACCAAACGTACTCTTTAACATAAAGATTGTATGTTTCTTCACAATAATTTTTAAACCCAGTTAAGTCAAAAGCATAACTTGAATTCACAAGACATAAAATGTTAAAAAGACGCCAAATGAGTTCTTCATTTACCCCTGTTATCTCAGCGAAAACTTTGTAATTACGAAAGGCTCTTCTAGCAGTATTACCGTCATTTGTTGTTCCTAAATTATTAAGGAATTAAAAAAATATAACAATTTAAAATTTAATAACACATACCAGATCCACTATCTTTTGGAAAATCTACAAGTAAACCAAGTTTTTTCCAAAATTCGGATTGAACTACTTTTTTTTTTTCTCCACATTTTTTCTTAGCCTCATCACCTCTAATGTCCCATCTTTTTATCGGAAGCCGGTAACTTATGTGCAAAATACATTCGAAACAACGAATATAAGCGTGTAAAGCCGATAAACCGTACTTCAATGAATTTTGATTTAATTCTAATTTTTCAATTACCATTTTCTTGTTCATTTGAATAGGAGTCGCATTACATATGTTGCAGTTTCTTGGTGATGAATTATTTGAAATAGCGTTCACTGCTTTTCCGTCTATCATTGTTAAACCTAATCCAAAATTAACTCTAACATCAACCTCAAGATTATTACATACGAGCCTAACTGTTGATGTATTTAGATGCTTAATCTGATCTTCTATTTCATCACAATCATCTTGTATTAATTCTTCCGTCTCTTTAGCAAATTTTATTCTGATAGGGCGACAAAAACGAGTTGATGATGGTGCTGGGTTTCTCCAAAAAGACATCTTTAGAAATTAAAATTTAATTTAAATTTTAAATGTAAATTGTGTCTAATTTTAAACCTTTTTATCGCTTAAATCTAAAGGGACTATCATAATTGAAAATAAGGATTTATCATCAAAATAATCGTTTGTTGAACGTTGCTTATATTGTGATTGACCTGTTGAACCATCAAATCCCCACTTACGACGACGGGTTGAGATTTTAGAAACTCTTTGGTTTCGTTGTATAGGTCGAGACGGGTAAGTTGAATATCCATTTCTACGTTAAATTTATCCTAAATTATCTAAAGGTATCTAGGAATTGAACTTTTTAATTGTTAAAAGATCAAAATTACTTTTTAAATGAAAAAAATTGTTTTTTTTTTAATTAAAAAAGTGCATTTTCAAAACGATTTTTTTTCTGTTTGCGCAAGTATGCGCAGCCAATTTTTTTTTTATATGAAAGACCAATCTAGGCACTACTAAAAAAAATTAGTGCCACCGTTGAAACTCGTTGAAATTTTTTTTTTTTAAAGTCAAAGTTTCAAAAAAACGAATGATTTTCGATCAAAATTTAAGATATTTAAATTTTTTTTTTTACAATTTTAATGATTCTATAATAAATAAGAACTTTTTTTTTAAATTTTAAAAAAAAAATTTTGCATTTTCATAATTTAGTTTTTCAGATATTTACATTTTAAATATTACATAAAATTTGTCTTTAATTTTGGGTCATCTTTCACAGAGTATATTATAGGTATTTTCAAGGAAAAAATAAAAAACCATCATATTTTCTGAAAGAGCAGACAAAATACTACATTAATAGAATATTTAAGTTAAGATTTGTCGTCCATGAATTTTGGCAAAAACTTTTGCTGGGCTGAATCACTGTGGAACGTTCAAAGTAATTTATCAAAAAATAATCATGAATATTTCAAAATTTTTGCATTCAAGTTGCCATCCTCAAAAATGCAACTCGTTTATTACTAAATATAAAATCAAAAAAACATAATTTGAAATAATTTGAAAAATGGGCAAAGATTTAAAAAAAAAAACCACAAAAATCATCAACCAGAAGAAGAAGTTGTTTCTCCTCAAATACAAGTCCGCAGAAAACGGCATCTCAAAACGAAGAAGAACCTAAACGAAAATGAGGCAGACCTCGAAAAAACGTGCAAGAAAAAAATAAGCCGAAAAAAAAGCCAAATTAGCAAAGGGAATAAACGTTTATACATATGAAAAAAGTTCAAGTGATGACGAAGAGGAGGACAGTGATGTTCGAGAGGCCGATGTCGATGATTCTGATATTGATGTTGACCAAGCTGAAGACTTTGAAAGTGACTCTGCTAATGAAAAGATTGATGATGAGGCTGATGTTGCATTAGAAGAAGCACAAAACCCTACAAAAAAATGGTACTGACAAAGATATTGAATTATTAGGAGTGAGTGAACTTCGTGCTTCATTGAAACAATTACGCAAAGAATTCCAAGCCAAAAAACTTCCGAAAACAAACAAAGATCTAGCAAAGTTCGAAGCAAACTCGTCATTAAAGTATATCAAAGCAATAAAGACATCTGAAAGTGAACAAAAGGTGCTGGTTGACGTCTTCAATGATAAAATATCCGAAATGAACCTATCTATAAAATTAGACGATGTTTTTCTATTTTTGCTTGTACTTTAGAAGCTCGAAATAGACCAATTAGTCCAAACTTGTCAAAAACGAGTTTTTTCGATTATCAAGTAGTCCTACTCTAAACTTTGGTAGGCAATCATTTGGAGAGTCATCATCATCTGTATTAGATACCGTTTTAAGTAATATATCAAGTGTTCAATCTAATGGACGACCTAACAAATTCGACTCAACTATCTTTCAATATAAATGGTAGCCAAGTTTAAATTCTGTCTCAAGTGGATACTTTAGGTCATTCCATACGAGGTCAATTGGGTTGAATCCTTTAAACTCATAAAATAAAATAAACTTTAAAGCTTTAATAAAGACTTAAAATTACAGGTGATTGAGGTGGACTTTTAGAATGATTTATAAAATTTTTTTCTAAATATCTATAGGTACTAAAACTTGTTTGTTTTGGCTCATTATCCATATAAAGACGATGTGACAGATGACAGAGGATAATTTTCGTTTATAAATGGATTAATATATTCACTAAACAATCTTTGTAACGAAACACTGTTAAGTTTCCCTGTAAATAAAGCTGGACGAGTGGCTCCTCTTCTAGAAATTCCCGCTAAAACATGGATCCTGATTGTGTTTATAAACTCCAACTTGACCTATTGAGGTCTCGTCTTCTGAGTTTTTAAAACCTTACCATCTCTGCCGACTGTAAAACCTTACTTCTACGTCGGTTTCATCAATATAAACCATATCATTGAAATTTTCGTTGAAAAATGTGCACATAAAACAATAAATTATACGTTCTATTCTGTTTTTAAGTGAGACAGCTTGGCAATTACATGTCCTTTGATACTTCCAGATCATTTTATCGAGAGTTTTTAAATCACGTTTTCATTAACGATTAAATTATAGTTTTAATTTTTAAATTTCAACTGACGAAAGTATGATAATTTATTTAAATTTTTTTTTTTTTTTTGAGTCATTTAAAATTGTCTAAGACAAGAAATATTCATAAGATAAGTCATATTCAGCTGCGGCAAAGGAAGCAAGTAATCTCTCAAAATCTCTCTATACATTAAAGAGTCCATATTTTCTTTAAAAATCTTTAAACAAGCATTTTAAAATTTATAATTTGTTCTACACATTTAAAAAATTATACGGCAAATTTAGTTGAGCCTTTGAACGAAATACCACCACAAACATGTACTTTGCTATGAACTTCAAGAAACAGATCTCGGATTTTACGATTTTATTCCATATGGTATAAAGGCTTATTAAAAACAAAAACTGATGTCTCTTCTACAAAAACATAATTATTAAAATCTTGGTCTTTGTTTCTAAGACGCCGATAACGAAAGCCTTCAAATTTGTTATTCAAAAAACACATACAAACGAATTATTATCTACTTTTCCTAATTTGAAACGGTATTTTCTAATAACACTGCCGCTGATTTTTACTCCAAACCTTTTGTTTACGATATAGGACATTTTCTTAGAAGGTTCAACACCGTCTTTTTGAATTTTTCGTTTCTAAAATTTAAAAAAAATTAAGCCATTTTAGTTTATTTTTAGTATAAAAGAGGGTTTTATTTTTACTCAAACATATTCTAATAAAGAAGGTGAAAGGGAACGTGTGTATTAGATTTTCTTTTCGACGACTTTCCAGAGACCGAATTAGACAGCATTCTTTTGATATCCTTCAAAAAATAAATAAGTAACCAAAGGCTATAATAAAACAAAAACTTTTACTATTGACGATGGTAATGAGTTTATTGAATAACACAGTTTTAAAACACTTTTTTATGACTTAGATGAGTGAAAAATCCAAAAAAAAAAGTCGAGTCCTCCTAAAAAAATAACAAAAAATTCGAGAAAATACATTGAGACATATATTTCAGAACAATTAATTAGTGAAATAGAAGTCGAGACGAGAAAAAATACTCAAAAGAAATCGAAATATGGAGACGTTGAAATGATCGCTATTGTAAACGATATTTCAAATCCCAAACACCCGTTTTACCATCTAGATGAGGTCTCATCAAGTTTTTATATTACCAAATTTCTTGACAACATTGAATAGGATGATGTAAGTTTTTTCCTCTGAACTTTTTGACACTCTTTCATATCTGTGGATTTTACTTAAGCTTTTTACAGTCCAGTTATTAAAATAATTTCTTGGTTTAATGATTTTTCATTTCAAGCTAAAAAAAAGGGCTATCATCAATTTTGTTCAAGAAGAGAGTGGTCAGAACTCAATGGCACTTGAAAGAATTAGTACCAAAAAAATTAACATTTTTTCTACAAAAAATTAAAATTAAAGGCCAAATTTTCATCAGAGAACACCATGATGATTCCAAAAGTTTAGGATTTGAGAAGTCGATTTTCGGTTTAACAAGTCAATTGGTTATACTTAACAATAACTACCCTGTTGTTTCACCACAGACTAAGAGAAAGATTCATGAGAGGAAAGAATCAAATGATTCGAATACTGAATCGGAAAATGTTTCATTAATTTGTAATTATTTGAATTTATAATTTAATTTAAATTTTAAACTAATTTTTAATTGGTTGAAGATAAGCAGAAAGATTTTACAAAACAATTGAGATTGACAATTAAAGAAAAATTCCCTGATAATCAACATGAGATCATCGGCTTTTATGAAGAAAAAGATCACTCGAAATTTCAAAAGGCGAAAGCAAGCACTTTTCAAAAGGCGTGGAATAAGGCTTTGAAATATAAAAAGTTAAGAAAATTTTACTGATTTAACTTTTTTTTACCATAATTTTGAAAATATTTTTGATATTTTTATACTTTTTGGTTAATAAAATGTTTCTTAATTCGGGCAATGAATCATTTGCTGTCAAGGTTTCAAATAGATCAGTTAATCCTAAAGAAGGTTAACTTATAGTACCAATCTTTACACAAATTATCCCTCTTTTAAATTTCCATTTGAATTTATGATTCGTATTAAAATAAAATTTAGACTTCCAATATGATTTTGATCAAATTATTGTTTTTGGTACACAATTACAATATCGAAAATAGTCCTCATAATTATTATTTGACAAATTTTCGCTTTTTTCTCATCCGATTAAGTTGCCCGAGCTTTAGTCATGTTGTTATCAGCAAAAATTGGTATCCTTAAAAACTATTTTACTTTTTTTTACATTAGCGAAAAGAAAAACCATAATTAACTTAAACTTAAAAGTTGGACAATTGAATAGAATTTAAAAAAATGATTTTAAAAAAATCATAAGTTAACAAATTTCAATATTCTATGGTTCGAATCCTACCGCTGTCAAATATTTTTAAAGTTTTTATGGACCCCGCTCTGTAGTGAAATCCAGTTCATCAAGCTCTTGAATTAATTATGTTTAAATTTTCAAAATTGAGAATTAAAAACAAAAATCAAAATTAACAAAGTTTAAATTAAAGCATTGCCCGAGAAAATATTAACGCGTTTAGGAACGGGTTTAAACACATACATTTTATGCGTTTTAACGCAACTTTAAATGCGTTTTTAAGGGTTTTTTGACGATAAAAAAACGTTACCAAAAAACGCACTTAAACAAGTAAACACTGGTTTTCGGAAACGCGTTTAAACATTTAAAAATTGGATCATTTTGAGGTTTAATTTATACTCAAAAACGGCAATTCTTTTCATAATTATTTTAACACGTTAGAACTAAATAAAATGTTTAAAAGAAAATCGAGATATTTTGTAATGTAACCAAAGCATATTAAGGTCCTTCTCATAGCAATCAATTTCATAATCAATTAAACTCCAAGGAGGCTTTTTAATCAAAATTTCTCAAGAAAGTGTGTGTAGAATTCATCATTAAGCAATCCGACTTATAAGATTTTTAGAAAGAAAAAGACATTAATTTTATAAGGCTTTTAAAATAATTAAGCAAGAATTTGTTTCGTCTTTGTTTAAGTGAAAAGAGGTATACTTTTCTGTTGTTTAATAGATTTGGAAAAAAGTATCGAATAATTTAAGGGAATAATTTTACAGTCTAGCATGGATTATCGTTTTATTTTTTTTAAAAACTAAATTTAAACTCAGCTTGATGAGAGTTAGAAGATTTTTGGTCATAAAATCGAAGTCTGTATTGACTTTTTCCGGATATACAGTCAAATCATACTTAGACCACTATAATTCAAATAGTTTGTATTTCATTTTTATCACTGCTTAATGGCTGTACAAAGGGTTAGATATATGTGTGACTTGACTGTAGGAAAATTTAACTCAACCTTTTAAACACAACGATAGAAAAAAAAAAAATTTGATTTAAAAGTTAAAATTATAAGTAAAAGTTGTACTAAATCTAACCATAGAGAAAATTGTTTTTGATAGTTTAAATTTTGTAAATCTTTAAAAAAAAAGGAATTATCTGAAAAAAAATGTAAATTTTGTAAGGTTCAGTGCAGTGAAAAATGCACCAAAGATCAATATTTTTTTTTCGTCGCATTCTTATAGATTTTTATGCGAGCTTTCCGAATCTGCTAGAATTATGATTCTAGCATCTTTCGTTCGGAAGTTATCGGCGTTTTACCGATTTTTGCCGACAACCTAATTCATTAGGCAACTTAATAAATTGATTTTTTGACCTAATTTTTTTGTGCTAGGCTTATTCTACTCATAAAATGCTACAAAACTAGAGGTCGCTATCGACCATGAAGTTCTCATTTTTTTAGAAAAAAAGTAAAATCTACTTTTTTCGCATGCCTAACTTTAACCGTTTATAACTCGGAAACAAAGTTCAAAAGATGCAACGAAAATATGTTTAGGTTGTAGGAAATTTCATGAGCTACAAAACCACGTATCGGCTTGTCACAGTGTCAACTTTTTATTGTAATGGTATATGTAAAACTAAAAAAAAGAAAAACTTTAAACTAAAAAAAACAATATTTCACCTATTTTTTCAAAAATTTTTTGGTTTCTTAATGAAAAAAATCATTTTAATTAAGTATTCTTCTATGTTCATTAATGTTTGATTTGGTTTTCTTCCCAAAGAATTCGTCGAGAACTTCTTTATATGTTTTTTTGTTATTATAAGCCAAAACAATCCCCCAGAACCTTCTCCATAGTTTTATGTTCATTTCATTCTTTTTAAACTCTTCTCAAGATTCCAAAATTAACTCTTTTGTTTTGCTAAAAGTTTGATCATTTCTTCTTCTCCAATAATTCTTTGAAAAACACCATAAGCTTTCAATCGGATTCATTTCACAATGATATTTTGGTAAAAACAAAATCTTTACATTGAAAGTAGCTGCTTTAGATTCAAGTTTACTGCAAGTCATAAAGGTCGGGTGTTTTTTAGCAAATTCAATTAGTTTTTCTAACTTGTGTTCTCTACCTTTTGAATTTTTGTCAATCAAACCTTTTAACCTTTTAATTAGATTCAAACCAAAAAAGTATTTTGAAAAATATTTACCCAGTTCTTTACATATACTTAAAAGTCCTTTACTTTTACCTTTAGGCATCCCCGTCTCAAAAAATAAATTCAGTATTTTTTTTTCACCGTTTTCTTCCCACTCGATATTCTCAACCGGGCATCTTGTGCCAATATTTTTGCCATAATCATTTACAGAATAGAGTCGTGTCGAATGAGTTGTTGCATTATCTACTAAAATATGAATTTCGTGATTTATAAAACTTTCTTTAAATTCAATAATTTTAAATAAACGCTCGAACTGTTTCAAAATACTCTCATTATCAAAGTACGGCTGTTGTCCCAAAACTACCATTGCTGTTGCCGACTTGTCAAGATAAGTTATTTCTTTTGAGTTTTCAGCCAAATCTGGATATTTTCGTAACGCCTTCTTAAATTCTTCATCCGTTAAATGAAAAAAGGTCCATCAGGGTGGGCTGCAATAAAATCACTCAACATTATAGTTTTACCTTTACCTTTGTTTACAAAAGGAGAGTGCTCTTCAAATATCCACCTCTTACTTGATTGTTCACCAGAACGATAAGAAGTCTCATCATGAGCAATTAGAATAATTTTTTTTTCTTCAGGCCTTATCCAGACTGGAGCCACATCTTTGTTTTCAATCGGTTGATAGTATGAGTTCTTTCGCGTTACGAGTTTATTTATTAAGTCGGCTCTTGTCTGAAGAACATCACTGCGTTCGTGTCCTTCGAAATAAGGTTTTTTACCATTTTTATCCCATTTAGCACCCCATTTTAATAAATCTCGTCTACATGATGATTCTGAACGAATTAATTGACCGTCTTCGATTTTGTCACCAGTAAGCTCGGTAAACTTTTCAGTTAGAAATTTTGAAACATCAAGAGAAGAAAACGAAGAACTCTTTTCTTGGCATCTTGAAATCGAATAGAGAAGAGCTTCTCGTTTCAATTCGGGAAAATCCCATCGCTCTGGTTAGAATTTCTACCATCAGAATACAAAAAATCGAACTCAGATTTTTGAAGTTTGATTGAATAATCATGAACTTTAATTGACGAAAATAAATCTAATTGTTTTAATGTTTCGAGACAAGTTTTAAAATTTACACCAAAATGTCTTAACAGAGAATAAATGACAGTACTTAACTGACGATCATTAATATTTGTCCATTCGAAGCTTGTTTTTAATGCTTCGAGTGCGATTAATAACACGGACAAGTTGAAATCGGAACGAAAATTGAATTGTTGTGGTTGTTTTTCAAAAGATTGAAAAATGTTTGGGTCAGCAATATAAGTGATTTTTGACTTTTGCTTCCCCTTTTCCAGCGATTACAAATATTGGATTTATTTCGCTTGGAAATATTCGTTTTGGTAGAGGATCGTTTCATTTTTGGACTAAAAGTGTTAAATAATAAATTTCTATAAATTCCTGATTTAATTTTTTCAAAAATTCATAAAAAATGCATAATACAACTTGAAATTTTGTTTTTTTTTAGTTTAAAGTTTTATTTTTTTTTAGTTTTACATATACCATTACAATAAAAAGTTGACACTGTCACAAGCCGATACGTGGTTTTGTAGCTCATGAAATTCCCTACAACCTAAACATATTTTCGTAGCATTTTTTGAACTTTGTTTAGTTTTGTAGCATTTTATGAGTAGAATAAGCCTAGCACAAAAAAATTAGGTCAAAAAATCAATTTATTAAGTTGCCTAATGAATTAGGTTTTCGGCAAAAATCGGTAAAACGCCGATAACTTCCGAACGAAAGATGCTAGAATCATAATTCTAGCAGATTCGGAAAGCTCGCATAAAAATCTATAAGAATGCGACGAAAAAAAAATATTGATCTTTGGTGCATTTTTCACTGCACTGAACCTTATAATTTTGTAAATTTTTAAAAATTAGAAAAGTAATAATTATTAATATTTTAAAACTGAAATTGAAATTCAAAAATTTTCAACTATTTTTATAGATAAAATAAAAGGCGGAGTTTATAAATATTTTTATTCTTTTCTTGTTGAATTAAAATATGTAAACTCAATTTTTTATAAGAGGGGACTTTAGTTTGCTCTTATATATATCAAGTTTATATTCATAACGTTTGAGTTCACTTTGAACTTGCTTGATCATGCGGTCTTTCTCATCTGTGGACTGTTTGAAGTTGGTGGTCAAAGACTCGTGAGCATTAAAAAGGGACTTGAATTCCCTCTTAGCTCTATCTAACTCACAATCGAGTCGCTGGATTAGGAGATCTGTCAGCATTGGAACGGTTTAAATTGTTTCTCAAATACTCGTTAGTGTCTGTGAGGCCCTTGATTTCGCTTTTAGCTATATTTAATTCGATTTGGGCTTGCTCGATAATGAGGTCTTTTTCTGTGTTTGTTTTCTCAATCTCTCTGGTAATCAACAAATGATCAACACTTTGTTCTGCAAGCTTTGTCTCAAGCTCTCCTTTAAAGTTTTTTTTCTCTTCTTCAAAATCACGTCTTAGCTTTTCAACTTCGCATTTATTTTTGGATTCAACCTTAAACTCCAATAGTTCTTTCCTAATCTCGAAAATTTCTTCATTCTTTTGTCTAATTTCTTCACGATGACAATCGCGACTAGATTCAATAATCCTTTGATAACGAAAAAAAAATTATCTTTATTTTTTTGATAGTTTGAAAAACACCTACAATTCTTTCTCACTTATTATACTTTTGAGCATCTGGTAGCTATTACTAAACGATAAAACTGAATCGGAAATCTGTTTGCTTAGATCTTTGTCTTCGAATTCGCTTTCTTCATTTTTTAATATTGACTTTTTTTGTTTTTTTTGATGCCAAATTAAATGAGTTGTCAACCCTCTTTTTGTTTCAAAGTTTCTTCCACACTGGTCGCACTTGAACTCGAGATTTGTCTTATTGTTGTTCAAAGCTTTTGGTTAATTTTTTATAAATGGATTCTGTGCTTTGTCGTTTTTACTCTCAAAATTAACGAATTCATCTAATTCGCTTATTTCCTCCAATAAACTTTTATCGGATTGGCTTGTATCACCCACAACATAATTGTTCTCATCAAAGTCCCAGTCATTTTCGAACAGGCTTTCTGTTTTTAACTCATATTGATTTACATTGTTTTCAGAAAGACTTTTAATCACGGTCCGGTCATCATTTGATGGTTCATAAGTTTTATTAGATATTCGGTCGTTAGTATGTGACTTTGAAATTTTATTCTTTTGCAAGCGTGGAGTAATTTTTTTTGTACTCAAATCGACAACATCATTGAAGACTGTTCGAATTGTGGAGAAAAGGTTCTGTTGTTCAGCCGAATCCACAGATGAGCTTGAACTAAACACTCTTTTTTTGTTTTCTTTTCGTTATTATTCATTTTTTTTTAACGTTAAAGAATTTACTAAAGAAAATGTGGAGATATTTAAAGACCCCAAGCATAAGGTAGGGCCATAATTACAAAATAGTTGCATCATTTTTATACTTGCATTAAATTTAATTGCATACACATGGGTTGATTTTATAACCACATTGAACGTTGATCACTGTTACAATTAGACGCAAAAAAATAAAAATAATAAAAAGTGAAAAAAATCTTCTGTTAAGCTACAAAAATTCAAGGATTCAGTTGTCCAAATTCAGTTTTTTATTAAAACCTTCGAAAACGAAATGGATAGGAAATTTTTAGTTTCTTTTACCAATAAAGAATGGTGTGATCATTTGTCAAAAATAAAACCAAATAATGCTAGGAAAAGATTTTTAGTTGATTTTCATGATAATTTAAGTTATAAGTTGCAAAATTTATACGACACGAAATGTTGGTTGATAAATGTCTATAATTGGTTCAATGATAAAATATACTGGACCGGGAGTTACAACTGCTTGTTTCGTGATTGCAAAGGAAAATTCTTTTGTTCAATCAAAAATGAACCACATCCGAATTCTTATATTTTAATAGTTGTAGAGTATAGAGGATTATGTTCACATGATAAAATAATTAAAAAAAGGAGATGCTCAAACGAGGAACGAACCAATTTTGGGCTAGAATTGATGGCCAAAGGCATTTCTAATGTGCTTGATCAGAATGTAGTTCATAATTTTGAAAATAATTGCGATGACGATTTTTTTAAAGGTATTTTTGAATAATTTATAAAGTAGCAAAAGAGCTTTTCATCTTTATTTAACTCAGCTAAAAACACAAACATGAATGTCATGAAGTCGCTAAAGAGTGGTTTAAAGAACGAATATAAGCTAAGCAATGATTACTCAATCGACTCAAGAGCTGGTTTATGGCTTTGCAAGAACATCTGTGTTCCAACAAAAAACTTAAATGGATTCATTCAAGAAATTTCTGAATATCCTTTTGGATTAATGCTTTTGAATGAAATACAGGTAGGTAACATATATTTAGACAATTTAATACAGCAAATAATAATTCAGCCTAAAGATTAAGATGTGGATCAAGATACAGGAGAAAAATCCAGTTTGGTATCTTGATGCCACTGGATCGGTAATAAAAAATATTCCTGAACAAAAAGCTCCATTTTTGTATTCATTAGTCATGCACTCGCACTATCGTTCCAGTTTATGATTTTATTTCAACTTCCCATAGCTCAACAACAATTACAAAATATCTTTTTAGCTTTAAAAAGTATCTTGAAAAAATCGTTAATACTAATTCATCGAAGTATCCGTCGGCAGTTGTCGTTGACTTTTCATGGGCATTATTCAATTCTTTACTCGAAGCTTTTAACAGTTGCACGTTCCGTCAATATTTAGATTGGTGCTTCGATTTAATCGTTCTAAAAAAAAAAAGAAGATGCTTTTTTAGATTGTCTAATGTCCACTAAAATTTACTTGTGTTCAACTCACTTTTTAAAGTTTATTATATCAAAAGTAGATAAGATTAAAATAAACAGGGATTTAAAACGAACTTTTATCTTAGCCTTTACCTTACTACAAAACTCAACAAGTTTTGCTGATTTCGAAAATAATTTAATGGATATCTTTTATGTTTTCAGTTCAAAAGTATTTTATTTCTTTAAAAATGAATCTTAATTTTAATTAATTTTTTTTTAATAAGTTCGAAAATGAGATGACAAAAGATTCTTTGGAAAGAATAGAGAAACATTTGAGATCAAGAGGTGTAAGTTACGATACCCTCGAAAAACAAATTAATGAAAGTATCGAGGATTCTTTAAAAAATGATTTGGAACCTGAAGAAGTGATAACAGACAGCTCAAATCGAACTATTAAAAATTCTTCTCGATTCGAAATTTATTTCAAAAGTCAAATAAAGATTTTTAATGAAAAGCTAGTTGAGACAAATCATGAAAATGTGTTTAATTTGAACGAGTACTACAACCTTGATTTATTTAAGATAATTGAAAACTATTTGTATTTAACACCAATATGGTCAGGTCTAATAATTTGCAATGGAAGGCTTAACCAATCGAGATTAAGTAATAATCCAGTAGAGAGTTGGTTTAAGCATTTAAAAGTTAATATGTTAAAGAATGAAAAAGTAATGCCAAGTAAATTTGTTGGAATCTTGTACAAAAGAATTTTAGCCAAATACCTTTTATATTATAACGTCAACGATCTAAAACTTGTTAATCCAGTGAAAACGAGGATTGGTTTTGAGGCAGAAACGTGGAAAAAAGATGAGCAAAAATGTAAACGACAAAAAGGCTTTTATTTCAAGATAGTTGATAATTTTGGAGTTGATTTTGTTATTAAAGATCTAAAAAGTTATTTTTGAATTTTGAATTTTTTAGTTTAAAATTTTTAAAAAGTTTGATTTAAAGATGTGGATTTGATCGATGAAAGAAAAATTAAAGCTCTTGATAAAATGTTGCTACTTTTTATCATTTTCCTTTTTAGGCTTCTCCATTCAACACAGATTATTAACATATCATTGTTACTCCACACTTGTTGTTAAGAAGCATGTCCTAGCTTAGTTTAGGGTCAGTGATGTTTTCTTTTTAGGAACTTCGAAGTCCTAGGTCGACAATACCGCTCAACAAGCCGACCCAAGAAAAAATATGGGAGGTTTCTCTTTTTTTTTCAAAACTCTTTTATTCTACAAAGAGATCAATTGGTTTGATCTTGAATTTATCTCGTTTAAATAATTTTTAGATTCAAGATATTTTGATCATAAATCTAAAATACAGTGTGACACTAAGACATTTATCCAAATCGATGGAATAGAAGAAGAAAGGTAATTATTCGAACGCGATAATATAAAATTGATTTCAATTTGGGTTCTAAAAAGAGATGAAAGCTGCAATCGTTGCTTAGAAATTTCAAAACCATACTTTCTTAGCAACAAATATCCTTTGTTATTAATAGTCAATAATCAAATCGAGGATTTAGAGCCATTAAATTTGCCGCCATTTATAAATCTTGAAGAAGAATTGTAAGTCAGACTTTTTTTCAGAAAATTAAAAATCAAATTTAAAAATATAATTTAGATATATTTTGATCGGATCGACTCTTCATTGTGAAGCACAATTCATTTTAAAAATTTTTGATGGAAAAAATTTTTAGGATGTAGTTGAACAAAACATAAAAAAAGTGAAAGTAAAAAAAAAAAACATATACAAATTATTGATAAAATCATTTTCCAATAAAGTGAAAAAAAACATTTACCTTAGAAAAAAAAAATCAAAACGTTAAAAAAACATAAATTATGAAATTCGAAATGAAAAAAAGTTTAAAAAAACATATACGTCAAGAAAAAAATAAAAAAGAGTTTAAGAAAACATTTAAATTCACAAATTCAAACATAATTTTATTTTCAAATTTTTTTTTAAATTTTCAATTCTTTTTCAATTTTTAGATTTAAAATGAGAAAAAAAATCGATTGGGTCCCGATAACTAGGTTGAGCTCTGAAGTCGAACTCGAATTTTTTATGAAACAATTCCCGAAAGCAACAACTGGTCATTCAAATACGAGTAACTGTAACTTATGCCTCGATAACAATGAAATGCATCTAATGCGAAAATCGTATCCGTATTGTCAGTGTGCAGACCCGGAATGTCAAGCCCGTTACTGTATCGACAAATGTCTAAAAACAAGCTGATTGTTGTTAAGGGTATCAATATAAACCAACCGAATGCACACACACAAGAGCTAGGTCAAGCAAGTTCAGCAAATAAAGGTATCTCAAAAGCCTTCAAAGAGAAGTGAATGAGGGTGGAGAAGACAATCATTTTCACTTAGGAATAACGAGTAAAGCGCTTTTGTTTAATGCCAAAAATGGTTGTACATTTCATTTAGACTGTACTTACAAAATTGTCAAATACGGTTTTCCTGTACTTGTGTTTGGCTGCACTGACATTCGGCGAAAATTTTACCCAATTTGTTATTTTGTTACTTCGCACGAACAAGAGGTAGATTTTACATTTTTTTGGACTGAATTAATCGAGGTAGCAAATTTAGTGAATATCAATTTAATCGATTTGATTGAGTATATTTGCGTTGACGCTGATCGTGCCAGTTCAAATAGTATTGAAAAAATGTTAGTAAAAACTAAAATCATAATGTGTTGGTATCATATTATTGCGAACGTAAGTAAATTCTAAGTTACAGCAAGATAGTGTGGTTGAAGATATTAGATGTTTAAGAAACACAAAAAATTTTTTTTTCGTTTGAACGAAAAAAAAAATCAACATTGACCAAGTGGAAAAAACGACCTTTTCTTAAAACGTTTTTAAATTACTTTTCCAAACAGTGGCTCGACTCTCCTTTTTGCAATTGGCAGCTTTTTCAAACCCCTCCTGGGTATGCTATGTCAAATTGTCCAATCGAGTCGTACAATAATAAAATCAAAGCCCAGTTCACCGAACGAAAAAAGTATAATCTGTTGCCGGTATTCAAAATTTTCGAAAGTGTAGTGAAGTTCGAATCAAGAGAATCGTTGAAACATGAAGTACCTTTGTGTTCAATGGCTAAGGTGTCAATAAAAAATGAAGCAAGAAAGTATACTGATTCGATCAAAAAAGTGGGCATTGATAATGGTATCCATCAATATATCTGTAATGGTACACACAATGTTGAGATAAATCCGGAATGTTTTTGTCCTGACTGTACGAACTGTTCTTGTTGCTTTTTTATGGACGCTGCTGTGTGTATTCATTTGGTAGGATGTTGTTTACTTGATTCATTTGATTTCCCTGGAGTCAAACCAAAGAAGTTTTTGTCCAAAACCAAGTCTCGAAAGCGAAAAGCTGGTCCATGGTATGAAAAAGATTAAATATTTATGTTTTTATAATCTTTTATACGATTTTTACATTAGAAAATATTTAATGTTTTTTCTCACTTTTTGAATTTTATTAATTGATTTAAGAAAAAATCGATTTATGTGTTTGTGACTTTTTATTGATTTAAAATAATGTTTTTTTCACTTTTTGGTAAAAATAAATTTTTTTATTTGTACGTGTCACGTTTTATATGTTTTTCTAACTTTTTTTATGTTTTTCTCAACCTCAACCAAATTTTTATGAAATTGACAATTTAAATCAATTTGTTTTAACACAAAATAACTCAAGGGTCTCTTCGGGAAGCACATTTAGGATAACTACTATTTTTTACGAAAAAATTTAAAAATTTTTTTGCGAATGTTTATTTTAAAAAAACGAATGATTATATTTTTTATTTATTCAATAAAAACTTAGAAAAAGATCATTTTTATCAAAATTAAAAATCAGAGAATTTTGGACATATTAACCGAGCCGAACTGGGGAATTTGTTCGGAAATTTTGACACTGTCAAATTCGTCCTTGAATAAAAAGTCTCTTCTGAATTCTCCCTTTTTTTAATTTTTTTTTATTTATTTAAAAAATTGAAAAAAATTCTTTAAAAAAGACCAAATATCAGCTAAATGACACTAAGATCATGTTGCTTTAGATCACAAAGATTCTTTAAGTCTTTAAAAAAATTATGAAATAAAATAAGTGAATCTATTTAAAATAAAAAATGTTATGATTGATTAGTTATAAAATTTTTATTTTTATTTAAAATTTCAAAATTTCAAAAAATGGTACGGTACGCTCCGGTACGGTACGATACGATGGTACGGTACGGTACGATACGATGGTACGGTACGGTACGATACGATGGTACGGTACGGTACGATACGATGGTACGGTACGGTGGGATGGTATGGTACGGTACGGTACGCCTTTTTTTTAGGAGCCGTGCAGTATAAAAGCAAAAAAAGCGTTTTGTAAAATGGTAAAATTTTGTGAACCCCATTTTTTTGAGTATTTACCCATACCCTAAACCCAAATAGCCAATTTAATTTGAGTTCTTAACGAGGTTTTGAGTCTTAAAATCCATCCATGATGATGTAAATCATCAATTTTTGAAAAAAAGCTACAAAAATTTTTTTAAATAATTTTTAATTATCTTAAACGAAAATTTAAAGTTCAAATTCTCGACTCAATTTTCTCCATTAACTTCGTTTAGCTCCTTTAATGTGTTGTATCGAGTGCATAATCTACTGAAAAGATTATGTAAAGAAAAAAGGCAACAAGTTTTAGAGTGAGACTTATATTTATTTTTTAATTTATGTTAAAAGGGAACGCGTTGCATTCACGAGAATCACGCGTTGCAATTTATTATTTATTATTCTTTTTTTATTCATGTCAGTACTTATGTTCTGACTTTTTTTTTTGGAACAAAACCGCAAATACTAAAATATCGCTCCACACATGCACTGGACGAATTAATGTTCAAAAAAAAACAGGTTTGGGTAAGTTGAGTATACCTAAACCCAAATCGTTATGTTAAAAACCCATTCTTATTGAGTACTTACTCAAACTCAAAACCCTTAAAACCCATTTTTTTTGAGTACAGTGGACTTACTTTAATACGAAAATTTCACTATTCGAACTAAAATTGTAGCCCTTTTCCCAATCATTTCAATGAAAAAAACCTTCGATAAAATTTTTATTCAAACTTGACAGTCAACGATTATCTTTATATCGAAAACACTCACACGAGGATCCAACTGGTGAATATATTGTAGCTTTAGTATTGAATCCAGAAAGTTCTAAAAAAGAAGATGAAGAAAATCCTGATATTGTAAAAGTTGTCGATCGTCGTCGATCAGTCGATTTTGATGTTTTAGTCTAAATAGAAGTACTTTAATTTTATGCTGAAACTTAAAAGAGTGGTCAAAATGCGATTGATATTTTAGATGATTTAAAGGAATCTATGTCAAAAATAAGGATTGACGATTGCATCAAGATGCAATTGTTATATAAAAGCCATTCGACTGTAGTAGCTATTTTTTTAAAATGTGGATATGTTTTCTCATGTTTATACCAAAATTCTTTGGTAAATTTTGTCTTTCTATTAGATTGTTATTGTCAGCAGCCCTGAACTGGTTTCCTTCATCAATGATTTCTTGTTTTATGAGTTCATTTCTTAATCCACTGCCTTTCATGTTCTTGTGAAAAAATGTTTGTGTCAAAAGCATGTGAAGGACTAGCATTAGAAGCATGCGAACTATTGAAACTCATGTCATTTTGCTCTTTGACGTTATTTTTATCATTTAAATGTGTTTCGCCGACTGCTTCAATACAATTTAAACTTTTCATTAAAAGACCGTTTGCCCAGTTTTGACTTTGATAGATGATACTTTCAATACTACGGAAGTCTTTAAAAAATCTTATATTTCACATTACGACTGACTTTGATGTTAATAAATTACCAAATCGATTGGATCGTTTTTTATTGCTTGTCAGGTGAGTTTTAAATTATTTTGTCTGTTTTCAATTCCTTTTTTGTATGGTCATGAAATTTTCTTAAAACACTGATAATTGAATCCAAAAATAGTTTGGGATTTTTTGATTTAATCTACAATCTCTAATTTGATAAAGACTACTTTCACAGTCTTTTATTTAACCTATCTAAAATACAATATGTAACATGATTGGGGTTGCATGTAAATTTCAATTAGGATAAGTATGCGAAATGATTCTAAATTAAAAAAGTAAGTCAATATTTTTTAGTCAATTTAATTATGTTTCCAATTGAAAAGTTATTTTTTTACTACACACATAATTTTTCGGGTGGTAATTTCGATTTTTTTCCACATTAGATGAATTTTAGAAAGTTACGTCCTCCTTGCATTTTAAAGTGAAAAAGAATTAGCTTTACAGAGTAAAATTTTTAACCTTTTTTTAAAACAATAAAGTTGAATTTATTTTTAAAAGAAATTTTAATAATTTTTACAATTATTTTTTAATAGATTGGAATTAAAAATTATTGCTAATTCGGTACAGATATCGGCACTTTGGTAAGTATCGCTAAAATTTTCTTCTCGGAAATAAACTACAGTCTTTTTATTTTTTCTATTATCACCTAAAGGATTGTGCAAGTCGAAATCGTCAATTAACTATTTTATTAATATACAATTGGGATAATTTTGAAACAGTAAGTTGTTTTTGTAAATTAGGGCATCTCATAATCGAAAATCATATGCTCGAATATCACTTGACAAACATTTTTAGGAATAAGGTTTTTACTATAATACTTTAAATACGTCATATAATACTCCTTAATATCTTCATCTGTGAATTTTATTTTTACAGGTTCGATTAAATCGGGTTAGTTAGTTTCCATTTGATCAAGAACCATATTCGAGCAAGATTCGAGTTCCTCATTACTGTTCACTTAAGTGTTGGTTGTTTACCACTCTGATCAAAATAAAATCACATTTTATCGCTTTACAAAACAATTGATCGCGGTGCGTTATAGATAAATGCTGTGAATAATAAGCTCCATTATTCTTTTCGTAATCACAATTTCTAAAAATACATTTTACCCTTAAACACTTATAATGGGTTTCATATTCATTCACTCTTTAGTTTTTTTTGCATAAATGTGTAAAAATATATTTTTTTAAATCGTTTCGTTCGTGAAAACAACGGAGCACTGGTCAAACTGATATTTATATCTTTCATTTAACTGTTCAGGCAGCTGGCCACTATTTATATGTTCAAATAATACATGACTCTTAAAATTAGTAAAATTGTCTAAAGTAAATATATCGTTAGAAGAGTTAACAGTAATGGAAGTCGTTGAGTTAGTTTGTCTAAAAAAAGATTTTGATTTAAGCGACTTTATTCTTATGGTAACTTTTTTTTCGAAATATTCCAGCTTTTTTAAAAATCTATAACTTGAAAGAAAAAGATAAATATGGTTACTGTATTCAACACATGACTAAAAAGTTCGAAACGAGTTATTTTTTATCAGCAAGGCTTCTATTGAAATTCGATTTATTAGTTAAAAGATTAAAGTACAAATAAACCAAAAAAATTACTTTGATAAGTCCACAGGACCAGACAAAATGTGAACAAATGAACTAGCTAAACCATCTTCTTCAGTTGCAAACTTGTTTTCAACAGACTATTTATACAAAAAAAATGTAAATGTACTTTTACACAAAAATTCGTCAATTAATTCAAGCGTCAAAATTTCATTTATTTATCAACAAGACCTTAATTTTATATTTTGTATTGGAACTTTCTTGTTTCGGCCTTTTAAAGAAAAAAAAAGTTGCCAATTCCTATTGTTCGTGTGGTGAGGTTAAGAGTGATTGTTCTTCGGTCATCCGATTAAGCATCAACTCATCATTCTAATCATGACCATCATCATATGCTTAAAAAAAATTTAAGAAAAGCACTACAATCTTAGACACTGACTTTACTTTCTAAAGTTTTTTCAAAGCCTGTTTAAATTCGAAACAGCTTGATAGTTGTCTTGTTCTTCATCTTCTAATGGTTTAGTTTTCATTGTGTTGACCTTAAAATAAAAAACGAGAATCAGTGAGGTTAAACGAAAAACATTTTTTTGTGAAATCTACCTTTCCAAATTGATTGTTAACACCCTCTTCAACAATCACAAGTTTCATTCGCTGAAGGATAACAAATGCTCTATAAAACTTGCTGCCTCTAAGTCTGAATACTTTTGATTCAAATCGTTTGAAATAATTTTTCATGTATCATTCGAATTAAACAATTATTTGACAAAGGTTCTTCATTTCTAATTCGATTCCACCTGTCTCACAATTTGAGAAAAGACGTGATCCAATTTTTCTTTTAAAATCCTTGTAAGAACCCATGGAAATCTTGATTTTATTTAAAAAAGTGACTATCTTATAAGCACTTTCTATCGACTCTGAGTCATATTCATCTAAAAGTTTTTCAAAATTTTAAAACTTTCAAAAACTTTTCTAGCTTTTCGTCAATTGTTTTTTTGCATTCTAGCTACATACGGTCAAAATTTCTTAATGCCCAGACTAACGGGTTATCATATCTAGTTAATCTAGTGAAGCATTATTTTTCTAAAAGCCGAAGTATGAGATATGTTTGTAGAGTTAAACAAAAATTCGATTTCGCATATAAACAGAAAATTTATCATTCGGAAAATTAATTGAAACATAAGTTTGATCGCCTATATTTTATACATTGTTTAACACCAAATATTCAATTTGTTCTTTTGTACCAAAGCAAGTTATGAAATTAAAAGACAACTCAAGAACTTGATTAATGGCTTCTTCATCTTAAAATAAAAATTAAAAATCGACTTACCAAAAGTATTTTTTAGCTGCTCCACTTTATCGCGATGACTTTATATTAAGCTTTCTTTTTCTATTAATAACTCATAACATTTGTTTTGCTAATTTTAAAATCAAGTTCTTTTATTACTACTTTAGCAATAAAAAGTTCATCAGAATCGGAATTACTAGAAGCGTCATGCTAATAAATGAATTTATTTTGTGTTTTTTACCTCCTTTTAGTTTTAGATTATAACTCTATTGTCTCGAATTGTTTTTCACATGCTTCTTTGGAGTTTGAGAATAAAATTTTTAAAATTTCGAACAAAAATAAAAAATTAACCAATTTTTTTTATTATACAATTAAACATTTCGCTTCCGTATTTGGCTAAATATTTGCGATCCAAAACAATATCATCACATTTGATGATGTCGTGTATAGTAAAGACAAAGAAGCTGCACGAGATTCGTTTGCTAAGCCAGACGACATAGTTTTCGACTTAATAATTTTCGGTATCTTTGTCATTTTATTCAAGCTTGATTAGTTGGAGCAGTAAAAGCATGGTTGCTTTCTGCTTGCTTATTTGATGTCGATTCTTTTGCACGACGTCGAAACTATATTCACTTTTTATTTTAATATTTAAAAAACTCATCAAATTATACCAAATAGAAATAGCTTAGATTAATTTTTGAAACTTTTTTTTTTCTCGAAAGCATGGATTATTTTCTTGCGTTTCTAAATCGTGAATAGTTAAACAAAAGAAGTTTTTATAAAAAACTATTTATTCAAAATGAATGTATTGTCAAGTTTCAAAAAAGCGTGTATTTTGATTCATGTAAATAAGTATGAAAAATCAAAATCTGAAATTAAGAAAATATGACTGGCAATACATGCATAAGAAACTTTTTAACGTCTTCAATTTTAACCGAAAAAAAATTATTGCTTACATCTGCTTACATAAATTACTAAATTTCAAATAAAAAAATGGACAAAAAGACTTGTCACTTGTTGACAGACAAAATGAATTTCTTGATCGCCATATACAGTGTCTACCAGTGTACTCTCGATTTTGTTATAGCTGAATTTGTCAAAATTCTATATTGTTAAAGGATTTTGGGTTCCTCACGAAAGCCTTTTCCATGTTAAATCGATTTGATTTTGTTTAAATTTTTAGAGTTTCCCAGACTTTTAACAAAATCGACAGTACACTATATTATTTTTTCAATCAAAATACCTACGTTATATTTTTTCCAAAATATATGATAATTATGATATATTTTGGAAAAAATATAATGTAAGTATTTAAAACTTGAAGTAACAATCTTCTTTTACCAGGAAAATATCTAAAAATTATTATCTAACTAATTTGTATTTTCCAGGGAATAGAGTGTTTGACATCTATGAACCATCACTAGACTTAGATGGGTTTAATGTTTAATATAAACTTCCAAAAGTTGACTTGCCTTGTTTACAAATCGATGATGTTGAAAATATTCTTTATTTAGAATCTACTCGAATTGTTAAGGTAAACCTAAATGGCAACAAACGTAAACGTTTCAGCTTTTTAAACAACGATACATGTTCTAAGACAATGAGACTTAGCGAGCAAAGCGTTTTAACAATCGAACCAATTTTACTTTCAAAAGATAAAGAATTGCTAGACGACAGAGAAATCCATTCAGCGTTGAAACTAATGAAGGTAAAATTCGTTTTAATCAAAATCTTTTACCCTTTATTGTTGGCTAACAAAGATTAGTAGTCTAACGAATCTATTAGAGATGCTAGACCTTTTAAGTTAGAGTGTACATATGAAGCGAGCAATTGACATCAATTACATTGATTTTTGCAAGGCATTTGCCAAAGTCTCTAACAAAATGCTAATTTAAAGACTGCATTGTTATTTGATCTCGGCGTCGTTTTAATAATAAATTGAAAACTTCAGCAGATCTAGCAGGGGCTGTAAAAACAGCTAAGCAATCTCTTGGGTTATATTAATCATTCCTTTAAAAACCTTGATTAAAAAACTATTAAAAAAACGGAGTGTCTATTTACACACTTTGTGTCAATAAATTATTTTATTGCAACACTATTGTACAGTATGGGGTTTTATAGGCGATTTGAAGTTGCGAATCAATTTAATAAAACCAAAAAACTCAATTTTATTTTTAAAATCTTTAGAAAAAGTACCTATAGTTTTCTTCTTATGCAGAGATATACCTACAAGGTCAACATTACATGTAAAACCTTAATGTAAGATCTGCAAATTTCTGCAACAAAATTGCGCATTTAAATTAAATCTATTTACATTGTCTGCATTCTGTTCTCTGCAAATATATTTTGCAGATTTTACACTAAGGTTTTACATTTAATGTTGACCTTGTAGGTATATCTCTGCATTGGTAGAAAACTATAGGTACTTTTTCTAAAGATTTTAAAAATCAAATTGAGTTTTTTGGTTTTATTAAATTGATTCGCAACTTCAAATCGCCGTTTTTATAAATTTTAAATTCTCATAATAATTTCGAAAATGCATCTTCTCCTGAGAAAAAAAAATTCATCCACCTTAAGAAAGTTAATTGAAGTACTCACTTGTAGAAAAAAACATAACCATAACCACTCTAGTATCATAAAAATTCAACTGTGCTTGAAGTCTTACCCTTTCTAGTTATTCGTGGTATCCAAGAGACTTATTTAAGAGCTCTTTTTTTGAAAGTCTCCGTCTCTGGCAACAACTACTTAATATGTGAGGATAAGGATCAGTCTATGTAAAAGTGCGGAATCGCATCAAAGATCTTTAGTGACCTGGTCTATCTTTTTCCTAAAAATAAGTTGCGCAATCATTTTTTGCGCGTCCCTGGTTTTTCAGAAACACTTTTGATTATGACTTATCGCAAATACAGTTACGATTAGACAGAGTAAAATTTTTTATTATAATTGTAATTGTATTCAGTCACTTGGACTAGAAAAGATATTTTTGGTTAACGTTTTTTTTTCTTCAATAAATTGAATAAATGTTAATTTTAATTTCAATCACACAATTAGCAAAACAATAAATAAAAATCATAATAAAAGTGAATGACCAAAATATAGTCAAAGCCCATTTAAAATTTATCAGTTGTATTTTTGAAATACATTCATCTTTTGTTTTTGATAAATTTTTCAAATTTACCGAAGTTGTATTTCCCAATGGACTCAAATAATCTTTACATCTCGCCTTTAAAATTGGATCATTAAAGATATCTTTTTTTACTAACTGATGATGATACAACTTTTTTAAAGTTTCGCGATTATTCGAACCAGATGTGTTTGTATTTCTATATTTGATATTAATCCTGAGTTTATAAGACACGTTAAATCAATAGATACATTTTCTTCACTCAAATGTTAACGATTAATCACAAAATAATCAATAACCATTAGATTGTCTGATACTTTTAAACTCTTTTCTTTGAAAATATCCAATCTACCTTGTTCACCAATTGAGTACCTTTGAATTCGATTAATATTACCTTTGATCAATGGAAACACGCTTAATAAATTACCATCGAATTCAATTGTAAGGTTTAGATCAGTTTTGTTATTATGAAAATAGATTTCTTTAAAGACTTCAGTTTCCATATATGAAAAAGTAAGTGTTTTTAAATAGTTTGAATTGAACTCAAGTCGATCTATTTCTATAATTTTATTTCTAAAAAGATTCAAATTTTGAAGTCTTTCGAATTTTTTAAAAAATTAAGATTCAATACTTTGGATTTTATTTTCACGAAAATCGATGTCTTCAATACAAGACGGAAGTACGTCGGAGTTTTCAAGTTTGGTAATTTGATTAAATAAAAATGAAAAATCTTTTAAATTCTCTAATTTTCGAATATCGACTAAATAATCAATTTTCGAGTTTTGAATTTCAAATTTTTCTGTCTCATTCGAGATAAAATTAAAATTATAAAAATTTTGTTCAATTGCTTTGATCTTTTTTAGTTTGAATTTTTTTTGATGATTGTGAGTTGTTTTGTATTTGGTCTTTGAAGCATTTTTTTAAATGAGTTTAATTAATTGAATATAATTTTGTTGTATAACAAAATTCATCTGGATACCCTGGACATCGAATTTCATTACAATCATCTGAAAATGTTAAATTAAGGTTCCCCAAGTCATAAACCTTAGTTTCCAAGAAAAGTTTCAGCACCTTTCAACTATGTTCAAAGGGACTTGAAAATTGATGGGTATATATTTTTCCGTATTAACTACAAATCTTACTATAAATTTTTTAAAAAATGTTTTAATTTCTAAGAATGAAGGGTATGAAAAGTTTTAGAAGCGGGTTTTCACCGAAAATTTTTAGAAAAACCACGTTAAAACCGAACTTTACATACCTCTAATTTCGCATATTTGAATATATTTTAAAACGATTTATAGCAAGTTCTATAGTGAATATCACAAATTGCTTGCATGAAAATTTTTGGATAAATTTCGATAAGATTTTGATCTTGAATCCTTTTGAAAAAGCGGCTATAAATACTAAGGTTTATGACTTGGTGAACCTTATTGATAAAATTACAAAAATAAGAAACAAAAAATTCATCTCTAATGGATTTTAAAAATAAAAAAATTTTGGAATTTAATTTTAATAATTAAGCTAAGCCAAGACTACAAAAATGTTCTTCTCTTCAAGAGTTTTTATTTGGTACCCATTAAACTAATTTGTTATCTTAACTTACGATCCAATAGTTTTAAAGGTTCAAATTTGTCAAAATATCAATAAATTCGTATCAAATCTATGTAAAATCTCAACTGAAGTTCCTCAGGAATCAGTTTTAAGTACAATTTAATTCAGTTTATTCAAAAACGAAAGAATAATCGCAACAAAGAAATCTCACTTCTATTAGTCGACGACCTTCCCGGGAAAAAAATAAACGGGAATTTCTCTCCGTTTAAACAAGAAGTTTAAACGGATTAAAACGAAATAAAACATGCGTTTTTTTTTAGTTTTTTTTTCTTTAAAAAACGGGACGAGTTCCTTGGGTTTTTTTTCGTTATATTTTTATTGGAGTTTTTGAGTTTTTTCTCGTTTTTTTTTTAAGGACATTCTAAGCTAAATCAGTTTTTTTATAGGTTGGAAAGGGTTTAAATCATTTTAAATTGAAAGATTTTTTTATTATATACAATTATTTATTTAAATTTATTTTTTAATTACAATTATGAAGTAAAAAATGGAGAAAAAAAACTTATATCAAAACAGTTTCAGTAAACCTTTGACCACTTCTCTTAGAACAAAAGCAGAAAACCCGCTTTAATTCTAGCTCAAAAGCTAAGTTTAGTTCTAATGGAAAAAAATTATTTATTTTTTCTAGCAAGCCTTGGGCTTGATGAGGAACCTCTTGCTAAAAAACGACCCTTGCCGTTAATCGCCCCACGTATTGTTGGCCAGATTGTCTCAAATCTGTCAATGGTCAAGTTGTATTTTACCATAACACACTCGAAATAATTGAAATACTTGAAATAATTGGTTTAAAAATTCAAAGTTAACCTTTAATTTTTTCGACTCTCACCGGATCCAGTTGAGTTCTAGTCGTCTCCCTGTTATTCTCCAAAATGCAACCCTTTTCGAGCTCGACTTCGCTAAATATTTTTGCGGCAACTTTTAAGGCGTAACGATTCGAATTTTTACCGGACAAAGTAATAAGATTGAAATCATTGTGCATCTTTATGTACAAAAAAATTTCTTAGAATGCTGTTAATTGAAATAATTTTTGTTTAAAGTTTACCACTCTAGGAATTCGACCAACTCTATCAATGTTTTCTACACGCTCTCTCAAAGTCCTAAGCTCATTCATGATGGCATCATTGTCTCGTGAAGAAGTTTCTATGTTGGGACTGTTGAGTTGAGTTGTTGAGTTATACTGTTGAGTTGCTGCTAATTGGCTCCTACCAGAATAAGGATCATTAAAATCTACTTGATTACTGGTTGTTCCATTAGTCGATTGTCTTGATCGATCGATGGTTTCTGTTACAGTTGGTTGTTGATTTTCAATCTCTTCATTACACGAGTCTTCTGATACCAATTCTAGAAAAAGTTCAAACTTGTTGGCCTCATCTTCACAATGCTTTTTCGTTCCTTTAATAAAATTGTCAATAGAAAAAATTGAAAAGAATTATTAGTTGTGAGTTAAAGGGCCAAGCATTAAATAAGCGGTAAGATTTCCATGTTACTTACCTCGGGTAATAATCTTTGCTTGGTATTTTTTAGACATTTCTTGTACCATCACCATTCCTTTTTGTTGGTCTGTAACTCTAAGGTCCCTCTCTTTTATTATGCCATATGATCTTTCAGAGAAAAACTTCACCAAATACCATATTGCGGTATCTTCGTCAAGTAGAACACGGTCCATTTCGAATGATTCTCGTCATTTTAGTTTAATTTGAAATTACCGTAATCTCGCGACCACTACTCTAAGTCTAAATTTGGGTTTGCTCTATAGGGCTTTAATCCCATCGAAACCATGTTATAACATTTTTTTTTGTTATTCTTGAACAATGGTAAGATCCTGTCTTTATACTTAGAGTAAAGACCAAAGTTGCCTTTTATTCTAGCGAAATATCCGCTTTTACTCTAAAGAAAATTAAAAAAAATCAAAAAAATTGCGGAGTTAACTTCAAATATTAAAAACAATTAAAATTTAGATTTATTTTAAAATCCGAGTTAATTCTATTAATAAAGTGGTGTTTTGATAGGAGGATTTTGCTAAAATTTACCTAAATTGTTGAATTTTTACCACAAATTACTATTTATCTATCGGTTTTAAAGAAAAAATAGAAATTTTCGTAAAGTTACCTGAAAAACCAATATGAATGGTTCATTTAGTACAGTATGCTAAATTCGGTTTTTCAGGTAAATTAGGAGATTTTTTATTTTTTCCTGAAAAACCGATATATTTCACGTAATTTTCGTTAAAAATTCTACAATTTAGGTAAATTTTAGCAAAATCCTCCTATCAAAACACCACTTTATTAATAGAATTAACTCGGATTTTAAAATAAATCTAAATTTTAATTGTTTTTAATATTTGAAGTTAACTCCGCAATTTTTTTGATTTTTTTTAATTTTCTTTAGAGTAAAAGCGGATTAATAAAGTGGTGTTTTGATAGGAGGATTTTGCTAAAATTTACCTAAATTGTAGAATTTTTAACGAAAATTACGTGAAATATATCGGTTTTTCAGGAAAAAATAAAAAATCTCCTAATTTACCTGAAAAACCGAATTTAGCATACTGTACTAAATGAACCATTCATATTGGTTTTTCAGGTAACTTTACGAAAATTTCTATTTTTTCTTTAAAACCGATAGATAAATAGTAATTTGTGGTAAAAATTCAACAATTTAGGTAAATTTTAGCAAAATCCTCCTATCAAAACACCACTTTATTAATAGAATTAACTCGGATTTTAAAATAAATCTAAATTTTAATTGTTTTTAATATTTGAAGTTAACTCCGCAATTTTTTTGATTTTTTTTAATTTTCTTTAGAGTAAAAGCGGATATTTCGCTAGAATAAAAGGCAACTTTTGTCTTTACTCTAAGTATAAAGACAGGATCTTACCATTGTTCTAGAATAACAAAAAAAAATGTTATAATGATGATGGGATTAAAGCCCTATAGAGCAAACCCAAATTTAGACTTAGCTCTTAGAGTAGTGGTCGCGAGATTACGGTAGTAATTTTATTAATATAATTTGTTAAAATTTTTATTTGAAGTCATTCACTTTTTATAAATGAAAATTTTTTTGACTTATCCTTTTTTTTTTAAAATTAAAAATGAAAGCTGTTAATCGTGTTCAGTTAAATCGACACACGAAGTTAACATACACTCTTGTGAATTTATTTCTATCTCGCATCTGTTTGTAATATTACTTAGTTCAACGACTATTCCCCGCCCGGTTTTATTTACAAAGAAAAAAAAGTCAAAAATCCCTTCTTGCATAAAATTATAGACGCTCATATTTTTTTGATTCACAAACAATTGTTTGTTTGAGTTTTCTAACAGTTTCGCATAAGCATAAAATTTATTATGAACATGAAACAAAAGAGTGATTGAACCGTGTAATTTTTTTCCTAGATTTAAAAACTCGATTGTGTGACAGTCACTACTTGCTTGTTCATCGTAGTTTTCTGTTTGATAAATTTAAAAAAATATGCTTTAAACTTTAAAAGAGGAGTTTTATCCGTTAAAAAACAAACAAACTCTTTTTATTGTAACACACACGTTTAAAAAAAACAATTTTGTCGTTCTTGTTTAAGCTAAGCGTTGAAAAAATCATTACTTTTTCATCTTCCTTTAGCTCATCTGAGCTCATTGCATCAACTTTATTCAAATATCCATCTTTGTCGACTAATTCACAATTCTGACTAATAAACTGCCGAATTATGGGGTTAAGTGAGTTTTTGAAATACTGAACGTAATCAAAATGAATGTACTTATCTAGTTCAATTCCATCTGCTATCTGTTTGATCAGTCCCCTCGTGCCATTCTTAAACTCTTTACAATACTTGAACATTCCTTCGAATGAAAAAGTAGAAATTTTATTTAAGGGTCCAAAATTTCTGACTTGTTCCACTAAATGTAAATGTCCATGTAGATTAAACGTTACACTTTCAACTCCATATAATTCTTCAAAAGTTTTACTAAAGACACGTATTACTTTCTCTGCAACACTAAGGTCGTTTTCTGTAATAGTAGAATTGTTTAATATTCTTAAGAAATATACTAACGATAAAGCATTGTTATAAAATTCAGGAGCCAAAAGGTCCTTAAAAATCCCAGGTATTAAGTAAAAAGCAAAATTTCGAAATTCATTTGCTTTAAAACGATTTCTATCACTGATTGAACGTTGTTTTCTTGGGAATTCGATCGGGTATTTGATTTTAAAGAGTCTTTGGTCAATCGAGCTGGTTACTTTCCCTTAATAAAAACTTATAAATTTTAGCCATTTATGAACAATCTCAAAGAATTTACCTAAGTAACATTTCTCACTTGAATCGCTAAACCACCGGCTTATTAACCAAGAAACCGTACCCTCGAGTGATAGATGCATGTAGTCTAAAATTACTTGGTCCGGAATACTTATCCAGTTCGAAACGTATGCAAAACCCTTAATGCCATGTGATCGCTTTTTAGTCATTTGTGCACTGTTCACATCTGAATGATAGCTTTCTTTTGTTCTTAAAGAAATCCTCTCATCGTATTTGTACACCATTTTTGAAAGTTGACCGTTCAAATTTGAATTAGGATGAAGACAGTGAAGACATCCGAAGGCACCATTAAATTGGGTGCTATTACAAATTTTTGGTCTTGCTACCGTATCACATATAAGACCGAGAATTCTGAATTTAAGTTTCAAAGTGGTTGATCCAATTCTTATGGTCATTCCATTTTGGATTAGTGAGTCTATTTCGCTATTGTATTTTTGGAGAATGATATTAAAGTCAACATCACCAGACCATAGACAATGTACAACTATATTATGCTTTGAATTTCTAATAAGCGGTGGTAACTCACATATTGTTGAGAAGAGAGCCCACATAGATGTATTTGATGATTTTGTAATACTAGCTGCATCGGCAAATATTACTAGACTTATGGTATCAGATGAGTCATTATAAATTCTCCCATTTACTACATCACTTATATTCTTTTTTTTGACATATTCTAAATTATTTTAATTACAATGCGATTTAAGATTTAAAAAATTTAAATTAAAATAACCTCTATACGAGTTGAAATGTTTCCATTCTTTTTCAATAATCTTTCTCAGTTGGTTCTCGATATTAAAACAAAAAATTAAGTTTGATTTACTGTTAACAATCTCACGACTGAGCTCTGAATTTGAATAACAACTTGTGTTTAAACACTTTTTATCTTTAAACTCTAAACCGCAGTGTCTGCATAAAACTTTTTCTTGAGGTTTTGGAAATTTTAGAAACTTAAGAATTTCATTATAGGTAGACGGAATTTTATTCGGATTAGGAAAAAGCGCTTTGATAAAATCAAGCAAGACCTGACGTGCAGCCAATGATGCTTTAATTCGTTGACAACACACTACAAAACCAACTGAGAACTCTATCAAATTAATGTCACTCACTTCATGAAGTGTTTGTTCATTTTTATCATCAAAAATTGCAGTCTCAGTCTCATGATCTTAAAAATAAGTTCATTAAGATCATCAAATAAAATGACTAACTCTCTTACTTTCTTCAGTTAAACTAAAGAAAAAATTGTCATTTTCACACTCGTCTAGTTTGACAAAACTATTATTGTTCAGGTTTTCCAAATTAGTTGTTATAGGAACACAAACACTTTCATTTTGTTTATCATCACTCTCCAGAGTCTAATTATATATAAGGAATTCAATTTTATGCACAATATTGAAAAAAAATTAAATTTTGAAAGAATACTTCATAATATGGCTCAGTCAACTTCATTTTTTTAAGTCTATCACGATACGCTTTGTTGCGTCTTTTGTGGTTAATTTTATTTTCTGAATCCCAATTTGGATTTTCCATTTTAGATAAATAAAAATAATAAGCTAAACGAATTTTTTTTGTAAAAAAATTTGAATATTTTGACAAAAAAAATCTTCATTCAAATTAAGAACTTTGCGTTTTTGTTTTAAATTTTTTTTAATTTCTTTTCGTTTTATTATTTTAGCAGAAATTTAAATTTTATTTAAGAGAATTGCGTTTTAATAATTTGTCCTATTGTTTTTTCGCGTTTTTTCCCATTTAAATTTTGCCCGCGTTTAAACGGAAAAATTTTCCCGTTTTTATTTTCCCGGGTTATCTAGACAAACTTCTTCAAAAAAACAGGTAAGCTATCTAATACCATCAATAAATATTTAAAAAACATAGAAAAATCGCTACTCACAAATGTCAATACATGATTTTTACAAAACGTGTTGATGAGACTGACAAAAAATTACAAATTCAAGTTAGAGCTACATCCAATACTCTGAAGAATCCTGTCTCACAAATCATGGAACATTCACAAAAAAATTTTGATTTAGATATACAGCTGATTGATTAGGTCCCTCTTCGATTACAGTTCGAATTTTTCTTCAATTCTTTTATTTTTCAAACTTTTTGTTTCAATAAATATAGCCGTATAGAGCCTGCTCTGGTGCTTGAAAAAAATGGCAAAATAGAACTCGGGATTATTATTACCAATATGAACAACTTTACATTTATTTACAGTCGCACACCTTATCTATATCTGACTGGAGACTATAGATCGAGTTGAAGTTTTTGACTGTTGATAAGATCTTCGTGTCATCAGCATAAGCCTAACAACTGTTTTAGACAAGGTTTAACATATCGTTTATAAATAATAAATAGTAGAGGACCGAGAACTGAACCTTGTGGGACTCCACTGTTAACTTTTACCCAACCCTAACACAACTCTTTGAGAACGGTTTGAGATGTCAACAAGTAACGCTTGAGATATTGATTCATTCTTTTGTGTCCTGCTGTAAATTACTGTCTTGATACCTATATTAGAGGAGTACATATGTTGAAGTAATTGAATTATACCGACAGGTTAGAAGTTTTTAAATGCTTGACCAATTTGGAAGAGTTAAGAGTTGAAAGTTGTCGTCATAAAATGACTCTAGAACAAAATATTTTGACCCCACTTAAAAGGTTGGTCAAACTGGAACTATCAACTGTAGTATTTAAAGTTACAGTTTCTTAAGATTAGAGGGTTAAGAAAATTGGATCCGGTTAATTTTAGAGGTCAAGATGAATTATTGGAATGAGTTTGGCAATTGAACATAATTTTTATAAAAAATTGGAATGGACTGATTTTTTTTATTTGACTAAATTGGGACATTTGGAATTTGAGATTTTAAGTGATCGGGATGTGGATAGAAATAAATGTGTTGATTTTGTAAGATGCATTGATTCTTCATTAAAAGAACATAGATACAAATCGAACATGTTTATGGTATCCTTTTGTGAGTATTATCATGAGATTACACAGTATATAGAGTTTTCACAAGAAACTTTTGACTATGTTTCGGAGCTATTTAAAATGGGCTTCGAATTTTAAAACAAAATTAATTAGACTTTTTTTGGAGACCAATTTTTGTACAATTTTTTTTAAGTGTCATTTAAGATATGAATAAAATTTTCAAAATCATTAGGTTTCTTTGGATTATTTAAAGGCTTCACATCGCCCGAATAATTTTTAAAATCATTTGTGCCGCTTCGAGGCCCACTTTAGCTTTCAGTATAAAGTGATCAGTAAGATCTAAACTAGAATTTTGATCTTCGTGTTTAGAGAGGGATCTATTAATCATAGATTTTTTGAGGATTAGGATTAACTTGTTGTTGAATGTTTATTGATAAACGTTGAAGATCAAGATAAGATAAAAGATAAATATAATAAGAAAGTGAAGAGGTATTTATACCCAACTTTCTGTGAAGGAAGAAGATCACTTCTTCATCATTTGTAAACAACCAACCTGTTTATATGTAACACACGCACACAACTACTGCTATATTAACCCACACACTATTTGTATTTTCACTTGATGCTGAAATTACTCTTCAATATTATAATCATCACTTGAACTCTCATTATTAGATGAGTAATGTAGATTTGTGAGGGAGCAGAACTGCCTCTCAATAGACTAATGAGCTAATAAACTTTTCAGTTAAATTCTTTTAAAGGGTAGCTTATTTACGAAAGGCTAAACTAAATTCATGAAGACCCTATTCCTTCAGTAAAAAAACTTGATAATACCCTAAAGATAATTAAAGTCTTGTAATCAAAAATCTGAAGACAAATTTTTTACTTCAATAGAATTAATCTTTACATCCTTTGGACGAGATAAATTTTTTCTCAGATTTTTAAAAAGTTATGAAAGAAGTCTTCAATCACCATTGATTGAAAAGTGTCGAAAATTACGAGATTCGAGAGAAAACTCTTCACCTATCGCCAAGCAAAGCTAAAAATCTCAACTGAGATCTCTTAGAGAAAATTTTATTTTTATTTAAAAAATTGTGTTTGGTAGTGGGATAGACCCCCCTCTTTTTGAACTTTTTGAACTATTTGCAATCAAAATCCAATTTGATCTCTCAGGGTAGTTAAAACCGGCGTCGACGGCCAATCCAAATAACGGGCGTCGACGTCGGTTAAACTACCCACGCTTCTAAGACTAATTGTAACGAATGCTTCAAGCTGATTCTCGGTCAAAAACAATCATTGATTTAGTCCTACGAGTTTACTATTTTAATGATTAAATTTTTGATTTGAAGGGGTTTAGAGTCAAGAAAAAGTTAAGATCTGGTCTGAAGGGGCTCTGTAACCTGGGGGTTTTAGAGTCAAAGAGGGGTAACTGTGTCAAGCTTAGAAAAAAGTCTG
This sequence comes from Brachionus rubens, assembly GCA_022207745.1. NCBI lineage: Eukaryota > Metazoa > Rotifera > Eurotatoria > Ploima > Brachionidae > Brachionus > Brachionus rubens. The sequence continues at coordinate 741,069 of JAJVHD010000006.1, forward strand.
CTACAATTTGATCTATCAGGGTAGTTAAAACCGGCGTCGACGGCCAATCCAAATAACGGGCGTCGACGTCGGTTAAACTACCCACGCTTCTAAGACTAATTGTAACGAATCCTCATTGATTTTTTCTTGAAATAATCTCAACAGTAATTCTTTTGGATAGTCGTTAGCTGTTTCATCACCGTACCCATCTCGCTAAATGTCTAAAAGTCTCTAGTAGACTTCAAACGGATTCTTAAATGCATGGATATGGATTGCAAAAAGTTCTAAAAGGCCAAAAGTGGAGGGACCCTCTCCTCGCGTTTAGGGATGATTTTATATCCAGCAGATCTTTTTGAATCTCAGCTGAGAAACCAGTCCCTCATTGACGATACCTCTGACCAGTGTTCACAAAATTTACTCATAAAAAAATTTAAATTTAATTTCATGACCAAAAAAAAAATTTGATGATCTCCTGGTAATTATATTTTTTATACTTGAACTCAAGTCGATCTTGGGTTGACAGTTAATGGAAAATATAAAGCAAAACTAAGCTTTATTGGTTCATTTTCGTTTCGCTACAGTTTAGAAATTAGATATTTATATTTAAATTAATTTTGAGAAACCTTAAAAAAGAAATTATTAGATTTCTTAAAAAGAATTTAAAATTTTTTAAAGCGTTTAAAAATCCTTTAATTCTTAGATTTTAAACTAGTTGTAAACCTTCCGGCGATAAAATCTTATAGGAATTAAAAAAATGAGTGAATTATCAATAAATTAAAATTTTGATTGTTCAGTTACTACATTTTTCAGAAGAGAAGTCAAAGCTGATTCCTTTTTAGAAAAAAGATTTTTTTGATCATAAGTTTAACATAAAATTTTTTTTGAGTAAATTTTGTGAACAGCTGGTCACAAAATTGACAAGCCCCGTACTTGGAAAAGAAATTATCAGTTTAAATAAAACTTTAACTAAATTTTGTTAAATTTTTTGCCTCAACAAACTCGATTGAAATTTGTTCACAAGATTTCGCTAAGTACAACTGGACACTTCTTTTGAAAATTCAGCCTCCCTTGGGAGCAAATATCTCAATCTGTTACCTATAAACCTATTCACAAGTTTTTAGAAATGTGGAATTTTTCGGAAAAACTAGGAAAATTTTTTTTCAGTATTTTTGATATAACTTAATTGGGGTTATTCCTAAATACGGAACCGGAACAACGGACTCCTAAATCATAAGAATCTCAGGACTTTAGTAGTGATGGTTGGTACTTTTTTATTCGTGATTCTATTGGTCCTTTTCAATTAACCTAGAACTTGTAGAAACCGAAGTACCTGCCTGCCTCAATATCAATATATTTCAAGAATCGGTCGGTTCTGATGAGTTTTAAACATAACGACTAACGTTATTAAGTCAAAAATTGCAAATTCAGATGTTTTGCTACGAGGGAACCTTGCATAGAACTTCACAGCGAACCATGGACTTTCCCTCCAAAAATAAGATGGTCCGTGTTTCAGCAACACCCAACTTAACCTCAAATTTACTTTATTATTTATTACTTTATTCGATCGATAACATAATTAGAAAAACAAAAAATAAAAATCCAACTAAAAATAAATGACCAAAATAAAATAAAGATTCTTTTAGGATCATCTATTATAAAATTTATCATTTTAATTTTTAAGGGATGTAATGATTTTGATCCTGTTAAATTTGTCACATTAATCAACGGACTGGTGTTAAGATCATTCTGAACAGTTTCGCTTTTAGGAGATGATGTTATTTTTGTCATTGTTTTTGGTGGCGTCGTTGTCTCTTGAATTAAATAATCTTTGCATCTAACCTTCCAAAGTGAATCATTATAAATATCTATTTTTTCCATCTGATGGTTATACAATATTTTTAAATTTTTGTTTTCAACAAAAGATTCATCATCGTATATTTTTACGTTTAAAACTACACCGAAATTGATGAGACACGTAAAATCATGAGATCTTGTTTTTTCATTCAAATGCGCTCGGTTAATTCCAAAATTTTCAATTACAATTAGATGATCTGACATTCTTAAAGTCTTTTTCTTGAAAATATCCAATCTATCCTGTTTACCAATTGAATACAAATGCATTCGTTTAAGATTACCATTAATCAACGGTAAATCTTTCAAATTATTACCATCAAAATCAATCGTCATATTAGGATCACTTTTATTATTATAAAAATTAACTTCACCAAATACTCGAGTTTGCATATTCGTAAAATTCAAGTATTTCAAAAAATTTGAATTAAAATCAAGTCGATATATTTCATTGATACGATTGTACGTTAGCTCCAAGATTTTAAGCCGATTAAATTTTTTAAAAAAATCTTGTCTAATGTTACTCAAATGATTTGAGGAAAAATTCATTATTTCTATTGATGATGGAAGTTTATCTTGTTCTTCGAGTTTATCAATCAATGTAAATGTGTAGTGGAATATTTTTAAGTTTACGAGTTTACGGATATCGATTAAATAATTAAAATCAGTGTAAGAGAGTTTAAAAAATTCGGTACGGTTTGAGATGTAATCAAAATTTTTAACAAGACCTAAATTTCCTTTGAATGGGTATAGTTTAAAATTTATGTTTTGTTTTTTTGTGTAACATGTTTTTAGAAAGCTTGGTCTCAAATTACGGAAAATGGCATGAAAACAAAATGTTGTTGTATCATTTGAACATCTGTTATATAAATTACATTTGTCACATAAAAATGAATTTATTAGTAAGAATTGGATTAGAAAAAATATTCTCATTTTGAATTTAAAAATGAAATTTTATTTTTAGTTTTGTTTTATGTTTTTTTTATTATTGCAAAGCAACACCAGATTAAATCTTAGTAACAAAGAACAAGATTGTGGATTGAGAAAACCCTTCCGTGATTCGATTAACTGCGTTTATATATACCGTAAATTCTCGTTAAATATTACATGTAACTAAACCTGAATACTCAGGTTTTAGCGGAATTTCTGATTGGTTGAAAAAAAAATTAGCCAATGAAAAAATCCGCAAAAACACGAGTATTCAGGTTTAGTTACATGTAATATTTAACGAGAATTTACGGTATATAATTGCACAAAGATTGATACACTTTCAAGGTGTAAGCTACTCATGATACAAGGCATTCAGTTTGTAACTTTCGTGATTTATTAAGCAGTTTCTCATGGTCTTTAGGGTCAAATACCCAAAATTTTTTGTAATTTTGGGGTTTGACAAAAATCTTCAGTTGAAAAAACGTAACAAAAAAAATAATTGCAATATACAGCTGATTGACTAGATCCCTCTTCGATTACAGTTCGAACTTTTCATCAATTCTGTCTGAATCTCTGATCAATCGGCTCTAAGTCGTCTTGAACAACTCTATAAGGGCCAAACTTTATTCTGTGATTCAAATTTTATTTAGATTTTATATTACAACTAGCTCAAATTCGTGACTCTTTAATTCATTTTAACATAAACTGACATACCCTTAAACTTTTATTTTTAAAACTTTTTGTTTCAATAAATACAGCCGTATAGAGCCTGCTCTGGTGCTTAAAAAAATGGCAAAATAGAACTTTCTCCTTTAAACAGACGCATAAAAATGCATGAGTGAATTATGAAACTAGATATGATATGACTGAAAATTGCCGTTATTTTTTTCGTTTTTAGCCAAATAGACTTTTAGGGAATTTTTTTCCGGTCAATTAGTAATAATATAATCAATATGCGTTTACCACTTCTTCTGGAAGTTATTTTTATCCATTCACAATTCTATTCGTAAAAAATTTAAATCTTGAAAGACAATTTTTTACTTGATCACGTCTTAGACAATAACTGTTTATTCTTAATTTATATCTTCGGCTTTGGGTTCTTGTGTTTAGGCTGTAATTGATTCCTTTATTAAATTCAATATGTTCATAATTGTTTGCCCCTTTATACATTTTAATTAGGTCACACCTTAATCTTCTTGTTCTTAGATTGGTTAAATCTAGCCTTGACAAACGTTGTTGATAATCCAAATCACATAGTTTAGGAATCAACTTAGTTGCTCTTCGTTGAACCTTCTCTAGCTCATTTATATCTTTTCCAAATATGGACACCATGAACTGACATCATACTACATGTGCGGTCGAACCATAGAACAATATAATAACTTGATAGTCTCGCTGCAAGGATATTTAAAAGCTTTCCTTAACACAACTCTTTGAGAACGGTTTGAGATGTCAACAGGTAAAACTTGAGATATTGTTTCATTCTTTTGTGTTCTGCTGAAAATTACTTTCTTGATACCATTAGAGGAGTACAGGTTTTGAAGTAATTGAGTTAAACCGACAGGTTAGAAGTTTTCAACTGGACTATTCCTTAAAAGAGAAGTCAAGACACTTTTCGACACTCTCAAATATCACGTGATCTTGAAAAATAAACATCAACTTGCATTTCAAATCTTTTTGTCAAAATTTTTAAAAATTCAAAAAAATGAACAGTAAACAAACCGTGATTGACTATTATGATAATCTTATCAACAAAATCGATATAATTGCCGAGAAATGCCTTACAAAAGACTTGAACGAAACAAAACGTGACGAAATCAATTCAACTCGTTCTTTGTTTATCGACAAAATAAACGAAATCCGTAATTTAAATTTACAATTCTTAAACTCAAAGAAAAACCTCGAATCAGAAAATATTGTCAAACCAATAGTCTGTTACCCTGTTAATCAATCTTTTGATAAACTACTTGGTAAACTAGCCATTTCAAACACTCTTGTCGAAGAACCTGTTCTTAATCTCTTAAACTATCGGTTGACCAAACACAATGTAACAAACAAACAATACCTCGCTAGTCAAATCATCAGAATGTTAATTGATGAACACAAAGACGAGCTAATAATCGATATCTCATCAAAAACTAAAACAAATAAGTTGGACATTGAGTTAGTAAAAGATTTTGAGTTAAACGATTTCGAAGTTATTGAAGACATGGTCCACATTGAGCATGTAACTTTTTTGAGCATTCTTGTCGAAAACGAGTTTGTGTTCCAAAGAGACATGCTTTTGAAGTTCTCAAACTTGAAAGTATTGAAAATATTTTTACTTTATGATAGTGAAATTGATGACGATTTTTTTAAATGCTTGACCAATTTGGAAGAGTTAAGAGTTGAAAGTTGTCGTCATAAAATGACTCTAGAACAAAATATTTTGACCCCACTTAAAAAGTTGGTCAAACTGGAACTATCAACTGTAGAGACAAATGAATACATTCAACCGAGTGATTTATTAAACGTTAAAAATTTGTTCATTAACGACTCCAATGTAGACTTTAAATCAAGTGATTTTGAAAACAAGAGTTTGAAAATATTCCATTGTTATTCAAGTTATTTTACACTAGTTGACTCGAACTTTTTTAAAAGTTTTCAAAGTCTTTTTTACTTGAACTTAAGTGGTTCAACACTCAGAGAATTAAGCACTAGTTCGTTAAATTGGTTGCAAAGTTTGGAATATTTGAACTTATCAAACACAATCAAAGGTTTTGGTACTTATGTGGATTATTCGGTATTGAATTTACCGAAACTCAAATATTTGGGCATAGATACCAAAGAAGTCCCTGTGTTTAAGTATTTAAAGTTACAGTTTCTTAAGATTAGAGGGTTAAGAAAATTGGATCCGGTTAATTTTAGAGGTCAAGATGAAATTATTGGAATGAGTTTGGCAATTGAACATAATTTTTATAAAAAATTGGAATGGACTGATTTTTTTTATTTGACTAAATTGGGACATTTGGAATTTGAGATTTTAAGTGATCGGGATGTGGATAGAAATAAATGTGTTGATTTTGTACGATGCATTGATTCTTCATTAAAAGAACATAGATACAAATCGAACATGTTTATGGTATCCTTTTGTGAGTATTATCATGAGATTACACAGTATATGGAGTTTTCACAAGAAACTTTTGACTATGTTTCGGAGCTATTTAAAATGGGCTTCGAATTTTAAAACAATGAGCTAATAAACTTTTCAGATAAATTCTTTTAAAGGGTAGCTTTATTGACGAGAGGCTAAACTAAATTCATGAAGACCCTATTCCTTCAGTAAAAAAACTTGATAATACCCTAAACATTATGATTATTGATGCGAATAGACTTTAGCGGTGCTACTTCGTTAATGATTTCGGTAACTTTCGATTTTATCATGTCCCACTTTTTATCTACATCTGTGAGATTGACCATGGTTTTAAAGTCAATTTTGTCGATTGAGTTATTGATTATTAACATATTGTTCTCATTAGAGTTTCTATATTTAATTGTTTTTGAAGACTCTTGGGTTTTATTAGAGAGAGACTCGCAACAACAAAATCATGATCACTGAACGGACATTTGATCACTTTAGTGTCTTCTATAAGATTTCCGTTGTGTAGAACTATATCAATCAATGTACTACTTTGGCTACAACGATCGTTTTTTTTAAGATTGAATGAAAAGTGTCGAAAATTACGAGATTCGAGGGAAGACTCTTTAGACCGTTTCAAAGCAAGAATTTAATCTACTGATTAAGGTTAGTACTTGGAAAAGAAATTATCAGTTTAAATAAAACTTTAACTAAATTTTGTTAAATTTTTTGCCTCAACAAACTCGATTGAAATTTGTTCACAAGATTTCGCTAAGTACAACTGGGCACTTCTTTTGAAAATTCAGCCTCCCTTGGGAGCAAATATCTCAATCTGTTACCTATAAACCTATTCACAAGTTTTTAGAAATGTGGAATTTTTCGGAAAAACTAGGAAAATTTTTTTTCAGTATTTTTGATATAACTTAATTGGGGTTATTCCTAAATTACGGAACCGGAACAACAGCTTCCTAAATCATAAGAATCTCAGGACTTTAGTAGTGATGGTTGGTACTTTTTTATTCGTGATTCTATTGGTCCTTTTCAATTAACCTAGAACTTGTAGAAACCGAAGTACCTGCCTGCCTCAATATCAATATATTTCAAGAATCGGTCGGTAGGGCTGGTAGAACGGTTTTAGGTCCAAAACCGGCTTGAGTTAAATTTCTCTTTTTAAATACTTCTTTTTAACATGAACAGCATATCAAAATGTAGAGAATTAAATTCTCTACCATTAATTAACATGAAATCGTTGAACCAAATTTTATTTGAGCCTATATTCAAAATAAGCCGGTTTTTTAATAGGAAAACTTCAAATAAAAATTCCATTAAAACTTCAAAAAAATACCCCATGGTATTTTCTGATAGAGATTTTTATTCTCTACATTTTGGTATACTGTACTTGTTAAAGTGTACTTTTTTTAAATAGTTATTTAACTCAAGCCGGTTTTCGTCTTAAAACCGTTCTACCAGCCCTATCGGTCGGTTCTGATGAGTTTCAAACATAACGACTAACGTTATTAAGTCAAAAATTGCAAATTCAGATGTTTTGCTACGAGGGAACCTTGCATAGAGCTTCACAGCGAACCATGGACTTTCCCTCCAAAAATAAGATGGTCCGTGTTTCAGCAACACCCAACTTAACCTCAAATTTACTTTATTATTTATTAATTTATTCGATCGATAACATAATTAGAAAAACAAAAAATAAAAATCCAACTAAAAATAAATGACCAAAATAAAATAAAGATTCTTTTAGGATCATCTATTATAAAATTTATCATTTTAATTTTTAAGGGATGTAATGATTTTGATCCTGTTAAATTTGTCACATTAATCAACGGACTGGTGTTAAGATCATTCTGAACAGTTTCGCTTTTAGGAGATGATGTTATTTTTGTCATTGTTTTTGGTGGCGTCGTTGTCTCTTGAATTAAATAATCTTTGCATCTAACCTTCCAAAGTGAATCATTATAAATATCTATTTTTTCCATCTGATGGTTATACAATATTTTTAAATTTTTGTTTTCAACAAAAGATTCATCATCGTATATTTTTACGTTTAAAACTACACCGAAATTGATGAGACACGTAAAATCATGAGATCTTGTTTTTTCATTCAAATGCGCTCGGTTAATTCCAAAATTTTCAATTACAATTAGATGATCTGACATTCTTAAAGTCTTTTTCTTGAAAATATCCAATCTATCCTGTTTACCAATTGAATACAAATGCATTCGTTTAAGATTACCTTTGATCAATGGAAAATCGCTTAATGAATTCCAATCAAATTCAATTGTAAGGTTTAGACCAGTTTTATTATTGTGAAAATAAATTTCTTTAAAGATTTGAGTTCCCATAAATGAAAAATCAAGTTTTTCCAAATAGTTTGAATTGAACTCAAGTAGATCTATTTGTTTAATTTTATTTCCTAAAAGATTCAAATTTTGAAGTTTTTCGAATTTCTTAAAAAAATGAGATTCAATAGTTTTGATTAGATTTGCTCGAAAATCGATGTTTTTAATACAGGACGGTAGTAAGTCTGAATTATCGAGTTTTGTGATTTTATTCCGATAAAAAGTAAAATTTTCCAAATTTATTAATTTTCGTAAATCGACTAAATAATCAATTTGAGAGTTTTGAATTTCAAATGTCTCGGTACTAATCGAAATAAAATTTAAATCATAAAAATTTTGTTTATTTGCTTTAATCACTTCTAATCTGAAAGTTTTGATTGACTGTGAGTGGTTTTCTATTTTGTCTTTGTAGCATTTTTCTAAATGAGTTGAATTTATTGAATACAATTTGTTTGTATAACAAAAATCTCCTGGAGTTTCTGAGCATAGATTTTTTTTACAATTTTCTGTAACTGTAAAATTAATTGAAAAAAATAATAGAAAAATAAGAAACAAAAAATTCATCTCTAATGGATTTTATAAAAGTTTTTAATTTTAAAAATTCAAAATAATTAAGAAATGCTTAGCTTCCATAATTAAATCGTCTTGGCCATAATCAATTGAACTAAAAAAAAAAAAATTTTAAGGTTCAGTAGGAGCAAAACGTCCACACTATCTGAATTCATAATTTGTGACTTTATAACGCTAATCTACGACCTGGAAAACACCAAAAAATTAATTTTTTTATGGGGGTAAAAAATCGTAAATTTTGACCCTACGCTCCCGCTTTTTGCTGCCAAACGTAAAGGTGCTTTATTTAAACATTTTAGTGAACATGATTGGAACAAGCTATAATTTATTTAAAGACATATTCTGAAAGCTAAAAAGCTACCATTGACCGTAGGGCCATTGTCGATGTGGAAAAAAAATCAATAAAGCAATACACGCATGAAAACGGTAAAAAAAGGGTATTTTTCAGTCAAACCGCATCTCCTCCTAGGGGAACTGCAATACAAAATATTTTTATGCATCTTCTTAAACAAGAGGCAATTCAAAGTCAAGTTTTTTTATTTTATTTTTCATTTTTGTTTTCTAGCGGACGAAAAAAGTCATAAAAATGAAAAACGAAAAAGTAGTGGGATTCACTTTTTGACTTAAAATTCGGAATTTTCGAATAGAATTTAACTAGGTTGAAATTAACCGTAGACTTGACTATGCAAAGAACACTAGCCATTTTAAACAACTCAAAAGTCTTAGTTTCAAGAAGAAATTTTGGGGTAGGAAATAAAAATGATTTCTAAACTAGACTGTGGGAGTAAAGGGCCCCCCTTAACTTAGGATCTTGAGTTGCAAATAATTAGAAAACATAAATCGTTTGACTATTTTGTATTGAAATTATGAAATTTATCGATCAAATAACATAAATAGTATTCAATAATCGATTCTAGAGTAGATCCCTTATGGTGGTCCTTGACTCCTCCCTGTCTCCTCTAGAGAAACTTTATAGAGAAACTCCTCCAGACCCGTTTTTTTATTACCAAATTTAAAATAAAAGGTCAATTATTTTTAGCTGTCAAGATAATCTTCCCAACAGTTCGAGTTTCTATCAATAAACGACTCTATTCAATTGATCGAGTTTTTTACTTGTCCCACAAAACCTGGTTTCAGTTCCTTTAATCATTTATTTTGCCTTATTTCGATAATTGTATTGATCTATTTTCTTAAACGAACAATCCAAAAAATGGCCAATACCTATTATTACTGCATTCACTAATTAATTCACATCAATCTATCAGTCACAAATCTTGAGGACTTCAATAAGCTTAAAAACGAATTGAGTTAATACAACCTCGAGTGCCTTCAATACACATTAATCAAAATGATCGCGAGGTTCATCCACAAAGAAATAAAACAATCAATTTTCACCAGATGAACTGAAGTCTTCACTGACAAAAATACTATTGGGTATCATCATATTGAATGCACTTACTTTTACTCGTAATTTTATAGCTGAAAAAAAATAAAACTAAAAAAAATATTTGTTTCTTCTTGACGATCTTTTAAGTTATTTTATTCGTTCGATAACAGAATTAGCAAAGCAAAAAATAACAATTAGACTAATAATAAATGAACAATACATAATTAAGGTCCTTTTGGGATTTTCTATCAAAAAATTAATCAATTGAATTTTTAAATTATATTTATCTTCTGTTGAACATTTTACATCAATCGACATTGTACTTTCGAATGGACTCAAATAATCTTTACATCTCACCTTCAAAATTGGGTCATTAAATATATGTCTTTTTACTAACTGATGATCATACAGCCTTTTTAAAGTCTTTTGGTCTTTAAAAAAAGAATCATCTTGTATTTCTGTATTTGAAATTAATCCTGAGTTTATAAGACACGTTAAATCAATTGATACATTTTCTTCACTCAATTGTTTACGATTAATCACAAAATAATCAATAACCATTAGATTGTCTGATACTTTTAAACTCTTTTCTTTGAAAATATTCAATCTACCCTGTTCACCAATTGAGTACTTGTGAATTCGTTTAATATTACCTTTGATCAATGGAAACTCGCTTAATAAATTACCATCGAATTCAATTATAAAGTTCAGATCAGTTTTATCATTATGAAAATAAATTTCTTTAAAGACTTCAGTTTGCATATTTTTAAAATCAAGCTCTTCTAAATAGTTTGAATTGAACTCAAGTTGATCTATTTGTTTAATTTGATTTCCTTTGAGACTCAATATTCGAAGTTGTTTGAATTTTTTGAAAAAATGAGATTCAATAGTTTTGTTTAGATTGTATCTAAAATATATTTGTTCAATATATGATGGTAGCAAGTCCGAGTTTTCGAGTTTTGTTATTTGATTTCTATTAAAATTGAAAATTTTCAAATTCAATAATTTTCTTATATCGATTAAATAATCTATTTCAGATATTGAGATTCCAAATTTTTCGGTTTGTTTTGAAATAAAATTTAAATCATAAAAATCTTGTTTGTTTGCTTTAATCTCTTTTAATGTGAATTTTTTAATTGACAGTGGGTTGTTTTCTGTTTGGTCTTTGTAACATTTTTTTAAATGAGTTGTATTTATTTTAGTTAGGTTTTTTGTGTAACAAAAATCTTCAGGACCCTTTGAGCAAAGAAATTCATTACAATCTTTTGAAGATGTTATATTAATTGAAATAATTAAAAAAATATGAAACATATAATTCATTTCTAATGGATTTTAAATAAAAAAATTATGATTTTATTTTTTATTTTTTAAAATTTGGAATTTAATTTAACCTAAGCGCCTGGAGACATTTAGCATTTTTTTCAAAATCTTATTCTAGAAACAAGTTCTATCAATTGAAGGCCATCGACTGAAGTTGTTATGGTTTACAAAATAGTACGAGGAAATGGAAATTGGACCTTCGTAAATCTGACAGCACTTCAACCATCTTTTGGATACCAGCAAACCAAACTTTAGAACGGTTTGGTTTGATGGATATCTTATTGTGCTAATGAACTTGACACGTTTGCAGTTTACTGTTTGTGACTTAGCATGAATATGATTACGTGACTTGACTGTAGTGTCTTACCTTTGGGCCCCTCTATCCGATGCTCTCGTTAGATGTTTGCTTTTATGCTCAAACTAACTCAACTTTCCAAAGTTAATTTAATTAACTAAACCAGTGATATCAGCGAGATGTTACTATATCTTTTCCCTTGTTTTTAGCAAAGTCTAGGTCGGAAATGAAGACCACAGATTCCTTCAGCACGAACATTAGACACAAGACATATCCTTCGTGGCCAGTATGTGTGCATCTACACTCCTGAAACTTTTTTACTCGTCGGCAGATGTAATTTCTACATGTCGGTAATTTCTCGACAACCACAGTACTTCCATTCGATGTAATAATGGTTCAAAGATGACTTTAGACCATGTTTAAATGGCTTTAATATGTTTAATTCAAGTTGAATTAATCGTGTGGGTGGTGTGGTGTAGTAATTTAAGTCAAAGTAAATTTCAATATAAAAATAACTGCACCGCAGTTTAGGGTTACTGATTTTCTGGTATAACTTTTTGTGGTCTATCTTGCTTCATTAGTTTATGAAAATTTACAAGAGAAACAAGTGAATGACCACAACAGTAGCTTTCAGTTACCAAATCGAAATGCTAAATTTAGATAGGAGGAAAGCTTTGAATTTAAGAAATTCTATTTAAGTATGCTTGTCTTTGACTTTCGAGGATTAAGATTGCACGATAGTTGTTAATATCGATTCGATAGCCTTTTTTTGAAGACTGAGGTTAGTAACTAAGAGATTAATTCAAAAAATTGATTGTAACACCATCAAATGCATAAACAGATTAGACATTGAGTTTAATCATATCGAATCCGCGACCATAAAATTTCCGTTAATTCGAGACACTTTTTCGTTAATTCGAGGGAATCTTAAACGATTATTTACCTATGATATTGGTTTTCAAAATAATTCAAAGTTTTTGTCACCTCAAGTTCTCAAGATATCTGATCATGAACAGCTAGTTTGAATTATTTATTCAATTACTTAATGTTTCACCAAAATATATGCATTCATATATTCGGTTGTGATATGGGTTTCATCCTTCATTATTCTTTAATTGGCGGGCAGAGACTACTCAAATTGGTCATTTGGTTAATTTAAAATTCTTAAGTTGACATATTGTTGGTTGAATATACTCGTTTTTTCTGCGATGAGAAGTTGACAGTTTTTAAATATTTTATCAATAGCAATCTTCCAACTCATTTTAAGACATTTAATATCTTTTGCGATTGGGTGAACAAATGAGGGAAAATTTTTAAACTCATATACTTCTACTAGCTAAGTTATTCTACTTAAAGAAATACTGAACTAAGCTGCGATACTGTATATTTTCTTACTAAAAAAACTCTTCAACTTGATCTCTTGAATCCAAAAAGACAAAAAGGTTCTACGCTCCATCGGTTAAATGGAATGGAATAACAAACGTCCTAAAACCGTCGAAATCGAAGCTCCGTTTTTAAAATTAAATAATAAAATATTTATTTATTATTTTATTCGATCAATCACACAATTAGCAAAACAAAAAATAAAAAAACAACTAATAATAATTGACCAAAATATGATCAGTGTCCTTTTGGAATTTTCTATTATAAAATCAATAAAATTTATCCATCGAGTTTTTTTATAATCAATAGTATACAATGCTCTTCTTGTTATTAACATGCTGCTTGTAAAAGTCGTTGTTGTTGCTGTAGTAGTAGTAGTAGTAGTAGTAGTCGTAGTAGTAGTAGTTGTTGTAGTCGTTTTCGTAGTCGTCGAAGTTGTCGTTGTCTCTTGATAAAAATAATCTTTACATTTATCCTTATAAAATTCATCATTTAAAATATCCTGTTTTTGCAATTGACTATTGTAGTATAACCCAAAAATTTCGTCCCTGGTCATAAATAAATTTGAAACAGATTCCAATATTGTAGGTTCGCCTTGTAAATTAACATTTGAAATAACTCCCGAGTTAATAAGGCATCTAAATTCACCTGATACTCTATACTTATATAAATGGTCTCGATGGATCACAAAATTTTCAATAACCATAGGATGGTCTGACACTCTCAACGTCTTTTTTTCGTGAATATTCAATCTACTCTGTCGACCAATTGAGTAAACTTTGATTTTTTCCAAACTACCTTTGATAACTGGTAAATCCTTTAGTGAATTCCCATCAAAATAAATATCAAGATTAAGATCAGTTTTGTTATTATGAAAATAAATTTCTTTAAATACTTCATTTTGCGTATTTTTGAAATTAAGGTATTCTAAAAAATTTGAATTGAACTCAAGTCGGTCTATTTCTTTTATTTGATTTTGGTTGAGATCCAAAAATTGAAGTTTTTCGAATTTTTCAAAAAATTTTGATTCAATACTTTTGATCTGATTCGAACTAAAATCAATTTTTTCAATTCGGTCGGGAAGAACACTTGAATTTTGAAGTATTTCAATAGTATTGCGTATAAAATAAAATCGTTTCAAGTTGCTTAACGTTCTAATGTCTACGAGATAATTTATATCAGATAATTTTATTTCGAATTCTTCAATTTTATTTGGTACAAAATCTAACTTGTAAAAATCATTTTTTTTCGCTTTAATATTAATTAATTTAAATTCAGCAATTGTTCCACCTTGGTTTATGTGGTTTCGGTAACATTTTTTAAAATCGTCCATTTCGAACGAAACATAATATGTTGAAAAACAAAAGTGATTTGTTGCATAGCATTGAAATTGGTTACAGTAAATGGAAAATGATAAATTTATAAAATTAAAAGTTAAAATTAAAATTAAAAAATTCATTTTCAAAATATAAAACTTAGAAACTTTTTTTTGCATACAAACTTAAAATAAATTTTTTTTCAAAATATAATAAAAAATCTAGGATTTAATTTTTGTTTTTTTTAACGTATTTGCTCGAATTTAACAACGTACAGTTTAGGTCGTTCCTCGATATATGACCATATCCACTCGGATGTAAGTTTTCTTTAGTTTCAAATGCTCAGTTTTTGCCAGACTTTTTTACTCTAACCCGTTTAATCATCATCATCATTTATTTTTCGATAACCGATCACTCGTTAAAATTTGATGACTGGACCCTACTAAATTTTGGTATACACAGAACTGTAGCTTAGCTGCACTCTAGCGTTGTATCGAATAAATACAGCACGGCTAGTGAAAAAAAGGCGTACCGTCTAGCGTACCGTACCGTACCGTTCCATTTTTGGGAAGCGTACTTTACCGTACCCTCCCAGCGTACCGTACCGTACTTGCGTACCATAAAAGGGTTCCAATCCAAAGAAGAATATTTTTAAATATTATTTAATACACCGTACTCTCCTAGCGTACTGTATATTCTGAAAATTTTGAATCATGTTTTAGATTTTAACTTTAAGAGAAAAAGTTCTGTAACATTGATTCAAATAAATTTTTCAATTATTTTTAACCATTCTAAATAATATTTAAAAATGTTCTTCTTGGAACCCTTTTATGGTACGGTGTGGTGGTACGGTTCGCTCGGGTACGCAAGTACGGTACGGTACGCTGGTACGGTACGCAAGTACGATTGCGGTGCGGTACGGTACGGTAGGAGGTAGGGTACGGTACGCTGGATGGTACGCCTTTTTTTCACTAGCCGTGCTGTACCGAAATCTAGAGAAATCTAACTACTACTTTAATTTTTAAAACCAACATTTACAGCGAAAGCATTGTTCAAAAATGTATACGCATCTTGAGAGACCACGCGGAAAAGAAATACTACAGCACGGCAAGTGAAAAAAAGGCGTACCATCCTGCGTACCGTACCGTACCGCACCGCAACCGTACTTGCGTACCGTACCGTACCCTACCCCCTAGCGTACCGTACTTGCGTACCGTTCCATAAAAGGGTTCCAAGAAGAACATTTTTAAATATTATTTAGAATGGTTAAAAATAATTGAAAAATTTATTTGAATCAATGTTGCAGAACTTTTTCTCTTAAAGTTAAAATCTAAAACATGATTCAAAATTTTCAGAATATACAGTACGCTAGGAGAGTACGGTGTATTAAATAATATTTAAAAATATTCTTCTTTGGATTGGAACCCTTTTATGGTACGATATGGTGGTATGGTACGCTCGGGTACGCAAGTTAGGTACGGTACGGTGGTACGGTACGCTGGGAGGGTACGTTAGGTAAAGTACGCTTCTCAAAAATGGAACGTTACGGTACGGTACGGTACGCCTTTTTTTCACTAGCCGTGCTGTATTATTAAAGTTTTGTTTTTTGTTTATTTTCGAATCTCGTGTTTATTTTCGAATAAACTTTTATAATCTAAGTTTTTTTTTACCTCTACTCCATGATCCGATAGAGATAAAGACGTCAAATCTGCCTGTTCTGTACAAGATTTTGATCTGTGCAGATCCTGGTCAGGATTCAGGGTATTTTTTAAAAAAAATTCATAATCGTAGTTATAACTTGGTCCAAAAATTTACTTTAATTGACATTAAATATTTTTTAATTCAAGTTTCGGTGTGTTTGACTCTTCGTTTAAAGTCTTTGATGCATTTTCAAAACAAATGGCGTCCAGTAGTCTAAGGTTTTCCAAGATCTCAAATACTAAATCTTGATTCGCATGATTTCGGTTATATATTTTCCGCATTTTGTTTAGTTTTCCGTATTTTTTGTCACTAAAAAGCGGAATTTCCGTCTTTTAGCATCCTGTTTTGCGGAATATTGCGCCGCCCGAAAATAAAATCATCAATGTTAGTTTTTTATTTTAGCAACATTTTTTATCTTCAGTAGATGCAACAAATTTTGCTGCATGTGGATGCACCCTTCTTTCCTTTAAATATTTAAAAGCACACTTTTTATAACGATTCCACAAGAGTCAAAAAATAGTAAATAGAAAATGGGGAGAAAATTTTTATTGAATTGACCTCATTCGAAAAACATTAAAGTTAACTGTGAAAATTCGTTAATTGAATTGGAAGTTTCTTTAAAATTATTGAAAGTTTAACAAAAGTTCAACGTATGGATGCCAAGCTCATTCCTCTAATCCGATACAAAAATTACAAAGAAAAGCTGAGATTGCTTGCACTCTCTACCCTAGAGGAGCGTCAGTTTTTTAAATTAAGCAAAAACATCATCAATATTGATTGATTTAACCGAATTGGTCACCCTTCAAATTCAAATTAACTAGCCGCTTCTTTCCGCAAATCATTCATGTTTGCACAGGAGAATATTCTCATCCTTTTAGAACTACTCTTTATCAACCAAAAGAGGTAACCGCATATAATATTTGAATATCCTAAAACAAAACGAAGAGTCAAAAGGTTATATTCATCAGCTTACTCGTAAAGTTCTAAAAAAAAGAACAAATCAAGTCACTCTCGAAGTAGTTATAAATGGGTTATCAAATGGCAAAAGCACTGGCTTAAACGATGTTAATTTTGAATTAATCTAGTACGGTAACAGTTAAGAATTGACATAAATCATTGGGATGTTGTTCGTAAAATGGATCTGGTCCCAAGTTGTTCCTCACCTTTAAAATATTTCAATGGTCAAGCCCTTAATGAAATACACGAAAAATAATAACAGCTTAATCAATTGAAAAATGATTGTTGAAACAAAGAATAAAAGATCAAGGAGCAAAACTTAAGTTTTTTTTATTTTTACATTTTTACAAATTTGACTTGTTTCAAGCACGATCATCAAGTTTCGATTTTGCTTCTATAGGTTTTTTATAAAAAAACATATTTCCAGAGTTAAAAATATTTTTTTTTTTTTCGGATTTTTTGTTCTCACTTTTCGTAGGTAATTTTCGCCGTTCATACTAAATCTTTATTGCTGAATTTTTACGACAATAAAGAGTGTGAGATTACCCGAAAAAAAATAAACGCAGTTTCTACACGCGTTATAACGCAACTAAAAATGCGTTTAAACGAGTAAAATAACGCGTTTTTTGGCGTTATAGTAAGTTTAAGGAACGTAACTTTTTAACAGTATTAAACGCGAAAACACGCGTTCGAAAAAAACGAGTTTAAACGAATCAGCACTCAGTGTCATGAACAAACCAGTTCTAAAATGAATTTATGGGCAATTAATTATTGTTATCCGTAGTTCAAAAGCATGTTCAAGTATTGTAATATTTTAAATAGAGAAAGATGATTTTTCAAGCGATTCAAAAATTTAATTAGAAAGAATACCCAACTAACGGATGAGAATCAAAGTTTTAAAATTTCAAAAATTTTCAAGCGAGTTAAAATTTCAATTTTATTTAGGTGAGAATAATCAGAATCCTTTGATCAGCTTTGCTTTAAATTCGATTGAAGATAAATAAAAGAATTTAGATCTACGCCCAGAAATATTTTTAAAGAGTTAAAGAGTGAATTTTTTAAACAAGAACTGACTGAAATGTCACTTTTTTCAAAGTAAAGGATCTTTTTCGAATAATTGTCTTAAAAACTTTAAATCTAAATAAACGATAAAAAGAAAAAAGTTATTTCAAATCTTGAGGAATAATATTCAAATTTACTTTGGTTTAAGAAGATATTCTAAATTATTGAAAAATTGAAATATAATTTCAAATTTTATTTTGTTTTGAAAAATAATGAAAAAATTGAAAAGTTGCAATCACTTAAATATCGAAATTTCAAGGCGGGGCCTAAAAAAATATTTCCGTTATTTATTGTTTTTTCGCTTAACAAGAATGTTTTAACTATTTATGACTGACTGACACTTGAATAAGTCAGAGCAACGCCCCACAGAGATCTTTTAGGTATTGTAAAAATTTAACTAAATATTTAATTTTATTTTTTGTTGAACAGCCAACAATGATAATTGTTGTGACAAAAAAAAATTGGATATTTCAATCAATTAATAAAAAAAAGAATTTAAAAAAATCAAAGATGAGTTACCGGCAATGTGAAGATTCGTATCAAAAAACATTTGTATCAAATGGATCAAAATTGAAAATAATTTTTTAAAGCTAAACGAATAGAAAAAAGCTCTGCACAGATGTTTTTTAGGTATAAACATTTAAAAAGCCACCCTTAGAATAAGCTCTGCAAAACTCTGCAAAAAAATTGCGTATTTAAATATTTTAAAATACATGAAAATAATTGAAAATAACTACGCAATTTATTTTGCAGATTTGCAGAATTTTGCAGAGCCTATTCTAAGGGTGGCTTTTTAAATGTTTATCACTAAAAAACATCTGTGCAGAGCTTTTTTCTATTCGTTTAGCTTTATAAAATTATTTTCAATTTTGATCCATTTGATACAAATGTTTTTTGATACGAATCTTCACATTGCCGAGTTACCGCATTCAATAAATAAAATAAACTCGAAAAGAGACAAAAAAGATTTTTTTTTTTCTTTATCTTGATTCATTATCATAATTGAATTATAATCTGAAGTTAAGAATATGGATGAATTTATTTTCTTAGCGGTTAATTTTCGGAAATATTTTTTCTTTGGTTGATATCCAAATTTTTTTTTTCGATCAAAAGTTAAATTTGTTAAAACGGGTTTTTCTAAATTCGTTTTTGAGCGTTTAATCCCTTACTTGAAGAATTCCCCAAAACTCGTTTAAACAAAAAGTTTATAGCCGTTTAAACGGGTTTACATTCAAAACGCATTTAAACGAAAAATGTTATCCGTTTATTTTTTTTCGGGTAGCTTTTGAGTGAATCGTTCATCGAACCAAAACTTACCGTTCGTTGGCTGTTTTTGTTGATTTTAATTTTGTCTTGTTAAAATGGTAAATTTCGTTTTTTTTTGTTTTTTTTTGTAAATAAAATATAAATTGTAAATTAGTAATCTTTTTATCTGTTCTTATTTTCTTTTTATCATGGTAAAGCCTAATAAAGAATTTTTATCATGCCCTAACTGTGCGAAAGTGTATGTTAGTGCTGCTTGGTATAAAAAACATTTGACCCAATGTAGTTCTTTGGGTCAAAATAAGTTTAAGCATAAGGCTAAGAAGGATTTGAAGCGAATCAACCTGGTAAAGGGAAAGGTTGATCCAACACCTTTTACAGCTGATCTTTTACCTGTAGTTTTTAATTTCGATGATGAGTTTTTTGCTCATAGAATTAATACCCCAGCTTTTCCAAACTATTTCGAAAATCTAAGAGATTTTTGAGCTAAAAATTCT
The DNA here is from genome assembly GCA_022207745.1 of Brachionus rubens. Taxonomy (NCBI): domain Eukaryota; kingdom Metazoa; phylum Rotifera; class Eurotatoria; order Ploima; family Brachionidae; genus Brachionus; species Brachionus rubens. The sequence continues at coordinate 761,052 of JAJVHD010000006.1, forward strand.
GGGAAGTTGAAAACATCCCGATGATCTTATATTGAGCTTTTAATAAAATAAGAAATGCAAATCTAATTAAAAACTTACAAGAAATCATAATTTAAATCAAATAATTTGTTTTGTTTAGTTTGACAATAATTATTTCAAAAAGTAATTTTTTACTTTGACAAGCCAATACACGATAAGCTCGTATCAAAATCTATTACAGCACGGCTAGTGAAAAAAAGGCGTACCATCCATCGTACCGTACCGTACCGCACCGCAACCGTACTTGCGTACCCTAGCGTACCGTACCGTACCCTACCCCCTAGCGTACCGTACTTGCGTACCTGAGCGTACCGTACCACCACACCGTACCATAAAAAGGGTTCCAAGAAGAACATTTTTAAATATTATTTAGAATGGTTAAAAATAATTGAAAAATTTATTTGAATCAATGTTGCAGAACTTTTTCTCTTAAAGTTTAAATCTAAAACATGATTCAAAATATTCAAAATATACAGTACGCTAGGAGAGTACGGTGTATTAAATAATATTTAAAAATATTCTTCTTTGGATTGGAACCCTTTTATGGTACGATATGGTGGTACGGTACACTCGGGTACGCAAGTACGGTACGGTACGGTGGTACGGTACGGTACGGTGGTACGGTACGGTACGGTGGTACGGTGGTACGGTACGGTACGCCTTTTTTTCACTAGCCGTGCTGAAGAATGTGATGAAAAATATCGGACCGATTTTTGGTTCACTTTTCAATTGACTGAACCTTAATTCCATCCCTTTCTATGCCATCCTCATTCACACCCTAAAATCCCATCAAAAACAACTTTTAAGGCCAGTTGATTTTGTTGCTAACTTTATCTATTTCCAATTTCTTGTTCTGGTAATACAAAAAAGTGATCGTCGTTATTGAAATTATCTTGAATAATTTCTGCACCCAAGTCCCTATTAATGACAGTACTTTTATTGATTTTTTTACTAAAAGTGTTAGAGAATAAAAAGAAGTATTATAGAAAAAACGTTAGAGAAGCGTTAGGGGACTATAGGTGAAGTGTTAGAGGGTCTAAACCGAAGTGTTAGAAAAGTTTTGAGCTCAAGGGAGTGAGAGTTAGACAAGTGTTGGAGGGTCTAAACTGAAGTGTTAGACAAGTGTTGGAGTGTCTAAACTGAAGTGTTAGACAAGTGTTGGGCTCAAGGGAGTGAGCGTTAGACAATTTTGATGTTTAAATTGAAATAAATAATGAACAAAACTTTATCATTTCTTTCTAAACATTAATATGTAGTTACAAAACTTTTGAAACGTTAGTTTTTTTTCTACAAATTTTGTTAACTAATTTTTCAGTTGTTTTACAATTTTTTCTTCTGGCATTGTTTTTTAATTCGGCCCATACCAACTCTATAATATTAATATCTGGACTATTGGATGGAATTTTGAGCAAATATTTGTGTTACAAAAGTATTCTTGTCTTAATTAACTTAAAAAAAATATAAATTACCCAGCGTATATTTTTCTGAGCTTTAATCAAATTCGTGCATCTCTTACTAGTATGTTTTGAGTCGTTGTCTTCAATCAAGGAGCACAAGGACCCAAAAGTTTGATCAATAAATGGTGCAAGATAATTTTCTAAAATGACAGCATAACCAATTTTTACTGAAAAGTACTTAAAATAAATCAGATTTAACTCAAAAATAATTTTTAAAATAAATAATTCTTCTTTAAATTTGTTACCAATCGTTTAGAGGGTCCTCTTACACTGATTGCTAGCCATATATGAATAGTTGAGCTGTGACGACTCCTTAAAGTTACAGCCTTAGGTTATCTTTTCGGTCTTCTCATGTGATAAATTCCTTTTTTATTTATTTGAAATGAAGTTTCATCAGCGAATACTAAATTTTTCAAATTTCTATTTAAACAATTAATTGCGAAATTAAACCTTTTCGATTTATAATCGAACGTAATTTTTTTCGGCTTAGATTTAGCTCGACGATACTTATAATCTTCAGAGGAGTATTATTTATTAAATATTATTTTAATTTATCATCTTGCTTATAAACAAAAATATGCTGCTTATTTTGATCTATAAAAACTGATTGTATTTGGCTGTATTTGAACAACTAGTGTCTAAAAAATCTTGTTTGAAATAATTCGGCTTGACATGTAACCATTAGATTTGTCTACAAAATGCTTGAAAAGAATTTAAAGGAATTACTAAATATTTCACTAGATATATAAAATTTAGAATTACGCACCTTTAGTAAAAATATGATTGTAGGTGAAACTTTTTTAATTTTTCGTTTATCGACTTTGAATCCATCGTACTGTTTAGCTTTTACAAAATTATGTTATCGAGTTTTTATACTCTTTTAGAAATATAAATGGTCATTAATTTATTTTTTTTAATCGAATTTAATTGCACTTTACTAACATCAAATAATGGGAGATTCGGGTTCAACTCAAACAATAATTTTAAAATTTCTCTGGGCCTCTTTCCAGTATTGACCAATTGATTGCACTGAGAATTAATTATGTTCTTTTTTCTCTGAATTAAGCATTTTTATTTTTAGCTTATTTCCAGATTATTTCAAAATAAATTATCATGAATTTGAAAATGAAGAAAAAAATATTAACAAGACAAGAATATGACTTGAATTTTAGATAACAAAAAAACTGGTTCAGTCTTTTAGTTACATTTTCTTGAACACTGTTTTTGTTTTGAATTACAGTCCCGGAAATTAACTTGTCACATGATATCATATGATATCATCTGATATCAGTTCGTATCAGAATTTATGACCATACTGATATCATATGATGTCAGCTTCGATCAGTTTAAATCATATGATATCAGATGGTATCAATAAGAGAATTACACACATTATAAATTGCCAACGAATACTGATGGAAACTGATATCAGATGATACCAGATGACATCAGATGAGGTCAGCTGATATCATGTGACAAGTTAATTTCCGGAACATATGATGTCAGCTTCGATGAGTTTAAATCATATGATATCAGATGGTATCAATAAGAGAATTACACACATTATGAATTGCCAACGAATACTGATGGAAACTGATATCAGATGATACCAGATGACATCAGATGAGGTCATATGATATCATGTGACAAGTTAATTTCCGGAACATATGATGTCAGCTTCGATGAGTTTAAATCATATGATATCAGATGGTATCAATAAGAGAATTACACACATTATGAATTGCCAACGAATACTGATGGAAACTGATATCAGATGATACCAGATGACATCAGATGAGGTCAGCTGATATCATATGATATCATGTGACAAGTTAATTTCCGGAACATATGATGTCAGCTTCGATGAGTTTAAATCATATGATATCAGATGGTATCAATAAGAGAATTACACACATTATGAATTGCCAACGAATACTGATGGAAACTGATATCAGATGATACCAGATGACATCAGATGAGGTCAGCTGATATCATATGATATCATGTGACAAGTTAATTTCCGGAACATATGATGTCAGCTTCGATGAGTTTAAATCATATGATATCAGATGGTATCAATAAGAGAATTACACACATTATGAATTGCCAACGAATACTGATGGAAACTGATATCAGATGATACCAGATGACATCAGATGAGGTCATATGATATCATGTGACAAGTTAATTTCCGGAACATATGATGTCAGCTTCGATGAGTTTAAATCATATGATATCAGATGGTATCAATAAGAGAATTACACACATTATGAATTGCCAACGAATACTGATGGAAACTGATATCAGATGATACCAGATGACATCAGATGAGGTCAGCTGATATCATATGATATCATGTGACAAGTTAATTTCCGGAACATATGATGTCAGCTTCGATGAGTTTAAATCATATGATATCAGATGGTATCAATAAGAGAATTACACACATTATGAATTGCCAACGAATACTGATGGAAACTGATATCAGATGATACCAGATGACATCAGATGAGGTCAGCTGATATCATATGATATCATGTGACAAGTTAATTTCCGGAACTGTATAAATTTAGTTTTTTCATTAGCTGCATCAGAATTATGTAAAGAAAATAACCAGCTTGAAAAACTACTTTCTTCTCATTTTAAGTTAAGCAAAAAGTTAATTATTTTTAAAATTAAAATAAAAATGGTTGGTAGAGCTAAAAAACATCAGAAACTGAAAAAATAAATCAAACTCAAGACATCACGCTAAAAGAGGTCAAAATAAGTAATCAGAGAAAAAAGCTAACTGACTGTATTGTGGTTAAAGTAAACGGGCACGACCTAAATCCTAGTGTTACAGACCTAACTATTTTAAATAGTTTTATGCATTATCCAGTAGATCAAAAAGTTGGCAAAAGTATGGAAGAGGTAACTTATAAAAAGGTTTTAAGTAGTCAGTTAGCTAATTCCCTCTTTCTAATTTAGCTTGAAAAAGGAGCAATCAAAAGTCTCCCGCTCAAATTTAAGAATAAACAGTATAATTCTTTGAGCTGCACAACTGTGAATCCTGAGGCTGAATCAATAGAGAACCCTGGAGTAATTATGGTAATTTTTTCAATTGAAATTAAATTTATAAATTAATTCTTTTAAGCTCCTTTCACTAATTAAAGAATGTTTTGGAGTCAAAAGATTTTGAAAAAAATGATGATGCCTCATCTACTTAAGAAGAGGTGACAAAAGAGACAACAAAAAAAAGTAATATTTTTTGCAGGCTAGTATCCTTTGAAGTCACAGTGTTGATAAAGAGCTGTTAATAGCCCACTCAGGCGCAGACTTAGACTATCTCTCAAAGGTTAAAAAAAAAAAAACAAGCACTAAAGTTGGTAAATAAATCTGATTTTGTTAACTTTAAGGTTCAAAAGACGACGAATTGGACGATTTGAATGAATCAACACATTCGTTAACATTAAATGAAAACATGCTAACGAATTTGAGACATTCAGTTGAAAAGCAAACTACTTTTTTCCAGCAATTTGCCGAAAAATCTTTCAAAATCCAAAATGAATTATTAGAGAACCAAAGTAAACATCTGTCTATCTTAAAAAAAATAGTTAACAAAGATGTTGTCCAATTACATGTACCAGAACAGAGACAACAAAACCAGAAACCTAACCCACATCAACAGCGGTCATTACCAATTGGTCGGAACTTGCTAAGTTATTTTTTTGATCGAAGACCCTTTTTGAGACAATTCTTAAAAACTTGTATTGAAAAATAAGCTTACATATGCTTTTTTTTTTCAAAAGTAACGCTACCTCTTTATAAAAGCCCTCCACTTCCTGCTCTTTTTACTGAAAGCTGAAGTATTGTTTATATATTATAAAGTTTTTATTATTATCACTGGTCAGTCAAACCTGTTTAATTTGTTTGACTGACCAGTGAGTGACCACTAAGTTCAGTCGTTTTTATAATTTCCTTTATTTCTCGGAAAACTGATTTTTCATTCAAAAAACACTAAAATATAGTGTCCTGAAGCAGAAAAACGCATAAAAGAAAAAAAAAAAGGAAATAAAGGAAAAAGTGCAATTTCCTTTACTTTATTGGTAAAGTAAAGGGGAAATAAGTAAAGGCGACACCCCTAGTCAACAGCTTGATTTAATAACCGAATATAAACTAAAGGAACGAGATAGAAAGAAACGGATAATTGAAATTTTGATTCTAAATACGGGACTTTCAAATGAATGTGATGACGAAGCCGTCGTTAGTATGGATCTAAATTTAAGCAATTGATTTTTTTTTGTTTTTTTCGACTTTTGCAAGAGTATAAGAAACATAAATAATGTGTATCAATTAATGTTTATTTTTCAAATTTTATATGAATTTAAAAGCAAAATAAATATTTAATCTGGAAGGAATATTGAAAGTACGATGAAAATTTGAGTTTTACATTGATCTTGCGCATTATGTTAATTTTGCGGATACAAAAAAAAATTTATTTTTTTTAAAGAATAAACAACTATCCTCTGAAAAAACAAAGTGTGTTTTATTTGGATTAACTTTTAAGTAAATTAAAAAAATTTTTTTTTACTATCCTTTTATTTTTAATGTTAGAATTTTTATTTTAACTAGATTTTATCTTCCAATTATTTTCTCAGCCAATTATGTCTAAGTTTTGGATAGTACGAAATAAAGATGTTTTAATCCGCATAAATTATTATAATTTAAAAAATTTTGCTTGCGCATTTGCTCTTGCGCACGTGCACAGGAAATATTGTGCTTCGAAACTTTGCTTAAGACGCTCAGGAGCGTTGCTCTTGCGCGTCCTTAGCAACGCTCCGGCGCATGCTGCGCATTGCTTAGGCAGAGTGTCAACGAATTTCAGAAATGTACTGTATAATGATCACTTATTCCGCAATGCCTTGAAAATAAAACAAGTGAGGAAAGGAAAAGGTTAAGGAAAAAGCATGGAAAAGTAAAGGAAAGAAAACGTACAAGTTCCGTAGAATGTAGGAACTAAAGATAAATGTGAAAAAGCTAGGAAAAGGTTTAGTCAAACAAAACCATAAATAATTGCAATAAATGCGTTCGAGTTGTTACGAAATCTTCAAAAAAAAGGAGCCAATATTTTAAAATTCTATTCATAATTAACCTAACATTTTATGTTAGGTTAATTATGAATAAGGATAAAATAGGATTTTATCTTTTTTATTGTGTCCTTTTCCATTATTTTAATTTTCACATATATATGGATTTGCTGAAAAATAAGAAAATAAATTTCAAAACAGAACTACCTGACATTTAAGAACTTATTTAGTTTCGGGTACTTCCAAACGAAACCAAGCTTTATTTAAGAATTGCTGGACGTTTTAACCAAATAAATTAAAATTGATAAAAATATAATCCAAAACGATAAATTTCGCATTTCCCTCTCATCCAAAGTGAATTCGCGAATTCAGGTAGAGTATACAAAAGCCAGCATTGGATAATTCATTCAGGCAAATTTTGTTAAGGTTGTTTAAGTAGTAGTTCATTTTATACTTTTTTGTGCAGAACTTACATCGAGTATAACAAGCCTACACTTAATTTGCTGCAGAAGCTGATTAACCTGCAAGATTCAAAATTCTGGGTAAAAATTTATAAAAGACGAAAAATTTTCATTTCCTTATCCAGAGCATTTGAAATATCCGCTTCTTCGACCGGCTTCGGTACGTAAGATACATGAAGGTTTATTTTAGTAAATTCTTACAATTCAACGGCTTGTCCAAAAAGCTACAGCATTATCGGTAACTATGTAAAATTATTGACACCCGAATATTACAATGTTTTACGGTTTGTTGATAAAACTATAACTTTTATTTATAAATTGAATAAATTGCTCATTGTCTGATTTTTTTTCTGAAATTAAATGCACAATTGCTTTAGCTGTCGTACAAAGTTTAATAAATTGATCAGCGACTAAATCTTAAACTTTAATCAATCTTGTTTTCTCTCGATTAAGTTCAAGCGAAATTACCAAACATTTTGAGTTCTGATATAATTCGTATGACATTATTTGATGGAACACACGCAACGAATTATAGTCAAACCCTTTTATAAACATTTAATTAAATACTAAATATAATAGTATTTAGAATCTGTTTTAAAAACCAGTATTCAAAAAGAGTATTTATTACCCCTAAAAATACTGAGTGCAATATTCGAATCAATTCAGATTCAGAGTTACGAATATTTGAATTACCATGAACCTTTAAGTCCAATGTCTTAGCTTCTGAGCCATCGACCCACAAATAAGCTAAAACCATTTTAAAGAATCTCTTGTGGTCACCAAACCTTTTTAGTTTTTTTGTTATAAAATTTCTGATTAGATTTTGTAAACGTTTGATAACGTTTGACAGAATTTCCAAAAAACGCAATATTTATTGCGTAATTGTTAATCTCAAACTATTGAAATCGGAGCTAGATCGAAGAGTTCGAAATTCGATTTGGTTAACATAGACTGAGCTACCTGATCGATGAGGTCAATTTTTGGATTATAAGGAACGAATCTTTTTTTAATCAAATTGAAGGTTGAAACAGTACGTAATTGATTAGAAATGACTGTGACCAATTAATCGTAACAATTTAGACCTTTTAATTCGTTAAAAAGATGGAAAAACAATTTTATTATTATTATTATTATTATTATTACCGTATTGCCTTGCAATTAGTGGCGTTGCATTAAAACCCAACACTTCGAATTTTACTGCAGAAATAACAATGTTAAAACGATTATTTTTTATTATTTTTAAATGACGCATTTAAACCCGAATTTCTATTATTTTTACCCTAAATCTTCACATTTAAGGCCGCAATAAAGCCAAAAAAAAGTTAAATATTTTTCTTTTTTTTCGAATATTTTTCATTAAAAATTAAAGTAAAAAAAATAAATGTAATCAAAATTTGAACTGACGTCGGTTTAGGATGTACTTGAAACATTATTAGGTTCACTTTCCGTTGAAATGACTTCTAACTTTGCTTTATTAAACCCATAGAGATTAAATAAGCTGCTAAGAATAGTTTTATTTCATTTTTTTTTAAATAAATTATATTAAAAAAATTAAAAAAAAATTAGAAATAATAATATTTTTCAGTTTAATTTTTTGCCTATGTTGCAGCATTCTTTCTTGAAAATTCGACTTTTAAAGACGCTTTAAAAGTTGAGGGTTTAGGTGATAATGCGGCATTAAAAAATAATAAAAAATAATCATTTTTGCATGTTTGTTGCGTGCAATAATAATCGAAATTTTGGATTTTAATGCCGTTGTGAGTTCAAGGCAATACGGTATTATTGTTTAAGCCTCATAGGCAAAATTTAGTAATTTAGTACGGACCTTAATTAAAAGACAGGTGAAATTAAAATGTTGACTAAAAATTAATTTAATAAAAAAACCTGATTAAATTTCTGTAGACTTGTTAAAGTTTTAAATTAATGATAATGATCGAGGTTGAATAAGTTTTGTTTTTAAAAGTTAATTTTTCAAGTGAAAATTTTTTTATTTTGATTGTACTTGTTTCTAAAAATATAAAAATTTAAAAAAATTGTACTTGTTTCTTTTTTCAAAAATAAGTTCTCATTTTGTTTCAAATGAATTTAGATGTTTAATTAAACAGTTGGAATACTTTCCCTAAAAAAGTAACTAAAATAAGAGATATAAGTCTACACTATTGACACAATGGGGCTAAATGTGAGTGTGATTTTACATTGAAGATGTTAAACATTTATTGATGGTTCCTGACTGAGCTACCATTCCCATCAAACACATCGCCTCGTAATACAGAAACAGTCAGAAAACTTTCTCCCCTTGCAGGGATCGAAATCCCGCCCCTCTGCTTGCAAACCACTCGGCTATATGGGCTTTAGGCTAATTAATTGAATTTAAAAAAAAATAAATGAATCTGGTATATTAATTAAGCTTATATATCTGGATCTTTCCGTAAGTTCCTATCTAAGTCTTTCTCATTTCGCTCATATGATATTCTTATCAAACTAAATCTATTCTTGCTTGAATCTGTTCTTTGCAGAATTTTGCAGAGCATGTTCTAAGAGTGGCTTTTGAATAGTTTTTAGCGAGAAAGCACCTCTGCAAAGTTATTTCGATTTCATTCACTTCAAAAAAATTATTTTAAAATTTGATACGAAACTTCACATTGCCTCTATTCTTAGACTTAACAGATTTTAAAAACTTAAATAAAACAATCTGCTAGTCTTTGGAAAGAGTTGATGAATAATGCAAATGTGATCATCCTGGCAGCGAAATGGAGGTATCGTCAATGAGGGACTGATTTCTCAGCTGAGATTCAAAAAGATCTGCTGGATATAAAATCATCCCTAAACGCTAGGAGAGCGTCCATCCACTTTTGGCCTTTTAGAACTTTTTGAACTTTTTGCAATCCAAATCCATGCATTTAAGAATCCGTTTGAAGTCGACTAGAGACTTTTAGACATACCAATAAACCCAAAGGACTAAATCAATGATTGTTTTTGACCGAGAATCAGCTTGAAGCATTCGTTACAATTAGTCTTAACGTGGAGCGTGGGTAGTTTCACCTACGTCGACAGCGTGGGTAGTTTAACCTACGTCGACGGCCGTTATTTGGATTGGCTGTCGACGCCGGTTTTAACTACCCTGATAGATCAAATTGTCGCAGACTTTTTTCTAAGCTTGACACAGTTACCCCTCTTTGACTCTAAAACCCCCAGGTTACAGAGCCCCTTCAGACCAGACCTTAACTTTTTCTTGACTCTACCCCTTTCAAAATCTAATAATTTTTGTCACCAGGTTTATTTTCTTCACTGCTAACTCACTAAATTACAAAAAGTCTCTAGCGGATCTCAAACAGATTCTAATATGCATGGATTTGGTTTGCAAAAAGTTCAAAAAGTTCAAAAAGAGGGGGTCCCATCCATCCATTAGGCTAAAAGTCTCTAGTCGACTTCAAACTGATTCTTAAATGCATGGATTTGGATTGCAAATAGTTCAAAAAGTTCAAAAAGAGGGGGTCCTATCCCACTACCCAACACAATTTTTTACATAAAAATAAAATTTTCTCTAACAGATCTCAGTTGAGATTTTTAGCTCTGCTTGGCGATAGGTGGAAGATTGTGAAAATTTTCGATGCACTCAAGATACAGACGAATTTTGTTATACAGATCAATTGAATCAAATAAATAAAACTCATTTAGAAAAAAGCTACAAAGAAGAATTAAAAATCTACCCAACGTCAAAGACAACTTTCAAACTAGTTAAGATTAAAGCCAACAAACAAAGTTTTTATGATTTAAACTTTATCTCGAATGAGACCTTAAATATGCTTATTTTAAACTCGGAAATAGATTATTTACTCGATATTCGGAAATTAATATATTTGGACAATCTCATTATTATTGAAAACCAGATCACAAAACTCGAAAACTCGGACTTGCTACCATGTTGTATTAAAAGCATCGATTTTAGCTTTAATCAAATCCAAAGTATAGAGCCTCATTTTTTTAAAAAATTCGAACAACTTCGAGAATTGCATCTAAGAGAAAATCTAATTAAAAAAATAGATCGACTTGATTTAAATTCAAACTATCTGGAAAATCTTGATTTTTCATTTATTGGAACTGAAGTCTTTAAAGAAATTTATTTTCATAAAGATAAAACTGATCTTAGTCTAAATATTATTTTCGATTGGAATCCACTAATCGAGCTTCCGTTGATCAAAGGTAGTATTAAACAAATTGACAGGTACGTAATTGGTCGACAGTTTAAATTAAATTTATTCGAAAAGAAGATGCTAAGAGTTTCAGATCATCCTATTGTTATTAAACAGCTTGTAATTAGCTCAGCTCATTTGATTGGAAAAACAGAACATCTTGATTTTACGTGTCTCTTCAATCCTGGAGTAGTTAAAAAATTTAAAATTTACCAATTTTCATTATATTTTAATGTATACGATCCTTCATTAGTGATTGATAATCAGTTTGCAAAAAAAAAATTTAAAAATGATTCCTTTTGGAAGGTCAGATGTAAAGACTATTTATTGAAAGAAACAACAGCTACTGAAACAGTCTGACAATTAAAGCGACAAATTTAACAGAATCAAGAGCAATAGATTTTATTTATTTTATAAAGAGCAATCTCAAAATGATCTTGATTTTTTATTGGTCATAAATTTTAGTTGGAATATTATTTTTTCTTTCGATTATTTTTCTTTTTAAAATTAAGTTAAATGGTTACGTTCTATAAGCGAATTAATTATTCAATAAAAAGTTTAAATATGGTAGATCCAGTCCCGGAAATTGACTTCTCACATGATATTTTAAAAAATAAAAAAATGTACGTTATAACAGGGGGTAATTAAAAAAAAAATTTCTAACACGAGGGGGGGGGTTAAAAAAATTCCGACTAAAAGACCGACCCTAGGGAAGAAAAGTCCCTTAAAGGCAAAAATTTTAACCACCCACCCTCTAAATATGTATGGTATCACTAAACTTTTTTCTCAACCAGATGCTTTACATGTACTCAGATTTAGTTTTGCTCAAAATCGCGAATTTTTTTAGTCACCCTATTAACTGGCAAGGTTAAGATAATATCCATTCGCTTAATGGGATAAACCGAAGTCCTTAAGGAAACAACTTCATAAACTTTGGAGCGACCTTGGAGCTAATAACCTATCTTTTGAATTCTCATTATTTTTCTAACAATAGAGTATACATCTAATGCCGAAGTTTTTTCTTTTGTCATTTTACTAGCATCCATTCATCATCAAGCGCAGTCAAAATTGATTCTAAATTAGCTCTCAAAGGTAACAGTTGTTCTTCCTCAAGTCTCAAGTTTTTGCATAATTTGCAATTTTCCTTTAAAAATTTTATTTTCAATTAGTTTCAATAGTTTATTAATGGTTTAAAAAGGCTTGAGATTGGCTCTTTTGCCTTCCTTTTAGATTTAAAGCATTAAAAATAGTTAGTAAAATTTTTCTTAATAGACCAAAAAAAAGAAAAACAAGTTCATTAAATAAAAATAAAAGAAAAAATAAGTTTTAACGAATAACATTGAGTTTTTCAATCGGAGTTCTACCATTGGTACTGAATATTTGATTGTTGAGCATATCTAAAATTAAAGGGTTAAACGACAAGATATTATTCTCTAAATAGTTTTCGCTTAGCTTGAGTAATCTCTCGGAAAGCGTTTCAATTGAGCTTAAATGGTGGAGGTACGAACTTGAACACATGATTCTTTCTTTATGGATTATTTGTAACGCTTTGTATTGAACGCCTTGGAGTCTCTCTAAGTTGTTTTCATTTAAAATTAGAATCGGTGAAGCATATTCAAGAGTCGATCTAATAAGAGATTTGTAAACGTTAAGCTTTTCTTCGGAACCAAGTGACCATTTTTTAAACGATAAACATTTGAGAACGTTTAGGAGCTTGAGACCTCTCTCTCGTATAATTTCCGTGTGTTCATTAAACTTTAAATTTCGATCAAACGTAACTCCAAGATATTTCGGGTTGTTGTTTATCGGTATATTCTCATCAAAGATCTTTAAACTAAAAGTACTATCTAGTATTTCTTTAGGCATCTTACCTTTAGAATATATTGTGAATGAACACTTTCTTGCAGCTGTACTTAAGCGCCATTTGTTAAACCATTTTTCGAGTGCGTTTAGATATCTTTGCATTTGAAGAATAAGCCTTCTGAGATTTTTGTCTTTGTTAAACGAGAACAGATCGTCGGCAAAAAGTAAACTCTTGATGTTATGGTTCGGATAATTGTTACATTCTATTATATCGTTTATAAAGATTAAAAATAGAATAGGGGATAAAATTGCACCTTGTGGTACACCCGCTTCGATATCGAATAGATTAGAGTCTGTATTTTCAACACTTACGCAGAATTTTCTTTTGTTCAAAAAGCTTTTAATCCAAAAACCAATATTTCTCGGGATACCGTGTTTACTCATTTTGAACAAAAGTCCTTGATGCCAAACTTTATCGAACGCTTTAAGTATGTCAAATATCACTCCGCATAGTTTTTCGTCACCATCAATCGCTTCAAGTGCTTTTTGACAGAAATAAATAATGTTGTCTATTGTTTGTCGTTTACGTCTAAAGCCTGATTGGTATTCGGTAATAATTTTGTACTTTTCGATAAAAGTTGATAATCTTGATTCTACCAGTTTTTCGATTAGTTTGACTATTGAGTTTGTAACACTTATTGGCCTATATTTGGACGGATTGTTTCGATCGTTCTTGTCTTTCTCAATCATTGTAATTTTGGCAACTTTCCATTCGTCAATAACAAGATGTTTCTGCCAGGATATGTTAATCATATTTAATAGAAATTGTTTACCATTGTCCGATAAATTTAAGAGGTGTCTATTGGTAATTTTGTCTGGGCCAGGTGCCGATTTTTTGTTCAGTGTTGATAATGCTTTTTCAAGTTCGATTATACTAAACTCTCGGTCGAGGTTTATATCTTCAGTTCTGGTTTTGAATAGATTGGATCCTTTATCACGAATATATTGTTCAACTATTGTTTTGTTTTCTTGGTCAAAACGAGGATCGTTATTGTCTTTGAATATATTTGTTAACATATTTCCAAATAATTCAGCTTTTTCGTGATTTGTTTTGTATGTTTGATTGTTGTCGATTAAGTCGGGAATTTTGTTGTCCACTGAGTATGAAAGGTTTGTTTCTATTTAGCTCTTCGAATAAATCATCGGGTATTTTATTTTGGTTTTTGTTTGAAACTTTATCGGGCGGTAAATACCAACTTATAACGTTTAGGCTTTAATGCGTTTTCAGCTATATTGAATAGGACTAAATAAGAAAATATATATTTGGCCGTGTTAGTAAATCCTCAAACTAAAGAAAAGATGAGTTGATTTGTTCTAGTTTATTAATATATATATGGGGTTTTTACATTGAAAAGAATGAGGAAAAAAATTTAAAACATTGAGGTTGATCAGAATCTAAAATTTGTGATTGTTGTTTTTTTGATTTGTTAGGCTTCAGATAAACTTTTGAATTGTTCTTGGGTTACTTGAAATTACGTTTTGAAACTAAATGATGAAAAACTGTCAATTAAAGGTATTTTTTATGAGATAAAAATTAAGTTACTTGGTAGCTTTCACAACAGCCCGATGGAATAGAAATAAATTCAATCTCAATAATTTTTTATCTTGAAAAAGATGAATTTTAGGATACCTTTAGTTTTAGAAATATTAATAATTACATTTTATCGATGACCAAATGAAATAATTTTTTTTTTGAATAAACATTACTCAAATAAGATTGTTTTGTACTTTTATGAAAATAAGAAATTTAAATTTGTATTCGTAAGCGTTACTGTTGATTTGTAGATATTACAATATGTTAATTCTTTCCAAAAATTATGAATTGAATTTAAGAAAAATATCAATATAACAGATTTGAAGTTAATATTTTAAATGTGAACTTTAATGTTTCAAGACCAGAAAATATTCATATTTTTAAATTATTTTATTAATATGTAACTAAAAAACTTTAAAAAATTCTTGACATGAAACATGACGGATAGTCGGTTCTTTTTTTCATCACTTTCTAAAAATCTTGACTGATAAAGCCAAAATTTAATACTCAAAATTTCTCATTTAGATCTCATGAGATTGTCATCATATTCTATTGAGTCGATTTCAAAAAAAAATCTGATATTCTCTTTGAGATCTCATTAGATTCTTGTGAGAATTACTAAAGATTAATTGAGAAAGTTTTCTAACTTAAACTCAGTGAGATCTGAGGAGAAACTGATTGGGATCTCAATGCGAAAAAGTGAGATTCTCATCTCATAGTTTCTCAAGAGAATCTCGAATGAGATTCGAATGGCTTGCTCTAACTGGAAAAAAATTTGGATAAAGTTTTCGCAAGACATAAATTTTTTCGTCGTTAATCTTGAAACTGGTTTTAAAATTTGGATCAAAAATCCAAATTATTTTTTTATTTGAGACAGGTTTAAAACTGTTTTTTTGGTTTTTTGGAAAACTGGTTTAAAACTTCACAAGTTTTAATTTCCGGGTTTATTAAGAATTTTGCTTTAGACGAACAATTTAGGTTTTTTCAATTTCTATGTTTTGATACACTCCCATTTAAAGAACCATTTTTTTTAATGAACAAATAGTAAATAAGACTTAACACACTCACCACTGTCACCAAATATTTAGATCCGAGAGAATGGGTTCACACTAGTTTTGGTTGATGTTAAGTTTATCTCTGAATGATTTAAATCAAAATGTGCAAGAGTTAACCTTTATTTTGTAAGTCACTTATACCTTTCAGCATCTTTTCAGCTAGATCTGCAAAGAAGAGAATTAAAGTGGATGAATTCGGCTTTTCATAAAAAAAACTTTTATAAGAATATTAAATTCCTTAAACTATTGGATACAAATAATTATAAAGAAACATAAAAAAAACTCAAAATTTTCATTTAATAAAAAATGATTCTAATTTTGTATTTTCTAAATTTATTACTTTTCAAATATTCAATTTGTTTTGATTGTAAAAAATACAACTGCTATCACGAAATTGAAACATTTTGCCTATTAGCCAAAAATAAACTGATAAACCCAGAAACAATAAAATTTTGTTATAGATCACAATTGGAAGATATAAATGAATCAATCAAAATATTTGAATTAAAGAATTTTGTTGAAAAATCAATACGATTAAACGAGTTAAATTATCTTTCAAATTATACCCAAGATATTCGAATATTTCATTCGAGTTTAAAACATTTGGTTGATGTTCAAAGATTGACAAATCTCAAAAATTTTTATTTCATTTTTAACCAGATCGAAAGACTTGTAAGTTCCGAAAAACTTCCCGAGTCTTTGGAAATTATCAGTTTTTACGCGAACAAGATCAATTATGTCAAACAAGACTTCTTTCTCAAGTTTAAGAAACTTAAACAACTTAATTTACGTTTTAATAAAATCAAGACTATTTCCCGTCTGGATTTTAATTCGAATTTTTTAAAAAGTTTGGCTTTATCTGACATGAAAACTGAAGTATTTAACATGATTTATTTTCATAACAATCAAAGTGATCCTCAATTTAGGATTGATTTTGATAGGAATTATTTTAAAAAATTTCCATTGATCAACGGTAATCTTAAACGAATACATTCGTATGACATAGGCTTACAATATAATAAGAATTTTTTGTATGATAAACCTCTAAAGTTGCTTGATAAAAAGATTTTAATCGAAAATTTAAGAATTAATTTTTTAAATTTTGATAAGAATAACATATCTGAACGATTTCGTTGTTTGATTAGTTCAGACTCAATTTTACAAGTAAATGTTACTAGCTGTCCTAAGCATATGGTGAAAGAATTATATTCAAATCAGTTGAAAAGATTAGATTTACGTAATAAAAAACCAAGAGCTAAATGTAGACTTTTTCAAATAAAATAAAAAAATAACATTCTAAATTTTTCGCAGCTGCACGTGCATTGTGAAGCAAAAAAACTTTTTAGTACTGCCACAGCTCTTAAGAGTTTAACCCTAATGGGTCGCAGTAAAACTTACTACTACTATTACTACTTGAAAAGTATGGCCTGGTAATCTTGCCCTTAGCTAATTGTCGAAAAGTTTGAATAGTGACGTCCCTCTTTAATAATAAAGGGTCCAAGACAGATGTAAATAATTACAGAGGTATCTCAGTACTTCCTCTTATTGCAAAACATTTTGAGAGGGTGATCGCTTGACAAATGGAGAACTATTATTTTCTTCAAAATCTATTTTTCAATGGCTTGAGTATGTACAGCAGGATTAGTGTTGGTTAACGGGCCGGCCAGTTTGGCCGTTTGCATGGCGCCTAGGAAATTATAATCATATGCTAAGATAATCACTTTTAATAAGCTTACCACGCCGAAATCTATAAGATAATCAGAATTTTATTGAAAAAAGTTAATAAATTTTAAGCTTCAGAGTCGTGTTTTTTGACAAGTTTTGAAAAATTTTGGCCGTGACCAACACCAAGCAAGATAGAGTATAAAAATATGTACCAGAAAATGTGAGACGTCCTGAACCAGACGGACCTTTTTTGGCGAAAAATTATACTCCATCGGTATTCTAAAAATTTCAGGTCTGTTTCAGCTTTTAAGAGTCCGTAACGCGAATCGAATGTCTAAGAGCTTAGCTTTTAATTCTGCAAGAAAGGCTTTTTCTGACTTGGCTGACTTTTAGGTCTGCGGAAAAGGGGTGTTCTATTAGCTTTTTTATGTGTTTCTTATTTGAACGAGTCTGTAGACCGAACAGAAAATCAGAAAATCAGAGCTTATCCATCTGGTCCCCAAGAAAGAGCACAAAAAGATGAACAAGAATATGTGTCTCCAAATTAATCGACCTTTACGTTGTCCAAAAAAATGAAAAATCGATTTCTTGTTCATGTGAAGTAATAAAATAGCAAATCGGATAAAATCGTCTTCTTATGTCAGTACAACCAAACTTTTTTGAACTTACAGTTGAGTTTGGCATCCATGTTTGGCATTTTCGAGTAACATTTTACTGGTTATTCCAAATTGGAAATGAGTTTGTAGCCTTTAACTAATTCGATTCTTAAAATAATTTATAATTTAATTTTAAAAAATAAGTATTTTTATTTTCTCAATAGGTTTAAAAATTTCACTTTGAAATTAAATTAAAACTCCATGTCAATTATTTACACAAAACCTAAACCTTTATTATTTTTACAATTAATTTAGTGTAATTTTATTCCAAATAATTAATCTACCAGACCCATCACCACTCATGAGTTCACCGTAAGGTAAAGTCAAATACGAAGTTATAAGACCAGCATGACCAAATAGGCTTTTCTCATAAGTACCATTTACATAATTCCATATTTGAATTTCATTAAAAAAGTATGTGCCAATTGCTAATTTTCCATTAGACAAACTTGCTAGCGAAAAAACTTCTTTGCCAATACTGAGGGTTTTTTTCAGCGAATATGTAATCGAATCCCATACTTTAATTGTACCATCCCAAGAGCCACTCACTAAATCATAATTAGAAAGTGTTATAAGACTGTATATACAGCTAAAATGAGCTGTCAATGTTTGAACAACACTATAATTAGTTAGATTCCAAATTATGATTTTTGCATCACATGATGCAGTAGCCATATGTCCATTTTTGGTCAAAACTATACCCCATATTTCATGTGTATGAGTTGTTAATGTTCGTAATAAAGACCAATCACTTGTATTCCAGATCTTGATAGTATAATCCCATGACCCGCTCGCAACTAAGCCGTTTCCTAAGCATCTTAGTTTTACTACACTGCTGAAATGTGCGTTAATAGTTCTATTCAAAGTCCAATCTCGAATATTCCATAATTCAATTAAACCACCGCCTAATCCAACAGCTAAAACTTGGTGTGTTATTTCAAGTAAATAATAAACCGAAGTTGACATTATTATTTTTGTTGATAGAGTAAAATTCTTTGGATTCCATATGTTCATTATACCATCATCAGACCCACTAATAATTAAACCATTTGATAAAAATATTATTGAATATACCCAACCTGATTGTTCATGCAATATTGTTGAGTTATCAACAATGGATTTGTAACTGTAAGTCTTGTTTGATGAATAACAGTTACATGAACATGACGTCAATAAATTTTGACTTTCAACTGATTTTGGTTTAAACATATCTATCTGGTAAAGGATTAAACTTGATGAATTTTGTGTCAAATTATCCCAAGAGTTTGAGTTAAAAAGTTTGCAACTCTTTTTTGTGATTGATACAAATGAACAATCGAGTCTCTTATTACACTTGGTTAAACATTTTATTCTGGATATACCAATGAATTTTTGTAAAAAACCCAAGTCATTCTCAACTGAATGGTCCGGTTTTAATTCATAAGTTTTTTTAGCTAGACTCGATCCATAAAATGTAAGAAACACCAAAAAAGTTAAAAATTTCATTTTGTATTATTGTACTGACAATTCTAACTTTTTTATAGGGGTTTTTCTATTTCTTTAAGGAGTGTTAATTCAATTAATTATTGAAAAATTTCGAATAAAGAGATGTAGAATTGTGAAAAATGCTCATGTTTGTTATTTATTTCATACTTGATCAAATATTTGTTTTTTTTTACTTGCGTTTTCAGTGAGTAAACTAAAGAAACCGTTTTGCATGAAAAAGAAAAAGCTTAATGCAAAAAAAGAGAGTAAGGTATTTATTGATATTGTTTACTCAAAAGTATTTTATCTGGGTTTGAAAAGTTTTTTTATTGAATTCTAAAAAAAATTCGCTTTATTGACTAACTTTCTTACTTAATTCGTAATCGAATTACTTCCGCATCACTACTTGATTGTTACAAGGTTATTCATTCTCGGGCCTCCTTTCCCGTTCCGCAATCCGCATTTCGCGTTTTAAAGATAGCGGATGTTATTGAATATTGACAGCTTGAAAGTACAGTCGAGTAGCACTTATATCACCCTATTTGTCAAGCCATTTTGCAGTGATAAAAATGAAATGTGACTTAACTGGAATCGATTTGCATTAAAAGTGACCATTTTGTCTTAATATCTCCAGTGATATAAGTGTAACAGTGACTTAAGTGGGTGGTGATATAAGTGGGACTTGCCTGTAGTGAATTTCAGGACCAGTCTGTTTGCAACGTACCAAAATTTATTCTCACCACTCATTGTTAAGTAGCTTGATACCAAAAAGTAACTTTTATTTCTCAAATTGTATTCAAATTATTTCTCAATATCGGAGTTATTCATGAGTTTGACTTTCTTAGAGAATGATCCAAAACTCGATGTTGACATATTTTCGAAAAATAAGTTTTTGTCTAAAGATACACAATTTAATTATCAAAATCGCTTATGAAATTTTTAAAAAGAAAATTGTGAAAAAGTAGCTCTACTTAAAAAGGCAGATATTTTCACTCTTCGTTTCTCAAGACTCAAAATAATTAAAATTCTCTCCGGTAAACGGTGGGGTTTGAAAGAAAATTTGTTAGGAAATATCTATAAAGCGATTATTGGTTCAATTATCGATTATTGTTTTCCTGGTATCAATCTAATTAGAAACTCACTGGTCAAGAAACTCCAAGTAATTCAGAACTCTGCTATTAGAGCAATTTTGAAACTTCCATATCGTACCCCGTCGGATGAATTACATATATTAGGCCAGCAACGTCTCAACCTCAATCGAATAGACCAACGATTAGACGAGCTCACTGACAAATATGTAAAAAATGGCTTGGAAAAATCTGTCTCAGTTGTTGTTCGACTTGTTAACGAGTACAAGAGGGCTTACAACTCTCTCAATGGCAACACTCCAACCCCTTTGCCTATTTGGTTATTGACCAGTTTTCTCAAACCTCTTAACCTTCTTCCTAGTCAAAACGATTATCTTTTAACCCTTATCTTTTGAAATTTTTATCTTATTTATTATTTTTTTACTTTTTTTTCTTTTGTTTTTTGTTATTAGTTTAATTTTATTTTTTGTTTTTGTTTTTTGTTTATGCTGAAGGAGCATTAGCTCGACCAGTTTTTACTAAATAAATAAAATAAATAAATTTCACTAAAATCGCGCAAACCAGCCGTTATTTTCCAAGCACTCACTTATTCTGCTAGGCATTTGTGATGTCGTAACCACAAAAGCAAACATACATTTGCTTAAACTTTAAATTAAACACAACTAAACTTTATTTACATTTTAAACTTTTATTTTCAATTTTGCTCTAGTCATCTATTTAACTATTTACACTCAGCTCTTACTCGACTTACCAATACAAATCGAATCAGACGCTGAATTCATGACGCAGAAACAGTAATTCAGACGATAAACCCAGTCAACTCGACTCAATCTCAAGCAACAACAGTTCCTAACCCCATTCTATCGAGTCGTATCGACACACACCCGAACATCACATCTCTTGCACAAGAAGAAAACACAATAAACGACGACATGACCGAGAACGCCACATGCGGCAACTTCCAGTACCAAACTGGTGAAGACTTGGCAACAGCTGGATCAAGATGGGAACTGTGGCTAGAGCGGTTCAAGCTCTACATCACAGCAAAAAACCTTCCTACCGAGCGTATCAAAGCGACTTTCCTTCTAATGATTGGCCAAGACGTATATGAGATTTACAAAGGCCTCAGGCGCAAGGAAAACGACGAAACACCAGAAGAAGCTTACAAAATCCTTTCTGACCACTTCACAGCACAAAGGTCCGAATTCGCCGAAGAGCAAAAGTTCAGACACATGAAACGCCGGCAAGGCGAGCCCGTCCACGACTTTGTCATGCGATTACGCCAACAAGCGATCCACTGTATGTTCGGCGAAACACTTGAACGCAATCTTCTCTCACAATTTGTGGCTGGTTCGAACATGGGGGCATTTCAGGAAAAATGTTGTCAAGCTAAGGAGCTAAAGCTTGCCAAAGCAATAGAGATGGCTCAAGCGTACGAGAGCACCTCTTACAACATGAACATGTTACTGAACCCGACGGCATCAGAGAAAGCAACGATAATGTACTCGGAACAACGCTCGAAGCAAGCGAAAAACCAATCCATGTCGAAGAACCAACCAACTAACTACACTACAAGACAAAACGGCTCAAGCATCAAGCCATGCTCATACTGCGGAGGAAGCTGCAGAAGCAGAGAAGCTTGTCCAGCTAAAGGTCAAGCCTGTCTCAGCTGCAAAAAGTTGGACCACTTCGCATCCGTTTGTCGCAGCAGCAATGCTCAACGGAACGATAGACACCCAAGAAGAACCATCCGACACTTAGACACAATTCAGGGGCGTGACGAAAACACCTACACTCTAAGCGAAACGGAACATGCCGAATACGTCCGATTCAAACAAGCACAACAATACGGCCTATTCGCTGTCAGCGACGGAATTCGAACCAACGACGGTCCGAGAACAAACATCACTGTCAATAACACCAAGTTGTCATTCCTAATCGACTACGGAGCACCGATTAACGTCATCGATGAATGCACATTCAACTCAATGAACCCCAAACCGCAGCTAGATAAATGTCAAACGACATTCTACGGGTACAAAGCAGAGAAACCTCTACCAATTCTTGGACAATTCACAGCAAATGTCAACAACTGTAACAACACAAAAACAACTAGAGCTGGATTTATCGTAATTCGAGGCCAAGCTGAATTACTTCTCGGACACAAAACCGCGATTGATATCGGCGCGATTCAAATCCTCAGCCCTTTAGAAACGAAACTAACGAAGCAAGACCTCAGAGAAAAGTACAAGAAGCTATTCCCAAAACTCTTCTCGGACAAAATGGGCTGTATTAAAGACGCATCAGTCAAACTCGATATCGATCCGAACATCAGGCCAGTCAAACAAAAACTACGTCCAGTTGCAGTCCACCTTCAGGAAGCAGTTGAAAAGGAACTCCAAAAACAAGTCAACGAAGACATTCTCGAACGCGTCGACTCATCTATGGGCCCAACCCCATGGATCTCAAATCTAGTGGTAGTTCCCAAAACTGACAAAAAAGGACCCGTAACCGATCAAACGAAAGTAAGGCTAACATGTGACGCTCGACCAATGAATAAGGCCCTACGACGCGTTCGATATCCAACTCGGTCCATCGAGGACCTGATATACCTTGTAAATGGAGCAGTCAAGTTCTCGAAATTGGACATCCGGAAAGCCTTTCACCAGCTCATGCTTGACAAGGAGTCAAGGCAATACACAACGATAACGACCCATTGTGGTCTCTACAGGTACAAACGACTACATATGGGCATATCGAGTGCATCGGAGGAATTCACGGAGTGTATTCGCAAAATGCTAGAAGGAATCCCTTGTCAAGTCAACATGACCGACGATGTCCTGGTATTTGGAAAGACTGACAAAGATCATGATGACGCACTCATGTTGGTACTACAACGCTTAGAATAGGAAGGCATTACCTTGAATGAAGAAAAGTGTCAGTTCGGAAAAAGTGAGCTCACTTTCTTCGGGCTAAGATTTTCCGCTGGAGGCATTGCACCAACGGAAGAGAGATGCAAAGCACTACGTGAAGCAGGACCTCCATCAAATGCGAAAAAACTTCGATCGCTTCTTGGTCTTGTTCAATGCAACAGTCGGTTTATCAAAGACATATGCTCCATCACTGAACCACTCTGGCGACTCACAAAAAAAGAAGTCGAATGGAAATGGACCAGTGAGCATGACCAGGCACTTGAGAAGTTAAAACAAGCAATTTCCGACCGATACGTGTCGTTCTTTGACAAGAAATGGAACACGGAGCTAATCGTAGACGCCAGTCCTGTTGGGCTGGGGGCGGTCCTTACCCAGAGAAACCCAAACAACCCAAAAGAGCGCAAAATTATCTGCTTCGCGTCGAGACTCCTGACTGACACCGAGAGACGTTACAGTCAATGCGAAAAAGAGGCCCTAGCAGCAGTCTGGGCATGTGAGAAATTTTGGCTGTATCTCATCGGATCAGAATTCAAGTTAGTTACAGACAACAGAGCTGTCCAGCTGATCTTTAACAACGCGGCAAGTCGACCACCAGCTAGAATTGAACGATGGGCTCTTCGTCTAACTCAATTCGACTTCGACATCATTCATCGCCCTGGAAACTCGAACGTGGCCGACTACTTTTCGAGACAACCTCTCAAATCGAATGAAGCTAATCAGACGAAGATAGACAAGTTAGAGAGATACGTCCACTCCATAGCCGAATGCTCAAGACCTCATGCTCTTTCGATGCATGAACTCGAAGAAGAGACAGAGGCTGATATCGAACTTCAAGCCATTAAAGAAACTCTCATCACAAACAGCAAACTTCCCAAAGGTCTAGCTCATTTTAACAACATGATCAGTGAAGTCTGCTCCACAGACAATGGACTCCTGTTAAGAGGGAACAGGATCATAGTTCCAAAATCGTTACAAAAGAGAGTTATCGAACTGGCTCATCAAGGACACCAAGGTATTGTCAAAACTAAGGCTCTTATTCGTTCTAAAGTTTGGTTTGTTGGGGTCGACAAGATGGTTGAGGACTCCATCAAGTGCTGCAAGATTTGCCAAGCGAACACAAACAGCACAACATATGCACCACTAATGCCGAGTAGGCTACCTAATGGACCATGGCAAGAATTAAGCGGAGATTTCTTTGGACCAATTCCCAACGGCTCGTACTACTTTGTGAACCACGATGACTACAGCAGATGGCCTGCAGTTGATCGAACTCGCAGTATCGACTTCGAAAGAGTGAAACAAATTCTTGACACACTATTCGCTACAATTGGAGTCCCAATCAAATACAAGACCGACAATGGCCCTCCATTTAATTCATATCAATTTGATCAATACGCGAAACAGAAAGGCTTCATTCATCAAAAAAATAACCCCAAGATGGCCCCGAGCCAACGGAGAAGTGGAGAGGTTCATGATGAACTTAGGAAAAATCTTACGAGCAGCCAAGATTAATGGTAAGGACACCGATGAAGAGCTTCTCGCGTTTCTTAAAGCATATAGTGAAACACCGCATTCGACAACCAAAGTCCCACCCGCAGTCCTATTATTTGGATTCACACGCACTTCCGGCATCCCGCAAATCGACAACTTTGACTTCGGAAAGCTCAAAGAACTACATCAATTTGCAAGAGCCAATGACGAAGAGGCCAAAAAGAAAATGAAGGAGGACTTCGATAATCGAATGAGAACCAAAGAGCCTCAAATCAAAGTCGGAGCGAGAGTCCTACTTAAAGGAGAACAGAGGAGAAAAGCAGACCCGATTTGGGACCCCATGCCCTACACAGTGACTTTTTTGAATGGTACTCTTGTCACAGTAAGAAGAGGTGACAAACAGGTCACCAGAAACGTAAGTTGTTTTAAACCGTATTACGACTATGGAGAGCACCAAGATGTCGATCCTAGTCCGAGTCTAGCATTATTACCATCGCCACAATCACAATCACCTCAACAAACGGACCACTCAACTATGACCCAAACCTCTTTAGTGTCATCTAATCGTTCACTAACACACGAACAACGAGTTCACCAACAACCAACTCAACATCATCAATCAAGACAAGCAACAACTACAGTCCCACAAGATTCAAGTAATTTCAGCGTCGACACCACAGCTGTCCCGAGAAGATCAGACCGCCGATCAGACTGTCCACTTTAAATTAAACACAACTAAACTTTATTTACATTTTAAACTTTTATTTTCAATTTTGCTCTAGTCATCTATTTAACTATTTACACTCAGCTCTTACTCGATTATTATTTACTTGTTCACTTTCATACATTCTTAAGCTTAATCTTTTTGTATCTCATACCACTCTTTACTAACCACGGCTTAGAACGGCCGTTTTCCAATTAAATATTTTAGATTAATAAAGTCGAATTAAATCATATTGTTCTTTAATCCGACCCTATTACCCCGACATCACAGCATTGAGTCCACTAAGTTCTCTAAGAATGTTTTCGGGATGTTATTGAGGATATTTGGTACAATTTCTTTCAATTGGCGATTTCTTTATCCAACCAAATCCATAATTTTTTGACACAATTAAGATCAGTAGGCCAAGGTAAAAGGTCTTTATTATTATTCTCAAACTATTTATTGGCTATTCCGGCTCGATGGCATGGAGCATTGTCTTGCTGCCGGAGTAGATCTATTGAAGGGATATTATCAAGAATATCTTTTAATGTATTTTTGAGAGTTTAGTCTTCCATCACAGATACAAAAGAGCACAAGTCCATAATAGCTCATACACTACCATATTCCAATTGAACCACTTCTTTGTTTGACCAATTGACGATCATCTTTGGGAGTTGAAATCATAGGCCTTCGAGATCTTGGTCGATCTTGGCGTCGTTGAGGAGTCTTAGGCGAAATTCTTTAAGAACTTCATCTAGTCTTTCTCCAGCTCTAGTGAGACTCGTGTCATCAGCAAAAATAAAGGCTTTGAGGATGCAAAAAAGAAGAGCATTGAAAAAAATTAGAAATAGAAGTGGACCAAGAACTGAGCCTTGAAGTACACCCAGCTTTAGTTTTGCAGATAAAGAACTTTTTAATATGACCATTTGAGACCTTTCGTCATAAAAGTCTGTTGAAAAAGCTTTAATAAAAGAAGTAATAGATCAATTTTTATTTTTTAAATTTATCATTTACAAGAGATGAGTTACTGAAATCAAAGAAAATCGAATCTGATAAATCTCGAATCAATTCAACCTTTATAACTAACCCTTTGCTTATCAAAGGATAAAAAACACCAGACACATTTTTATTATTCAAATGACGTTGATCAATTTTAAAGTTTTCAATTAAAACTTGATTTTCAGACAATTTCGACATATTTTTATAGAACTCATTTCCGCCATGCTGAAATCCAAAAGAGTACAAATGTACCCGTTTAAGGTTACCTTTAATCAACGGTAAATCTTTCAAATTATTACCATCAAAATCAATCGTTATATTAGGATCACTTTCATTATTATAAAAATTAACTTCACCGAATACTCGAGTTTGCATATTCGTAAAATTCAAGTATTTCAAAAAATTTGAATTAAAATCAAGTCGATATATTTCATTGATACGATTGTACGTTAGGTCCAAGATTTTAAGCCGATTAAATTTTTTAAAAAAATCTTGTCTAATGTAACTTAAATGATTCGAGGAAAAATTCATTATTTCTATTGATGATGGAAGTTTATCTTGTTCTTCTAGTTTATCAATCAATGTAAATGTGTAATGAAATATTTTTAAGTTTACGAGTTTACGGATATTAATTAAATAATTAAAATCAGTGTAAGAGAGTTTAAAAAATTCGGTCCGGTTTGAGACGTAATCAAACTTTTTAACAAGTCCTAAATTTCCTTTGAATGGGTATAGAATAAAATTTATGTTTTGTTTTTTTGTGTAACATGTTTTGAGAAAGCTTGGTCTCAAATTACGGAAAATAGCATGGAAACAAAATGTTGTTGGATCATTTGAACATCTGTTATATAAATTGCATTTTTCACATAGAAACGAATGGATTAGTAAAAATTGGATTAGAAAATATATTTTCATTTGAAATTTTAAATATGATTCTTAGAAATAAAGTTTTTTTTAAATTTTTTGTTTTTATTTTTAATTATTTCAAAGCAACAGCATATCTAATCTTAGTGACAAAGTTATTTTGGATTAAGAATACCCTTAGTGTGTGGTTTGATTGGTGAAAAACATGATGAAAAACCTAATCTTTTTATCATACCGCAAAGCTATCGTTAACTTTAATGGATTTTTCCACTCGAAACTTTTCTTAACATTATTTTGCATTCACCTTTTTTATTCATTCTAATGATAATGCCCTCGGTTTAACTCAATACTAAAAGACAAGTTTTAAATGGATAATGATTCTTACGAAGGAATACTTGAAAGAGATTTGTTATTATAGTCTAGTTAGGACCGTAAATGGAACCTTATTAAGAACAAAAACATTCCCTAATACCCTTTTCAGTCACCAAGTAAGGCTTGATGGGTCTTCATGGATTAATTGGAACGTGAGAAAATGCAGTGGCGTGTAGCCAGACCTGAATCAGAGGTACGGCGCCTACCCTCCGAAGGTCGGGGGTCATTACAGGTTTCAGTCTGAATGATGAAACGAGAGTATGGATTGTTTTAATTAACTCTGTCTTATCTTCTATTCTTGTTCTTTTGAACGTTTAAGAATGACACAAAAAACAAAGCTAGGGGTAGTTTTGAACAGCTGAGTCGCTTTTTTAAGGTTCATTAAATTCAAATGTCCACACTATCTAAATTTGAAATTTCTGATATTTTAAACGTGTCCTACGACCTCGTAAATCCAAGAAAAGCAATTTTTTCATGGGGGTAAAAAATCAAAAATTTTACCCCTATCCCTTAGCTTTTTGCATCCAAATTTCAATGGGCATTATATAAATATTTTACTAAACATAATTAGAAAAAGCTATTATTGATGTAAAGATATGTTCTGAAAGCTAAAAAGCTACCATTGAATATGGGACCATTGTCGATTGGGGTAAAAAAATCACTAAAGCAATATACGGGTGAAACGGTACAAATAAGGGAATTTTTCGGTCAAACCGGATCTCCTGAAAAAAATTTTAAAAAAAGTTTATTCAAACTATCCAGGTTACAAATAAGGTAAAATAAGTTTTAAATTTATCCATAAAAATGTTTTTTAAATTAAAAATTCTATTTTTTTACAATTTAATTTAGCGTATTTTTATTCCAGATAGTTATCCTTCCTGACCTATCACCACTCATAAGTTCACCATAAGGTAAAGCTAAAAGTGAATTGATTTGGTTCGAAATAACAAAGAGACTTTTTTCATAAGTACCGTTTAAATAATTCCATATTTGTATTTCGTTTAAGAAATAACTCCCAATGGCCAATTTTCCATTGGGCAGACTTGTTTGCGTGAACCTTGACCAACACTAAGGGTTTTTTTCAACGAATATGTCAAAGAATCCCATATTTTGACTGTTTTATCATATGAACCACTCACTAAATCATAATTAGGAAGTGTTATTAGACTATACACACAACTAGAATGACCCGTTAATGTTTGAAAAACAATGTAATCAGTTAAATTCCAAATTATGATTTTGTTATCACACGATCCAGTTGCCATATGTCCATTCTTTGTCATAATTATACCCCATATACGCTGTGTATGAGTTGTTAATGTACGCAGTAAAGACCAATCACTTGTATTCCAGATCTTAACTGTAAAATCCCACGACCCACTTGCCACTAGACCGTTTCCTATGCATCTTAATTTTGATACATGATCAAGATGCGCAGGAATACTCTTATTCAATGTCCAATCTCGAATTTTCCATAATTCAATTAAACCACCGCCTAATGCAACAGCTAAAACTTCACTTGATATTTCAAGCAAGTCATAAACGTAACCTGTCATTACCATCCTTCTCGAAAGGGTAAAGTTACTCGGATTCCATATAATCATATCATTAGATCCACTCACAATGTAACCGTTTGATAAGAATATTAGCGAGTAAAGCCAATCAGTATGTTGGTCTAAAAATGTTATATTTTCAACAAAAGACTTGTAATTGTAAATCGAATTAAACGATTCACAGTTGCAGGAACATGATATAAATGGGCTTTGGTTTTCAGTTTTGTTTGTTGTAGAGTTTATTGAAGTATTCACTGATTTAGGTCTTAACATATCAGCTTGGTAGTAGACTAAACTTGAAGAATTTAGTGTCAAATTATCCCAAGAATTTGAGTTAAAAAGTTTGCAACTCGTTTTTGTGATTGACACTAATGAACAATCGAGTCTATTAGTACATTTGCCAAGACACTTAATTTTGCTCATACTTGTAAATGATTCCAAAAAGTCATTTGAAACTGAATGGTCTCTTATTAAATAATAAGCATTTTTTGCTAGACTTAGCTCATTAAATGAAAATATCAGCAAAAAAATCAAAAATCTCATTTTTTTAACGAATCTAGAATTGATTTTTCTTTTTAAATTAATCTTTTTCTTGTTTTTTTACAAGATTAATTAATTAATAAGAAAATTGAATTTCAAAGTTATAAATTATGCGTTATTTGTCGATTCGGCATTAAGTTGAGAAAATTTTGAGGTTTATTGATTATAAATTTAAGTAAGCTCCATGATCAAATATTTGGTTTTAGTTGCGTTTTATTTGGGCAATCTAAAAAAAGAATTTTTCCAGAAAAACACGTAGGATTAATGTGAAAAAAGGGAGTGTTTTAGAACACCAAATAAAAAAAGAAAGTATTTTTAACGTTTCAGAAATAAATAGTTTTATATTTAGGTTGAAAAATTCCTAGATGGTCGATCAATTGGCTTTGAAGATTGAATAATAGGAATGTTACGTTTTTAATAATTGAGTTTTCCCCAAGAAAGGTTTTCTTTTCCTTAAGAATAAATTATCTATATTATTGCAAAATTGTATATGTTGTTGGGTGTATTTTTTTTAAGAAAATTTGGTTTTTGGTAAATTCAGATTGAAAAACCAAAACTTCATGTTAAATTTCTCTGTCTGAATAAAAAAAAATTGAAAAATAATTTTATGTGTTTTTTTTAGTTTCTCTTTTTTTATGTGATTTTCTACCTCACTCATTGTTAGTGTCAAGAACTAATACTCGCAATTTTATTGCACACAGTAACAATTTTGATATAAAAAAACATTGATGTGAGAAAGTATCTGTATTGTTGAAAATTATGATGTTATTGGCATAGACGAAGGACATTTTTTCCCTGCTTTGTTGGAGTTTTGTGAGATTTTTGTAAAGAAATTTTAGTTGATAATGATAAAATAATAGCTGATTTGCAACCAGACAGCAAGCAGACATATGTACCCATAAATTTTAAGGTATTGGGTTCGGTTATGGTGTGGGTTACCCAGAAATTTCGGGTTTCAGGTATGGGTCTGGGTTGGATAACCGAAAAATTTGGATATATTTACCAAAAACCCAATTTTCTTAAAAAAAATACACCCAAAAGTCAATAAAATACCCAGACCCATAAGAGAAACCCGAAATTTCTGGGTAACCCACACCAAACCCGAACCCAATACCTGATTTTTTCGAGTAACCCATATCCATCAAATACCTTAAAATGTATGGGTGAATATGTCTGACAGCTAGTCTTGTTTGAAAAACTATTAATGTTCTTGTTCAAAGTGTTTTGTTAAAAGATTAGATCAACACAAAAAACTAAAAACCTATTTACCAAAAAAAAACTTTGCAAGATTTATTGATCGAATAACAAATAAATTAAGCAATTTTGAAAATAAGATAAATATTAACATGGAGAGAGAATGTTTCTTTTGACATTTCTTTTTAATCGTTACAAATTTAATTGGTTACAAAACTCTAAGAGGATAAAAACAAGGAAAAATTAATTAAAAAATCGTGTTGCTTTAGATCACCAAGATCGTTTAAGTCTTTAAAAAAATTAATAATAGAAATAAAATAAATGAATCTATTTAAGAGATAATATGTTGATTGATTCGGCGTCGTTGTGATGTCTAACGTACCTTTGGGCCCGTATCCGATCCTCTAGTTAGACGTCTTGAGCATGCTTTTATGCTCAAACTAACTCAACTTTCTTGTTAAGCTAATTAACTAAACCAGTGATATCAGCGAGATGTCGCTATATCACAATCTTGATCCGAATGAAGTGTTGTTGGTCAAAGACACGAGGAAATTTTTAATGCCTTTTTCATTTTAATTCAACTGTTGAAATTGTTTGACAAAGATTCTCGAGTGTTGAAGAAGTTTTGAAATGACGGAACCTTATATAGTTAAGGATTACAGTTTCAAAATTCAAAAAAATAAATGAGGTTGGATTTGCAATTAGAAATGTTGCATTTTATTTTCACTCATAATCGGTAAACGTTTCGACAGCATTTTTCTAGTAATGAAATACTGTGAACAAGTTCTAGCTAATGCATGCATGCTCCAGAGGGTTTGAAAAAAAAATCTTACACACAAGGTGTGACCTGCAGAAACGAATCCTGAGAATCATTGGTATAAATAAAAACGAGGCACTTGAAAAATACAATCTAGTTGATGCTGTTGAACGAATCGAAACAATGAGCCTTAAAAAAGTATCAAAGCTCCTCGTCGACCCGAATAACGAAGTGTCCATAAAATATCGAAACACCGACAGATCTAACTCTGATTTTTGCTACAAAACAAAACCGGCTAAAACGAACAAATACAACGATAGTATAGTACAAAAAACTATCCGAATCCTAAGAGATGACGAAAGCAAGAAAAATTTACTTAATTTTGCAAAACCAACCAACGATAATAACGTACAAACAAAAGTTCTTATAACGTCAATTAAACCTAAAACAGAGTGCCTAAATTGTGGTAAATATTTTCAAGCAAAGATCGGGATCAAAACACATATGAGATCATGCCATGTTCCAAAAATAATATAACCTCACATAACGAACCTCATATCTTATTTTTATTTTATTTTTCAATTTCACACTTATTTTATTTTTACTTTTTATCCTTAATTTAAATTTTTTTACCGATGTAAACTAATATAAAGTAATTCACAGATACAACACTTATGAGTGTGTATCAATTATTGTGTCATTTTATATGAATTAAATAAACTATAAACTATAACGTGACATTTTGAAAACGTTACGGTCACGCTTTAAAAATGTCACGGTTACATTTTCAAAATGTCACGTAACGGTAATTGTAACGCTTTCTAAATGTCACGGTAACGCTTTCAGAATGTCACGTTACGGTCACGAAAAAGCCTTAATTACGCTGCGAGAGCTGTATATTATGTCATCAAAAAATTTGCGAAAATTTTCAATTACAATCATATCATCAGACACATTGACAACCCTGATATAGAGTAAATTTCGATTATGCTGTAAACCTATAGAGTACAAATTAATTCGTTTAAGATTTCCTTTAATCAATGGTAAATTTCTAATTTTGTTTTCATCAAAAAAGATTTTAAGTTGATCACTTTGGTTTTTGAAGAAATAAATTTCATGAAAAACGGAAATTTTTGAGCTGGTAAACGCTAAGCGAGACAAATAATTCGAATCAAATTCAAGCCTCCGGATAATTCTAATCGAATTACCGTAAAGACTCAGTGCTTTGAGTCGTTTAAATTTAAAAAAAAAATTCTGTTTGACATAGCTTATTCGGTTTGATGATAAATCGATTGTCTCTAGACTTGACGGTAGTTTTTTATTGTCCTCGATTGATTCGATCAAATTAAAAGTGAAAGAAAATTCTTTTAGTCCTTCTAGCTTACTTATATCGACTAAATAATTCAAATCCGAGTTATAGAGGTTTATAATTTCAGTTTCATTTGATAAATAATTCAAATCCTTAAGAGTTTCTTTGCAACGTTGAAGTTTGGAGCAAATTTTTGGAGCAAAGCAAATTCAAATATTAAAAAAGCTAATAATGTTTCATCGAAATTTAAAATCGATAAAATAAAAATTGAACAAAGTTGAACAAATTTTGTTAATTCTTAAACTAATTAAAAAATCAAAAAAAATATTTTCCTTTTTAATTTATTGATATTTGAAATCAATACTAACTTTTTGTTAATTTTATTTTAAATCCTGCATTATGAAAATTTCTAAAAAAAAAAGAGAATGGTAATTATGTATTACGAGAATAAAAATTTGAATTTGTATTTCAAAAATCCTTAACATTTTCTTAATTTTTTTTTTTTGAAATTTATAATATTTTATCATATCTTTTTTTCCATTGAATTAAAGAAAAAAAATTGAAAATTCTGATCGTATTTACTGCGAACTCGACGACTATTAAGACTGAGCTTGGAACTACAAACCAAGCGTATTCTCTTATTAAAGAACACTTAACCTTGTACCCTAACCCTTGTACCCTAACACTTAACCTTGTACCCTTGTACCCTAACTCGTATCTCATCAAATGGTTTAGTCTTAAAATTACTTCGTTGTTACTCAACTTGAATTCGAATGATGAAATTTTTTTAAACCTAAAAGTCTTCAAGAAACAACTTACAAGTAAGACTTTTCCGACACCAAACCCATTTTTGACCATTTTTCAATTAATTTTTAACCTTTTAGAGTTCATGAAATTCTAATCAATGAGCCAGAGCTCAATCCAAATGAGGATACAATCATAAAAACAAACTTTAACAAACTTGACATGGATTTATTTCGTCATGAACAAGATGAATCGAATGATTACATCGAATTCGATGGTCTTAGACTCCCAAAAAAAGAGGAAAACGACCTCAAAAAATCAAAACGTTTAGTCTTTGTGGATACGACTAAACACAACTTGAACAAAATTGTAATGTCAATCATAACCGATCAATCAATCGTAATCGAAGGTGATTTAAGCACTGGAAAGACCACTTTAATCGAGTATTTATCCGAACAAACGAATAATAACTTGATAAAGTATCAAATGGACGAGTTAATGGACAGTAAAACTTTAATCGGAAATGACACTTGTTCAGACATACCCGGTGAGTTTTTATGGAAACCAGGACCTTTAATCTCGGCGGTGTGTAACGGAACATGGATACTTTTAGAAGATTTTGATCACGCATCAGTCGATTCATTGTCTCTTTTAATCGATTTATTGGAGACTAGATCAATCAAGACTTCGGATAACATGATTAAATTCTAATCGGACTATTAAACGATTTATACGAGTGTTTTCTCTGTTTTATATCAAATCGAGCATTACGTTTTGAGTTTTCGATTAAAGTTGGAGCTAAGTTAAACATCAATAGGAGATGAGGTCGAGAATTTATTGTTTAATAAAAAAACTGGATTTATGAAAAAAGACTCTGTAATAACATGTGGTCGTGTCCGACTTAGACTGGAAAAGAACAAAGATAATTTAGAAACGATTGGAATGCGGTTTGTTTATACAAAATCGTCTCTGAATTTGTAAGAAAAAATAGCAAGATGTATCGAGTGTAATGAGCCTGTTCTTTTGTTTGGTGAAACTGGTGTTGGTAAAACTACGGTTCTACAACATTTGGCACGTCTGTTGGGTAAGAAGTAAGTGTTATCAATTTGAATCAACAAACTGAGACAAGTGATTTGTTGGGTAGCTTTAAACCCGTCGATATTAAAACACAAATGAAATTTTTTTCTGATTTGTTTAATTTGTTCACTGATTGTTTTAAAATTGATGAAAATCAAACTTTTTTGAATCATGTTCAGGTAAGATTAATTTTTACTCCCTTTAATTTATCATTTTTGACATCATATATGTTACTTACCCCTCTGTAAACTTTAGAAAATGACATACCTGGGTGAAAACAACCCAAAAAAGGGTATTTTTTTATAAATATCAAATCTAGTCCTAGGAGACCCTCAATACACATAACTTTTATGCATCCGCTTAAACCATAGGCGATTATGCATAAGTGCCAGGAGCTTTTTTTTCAATTTTTTCTTTGAATCCCTGTACAAAATAGATATGATTTGACAGAAAAATTACATTTTTTTCCCTCGTTTTGACCACAAAATTCCTTGTGATAAAGCTTTTTCCACTTCGATATGGGTACCAGCATCAACTAGAGTCTTTTAGCTTTCAGATATTATCTAAAAATCAATGATATCTTGTTCTAATAATGACTGCTTGAAAGTTTAAACAAAGCACCTTGACATTAGTCTGCAAAAAGCCGAAATGAAGTGTTTTTTTAATTTTTATTCGAATAAAAAAAAATTATTTTCTTAGGTTTTCGGAGTCGTAGATTACCAAAATGATGTCCAAAATGACAAATTCATCTTTAAATTTTTAAACACTAATTTTTATTTTCTTTTAAGACATGTTTTAAGAGTTTAAATTGGAAGTATTTGCTCAAATTAATTTCACATGCGACCGAATCGATCTTATAAACAAATTTACATTTCAATTTTTCGATGGTAAACTATCCGAAGCCATAGTCAACGGTGAATGGATAATTTTGGACGAGATTAATTTAGCTTCACCAGAAATACTTCAATTTCTCGGTTCTCTTTTTGACAACACTGAATCGGGACCATCGAGTATTATTTTATATGAAAAAGGCGATCATGAGCCGTTAAAACGTCATTCGATTTTGTTCTCTACGGCGCTATGAATCCAGCATCGGACGTTGGTAAACGAAACCTACCCTCCAATATCCGAAACCGATTCACCGAGATCTTTGTCGATGAAATCGAAGACGAAAACGACCTCGCATTACTCATCAAATCATACCTCGAGTACTTACCCGACGTAAACACTTCACTCATCAACTCAATCGTAACTTTTTACAAATCAGTCCGAGACCAAACTTTTATTTTAAAGACAAGTAAGATCAAGGGTAAAGTCCAACGAGTCCGACCGGTACCTGAGGTCTTCACAAATCCGTTATCACTCAAACTAGGGACACTTTACTACGTTAATATTTAAGACTATTGGATCCTTAGGAATCAGATTGTTAATCACGATCACGCTGATTTAGCCGAGTATATCTGGTAGGATGTAATGGACACGAATTAAAATTTAGTTTTTAAAGAAGGGTTATTAGTCCAAGTAATGCGACATGGGTATTGGATTTTACTAGACGAGTTGAATTTAGCGTCAAGTGAGGTCTTGGAAGCGTTGAATCGAGTACTTGATGATAATAGAGAATTGTACATCCTTGAATTTGATAAATATTGTATCGATTCCGAGACTACTTCGAGTAATCTCGTAAGGGTCATGCGGTGTATGGTAATGGACTCACTTCATGTTAGAAGGATCCCCAGGTGTTGGTAAAACATCTTTAATCGAAGCCCTCGGTCGTCTAACAAACAATAAAGTAATACGAATTAATTTGTCAGAACAAACCGATTTAAATGAATTATTCGGCGCTGATTTACCCGTTTCGGACTCGACAATATTCCAACAAAAATTCGAATGGCTTGACGGACCGTTCTTACTAGCTCTCAAAAAGGCTACTGGTCATTGTTGACGAGATTAATCTAGCAACCTAATCAGTTCTAGAAGGCCTATACTCGTGTTTGTACGAGCGGAACGAAAATTACATCACCGAACTAAACAGAAAATTTACAGCCGATAAAAACGGACCAAAATAATCGCATGTCAAAACCCGTTCTGTCAAGGCGGAGGTCGTAAAGGTCTACCAAATTCGTTTCTCAACCGGTTCTCAAAAGTATACGTCGATAAAATGACTCAAAATGACTTATTACACATTACCGGTTAAATTTATGATCAAATAGACCGCAAAGTCTTGTCAAAAATGATCGAGTTTAACACTTTAATCGACTCGAAAATGTTTAAAAAAGTCATGGGGTACTTTAGGATTACCGTGGAAGTTTAATTTAAGAGATTTGTTCCGTTGGTGTGATTTAATGGTCCTAAAATACCGGGTCAAAAAACTGGGTCAAAAAAACCTGGAGATTTTATTTATTTGATTTACGCTCCTTAGTCGTTTTCGTGATCTCAAAGACAAAAGTTTGGTCTATGAAAAATTAAAAAACTCATTCGGGGTTGAAGCTTACAAACGAGATGGCATCATGGTCCGTTTAGGTCACGGAGATGTTCAAATAGGCCAAGACTTTGCTTCAAACATATCTCAAAATTTCCTAAAATTTTCCAAAGTTATGTTTTTACTAACAAAAATTTACAATGCTTAGAATGTGTTTTAAAGTTTGTTGAAATGAACTGGATGATTGTACTATTTGGTCAGTCCTCAACCGGCAAAACAAGTCTTGTCCGTCTTGTAGCTGCAATGTTGGGTAAGACCCTGGTAGAATTCAGTGTCAAAAATTCAACAGACACAAGTGACCTTCTTGGTGGGTACGAAAAAATAAAACAATAACGTTCCAACTTGATCAATTTGTATCAAAAAATCAAAAATTTATACCAAAAAATAATAATTTCAGACGTCATAAATCAAAAATTATTCGTCAAAAATTTCGAATTCATGTTCCAAACTAAACGTCTCAATCACCAGGACTTTTTGAAGGTGACGAGTACTCGACTTTGATGACTCAATGTAAAGAAGGGGCTCAACAAGACGGGTTAATGTTGGACTCATCTGAAGAATTGTACAAATGGTTTACAAACGAAGTCATGAAAAATCTTCACGTTGTGTTTACCATGAACCCGAGTGCAGACGGGTTAAAAACTCGTGCTTCAACATCACCTGCTTTATTCAATCGTTGTGTGCTCAACTGGTTCGGTGATTGGAGTCATCACGCTTATTATCAAGTTGGTAAAGAGTCTACGATTAGAATTGACCTCGAAAAATCAGACTACTTCCCACCAAACACTCTTCAAATCTTACATGATCCGAGTATACAATCAATCGGGCATCGTGAAGCGGTTGTTAACACGTTTGTTCACATCCACGACTCATTACACCAAGCGAACACTCGGTTACAAAAGAAAGGAGTCCATGAGACAACTATAACCCCACGTCATTATTTAGACTTTATCAATCATTTTGCTAAGTTGTACAATGAGAAACGTTCTGAGTTAGAGGATCAACAAGTCCACTTGAACATTGGTTTGGCAAAGATCAAAGAAACTGTTGAACAAGTCGAAGAGTTACAGAAGAGCTTGGCAGTAAAACGAACCGAGCCTGAGAAAAAAAATAACGAAGCTAACTCAAAATTGAAACAAATGATGACTGATCAACAAGAAGCCGAAAAAAAGAAAGTCGCATCACAAGAAATACAGGTCAAACTTGCTAAACAGTTGAGTGAAATTGACAAAAAAAAGACAAGTGTCATGGAAGACTTGAGTAAAGTCGAACCAGCTGTAATTGAAGCTCAACAAGCTGTAAAATCAATCAACCGTCAACATTTAGTCGAGTTGAAAAGCTTGGTAAATCCGCCAGCTGCTGTTAAACTTGGTCTCGAATCGGTTTGTTTAATCCTTAACCAAGAGACAAGCGAATGGAAGGTAATCCGTGGTATTATCGTTAAAGACAATTTTATCAACACGATTATAAACTTTCAGACTGATAATATATCACCACAGATAAAAGAAAAAATGAAGACTAAATTTTTGTCAAACTCGGACTATGACTTTGCTAAAATTATCAACGCAAGTCAGACCGATTCAACGCAAGTCAGACCTGGCTCGAATTGAGTATTTAAGTAATGCTGATGAGCGTATGCAATGGACTGCTAACTCTCTTCCAACAGATGATTTGTGTATCGAAAACGCGATTATGTTAAAACGATTCAACCGTTACCCGCTCATAATAGACCCCTCAGGTCAAGCCACTGAGTTCATTTTGAACATGTACAAGGACGAGAAGATTCCTCGAACATCATTTTTGGACACATCGTTCCGTAAGAATTTAGAAAGTGGCCTTCGTTTTGGTAACCCAATTTTGATACAAGACGTCGAAAATTACGATCCGATCCTTAACCCGGTTTTGAACAGGGAAATAAGACGTTCAGGTGGTCGGGTTTTGATAACTCTTGGTGATCAAGACATCGATTTTTCACCCATGTTTACAATGTTCTTGTCAACCCGTGATCCGACTGTTGAATTTCCACCAGACATTTGTTCTCGAGTGACTTTTGTTAACTTTACAGTCACTCGTTCAAGTTTACAATCACAATGTTTACATCAAGTTCTTAAATCCGAGCGACCGGATGTTGCAGAAAAGAGATTGGATTTGTTAAAGACTCAAGGTGAGTTTTGGCTCCATCACAAGCTTGCTCGAACATCTACTTCACTATGAATGTCCTTAAAGAAATTTTTATCAATTAAAACAAACGAAAGACAACCAAAACAAGGCGTAATTGATCTCTTAGAAACAACTAATTCTATCAAAAAATTATTGTTTATCAATGCACTTCGTCCCGATCGATTCATAACAACAGCTGAAACATTTGTGAGTTCAGTGTTTGGTGAAGAATTTTTAAATCAAGCCGAAAAGCTGTTAGACTTGGGTTATATTGTTGAAAATGAAATAAAAGCGACGACACCTATCTTAATGTGCTCAGTAGCTGGTTACAATGCATCAGGTCGTGTTGAAGACCTCGCAGCCGAGAATAACAAACAACTAATCGCATTGCAATCGGTTCATCCAAAGGTTTTACCCAAGCCGAAAAAGCGATAAACAACTCATCGAAAACAGGAAAATGGGTCTTGTTAAAAAATGTACATCTAGCACCACAATGGTTAGTTCAACTCGAAAAGAAGTTGCAAAAAAAATCGGTTTGTAAACATCTTGTGTTGGATCAAGAGACTTTAATCGATGATGATAAAGAGAACAAACTCTTTCCTAGTTTAAGTGAATTGAAGAAAAAAGACAACAAAATTAAGACTTTGTGCCCGAATTTGGAGAGTTTGGACACAATGAGCCATCAGCAAGTTGTAAAAGACGAAATGGATAAAATGAAGATGATGAATTTAGTTTGAATGGACAAAATGATGAAGACTATCCCTATGGTAAGTCAATTGTTTAAAAGAATGAAATTCTTCTTATTCTGCTCTTTTGTTGCGTTATTTTATTCAAAAATGAACCTTAAATAAATTTTTTCCCAATAAAAGTTTTTTAAACTTGTTCGATGGGTGGTGCGCAGTTGATCCTCAAAAGTTCAAGTCTTAATCGTCTTTATAAAATGACAAAATAAAGTAATTTTGCCGAAAAAGCAAAATTGGCACTAGCTCGCGCAGAACTTCCATGCAGCTACGTCCCGAACTCGAAAGCCAATCGAGTTTACGGGACGCATTTTACATCTCAGCTTGAATTTAGGTATAAAATGACTTCGTTTGGGTGTTTTCCTGGGCGAATGTTCTTTTAAAGGGATGATGAGGCAGACTCTGGCCTTGTTATTTCGATTGAGAAAGTTAGATTAAAATGACTTCGTTTTGGTGTTTTCCTGGGCGAATGTTATTTTAAAGTGATGATGAGGCAGACTTTGATTTCTTTTTGAATTTAGGTATAAAATGACTTCGTTTGGGTGTTTTCCTGGGCGAATGTTATTTTAAAGGGATGATGAGGCAGACTCTGGCCTTGTTATTTTGATTGAAAAAGTTAGATTAAAATGACTTCGTTTGGGTGTTTTCCTGGGCGAATGTTATTTTAAAGTGATGATGAGGCAGACTTTGATTTCTTTTTGAATTTAGGTATAAAATGACTTCGTTTGGGTGTTTTCCTGGGCGAATGTTATTTTAAAGTGATGATGAGGCAGACTTTGATTTCTTTTTGAATTTAGGTATAAAATGACTTCGTTTGGGTGTTTTCCTGGGCGAATGTTCTTTTAAAGGGATGATGAGGCAGACTCTGGCCTTGTTATTTCGATTGAGAAAGTTAGATTAAAATGACTTCGTTTGGGTGTTTTCCTGGGCGAATGTTATTTTAAAGTGATGATGAGGCAGACTTTGATTTCTTTTTGAATTTAGGTATAAAATGACTTCGTTTGGGTGTTTTCCTGGGCGAATGTTATTTTAAATGGATCTTGAGGATCTTTATTTCGTAACTAGACCATGAACATTTTTCAGACTGTTATTTTACAAAATAGTATTTAAATTAGAAATAAGTTAAATTTGCATTTTTGTTTAAGAATATAAATTCGTAAAAAAGTTTAATGGCTCTCTAACGGTCCTTTTTTGTTTTAGACTTATGATCTTCGTTTGGAAAGAATCGGTTGTTAATGTCAAACTTTTTTCGATCATTTTAACATCTGCTTATTTACCAAGACTCATCGATTTATGTGACTCTAGCAGCGGGACAAGGCGGGACTTGTTTTGAGCTAGATCCATCAAAACGTTCAAACAAAGACTCCTGAGTCAATAATGAACTAGCTCAAGACAACGGGTTCATTTTAACTGATTGTTATAAGTTTAAACAAGACAAATTTGAGTATTTTAGATCGACTGGGTGAAATGATCGATTGTGATCATGTAGTGAATGGCGGGATCAATTTGACCACAACAAACAAAGATCGAAATGATTTAACACTTCGTGAAAAATTGAATTATGAAAATTCGGATAAATCAAAATGTATGTTATTTAGGTAAATATTCTCGGGGATTTTTTCCTTTCATAATTCTCATCAATTTGATAAACTTGTCCACTTTTTTGGCCAATCCTTCAACTCCACTTAATTCTTGAGATGTCAAATACCAATCGGGTTTTCTAGCATATTAATATTTCGACTTTGTTGTTGGTATCCCATCGATTCATTTAAATACTTCGAACAAAGTTTTTTAAATACTTCGAACTGGTCATGTTGTCCCTAATGTTATTATTATTTTTTA
Source organism: Brachionus rubens (assembly GCA_022207745.1). Classification (NCBI taxonomy): domain Eukaryota; kingdom Metazoa; phylum Rotifera; class Eurotatoria; order Ploima; family Brachionidae; genus Brachionus; species Brachionus rubens. The sequence goes on from JAJVHD010000006.1 coordinate 803,329, forward strand.
AAAAATTTTTTAACTACGATGAAATATATTTATTTTTTACGAAAATTATTCTGATGACTAAATATTGGCAGAAATAAAAAGCTGCTTATTGTTATAAATTTTTATAATATAATCTCAACAATTAATATTATTTAGTTCAGAAAAAATTTACCTAAAAAAATGCAGGAGACAAGAAACAAAAATAGAAAGGATCTCGAGAGGTTTTTTATATACAAATGCTTTGCCTCATTGAAAAAAAATTTTGATGACTTCGAAATGAAATACAATGAGAAGTGTTTTCTAAATTACTTAAAAGGTATGTTCTTTACATCTTAATAAAAAAGACTTTATCTAATTAGTTTTCTTTTAAGAGAAAAATATTACCATTTCAATGTCGAAGAATTAAGCAGGGAACAGCTTTTCATGTACCCTAACTTTAATACAGTTAAAAACTCATACGAACTCTACGATGCTAATAATGAGTTCACAAATAATATTCAAAGCACATTTCAAATATGTCAAGAACAAAAGGTTTTTTTTAATTTAAACAGCTAAAAAATTAAAAGGTTTATCTAATCAATTTTTTTAAAGGACAATCATTTAGAAATTTTAAATATGCTCAATAGCCTGACCCTTTTCAAACAAATATTTTCATCAGACACTAGCTCTGGAACTAATTCGTCTTCATGCTCTTCACAAGTAATTTAAAAAATTTAGATTCAGAAAATATTTAATCAAAATTTGTAATCTTTTTTACTTAAGAAATCAAAAGGAAAACAAAATAAAAACAGAGCGAAGAGTTGCGTATTTCGTTGCAAAATATTGTATTGCATCATTTTCAACAAAATAATTTCGCTTGAATCGTTCAAGAATGAGATTAAGGGTATTTTTAAAAAAAACAATTTAATATTACATATTTTTATTTTTTTTTTTAAAAGAAAAAGATCTCGTTCCTGACTTTATGAGTCAAAACAATTGTTTCGCCGACAATTTGGTTTATGATTATATCACCAAAAAATTCAGAATAGAATTTGATGTAGAGTTGATTGAAGAATTCTACTCAAATCTCATATCAAACAACATCTCCGTAATTTTGGAACAAAAAGAAGCTCTTGACCAAATAAAAAGAAACACGAAGAATGTTGATAACAAAAAAGAATCTGAACAAGTAAGCCAGAATCAAAGTGCGACAATCAATACAGACACAAACAAACAAAAAAATCAGCCACAGTCAACAAACGGTCAATCAACGGTCGAGTCAACAGTCGAGTCAACAGTCGAGTCAACAGTCCAGTCAACGGTCGAGTCAACGGATAAACGGTCAAGAGAAATAGCCGAAGATCGGGAAGTGTCTGAAGAAGTCAAAGATTTGCAAAACTCTCCATCAAAAAAATCGAAACATGAACAAGTGTCAAAAAACACAAACAAAAAAAAGTCAATCGGTAGTCCCAATCGAATTAGAACCCAATTAACAGCACCAAATATTCAAAAAAATAAGCCACAATCTAATAACGGTCAATCAGAAAAAATAGTTCAAAACCAAGTGTCACAAAACCGAAAGAAAAAAAACAAAAAAATTGAACAGATAAGTCCGAAATCGACAACACAACATAACCAAAACAAACCAACCAACGAAACACAATCGAATGGCTGTCAAAACAAAAGTAAAACAGCTAACGAGGTATTGGCGGCACCACCTCCACCACCTGCGAAATTTCAATTAAAAAAAAATTCTGAAAATGACAACAGGAACCAACAGTCACAAAAGCAGAACAAAAGTCTGCAAGCCAAACCAACAGATGCAAGCAAAAACGACATTGTCAAAAGGTCTAAAAGCGGAGACGACTTTTTCTTACCTCTCTTCGAACCTGCGAATCTCCAAGTCAAAAAAAATCCAAAAAAACTGGTCAAAAAAAATCAATCGAGTGAAAAAAGCGTTAGCCGAGAACCTATTCAAAATAACATAGATAAGCATCTTTCTAACAAAATGCAAGAGTCACAAAACCAAATCAAAAGTCAACAAGCCAAACCAACAGGTGCAAGCAAAAACGACATTGTTAAAAGAACAAAAAGCGCAGACGGCTTTTTATTACCTCTCTTCGAACCTGCGAATCTCCAAGTCAAAAAAACGCCACAAAAACTTGGCAAAAAAACTCAACCGAGTGAAAAAAGCGTTAGCCGAGAGCCTAGTCAAAATAGCAAAGAACCAATTAAACAATCAAACAATAACGGTCAAACAAAAACACCAGAAAAACAAGGTACGCAAAGCTCAATTAATATTCAAAAAATAAATAAAAAAGCAGAAGAGACGGTAAAAACTCAGCACAATGAAAATGACGTTTCTTTGAATACGAGACCTCGAAAGCGTCAATCGATAAATCCGGATCAGAGTAATGATTCGTTGACTCCACCAAAAATTACACGGAATGTCGATCATATTATTAGTGAAGAATCAAGATCAAGTCATAGTCGAGATGAAGAAGATGTCGCAAATATTATGTCTGAGATGGAAAATGATATAAAAAGAAAAGAATTGGAAGAAAAATTTAAAGAATCAACAAATTACGATATAAGAAACGTGAAATTTAAGGTAATATTATAAAACTAATTTGGAAGAAACTTCGTTTGGGTGTTTTCCTAGGCGAATGTTATTTTAAAGGGATGATGAGGCAGACTCTGGCCTTGTTATTTCGATTGAGAAAATTAGATAAAAATGACTTCGTTTGGGTGTTTTCCTGGGCGAATGTTATTTTAAATTGATGTAGAGGTAGACTTTGATTCTTTTTGAATGTTGGTATAAAATGACTTCGTTTGGGTGTTTTCCTGGGCGAATGTTATTTTAAATTGATGTAGAGGTAGACTTTGATTCTTTTTGAATGTTGGTATAAAATGACTTCGTTTGGGTGTTTTCCTGGGCGAATGTGATTTTAAAGGGATGATGAGGCAGACTCTGGCCTTGTTATTTCGATTGAGAAAATTTGATTAAAATGACTTCGTTTGGGTGTTTTCCTGGGCGAATGTTATTTTAAATTGATGTAGAGGTAGACTTTGATTCTTTTTGAATGTTGGTATAAAATGACTTCGTTTGGGTGTTTTCCTGGGCGAATGTGATTTTAAAGGGATGATGAGGCAGACTCTGGCCTTGTTATTTCGATTGAGAAAATTTGATTAAAATGACTTCGTTTGGGTGTTTTCCTGGGCGAATGTTATTTTAAATTGATGTAGAGGGAGACTTTGATTCTTTTTGAATGTTGGAATAAAATCACTTCGCTTGGGTGAGGCAGATTGTGGGGATGGTCATTTAATTCGATAAAGGCGCTTTGAAGTTCATAGCAATAAAGCAATAGCAATTTTGTAGAATCGTTATAAAAATTGTTCAAGTGGTTCACAGCCTCGATATAACTTGTCTTTTCTGAAACAAAATTTGTGTAATCTAAATTAAGCGTTTGCAAAAACTCTGCAAATTAATTACGCAGTTATTTTAAATCTTTTTTAATGGTGTGCATTTTGAGAATTTTCAGAGTTTTTGAAGGCGCTTAATTTCGATTACAGTTTCGATTACCACTAGAACAATTTTTATAACGATTCCGCAAAATTGCTATGAACTTCACAGCGCCTTTGATAAAGCTAAAAAACAATTCATTTTTTTAACTTTCAATTAAAACTAAATGTTTCTTTTAGATTAAATCAATTTTAAATGATCGCGTAAACCCAATATCAAAGAAGGTCGAGCTCTTTTTGGACTGGCAAGAAGTCATGAGAACGAAATACGGACCGTAAATTAATTTCTCAAACTTTTTTCCCATTCCTTAAATTTTATTTTTACAGATCTTGGGAATCACAAAGTCGAGTTGATTCGGAGATTGTTGACAATTACAAAAAAACAAACCAGAAAAATTTCGAAAAAGCTGTTCAGCATCCAGTTTACCCGAATAAATCAGAGGCCGAGGAAGAATTCATTTTTGCAGAAGATTTAACAGAAGAACAGCTTCAGCTTGCAAACGAAATTTTTGCTTTAGATGGTCAGTTGCCGATGGAAACTCTTAAGAAAAAATTAAAAAAATAAATATTATCAATTTACGAATTCTTTTCATTTAACATACTGTATTAAAATTTAATAAATTTTTTTAAATTTACCCATTTTTTTTTATTTTTTTTTTGATTCAAAAATTTAGATTTATTCCAATTTTTTAAACACCGATTTTTAATTCATCATTTCAAGATTAAATTAATTAAATTCTTTCATTTAATTAGTTATTTCTATGATCACATGAAATAAATCTTAACAATATACAGTCACTTTGAAAATATAAAAGAGTCAGAATTTTAGCTCTTGAAAAAGCCGAAATAAATATACCTGTTTTAAACAGTCAGATTAACTTGAACGTAAAATAACTTAAGTCTTAAAAAGCCTTATAAATATAGTAACTTTGAAAAGTGTGTTATTTAAGTCCCGATGCAAAAGTCGTCCTTATTAAGTTCCTATATTTAATGGGTTCTTCTGTTATATTGCAAGTAATGAAAGAAAAAAGGTGAATTAAAATGTTTAAAATGGATTTATTCTTTTTTCTTTCATTACTTGCAATAAATCAACAATAAGTGTTGGTAATTATATCATTCGGTTAGACCCAAAAAGACCTACAACCGACACCAAACCTCAGCAATTATCTTTTTCTTTTATATAATCATTAAATATCAAATTATACTGCTATTGCTAACATTTAATTGCCAACTAATTTTTTTAATCTTAATACCATTTCTTGGAGCTGTCTTTTTGAAAATTTTTAATTTATTTTAGACTCGAAAAATTTTAACCAAAAAACATAAAAACCAAAAATGTCATCAAACGATTGTAAAAGAAGAAATTCGGATTCGATCCTAGAAGAAAAAACTGAAAAAAGAACTGAATTACGAATTCCTAAAGCTTTTTTGGTCTCGAATTCACAAAAAACCAGTAAAATGGACGAGAACATGAAGGTTAATATTAATGGAAACAAGAATTTCATTAAGTTTTTGAATAGTCCAACAAGAACAACATCGCTACTATACCTTGAAGAAAACATTCAGAAAAAAGAGGACGAAATGATGAACTCCTCCTTTTTTGAAAAAATAAAGGTATACAATTAAAAAAATTTCTAAAATTAAAAATATATTGTTTTTTTTATAGAATAAATCGATTGAATTGATTGAACAAGTGTCTACTTCTATTGTTCAGAAGGTTCAGAATTTTGTTCCTGACACAGAACCAAAAATTAACATTCGAGTAAATTTAAGACTTTTTTCTACACATCTTGTATAGATTGTTTGAATTTTTTTTTTAAAGTTAGTAAATGGTTCCTCAACACCGATTCACAATCGATCCATGAATATTGATGATTGTGAAAATTTGCAAAATTTAAACAATGATTTGATAAAAGCTTATGAAGAAATCGACGCATTAAATAACAAGATGATCCTTATGACTTCTGAAAACGAAGATGCTATTAATCATCTGAGAACCGAATTTATGGATTTAGAAGTAAATTGTGTTGAAAATATTAATTTAAAAAAAAAATTTCTGAATAATAATTTTTTTAGAACGCATACAAAAATCAATTAAAATCAAACGAGCAGCTTTTAAAAGATTTTCAAGAAAATGAAGAAGTAATACTAAAAGAGAAGGCAAATATTCAGTCCAAAGTCGATAATTTGTAGGTTTTTAAGTTCGACAAAAATAAAATTTGTAAATAAATTATTTTATTTTAAGATCTAAACAATCTTTAAAATACCAAAGGGATACAGAGGAATATATCAAAAACCTTCAAAAAGAGTTGATTGAAGTAAAAAATCAATATAATTCGCTTGAATCACAATTTAAGGGAAGAAAGTGCCCGTACCCAAAATGTGATGGAGAGGGAAACGTAAATTCAGCTCACAAAAAGCACACAACCTTAAACAATTGTCCAAAAAGACAAAAGGAAATAGATTCTCACAAGGATTTAGAGCGAGAAAATCAACTTTTAAAAAACGAAAAATGCAAGTTGAAACAAGATTTTGAATATGATTTAAAAAGTGAAAAAGAAGCTTTCAATTCGCGATTAATTGATCAAAAAAAAGAAATTAACAATTTGGAAGAAGAAATAATGCGATTAAACAATCAAATTGATAATTTGCAAAAACAAAATACAGATTTAATGGGTGAAAACGGCCACTTAAGGGTAAACATGGTAAAAAATGATTCAGAAAAGTAAGCTTTATTAAATTGTTTTGTTATCAGAAGTTAATTTTTTTTTTTAAATATCTCTAGGGAAAATACAATTCAAGCCAAAAATGTTGATATCGGTAAGCTCAAAACACAAGTAACTGAGCTGCTTGAAGAAAATGGCCGATTGAAGCTCAACAACAACACAATTTCAGAAAAGTAAGACTTAAAAATTCAATTTTTTGATAAGCGAAGTTTATTCACTCGAATTTACTAAAGGGACCAAACCATTCAAAATCAAAAGGCTCAAATAGACCAACTCCAAACACAAGTCACTCAGTTACTTAATGAAAACGATCAATTGAAAGTCAACAACAATAATACCGAATCAGAACAGTATTAAAGCTTTTATTTTTTATCTAAAATTGAGCATTTTAAATTATAAAAATTTAAAGGTTCAAGGCTACACAGGCTAAAAAAACTGAAATCGACCGTCTCCAAAACAAGTGACTTGCTTGCTTGGAGAAAATGGTGAATTAAAGCTCAACAACATAAAAACAGTTAATGAAAAGTAAGCTTTATTAAATTGTTTTGTTATCAGAAGTTAATTTTTTTTTTTAAATATCTCTAGGGAAAATACAATTCAAGCCAAAAATGTTGATATCGGTAAGCTCAAAACACAAGTAACTGAGCTGCTTGAAGAAAATGGCCGATTGAAGCTCAACAACAACACAATTTCAGAAAAGTAAGACTTAAAAATTCAATTTTATGATAAGCGAAGTTTATTCACTCGAATTTACTAAAGGGACCAAACCATTCAAAATCAAAAGGCTCAAATAGACCAACTCCAAACACAAGTCACTCAGTTACTTAATGAAAACGATCAATTGAAAGTCAACAACAATAATACCGAATCAGAACAGTATTAAAGCTTTTATTTTTTATCTAAAATTGAGCATTTTAAATTATAAAAATTTAAAGGTTCAAGGCTACACAGGCTAAAAATACTGAAATCGACCGTCTCCAAAAACAAGTGACTAGCTTGCTTGGAGAAAATGGTGAATTAAAGCTCAACAACATAAAAACAGTTAATGAAAAGTAAGCTTTATTAAATTGTTTTGTTATCAGAAGTTAATTTTTTTTTTTAAATATCTCTAGGGAAAATACAATTCAAGCCAAAAATGTTGATATCGGTAAGCTCAAAACACAAGTAACTGAGCTGCTTGAAGAAAATGGCCGATTGAAGCTCAACAACAACACAATTTCAGAAAAGTAAGACTTAAAAATTCAATTTTATGATAAGCGAAGTTTATTCACTCGAATTTACTAAAGGGACCAAACCATTCAAAATCAAAAGGCTCAAATAGACCAACTCCAAACACAAGTCACTCAGTTACTTAATGAAAACGATCAATTGAAAGTCAACAACAATAATACCGAATCAGAACAGTATTAAAGCTTTTATTTTTTATCTAAAATTGAGCATTTTAAATTATAAAAATTTAAAGGTTCAAGGCTACACAGGCTAAAAATACTGAAATCGACCGTCTCCAAAAACAAGTGACTAGCTTGCTTGGAGAAAATGGTGAATTAAAGCTCAACAACATAAAAACAGTTAATGAAAAGTAAGCTTTATTAAATTGTTTTGTTATCAGAAGTTAATTTTTTTTTTTAAATATCTCTAGGGAAAATACAATTCAAGCCAAAAATGTTGATATCGGTAAGCTCAAAACACAAGTAACTGAGCTGCTTGAAGAAAATGGCCGATTGAAGCTCAACAACAACACAATTTCAGAAAAGTAAGACTTAAAAATTCAATTTTATGATAAGCGAAGTTTATTCACTCGAATTTACTAAAGGGACCAAACCATTCAAAATCAAAAGGCTCAAATAGACCAACTCCAAACACAAGTCACTCAGTTACTTAATGAAAACGATCAATTGAAAGTCAACAACAATAATTCCGAATCAGAACTTAATGAAGTATCTGTCCAACAAATTAGAAATCAATTAAACGAAGAAATGCTAAAAAATAACCAACTAATTGATGAAATGTAACTTTTAATAATTGAATCTTTTTACTTCACGATATTCAATGTCAAACGTGATTTTAGAAAGAAAATTACTAGCCAGTTTCAAGAATTCAAAAATCAATATCAAGTATCTGAATTTGACGAATATGACCTTTTAAATTACGGTATCGTTTTTAATCCAGAAGCATATTCATCTAAATGTGGTTATCCTGGTTGTGATGGTTCCGGTAATGTGAATGAAAAGCATAATAAGCATTACAAGTATCTTTGGTTTTGATGGGTTTTTTCTAATTTTAATTCTAAATAATCTAATTTATTTTTAAGAGCAAAGCATTGTCCATATAACCCAAGAAATAAAGTTATAATTGAGCAAAGAAAAAGAATTCACCAGTTAAATCATTCACTTTTAACCTTCCAAGCTGACTTAAATGATTTGCCTTCGCAGTTATCCGAATGCCTTTTCCAATTAAACGATCTGAAAGAAAAAATTCAAGTTAAAGATCAAGAAATAAATACATTAAAACAGAATTTAGGTATATTTTTGTAAACATTTTAAACTTAATATTTTTTAAATTTTTTATTTTAAATTTTATTTTAGAAAATCAAATAAATCCAATCAACAATGAAAGAAAATCTTTAAAGAGACCAGCACAAGAAGCTTTTGCTTATTATACAAGCACCGGCAGTGCTAATGGAAAAGATTTATTTGAAGGTCCGCGAGGAGGTGTATTTTATATAAGCGATAAAGGCAAACCTACGTACGTTAAAACAGGAATCAAAACTTTTGCTACGGATATGCAAGTTGATACTCAAAAAAGATCAGATTTAGAGAATGGTCGCATTCCTGTAAACGGAAACCAATGTAAAAAGTTCAATTTTGAAATTGATGGTTCAAAATCTAATGGTCCTTTAACGGTTAAATTTCATTTTTAAAATTTTTACTTTTTATTTTTTATGATTTTTATTTTTTATTTTTTTTATACTTTTTATGTTTTATTTTTTCAATCCTTAAAATTTTTTGAATCAGTTAATGACGTTCGTTTCAGTAATTGGTATGAAATGGTTTTACATTTCATCCTGATATGAACCCTATGATTGTGTCCGATTATCTTGAAGTTTGGAATCGAATCAAGCATGTTTTGAGTTCAAAAAGCTAATTTCTGACAGTAATTTTGATCAAAAATTGATCAAAATACCCAAGAGGTAGATTTAAGAAATGAAATCAGAAATTAGCTTTTTTGGACCCAAAATAAGCTTGTGAAGATTTTGGATTTCAAGATTAATTGGACCAAACATAGGGGGATTATCAGGATTAGATGTAAAATCAAATCATACTAAAACTGAAAACTAATCGAGACAGATTTTAAAAACTAATTTTATTTTACATAATTTTGATTTTTTAAAAAATAAATTATTTAATTTTATCTTTTTATTGATTTTTGCTTACAATACACAAAAACACAAAGACAAACAGAGAAATACTAGAATTCGATCTCGTTGTTATTTTGTTTTTTTAAAAACATGCAATATTTGATAAATAATCGTGAGCTCTGCTATTTTCAGCAAGTTAATCTTTTAATAGATCTCTTGTGTACAGATCTCCCATTTCACCAGCCTCAATTTTTTTGGTTGATTATAATCCGGACTATAATTTCGATAAATCCGATCTGCGTCATCAAAAGCTTAATTGATTGGGGTTTGGATATCGTTCGCGATTCTTTCGTATTCCCAGTGTATTCAATAAGTTTTCTAGATGAATTTTTTGTGTTTTCTTGGTGTATTCTTGTTTCTACGGAACTCTTGAATGTATTCTTTAAAGATGTATTTTTTTAAAGTTTTCTGAAATACATCTGGAAGGATTCTGCAATACACATAAGAATTCTTTGAGTTTTCAGGAATACATTATTTTCAAAATTATGTATTTTTTCCTTTTAAAAAACACATAGAATATATTAAGAATACACTTGTGGATTCATTTGTTAGTATTCTGGAAGTATAGTCGACTCACTTTAATCCGAACTACGTTAATCCGAATTTTTTACCAGTTCGGTTAAAATTTGTCTCCCATTCAGGTCTCCATACATGTAAATGTACGGGTTTAATCCGGATTATTTTATCCAAACTAAATTTTCTGGGTCCGGAAATGTTCGGATTAAAGCGAGCCCACTGTATTCCCATATACATTGCCAAAACCAAGTTTTAAGATTCATTTATAGCAATAATACCGTAGATAAAATTTTATTTTTATAGCTATAAAATGCAAATCTAACTTAACAATATTATTGATTGAGATCAATCAATTTTATTTTTCTGAATTAAGAATCTAAATTAACAAAAAAAATTGAACATAATTGTAATAATTTCAATTTCTTAAAAAAATTAATTAACTTTTTAATTTGTTTTAAAAGATTTTGCTCTGCTCCGACAGAAATTGCTCCAAACTTCAACGTCGCAGTTTCTTTGTCTGTTTTAAACGAGTGTACTGTAAATTCTTTTGGGTTTAGTTGCTTGAAATTTTGATAACAATTGTATAAGACATCAGATTGTAGCTTTTTTAGCTTTATGTTAACACAAAACGGTTCCGAACTAACACAATCATGGTAATTACATTTTTGGCTGTATGAAAAATTAACTAAAATTAAAATTAAAAATATTTTCATGGTAAACCTAAATTTAAAAAAAAAATTATTCTGTGGAATTTAATTTTAAAATTTTTATAAAGACAACTCCAATGACAACAACGGGCGAGCAATACAAGTCTTGTGGCTTAAATTCTGTTTTATTTTGTATAATCTACACGAAATATGCGTATATTAAATTAGCTTTCAACTTCTTCCGTACTTGAATTTACAGTCAAAACAAAGCGTTGATTCAAGAACATCTTAGACAAGTCGATTCGTATGCTCTTAACCAAAATTTATTGTATGACAAGTCTCTCATAGGATTCGGCTTTTGAAAATAACCATTTATCCAAAAAATCTCTAAAAATTATTTGAAAAAAAAGTTGACTTGGACACTTAGATGAAGCTTACATTTTTTCAATCAGAATTTTTGTTTAAAAATTACCCACATTTTAAAAAAAGAGACGTAAATAAAACCAAATATTTGATCGAGTCAAGAAAAAATCTTGAATTTTAAAAGGTAAACATCTATATTTTCTCAATTTGGTGTATTTTGGCAAGAAGAAAAAGAAAATATCTTATTGACTTTAAAATTCTATGTTTTTTTTAAATAATTAATTCAATTTACTCCTTGCCAAAAAATTAAAAAGAAATAACCTATAAAAAGAGGAAAAAATTTTGATTTCGATAATAAAATGAAATTTTTGGTTCTATTGGTATTATTTTCATTTAATGAGCTAAGTCTAGCGAATAAGGATTATAAATTAAAAGTCGACCATACAGTTCAAAATGACTTGGGCATTTTGGAATCATTTACAGGTATGACAAAAATTAAGTGCCTTGGTAAGTGTAGCAAGAGACTCAATTGTTCATTTGTATCAATCACAAAAACCAGTTGTAAACTATTTAACTCAAATTCTTGGGATAATTTGACTCAAAATGCATCAAGTTTAATCTTCTACCAGAAAGATATGTTTAGATCAAATTTGATAAATGCTAAAGAAAATAATGGTGAAAGCCAAGACCCATTTATATCATGTTCCTGCAACTGCAAATCATTTAATTCGACATACAGTTATATGTCTCTTGTTGATAATACTACTTTTTTACACCAACATCCCAATCATATTTACTCGATTGTATTTTTATCAAACGGTTTTATTATGAGTGGATCTTATAATGAAATGAACATATGGTAATTAAGTAATTTTACTCTTTATAGAAAAATATCAAAGTCAAATTGGGTTTTGGACTTTCTTGAAATATCAAGCGAAGTTTTAGCTGTTGCAGCAGGCGGTACTTTAATTGAATTATGGAATATTCGAGATTGGACATTGAATAAGAGTATTCCTGCACATTCTAATCATCTTTAAGATGTATAGGAAATGATTTAATTGCAAGTGGATCATTGGATAGTACAGTTAAGATTTGGAATACCAGTGATTGGTCTTTGACTAGAACATTGACAAATCATACACAGGCGGTATGGGGTATAGTTATGACAAAGAATGGACATATGGCAACTGGTTCGTGTGATGCTAAAATAATAATTTGGAATCTAACTGATTATAGCGTCGTTCAAACACTTACCGGCCATTCTAACTATATATACAGTCTAATAACACTTCCAAATTATGATTTAGTGAGTGGTTCATATGATGGTACAGTGAAAATATGGGATTCTCTAACATATTCATTGAAAAAAACCCTTAGTGCTGGGAAAGAGATTTTTTCACTTTCAAGTCTCCCTAATGGAAAATTAGCCGCTGGGACTGAATATTCAAATGAAATACAAATATGGAACTATGTAAACGGGAGTTATGAGAAAAGCCTCTTTGGAAATTCAAACTATATCAATTCATTACTAACATTACCCTATGGTGAGCTTATGAGCGGTGATGGGTCTGGAAGAATAACTATTTGGAATAAAAATACGCTAAATTAAATTGTATAAAATTAAACTTTTTACTTTTCCCTTAGCTTGTTCTTGGAAAAATTTGTTTATCTTTGTCTATCGTGTCTATTTAGTTTAGAATTGCTCTTCTTATTATTAATGTCAATAATAATTTCTTAACCATGTAATAGCTAAATAAATATTTACTCAAACCGATTTTTATTTCTTTTCAAAACTTCTAGTTTAAAAAAGAGTGTTAGGCGACAGTGATCAGCCAAAATGACACATCAATCGCGGGGGCAAGCTTTTTTCAGGACTAGTTTAATTATCAAAATTTGTCCTCTTTTTCAAGACTACTTAGACCGAAGTTGATTTAAGTTTAGAAATTAGAATATTTTTGTCGATGTGGTAATCCAGATTAAGAATGTGTTGTTTACCGCCCATCCGCAATTCATTTTTCTTAGATATAAAATTCGATTACGATCGGTCTTTTTTTAAATGTGAATTTTATAATATCTTTATTTAATTAAATATAGTTTCACATACAAAGTATTATACCTGTGAATTGAAATTATTCCAAATATCGATGTAACAAAGCAAACTAGCACACAAACCTCAGTCATTTAAAAAAAATCCCAATCGATTAACAAGTTAAACATTTTCAAATTAGTTAGCTTCCAAAAAAAGTTAACTTTAAAGACTTTCTAGTTAACAAAACCTTCTTGAACAACACCTCAAACGACGCCGAACCTCAATGGACACTAAGTTAAACCCAAAAGAAAGTCTAGTCACATTCCAAGATCCAACCTTTGAACCTAGTGTTGGCAGTCGACTAATGAGCCAACTGGTCTAAAACATGAACGGTAAATTTTCCTACCAGGTGCATATGTGTCAATTGTAGATCTTTTAGTCTGCTTCAAAATGGTACCCTAGGTGTCTTGATATGGTCATTGCTTAAGGAGAAAAATGGATTTAGTTGCAACTGAAAATCGTTTTTAAATTCAACTAAATCTTATTAATTCGTTTGGGAATCATCTTATCAAGACACCTAGGATACCATTTTGAAGCAGACTAAAAGATCTACAATTGACACATATGCACCTGGTAGGAAAATTTACCGTTCATGTTTTAGACCAGTTGGCTCATTAGTCGACTGCCAACACTATTTGAACCGAATCAAACCAAGCCAAACGGATGACCACAACGAAACGAAAAACTATTGCAATGCAGACGACATATCATTACCATCAGAGAAAGACTCTTTGAGCAACACCATAAACGAATTGAGTAAAACCGAAGACCGAAATCACCCACCAGAAGAGCATCCAGGAAAGAAACCAACGAGATCAAAGATCTCTGTACTAAGACTAAGCACTAGCTCAAACACAGCAAAGAGTTACAACTCTGAACTACAAAATTGAATAGACTGAGGATGTGATTTCCTGAAAGTCCCTTGTAGTGAGACACCAGTTCTTAAAATTTAATCCAGCTGTTAACTCCAAGCCATTCCGATTCAACATTTCTCAAAATTATTCTCTATTTTTTCTCATTTAAAAAACGCCGATTTGATTCTTTATCGAAATAGTCTCGTTTCAATTTTTGGTGAATTTTATAAACCCAATGCTTAGAACAAGACTCTATTTTACAAAATAAAAAATTTTGTTTCCTTAGTTTTTTTTTATTTAAATGAAAATATTTTTAATTTTTTTAATTTTAGTTAATTTTTCATCAAGCCAAAGGTGTAACTACCAGCGATGTGATACACCCGATAAATTTTGTGTCAACCCAAAATTCAAACAAGTCCAACCCAACATCTTGTACACTTGCTATCAACACTCAAAACATCTAAATCAAATAACATTTGTACTTCATTCGTTCAAAGCAACCCATTCCAATTTCAATGATTTAAACTATTTATCAGATCATATTGAGAAGCTCGGTCTATTAAATTCGGATATGGATTATTTGATCGATATTCGAAACCTCACTAGTCTAAAATATTTTTACTTTTCTCGAAATTTAATCGAAAACTTAAGAAAAAATGAAACTCTCCCATCAAGTCTTGAAATAATCGATTTATCCTTGAACAAAATAAAGTTTCTACAATCGAATTTTTTCATTAAATTCAACCGACTTAAAGAGCTTAGTCTCAAAGATAATCCGCTTATCGCAATCCTAAGCATTAAATTCAATTCTAATTATATTTCCAATTTGATATTTTCGAATATGAATCTTCGTACTTTTGGTGAGATTTATTTTTACAACAATCAAAGTGATAACTTGGAAATTTATTTTGATGAAAATGAAATCAAATGGTTACCTATGATTAACGGCAATCTTAAACGTGTTCATTTATACTCGATAAATTTACAACATAAACGAAATTTATTGTATCACGGTAATGTTAGAGTGTCTGATCGGCCAATTGTAATTGAAAATTTTATAATTGATCATAGACATTTTCATAGAGAAAAATCATCTGAGAATTTTTCGTGTTTGATAAACACTGGGGTGATCTTAAATGTACATTTAACAGGTTCGTTATCGTTTTGGGAAAAAATTAAAAGATGGTTCTATCCGGATTATTATAAATTAGAAAATTTATACTCACAACATATCAAAAAATTGAATGATACGAACATTATTAATAAATGTAAACAACACTTGCCTTTTGAGACTACAACAAAAAAGACATCAACGATAGTTAAGTCTACAACTGAACGAATAACAGAGACTGTAAGATTCAATTTTACGAGTTTTTTAATTTAACTACAACAAGAGCAGTAGATTTAAGATTATTGTCGTTGAATCTCGAAAAACAAAATGGTCGTTGGATTAAATTTTTAAATTTCATGATTAATCGTGTAATAACGCTGATAATATTTTGGTCATTTATTTTAATTTTAATTTTTTGTTTTGTTAAAAAATAAAATATTTTCTAGAACCGGCGTCTCACTGCAAGGGACTCTTTACACACCCTATAGTGATATAACAACTCTCTTTTGCCATTAGATAACTTCCACTATAGTGAAAGACGGTTGGAGGGTGCTGTTTTGTTTTGTATGAGATTTTCAAACTAAGCCTTTTGAATATAAATTTATCTTAAAAGTCATCATCAAAACCCAAAATGGAGTATGTTGGATTGTTAGACAAATAAAGAACAATGATTTTTTCTAAGTGTTTCACAATACTGTAATACAACACTTATATCTAAGACATTTTATCAAATTATTGTTTTGATTCGAAGGACTTTTGGAAGGATAACAAAGTTCTAACTACCATTCAAGATCTCCAAGACCTTTCCGATTTTGTATCCGAAAATGTTGTTTCATGGTCCTGTCTCTTAAGAAAATGGTTGATAGTCGACGGAACACTAAAGCCAGACAAGCTTTATTTTTACGAGGCTATAAGAGCTTTCAAGTTTCTTGAATTTTTTCTAGTTTTTCTTGGTTTATTAAACCAACAGAGTGAAGCTGGCAAATGGTACATAATCTATTATTGGTCGAGAAACTTGAGATTTTGTCGGTGATTAGTTGTAGCTTTAAGTTTATGTATTTTGTCTCCCAGACTTCTGTCTGATAAGTAGCTTTTATACCATTTTCCAAAGTAGTTTGATATGTTTAACTCTTAATGTTTAAGAAGGAGACCATCGTGACAGACTTTATCCATCTACTTTTCAATGAGCATTGTGAAGTTTAGTTCAAAAACTTCGGTTCAATTTTGAAAAATGGAAATAACTTTTTTCAAAAAGGTCTTATGCTGGCTCTGCATATGTAACAAAGTGTAACAAACTTTGTTACACCATTGAGTAACCTCTGCAAAATGTGTGCATATTCTCTGCAAAATACACACCGTTAGAAAGTATTTAAATAAATGCGCAATTAGTTTGCAGAGTTTTTTACAGAAGTCGCCCAATGGTGTAACAAAGTTTGTTACACTTTGTTACATATGCAGTGTCAGCATAAGACCTTTGTGAAAAAAGTTATTTCGATTTTCAAAATTGAACTGAAGTTTTTGAACTAAACTTCACAATGCTTTTCAATGTCAATAAAAAAATGCTACCATAAGTTGGTCTCCGAAACATGTAAACTTAATGTACTGTACATTGAAATTTCCCCAAAATTCCGAATTTTTTTCCGAATACGAAAGCTCTCAAGTCAAGGCTAATAATAAATGAAACCATAGAACCAATAGAACTAAGCATCTTCCACTAAACAAAATTTATTTTTATTCTATTTTATTTTCAATTATGATAATAATTTTAGTTCAAATTTTATTTTTTTTTCGTTTTAGTCTAAGTCTGAATTGTAAAAACTTGGATAGTAATTATGACCACGAAGCGATATGTCTAACAGCTGAATCGTCGCTACAAAAACTTGATGTACTTATATCATGCTACAAACTAAAAGCAAATAAAGTCAACCCCAAAAACTTTACTCTATACAATTACAAATCGAATCGAGATTTTGTCAAAGACATGAACTTTTTATCAATCAATACAGAGAAATTAAGTATCTATCATTCGAACTTAAATTTTATAGTAGATGTTCACAAGTTAACAAATTTGAAAATTTTTCAATTCAGTTTAAACCCATTAGATAAAATTGAACATCCTACACGACTTCCATCGACTCTAGAAATCATTAGTTTCGCTTCGAATTCAATAAGTTACGTCCAACCGGACTTTTTTAACAGGTTTACTCGGCTTAAACAACTCGACTTGGAATCGAACCAAATCATTAAAATCGATCAACTTGAATTTAATTCTAACTTTTTAAAAAATCTAAAATTTTCAGACATGAATACTTCAGTGTTTGATGAAATTTATTTTCACAACACTCAAAGTGATCCTCAATTTACAATTGATTTTGGTCAAAATTTTTTATCAAAATTTCCACTTGTAAACGGCAATCTAAATCGAGTTTATTTGTACTCAATTGGTTTTCAAAAGGGTCAAAATTTAATTTATGATAAATTTTTGAGTTTGTCAAATGGAGCAATTTCAATTGAGAATTTTAAAATTGATAATCAAAATTTTAATAGAGAAAAAATATCACAATCATTTTTGTGTTTGATAAATTCAGGTGTTATTAAAAACACTCAAATAACCGGTGGTTGGTTTAAAACAGATGCTAATACGAATAAGTATTATTCTAGTTATAAAGAGCTTTATAATTTGTACAAATTTCAAGTTAGAGATATTCGAAACGATGAAAATTATAAATTAATATGTAAAGATTATTTGCACGGTGAAAATGTGTCTATGGTTTATAAAAAAATAAAACATTTGAATCAAGATTACGATTTCTTTAATTTAACAGAAATGATAAATCTCACGACGACAGAGTATAACGATATGTTGCCTGAATATCAAAATTTCAAACATTCTATTAGTGCCAAGCTAAATGAATATCGTAGTATGATTCGAGTAGTTTTTGTTTTGGTCATAATTATTTTTATTATTACATTTAGTTTAGTTTTTTTCGATTCAAAAATAAAATATTTAGTCCATTTTTCTTAATGGCGCTATCAGAATAACACCACTTATGACCAAAATTACTTCGCCATCACTTTAATTGTAATAGATTTCAAATATCATGATTCATTCTGTAATTTTTAAAAAGGAAAAAGCATAATATCATATTGTTCATAAAGTTCATTTAATTGAAAGAAAGCTTCATTTTCATTTTGTTCATATATTGACATGCTTTGTCAATCCAAATATATATCTCTGCAAAGCCATTTCTATATCACTTTGATTTCTAATCAAGTTTTAATTTGAAATGATCGAATTGATGTTTTTGAATTGATTTGCAACTACATATTGCCACCACACTTTGGTTAAACCAAATTAGTCAGATTTACAAGGTAAGAGTGTAGTATTAAGTTTGATTAGAGGAAATTTAAAAAATGAATTTTTTGATAAATTTTTATTTAGTTAAGGAAAAATAAAATTTAAAATAAAAAATAAAAAACGTAAAATAATTATTTAATTTCTGTTTCGTGCTTTTCTATTTTTTCTTTCTCTTCTTTTTCTTTTTTTTCTTTTTCTTCTTTTTCTTTTTTTTCTTTTTCTTCTTTTTCTTTTTCTTTTTTTTCTTTTTCTTTTTTTTCCCTTTTTTTCGAATCTTTTTTTTTCTTTTTAGAGGTAAATATGTCCACTAGTTTTTCATTTGTTTTAATTATTTGGTTTTCTAAAAATTTTAAATTTTCGGTTATTTGAGATAAATCAATTGACATTTTTGAAATTTTTTTTTCTAAATTTTCTAGTGCTTTATTTTCACTGCTAGAATCGTTTTTTAATTTATCAACTTCTTCTTTATTTCTTTTGTAAGTATCCCAATTGCTTTTGAAAAAAAAAACATTATCCATTACTTTTTCAGGCAATTTATCAATAATTTCGTTTAAATAATTCACGCCTCTAATTATTGTTAATATAAATATGTAAATAAAATGAACTTCTTTTATTTTTTTAAGTTCTTTGCTGATAAAATTTTCTATTTTCATTACATATTCTATCTTAATAGAAGTATTTTCAGCTTCTGAGTTTTCAACTAGCTTTTGAATCTCATCGATTGTTATAGCTGTGAAAATATTGATCAGTAACACAGGGATAATGATTATAAATATTCCGTAGATAATAAAATTGATTGCACTACCCTCATCAATTGATTCTATTCCCATCTTATCGGTTTCTAAATTACCAATTCCCATTAGCATTATTTTAAATAGACTTAATTCAAAAGAACCATTAAAATACTCAATCGAACTTTTTTCGTTTAATGATGTTGATCGGTTTCTAAATGATATTAAGAAGCCAATTAAACATATCATTACAATTATTAACAAGCGAAATGATTTTTGTACGATATTTCCAATCACGTTTACATATGGACCAATTAAGGGAAATTTGTCTAACCGAAATAAAAATACAATGTAAGCTAGCAAAATTGTAATTGAATTGAAAGAAGATTTAATTTCAAACGAAGATGACTTACTTAAAGATAAAGTAGTAATACATAACGAGAAATTAACTAACTCAAAAAGATTCGTATACGATGTAAAATGAACGATAAACTTTTCGTTATAAATAGATTCGATTATTTGTAGTATTTCTAGTATAATAAAATAAATACATATGGCTAACGAAATATATCGACTTGTTCTTTCAAGATTACTTTCTTCGAGATTATACTTGTACATTTCGATGTTTATTGTGTAGAAAACCAAATAGACAATGTAAAGAAAAAGATTAAAATAATAAGTTATTCGAGGTATTTTTCTCCATTTTAAACTATTAAAAACTATTAAAAACGAGTTTTTTAATAGTTGAATGTCTTAAGAAATCTTTATCATTAATTTTTCGAACAAGTTCTAGTATATTTTCGGAATTATCGAATTCGACTATTTCGCTTTGATTTTCTTCAGTTTTCTTATTTGAATCATTTTCAAAATCTTCGATTTGAATAAAGCAACAACAATTGCACGATTCTTCACTTTTTAAACCTGGTTCATTTGTTTCTGGACTTGGTGCTATTTTACTAGCCGTTTTCTTTAAACAACTTTCTAATTTCTTTTGAAAGAAGGTTTTAATTCCATATTGTTTATCTGAGTCTTTTGATTGGTAAATTAATGGAAAAAAATCATGATCTGAAAAGTTATCCAATACAAACTTGATGAATTTTTTCCATTTGAGTTTAAAGACCCTTGGCAAATGAATATTAATAAACTCTTTACTGAAAGACTGAAAATTAGAATCGTTTGGCTTAATTTGCAAATTTAAGAAGACATATTTTAAAATAACGAATAAGTGAATAGCTAAATTTTCATTATCATTTTCGATAGCAATATCCATTGCTTTAGGAAAATTGATTTTTGCGAAAAAAGTGACATTTTTTTCACAAACATATCTCATTATTTTATTAAGATCGTCATCTATTTCATTAAATGAATTTCCTAAACTTGCATCGATTATTTTTTTAAATGAATTTGAGGGAAAGAACAAGTCGAATAAATAGTAATCATTTCGCTCAAAAATGTGAATTATTGACTCTTCGGTTTTGAAACAAAACTCGTCATTTTGAATCCCTTTATTTTGTTTTAACATACTATCAATGTAATTTTTTAATCCAATTAAATTATTACTTGTAAAATCATTAAGGCCAATTAAAAAGTCTAAAATGCTGATTTTACTGTTATTAAAATTGTCGAGAATCGTTGAAAAATAATTTTTATCAAACGAAAATAACTCTTTTATCGATTTATTGATCATTAATGAAAAAATTGTGTTGGCAAAATAAAAAGAGTCTGATCTTTTCAACACAAAATCATATTTCTTGAGTTTTTTTCGCTCGCCTTTTTTTTGAGTATCAACTGTAGTCTTGTTCTTTTTCGAAAGATTTTCTTTTTCACTTTGACCCTCTTTATTACCTTCTTGATTTTGTTCTTTTCTATTTTTCTCTTTTTCATTTTGATTTTGTTTCTCATCTTTTAAATCCTTTGGTTTCGAGATCGCATCGATTTTAAAAAGACGATTAAAAAGAAAATGATAATCGTTGAAATCTATATTATCCATAAAGTTAATAGAACTGTTCTTTAAATCAGAAATCAACTCATATGATAAGTTTCTTATCGAATTGTTGGAAAAATTTATTTTCCAATTACAATTATTCTCATTAAACAAAGTTAAAGGAAGGGTTTCTATTTTTTAGGAACCCTTCCTTCCTTCTTCCTTCTTATTAAGGAAGGGTTATTATGGGAGAAATCAATTTCCTTTTCATTTGATGAAGCTAATAAAAAGCCGTAGAAAAATAAGTCTTTTTCTCCTGAATCAGTTTCCTTTTTGAATACAATTGAATCAATATCCGTTATTTGGTTGTGAGAAAAGTTAATCTTTTCAAAAGAAACTTTTTTAAATAAGTTTTGAGGTAAAGCTTTAATTTGATTATACGAAAAATTTACTTCACTTACACGACTAATTTCTTTAAAGAAATCGTCTTTTATTTGATATATTTGATTATTCGAAAAATTGATTTTTATTAGTTCGTTATTTTTGCCAAAAAGACTCTCAGGAAATTCTGAAATTAAATTAAAAGATAAATCTATTTCGTATACACTTTGAAAAATATCCTTTTCTAGCTTATCGATCTTATTGCTTGACAAATTAATTGTATCCAAATATTTTAAATTTTTAAATAATTCTTTTGGAATTCTTTTTATTCTATTACATGACAAATTTAATGAATTAATACCGATAACACCATTAAGAAAATTTCCTTCAATTTCTGAAATGTCATTGTTTGATAAATTTAATTCTTGGTAAATTTCCAATTGTGTTTCTTTTGAACCTAATTCTGATATGCCTTTCAATTTAGATATTTTATTAAAAGAGAAATTTAAATAATCAAACCATTTGTGAGTTTTGATAATTGACATTTTAAAATTTTTAATTTTATTATTTGAGAAATTAACACTTCCTAAAATATCAAATGATTCAAACATATTTTCATCCAAACTACTTATTTCATTGTTGCTTAAGTCTATTTTAATCAAACTTTTTGATTGTGACTCTAAATTACTCCGTTTTATTCCCTCTATCTTATTGGATGATAAATCAATCGTTTCTAGCTTATCTAAATCTTTAAAAGTTGTATCATTTATTTCACCTATCTGGTTTTTTGAAAAATTTATTTCTCTTAAATTTTTTGCATAAGTAAAATATTCGGAACAAAGTGATGTGAAACAATTATTGCTAAAATTAATTGAATCCAGATTTTCGCAAAGAAATCTGCTCTCGATTTTTGTCATTTTATTTCCTGAGAAATTAATTGACTCGAGCTTAGGTAAATTCGAAAATAAGTTTATAGGTAAATAGCTGATCAAATTATCGGCGAACGAGATATTCTTAATAGACTTTAAATTTCGGAATAAGTTTTCATCCAGATGCTCAATTTGATTATTATCAAATGTCAATCTTTCCAGAGAACTCATATTTGTTAAAAGTTCTACTGGTAATACGCTTATAAAGTTATCTGAAAAATTCATTCTCGTTATTTTTGAATTTTTTAAAAATAAAGATTTTGACAATTTCTTAATTTGATTTCCACTTAAATCAATCGATGTGAGATTTATTAGATCAATAAAAATATTTTCATCCAAATGTTCAATCTTGTTTTTAGCAAAATTAACATCTGTTAAATTTTCTAGGCCTTTAAAAACATTTTTTGGAAAATTTCTAATCTCATTCCCATCAAAATAAAATTTCTTTAAGTTGATTAGACCGTCAAATATTCCATCATTCAATTCGGTTATTTTATTAAATTCAAAAGTAATCACTTTCGATTGTGTAAGGTTAAAAAATATGTTCTTTGGTAACGACTTGATATTATTTTGGCCAAAACTAATATATTCTACACATTTGTTCTCTTTAAATAAATCTGGAGGAATATCGGTTATTCCATTTGAACGAAAACTAATATTTTTAATTTTCCTCAAGTCGTTGAGAAAATCAAAAGATAATTCAATTTTTTCAATTTTTTCGGAATACCCATCGAATACTAGCGTTTCTAAATTTGAGTATGTATCTTTTCCTTGCCATGGTAGCTTATTTGTTCTTTTCAGAAAATAATCACTTAATTCTTTATTAACATCTTTTAACTGATCTGTAGGTTTTGACATATAGTAATAGTACCAATCTTCTTGTTGATCGATTTCTTCTTCAAATTCCGATTCTTCGTCTTCTTTTACTGATTCACTCATTTTATTGTTAAAAAGTATAAAAAAAATAGATCGATGATCTAAAAAAATAAATTTTTATCATTTATTTATTTAAGTTTTCTTAGCACTTACTGATTATTTTTGTTAAAAAAACATAATTTATTCTGCATGTTTGATTAACAATTTCCTCAAGTTACAAAATCAAGGATATACTGTAAATATACAGTCCCGGAAATTAACTTGTCACACGATATCATATGACACTAGCTGATATCAGTACGTATCAGAATATATGACCAAATGATGACATCTCCTATCAGCTCTGATCAGTTGAAAACAGATGATATTTTTAAGAGAATTAAAAAAATTGTGAATTCCCAACGAATTCTGATGCAAACTGATATCAGATGATACCAGATGATACCAGATGACATCAGATGAGGTAAGTTGATAACATATGATATCATGTGACAAGTTAATTTCCGAGACTGTAGTTTTATGCCATATTTTAATATTTTGTCTATAGTCTAATGGAAAAACGGCAAACTGAAGTTTTTTTCAATTCGCTCTATTCGCTCAATTCAAATTACAAGAGACAAAACTAGTGTTTTTACTAATATTCACGTGAAATTACTTAATTTCAATTTTTCAATCTAAACCTCCTATTCATATTGTTCATTTTGTTCATAGTTCTATAATCTATGCCTCCTTTTCTTATTGTTCATTTTGTTCTTCTTCGTGACCGTGTAGCGAAATCAAATCAGATGATACAATCAGTCTCAGAAACGTGGGTAGTTAACCGACGTCGACGGCCGTTATTTGGATTGGCCGTCGATCCCGGTTTTAACTACCCTGATAAAACAGTCTAAAGTTGGCTTTTTTCTAATCTTAACTCACTTAAATCCGATAACTTTGGAAACCCCCAGGTCACAGGGCCTCTATTGTACAACGCTTAAAATTTTTAAAAAATTCATGAACCTCTTATACCATTTATCTCAAAATGCGATCATTTGTTAAAATGAAGTCAAGTCTTCAGTTATTCTAAACAAAATGAACAATATGAACAATATGAAGTCATGTTCTAAGTTATTCTCAACAAAATGAACAATATGAACAATATGATTTGTCTTATCATATCGTTAATCCATGGTTTTTATGTCAGTTGTCGATAAAATGATGGAATCTAAGTATTAGAACTTGAATGTTATCGACTATATAATTATTTTGTAAATCAATCTAATTAATCTTAGCTTTTATCTACTAGTTCTGGTTGTCTGGAGCTTTTTAAGCTTGGAATATTTCTAAACCTAAATCATGGTCTACTTCTTTACTGAAGGCATGGCCCAACTTTTTAGCTGAAGGATTAATGCTTATTTTACCGTTAATCATAATTTTCTTGGCGGCTATTCGAGAAGCAAAATTGAAAAACGTAATTTAATTCTGCACTGACAACATTGTCCTCTTTTTTAATAGAATTTTATTGAAGAAGTGATTTTGGCTCTAGTCTCTAGACAACCTTACTTTGATACCGAACCGTTGTACCAAATTCCGATTGCATAACCTAACTTAGACTTATTGAGTTTTGAATAAAATTAAAGTGTGCATAATTTTAAACCAAACCTAATTTGTCAATTAAGTTTTGTTGATTGAAATTTTTCTTTTCATAACATTAATTATCTTCCGTACATAATAATTAACTGAGAAAAGAAATTAATTAAAAAATGTTTTAGATTAGAAATGAAATTTTCACGCATGAATTAATTGACTAATTCTTGTTTCTCGTTAAGCGTTTGTGCGAATAGAAAACGGACTTTTTTAGGAAAATTCTTTTTTGGATAAAATTAAATATATTGTAAATTTTGATGTTTCTGAAGTTCCAAACCAATTTTTACCCCTGAGGAAATAAGCGAGAAATAGTGGGACTAATTTAGTCTAAATAAAGTTTTTATTCTAAATTTAAAGCTAGTAAAGGAGAACCCATCATAAACCCCAAGGGGAGCTAATAACGAATATTCCCAAATTTTCCTTTTCCGTTAATTCAAATTTTATTAAAATCAGAGTTTAGTTGGCACCGACCCTGAAAAAGAGTAATAAAATTGGGGTCAAAAACATTTTAAACTCAGCCCTCAAAAACGTTTTTTCCACTTTTAGTCTGGGGTAATTTGCGAACGTTTACGGTACAAGTATTTTACGTTTTTCAATTATGCTGTTCGAATAGGCGTCAAGAAAAATGATAAAAAATTATGGGAATGTTTATAACAGAAATCAAATCAAATAATTATTAGGTCAATAACATTTAAGTTTAAGTCCTTATTCTTTTGTTCCATTGTTGACCTTTGACATAAGAGTTTTAAAGTATAAGAAAAATTCGCATTTCAGAAAATGAAACTTTTGAATTTAACGATAATACTATCTGTGGAAATGAAAATTTGATCATTATAGGATCGGGTCTTGCCTTTTATAGGGATTAACGTTTAATGTTTCGTTACTCGCAATATAAAGCTCTGCTTTTTTGTATCTTAAATTAATATTATCCTTCTTTTCTTAGTTTATTATTTTGTACAAAAGCAGTGAAAATTATGAAGAAGAAAATTTGAATATTCAAACATGGGGTAGTTAAAAAAAATTCTGACACTAGGAGGGAGTCAAAAATCGGTTCTTTTTTTGCTGAAAATTTTACTAAAATTCTCTGAAAATTAAATTAAGAACAACAGTAGTTCAAACTTAGCCTTCAGTACTCCTCCCTAACCTAAACATGTGTTAACGGGCTACTCTAGTACAGTAAATTTCTGAAATAAGTTGACACGTTTCGGAGCGTTGCTTGAGACGCTCCGGCGAATTGCCTAAGCATTGAAATTATTAATTCCATAGTTTCTAGTGTTTTTTTAGAAAGGCTTCAAAGTAACACAAGTTTACTTCTATTTTTTCTAAAATACGAGCTTAGAAGTCTTTTACTTTAAGAGGTTGTCAAGCAACATTGGCTTTTTTTTTTAAATAAAAAGGTTCAATGTAACAATAGTTGTTTTTATTTGTTTCAAATAAACTAACTGTCGTCAAGTAAAAATGCTTTTTTTTTACTATTTGAAATTAACTAAATATTTTTAAATAAAAATTTTATTAAAAAAATAATCTCATAAATTATGTAATAAATTAAATGTCTCTTGCTTCTTTTAGATCTGTAAATTTATTATTCGCAATAACTGGTGGTGTAACTGCATCATCTTTATTCTTGTAATCAAGTTCTTTCAATTCACGATAAAACTTTTTATTCGATGTTAAATATAACAAAAAAAAATCAGCTACTATCGATGCTACTGATAAAAGACCCAAACCAGCACCAATCGTAATCAACAAAGGCACAAAATTAAATTTTCCTGCTTTCCCTGACACATTAATTACAAATCTTAACCCATACGCTTTAACTAACACTCTGTACATAGTCTCATTATTTTCAAACCGATCCGAAAACCGAAAATTGAATCCACTTGCTGCCGATGCCTGACTAAATTGCAAATCAAAACGAGAAAACGAATATTTCGGAAAACATAAGCGCTTTAAATCAAAATTACACTCCCATGCTACTGAGACTAAAATAACACCACCTTTGACCAACATTTGCTCACGTTCGCTTTCATTTGGCTCGGCTTCTTCGAGTATATTACGGACTAAAAAAACTGGACAATATGGATCGGTTACTCGATCATATGTACAACGCGATATTATTTCATTTGTTATATTTGGCAATATATTACGCCTTTAAGACACTTAATAAAGTTAGTGAGAAAATTTGAGGGTTTTAAGAGGTTTACAATTTACGATTAAATAGAGGAAAAGTAACATCATTTTTGATAAAAATTGTAAAATTTTGGATATTTTGAATCAAATTTTTTTGATTGCTTAAAAAAGACGGGTTTTAGGTAAAAATAAGTTATCGCAGTCGACTACCTTACTCTTTTATTTCTCGTTCGACAGGACACCATGTTGATATCTCGCATACTTTGATTGATGGATTTGTAGATGAGGGTATACACCGACCCGTTGGTATACCATTCCAAGAATTAGTCAAGTGAATTTTGTCACTACAATCAGAGTCTTTTTGGCATTCACAATCAACTTTAGTGTAGTCTTCGTCACATACGTCTTGATGTTGACGTGTCTCTACAAAATTAGTCATTATAAAAATGGAGTTGTATTCGGACGGTGGTACAACATAATCAGCGGTCTTAAATTTATAATTTAAGATGAACAAAAATTAAGTCTAAAATTAACTTACATCGAAAATTCGATAATCATCAACTGTACCGGTTTTAATTCTTAATTTTCCGTTAACATAACGAATCTCTTTGTCACCGTCTTGGGTATACGTGTACCCAAGACCCTTTACTTTTGTGGTAACAGTCGAGCTTACTTGATCGAACAATTGGTAGCCTTTGTTATACAAAATACTCCATCTATTAAAACAATGGTTTAATGAAAGTTTTGTTAAAAATTAGGGGTTTTAAAGTACCCAATAATGTAGCCTATGATTCCGATTTGAAATAGACGAAACAAAATGGAGACTTTGAGAGAATGTATTTTTGCCTCTCGAACTGTTGAATAACTAAAAACTGAATTGAAAACAAGTCTTGAACCATTGTTTAATGTAACTTTAACTTTGTTTAAATCAACCATTTTTTCGAACGAGCAATAAATTTAAAACATAAAAGAATGATGTATTAGACGTATATTAAAAAACATTTAAGTCAACAATAAAATTGAGATAAACAAAACGTGATAAACAACAAAAAAAATTTATCCAAGTCGTTTTTTATTAATGAAAAATTTTTTTTTATTAAATAACTTTTATCATTTTTGTTGTTGTTGATCGAGATAATTATTTCTCAAGCAGTTTTCTAAAATAAAATAATCGAATTATGGGATTAAATTTCGGTTTTAAAGTTTATTTAAGAGAATATTTTTAGTTTTACAAAAAATGCCAGATTCATTAAAAATTGATTTGAGTCGGGAAAAATCCTAAAAATAAATGAAAACTTTAGATCTCGGATCTCTTTTGTTTGTAGCTTTCGTAAACGACTTGACCGAATCATAATGCAACAAAGCTAAAAAATTATGCTGATGATATGAAGATCATAGCAGTTAAACTTATACCGAGATTTGGATACCGTATCAAGCTGGTCAATTACATGGGCAACTGGATTGAGTATGGACAATAGCAAAGTTATGCACATTGGACAGAATAATCCTCACTATGAGTACACAATCTTCAATAGTCAGGGTATAGAACCTTTGAATACAACATAATTGGAAAAAGATCTAGGAGTGTATTTTCAGAACGACCTCAAGTGTGCCGCTAAGGTTAACTACACTTCGGGTAGGGAAAATAAAATTTTAGGAATGATATGAAAGAATTATAAATTTTTTGATGTCAATGTTGTTAAACTTCTGTACACATCACTAGTGAGACCGCTTACCGAGTATGGTATAAGCGCATGGAATCTTTATTTTCTGAAGGCGATATAAAAGAATTAGAAAAAGTCCTACGTAGAGCCACGAGACTGGTTCCATGTTTTAGTACAATGAACGGTTATCAAAAATGAATATTATGTCACTAGACAAAATAATAAGAAAGGGTGATTTGATCCAATTTTTAAGATCGTTAATGGTTTAGAGACTGTGAATTTTTTAAATGATATCAGGTATATTTCAACAAAAAATAACTATAATTTAAAGGGTCATTCAAAAATGGTCACAGTTATTTTTACTACTACTACTAAGCTGGTGTTGAAACAACAATAGATAGAGCCAGACAGCAGCTCCTAGTCGAGACAAGCAAAGTGGGACCAAAAATTAATAAGACTTAATATATGTTCTTCAACACCAATAGCATAGCTAGAAAATTCCAGATGAGCACCAAAAATATATGAAAAATGCTTCTTAAAAACTCTTAAGGGCACATTGATGATGGTGTTTGCTAAAAAATACAATAGATTCATACCCCAAAATACTGGAGCCAAGGCTTGGATGGGGACTCAAGTCCTGGTTTGCCGTATGGACGCAACTGTTCAACACTAATTAAAATGAAAGGAGGCAAATTATGTCAAACGAAGAAACAAAAAGATTCGACGACTTTGATTATCGTGGTTCAAATTTGTACTCAACAGAAGTGGATGTCGATCATTAGTTTTGAAAGGTAATAATTTAGCATCGGTCGTTTCCATTGTGTTATTAAGCATCGACCGTTTCGAAAGACCAAGAAAAAAAGCTCAGCAGCTTTTCAACTACCTACTATAAAATGTGGCTTGGAAATCTTCTTTAGACTTAAGTCGATTAAGACCCTGTTAAGGCTTTTGTGCAACACGAACCCTTTTCAAAAATGGGCATATACAGTTAATTATTCAAGCTTTTTACTATGGGAATTATTTTTCCTGAAAATATAAAAAACAAGTTTCTTGATTTATTATTTTTTATTGGTTCTCAAGAGAAAACTTTTGAAGGAATTTTGTATCGATTTAAATAAAAGATTTAATAATGTCTTTACGCAGTCTAAATCATTAATGATGGCGTCAATCTAAGAGTGTAGACCCCCCCCCCCTCTTTTCCAAACAATGCAAATAAAAATAATTCAAGATCTAAAATAGAGAAAATCAATAGGATAAATCAAAAGCTAAATATTGTTTAAAAGCTCGAGAAAAATCAACTTAATTAGAAAGAAAAATTTACTCAGTAAAATACAATATTTGAAATTTGTTTTTGACTGAATTTCACTAGTGAGCCTAATTTTGTTTTTCAATTTAATTTAATTATTTTTTTCGTTAACTCTTATTATCATAAAGACATCCAAATGTTACTCGAAAAGTCAATTTAAGTGGTGAGATTATGAAAAATCTTTGCAGTCAAACAAATTCACGTGATTTTAACAGAGTTAAACCTTATGTCATTCAACAAATTGAAAGTCATTTACAATTTAACAGTCTAAAAGAACCGAATAAATAACCGAAAAAGTAAATTTAAATAACTTTAAAAATATTAGGAAAGCCAAAAATTTAAGAAAGCCTACCCCGAACAAAATGTACCGCAGTCAAATAATAAAAGCCAAGTAAACGCTCAAGTGATGAGCAAAGATTTGTCTGTACTGATAGTAAATCGAGATGAATTATCTTTAAGTCAGGTTTTTTTAAGGTTTTTTAAGTATTTTTTTAGAATTTCATTTCTGATAATATCTAATTGAGCCAAAGTATTTTTTTTGAACAAAGCATAAGTTAAAATAACAATGAGTTAAATTTTTCAAATAATCGGAAACATAAAAACCGCAGTTGTAATTATCAAGACTGATATTTTCGATTCTACGCATTCTCATAATCTCATAATCATAATGACTTATAATCACTGCATTCGAGTGTAGGGTCTAAATAGACAAACTCAGCCTTTTTAAGTCAATAAAAAACAATTCCAATGATTTTTTTTAATTCAAATAGGATTATCTACTAAATCATTGTTGGTTGAATTGTGAATGACACTTTTGTAAGACTAATTCGCTCGGTTCTTTAAGCCTTTGGCTTTTTTTATCAAGATAAGACTTATAAGACCCATGGAATTTTTCAAAAAATAACTCATTTTAGGTTTAATCTAGTTTATTTAGCAGTATAAGTAAAAAAATCAATTAAATGACTTGTATTTTTTTTAGAAAATTTTTTGACAATGAAATGAAATCTTATTTTTTTTCCGAAATGAGTTACATAAATTAAATAAATGAATTATCATTTTAACTTATTCATTTTATTAATTAACTCAAAATGTCAAAACTTCACTCCAGTAGAAACTTAGCGGTATGTTTAGTATTTTTTATTTTTTTAGAAGAATTTTAAGATAAAACGGAGATTTCGAAAACGTGAAAAACAATAAAACGCACAAAGTTCTTGACAGATTCTTGACGAATTTTAAAAGAATTATCTTTTTTCTGTGGCTTGAATTCCCAGTCAACAGAATTTTTAAGGTCTTTTAAAGGTTCTTTAAAGATTTTTCTAAAGGTTTTTTAGAAATTTTCGGACATTTTTTTTATAAAGATCTTTAAAGATTTTTTAAAGAATAGTCTTTTATTTTAGAAAGGGGTCTTGTAAAGTTTGTGAACAATTGTTCACAAAGTTGTGATCAATTATGCATAAACTAAAAATGTGATCAATTAAAAAAAAAAAATGTACATGAAAAAAAAATTGATCACACAATTATGACTAGGTTAAATTGGTGAACAAAATAAAAAATTTGTTTTTTTAACTTTTACCGACCAAAGATAAAATAATAAATAAAGAGAACGATAAAGGTTTGGACAATCAAATTTATCTTTTTTATATTTTACAAATATATCATTTGATGGTACGTATTTAGACTTGGCTCGCTTTGAACGTACTCTAAGCCTTTAACAAATCTTCTATCATCAACTTCATTAAATTCTTTGCATTGGCGTGATGTCATGGTTCAGTTAAATGCTTTTTCGGTTCCTCAAAGATCCGAAGAAGCTTTGGAAAAGTTAGACGAGTTAAATATTGTGCCAAAAGTTAAAGCTAGACGTAGGCGAAATGTGGTTAATGGAGACTGTGCCATTAGTGATTCATCCATGGTAAATCGTTTGCGTTCGAGAACGAAAAAATAAAATAATTGACATAATAACACTTTATCTTTAACTGACATTAAATTATTTGTTTGAACCTAATCTAATAAACTTGTTCACGAATTTTTTCTCTTTTCTTTGATCACAAATTAGTGAACAAATATTTCAATCAAAAGTTAATTGATCACAATTTTAGAAATTGACATGATTGATCACTATTTTGTGATCAATTGTTCACAAACTTTACAAGACCCTTAGAAAGTCTGCAAGGGGACATTCGAAAGGTGCCAAAATTTTGCTGACTAGGTTTTAATTAAAAATATCTAAATAATAAAAACGAAGCTTTTTTCAAAAAAAAAATTATTATTTTATATTCGACTTTTCGGTTCAAAAACTATCATTGTAAAAGCATTTCAAAAATTTAGTGAAGAGAAATAGTGATATATATGATCCATGTAATTTAACATTCCCGCTTTATTTTAAACGTCAAAACCAGTAGAAATTTGTGATTCCAAAAGTCCAATGGAGCTTAGTACGTTTCATCGCAAGTCAATTTTCATCGCATCTTATTTTTTGCAACTTAAATTATCATCGAAGCAAGATTTCATAGCCAAAAAATTATTTTTTAAAATAATTCGTCATTTTTTAAATTTCAAAATAATTAATAATTATCTGTAGATGAATAATAACCTTTTGCTTTTAGATTGTAACGACCGTCATTTAAGAATTTACGAAACCGCAAAAGAAATAGTACTAAACAGGCAAAAAACGTATGATCATTTCAAAAAGAAAAAATTCCAACTGCTATTAGTTTTGAATCCGATATTGAAGACTATCTAGAAAAGGCAAGTTAAAATTTTTTATTAATTTTCTTATTCACGATTTTAATAACCGTTTTAAAAGCTACGTTAAGGGGAATTTTGATCTAAAAAATAGTTGTTTCACTTGAAAAAAAGTTTGCTGCATCAAATTACAAAGTTTGCAAAATCTCTGTAAATACGTAAAGTTTACACATCATTTAAAGTATTATTTTTAGTGAAATTTAAAGTATTAATTTTCCTTATTCTTTAAGTATAAAAACATTATAAAAGCTGTGCAAAGGGTGATTCTTATCAAAACAATAGTTTTTTTACTTGAAACAAAGCTTGCTGCATCAAATAACAAAGTCTGCAAAATCTCTGTAAATAAATACCGCATTTTGAAAAAAATACTTTTAATGGCAATCTTTATTGAATTTGCAGAGATTTTGCATACTTTGTTATTTGATGCAGCAAACTTTGTTTCAAGTGGAACAACTTTTGTCTTGAGAAAAATCACTCTTTGCACAGCTTTTATAACTGTTAAAAAAATTGAGAATAAGCTAATTAGTAAAAAATTTTAACATGCTTCTCGAAAATCATTCAGAAATCTTATTGTTAATAACGAATTTTGTGTTCAAACTGAGTGTATTGAGTCATGTTCTATTGAATCATCGGAAGAGGATGAGTGTGATAACGAGTTAATCGACAAACTAAGAACCGAACAATCGGATACATGTTACACAATATCTTTACCTATTTTTACTATTGTATTTTCTTATGATTTATGTGTGGTTTGCTGTGTATTCATTTATTTTATTACTTAACATTATAAAAACTTACCTTATGTAACTTATATCTCTTTCAATAAGTTATATCATTAAGAATAGATTGATCAGCAACAATACGATAATCAATAATCGTAAATTGCTGCGTAAACGGAAGAACAACCGTATTACTCAATCTTACTTATATAATCTTTAATGGGAAACTCGGATATAAATACGAGTAAGTTTCTCAATAAAGATAGTTCATTCTTAATAGGATTTTAGGAAGGATTTCTCATTATATATTATAAATCTTCAGTATCTTTAATTTAATACTTAATCTCTGATAGTTACGGCTAGTTAAGAAACCCTTAAATAACCAGTTACATACAGTCTTGTTAAAATTAAAGCTGGTGAAATTTATGAAAAGTCATTGGATCAGCAAAAGAAAGATGCACGTCTATTGAACTTATGTAAATCATATGATAAAAATATTTTATCAAATTATTTATGTAATGTAAGTTTTAATATTGACAACTAATTTTATTCAATTTTGTAACAGACATCGTTAAAAATTCTAGTAATTAAATTTTATTAATAAATTTTTTTGAATAAAAATCGCAATTGTTGTTAATTGAATTGTTGAAAAAAATGCGATGAAATCTGTTGCTTTTAAACGTAACAGTACCAAAATATTATTTAAAATGATAGCTTCGACTTTTTAGTTTCTAAAGATTTTGAGATTGAATTATCAGCATTTGAGGCCGAATTCTTTTTTATTGATATATTTTTTCGCAAAAACACTTTGTTGAACACTCTTCTAAATTGTAAATTAAATGCATAATAGATAAAAAATGCTGACCAATACGAAGTAATAATCATAATGCGACAAAAATCAAAAAAACATAAAAATGGATTAAATACACTCAATTGTAGATAGTATAACAAATATGGTGTGTGCCCAATTAAAAATCGTACACCATTCACCATAACCATAAGTGTAATTTGACGTTCTTTTGATTCTTTTTTGTTACTTTTTAAAGTTAATTTTTCTTTTTTAGTAAGGCTTTTTTTCAGTCTTGCCAAAATAAAAATATTCAAAATTATGATTATAATAACGGCACAAAAATCTCTCATTATTGTATTGATCATTCTGGATGTTTTGCTTCCATTATCTGTGTAATAGTATTTTGAGAATACTCTTCGATATTTATCAGTACCATTTTGAACATTTACAATGTCATACTCATAAATTCGATTAAAGTAGAACATGAAGCAAAATATCAAAGGACCTATAACTACCGAATAAAAAAACTTTTTTGACTGAAAAAATCGAATTTTATTTAGCTTTGGAGTGATTAGAATAAAGCGATCAAAAGTTGAAAATATGTCTAAAAATGTTGAATACATTACACATATTGTTGGTAACCAAAAATAGCCATAAATAGCCCAAACTTGCATTATATAACTGTATGAACTTGTACACTCAGTTGGACAAAAATACCAAATCGAAAAAGCATTCATTAAATATAAGGCTAACTCGTCAACTGATTTAATAAACAAATATCTCCATAGAAAACATTGTTGATTATTTTTATTTCGCATCAATTTATAAAAAGTAAAAGAATTGAATATACTAAACACAATGCCTGTGAAATTTTCAATTGGGTTTAGATAAACATTAACAATGAGAACCATTTCGGAACAGAATAGTTCCATACTTGTTTTGTTTGTTAAATTTGACATTGTAAAAACAATTAGTTGAAAAAAATAGCTTTTAAAATCAAAGATAAATTTATTGCAGATTTTTGACACTGTTGTGAAATAAATTTTTGATACTTTCATATTTTAAATAAAATGTGACTTATTTCATGAAATCTGTTATAAAAAATCTTAATATATTAATAAACTTTTGTTCTTAAAAACGATCTAAATCGATATTTTCAAGTAATTATATCTCATTAAGTCTTATCTAAATGCGTCTATAACAATTTACCAATTTGATTTGAAACTAAGGCTTAAACGAACGAGTTACTCTATACATCAGTGAGTTATAGTTCCCGAAACACGCATAGGTAACAAGGTCTAAAATTGAGAAACCAGTTATTGCAGATATAGAAATCATTTTTCGTAGAATGTTGCAGAAGAAGAAATAAACAGCCTTTTCTTTTAACAACAAGTCAATTTGGCATGTTACTTAGGGGTATTCAAAAGTTTTGACTTTCGGGTTAAAAAAGACGAAAAAAAAATTTTTTTATCGATTTTATTTTTTTAGGTGTTCAAAGTAATTGCCTTGATTTTCTATACAAAGTCTCATCCGCTCAGTCCACTTTTGAAAGGTCCTTTGAAACTCTTCTTTAGGAATCGAATTAAGTATCTCTGTAATTTGGGATTCGAAGAGTTCTTCACTTATACGATCGGGTAAGCGTTTTTTAATTTCGTTAAATAACCAAAAATCACATGGAGCTAAGTCTGGGGAGTAAGCCGGATGGTCGATTATGGTCATGTGATTAGTATTTAGAAAGTTCTTGACGTTTTCATGAACATGAGGTCGAGCATTGTCATGCAAAATTTTCATATTTTTCGTACCTGATGTTGGTCTTTGCGATTTTAAGGTCTCAATAAGAGGACCTAAGACATTTTCAACATAATAGGTGTTATTTATAGACTGTCCCCTAGGAACTACATGCACTAAAACAGGTCCTGTTGTTTTAATAAAAACACACACCATTGATTTCGGCTCAAATTGGTTGCGTTTTACCACAGTTTGCGGACTTAGGCCCTTTCGAGCCCAGCTGGAATTAGATGCTTTGTTCCCAATTTTACGATGGTCAATCCATGACTCACCCCCTGTAACTTTATCACATAAACGCCATCTTTGGGTCTCTAAAAGTTCTAAATTTTTGCGACAAATCTCAACCCTTTTTTTTTGTTGATTCTCATTCAATTTATTGGGGATCCAACGCGAGGATAATTTACGTAAATTTAAATGGTCGTGCAAGATCCGTCCAATTTTTCCATAACTCAGGCCTGTCTCAGCTTCAATATAATGTATAGATATCCTCGGGTTCTTTTCAACAAGTCGTCGAATTCGATCAACATTTGAAGAATTAGTCGCTGTAATTGGCCTCCCAATTCGATCAATATCGTTGACTGACTCCACGCCACTCTTGAAACGTTCAACCAACCTTTCGACAGTACGTTTAGAAGGAGCACTATCTCCAATTGATGCCATAAGTTCGGAATGGATTACTGCTGCTCTAATATTTAACTCATACCTGATCAAAATATAGCTTCTTACATGCTCCTTATTCATTTTTGAAATTTTGAAAAATGTGAGTTTCAAATTATGAGCTGAAACTTTTGAAATACATATTCAATATGTTGATGCGACCACACATTAGAAAGCTAATAAAATGGAGAACATGGTTATGCAAAAATTTTTTTTTTTTAAATTTTTTAAAATGAATTATTGATGAAAACGTCAAAACTTTTGGATACACCTAAGTAAATTTTTTTAATTTTTTTTTTGATTCTTTTTACTTCTTAAAACTTTATTATAACTTCCGTTTAAACTCTAGCGCAAAAATAAAAATTGTAGCAATGAGCAGCAAATTTTGCTGCATCTACTGAAAACTTTTCAAAATTTCATTTTCTTACTCAAATTTTTTGTTTGACTTTTTCCATGTATTTGCTGAATTTATAAGACAAATTTTTTCTTGTTTAATTTTATTTCAAAATTTATAACATTTGTCCATTTTAAAAAGAAAACATGTGATTGAAAGTAATGTAATGTTAATTTCAAAATATTTTTTAAAATTTCTAATTATACTCGTTTGCTTATGTCCTATCTATGATAATTCTTTCTCTGTTTACATATTTTGTATATTTTGGAAAGAATTGGGTTTAAAATTTGGTTAACTCTGAATCTTTTTAGCATCTTAAAAATTTTAACTTAGGCTTTCTTTAACTCGTTGTTTCTAAACGTCTAAACAATGTTGTTGTTTAATACATTTGTTACAAAATAATCATTTTTATACGTATATGACACGTGAATATGTTTTTATCCTTTAATGAATGGCGTCTCAATCTAGTTTCTTGTTTGTATCTTCTTAGTTATAAATTAAAAATCAGTTCTTAAATTGCTTAGTTATGCAGAGACCAAGCAAAACATTTGCTAAAGCTCCGAAGTAATCTGCAATTGTATACGGAACAAACACGTGATTTAAAAAATAACTGCGTTATATATTGCGATGCTTAAACCAAGGCGATAGTTCCTCTTTTTAAACTGAACAACATTGGAATAAACAACGACTCAATTTGTCCATTTATGAAGTGGTAACTCTTCCAAACATATTTCAGACCCATACTCTTCTCGAATCGAAACAACTGAAATACCCAAAAAATACATAAATTTCCTCAAAAGTGTAGATCGTAATATAATAAAATACCGAAAAGCCTATTTTATCAACTCGAATTAGATATCTAAAGATTTCAAGTGTTTTTAAGGATCAATAAATTAGGTTGTACCTAAATTAAGGAACGAAACCGGAATTTACTAAAATACGGAATCAGTTCTCCGGAACAAGTACCCATACTTCGAATCTGAACTTACTAAATTACGGAACAAGATATACTGAATAAAAAGAAAACCGTAATGCAAACTGGAAGTTTAAAATTTTCTCCTTTAAGCTTTCTTTGTTACTGGTTTACATCGTTACCCTAACCAAACTCTAACTGGCTACTTAGACTTAAAGTCAACTCACACTTAAGTTGGCCCATTTGTCCTTAAAATCCTTTATAGTCCGTATATTTGGTTCGCTTATTTAGTATGTTCGGGTTCCGTAATTTAGGTAGCTGAAATTCCGATTCCGTATTTTAGTAAATTCCGGTTTCGTTGTTCCGGTTCAATAATTTAGAAATAAACATGAAGGGTCTTATAATTTAGATCAAAATACAAATCAAAAGTAACATAATTAAAATATACCTGAAAATCCTTTCCATTTAACCCACAAACAGATTCTTTGCAGTAATGGAAACGATGAATTGGATTTAAAAACTTTGGGCGTTAATGTTAAAATTAATTGAAATCTTTAAGGTAATTCAATTCAAAAACCATCATTGGTTACAATACTTAAAAAAACACAAATTTTAATTCTAAAGTACATTAATGGATACGTTCTTAGACAAAAATTAATCGATTAACCGTTATTATTCTATTTTTAGAATTTATTTAAAGATTAGATTAATTTTATTCCAAACATTATTTGATTATTAATTAAAAAAGTTACCGAATCAAATGATGTTTGCGCATTGGAATGACATTCAGATTCTTCAGATGTCGTAAAACTCTACATGCACTAACTGAACTATGACATCTTGATTTTGAGATCCAAACTAAAGTCTCTAACTAAATCAAACGAATTTCTTGCGAACATATCAACGAAGATAAATCGGTTAAACTAAAGCGAAAATCGAATGCTATCACCAAAAATATTTAATATCGACAAAACCGAAGTTTCGTAGAGTCTTATGAGATTAAAAATTCGATTAAATAAAACGGTCTTTTTTAATCATCTTTTAATGGAGCCCGATAAAACCAGAAATCGATTTTCCAAACTAAAATAAGCAATTAAGATATTTTTTCAACGTTCCTTTTCAAACCGTTGATTGATACTCCATCAGAAAGTCTTTCAAGTACGGCTTTCTAAATTTTTCGTTTCGATTAGTATTAGATAAAGCCTAAGACATGAATAATCGGTTCGACCTTTAAATTGGCTTCAGCTAAAAA
This sequence comes from Brachionus rubens, assembly GCA_022207745.1. Lineage (NCBI taxonomy): Eukaryota > Metazoa > Rotifera > Eurotatoria > Ploima > Brachionidae > Brachionus > Brachionus rubens. The sequence goes on from JAJVHD010000006.1 coordinate 842,713, forward strand.
GATTCCAGCAAGTTGTGAACGAACTTTGTGATAAGCTGTACGACACTGAAGTACAAACTTAACCAATCTAAAAAAGAATTTTGAATACAATAAAAAAAGAATAGAGTTGATTGAAGAAAGCAAATTATTCTATCCGTTCAAATGGAACTGTGAATGTTTATGAAATTTATTTATTTTTTTTTTTATCTTTTAAAGAAGTTTTTTTTTAAAATTAAAAAGATTTATCATTAATATCATTTTTTCGAAACACTTTATCTATTAATTTTGTCAAATAGTCAGCTTGTCGAGGTAATTTTTTCAATTCATTCTTGAAAAAAAAGATTGAAAAGTAAGTTTGAAATGTACTGAAAGCAAGTCTTTTGTTAATCAAAATTCAGACCTTTTGACTTAAACAATAGGGATCGTGTTCGAAAAAAAAAAGTGATAAGCTTAATAATTTAATTTTTTACATTAAATTGTTTATTGCTCTATCCATGTTACCTTTATACAAAGTTAAGGATGCTTTTATTATCTTATTAGAAAAAAAATTAAAACATTTCGAAAAATTAACAACAGCAACTACAACTACGACAGATACAACAACTAATAATTTATTGACTGTTAATACTAATCGTGGTCGTAGAGTGGATCGTGTTGGAAGAAAAAGAGGCCTTGGTTTCTCTGCCTTTGCACAACCAACTACTCTAACAGCTGATCAAGCAGCTTCAAATGTTGAGTCCATTAGAAATGATCATTGTAAGCAGATTTTAATTTTTGTAACATTTTTTGTAGACACATGGTTTGAAGGTAATTTTGAATCGAAATTATGGAACCACGCATATACAATCGCTCCAAATATACATATATATATATATATATATATATATTGGTTTCAGTGTTTTAAAAGCTTGATTCCAAAGTCAGCGTCGATTATAGAACTCGTATTTTCGGTAAATCAGATCCGAAACGTAGAGCTATAGATGTTAAAAAGGATATTAGATATCAAAATCTTATCAAGAATTTAGAAATCAGTGTCATCGATTTGCAGCAATATTTACGTTCATGTTGAAATAGTGACGATTTGATATATTTAATAAAAGTCATTTCAAGGGATTCAATAATTTTTCGGTAATAAAGATCTAAAAATGATATGGAAGGTATCTTTTGAAGAGTCAAAAAATCCTTTATAGTATTATAAAATTTTCTATAGTGTAAAGTAATAAAAGTTTAGAATAGAAATTATTTTTTTTTTTGCAGAATGAAACATAAAAAGACAGAATAAATAGATTCAAAATTGCATAATTATTTTACTTTCAAAGTATAAAAATAAAAAAATTATCTGAAAATGAATTAAAAAAGCCAAAAAAAATTTGAATGGTTACAAATTTAAGTATAAATGAGAGTGATACTGAGACTTCTATTAGAAAAGTTAATCATCGCCTGAAAGAGTGGTTCAAAAATACATCGATGCCAAGAATGTTGAATGAACTAAATATTTCCCTAAATAATTCTTCCGATAACTGCGATACCAAAGTCGTCAATTAAACCATTTAGTTTATTAATCGTACAAATATTATAAACCTGATAAAGAATTCTGTTTTGGATGAAAGCCTGGTCACGATTCAAATTCATCCTATTTTATAGCTAATCTTACATCTTTTAGATTATTAGAATCAGTGTCTTTTAATAATTTTTCTGTAACTGCTCAATCGATTTATCACGTTGATGCAACCTATGAAATAATTAAACAGAGATACCAACTAGTTTTTATCGGGAGGTCAGATCATAACGTTACAATTTTCCGAATTTGAATTTCCTTTGTTTGTCAAGATGTTCATTCAAGATGCATGTCTGGAAAGTAAAAAACGTTGTAATGTGTTGATTTCATGTTACACAAAATGTCAAAAAACATGAAAAAACTATACCTGTAAACGAAAACAATCGAGTAATGCAAAAAATTTAGAATATGCATTTTTATAAAAATGAAAAGGAATACAAAATAAAATAATTTGGTTTTTTGATTAAGATCCCAATCAGGATAAAAAACAAAAATTAACGAAAAAAATTTGTTCTATATGTTGTTTTTGAAACAGTAGATTTTGAACCAGTCTTTGATAATGCTCGAGATAATGAACCAAATGTTGAATCATCCGAGAAATAGTTAAAAGAATTCGAGGTCGCCGAATAAAGAAAAGATGCGGATAATATAGAAACTGAATTCAATTAACAATTTTATGAGGTCATTTAGCAAAAATTAAACCTTTTCTGGAAAAAGATTATAACTGATCAAAAATATATTAATTTAATGATGGTGGAATTTATTTCAAAATTTCAAACATTAAATTTCAAAATCATAAAAATGTCCAAAAATAAAATGATAATGAATTGATAAAATCTTATCTTTTTATAACAAAAAATAATTTAGTTCTTGTCCTCCCTTCTGGAACACGTGTAAACTTGATATGCAAAAAAAAGATACAAAAATTGACCTTTATTGGAAAAACGTTACTAAGACACTTTAAACACAAATTCAATTTGGCGTCGTAGCTGTTGCACCAAAATCAAAACCGTTTTTGACGAGTGATTTTTTTAGTTGTTTCGAAAACCGCTAGAGTAACAATTGGCTGTGATAAAGTGTTGGGCAGCACAATTGACCGTTGCCAAAACAATTAGTATGATACAACTTAATTTAAATGAAAGGTTAAGTGATGATTTTCTAATATCAGTGTTTTATAACCTACGACAAATATGCGGCTAGTCTATCGTCAAAAAAATCTCAAACTTGGTGGCCCTGGTAAGATTGTTGAGATTGATTAGACGATTAATATCAGTGTCAAACATTGAGTTGGGAAATATTAGATTCGGGAACAGGTTTCGGTATTCGGACTTGGTTGAACCGGCTCAGTTAGAGGAAGAAATGAGAAAAATGGTCCATAATTCCTCCAGAAGTAGACAAACCTGCTTAAACTTAGCCTGCGTTTGTGTTTTTAAGATCGACCTACTTGTGATTTTTATTTTTCCCCCAACTCTTGGATTGAGCATTTAATTTAAAGTTATTTATTTTTTCGATAGAGTTGATGTAAAAAAAATTAAAAAAAGAAAACAAAAGTCTTAAGAGGATCCTTATTATACCATTTTTGAATTTTTTCCTTAAATCAAAATCTTTAATATTTCTAGGAATTAATAATAATCCTCTTTCAGTCTATAATCAAATAGGTATTAGTCCTTTACATGCGCGTGTCATATACATTATGATTATTATTAAAGATTATGCAAAATGAAAAAAATACAAGTAGAATCGAAAAATTCCATATATTTGAAACAGAATATTTTTTAAAATATTTTTGTTTAATTTTTTTTCTAGTTTCTTTGTAATTTTTTTGTCTTAAGAGATACAGAATCTTTTATTTATTTTTATTCAAATATTGGTTGAAAAATTTATCTATCAAAAATTTTCAAAAATAATCTGGAACATAGTTTAACGAAAATGCATGAAATTTGATTTGTTCCTATATTTTTATTTTTCACATTTTCTTCGCTTGAGTATGGTTTTTGTATTTTATTCGAATAAAATTTATTTACAAATTAACATTTAATAAAATATACACACACAGTTTTTTTTTATACGTCACAAAAATATTGCATACATAAAAAAACAATTTACAGTTAATATTCCATTATATAAAATTCGCTTATATATAAATTCGTTTATATGTAAATCGAAAAAGGAGTAGTGACGTTAAAAAATGTCTGATATTTCTGATATCGTCCATGTAATTTTCAGGTAATCATTTTTAAGACAAATTTTTAGTCGGGTTTAATGCTTTAACATTATTCGATTATGTGTAAAATTCGATTATATGTTAGACGAAAAATATAACAATTGCATATAATCGAATTTTGACTGTATTTTCTATAGACTTAAAAAATTAACTTGTACTAAAAATTACTAAAATATACAGATTTCAAGGATGAATTTATATGATATTCTTTACGACGACGACGAGGATGCAGGAGGTCCACATCGATCAGATTTTGATCAAGACGAAGATAAAATAGAAAAAAAAGAAATTTTTTGAATTTTAGAAGACAAATACGACACAATGCTATTAAATTTTTTTTTAAAAATTGCATTCCAATTCAATTTTGTCTTCTAAAAATCAAAAAATTTCTTTTTTTTCAATTTCATCATTTAGTTAGGTGCTACATCATATATATCTACGTGTAAATCATAAATATCCCAAAATATAGGATACTTAATAAAGTTCCGTCTTCAGTTATCAATAGAAAAGAGCTTTTTCAACAAGACCTTTATTTTATCTTTTCTCCTGGAACTTTCGTTCGGCCTTTTAAAGAAAAAAAAGCATAAAAAAAATCTAATTGAAAAATAAAGTTGCCAAATACAAGAGTAGAATTACCAAAACAAATCACGGTTGGACTTGCATTTGTAATAAAGAAGGTGAAAGTCATGAGATGACCGTTAGATATCGTATATGTTCTTCGTAAATTCGCTCAAATTTCGGCGATAAGTGTCCGGTCCAACAAAAGACTTTATTGTGTAATCAAAACAAGCTGTACAGAGTATATTCATTTGGTTTTGATGTTGCTGACACTAAGAACTCGGTTGAGATTGACAAGAAGTATGGGATCATTTCGCCGATTAAAAATATAATCAAAGCTAAAATCTTGAATAAAGATTCAGGACCTTTACGAATACTTACTCACTTAATCGTCAATAAATAAAAAATAGAACAAGAAAATAGTCTCGAAGAACTAAAACTATCTACCTTAGAACAAATCAGAAATTATAAAACGAAATTCAACCCTGATATTGGCAATAATAACAGTGTTGAGCACGTAATCGAGTTTATCAAAAAACACGAGTTTAGTTCACATCTAAATGATGATGAAATGTTTTTCATTGGTCTAAAATTTGATAACAAAGCCGATCCTATCGTTGGTAATGATACACCTGATAACCATTGTAATGTTATTGTAACAAGAATAAAAATGCTTCGATTTTTAGATGAAAATATATCGGACTTACCGTCGATGTTTCATATCGATTCGACATTTAAAATTACAAAAAATCGCTTTCCATTAGTCGTATTTGGTAGGTCAGATATAAACGGACAATTTCACTGTGTTACTTTTATAACATTAGTCATGAGATGAGTTTACTCAAGATTATATCTATCTTTATGAGAGTTTAACAGAAAAAGCAAGACGTATGAATATTCGTTTCAAACCTCGTTATATTGTTCAAGATGGAGCTGATTCTATGCGTTACGCTGCCTATCATGTGTTCGGAGAAAGAGTTCAGATTCTTATGTGTTACTTTCAATTAAATATAACGTAAATTTTTTACACATGCTAATTAATTAATTAATCAATTAACCTGTAAAATATTTTTAGATTAAAACGCAATATTTTCGAGACAGATTACTAACAACAAGTGATTTACCTCATGTGTTAAGTGAACTTGCTTGTTACACAAACAGATACTGAATTTTTCATGTTAGCGAAAAAAGCGATCTCGAAGTGGCGAAGATCTTGAAATCACTCGAAATGTTAGAAAATAAGTGTAAATTTTAATCTAACACCGATTTAAAGCTAAATAACGAGCCTAAAGTAACCCCTTTAATGTTAAAGGAAGCTAGTCTTTTCAGTGATAAAGATTACAAAAAAGTAAAGGAGGATGTTAATCAAGTTTTGGTTAATCGTCAAAAGTTTTTAGTAAATGTTTCAAGTCGTTCTTGTACCTGTTCCGGTTATTCAGACAGAGCTACTTGTAGCCATCTGGTATTTTTGGCACATAAACTAGGCGTTAATTTAGGATATTATAAGTCGGAAAGTGTGTTAGTGACATTAAAAAAGAAAGGACGTCTTCGTAATGCTACCAATGCACTAAAAAAAGATTAATTTATTTAATTTAAATTTTTTATTTTATATGAAAGACTAAATTTTATTTTTGTGTATTTTTCTACAATATTTTGTATTAATCTGGATTTTAAATATTCTTTTGATTTGTAGAAAAAAATCACACAGGTGTACAAGATAAACATGTTACGCTTAAATTGGGATTCCTAACTCAACCGTAATTTCCAGAGGAATATAAAATAAAGATAATTCTGGTTTTTATAAGTTTTATTTAAACAATACAGAACGTAAATTTAATATTAAAATCTAGACTCAAGTTAGTAAAAACTACACAGCTATTTATACCCATTCTTTATTACGCAATTGTATTACATAACTTTTGTAATATATTCAAGTTGCGTAATACCATATTGATAATCATAACTTTGATTACTTTGACAGTTATTAATGGATCCTCTAGATCCCTTATCAATCTGTGGAATGGATTATTATTATTATGGTTTGATGATTTATTTGATCATGATTAGATTTGGAATTGACATTTATTAATTTCACAACAAAGAATATTAAAACCACAAAATATTACGTAACAAACATTATGCTTTTTTTGGACTGCCGCTGGAGAGGAGAATCTATTTTCAGGATAATAACGATGAAAAAGCATTACAAGTTTTATGAATTACAAATATTTATTAATTATATTGGCAAATGAAAATTAGATTAAAACAAAATAAACAAAATTTTACAAGTTATTTTTATTTTGCACTTTTTATGTAAAGAATATTGGAAACAAAAAGAGACTTTAAACACAATATAAACTGGATATAAAAAAAATGTCTAAAATCACAATTTCATTTCAGTTTCTTCGAATCTGCTTTCATCGTCCATTTTTGAATCGTCAACCATTTCTTATTTCTGAGATTTAATAAACTTAAAGCTATGCAGTATAGTTCTCGTATTGTTTTGCGCATAAGAGAATGACCAACCCCGCTTCTAGTTGAATGAATATTCTTAAAAAAATCTATAATTTAGACATAAGCCAAATTCATTAAACGTAATATTTACTCGCCTGATGCTGAAAGAATTGTTTCTCTTAAATCAGCGAATATGCTCTTATCGTTCTTTTATAAGATAATTATGACTTACCTAATATATTTCTTGATTGTTCAAGTGTTTGTTGTTGTTGATACAATAAGTATACTTATTTTTACAATTAGGACAATACGCATCGATTTCTTGAATCATTATTGTCGATAAATACCAGATCGCTTATATTCGATTGTGTCGTTTACATAGTTTAAAATAGCTTAAGAACATTTGTTGAAGTTTAGATTATCTGTACTTCTATTATAAACTTAAAAGTAGTGATAGGACGATATCGATAAATATCGATATATCGTATCGAAAACTTAGTATCGAAAAATATCGTATCGATTTTTCTAATATCGATATTTTTGAGTAAAGAGAAGTTTTTTCAGTTATCTTTGAAGGTTTAAACTGTAACGTTACAACTTTTCCTTCAACTGTAATTTTACCTGCCATATCTTTAGTTGAACTTTTTTATTAAACATTTAACGTCTCTGTTTGATGATTTTATGTAAAAGAAAATTTTTGTATTTAATCATAACCAAGTTATATCTTTTTCATATTCTTATTCTACTGATAAAGAAATTTTGAAATGACAAGATCAGCTTACTGGAAATATTTTGTAAAAAACAAAAATGACTCAACTTTATCTAAATGTAGATTGTGTTCTAATGACGCCGAAGAAATTAAGCGTTCAACAATCATCCACATGTTCTAGATAGCAAAAGTATACAAGGTCAAAGTGAACTAATTCATCAAAAAATCGATTCTATTTTTCAATATTTCGTTCAAACAAATCTTTATCAAAAGAAAAAATCGATGAACTTATCGCTAAGATGATAATCGTTGTTACTCAGCCATACCAAATTTTTGAAGACAAAGGGTTCCAAATTCTCATCAAGAATTCAACTCCCAAAGTGAAAGAGAAGTTGAAAGATGTTAGTAACGTCGCATTGACGACAGATTTATAGATAAATCGATAAAATCGTTATTTCTTTTTCGAAAAACAGATAATATCGATATCACAAAAATATGATATCGTCCCATCACTACTTAAAAGCCTTGACTATCAATACTGAGTGCATTTTGCGGAATTTAACCGCCAAAAAAAACGTTAAAAACAACAATGCATTTTCAACATTACGGATGAGATTGTTTTTCAGAAAAATCAAACCTTAAAGTTAAACTTGTTTCAGATTCAATGATATTGGTCAATTTGAACTTGATTAACTTCGCTCCCATTATAATGTTGTTCATTTGAATCTTGTTCTATCGACTCAGCATCATATTCGAAATTGAATATTGAGGAAGTAGATTCGACTTTGTAATTTGATCGGATAACATTTAATTGATTATTTATTGTACGCCTGGATTTCCGCCCAGAACGAAGAAAATTGAATTTTTTACAATAAAATTCAATGAAAAAAAAAAAGAAAATTTTAAAGTTTATTTAGTTTACTCTCACTCTTTGGCTCAGGTTCACAAACGCATCGTCCAAAGATAATTTTTTATTCAAGTCATGAAATTAGGCGACAAAAATTAGAAAAATTAAAAAAAAAATTTTTCGAAACAAGCAAAAATTTTAGGTGATTAATTGGAACAATCTAAAAGAAATAAATTTAAATAACTCGAAAACAATTCCAACAGAAATAATAAACGAATTAGGTAGTTTAATGCAAGAAGCCATCGATAGGTCGCATCAACAAATCAAAATAATCGATAAAGGATCAATAAACACGTTAAAAAGAAAAAATGGTGGGAAAATAAAATGAAAACTCTTAAAAACAAGAACAACCAATCATATATCAGATGGAGTGACAGTGACTTTCAATCAAAGGATCTTGAAGAACAATTAAAAATCGATAAAAAAAATTTAGAACGAAACAAAGAGAAAAAGTTAAAATAATTAAAGACATAGCACTTAGTATTAATAAACTTTTTCAGGCACCATATTAAATAATAGAAGATGACTTATTTGATATGCTACTCAACAATACCAACCAAAATTATGTGACAATGGTCTATTTTACACTGTTGATAAGTTTGATGAACATTGTATTTATTGGAAATGTGAACATACTAGGTACAAAACCGTTCCATAATGTAAAGGTCGGTCACAAACGTTCTTATCTAATCACCCAGTAAAAGTAACGGTCGAACACAATCATAAACCAGAGCCTATTAAAAGAGAAGTTTATGTAGTTACTACGAAATTTTGGCAAGAGCAAGCCTGACCAGCAAGGACCCTCGTAATTTTATCAAAGAGTGTTTAGTTGGTATTAGTTCATTAGCTGCTGCAAAAATACCAAGCATCAAATCTCTAACACAGCGTATTCAGCGACTTAGACGACAAAAAAGTGATCATGGAAAAAATATTAAAGATTTAAAGTCAATAGACGTTGCAGAATAATTGAGATTAACTCATAGAAAAGAATTGTTTTTTTACGACGATAGTGGTTTTGATGATAAAAGTCGTATTCTAGTCCTTACAACGGACCGTAATATTGAGTTCTTGAATAATAACATAGACTGGTATGGAGATGACACTTGTTCAAACAGATGTTTACTATCCAAGCTTGTGTTAAAGGCAAAGCTTTACCGATGCTTTACGCGTTATTTCCGAACAAACAACAGACTTCTTACACCAAATTATTTTCAATGTTAAAAGTGTACCTTAAAAGACCCGAAAATTTTAGTTGTTATTTTGAAATGGCTGTTCTGAATAGCATTCAAAAATGCTTTACTGGTTGTAAAATTTTAGGTTGTTGGTTCCATTTGTCTCAAAATTTATGGAAACATGTACAAGTATGGTTTAAGTGACCAATACTCAAACAAACAATTTTAAAGATCCTTCCAATGACTAAAAGCCCTCCCGTTTGTGCCTATTGAGGATGTAATTGATTGTTTCAAACCTATAAAACAGAAAAGTCCCGCTTCATTCGAACTTATTTTAAACTATTTTGAGACCTTTTATATTCGAAAGCTAAAAACTTATTCAAATAGTGTCCATTTTTACACTATTAATTGAGGGGCTATTAAATGAATGTTTCCCCTTTTTCACACGAACAGTATAATATTTTGAAAAGAAATGAGACGAAAAGAAAACAAGATGAAAACGTGAACATCAACATTGATAAACTCGAACGTAACGTAAACAAATAAAAACCCAGGAAGTAGTTGATGAAACGTTAACCGAAATCAACAAATAAGAAAGAGAAGTAAACGCAACGTTGGATACTGAATCGATCGAAGTAAGCCAGGAAATAATTAAGAAAATAATTGAAGAACTAACAAACGGTAAATCACCTGGCTTCAGTGATACAAACAATGAAATGTTCAAATATGGATGTACGAATGAAATAGCGACCATAATAGCGAAAATAATTGAGTCAATGATCAAATTCAGCCAAATACCATTTCTATTCAACGTTGGAAAAATCCTTTTAACTCTCTAAAAAAGAATGAAAGCCCAAATGACGACATTAACAACATTAGACCGATAACAATATCCGACATAAAAGCCAATGTTTTCGAAAATAAGTTCTCTAGAGACTAGAAGGAAAACATCTAGATCCTTAAGATGTGTGAAAATTTCGGACTTCGAACCGAAATTAAATTTAATCCGACGAAAGCTCAAATAATGCGAATTAATGGATCAAAAACGATAATCAAAGACTAGAGATATGTGGAGACGAAATCGAATGGGTAGATAAATTTAAATATCACGGTGTCTGGGTTGACCGGAAGTGCTACAGTAACGAACACCTAAGAGAGAGAAGACTTAACACATGGAGAGCATTATACGTACTCAAAATAAACCTAGAAAAATGTAGTAACAATATTAGTGTAAACTTAAAAAAAACACTTTTCAAAACTAAGGTAAAACCGATAATGTATTATGGTATTGAAAATTGCAATATGTAACTAGAAGTCAGATTTTAGAAGTCACATTTTAGTTAGATTTTTAGATTTTTAGTATTGCAATAAAATAATTATATAAAAACAATTTAACAATCTTTTATTAACGCGTTAAGACGAGCCTTGCAAGTTACAAATATAAGTAAATTCAACCTAAGAATATCCAAACATAAGAAGGACCAATGATAAAACAGATGTTATCGCTAAGTAAAAGATCGAGAACGACAAACCTGCTATTTGCACTCAACATAGTGCCAGTTGAGACAAAAATTAGAAAAACAAAACTCAGCTCTGCAAAAAAGCGTCTTGGAAAATAAATTCACAATTAAAATCCTTAAAAACAACGAATAGAAGGTCAACCGCCCGAATATATTCATTAACGAGCTTCAAGAAATATTGGGATCCTGCGAAGAACTATCTAAAGAAAGAAAAGATGAGAAAATAAGAAAAATCAAAAATGAAGAAAAGCAAAACAGTCAAAATTGAATTAGTGAATCTATATAATACTGCCTAAACAACATCAAAGAAAGAAGTAATGAACTTAAATTATTAGTAAAAGTGTACTTACAGTAGCAATCTTTTTAAAGTTTTGCGATAAATTTTAATTTAAAAAAGACAAAACAAAAAAAAATGAATATACAATTTTTCTTTGTTTACTTTTTATGAACGGAAAACATAAAAACAGAAATTATGTAAAATTAATTTTATTTTTAGCCCTAGACATACAGTCTAGTAAAAATATTTGAAATTATTGAAACCAAAACAAAAAATCTTTCATTGAACTTTTCTCAAACTTTTGAATGTTTCATTAACTAACCACAAATAATCATTAAGAATTCAAAATTACTTGTTTGACTGGATAGAAAAATAAAACTAACCTAAAAAAGTTTGTTGAATAATTACTGCTTGATACATATCAGTCTTAATGTCAAGTCCCAACGGAATGTTTTTTATATTTTTAAGGGCTCATGAGCAAACAATTTTAAATTTTGACAGTTTGAATGAGAAAGCAACGAATTAAATTAAATGAATTTTTTACCTACGTGAAGAAAAATCTCAGTTCTCAGATATTCTCTTTTAATCAATTGTTCACGCTTTTTTTAAAATGGTAAAAATCAATCATATATTCTTTCGCTTTTTTAATCAAGGCTATCTTTTCTTTCTCGTTAGGTAAAAAATGAAAACTTTTGAATTTTGGATCTATCGGAGACGTGGCAACTTAAATTTTTTTATCAATTTTCTTTTCATATTTTTTTTCTATTCAAAAATTGACCTAAAATGTCTGCAAATGTGGGTTTTTATGAAATAAAATATGGAGCAAAGTGAAACAAAATTTGCTCCATCCATTGGTGAAGTCTGCAAAATCTCTGCAAAACTAATTGCGCATTTAATTTTCATTTTTTTAATGGCGTGCACTGTTTTTAAATGCGCAATTAGTTTTGCAGAGATTTTGCAGACTTCACCAATGGATGGAGCAAATTTTGTTTCACTTTGCTCCATATTTTATTTCATAAAAACCCACATTTGCAGACATTTTAGGTCAATTTTTGAATAGAAAAAAAATATGAAAAGAAAATTGATAAAAAAATTTAAGTTGCCCAGAGACGTAGCTAAAATAGAGCAAATTTAGAACTATTTTAAAATCAAATAATTTTAAAATTAAATTACCTAAAAAGAAATCATTTTGGTTATCAAGTTCGTAATTTAAACGTCTGTTAAGTGAATCCAATAAAGTGGCTTTAAAAATTGTGGTCTCAGGTCGTTAATTAAATAAATGTCAAAAACCAGTAAGTCTTAAACCGGTCGTAAAATGTTACCGTAAACTCCCGATAGTAGTACCTAAAAAAAAATTAGGCTCGCCTGAAAATTAAGAAAAGCCAGTGGCCAAAATTCAAAATTGTTATGAGTAAAAACAGAATACTATTTGGCACTTTTTGAGGCGTAAAAATAACTTTTAAAGCATTATATTAAAATCCTACAAACACGCTGAAAATCTTTTACCCCTGGTACATCTATCGGGGGTTTACGATATCAACTTCTTTGATAATCTGAAACTCACTTTCTGTTGGGAAGTTAGGTTTTAAGACTTTATTGACTGGTTGCTGTACCATATATTTTAAATTCTCTAGAAAAGAATCTAACATGTCTAATGCTGAATTCCAACGAGTCACCACATATTGAACAACTTTGACTTGTACACAAATAAGTTCTTGTTGAACTTGTTTTAGTCCCAAATTTAATAGCGAGATTTTTCTGAAAAAAAAAGACTAATTTCTTGCACTTGCTTATTATTTTTTGTATGTAGTAAAACCATCAGCATTAGTCGAATTCATTAAAACAGCTAAATTCAGACGGTGACCAAAGCAAGGATACATCATAAGATTTGCATTCAACATGTTAGCTGCTAAATCGGTAATAAAAGCAAATACCATGAATTTAAAATTTAGTTATATTTTTCAAACTTAAACTTATGAAAAATTGGTTATGAAGTTTGGGACTACCAGAACTACCAAGACCAAGAGAAGACGTTTATAACTGAACTTAGGGAAAAAGGGAACGAAAATGCCACAAAATTGCAAATATTTTTTTAATTGTCATTTAAACTCATCTTTAGACGAGTTTTTGTGGCGTAGAGCTGTTAAATTTGATCGAATTGACGCGTTTGACAAGATTTTGAACGAAATAGCATTATTTTATCCAGCTGATTCTTCAAAAATAAAAACTGACGGAGAACATGAAGGTAGTTTTATGTTTGACGAAGACGATTGTGAAGAAAACTCGATAAATGATAAAGATAAAGAGAGTGATAAAGATGGGACTTGGTCAGAGGTACTTGATGTTGCTGAAGAGACTATATTTGTAGTAGACGATGGTCTAAATATGGGTCAAGTTGAAGATGAGATTGAGACAAATGAAATTATTATTGAAATACCTTACATTAAGTCTATACATTAAGTCTTTTATTTCAATTACAAAATTAGATACCGATGATCTTGTTGTTGCAAAACTTTTATGTATAAAGAATTAAATGTTAACAAACAAGTGTAAATTTGAATTTTTGGACTTGAATAACGAGCAAGTTAAGCTTGTACAGTCAAAATGTAAAGAGTTTCGGCTTATGAATTGGTTATCCGACAATAAGATTTGTATTTCAAATCTTGATAAAGACATCAGAAATAAATCACAAGAGTGTAAAAAAGCTGATAAGTTCGATAGTTTGAACAATTTACTTGGAAATGATGAATTGAGCAAGCCTAAAAGAGTAGCCTTAGAATTGGAGAAGAATTCGTTTGAAACCCCCAAATCCTCTAATCAAGCAATCGAGACAGTTGATAATGTTTTAAAAAGTTCCGAGTACCAATTGTCAGCTGCAGTGTTTGATTTGCAAAGAGAATGGATTGACAAAATTTACAAAAAATTAATTGGGTTTAACTATACATATGTCTAAGAGTCATAATAATAAAAACAAAAAGTAATACGATTTGTTCATTGATAAAATTGACACTTTTCTAAAATTTGTTCACCTATTTTCAAAATAATATGTAATGGGGTTACTGTCATTTTGGGACTTTCCAAAGAAGTCTCTCTTTCGAAAAGAGAGACTTCTTTTTTGTGAAACTCCATAAAATAGAGACTTATTATGAAAGAGACTTGTCTTTTTCATAATTGTCAGCAATTTTTGTTATTTGACTCAAACGACCGTGATCGTATTATTGGTTTTTGCTCGCCAATCGGATTCGAAATATTAAGCGTATTCACAGTGATGGCACTTTCAAATCACTCGATATTCAAAAAGACAGAGTGTATGAAAACCTCATGGAAAATTTGAATAAAAATATCATTGATCTAAAACAATACATTCGTTCATGTTCTTATTTAATCAATTTCGATAATATTATGATGCTTGTATAAATTAATTTATTTTTTTTTCAAAGACTCAAAGGCGAAAAGTCTCTAAATGAAACTAGTCTCATAATGATATTTTTAAAAAAAGTCTCTAAATGATAAAGTCTTCATTTGAAAGTTTTTTAATAAAGTCCCATAAAAATAAAAGTCTCAAAATGATAGTGATTCTATGTAATGATCGTTTATACAATTAAGAAATGTGACTTACATTCTTTGTATCGAAAATTCCTAAGTGAGGTCGAAATTCTAAAGTCTCGTGATCTGTCTCGTGGGATTGAGTTTTTACGGCGATCGTAAAAAAGGCTGAGAAAGAACCCTTTTGATCGTATCTAAATTTACTTCTATAAGTATCTATTAACATCATCATCTTCATCGTCGTCTTTGATAATATTCTCATGATATCATTTGACTTCTTTCGAGGAGAATCATCGTTCAAACCATCGGAATCGAAAAAATTTTGAAGGTTCTCAGCTGGCCACTAAATAACGTCAACAAATTTAAAAAAGGAAAACTAAAGAACTAAAAGTGCAACCTGTAAGCAATGAGCATCACACTCAAGCAAGTGCAATACCATGATTTAAATGATTTAGCATCATATTTATTTGGCTCATAACTTACATATGTTCGGTATTTAACTGTGCTTCCGAAACGAGATTTGATTTGACTGAAAAGTAGTTTCTCATTTTGTAAACTCAGTACTTTACAATCGACAATAATAACTTTTTACCATTGACTGCAAAATGTTGGCCTAAATATGATTTTGCTTGTTCAATTTGATAATTACCGAATGTTATTTCATTTTTAATCTCAATGATTTTGTAGAGCTAAATTTTTTGAAAAAGGCTTTTTCAAGTTCAAGGTTAATCAACAGGCTAGTGCCCTTGTCTAGAATATAGACTGATTTACTCTCCATTTATTTTATAAAGATAAAATTTTATTAAAAAAAAAAAAATAAAAATATTTATCAATTTTCAAAATTTCAAAATAAAAAATAATTTTTTAAATTCAAATTAAATTTATCAAAAAGTTTTAAAGAATCACTGTAAATTAGGTTGATGTTGTTGAATATTGACAACTTAAAGGTGCTAAATTTGAGGACCATTCTGTTAATAAGAAATTTGTTAGCCAGTTTTGTGTACACATAACCAAATGTGTTTTCACCACTTTTTGTTTTCGATTTCGGCACCATAAAATCACTTTTGTTTCTTAAGTTGTACTCGATTTTTCGAGACTCATTTGTGACTAATTGTTCTTTGAGCTGAATAGGCGAGTTCTCCATTTTAATGATCTAGTATGAAAACAACAGCATTCTCTCCAATGCCCGATGTTGAAAAGCAAAAAGTCCATACTTTTCCAGCACGTTATTTAAATCATTAAAGTCATTTGAATTTACTTTAATTTTTAATAATTTATGTATACATAAATAAAAACAGTTGGCGAGCCTTTGGATGGCTTCTTTTGAAAAATAACAAATCAAAGTAAAAACATAATCAAAATAGGGTAAAAAAAAGGTTTTAAAAAATTGAATTTTTACAGATGTACAAAGATAGAAAAGTCTTTTTATTGAAAATAGTTTCTTGTTTATTGACAAACACGTTTCCGAAACTAATTTAATGAAATTTAATCTATTATCAATGGTAAAGCCCAATAATTTAAAATTATCAACAACTTTAATTTTAACCTCTTTAATTTGAATAAAATCTGGTATTTCAATTTTTTTCTTCGTGAATACCATAAAAAAAGTTTTTTCCCAATTTATATCAACCTTATTAAAATAACACCAATTATTTAACTCTTCAATAACCCCCCCTGTTTCGCTTATTAAAGTGTCCAGTTTATTTCCAGTCTTCGTTAGACTTGTATCATCAGCAAATAACTCTATATATGCTTTCAAGATACACAAGGGAAGATCGTTAATAAAGGTTAAAAAGAGGAGCGGGCCTAGTACTGATCCTTGCGGAACCCCAAGTTTTAGTCTAGCTTGTTTCGATAAAAGATTTTTCAAAAAAAGCTTTTGAGATCTCTCATCAAAGTAGTTTGTCATTAAAGCTAGAGAGTTGTTATCAAAACCATAATGAAATAACTTTAGGAGCAGAAGTAAAGGATCGATTAAATCAAATGCTTTTCTAAAATCAATGAAAAGGGATAACGCAATTAACTTTTCATCAAGTACTTTGTTAATAAAAGACACAAATTCATGTATAGCCGTTTGGCATGAAAACCCAGACCTACAGCCATGTTGCCCCTTGAAAAATATCTTATTTGACTCAAAGTATGTAACAATTTGTTTAGCTAGCAGCTTTTCAAACATTTTAGCTATAGGTGAAAGCACTGTTATTGCCCGATAGTTATTCATATCAGACTTATCACCCTTGTTTTTATAAAGAGGAGTAACAACCGCAATCTTCAAATCTTCCGGAATTTTCTTCAGTTCTAAACAACTATTAAATAGTTAGTAGTAGTAGTAGTTTTAACTGCGACTCGATAAATCGAGTAGAGCCTTACGGCTATAGCAGTTTCAACTCTCAACTTGATCTATTCAACATCTCAACTTGATCAGCAACTGCAGAAGCTTTGAAGTCACCACTCTGAACGGATTCAGTTATTTCAGGGCAATCATCAAAATTTTTATCGCTTCTCAGCTTAACCGATAACTTATAGAATTCCCAGAATTTTTTCGAATTCTTAAAGTCCTTCGGTGTCTTGTTTTTAAAATACTCCTTGATTTTTTGGAGATTTAATTTTTTGAACTCTCTTCTAGCTTCCTTATAATCACTCTGACTCTGCTCATTCTTGCCCTCAGAGTAAATATGAAGACAATAGTCACGATATTTCTTTGCGTCTCTTAATTCATCATCAAACCAGGGACAATGATCTTGATGCCTAGGTTTAAAAGTTTTTTCTGGACAACATTTTTCAATGGCCTCAATTACCCTATCTTTTACATAACCCCATTTATCTTCTATATTAGGAAACTTATTAATTATGCTAAAGTCTATAGATGAAATACAAGCTTTAACCTTATCCAAATTCTTTTCTGAATAAACTCTAGATGGGATACTTTTCATAATTTTCTTCTCAATCAATAAATCAAATGAGGCTACAAGAAATTAATGATCGCTATACGGACAACCTATAATCTTAGAAACAGGGTTTAGATCATCTGGATGTATAACATGATCTATTCTACTTAATTTAACCCCAATTTCCCCACTTTTATTATGCTTAATACCAATCCTGGTTGGTTCTTTTGTAACTGTTTTCAAATTAAAGTTCTCTAAAAAATTTGAAAAGATCGGATCTCCAGAAGTCGGATCCATATTTAGGTCACCTACAATCAAAAAGCGATCATTTGTGTTGATTGAAAAAATAAAATGCTCAAGAAAGTCAAGAAAATCTCTGTTTTTCAAAAATGGTGGTTTATAGCAACAAAGAACATTAATTTGCTGTGATTTTGCCATTAGAGTCACAGAGATTCCCTCAAAATTAGTTGAGATTTCACTACGAATTACTTTTAAGTTTTTCTTGACCAAAACCATTACTCCTTCACCATCCCTCAGCCTATCTCTTCTAATTATTGTGTAGCTTGGGTGTGTAAAAAAACTTTGCCGAATGGTATCATCTAGCTTGGTCTCATTAATCGAGATCAATTCATAAAGACCCAAAGAAACTACATCAAAAAAATCACTCTTTTTAAGAAAAAGGGAGTTAATATTTAAATGAAATATTTTTAAGTTCCCAGCATTATTAGCTCCGAAATCTTTAAGATTTTCCAAATAGTTTCGAAAATTTGGGGTATTAATTCTATGAGCAAAGTACTCATCCTCAAAATTAAAAACTAAAGGTAAAAGATCAGCTGTAAAAGGTATTGGATCAATCTTCCCCCTGTCAATTCGCTTCAAATCTTTCTTGGGCTTTTTCTTAAACTTATTTTGACCCAGCAAACTACATTGGGTCAAATGTTTTTTAAACCACACATCACTCACATAACTCTTCCCGCAGTTAGGACATGATAAAATTTCCTTGTTGGACTTTACCATGATTATAGAAAGGTGAACAAAAATACTAGTTTACAATTTTATTAATTTTATTTACAAATTAAAAAAAAAGATAAATAAAAAAACACAACAAAACTGGAAATTTACAATTTTTAAAGACAAAAAATAAATCAATATTTACTTAATACATAATTTGAAAAAATTATGATTTTTTAAAAAGCACACTTGAAATTGAAATTTTGAACTTGTTTCAACGAAAAAAACGCGCTCACAAAAACGGCCAACGAACGTAAGTTTAGGTTCGAAGAACGATTCAATTGAAAGGTAATCTCACACTCTTTATTGCTGTAAAAATTCAGCAATAGAGATTCAGTGTGAACGACGAAAATTACCAGCGAAAAGTGAGACGACAAAATTTTAGAAATTTTAATTTTTTATATTTTTTTTTTCGATTTTTTGACGTGTCAGACTTCTTTTTTTTGAAACTCCATAAAATAGAGACTTATTATGAAAGAGACTTGTCTTTTTCATAATTGTCAGCAATTTTTGTTATTTGACTCAAACGACCGTGATCGTATTATTGGTTTTTGCTCGCCAATCGGATTCGAAATATTAAGCGTATTCACAGTGATGGCACTTTCAAATCACTCGATATTCAAAAAGACAGAGTGTATGAAAACCTCATGGAAAATTTGAATAAAAATATCATTGATCTAAAACAATACATTCGTTCATGTTCTTATTTAATCAATTTCGATAATATTATGATGCTTGTATAAATTAATTTATTTTTTTTTCAAAGACTCAAAGGCGAAAAGTCTCTAAATGAAACTAGTCTCATAATGATATTTTTAAAAAAAGTCTCTAAATGATAAAGTCTTCATTTGAAAGTTTTTTAATAAAGTCCCATAAAAATAAAAGTCTCAAAATGATAGTGATTCTATGTAATGATCGTTTATACAATTAAGAAATGTGACTTACATTCTTTGTATCGAAAATTCCTAAGTGAGGTCGAAATTCTAAAGTCTCGTGATCTGTCTCGTGGGATTGAGTTTTTACGGCGATCGTAAAAAAGGCTGAGAAAGAACCCTTTTGATCGTATCTAAATTTACTTCTATAAGTATCTATTAACATCATCATCTTCATCGTCGTCTTTGATAATATTCTCATGATATCATTTGACTTCTTTCGAGGAGAATCATCGTTCAAACCATCGGAATCGAAAAAATTTTGAAGGTTCTCAGCTGGCCACTAAATAACGTCAACAAATTTAAAAAAGGAAAACTAAAGAACTAAAAGTGCAACCTGTAAGCAATGAGCATCACACTCAAGCAAGTGCAATACCATGATTTAAATGATTTAGCATCATATTTATTTGGCTCATAACTTACATATGTTCGGTATTTAACTGTGCTTCCGAAACGAGATTTGATTTGAGTGAAAAGTAGTTTCTCATTTTGTAAACTCAGTACTTTACAATCGACAATAATTACTTTTTACCATTGACTGCAAAATGTTGGCCTAAATATGATTTTGCTTGATCAATTTGATAATTACCGAATGTTATTTCATTTTTAATCTCAATGATTTTGTAGAGCTAAATTTTTTGAAAAAGGCTTTTTTGTGGAGTTCATTTTTTTTGATTGTTTCTCACAAAATATTTGCTACTTTAACTTTTTTTGTGCCAACTCAACACTGTCATCGTCTGAATATAGATTTTGAAAATATTTGTTTATCAGAGCCGTTGCAATCTTGTAATCGATTAGAATATGCTCAAGATCGTCATTATCGACAAAATCTAGAGCTCGTCAACACCCAACGACACTTTGTTAGCCTTGATTTATTAGCATCAATTGTGTTCAATTGTGATTCAGATTTTTTGATTGAGGAGGCATCACAGGTTCATGATTGTAGACAGACTTTAAAGTTTCAAAGACATTTATTTATTTATTTAAAGGCTTATGTCAACTCATTTACTAAAAAGAAAACCTATCCGAGAGTAAATGAGTTAGTTCAGGACCTCCGCCGTTTTTTAGACAGAGAAGATCCTAGACTACCAAAGTAATCGCAAAATATAAAGTAAAAATTAAAAGAAAAAAAATTAATAAAAAAAAAAATTATTAATTAAGTATTTGAAATTTGTGAATGTTATATTAAAGTTTGGCATAATTTTCGTAAAATTGTCAACAATTAACTACTAAGAGGTATCCAAAAGTTTTGACGTTCGGGTTAAAAAAGACGAAAAAAAAATTTTTTTATCGATTTTATTTTTTTAAGGTGTTCAAAGTAATTGCCTTGATTTTCTATACAAAGTTTCATCCGCTCAGTCCACTTTTGAAAGGTCCTTTGAAACTCTTCTTTAGGAATCGAATTAAGTATCTCTGTAATTTGGGATTCCAAGAGTTCTTCACTTGTACGATCGGGTAAGCGTTTTTTAATTTCGTTAAATAACCAAAAATCACATGGAGCTAAGTCTGGGGAGTAAGCCGGATGGTCGATTATGGTCATGTGATTAGTATTGAGAAAGTTCTTGACGTTTTCATGAACATGAGGTCGAGCATTGTCATGCAGAATTTTCATATTTTTTGTACCTGATGTTGGTCTTTTATTTATTTTATTTTATTTTTAAATGCTTATGTACACTCATTTACTAGAAAGAAGAACCTATCCGAGAGTAAATGAGTTAATTTTAGTTAAATGTTAAAACCATTTAACTATTAATACAAATTTAGAAAAACAAATTAAGTAAAAATTATTATAAAAACAAACATAAAAACTATTTTTAAAATTTAATCTTTTGTAAATTTAAATTGAAATTTAAAAATTTTTTGGCGAACTCAGACATTATTTGATCTTGGAAGATGTACAGATCACTTTTGAATATTCTTCTGTCTTCATATAGATCCAGGCAACCAATTTTGTTTACGATCTTGGAACAAATGTTCTTGAATAATAAATCACCAAATTTAGATCTTATAATTGGAGGCTCTAATATCAGCTTGTTATAGCTTCTTAACTCATAGTTTTTGTTCACCATGATTGTTCGTGTCATTTCACATTTTAAGCCTGTTGGTGCGTTTTGATCACACGCTAATTTGTTTAAAAGACTCAAAATTCTACCTATCACACGATATTGAAAAGCTTGTAGACCATAACCTTTTAAAAAACGACTTATTTCAAGTATCGAATCATTTTCGAATCGAAAGCGTAATAATTTTCCCAACGTTAGGTAAAACATGCGACCAAGTTTTTCGATTAGATATCGATTAAAATAAAGACTAAGAGATATACAATAATCAAAGCACGGTAGAATAAATGCTTTGAAGAATAATAATCTTACCTCAAACGGTAGATAAAATAGTCTTCGAATCGAATAAAGCCTTTTATTTATCGATTTAATTTGATCATAAACGAATTGGTCAAACTTGAGACGGTTATCAATAGTCACTCCTAATAGTTTAAATTTGACAACAACTTTTATTGTTCGTGTATCAGATATCTTAAACTCAGTCGGTAATTGGACACGCTTATTGGTGATGTACATAATAAACGTTTTATCCCTGTTAATATAAAGACGATTATGTTTACACCAATCGTCTAAAAGTTCTTAACATTTGACCAAACTTGCGTTTAATGATTGAAGATTTTCATCTGAAGTTATAAGAGTTGTGTCATCAGCAAAGAGTTTGGAAAGGACATTTGTTAAATATTTTGGCAAATCGTTTATAAAGATAATAAAAAATAAAGGGCCCAAGATTGAGCCCTGGGGCACTCCAAGTGTTAATGAACCATTTTCAGAGAAAATGTCATTAAGCTTTACATTTTGTTCACGTCCATTAAAATAATCGATAATTAATCGAATTGATAGATTATCAAAACCATAGTTTAATAACTTATATATAAATAAAACTGGGTTTTTGAAGTCTACAAAAATTAAGCCAATGATTTTCTTGATGTCCAAATTTTTGAAACACACGGATAGAATTTCGTGGAGAGCAGTTTCACACGAATGACCAGCTCTGAAGTCATGTTGATTTTGATCAAAGAGGTTTAGTAAATCGAAATACTCTTTGATCTGCTCTGATAGAATTTTTTCAAAAACCTTGTTCAACGGAGGCAGAACCGAAATGCCTCTATAGTTGTTTAAGTCGTCTACTTGACCCTTTTTATGAAGTGGCGTCACAATTGCACACTTCCATTCATTAATGTAAATACCACTGTTAATACATTCATTAAATAGATTTGCAAGAAACGATGAAATGTTTTTACTTGAGTTTTTAAGTACTTTGATGGATATGTCACTTACACCCTTTGATGAATTTGAGTCCAATGATAACAGTACTTTTTCTATTTGTTGAGTGGTTACTGGCATAAATTTAAACGTATGGTTTAGATTTAATCTAAGGTTTTTACTGAAGTTTTCGTAAGTAAATTTTTTACAGTCAATATTTGAGACTTCTTTAACGGACTTAAATGATGTAAAATGTTTATTGAAAGTATCTGCCATACTTTTAACATCAGTTATTTTTATACCATCTGATTGTATCGAACTTGGAATTTTCGTATTCGAGCATTGTGAAGTTTAGTTCAAAAAGTTCAGTTCAATTTTGAAAAATCGAAATAACTTTTTTCACATAGGTCTTATGCTTTATCTGCATATGTAACAATGTGTAACAAACTTTGTTACACCATTGAGTGACTTCTGCAAAAAACTCTGCAAACTAATTGCGCATCTATTTAAATACTTTTTAATGGTGTGCATTTTGCAGAGAATATGCACACCTTTTGCAGAGGTCACTCAATGGTGTAACAAATTTTGTTACACTTTGTTACATATGCAGATAAAGCATAAGACCTATGTGAAAAAAGTTATTTCGATTTTTCAAAATTGAACTGAACTTTTTGAACTAAACTTCACAATGCTTCGTATTCGAATAATCAGACTTTAATTTAATAGATTTGGAATGAAAACGCCAGAAGTCTTTTGACTCTTTGAAATCGGATGGTGTTGATTTTTCAAAGTACTGTGTCTTTTTACTTCTAAGCAATGATTGGTAGTATTGCCGAGCAGCCAGATACTCCTCTTCAATGAGACGAGACGAGTATTTTTTGTACTTTGTATGCAGCTTTGAGACTTTTCTTTCGGCTTTTATTAAATCAATATCATACCATGGCAAATTTATAATTTTCTTTTTTTTTAGAGACTTTAATGGAGCTAACCTGTTTACTAAGTTTATCACAATCTGCTTGAACAAAGTCCAACGGATGTTAACATCTTTGATTTCGTTTAATATTTTTAAATCTCACGAATCTCACATCTTTGATTTCGTTTAATATTTTTAAATCTCACGGTCTTTGCGATTTTAAGGTCTCAATTAGAGGACCTAAGACATTTTCAACATAATAGGTGTCATTTATAGACTGTCCCCTAGGAACTACATGCACTAAAACAGGTCCTGTTGTTTTAATAAAAACACACACCATTGATTTCGGCTCAAATTGGTTGCGTTTTACCACAGTTTGCGGACTTAGGCCCTTTCGAGCCCAGCTGGAATTAGATGCTTTGTTCCCAATTTTACGGTGGTCAATCCATGACTCATCCCCTGTAATTTTATCACATAAACGCCATCTTTGGGTCTCTAAAAGTTCTAAATTTTTGCGACAAATCTCAACCCTTTTTTTTTGTTGATTCTCATTCAATTCATGGGGGATCCAACGCGAGGATAATTTACGTAAATTTAAATGGTCGTGTAAGATCCGTCCAATTGTTCCATAACTCAGGCCTGTCTCAGCTTCAATATAATGATTAGATATCCTCGGGTTCTTTTCAACAAGTCGTCGAATTCGATCAACATTTGAAGAATTAGTCGCTGTAATTGGCCTCCCAATTCGATCAATATCGTTGACTGACTCCACGCCACTCTTGAAACGTTCAACCCACCTTTCGACAGTAAGTTTAGAAGGAGCACTATCTCCCATTGATGCCATAAGTTCGGAATGGATTACTGCTGCTCTAATGTTTAACTTATACCTGATCAAAATATAGCTTCTTACGTGCTACTTATTCATCTTTGAAATTTTGAAAAATGTGAGTTTCAAATTATGAGCTGAAACTTTTGAAATACATATTCAATATGTTGATGCGACCACACATTAGAAAGCTAATAAAATGGAGAACATGGTTATGCAAAATTTTTTTTTTTTTAAATTTTTTTAAATGAATTATTGATGAAAACGTCAAAACTTTTGGATACCCCTAAGTATTTTAAACATTTGAATAAGATCACCTCTAACTCTTCTTGACTCAAGTGTAATTAAGTTCAGCTTGTCAAGTCTCTGCACATAACCAGACTTCCTCAACTTCGGAACAGGTTTTGTTGCTCGCCTTTGAACTGATTCTATCGCGTATATGTCCTTTCTCAAGATAGGCATCCAAACTTGCACGCCGTATTCTAGTAAGGGTCGGACGAAGGATTTATAAAGTTTACAAACCGACTCTTGATTGTGATATTTGAGTGTTCGTTTAATTAAACCTAGTCTCGAGTTTGCTTTTTTGATACATGCGTTAATTTGGGCTGTTCACTTAAGATCATCGGAAATTAGGATCCCCAAATCTTTCTCCAGTACAGACTTTTCGACGTTTTTTTGGTTTAGAACGTATGAATGATGTCGAGTAATTGCAGTTTCGATCAACGATACTTCTAAGCTTGGTGTCATCCGCAAATAATTCGCAAGGGCTTACTATTTCGTCTACTAAATCATTTACATAAATGATAAAAATGGATCTATTTTGAAAATACTGATTACATAAACCAGTGGTTGGACTCATCTCAACAAGCTCTACCAGTCGTTAAAAGGAGCCGATTCGAAAAGAAGGTAATGTTGTGCGTTTAGTGGAACTACCAAGGGGTAAAACACTTCCCCCTCATCCAGCATATAGTCCAGACCTTTCCCCTTCTGATCATCATCTTTTCCGCTCTATTGCTCATTACTTTAGAGGGCGGAATTATACTAACCAAGACCATAGAGCATAATGGTGTATATTTTGAAGATTAGATGTTAAAGGTTAGGCTACGAAAGGTCCAAAACAACTTGGTGACTGATCAAAACAACCATAATTTAAATGATTAACTTTTTATTTAAAATAGAATCTTTTTAGTAATTGTTAGTTTATAATTTAAAATAACATAAATTAAAGTAACTAGAACTTCTAGTGTCCTAGTTATAATATTTAATTTAGCTCTAAATCAACTAAAATAGACGATATCAGGTCTGTTTTTCAGGGCATTCAACTTTTAAAGTTATTTCTAAATAAATTGTGGTCTAGGCTAAAATCAATTAAAAATTTTATTCAAAAAATATTTAAAAAAAAAAGCAAAAAAAAGAATATAAAATCTATAATCTCACTGTTTGAATTTTATTTTCAAGTACCGAGTCAACATCCAATTCTTTAATCTCTTGATAAAATCGTTTCTTTTTAGTACAATGTAACAACACACAATCGGCTACAATAACACTTATACTCATAAGGCCAATACCAGCTCCAATAGTTAACATCAATGGAACTAAACTAAATTTACCACCAGCACCCGATACATTTATAATAAATCTCAAACCATACGCTTTATACAATTCTCTTACTTCACTATCATTTTCTCTATACTTATTGGCATATCTAAAATTAAAACCAGACGCTGTATTTGTATCTTTTGAATCAAAACGACGAAAATAATATTTTGGTAAACACTTGCTAGTAAAATCAAAATCACATTTCCATATTATTTCAATTAAAATAACACCACCTCGTATCATCATTATAAATCTTTCTTTCGCATCTGGTTCGGCTATAGACAATATAGTATCGACTTTAAATATTGGACAATGCGGGTCTTTTTCAGTATTGTACAAACATGTTTGTAAATATGAATTTGTATGATACGGCAGGATGTTACGTCTTAAATATAAAACGGTTAAAGGTCACGTGATTTTATATTTTTACAAAAACAAACTTACAATTTTTTATGAAATTTTTTAAATTCGATGTCATTTTTTATAAATATTGTGTAATTTAACATATTTCGAACTATAAAATCCTCTCTACGATCGTTTTCGTCTTCCACTGGACACCATGAATAAATCTCACAGACTTTAAGGCTTGTTAAATTTGACTTTAAAACACATTTTCCGGTCGGTATTCCATTCCAAGATGTCGTTGAACCTTCAAGATTTTGACAATCACTGTCAGTTTTACAAATCGCACGGTACTTTGATGCCTCCTTCAAACACATATGTAATGTCAGAGATTAAGATTAAAAGATGTTTCATTTTTGTTATGTGAAATTTTGAAATTTTAAATTTTTGTTAATTGTTACTTAAACTTTAGTTTCTTTTTTTAAGTATAAATAAAAATTTGTTTTTTAGACTTAGCTGAAAAGCCTAGTTCATCCCCTTTCATCTCATCCTACCGAGTCTAGCTGAAAAGCTGTTGACCGGCTTCAACACGAGTTTTGCTTCGAGACAATCTCCAGTCTTAAAAGATCTAGCTGCTGAACCGTCGAGATCTTACTAATTATAAACTCAGCATGAGCGGGTATAAGTTTAGCTGAAGAAGTCGGACCGAGCTGAAAAGCTCGTTAAGTAAGGACTCGAATTTGGTTCGGAGCTACTTCGCTTAAGCTCCGCTAGTAAGCAAACCTAACTTCAATTGCGCTTTGAGAACACACGTTTAGCACACACACACATACACAAAAAAAAGCATTCGGATAGAATAAATATAAAATGAATAATAAAGATCATCTCTTACCTCTGGACACTTTGATTGTGTTTGTTTAGTCTTTAAAAAATTTGACATAATAAAAACCGAGTTGTATTCATTTGGTGGTATGACATAATCAGCTGTGTCCAACATTTGATAGCTTACATTGGGTTTAAACACAAATAAATTTTCAAAATCGGACAATTTTTTGTTTTTAACATTATGATCCCATGTTAAATTAAACGGTATAAAACCTTGACCTTTGACTTTAGTAGTAACTGCAGATGAAACCGTATCAATTTCTTGATAACCTTTATTATGAATTAACTCCCAACCGATTATGTAAGTTAACAATAAAGCTTGAGCTATACGATACGCTAGACCGACTTTAATACTTTTAATAGTAGCTGAACGTTCAGTTGAATAGCTCATAAATGTTTTAAAACTTGATGTGAATGTGTTTAAGACATTCTGATTTTTGACTATTGACATTGTGTAGGAGAGTCGATTTATCGTTGATTCATTATTTATTAGTTTTTAGTTAATAAAACAGCAATCAAATTTATATTGTTTTCTAATAACAAAATAAAAAAGGATATGTAAATTTTTAGTTAACAAAAAAAAAAGTGATTAATTTGTTATTTGTGTGTTTTGGGCTTTAAGAAAAACTTTTTTGTTGTTGTAGAAACAAATTGTTGTGTACTAAATAACTTAAAAATTTGCTTAAATCATCAATTGAATGGAACATGTGGAAATATAGTTTGATTAATTAGTTGAATAATTGCTTAGGCAAGTTAATAAAACAATTATATAATCAAATGGAACGTATGGAGTCTGAGTAAGCGTTAAATAAGAGTTTAAAAGGTTTTATCTTAATGGAAAAAAACATATGAGGTAAGTTTGTATTATCTTAAAAAAAGTTAATATTTTCAGACGAAGAATCGACTGTCTATTGGTCCTTTCTTACGCTCTTTTACAACAATGGAAGCAAAAAAATTGCAAAAGACCATCATCTTCATTGCTTCAAATTCGGGCATATGGATAGGACTGGTTATAGAGTTCCAATCTCAGATGGTGAGGTATTCCCAAAAGAAACTTTTGAACAAAAGGATATTAATGTAGTTGTCTCAAATGACTTAAAATGGGACAACGCGGCTTCCAAAGCAAACAGAACATTAGGTCAAATTAAAGAACATTTAGACTCCTGTACACAAAACTAGTCATGTCCTAAGAAAAAGATCTTTTATTAGTATTGATAATTTGACAAAGATTTTATTTTTACATTTTCTTTATTTAAATGATCGTGTCGAAGAAGCCTCTGGTATGAACAAATTAGCTCAGAAAAAGATGAATATAGTTAAAACGAGATTACAATACTCTCATGAGAATAAACAATGAACTCTTTGAATCATGAATGATTTTTTTTTCGCTAATTGAATACAGTAGCAGTCTGAATTTTTTGACCTAAGATCCGAAGTCTGAGCCTGAGACGGAGTCTAGGTTATAGGTCTCGAAGAGAAGAGGCTCTGTGTTAGATTAAGAGTCGCGTAATTTCAGACTTAGGCTTATCTAAAAGTCTTAATAGCTTAATATTTACATAAAAAGACTTATACAAGGCCACCAGAAGCAGAAACCAAAAACCCAAGAGTAACATAATAATAAAGAAATAACTGGTAACTTCTGTAAACTATTTTACCTTTTTTTAGACTAGCGCATAAAAAAACTACCGTAATCCCCCGCAAGGCCCCCCATGGGGGAATTCATGTTTAGGCATCAAGCATCAGATCTTAAAAAAAATCAATCTTTAAAAAATTGGCATTCGCAAATAGTTTTTACTTTACTGTAACAGCTTTACCATTTTTCGGTTTATAAAATATTTCCATCTTTTCTGTACCAGTATGCATTGAGGAGGGGGGATTGTGCGGGGGATTACGGTATATATATTCCAGAAAAAACAAAATACATCATTAGACAGAACACATTTTAGTCTATTAGTCCATAAATTTTCATTCAAAAAAGAAAAATTTAAGGTCATTAAAACTTATTCTAAAAACAATGGAATTTTTCAGTTTTAGAAAAAAACCCAAAAAAAACCCGTTTCATAATAAACTAACACAAATTTTTGTTGTTTCAATCGTTTTTGAAGAGTTCTTGGGGGTTAATTGGCGAGCTACTAGTATAACGAGCGAGAGGTCCATGGTTCGAATCTCACCGCTGTCAAATATAAATAAAAATTATTAAAATTTTTATGGACTCCGCTCTGTAGCAACATCCAGTTCAGCAAGATTCTTCAAAAATTATGCTTTACATACGATTAAATTTTCAAATTGAAAATTAAATTAAAAATTAAAATAAAAAAATAAAAATTAAACTTAACAAAGTTTATAAAAAAGCATTTGACTAATAAAAAAATTCAATGACAGCGAGATTTGAACCAGTTACTTTAAAAAACATCTACTGCTTAGTGAACTAAGACGCACAAAGAAATACACCAATAAATAAAATAGTTTTTAGAAGTTACCAACTCTATTTATTTAATACGATTCTTTCTTTATACAAAGTAAGAACATTCAAAGATTTGAATGAGGATTTAAGAAGTTTTAATACGATAAGCAATTGAATTCTTACGTACAGTGCTTGGAGACCGGTCTGGGTCAAGTGATTTCCCATCTAAAAAAACATTCTTTATTTAGTTCTTTTCTTCAACAAATCCCCTATTTTTCGATAAAAAGGCCAAAAAACAGTGACGTAATTAACCAGATGGGTTGCATCGGGCTCTTTGTTGGCTTTGTGAATTGTTTAGACAAAAATACAAATTGTACAAAAAATAATTACATCCTAGCCTTTAATCTTCTTTCTAATCATATTTATGAAAAAATCCTTTTGTAATTAGTACATGCATTTGGATTACATAAAAATGCTTAAAAAGCTTTACTTTTAATCTGGTTTTGGTTAAGTTTGTTTTGATATTTATTTATTTTTTTGCTATTCATGTTCAAATCAACTTTATCATTTAATGCGGATTTTTCTTAAACGATTCCACTTCCGCTTAAAAGGAAATTACCTTCAGGTGATACAAAAGTTGTATCACATTTTCATAAAATTTTAACTCAAAATATTATCTGTAAGAAAAATTAACACTTTTTTAAAATTATTTTTTGTACAAATTGTTTTTTGTTCAAAAATTCACAAAGCCCTCTTTGTTTTCTTAACGTACAAGAGTCTACTCGGTAATAGCGAAGCAACGGGTACCACTTGTAGGTTTTATAAAAGAATCTTTTCTTGAATTTTGTAAGAATTCTCGATATCAAATAAGGCTTATGGATTTGTATTTAATGAGCTTGGAAGACCGTATAACAAGAGGTGACCTTATCTAAATGTTTAAAATAGTCAACGGTCATGAGAAGATAGAATGAATGAAGTTAACCAATCTAAAAGTTTGAAACTAAACCTAAGTAGAAAACCCAACATGAAACTAGTGAGAGAAATAAGCAAGCGTGGCTCAGACAGACAAAGACACATCTCTTATAGAGCTAAATACCGAAAGGCGTAAGAAGATTACTTTACTGAAGTCTCGGAAGTGGTTCAATTGGAATATTATACTGTATAAGTATAATAGACTTGGGCTTTTTGTATTTTCGATCGGGGACTAAACTGTGTTACTGTTTAATTATATCAAGTGAATGCTAAAAAAACGTGAATCCAGATTTAAATTTTCAAAAAAAAAACGTTCTGTTGTTTAAAAAACTAGAAAAAATTCTAAACTAAAAACTTTATCGTCTTTAAAACAAAAACAAGCAAAAGTGATTAATTATATAAATTTATATTAAACAATGTTAATAAACAAATTATCCCAGAATATAAAAATATTTGATTTTTTTTTGATATAATTCGAGCAATAACAGGTGAATCAAATAAATTTTCTCATGCATCAATTTGAAATAAATTTTTATTTTAGCTATTAAACAGTCGTTGATAGAAATCAAAAAAAATATGAATTTCTCTTGAAAAGTTTTGAAGCCTTTTTAGCCTAGATTGCTTCCTGATTTTTTTTTTTTAATTTCATAATTGATTTTTGAAATCTTTTAAAAAAAACTCACTTAAAATTGCAAAAGATGACGAAAAAGTTTTAAATGATAAAAGTAACAAAATTTTTTTTAAGTGATTGAAAAATAGCATGTTCAAGACATGCATCACATATGTTTTAAATAAAAAAATTCTTTCAAGTAACCAGGGGGTATCAGTAAGAAAAATTTTCAACACAAGGTCCATTTTAAAAAAAAACAAGGTTATTCTTATCTACTTTTGATTTTTGTTCATAAACGATGCACTTAAACCCGAATACCAGGTTTAAAGACATGGTCTTCTTATTAATATCATTATAACATGGGTTAGATGGTAGTCGGCGCACGGTTTAAAACCTGGTATTTGGGTTTAAGGGCACGCATCTCATTGCAAGGGTATACGGTAAGGTAGAGAGTAAATGAAGGGCTACAAAATTATACCATATTTAGACCTATTCATATAAACAACTAAAATCAAACGGAATTGTATTGGACCGTAAACCAACAAAACAGCATACCAAAACTTATTTTAATTTTATAAAATGACATCAATTTTTAATATGGTCTCTTGTGATATAAAGAGTTTCCAATTCGAGACACTTAAGTTTATTGGCCTATGTGATCAGGTTTAAGTTTTATATTTCAATTTACAGTCCCAAAACCAAATACTCAGTTTTAAAAAAAATATTTCTATTTAATGATTTCCTATTTATTTAGTTTTATGCTCAAAAAATAAATATTACTTTTAATTAAGAAGCCTGAAAAACATAAGTAAGTTACAACGATTTTTCTCTTATATAAGAAAATGACTCTTATTTTAAAAAAAATTCACAAATAGATTCCTTCTGCTAATGATCCGACCTTAATTGTTCAACTACACTGCTTCTCATTGACTGAAAGAAGCATCCTTAAACTTTATGAAAACTTACTGAAACATTTATGTTAAAGAAATCTTGAAAGTGATTCTCCATTAATTTTAAAATGACTTGGTTATGCTAGTAAATAATCCACTGTAATACAGTGGGGTAACTTGTTTGTAAAGAAACATAGTGAGGTTTTGAATTCAGATGCTATTAAGCTTTCAATAAAGGTATCAATATAGTCCTTCATGAGGCTAAGAATCGGCCGGTTCTTATTTTGCTTACAGTTTTTTACATTTCTCCTGAGGAAACTTTTTAGGCGAGTTTCAACTGTTTCGATTCCTAGTTCATCTACAAAATTGAATCTGACGGAGTGTCGTAAAGCAGGTGGAAAATGGATTTGATACAGATATTTTGTAGCACCTGGAGCTTGTGAATGTTTGTTTTTGACTCAAGGCTGTTAATAAAGTAGTCTAATATCGAACCTACAAGTGCATTTTAGACCCTCAATTTGTGCGACAACTTTCATGACTCCTGTGAGATGATTTTTATTGTTTTTACTCTGTCCTGACATCCGAATGAAAACAATTTGAGAGTTAAAGCAAAGGTGTTCGTCAAATACCTAGGCAAGTTGGAGATACGCATTTTGGAATGGGTTTACGAAAGAGTACAAGGAAAAGGTACTGATTTTTTGTAGGGTTGCCGGTAAATATACGATAGCTACATTTCTCAGTAGCCATTTTAAGTCTCCACTTCAAGTAAGAATTTATCAGTTGAGAAATGATTCCGTATTTTGTAATTGGGTCTCAAACTTGAACTGATATGTGTTCAATTCATTTTTTGAGCATATTTTTAGTTAAAAATTTAGTAATAAAGACTGAGGGTTTACACGTAAGGACCCACAATAATATTTAACAAATATTCTTGAATCTATCCTTGAGTTAATTAAAATAATCCGACTAAAAATTGATTTTTGAAAACCCCTTCAACTGTTTTTTTTTTCAGTTTCCTGTACTTCTGATTTGAAAGCTATTCAGTTTTTTTTTTTATTTGAATAGATTTGTTAATTAATTATTCAATATGAATTCAAGTTTACTTTATTTTTTTAATTTAAAAAAAAACAGCTTAGCTTCTAATTGAGAGTAACGGAAATTTTCGGAAAATAATTTTTTATTACCGAAAAAAAACGGAGCTAAAATTAAAATTCTGAATTTTTGAGATACCTTTTTTGATAGTTACAAACAAAATAATTTAGAATTTGATATTGTTTCAATAAAGACCAAAAAATTATTAAAATTTCTTGTATTCCCAATTGATAAATTTTTATTAATCAAAAAATAATTTTTGATGATAATTAATCTAAGACTTAAGAGTTGGTTTTAAATTTAGTGCTCTTGGGGTAAATCATTTAGAAAACAAAAATCGAATGGATATATTTGTCCCTTAAAAAAAGTCTATTTAATTGATCTGATTGACATTTAATTAATTAAAAGATAATTATTGAGTTTAATGCGATTATTTAAATCATGAAATCTTAAAGACATCTTTTAGAGCACGAGAAAATACAATCTATTCTCGAATGTGTCACTTAAATTATGAATGCATATTATCAAAAGATGCAACAATCGAAAACATCCAATTCATAATTAGACACCTATTACGGTACAGTACGGTAACATGGATAGACAATGAACATGAAAAGACTTAATAAACTTTTTGCACTTTTTGGTATTTTGCGGCACTGTGAAGTTTAGTACAAAAAAACAGAACAATTTAGAAAAATTGAAATAATTTTTATTCTGTTGGCCTTATGGTGAATATGCGCATGTAACAAAGGGTAACAAACTTTGTTACACCATTCAGAAAACTCTGCAAAATCTCTGCAGTCTAATTGCGCATTTAGTTGTTATTTTTTCATAGGGTGCATTTTGCAGAGACTTTGTTTAAATTTAGCAGAGTTTACTGAATGGTTTAACAAAGTTTGTTACACTTTGTTACATGCGCAGATTCATCATAAGGCCAACAGAATAAAAATTATTTCAATTTTTCAAAATTGTTCTGTTTTTTTTTGTACTAAACTTCACAGTGCCTATTTTGCCAAGATAACTGACCTTTTTGCACCGGAGTAAATAAGATTAGGGCTAATTTTAGGGTTAGATTTGTTTAGATTCATGGCCGCCTTCAGAGAGGTAGGGTTTAGGGAAAGGATTAGTAGAGGTTGGGTTTTAAAAGATATCCTTGCGGAATACCAAAAAGTGCAAAAAGGTCAGGTTCTTGTGGCTAAAACCAAAAAGTACAGAAAGTACAAAAAGGAAAGGCATTTATGACTAGAACCAAAAAGTACAAAAAGGATAGATAATAATGTCCAAAACTTCCTTCTCGCATTGAACTTCCTTAAAAAGTACAAAAAGAGCAAAAAGAATATTATTTCTAGAAATTTTGATTGTCTATTGCTCCCGGGTTGAAGACTTGACGTATCCAGAACTGTAAGAACAGTGCATCTGCAAGTAAAATTGAAGGCTAATATGTAATGATGACACTATTATTAACAGGCTAATTTTGAATAATTGAGATAACTAACGACACTGATAAAAATCAGTCGAATAAAATAAGGAGAGAAAAATTTCGTAAATTTTACAACTTTAATCCAACAATTCGTTTAAATAATTCAGAGTTAATCAAATTTTTAATCTAAAATACTCATTTTAATATTCATAAAAAAGATCGAAAAAGGGATTATAAAAGATTAATAAAAGCCTTCAAATATATTTTTTTGTTAAAACAACAACTTGATTATATCAAAAAAGATTTGATAAGGTCCATGGAAAACTTCAACGCTATCTGAATTTGCAAAATCCGACTTGATAACTTTGTTCGCCGTATATGAAAACCCAAGAGTTGATTTTAGGAGGAGGTCTAAACAAAAAAAAAAAATATTTTACCAGAGGGGTTCCAACTTATATGGCATCTCAAATCACCTCATACGTGAATAATTGATGTTCACGGTTTAAGTAAAAAATGTTCACCTAATCCTCGGAGTGTTCAAGACGATATACGTGAAGAAGAGGATAATAGCAGCTTAATCGCCTCAATCATGACATAATTAGAATCAATAATTTCAAGACCCATTAATCGTGAAAAAAAAAACATCTTATCCTTTCTTCCAAAAGAAATATAAAATAAATTTTCGCTGAATAAGAAATTTCAATTAATTTTTCTCGAATGTTCATTCAATAAGTTGACGCCTTGATTGAGATAAATTTTCGGTAATTTTTGACAAAAAAAAACAAACACTTCAAAATGTTAAATGCCTTTCTAGTTGAGCATAAAAAATGAAATATCTTACTTAAATACCAAAGCTAAAGAACCAATAAGGTCAAAATTATTAATTCCCATTAATAATTTTTCACTCAAAAACAAAAAAAAAAAAACTTTATTAGCTCATTATATAATTTATTTTAATAAAGATCAATTTGTTTAAATGATAATACTAATTTTGAAAAGTTTATTATTTAACTTGCTTTTTTTTATTAGATTTTTTTCCATGCTGTTATTCCTTATATTCCTTTTCAAATATTTATTCAACAAATGAAAAAATGTTGACGTAGTTGGCTGGGAAAAGTTTATTGGCACACTTTCAATGAGAAAAATACACTTTAAAATGAGAATTCTACACTTTAATTTTTTGGAAACAAAAAACAATGAATAAAAAAAGATTTTCTTAAATGAGACAAAAGCACTTGAAGTATCTTAAGGAGGACCGGGTGATGACTAAAAGAATGATTTGAGTTTTTATATTTTATTTTGATTCAAACAAGTGAATAATTATTATAAGAGTTGGTTACAGTTTTATATGAATAAAATGAAGTTAAGAAAATAATACTAAATATAAATAAAGGATAGAAAGTAACAAACAACTTAATGTTTGTAAGAAAAACTACAAACAAGTAAAAAGGGAAAGTACTGTTATACTTTTAGCTTTAGCTTTATGATTAGAGAGTTAAATATGCTCTTAATCACGACACTTCAGCTCTAAAGAAAGTAAAAATACGCACATTGAATGAGAAAAATACACTCCAAAATGAGAGGAAGATTTTGTAACATTTTAATTTTATGACATATAATCGGTGCTCCGCAGAAAATTACCATACCTTTCCATGTTAAATTTTTTTGATTTTATGACATTTAATTTTGTGACAATTTAATTTTATGACATAAAAATAAGACATACAAAAGATGCAATATTCTTTCATTATTACATGACTCGATCTTATGACAAAGAAAAAAAATTAAAATCTTTATCTTTCATATTTTCTCGCTGCTTTTAATTCGATATGAAAATTCAAAATGTCGAGACAAGCTATTGATATCGCTCCAAAAAAAAGGTTATTGATGAAGTTGAAAAAGGTACAAAATATGAAAACATTAGGCAAATGTTTAACTTAAAAAACCATACAAACGTTATTTACATCAACTAGACACAAGTGTAGACTTTGAAAATGATGAGATAGAGGTCGAGAATGAGGTTGAGAAAGAGATGTTAAGGTGTTACTAAATCTGAAGCTTTAGATTACATTGAAAACTTAAAACGCAGTTAAAGATGTGAGTGCGAAGGAATTCCATAAATTGTTAAAAATGATTAGAGGTGTTGAAATTTGTATTTATGATAGGCCAACAAAAATTATTGCAAAAACGTTTATATTTCTAGATGTTATTATTTTATTTGACTTTTTTTTTTCTAGATCAATATTTTTTAAAAACAGTGTACAAAAAACTTTACTATTAATTTGATATTGTTACAAAATTGTCATAAAATCGAAGTTGTGACAATGCTCCTTTGGCATGTCACAAAATCGAGGTTACACATATATTTTTGAAAAAAACATTTTTTGTTATTTTTTCTAAATTTCTCAATAACATGGACGAGAGTCGAAAGACGCATCTCAGACATTACAGTATTCATACTGTCCACAAGGGTTCCCCTCGGGTGCTTATTTTACTCCGGAGGCATTTTCTTGAAAACCCGTCTACCGAAAAGTCTGATGTTTATCCCTCGACTTGAATGAAGGTTTCTGTGCAAAAATTACAATCAAAGTTATGTATGATATTTATGTTAAGATAGTGAAAATAATGTTGACATTTCAAAAAAAGCTTCTAAGAAAAAGAGGAAGGCCAATGAAAGGCCAGCGTTACGCCAAAAAAATGAAGTGAAAAATAGAAGACCAAAACTAGCTGAAAATGCTATAGAAGAAGAACGAGACGGTCCTAGAATTTTTCAAAACTATTTTGTGTGTTAGTGCACATTTCTCCTTTATAGGGGTGTTTTTCTCATTTAAGATTGAGTTAGATATATATTTTTTTAGTAGTTTTGGTTTAAAAATTAACTTGAAAGTGTTTTTATCTAATTTTTTAGTGTGGTATTCTCATTTAGATTTAATTTAGTTGGTTTATTAATAATGAAATTTTACAAACTTTATTAAAAAAAAAATTTAAAAATCATTATTTAAAGTAGACGTTGTATTTATTTGTGCACCCAATTGATCTTTTTTTAATTCACCTTCTTTTATTTTTTGGTATAGAGTTTTATTTTTAGTACAATGTAACATAACACAATCAGCTACAATAACACTTATGCTCATAAGACCAAGACCCGCACCAATAGTCATCATTAATGGCACTATATTAAACTTACCACCAATACCACTTACATTTATGATAAATCTTAAACCGTATGCTTTGTATAAAACACGATACTCTGTGTCGTCTAATCGAAATTTATTTGCAAATCGAAAATTAAAACCAGATGCTGTGTTTGTTTGTTTTGTGTCAAAACGTCTAAAACCAAATTTTGGTAGACATTGACGGTTAAAATCAAAATCACAATCCCATATGATTTCAATTACAACCACCCCTCCCTTGTTAAAATACAAAAAATTTGACTTTGGTTGTACAAAAATTTCGATAATTACTTACTTTGATAAGCATTTGATACTTTTGAAACGGGTCTGGTTCTGCTATTGATAAAATGTAATCCACTTGAAACACCGGACAGTATGGATCTATGAAAATAAAATTAACAAGTTTTTTTTTTTTTAGTTAAACGGGTAGAAAATTACCTAAAGTTTTGTGATATTTGCATTTTGATATGTATTGATTTGTTATAAAGGGGAGAAAATTTCGCCTTTGAAAGAAAAATTTGGATGTAATTTTTATTGAATAAAAAAAAAATTTATTAGTTAGCTGATATCAAAAAACTTCGTGTATAAGAAAAGATCCTTCAATAAGAATTTCGTTAAATGCAAAAGCATAATCATGTGTTGATCTCGGAAATGACGCAAAGATCAATGAGCTCAATCTCTCAATCATTGCATACTGTGACGATGCCAGGTCTCATGTCACGGCTGAGTCGGTTAGAAAAACTGTTTTTGTAGAAACCTTCCGGTTAAAGGTACTCTCTTTCATAAAACTGTTGGGATGCTTTGACAATTATTGTTTTTATGTCATATTTGGAGTGTGAATTCAACTGTTTATTCAAAGTTAGCAATAATTCTTTGAATAAGTTAACAGAACTTATTATATTCCTATATGGCCAGTTTTAATGCAAATCGATTCCATTTCATTTTTATTACTGCAAAATGGTTTGAAAAATAGGGTGATATAAGTGCGACTCGACTGTAAATGAGACTCAACATTTTTTTTTACACCTTTTAGCATATTTTATTACTCAACTCGCCACTCTTTGACCAATGAATGATTAAACGATGAACCTTTTCAATTTTTCTGCTGTTTGGAATTGCTCTTAATGCTTATTAAGTTCTCCAATTATCGCAACGCCAGACAGTTAATTAATTAATATCGGAAAAAGACTCTGATAAGGAACCCAAAACGCATTTAAAAAAGATTGCTCCATTACATTAATTTTTAATAAATATTGTGTAATTGAGAACATTTGTAATGTCTGGGATTAAGATTAAAAGATGTCTCATTTTAGTTTTGTTAATTACTGCACTTCCACCGAATTAAATGCTTGACGTACCCGTACCGTACTCAACCGTACCCGTACCCATACAGTACCGTACTCCTACTATATCATTTAATTAAAAAAATTTCAAAAGTAAAATTTTTTTCTATTTTTCGAAAATACGGGTCTGGCTAAGGGTAAGCTTTGAGTACGGTTCGGGTACGAGTACGGTTTGAGTAAGGTACGGTATGGTACGGTACGGGTACGGTTCAGTAGGATACGGCTACGCTTCAGTACGGGTACGCCATTAATTCTGTGGAAGTGCAGTATTACTTAAACTTTAGTTTGATTTTTTATTATAAATAAATACTTGTTTTTTCAAAATGATCACTGGTTTCATGAAGTATTGAATACTTTGTTTTGTTTTATTCAGGGTTTAGCTAAAAAGTCTGATCCTTATCCTCAACGAACTTAGCTGAAAAGCCTAGTTCTTCCCCTTTCAACTCATCCTACCGAGTCTAGCTGAAAAGCTGTTGACCGGCTGCAACACAAGTTTTGCTTCGTGGAAATCTTCAGTCTTAAAAGATCTAGCTAATGAACCGTCGAGATCTAACTAATTATAAACCCAGCATGAGCGGCTATGAGTCTAGCTGAATAAGTCGGACCGAGCTGAAAAGCTCGTTAAGTAGGGGCTCGAATTTAGTTGGGAACTAATTTAGTTACTTCGCTTAAGCTCCGCTAGTAATCAAACCTAATTTTCGTTGCGTTCTGAGAACACACGCATAGCACACGTGTCTTTCTCAAATAACTGAAAATCTAACCACTGAACTACGCCGCGGCAAAGATAATGATGATCATTTCTCATACAACAGTGTCCATAAAAATAATTTACTTACTCTTTTTTATTAAACTTTTTAAACTCAACATCATTTTTAATAAAAATTGTATAATTGAGAACATTACGAACTAATTTGTCTTCATTCCTTTAACAACAAAAAAATTTGATATCTCGATTTTATATCTACAAAATTCAATTAATCTAACCTTTCAGATTCATGCTCTGTAGGACACCATGCCTTTATCTTATAAAAAATTAAAATTTGTTTCAGAATTAGTCTTTTAACTTAGGATTACCTCACAGACTTTAACACCTGGTGTTGTTGATGAGTTAACACATCTTCCAGTTGGAATACCTTTTAAGAAAAAAATTAAATTTTGACTAAGCCATTTTGGTTACGAAGTATAATACCATTCCAACTGTTCATAGTCTGACCTATGGACGCACAATAATCGTCATTTAAACACTTTGCTTTTGGCTTTGAAACTTCTTCATCACAAACACCTTGAGATTGAGTTGTTTCAATGAAATTACTCATTATAAAAATACTATTATACTCATTTGGGGGTATAACATAATCAGCAGTGTCCAAAAATCGATAAGTTTGATTCAAATCAATTGTAAGTAATTTTTCAATATAAACTGGATCTTTTTTACTAAGTGATGCATTGAATGTGGAATTAACAGGTACAAAGCCTTGACCTTTAACTTTAGTCGTAACCGAACTAGACACTGTATCGAATGCTTGATAGCCTTTTTTGTATATCAATTCCCATCCGATTATGTACGCAAGTAGTATTATTTGCGCTAGACGATAAGCAATACCAACTTTATGAGATTTAATAGTAGCTGAACGAACTGTTGAATATACAAAAAAACCCAATAGTCTATCTTTATATCTCTCGAGTTTATAATTACTCATTTTACATTGTTTAATTGAAAAAAAAATAGAATTTTTTTAGTTTTTTTTTTGCATTTGAATTTATATTCGGTTTATAGAATATCTAAGTAAAAATCAATTTTGACAATTTAAAAAAAAAGTCAATTTTGAATATTCATGATCAAATTGCATTAAATGTCATCAACTTTTGGGAATAAGATAACGCCTAAAAGAAAAATCTTAAATTAAATCGAGGAAATGTAGAAATTATTTTTTTATTTTTAGATTTTTTCATGAAAATGAAGAAAGTGTAAACTTATCACTACTTGTCACTTTTGGAGCAAATATCACATTTGAATAAACGCTTTTAGAACTTAACTTTAAATATTTTTTCTTCAATCTAGGTAGTAAAAAATTTTCTCTTGCCTCTCCTCTCCGAGTTCATCCATGTTTTGAGACCACAAAATTGATACCTCAAGTGGAGATAAGTGTAAAGGCTTACATTAGTACCTTTGGGTCCGTCTATCCGCCCAATTAAAAAAAATACAAGAAATGTTCGAATATTTCTTTCAACTTTCTCAATGCTAAATTACGCTAATGACATACATGTACTCTTTAAATATACTCTTCAAGATAAGATGATAAGTTTACATTTTAAAATTTTTGATCACAGCAACAGTAGCAACCGACGAAATATGTCAAGTAGAATGTCCTTAAAGTATAAAAGGCACAAGTTTGGTACAATAAGTTTAACAGTGTTGATACTAGCCTTCGAACGAAAAAAAGGTGTCTGGGAGACCAATGAGTTTCGATCATGACGACCTGCGTACGGCCGTAGAGAGCAGCCTCCGGGTTAGTACTCTTGAATTATCAAGTAACCTTAGCACTTCATAGCCGACAATATTCCGTCACCTTAAGTTGATCCATAAAGTTAATAGACGCTGCCGAGTTGTTCCATATCCATGTATATTCAATGTCGTATTGAAATCTGTAGGAAACTAATTAAAAATCCTGTTAATGGACGATTTTTCAGAAGGAAAAGTACTTGCGATCAGAAATGGATCTATTTTTGAAATACTGATGACAGAAACCAGTGTTTGGACCCTTCTCAACCAGCCCTACCAGTCGTTGAAAAGAAGGTAATGTTCTGCGTTTGGTGGAATTACCAAGGGGTAATACACTTTGAACTACTTCCTGATGGTCGTACTATAAATGAAGACCTTTATTGTGAACTATTTGAACGAACATGTGCTTCACTTCGAGTAAAATATCATCCTTTGATCAGAGAAAGCTTGATTTGTTTCTTCAAGATAACGAAAAACCATGGAAAAAATTAAAGAGCTGGAAGGGGTTGAGCTTCTCCCTCATCCAGCATAAGTTCACTTCTGATTATCATCTTTTCCGATCAATGGCTCATTACTTTTGAGGGCGGAATTTTACTAACTAAGTGACTCTAGTCGTGTTCTTCAGCACGCACTTTAAGAAATCTCTTTTGTCGCCAGATTAACTAAACCAGTGATATTAGCGAGATATCTCTACTTACTACGATTGGTATTGCATGATAACAAATCTGTTGGGAAAATAGAGAATTATAGAACGACGCAATATATTGCGAGTGAAGATTGTAATCGTTTAATTAATATCCTCTCTCTCTCTTCTCTTAATTCGTGATAAGGTATCAAACAATACATTAACTATTATATTCATTTATTCAATATGACAGATTGATGTATTTTATAATACCGAAACTTGGGAATCCTGTTAGCGCTTAAATTGAGAAAATATTAAAAAAAAATCCCAGTACGATTTTATTAAATTTTTTATTTCGAAAAAACTTAATTATTTGATGTCAGTTATTACACAGGAATAAATATTAACTTGGTATATTTTTTTTATTAATTATACAGAAAATGTTGTATTGATAGTCAAGTATTAATGAACAAAGAAACAACGTCAAAGTCATAAGTGATTGATTGAAAATAAAATTTTTGAACAATTGGTATTTAAAATTTGTTTTGTTGTTTTAAAATAATTCCTAAAGGAGCTCAACAAAATAAAAAAAGATATATTGATATTTTTTTTTGTGTATAAAGGCTCATGAGATTGGAAACAGAAAGAAAATCATAAGTTATTAAAAAAGAAATGTTTGGAATTTAATGTAATCGATTTAAATCCTAACACAACACACAGTGAAAAAAAAAAAGTTTAAGTATTGATTTTTTTGTTTAGAATAAATAGAAACATCTAAAAAACACTTTATTAAACATAATTAGTTTTCAATAGATAACAACAATGAACAAAAAAAATGTTTACAATTGAAATGGTTTTTATTTGAAAATTAATTAAATTTTAAAGTTATTCAATTTTCAAGACTATTTATAGATTAATTGAATTTTTTAAAAAATAATCATTTCCACTAGCTTCAAATTTAAATCTAATTAACTTAAGTTGACTTGTAATCTGACCACAGAAGTCGGTTACAGCGACGCTACTCTTCAATGAAACAGCCACTATCGCTACTGAAAGGGTAGAGCGAAAATTCATGCGTAATAAATGGTGTTGGGATCCATTTTTTGAGCCAATTTTGTTGATGGCCTTGTATAACCAGGTATACCATTTAAGTGTTCAAAAAATTCCCTCAGTCAGGTGACTAGCCGTATATACGCCCGAGGAATATAGTGGACACTAGAGTCGCCGCTCGATATAATTGTCTGGGTCAAATAATGTGACTATAACAAATAGTGATTACTAAAATTTTATAGATCATTCATTATCAGGGACGCCCAAAAGTTGCTTTTTTCAACATAAAAGTGCTGAAATAGCTCTAAAAATTTTTTGAAATGTGGTTAATATGCTTTCTGAAAATGATAATTAGGGTGGTAGATTATGAAAATATTATTCAAATGGGACTGCTTGGTCGTTTTCGATGGTTTCGCAAGTTGCTCGAGCAACTTTTGGGCGTCCCTGTTCATTATATTTAAATATTTTAACTCAAAAAGAAAATTTCGGATAAACAATAAATCTATTTTCTTTCAAAGTTTGGTACAAGTATTGGCTAGCTTGACTTTAAATCAGAAGGGTCTAAGGGAAGGGACAATAAACAAAGAATAATATAAATTTTAATAGTTTATTAAATAAATGTCCGCTTTTAGCCTTAGAAATAATAAATGAGATCACAAAACTAAATTAT
This sequence comes from Brachionus rubens, assembly GCA_022207745.1. NCBI lineage: Eukaryota > Metazoa > Rotifera > Eurotatoria > Ploima > Brachionidae > Brachionus > Brachionus rubens. The sequence continues at coordinate 887,028 of JAJVHD010000006.1, forward strand.
CCAAAATAAACACAGTGATTTAATACTTGAAATCTTTACAGTCATAAACTGTTAGCTTTCAAGTATAAACACAGCTAAACTAAATACTCTTTTGAAAAGTAGTTGATGTCATAATGAGGACTACAACAAAAGTGGTTCTTCTAAAAATGTGTGCTTAGAGTAAATTGTGACTTTAGAGTGACGTGACTTCATCGAGCGTTGACTGTATATATAACATAAAATTGTTTACTCATTTCAGCTTTTTCATTTTAAATATTAATAAAAACATTGTGGTTCTAGCTTGACCGCTGGCCAAATTAAACTTTTTCGTAAAAAATAAATTATGAAAATCTAACGATGTTTTTATTAATATTTAAAATGAAATTAGTAAAAACTGATTTTTTTTTTCAATATTTTAATCAGGGGGTATAAGTAAGAAAAATTTTCAATACAAGGTCCATTTTAAAAAAAAATTTCATTTCAATATCCCTCCCCCTCCCTACGTAAGAAAATTAGATAGAAGACGAAATTTTGGGCCCCTCCCTCCTTCAAAGTTTATTTTAACGTATTTTGTTGACTAAGATTTAAAAGTTGAATTGCCGCTTCGTTAGAGAAAAATTTGGGTTTGAACAATCGTTTTTATTTTTTTTGAGATGAATTTGATTTGAAATTTTTTCTCGTCATATACCCCCCCCCCCCTAAATTTTTGACCATTTCATGTAATTTTTTCAATTAACTAAGAAAAAACAGTTGTTCAAAGCTATCCCTTGTTCTAAAACGTTCAATGGAACAAGGAATAGAGAAAAGGGGAGAGTTATTTGAAGAGATACGCTTAATTGATTTCCTCACGCGGACTGAAATTTGTAATGACCATAGACCCCCAGGGACCTCTGATTCAGGTCTGTTTTTACTTAAAGTTTACTATTAAGATAAACCTAATATAATGAAAAAATTTTTTTAGTGTAATTCAAGATGCCATAATATTATTATATTTACGATTATGTTATTTCAATAATTTACGAAAGCTAAAAAACAAAACAACAAAAATTTGGAAATTGATTAATTTGATTTCAATATTCACGTGAGCAAACGTAATTAACAAATAAATTTAGTGCTCAAAACGTTTTTTTCGTATCATTTGACGTTGAAATTTTAAATGAATTAGTGTTAATCATGTGTGATATGGATCCTACGAATTAAGATGAATATATTTGAAAGAAAATATATTTTATAAGTCTTATTCTTAAGAAACAAACAAAACCCTGCAAGATGTTAACCATTTGTTCAATAGATAAATTTTGAATAAAGCGTTACAAACAATTAAATGAATTCTCTTATGATCTAAGTGTTTAATTTAAAATAGAAAAAAAAATGATAAGAAATCTTAAGTTTTAATTTGATTTTCAATTTAGGTCCTGATTAACATAAAGAAATTAATAATTGAATAAAAAATGTTACTTTTTTTTTTACACGTTCGGTAAATATTAAAATTATAAGATATTAAAATGAAAATCCGATTGATGTCAAATTCACAAAACAAATTCAACTAATTTATTTTTCCAACTTTTGAGTACCCAGATATAGGTGTAATTCTTGGCAACTTTAAGTTAGGAATATAAAATTTGAATCATCTACCCAAGCCAATTTGAAATCCACTCCCTCGGGTCTACATATTTGGTGACAGCAGTTGGATTTGAACCAACACTAGTATATACTGATAAGAAAAAAAATATTTAAGGTTCGCCCAATGAAAAACTTCCAGGCTATCTAAATTAACAGAATCTGACCACATATCCGTGTTCCCCTTATATGAAAACCCCAAGTTCCCAAAATCTTAGGGGGGGATCAAAAATTTAGTGATTCTCGTATAGAATTATCATAGAAAGCATTTATAATTATTTATGTAAACGATTTTTTCAATTTTTCATAAAAGTGCCTAAATTATCTTTGAAAAAACTCCCAAAACCGAATTTTAGATATAATATATGCTATAACAAATAATATATGTTTTCTATGGTAATTCTATACGAGAATCACGAATTTTGGGTCAGAAAATGCAAATTCCTTTATCTTTAAGGTTTTTGATTTTTAGCACCTTTTTAGGCAGTTTGTTTCTATTCTGCAGGTTTATAAATTAAAAATCTAGTCCTAACATTATGTAGGGAATTTTCTGCTCTCCAAGCCGATATGTAAAAAAGTATATGCCTTGGGACTTTCCGCGGACTAGATCCCAAAAAACTAAAAAAAATTGACATTTTTTGTTATTTTATTAAAAAAAAAAGAATTAAAAAAAAAATTTTTCTTCAAAAACCTTTTTAGCTTGTGTAAAATTTTTTTCTCTATCAGAATCTGTATGATAAACCATATAATTATGTATATTTTACATTGATACAAACGATTAACTAAAGACAACTCACTCAAGAGTGGCTAAATTTAGGCACCCCTGGGTAAAAATTGAAATTTTTGATCCCCCCCTAAGATTTTGGGAACTTGGGGTTTTCATATATGGGGAACACGGATATGAGGTCAGATTCTGTAAATTTAGATAGCGTGGAAGTTTTGCATTCGGCGAACCTTAGCTAATATCTATTCTAATAAAATTATAAAAAAATTATTTAAATTTAGACTGATTATGTACCCAAAGAAGCTTTTTACCGTATTCTCGACGCAGTTAAAGGTAAGTCGTGAAAGATTTATACTCGATAGTCGGTAATTTGATTAAAACAATTTTAGAACAAAAAATAAGCCCGAATACGAAAGACTCAAAGTCGCACTACCTATTACCTATAACTACTCAAAGTCGTTTTTTTAAAATAATGGAGATTGGAGGTATCAACAAATTAATAAAGTTAGATGAAAAAGAGAACAAGATTCTTCATGTCATTCCATTTGAAGACATTTTCGATACAATCGTTGAGGTTCATAAAAAAATGGACATGGAAAAACATTTAAATCCCTCTCAAAATAATCAGATGAGCTATCAGCTATCCACTGAGCATGGTATTATTTCGTGATGGCATTCATGCAATACTTTTTCTATTTGTAAACAAAAAATTCTTAAGTTAGAGCAATATAAATATAATTTAACATTTTTTCAATTGTAAGGTTTTCAAGACCACAACCCTGCCGTCTTGCGGAATATGTAATTAAAACTTGTCATTTGAAAAAAAAATTAAAGCCTTAATCCAATTTAGCAGATAAAAGGTTTTTAAAATTACGCTGACTTAAAAGACAGATAATGTCGGAAATACACAGTCAACTACAATATTCCTTCTGTTTGAATAGAGTTATACTACTAGGATCAGTAACTATTCCGAATAGTCGAAGCTCATAAGTTAAGTTTTCTATTTACCATCCTCCCTTTTAAATCGTCGCAGGATGTCCGTTCTCCTACCCAGTCTATTGAATCTTCAAGAAACATTAAGTTTTCTTTAATGAATTTTGTAAAAGATACTTTAATGAAAATGGCTCTATATCATTAATGTGTGATTAAAGATTTTTCAATTTTAGCATTAAAGAGGCTTTAATGTAAATTTGTAAAGATACATTAATGAAGCCATTATTTAAGTCGAAAAAATGTATTATTTGTAGTAGGCAATATCTCAAAAGAGTCCAAGCTTTTTGATCAAAAGGATTTAATTTCATAATCAAAATAAGCAAAAATTTAATTAAAATTCAATATTTCAATTTCAAGTTTAAATTTTAACAGTGATTGATTAAGACGAGGCCGAGGGATATAAAAATTAAGTTAATCAATTGTGCGATTTAATTTACAAGTGAGCTTTACAATCTTAGTTTAGTAAAATCGGAGTGAATATAAATATTTATCAAAATTTTAAGCTTTTTGTTTTGTGAATTAGTAAAACTTTTTTGTGAAAGCAGTCGACTCTTCGCGGTTTAATTTTGCTACATCCTTTTACAAAAAAGGGCCGAATTTTACTTAACCCGAGTGATTAAGTTGAAGAGTAAAGACCGTAAATTTGTAAATTTTTCCATCAAGAGTTAATAATTGAAGATTTCATAAATCCTTTACCAACTTAAAATCGAATTAAAGTAGAAGAATGAGTTGATTAGTCGTTTCAAAAATCAGAACTAAAGTTCTCAAAGAAACTAAACACATTATCTTTTTAAACTAAACTAAACACATCACAAAACACATCACAATTTTACAGCTTAAGTTTTAACTTGAATGATTTAATCACCGCGGTTTAATATTTTTTTAAAGAGAAAAAGTTTAATTAAAAAATTAAAAAAAAATTATAAAGTAGAGCCTACTCTCAAAAGTAAACTTTAGCCATTTTGCATAATCGTGCATCTAGTTTTCTTGTTTTCGGCCTTTAAATCTTCTTGTATTATTTGATTAACAGATGGCGAACTAAATACCAAAAAGAATTTTTAAAGTTTAAATTTTCATTTTAATATTTTAAACTTTACTTGCAATCACGTAAATTAAAATGACTAATTTGAAAATTTTATTTGTAACAGGAAATAAAAATTTTAATAATTTTTCACTAACAAATGAAAATGAAATATTTTAGATTTTAAAAAATTTCTAATTAATTTAAGTGAAAAAAAATGGGTGGAGTTATTTTTGTGTTTCACCAATAAAATTTAAAATTAAATAAAAAAATTGCTACACCGTTTTAGATTTATTGTACATACAATCAAAATTCGATTATATGTAATTGCAATATAAATGTTGGAGATGAAATTGAAAACCGACATCACTCTTTCTGAGTGTACAAGTTTTAAACCCTAGTCAACAATTTAGTTGTGGTATCTGTATCAAAATCCTATAAAATTTTGAGTGTGAATGTTAGCCTTATTATTTAAAATTACAGTCAATCAATCTGCTTCTGTCAAACCTTAATATCAAAGAAAATTTTCTCAAAGTTTTTTTTAAACGTTTATCCTTTTTTTGCCTGAACTTTTTAGCAGTCGAGATGAATTGAAGTAGGGTCCCTAGATTCGCCATCTAAGGATCTAACCACTAACCCAGTAGGACGGGAACATCTTTCTGAAAATTTCTAGATCTAAAATAGTGTTAAAGTTGAAGTTTTAAAACGAGAGTTATTTAAAACAGTCCGTTTTTTTCTTTTTTTTATTGTAATTGAATAATTGACTTAGAAAAACCGCTTGTGTGAAAAGAAATTTAATAAATCTCCACCCCAAATATGATCAGTCTTTGATATGCAGAGTGAAATAAAATAATGAATTTTTTTTTCAATTTTCTCTTTTATCATATTTTTTTTCGAAACGGCATCATGTTGAAAATGATTTTTTTTTGTCTTTTTATTAATCTAGCGATTTTTCACAATTAACTCATGTGTCACTGAAAAAAAGTTAAGATATTTATCTAAAAAATAAAATAATCGGATATTATAACAAACGGTCTCGAAATCCTAAAAAAATTGAGTCTTTTAAATGCTCATACTTAAGCAACTTGATTTTGGCCTAATTTTGGTTTGATGTTGAATAGAATCAAATACGGTTTATCATAGTTAAGTTAAACAAAAAAGAAATTCGAGTCGAATAGTCTTGAACAAATTGGTCACACCCTTTTTAGTCTCTAAGGTCGTCTTTTTTTGTTGAAAAATAAATCCGAAATGAAAAATAAAAATAACTTAATATTCGACATAAATTCTTCATTAATGCTCTTTAATGTATCTTTTTATTTTTTTTGACTTTAAACTTTAAATTCAAAAATATTCGGTTATTTCTTCACACTTAAATAAGTTTTCATTAAAAAAAAAAAATTTGTTTAAAAATCGGGATATTTAAGAAATCTTTGAATTTTCTTTTTACTCAAAAATGTGTCTTTAAGATTACATTAAGATTCATTAATGTCACTTTTTTTTTCAGGAGACTGGGTAGGTTTACTCAAATAGAAAAATGAAATTATTTGATGCTAGACAAAATTATTCCGCCTATACATAAATTTAAAACTATTAGTAGTAGTTTAAACTGCAGCCTAGAGGTCATCTAAGCATAACTCTAAAGAGCTGTAGCAGTCGCTTCTTTTGTTTCGACATCCAAACATCAAGCTTCGCTTTGAAACAATCCAGGTTCGGATCTTGTGTTTAGACTTTAATTGATTCCTTTATTAAATTCAATATGTTCATAATTGTTTACCACTTTGTACATTTGAATTAAGTCACCCCTTAATCCTCTTGTTCTTAGATTGTTTAAATCTAGCCTTGACAAACGTTATTGATAATCCAAATCACGTAGTTCTGGAATCATCTTAGTTGCTCTTCGTTGAACTTTCTCTAGCTCATTTATATTTTTTTCTAAAAATGGACACCATGAACTGACAGTGCGGTCTAACCATAGAACAATACAATAATTTGATAGTCTCGCTTCAAGGATATTTAAAAGCTTTCCTAATCATACCCAACATTCGGTTCGCTTTGGCTGTTGCATTTTTGACTTGTGTGTCCCATTTTAGATCGTTTTGTATGTAAATACCCAAATCTCTTTCACATTTTGACTTACTTAGTGGTTTCAAGCCGATCGTGTAATCAAACTCGGGATTGCTACTACCAATATGAACAACTTTACATTTATCTACATTAAGCTGAGTTGACCACATCTTTGACCACTCGCAAACCTTATCTATGTCTGATTGGAGGCTATAGATCGAGTTGAAATTTTTGACTGTTGATAAGATCTTCGTGTCATCAACATAAGCTTCACAACTGTTTTGTACAAGGTTCAACAAATAATAAATAGTAGAGGACTGAGCACTGAACCTCCACTGTTAACTTTTACCAACTCGAACTAGTGTCCCCTTTAACAAAAACCGTTTAACAAAAACGTCTTTGTCCAGTTGATTAGACCATCACCAAAACCAAAAAACTTGAGCTTGTACAAAAGTTTTCTATGGGAGACTTTATCAAAAGCCTTTGCAAAATCAGTGTAAACGATGTCAACAGGTAAACCTTGCGCTATTGCTTCTGAAATAAGATCTAGAGTCTTCAATAAATTCGTTGAGCACGACTTTTTAGGAAGAAAACCGTGTTGTGATTTTGAAATCAACTTGTTTCTCAGTAAATGCTCTAATATTGATATTGATTATGCTCTCCATGACTTTGCATGAAAGTTAAGGACACCGGACGAAAATTCTTGGAAGAGAGTCTCGAACCCTCTTTGTGTAAAGGCGTTACATTTGCTTGCTTCCAAACAGTAGGTAACTCTCCTACCTCAAACGACTTTCTATAAATAATTGAGAGAGGAAGAGCTAATGACTCGGCACAATTTTTAAGTACAAAGCCATGGATCCTGTCGGGTCCGATAGCTTTATTTGGATCTAACTTTAATAATTTTTCACTAACCTTTTTGGCATTAATGAGCTGATCAGCAGTCGGGTCACATCGTTCACTTGTTTTGAAATCAAAAGCTGAATATTGAAGTCATTATTTTTTTTGCTCATGTTGTTCCCAAAGAGATTTTACGCTTTTTTACTCAACTGGTCATTCACATGTCATTCATCGAACGTTCAAAAATTTCCGGAACCAATCATGAGTTCATGATTTTTCAAAGCCTTTCAAAATTTTTGAACGTTCGGACGAACGCGAACGTTGGGGTTAGGGTAAGGGTTATTCCGCGTCAATTAGTAAACACTCTAACGGTCAATTTCACATTCCATTATACACAAGCCTTACTCTTTTTGCATTCAGTTTCAAAATCTCAATTTAAATTACAAAAGGTGATGGTTAAACAAAAAAAAATTTATTTATTAAACATTCAAAAAAGTATAAAAAATTTGTTAGTCATTAATTAAAATCGATTCTCATTTAAAGTAATCTCAACATTACCATGTTTATCTTTGTAATCAAATTCTTTAAGTTTTTGATAAAACTTGCGGTCTTTTGTTAAATTTAAAAGAATAAAATCAGCGATTAGAGTTGGAATCGCTAAAAGACCTATGCCCGCTCCAATTGTTAATAACAATGGTATAAAATCAAATCGACCCGCTTTACCTGTTACAACAATTATAAAACGAAGACCGTAAGCTTTTATCAATGTACGATAAATTGTACCATTTATCGCGTATTTATCCGCAAATCTGAAAAAATTATAAAAAAAAAATTAGTTTTTATAAATTTTGTTACTTTTTTTAAACTTGCCTAAAATTGAATCCACTTGCACCGGTTAAATCTTTAAATTTTAAATCATATCTTTCAAAATAATATTTTGGCAAACACTTTTTGAAACTAACATCCAAATTACATTCCCAATTAATCTCAATTTGAATAACACCACCTCTTTCGAGCATTAACTTTCGTTCAATTGGATCAGGCTCGGCTTCTTCGAGTATGTCTTCGACCAAAAAAACGGGACAATATGGATCAGTTTCATCGTCATGTTTACACGTTGATATATATTCATTGGTTATGTTTGGTAACAAGTTTCGCCTTGAAATAAATAAATTCATTTTTAATAAAAGTACTTAGGGGTATCCTAAAGTTTTGACGTTTTGATCAATAATTCAATTAAAATATATTTTTTTTTGGAAAAATTTTTGCATATCCATGTTCTCCATTTTATTAGCTTTCTAATGTGTGGTCGCATGAACTTAAATGTTTCAGTTCATAATTTGAAACCCCACATTTTTCAAAGTTTCAGTAATGAATAATAATCACATGAGAAGCTATATTTTGATCAGGCATAAATATTAGAGCAGCAGTAATCCATTCCAAACTTTTGGCATCAATGGGAGATAGTGCTCTTTTGAAACGTACGATCGAAAGATGGGTTGAACGTTTCAAGAGTGGCGTAGAGTCACTCAAAGATGTTTGGGAGGCCGATTACATCGACTAATTCTTCAAATGTTGATCGAATTCGACTACAAATTGAAAAGAACCCGATGATATCTATATATTATATTGAAGTTTAGACAGGCCTGAGTTATGAGAAAATTGAACGGATCTTGCACTACCATCTAAATTTACGTAAATTTTCCTCGCGTTTGATCCCCCATGAATTGTACGTGAATCAACAGAAAAAAGGGTTGAGTTTTGTTGCAAAAATTTAGACCTGAGATGGTGTTTATGTGATATAGTTGCATGAGATTAGTTATGGATTTACCACAGTAAAATTGGGAACAAAGCATCTAATTCGAGATGGGTTCTAAAGGACCAAAGTTCGCATACTGTAATAAAACGCAACCAGTTTGAGCAATGGTGTGTGACTATTTAAAGACAACAAGACCTGTTTTATTACATGTAGTTCCTAGGGGACAGTCTAAAAATAACACGTATTATGCTGAAAATGTCTTAGGTCCTCTTATTGAGACCTTAAAATCTCAAATACCAACATCAGGTACGGAAAATATAAAAATTTTGGATGACAATGCTTGACCTCATGTTCATGAAAACGTCAAGAACTTCCTCAATTCAAATCAATCGACCATCGGGCCTACTCCCGATGACTATTTTAAAAAACGCTTACCCGATTGTACAAGTGAAGAACTCTTGGAATCCCAAAATACATAGATTCTTAATTCGATACCTAAAGAGGAGTTTCAAATGACCTATCAAAAGTGGGCTGAGTGGATGAAACTTTGCATAGAGAATTAAACCCGGTCGTCAAAACTTTTGGATACCCCTTAGTAATAAATTAAAGAAACAAGTTACTACTGTCTTTTTCCGTATTTTTTAAACTGTACATCATTTTTTATAAATATTGTAAAATTCTGAATGTTTTGTATCAAGTTACGAGTCGTTCTAGAAACAAAAAATATTATCATGATTAAGCTTTTAGAACTAATGGTGTTTAGATAATCTTTTAATTAAACTGATGAAAACAGATTTTTCACCACATTTTTTTGTTTAAAGAAAATATAATTATCCAAAAAAAATTTTTTTTCAATCATCACTTCTTACTCTGATTCAATTTCAACAGGACACCAACCACTTATTTCACATACTTGAATATCATTAGATGAATTTACACACTTTCCTGTCGGCATACCATGCCAATTGTTATAAGCGAACGTATTAACTTTACAATCTTCATCTTGTTTACAACTAAAAATAACTTAAAATAACAAAAAAAACTTACAAAAAACTTGGAAGACTTACTGAAATTGTTTTTTGGTGTGATCTTCGGGACATAACGATTGAGTTTGAACAGTCTCCACAAAATTGGTCATCAAAAAAATCTTAAGAAAATCATTTTAACAATCTTTAAGTCCCAATAAAGTTTTTTTTAATGGTTACCGAATTGTACTCAGCTGGAGGTATTATGTAATCAGCAGTCTTAATTTTAAAATTTTTGAAAAAATGTTAAAAGTGTGAAAAAACTTACATCAAAAAGTCGAAAATTTGTTTCTTTTAACCCGTCAAAACGTTTTAAACTATTTTGATACTCGACATAACCAAGACCTTTTACTTTAGAAGTAACGGTACTACTCACTGGATCGAACGCTTGATAACTTTTATTCTTAATAATATCCCATCCGATAACGTAAGCAAAAACAGCTATTTGTAAGAATCGAAAAATGACAGCGATTAAAAAGTTATAAGTTTTAACTTCTTTTACAGTTGAATACGAAAAATAACCAAAAAATATTGAACTTAAAAAATTTGTAATTTTTTTAAAACCAGATTTTTCTTGTCCCATTTTTTTTTTTTTGAAATTTTGAAAAAAAAAGTTGCAAACTTAACTTCGTGTCAAATTTGAAAATTGATAAAATGAATAATTAATTGCTTATCAAAGTCTTATGATTTTTTTTATTATTTTTTAGATAAACACTTGAATTGTTGTTTTTCTAAGGCGGCTATTGAGTAAGTGTAAATTTTAAAACATGACTTTATTTCAAGTCAAACAAAACCTTAATAATTTTTGTTTGATTGTAAACAATAACCACTTTTAAAGTGGGTAGTCGAGCTTACAGTTTGACCGTTAAAAATGGAGCTCATTAATTGTTTAACAGCAGACCTTTTTAGCAATAGGTTAAGCCCTAGTGACACAGTTAAGTATTCTCCAATGAGGAGAATACGCTTGGTTTGTGGTTCCAAGCTAAATCTGGATAGTTGTCGAGTTCGCAGCTTCGGCTCGGATGAGTGGCGCTGTTTATGATGAACGTCCCACAGTCACTGGAGTGAATGGCAGTAGCATAGTGGTAACCATGCCATGACCGGTTCCAAGCATTGTAAACAAGATAAATCTTGGTCTTTGCAAAAAATTCCTGCAAAACTTGTTATGTTAAGTTTATTTTGACATCATGAGATAAAACCTTCAAATGATGGATTATTTGCGATGAGTTTTTCGAATTATTCGAGTGTTAAATTAAAATTAAGTTTGTACAAGACCCTAACCACAAACATTAAGTGATGATAAAATGTAAAATTGATTTCTTTTGAACTTCTCAGACTGTTCAAGATCGCCAAAACCGATCGTTATTGCCTTACGAATTTTAAATTTTAATTCTAACTTGTAACAAAATTCTAGCGAAGTTAACAATTAGAGTAAGTTAGGTTTTGATTCTAATAATACTCTGCGGCTCCTATAGAGCGAGGGTAAGCGCCTTCGGTAGTGGCAAACGAATAGCTACTTTCCCGAAGAGGGTTCGTCAGGCGTCCTACAAGAACCCGGGGATGGTGTGTAATACCCCGACCCTAGAGGTTGGCCTACCACCGCAGTAGACGCTGTAAAATGGCCCGTTAAATACAACTGGTTCTGTTACTTTATCAGCCTAAAGAGACTTTAAATGGATAAACACCAGAGACAGCTTTTTTTTATAATGACTTATTCTTGACAAAATGGAAAAATGGCCTCACAGCAACAGCGGCAACCCAAAAAATATGCCAAGTAGAAGATGAAAATGTCCTTAAAGTAAGAAAGAAACAAGCTTGGTTCAATGAGTTTAACAGTGGTGATACTAGCTGTCGAAGGAAATAGGTGAGACCAGTGAGTTTCGATCAGGATTCCCTGTGTACGGTGGTAGAGCAACCTCTTGGTTAGTACTCACGAATTACCAAGTGACCTTAACACCTCATAGTCGACCGTATTTCGAAACCTTAAGTTGATCCTCATTTTGATATTCAACGTCGTAGCTAAATCTGTAGAAAGCCCATCAAAAATCCTGTTGATGGTTTGGCTATATGCTGGGTGAGGGATTAAGCTTATCCCTCACCCAGCATATAGCCAAGAACTTTCCTCTTCTGATCTTTATCTTTTCCGCTCTATGATATGGCTTATTTCCTTAGAGGACGGAATTTAAGTAACCAAGACCAAGTTGAAACTGGGTGCCTTGAGTTTTTTAGCTCAAAAGCCAGAAATTATACAAGCGAGGTATCGAATTGCTTGCTGAAGACCATAGAGCATAATGGTGTATATTTTGAAGATCTTAATCGTTTTGTCTGTTTCCATAATGGGTAGTCCAATGGATTGTGTTTAATGGAGATATTTCCATCCAATAAGGCACGACATTAAATAAGATTATTGATGAGTTATTTTATGTTTAAAAATAAAGATTTTTAAAAAAAATTTAAACGTGTTTATTTACAGTATTTTTTTAATATAAACTAAGTTTTAAAAACAAACAACGAAACTAAATTCTGGCTGTATTTGGTGGTGATTGATCAACAAAATTTAAATCAAGTTCCTTAACTTTTTGAAAATATTTTCTCTCTTTTGTACAATGTAACATGACACAATCGGCTATCAGAACACTTATACTCATTAGACCAAGACCGGCACCGATTGTCATCATCAACGGAACAAGATTAAATTTACCACCAATACCACTTACATTTATAATAAACCTTAAACCAAATGCTTTATATAATTCTCTATATTCAACACTATTTTTACGAAAACGATTCGCAAATCGAAAATTAAAACCACTTGCTGTCGATGTTTCACCAAATGGTAAATCAAAACGTTTAAAAAAATATTTTGGTAAACAACGTGAGTACAAATCAAAGTCACAATTCCAAATTATTTCAATTATAACAACACCACCCTTCAATTTAAAACAAAACAAAATTATTTTATCAAATTTTTTTTTTAAATAAAATTTTACTTTTAGCATCATTAAATATTTTTCTGTTTCGTTTGGTTCGGCTTTATTTAAAATATAACCAATTTGAAATACTGGACAATAAGGATCTTTTTCGTCATGATAAGTGCATTGTGATATGTACGAATTGGTTATGTTTTTTAATATATTTCTCCTTTTAGAATTAAAAACAAAAATTAATGCTATATTTCAATTTCAAAAATAAGTGTTCGTTTGTTAATGACATTTCATTAATTTATTTAGTGATATGTCATTAAATTGGTAACTTTCAAAAACTATTTTACTTTTTTTTACATTAGCGCAGGGGGTATCAGTAAGAAAAATTTTCAACACAAGGTCCATTTTAAAAAAAAAACAAGGTTATACCCCCCCTCCCCATGTAAGAAAATGACATAGGAGCCGAAATTTTGTACCCCCCCCCCCCTCCTTCAAAGTTTTTTTCAACAAAATGTAAAAATTTTAACGTATTTTGTCACAGATAACATAATTCTTTTGTTTACAAAGATTTAAAAGTTGAATTGCCGCTTCGTTAAAAAAAATATGGGATTAAACAATCGCTTTTATTTTTTTTCAAAAAAAAAATTTCTCATGAGGTCTTGAGGGGTATGTCTTTGATTTATCAAAGTTGAAAAAAAAATTTTGATTTCAATTTTTTTCTCGTCATATACCCCCCCCCTAAATTTCTGACCATTTCATGTAATTTTTTTTATGTTAATTATTGAAAAAAAATTACATTTTTTTTTAATTTTATTTTTTTTTAACCGATTAAAAATTGGATAAACAAAAAAGTCTAATTTTACAGAGTAAAAAATAAACCCACAAAAAACCTTTTTGAAAAAACAATAAGTCAAAAATTTTACTATTTAAGTATTATTATTAAATGTACTTTTTTAAAGAGTTCTTGGGGGTTAATTGGCGAGCTACAAGTATTACGAGCGTGAGGTCCATGGTTCGAATCCTACCGCTGTCAAATATTTTTAAAAATTTTATGGACTCCGCTCCGTAGCAACATCCAGTTCAGCAAGCTCTTTTATAAATTATGTTAAAATTTTCAAATTTGAGAATTAAAAGCAAAAATTAAACTAACAAAGTTTAAACTAAAACATTAAAAGTTATAAAAAAAAATTAATGACAGCCGGATTCGAACCAACTACTTAAAAAAACATCTCTCGCTCAGTGAGCAAAGACATACAAAGAAATACACAAAAAAAGTAAAACAGTTTTTGAAAGTTACCAATTCGAGCAATTACGTTAAGTTTTACGAATTATAAGGTTCCGGCAATTCAAAACTTCCACACTATCAAAAATTTTCAATTTCAATATCAGATTCGTAATCTGCGCCCCAAAAAAACCCAAAAAATGTATTTTTTACATTTTCGAAAAAAAAAATTTTTTGACGCCCCCTCCTCTAGTTTTATAAAACAAGAGTAAGTTGGTCATCGTTTTTGATCGATATCTCAGCTTTTTGATCATGAATCATATATAATGGGCATATATTCTGAAAGCGCATATTCTAAACTACAAGTTAATGTGTTTAATATTGCGGGAAAAAGCGGAAAAACGCGCAAAATTCCAATTTAATCGAATCTCGTCCTTCAAAATCTTGGGATTAGTTTATTCGTTTTCGTTTTACTTTTTGTACAGTAAAGGCCGAAAAAATTCACAAAAATCAAAAATCACTAAGATGAGGAAATTTGGTATTTTTAGAATTACTTAATTTAGAATCTATAATTAAAATTAGGGGTAATGGGTATTTTGAAGGACGAGATTCGATTTAATTGGAATTTTGCGCGTTTTTCCGCTTTTTCCCGCAATATTAAACACATTAACTTGTAGTTTAGAATATGCTCTTTCAGAATATATGCCCATTATATATGATTCATGATCAAAAAGCTGAGATATCGATCAAAAACGATGACCAACTTACTCTTGTTTTATAAAACTAGAGGAGGGGGCGTCAAAAAATTTTTTTTTCGAAAATGTAAAAAATACATTTTTTGGGTTTTTTTGGGGCGCAGATTACGAATCTGATATTGAAATTGAAAATTTTTGATAGTGTGGAAGTTTTGAATTGCCGGAACCTTATTATTTTTATGATGACTATTTGTTTTACAACGTTTAATCAATTCATTGTTTTATTATTCAAATTTTGACTTTTATATTTAAATGATCTTTGATCCGAAATTCACGGTATAAAAAGGATTGTGATTTTGATCAAGAGATCATCTTTTTTAAGATACAAAAACTCTTAGTTAAATTTAGTTAATAAATTGTTCAAACGATTCAACTATAGTTATTCTTCATTTTCCTCTGACGTTATACCTAGGACTCTGGCCCAATCCCGAAGTGTAACATATTCATCGACTACTTTAGTTGAGGTTTTTGTTCTTTATTTGAAGAGCATATTTCAAAACGTAAACAAAAAAATTAAATACAACACCTCACACAATTTTGTATGGAGAGATGCTGACCCGAATATATCTCAATAGTCCCGAATATATCTCAAATGTCAATGAAAAAAAAGTGAGAACTCATTAAGTTATTAAGTCAAGATCATTAAGTTTACAATCTCCGAATGACCATGAGACTGATAAGGCATAACATCAACGTAAAACAACCGCCACATAATGCTAACCAGCTGCCTGGGGCTTCAGAGAATAATCACCAAAAGTCTATCATCATTCTTAGAATGTAGCAACGAAGAAAGGCTGATAATCTTATTTTTCTGACTCAAAAAATTCTTTGAAATCTCTAAAGTCTTTTACAAGGTGTGGAAACAGTTTCCTAAGTCAATGATTCAGTTTTAAAGCTAATGTTCCACGGGGTTCAGTTATAAGTCCACTTCTTTTTAACATTTTTATCATGGATATTCCAAAAAAAGTCCAAGAAAACACGTGTTACTCTCTATAAGGAAATGAAAGTTATGGCAGATAAGTCATCTTATACAATATTTACAAAAGCCACCAACTAAGCGTTTAAGCTAAACATAAAATTGTATGGTTCACACTAAAGACTCTATATTCTACAGACTCTATTATAAAAATTGAACATTAATAAAAAATGGGGTTTAACTCAAAAAACTTAAGCGACTCTATCCAAGGTTGTAATTAGTTCAATACTTGATTACTTCTTCCCTTGTATAAACATGCTTAATTGTTTCCTTCGAGAATAGAACAAGATGTAACAGTTACAAAGTTGCTAACGGTGCTTACAGAGATTAGTTCCAGATCCATCAAAATTTTAAGTTGACATGAAACACTTGAATTTTTTATCACGCAAATAAACATAAGCTTCAGAATCACAGAGTTAAAAAGTCTTATGATAAGTATGTGACAGTCACTCAGACAGGATTTTTTCCAAGTGTGTAAAACATCTCAAAATACTTACTGTTTTTTATTAAACATTTTAAACTCGATATCATTTTTAATAAAAATTGTATAATTTAACACATTTCTAACAACATTATCTTCAAAACGTTCCGAATCATGTTCAGCTGGACACCATGCTTTTATTTCACATACTTTAATATCAGGTTTAACAGATGATTTAATACATCTTCCAGTAGGTATGCCATTCCAAGTGTTTATAAACGTTCCAAAATTCGAACATTCATCGTTAGTATTACACTTAGCTTTTGATTTCCAATACTCTTCGTCGCATAGACCTTGTCTTTGTTCAGTTTTAATAAAATTAGTCATTACAAATATACTATTGTACTCGCTTGGTGGAATGACATAATCAGCTGTATCCAATAACTTGTATTCAATATTTTTTTTGAGTGTAAAAAAATTTTTAAAATAGCTTAAATCCGTGTAATTTGGTTTACGATCAAGACTCATGTTAATTGGTACAAACCCTTGACCTTTAACTTTAGTTGTAACAACACTAGATACACGTTCATTTTTTTGATAGCCTTTATTGTGTATCAACTCCCAACCGATTATGTAAAATAACAATAATATTTGAGCTATACGATAAACAACACCAACTTTAAAACTTTTAATAGTAGCTGAACGGACTGTTGAGTATGTAAATACGTTAAGACAAAATGAGCCAACTTGATTCGTAAATGTGTATCGATTACCATTTAAACGATTGTTAACCATTTTATTAGATTAATTTCTTCATTTTCATAAAAAAATAATTTTCTTGTTGAAACTCTTCTTTTTTTTTTTGACTAATCAACAATTTCAAAGGGTTTATTGACGATTAATAACAAAATAAGAGTTATCTAAAAGATAAAATTTTATTATTTAGAAACAAAGGAATTCTATTAAATTTGCATTTATTAGTTCGTTGTTGCCTTAAGGAAGATGTCGAAAATAACAATTGTCAACAGGGATATTCTACAATACAAAGAAGTAATTTTTTACTCTTTTGTTGTGTATTTACGATGTTCTGGGTGTCAGATTGATTAGTTCAAACACAGAGTGCGCCATCGAAAAGGTTAATGGTGATAAAATAACAGATTCCGTGGAATCATTTAACTCAAGGTTAAGAGCTGTTGAAACTACCCAAAAAGTTTTGACGTTTTGATCAATAATTCAATTAAAATATATTTTTTTTTGGAAAAATTTTTGCATATCAATGTTCTCCATTTTATTAGCTTTCTAATCTGTGGTCGCATGAACTTAAATGTTTCAGTTCATAATTTGAAACCCTTCATTTTTCAAAGTTTCAGCAATGAATAATAATCACATAAGAAGCTATATTTTGATCAGGCATAAATATTAGAGTAGCAGTAATCCATTCCGAACTTTTGGCATCAATAGGAGATAGTGCTCCTTTGAAACGTACGGTCGAAAGATGGGTTGAACGTTTCAAGAGTGACGTGGAGTCACTCAAAGATGTTGATCGAATTGGGAGGTTGATTACAGTGACTAATTCTTCAAATATTGATCGAATTCGACTAATAATTGAAAAGAATCCGATGATATCTATATATTATATTGAAGTTTAGACAGGCCTGAGTTATGAGAAAATTGAACGGATCTTGCAAGACCATCTAAATTTACGTAAATTTTCCTCGCGTTTGATCCCCCATGAATTGTACGTGAATCAACAGAAAAAAGGGTTGAGATTTGTTGCAAAAATTTAGACCTTTTAGAGACTCAGAGATGGCGTTTATGTGATATAGTTGCATGAGATTAGTTATGGATTTACCACAGTAAAATTGGGAACAAAGCATCTAATTCGAGATGGGTTCTAAAGGACCAAAGTTCGCATACTGTAATAAAACGCAACCAGTTTGAGCAATGGTGTGTGACTTTTTAAAGACAACAGGACCTGTTTTATTACATGTAGTTCCTAGGGGTCAGTCTAAAAATAACACGTATTATGCTGAAAATGTCTTAGGACCTCTTATTGAGACCTTAAAATCTCAAATACCAACATCAGGTACGGAAAATATAAAAATTTTGGATGACAATGCTTGACCTCATGTTCATGAAAACGTCAAGAACTTCCTCAATTCAAATCAATCGACCATCGGGCCTACTCCCGATGACTAGTTTAAAAAACGCTTACCCGATTGTACAAGTGAAGAACTCTTGGAATCCCAAAATACAGAGATTCTTAATTCGATCCGTAAAGAGGAGTTTTAAATGACCTTTCAAAAGTGGACTGAGTGGATGACCTTATAAAAAAATAAAATCGATAAAAAAATTTATTTTTCGTTTTTAACCTGAACGTCAAAACTTTTGGATACCCCTAAGTAGTTTTCAAGTCAGTTTATTTCAATGGCTATGTACATGCATTTGATCGTTAGAAAGCTAAAATTTTCTTCTCTAAGATTCATCTTTTTCAATAAATTAATTGTGCAATAGCTCTTAAGAACCGTGAGACTTATCTCTACAGGGAGAGGTATCGCATGAGGTGAAACAAAAAAAAAGTTGTAGAGACATCCCTACCCTGTCTATTGTTTAGTTTCGCTGCACTAAGCCGTTCATGCTTTTATTAGTGCAAATTTGATTTTTTGACTTTTTACACGCTCTTAGACATGATTTTAATAATAAGTACTCCAGGTTAAATGCAACTATTGAAAATCTTAGATTTACACATAAAATAATAACCTATGTTTACTCCAGCTTACCATAATTTTTAGGGAATTTATCTGAGTTTTTTTTCTCCTTCAAAAATGTTTATCCTTTCCCATCATTCGTACTAATCCTATTTTAGGGATTACACAAAATATGAACGAATTAATTTTAAAAAATAAACTTTTATCACTAACTAACACTTGCTTAACTCATTGTGTTGACTCAAAATACTTGAATCATTAAATTATGACAATCAAAATAACTGACATATTGAATAACATGAAACAAAAAATCAACCATTTTTTTAATAAATACGCGTTAACAAAAAAAATATCGATTTGTTAAAAAGAGTTAAATTTACTTTTAAAAGGAAGCTTTTGTTAATTTCTTTAATTAAATGGCTTTGAGTTTTATATATACTTGACGTGATTGTTACTAAACACCTTGGGTACGAAAATTTACCTGATCGAAACTAATATCCAGTTTTAAAGCCGACCCGGAAGAAAATTTTTTTTCAAAAAATTTACCCCTTACTTTCTTTAACAGACATAGCCCGAGGTGGTCTTTTAAAACATCTTGGTGATGTCTCAATGGTATCAGTACGATCTATCCCGAGAATAAAAAAACGCATCACTAAACGCGTTAAAATACATTGTTAAAACAAACTCAAAAAAATGCGTTTAAACGAAACGTTTTCTTGCGTCAATCTGCGTTAGAAAATTCAAACTTAGCAGACAAAAATTAACTGATTTTTTATTCGTTTAAACGCATTTTTTGGAAATAGCTTAATTCAAATCTTAAAAGATAACTTTTTAATGTAAATCGCAAATTTAAAAATTTTGTTTCAAAGAAATAGCTGACGTAAATTGGACAGGGATGAAAAGGAATTTCTGAGCATCACTTTTTGATTATGTTTTATCTGGCGATATATTCGGTCTTTTAGAAAAAGAGTATATTTGAAAAATGAAAATCACAAACATCGTTAAATTTTTTTTTCCTTTACGCAGGCGGTATGAAAATAAAAATCTTTCACACAAGGTAGGGGCGGGAGGGGGGTTTTTCTAAGAAAATTGTAAAAAAATTACATGAAAAGGTCAAAAATTGAGGGGGTATATGATTAGAACAAAATTGAAATCAAAATTTTTTTTCAACTTTCATAAATCATAACCTACCGCTCAACACCACAAGGAAAAATTTTTTTTTGGAAAAAAAATAAAAAGCCATTGTTTAATCCCAGATTTTTTTTTTCGAAGCGGCAATTCAACTTTTAAATCTTTGTAAACAAAATAATTATGTTATCTGTGACAAAATACGTTAAAATTTTAATATTTTGTTGAAAATAGCTTTGAGGGGGGGGGGTCCAAAATTTCGGCTTCTATGTCATTTTCTTACATGGGGAGGAGGGGTATAACCCTTTCAATTTTACCGAATCTTTCCATCCCTCTTATAAAAAATTGAGTTTACATATTTTGATTCAACAAGAAAAGAATAAAAATATTTTTAAACTCCGCCTTTTATTTTATCTATAAAAATAGTTGAAAATTTTTGAATTTCAATCTCATTTTTAAAATATTAAAAATTTTTACTTTTCTATTTTTTAAAAATTTACAAAAATATACAAAATTTACATTTCTTTTCAGATAATTCCTTTTTTTTAAAAGATTTACAAAATTTAAACTATCAAAAACAATTTTCTCTATGGTAAGATTTAGTACAACTTTTACTAATAATTTTAACTTTTAAAGCAAATGTTATTTTTTTTCTATCGTTGTGTTTAAAAGGTTGAGTTAAATTTTACTACAGTCAAGTCACACATATATCTAACCCTTTGTACAGCCATTAAGCAGTGATAAAAATGAAATACAAACTATTTGAATTATAGTGGTCTAAGTATGATAATATCCGGAAAATCGGACCCGGACTGTATATCCGGAAAAAGTCAATACAGACTTCGATTTTATGACCAAAAATCTTTTAACTCTCATCAAGCTGAGTTTAAATTTAGTTTTTAAAAAAATAAAACGATAATCCATGCTAGACTCAGGGGGTATCAGTAAGAAAAATTTTCAACACAAGGTCCATTTTAAAAAAAAAACAAGGTTATACCCCCCCTCCCCATGTAAGAAAATTACATAGGAGCCGAAATTTTGGACCCCCCCCCCCCTCCTTCAAAGCTATTTTCAACAAAATGTAAAAATTTTAACGTATTTTTTCACAGATAACATAATTATTTTGTTTACAAAGATTTAAAAGTTGAATTGCCGCTTCGAAAAAAAAAATCTGGGATTAAACAATGGCTTTTTATTTTTTTTCCAAAAAAAAATTTTTCCTTGTGGTGTTGAGCGGTAGGTTATGATTTATGAAAGTTGAAAAAAAATTTTGATTTCAATTTTGTTCTCATCATATACCCCCTCAATTTTTGACCTTTTCATGTAATTTTTTTACAATTTTCTTAGAAAAACCCCCCTCCCGCCCCTACCTTGTGTGAAAGATTTTTATTTTCGTACCCCCTGCTAGACTGTAAAATTATTCCCTTAAATTATTCGATACTTTTTTCCAAATCTATTATACAGCAGAAAAGTATACCTCTTTTCACTTAAAAAAAGACGAAACAAATTCTTGCTTAATTATTTTAAAAGCCTTATAAAATTAATGTGTTTATCTTTCTAAAAATCTTATAAGTCGGATTGCTTAATGATGAATTCTACACACACTTTCTTGAAAAATTTTGATTAAAATACCTCCTTGGAGCTTAATAGATTTTGAAATTGATTGCTATGAGAAGGACCTTAATATGCTTTGGTTACATTACAAAATATCTCGATTTTCTTTTTAAACATTTTATTTAGTTCTAACGTGTTAAAATAATTATGAAAAGAATTGCCGTTTTTGAGTATAAATTAAACCTCAAAATGATGCAATTTTAAATGTTTAAACGCGTTTCCGAAAACCAGTGTTAACTCGTTTAAGTGCGTTTTTTGGTAACGTTTTTTTATCGTCAAAAAACTCTTAAAAACGCATTTAAAGTTGCGTTAAAACGCATAAAATGTATGTGTTTAAACGCGTTCCTAAACGCGTTAATATTTTCTCGGGATTGGACTCAATTCAAAGTTTGTCTTATGCAGACGACTTGAAGATGTTACGAGTGTTTAATAAGAACGGATCGCGGTCGACTCAACTTCGAAAAAATTGGACAACAAAATGGTCTGGATAAGCGCTCCCTATAACCCCCTTTTTTCCAGACGAACGAACATAAAGACACTTTCACTATTGTGATCTTCAGGTAGAGCGCAATGAGTTTTATCAGAAATTATCCAAATGAAGCCTAAAATCTATTCACATCATGATCATTTTTTCGATCAAAGTCTGGCACTTATCAGCAAGGAAATACGGTATGGATAGGACTAGTTACATAGTTCCAATCTCAAATGGTGAGGTTATCATTAGGAAACTCTTAAAATGGAACAAACAATTCTCATCTGCGGGTTCCGTACACAGGACTTGAATATGCCGTTAGTATACCAAAGAAGAGCGACGAAGCTAGTCAAATGAGAGGCCGTATCAAGAAAGCCTTATGATTTAATGAACTTGAAAGACCGTAGAACAAGAGGTGACCTTATCCAAATGTTTAAAATAGTCAAAAGTTTGAGGCTAAGTCTAAGAAGAAAACACGACTGTAGCGTGGTTAATTCAGATACAACTTCGTGACAAACAAAATGTTTTACAACAGAGTGAATGGTTTCAAAGCGGACTGACACAGCTACTATAGAGCTAAGAAGGGCTTAAGGGTTAAATCTCATTTTTTTCACAGGACTAAAAAATCAACGCATTGAAACAAAAGATTTTACTTGAGTAATTTTAATAATTTTAACATTTCAATTAACTATTTAAAAATTTCTGTTAGTTTCAATTTATAAATGTCAACAATTTAACGCTAAATATTTACTTTTAATGCCTCGAAGAGAAACAACAACTTTTAAAACTTATTCGATTTCCGTTTTATGTAAGTTACATTATAAAAAAGAAAAACCCAAAAAATTTGAATAGCAAATTAAAATCGAACCCATTTTAAGTCGAGAGTACTTTTCCTTGGATAATAATTGATATCAATTAAACAAAAAAAAAACGATTGACTTTAATTACATCAAAAATTTACATAACTAATTTTAAAAAAAAAAATTATATCAAAGATACAACAGATACATTAAATTAATGTTACACAAAGATACCAGTCGGTTTATTTCAAATAAAACCTTTTTTTTTAGTAAACACAGAGAACAAACAAACAACAATAAATAATGATTATAATCGATTGTTTTTATACAATAAAAGATATTTAATATCTTGTCATAACTTTTTGTTTTGTTTCAGATCTTATTTTACTAATTAATAATAACGAACAAAAAATTGATTTTAGTTAGAAAGAAGAAGAAGACTTTTATTTTTCTTGTTGAAGACTTTTATTTCTAAATAACGTTTTTTGTGAACTAAAATGACATATTTATGATTACCCCTTTTTTATTTCACAATGGGAATTGTAAAAGTTAATCAAAATGATAAATTACGTTTATTATTTTCATTTTTTTTTTAGAGTTAACTAATTTGATTTAATAATTACTCAAACTCATGCAAAACGAATAACAAAATTATGAATATTTGATTTTGGAATTTAGTTAAGAACAAGATGTACTCGATGGTAGACTATTTTTTGGCCAAAATCATTCCTTCCTCTGTTTAAATGGACGTTATATATGTTACACCTGCAATTAGAACAGAGTTGGTCAAAAGTCAAAATTTCAAGTCAAAAGTCCAAGTCAATTACGGACTTTGACCTTCCTTTTTTTTTCTGCTCAAGTCAAAGTCTGACTTTGACTTTTAATTTTATTTTTGGCTTTCTATATGGAAAAATAACAATTAGAAATTATAACATGAGACTGTTTTGTTTAAAATACAATTTTATTTAATTTTTAAGACAAAATTTTTAAGAAAAACGTAAGAATAAACATTAAAAACTTGAACTAACTTCAAATTTTTTAAATTTTTGAAGTCAAAAGTTGACTTTAAAATTTTCCTTTTTTGAAGTCAAGTCAAAACTTGACTTGATCAAAATTTTATTTTCAAAGTCAAGTCATAACTTGACTTTGACTTTAGGACTTTGACTTTTGACCAACTCTGAATTAGAAACAGCTTGGTGTGTCTAAGTTATATTAATAACACATGTCGGGTGTGTTGATAAACTCTTTTAGTTTTACAGTGGTTTCTCGGTTATATCACACCCCACTTATAACCCTTTTTGGATATATCCCCAATTCTCGCGACGGTGAAGTTTGGAGCAAATTTTTGGAGCAAAGCAAATTTTATTTTTTAAAACTGTAAAATTCAATAAATAGATGGACCTAACCTAGTTTAAAAATTTTAACATAACTAAACAAAATTTGTTAAACTTGATTTAAAATATTTTTTTCAATTTTTTGAATTGATCGATTTTTGATCAATAATTAAATTTTTAAAAACAGATTGTTAACATTATAATGAAATTTCAAATTAAATTTTTTAAATTTTAATTTAAGTACAAATTTTCAAAAATAAAATTGGTGGGATTTTTTGAAATTTTCAAAAAATTTAAATGTTCGCGCCAAAAATGTCTTATTTAAATTTAGTGTATGCATTTCAAATTTTGTTAAAAATCGAAACTAACATTAATAATCAAATATTGATTTTCCCTTTTTTTTAAATATTTTTGAAATTAACAAAAAATTTACAATCTAAAACCATTTTTATTTTATGCACTATACCTAATTTTATTTAAAAAAAACAGCTTTTCTAAAATTGCTTTGCTCCAAAAAAAATTGCTCCAAACTTCACTCTTCCCAATTCTCGCTAGAACAAATTTCCTCCAATTGTTTTACATGGAAAAACTGTCAAGTTATAACCCCTTTCTATATCCCCTTTTTTAAATATAACACATTATTTTGTCTTTCATAATGGATATACTTCATACAAAAGAAAAATTTAAAAAATGATAGCGTCTGTTGGCCGAAAAAAAAGAACAATTATTTCAAACTCAACAAACAAATCTATCATAATCGAAAAATTGAGACAAAATAAAACTGATACTGAACTGGCTGTCAAGTTCAATATTGACCGCTATTAGTCGAATTATAAAAAAGTAAGACATTGAAGACGACGAGCCGAGCTCGAAAAAGAGCCGAATTCGAAGTGGATATTTTCATCTCGTCATTGTTCAAGTAGTATACGTTTGCGAGATGTTTTGTTTTATGTTAAAAATATCTGTCAATAAATTTTTAAAAAAAAAATTGTTATTTGGTTATAACCCTTTTTAGTTATAACCCCTAATTTACATGGAACGTAAGGGGTGATATAACCGAGAAACCACTGTATAAAGTTATACACTAAGTCTATCTTTTATTATTACACTTTGCCTTCGGTGCAAAACGAAGTCCAAGAGCGTAACATGTATCAGGACGTGAGTGATCTTGAGAATCTTTGTTGACCTTAACATGATTATCCGAAAAATGAATGTTTACAGGCTCTTTGGCTGTATCATTGATGTGAAATTTTGACCAACATCTGCTTACTCATCAACAGAAAGCTATACTCAATCAAACGCATTTTCTACTTGGCTACATCTGTAAAACGTTCCTTCTCCCTCTTTGATTTTTCAATAACAACCCATGACAACATAGACGATTTCAATTCATTTCTTCAGCTGTACAAAATGTTTACTTTCCATCACAGAGTATTGAACAAGCTTTTGTTTTTTTGGAAACTCAATTTTAAGATCTTTGATTGAGAAGAGAAAGAAATCAATACTACAATCTAAGACGTGAACAGCCATACCAAAATAATCAAATAAACACGGAGAAAAGTTACGATCTTGTACTATTCCAAGGGTCAAAACAAATTGTCGATGCTATTGTTATTAGTCAAACGTTAGAATCTGTAACAAGATTTCTATTGAAATTTTTTCTAATAAATTAAAAGAAATTTCTATCACACGTTTTCTATCTTGTTTGGTTTCTACCAAATTAATTCTATCAACTGAATTTATATTAAAACTCTTACTTCTATGGAAATGGATGAGTGTCATTAGTGTTGTGCTGCTAAGAAACGATCTAACTAGTCATTCTCTAGATGACCTAATACAGCTTTGAAAATCATCGTATTGTGTCTAATTAAGTCTAGGGTTGTTCTATTAGATGTTAGATCTGCACAGAAAAAGTACGCCTACTGCTACTACTATCAATGCTGAACTAATTGATGGTAAATTGACTTTCGTTAAGTGTCTGAGTAAATGCATAGAACTAGTTGGAAAATTGTCAACAGGGATATGCCACAAAACAAAGAAGTAATTTTTTACTCTTTTGTTGTGTATTTACGACGTTCTGGATGTCACATTGATTAGTTCAAACACAGACGTTAAGCGTCTGAGTAAATAACAACAGACTGGTTAAAGTTGGAAAATAACAACAGACTGGGGTCACCAGTTGGAGCATATCGAAAAGGGTCTTGAAAAAAACACAAACGTCTAAGAAATTTTGGGGACAGTTTATAAAAGTCTAGTCGTCAGCCACCTTGATTATAACAGCCCAGTGGTCTCTACGGCAATCTGCAGAAACGAATATTGTGAATCATCGGTATCAATAAAATCGAAGCACTTAATAAATTCAATCTAGTTGATGCTGTATAACGAGTTGAAAATCACAAATGTTCACTTCTAAAAATTCAATACTTTCTAGAAGTCAATTAGACAAGAGCACTAGCCTGTCGATTAACCTTGAAATTGAAAATTTTTATTACTTAATTTTTTTTGAATATGTAATTAAGTGGAATGAATATGTAATTGACGATGTGACATTGTCGCTATTTATTTATAGGGATGAGTCATAAAATTTAGCGTTTTTAAAATGGTAAGATATTATTGATTCTAGCTCTTATGTAATCCCACAACTTTAATTATATATTAGATTAAGCAAAATTGAACGCTCTACTAGATGATGAAGTTTAAATTTTAAATTTTTTGATTTCTAGAGCAACACCTGGGTTAGTACTCTCTAGAATTATCAAGTGACCTTAGCACTTCACAGTCGACCATATTTTGTCACCTTAAGTTGATCCATAAAGTCAAAAGACACTGCCGAGTTGTTCCACACGATTTGACACCTTTTGATATTCAAAGTAGTATCGAAATCTGCAGAAAACTAATCAAAAATCCTCTTCGGTTTTTCAGAAGGGTAATTACTTGTGATGAGAAATGGATCTATTTTGGAAATACTGATGGCAAGGACCAGTGGTTGGACCCATCCCAACTAGCCTTATTAGTCGTTCAAAGAGGACGATTCGAAAAGAAGGTAATGTTGTACGTTTGGTGGAATTACCAAGGGGTAATACACTTTTAACTGGTTCCTGATGGTCATACGATAAATGCTGGTCTTTATTGTGAACGATTGTATGCTTCACTTTAAGCTAAATACCCTTCTTTGATCAACACAAAGCTTGGTTTGTTTCTTCAAGATATCAAAAAACCATGGAAAAAAATTCAAGATCTGGAAGGGATTGAACTTATCCCTCATCCAGCATATAGTCCAGACCTTTCCCCTTTTGATTATCATCTCTTCCGTTCCATGGCTCAATTTCTTAGAAGATGGATGTCTTGAGTTTTTTAGCTCAAAAGCCAGGAATGGTACAAAAGAGGTATCGAATTTCTCGCTGATAGATGGCCAAAGACTTTAATTCATGTTGTATGCTCTAAGTATCTGAAATATCGAGCTTAGAATCTAATTATTCATTAATGATTGAAAGGTTTGAATACAAAAAAAAAAAATTTTTTTTTCTAAGGATGCTTTATATAAAAATATTTCAACAAATTCCTAACAAATTGTAATTAAGTAACATAAAATGTCAAACTAATATTAAACAATAACAAAGGTTCAAAGAATAAAAAACACGATTTTCATGATAGTGTTCCTGTTTAAATCTTCGAATAAAAATCAATTTCAAATTAAATTTATTCCTCTTGTATTGAAAATAATTATTTTTAATGGTGTTGGTTGATTTTTGTGATGCGTAAAGTTAACTTTCAAGAAGAATTGATTTTTAAAAAAAAAAAATTATTCAAACCAAAAATTTTCTTTCCACAAAAAAAAAACAGTTCAATTATTACCCTTGAGGCTTGTAAATGATTAAAACTTGAGTGACTCAATGATAAACTATTTCAAGAGATTTTAACAACAATAAAATTCTTCTTGTTTAATTAAAAATGTTATCACAAAAAAGATTTAATTAATTTTTGTTAGAAAATTATTTTTTAGGCACAGTTTAATGAGAAGAAGGCGTTTATTCTCGATATATGACCTATCACGAGGACAGAGGGTTTAAGCTCAAGTAAACAAACGTGTTCATTTTAATATCGACTCTTGAAGAAACAAAAAAGAAGAAGTATAATCACTTCATTTTACGTAAATTGGAATAGTCAAAGAGTTTTTTGACAAAAGAACACTTTCATGATTAAAAAAATTGTTTTTGGAAAAATTAAAACTTAAATTAAAATTGACGTGTATGTTTTGTATTTGAATAAAATTTGAAAAAGGTACTATAAAGGTACACGCTATCTGAATTTTCAAAATCCGACTTGATAACTTTGTTCTCCATACATGAAAACCTAAGAATGGCAAAGTTTTTGTGGGGGTCTAGAAAAAAAATATTTTGACCAGAGGGGTTATTTTGGCTTTTGAAGGAGTTTATCTCGATTTCTCGCTTATTACTATCCCAAATGACCCCATATGTATTATTTTTGTCATTTAGCTCAGCCAAGACGCAAAAAATTCAAATTCCTTCATCTGTTTGTGATTTTTAGCATCTTTTTAGGCACATTCTTTCTATTCTACAGGTAAATAACTCACCGTTCTTTAATCGATCCATCGAATTCATCTCTTAATACTTCTAATCCATTAACCACCCTTACATACTAAAAACGAATATACAGTGGATGAGAGGATCACTTTATTAAATTTTTAGTGGAATCCATCTATATTGTTATTTGTTCGCGGTTCTTCTATTTTCCTAATAACTCGTACAAACCTTCCATTCATCCAAGTTGCATTAAAATATTCTATCATTTTATCTGTTGAAATTTTGAATTATTGCTTTTTCTCAGAGAACAAACTAATTTTCAAAAAGTTAAAATTTTTATGTTCTTACTGCAATTCTTCCGGACTTTTGGTGGACAGCGAACCGCAGTGTAGCCGTACCAAAGCGAAGTTTAGCAACAAGAAGGCGAAGCGTGCCGTACCGTAATAAATTTTTACAGTACACTTTGGTATGTTTAGCACGGGACACTATGCTTCGGAGGTAATACGCTTCGGTACGGCTACGCTCGCTTGCGGTAATGATAAAATCTAAAATTTTTTCCGAGTAAAAAAAAAATTTACCTAAAACGCCTGACGGGTCCTTCTGGAACAATATTGATTTTTGATGTAGATTTCTACCCTTTTGGAGGGTTTTATTCAGGTAAAATCCGCAAGAAACCGCCGAAAGATGACTAAGCAGATATTAATATCCATTTTTAATGATACGGGTCAGAAATACCCGTCTGACTTTATAGCTATATATCAAAAGTGGGCTTCCTAGTCTTATATCCAGAGTCAACTTTCTTATTTAAGACCTTTAAGGAACTGTTAAGACCAGGAGACCTAACGCAAAAAGGAGAAAAATTTTCAACTGGACTCCATTTGAAAAGTCCTGTCTACTTTTGCTTCCGTTTGAGGTATGCTTTAGACTTTTTAAGAAAACACTAAAAGGGGTAGAACCCCCTCTTGAGACTTTTTGGATAAATTAGTGGCTTAGATAGAGGGCCAATCCAAATAATTGCCGTCGACGTCTCTTATATTTTTGAAGTTTTAGAAAATCATTTAAGATGTAGTGCTCAATTTTTAAAAAAAAGACTACCATTATCGTTAACTTAATAATTTAAAAGCTTTCAAAGATTATTCTTAAAGTTTTATACTTAATTACTATAAACTTAAATCAATTATTATTAAATTGAGTCAATCGTCAAAGAATCACAATTCCCAAACATTCTAATCTAGTTTATTCTAATTCAAAATATTTAATTCGTTATTTATAGTTAGAAATTTTTTTTTCATCTTATAAAATAAATTGAATTTGTTAAGTGTCCCTGAGCGAATTCTGATTATTAAAGATTTTCTCAATCATACATCTATCTTATATTTTTAGATCAAAAGAGTAGTATGTAAGTTTAAAAAATAGAGAGAGAACTAAATTCATCAATTTTAATAAAATTAGTTTTTCTATTCATAAAATGACATTTATAAAATTTAATTAAAAATTTGCCTCATGGTTGTAGATTCGGGCAAAAAGGTTTTGAAAATTAAACAACCGGTAAATTGAAGGGGTAAAGTCTAAAACCATGAGGAGTCTGTTTTCGAACTTAACAAAAAAATGAAAAGCGGAATATACAGCCTTAAGCTAAAAAAATGACTTTGAAATGTGATAAAATATAATTAAAAATGAATGAAAAGAATTGCTGACTAACAATTTAATATAAAAAAAAAAATTCGATTGATTTTGAAGACAACAAAAATAAATGATTTTGTTGTTATTATGAGGCTTTTTAGAAAAATCTCTTCATTCTTAAGAAGAAGGGCTCTCTTGAGATCAAACATTCAGACCTAATTCAATCGAATAACAATAATAATTTAAATGAGTAATTTATTTTATTGTTTAATTATTTTTAGAAAAAAAACAAAAAACTTGAGACTTGAACCTCTGAATTTTTAGCACTCCAGACCTGGGGATAAATAAGAAGTATCCTGTGATATTCATAACTCTTAAAGGTCATGATTCTAGAATAAACCTGAACCTCCTTACCGAAAAGTAAAGGGAGAGGGGTCCTAGACTTAGATAGGCCTGTCATAGTAATATTATTAGAAAAATCCTAGACTTAATTAGCTGCAAAATCTGATTAGGCTTCTTAGCCGGGTAGGCTTATTTCTGATATTATAACCGTGTTCTACGACCTCGAAAACTCTATAAAATCAATTTTTTCATGCGGTGAAAAAAATCAAAAATTTTAACCCTACCCCTTAGCTTTTTGCAGCCAAATGTCATTTTAGCACAAGATAACTTTGGTTTTAAGTATAAGAATGGCTCGTGTAAGCGATACCCGGACAGGGTTATAAAAAGCAGTACTAGAGTCATCAATTGAAAGAGCCACTCTGCAACTAAATCGAGTTAAAGTTGAATCAGAAGAAGTCGGTCTGGTAATAAACACAAAGAAAACGGAAAGCATGACCTTTAATGTCCCAGGAGATCAGGGTAAGCTTTTGCATGACGGGGAAGCTATAACTATATAGTCGAGGACTTTAAATATTAAGGGTCTAAAGTATCATCTAAAGCAAAGTATTGACATGGGCGGCTTATTGGAAGCTGGATAAGGTCTGGAGAGCGAAGCATATTCCTCCCACATTAAAAGCAAAAATCTTCAATGCCTCCGTTGTTTAAGACTCAGTGTGAACCAAAGACCGCTAGTGGAGTCAATGAGACGAAGACAGTTATCGTGTCAAAGCGAACATGAACCAGCTAAAGTACTTGCCCTTTACGAACCGGAATCCGGGCTGGGTACTTTTAAAAAAGGACGGAAAACCACCAGTTATTTTAAGTACATTTGTGATCTAATATTTCAGTCAAAAAGCGAAGTGGTACAGTCAGAATTGGTGAGTCTTGCAAGTTCACGTGATCTATGGAGAAAAAGAGTCGCCGTATGTTGTAAAACAACATTTGATTGGAAAAAGCTATAATTGATGTAAAAATATGTGCTGAAAGCTAAAAAGCTCCCATTGTCGATGGGGAAAAAAAATTCACTTAAGCAAACACGGGTGAAAACTGTAAAAATAAGGGAATTTTTTGGTCAAACCGCATCTCCTTCTAGGGGAGTCAGGGGTAGGGGTAAAATTTTTGATTTTTTTCACCGCATGAAAAAATTGATTTTCTAGGGTTTTCGAGGTCGTAGAACACCGTTACAATATCAGAAATAACAAATTCAGATAGTAAAGACATTTTGAATTTAATGAAAGTCCCAATACGAGTCCCAATACGTTTTACTAGTATCAGACCATCTAGAGAACGGATCGTTTCCTAGCAGCACAACACTAATAACACTCATTCATTTCCATTATTATTTTTTCTAAACGTCTCAATTGACTCGACCAGGAACATAACTCGTGCCATTATTTGCCAAAGCTGATGTTTTATCCTCGAGATCTGTGTACTTTAACTTTCCAAAGTTTTAAAGTTTTGGATATTTCAGTATCACAAGTAACGTTTATGACCCTCTAGCTTTCAAGTCTATCAAAGAGGCGGACGCATGCCTGTCGTGTAAAAGGGTTCTGGTATTTTGGGGGATGAACCTTATGAATTTTCAGCAAACACCATTTCCAATCTCGAATTTCGAATTAAACGGAATGTTTAAGAAGAATTTATTTTTCATGTTACCTTCATGGTTGACCACCCGCTTTCACCTGAAATTGTCTCTAACAACTAAAGCCATCGGTAAAGACTTAACCACCTGTTTACGAAGATATTCCCACTATCTTTAAAAAAATAAAATTCAACTTAGAATTGAATGACAACGAAACATGTTTGTCAAAATACTTGACATTATTTGACTTTAAAACTTCCAAGAAAATTTACATTTTTTAAAAAATGTTAAAAATTTTGTGATTTTAGTTCAAATGTTAAATTTTGATTATTAAAAGTATATTAGAACTTTTTTTTTTTTGTTTGAGCATTGGCTTCTCTTTTACATTCCCACACAAATATGACGGGTAAAACAACATCAAAAATATAAATGTAATCTGTTTTCTATTAATATTTCAAAAACACCAACTATCGACTCTTTTAACAACAACAACAACAAAAAGATAGAAAGAAGAAATATCTCAATTAAACGATCTTTAAATTGATATCAACAAGATTTTAGATTAACACTTGAAATCAAAAATGTATTGTTGTTGTTTGTATAAACAGTTAAAAGCTTTTAACATATTTTTTCTATAATTGCTATTTTATGATTTGAATTGCAATTGTAACAGTATTACAACTCAGCAATAAAAAAATGAGCAGTTTTTATAAAAGTTTGTACGAAGGTAATGAACGCTTTTTGATTGGGTGATTGGACACAAGGATGTGACTGGTAATGACCCTCAGGGCTCAGTCTGTCCTCTAAGGAATTGAGCAATAGAGCGGAAAAGATGATAATCAGAAGGGGAAAGGTCTGGACTTTATGCTGTGTGAGGGAGAAGTTCAATCCCTACCAGCTCTTCAATTTTTTCATGGTTTTTTGATATCTTGAAGAAACAAACCAAGCTTTGATTTGATCAAAGAAGGGTTTTTGCTTGACATTCGCTCTAAGTATGTGACTTGTTGAGACACCAGGTTTAGGGCGTGATTTTAAGTGACAAGTAAGAGACAAACCTATTCAGATTAAAATCAACGTCATTCTCAAATCACAGCAGTTGTCCACCCATTTTTTAGTGATAGAAATGAAAAATGTCTTTGGTAAAATCGATTTGAATTAAAAGCGATTTATTGGTCTTAAGTTCTCTATTGATTTAAATGCTATCTTGAATCTTTTACTCATTTTGAAACTCTAGCGCTTGTTTAAAATATTTCAGGTAACTCCTAATTTGATTAGCAGGATTAATTTGATTGATTTCATATAAATTGATGATTAACAAATAAAATTCTATAAATTTCATCGATGTTACATCAAAATTTTTTTGACTGGGATTACCTTCTTTTCGAATCGTGCTCTTTTAATGACTGGTAGGGCTGGTAGATATTGTACCAACAACTGTTTCTGTCATCAGTATTTCGAAAATAGATCCATTTCTCATCACAAGTAATTACCCTTCTGAAAATCGTCCAACAAGAAGATTTTTGATAAGATTTCTACAGATTTCGATACGACTTTGAATATCAAAAGTCAAATCGTGTGGAACAACTCTGCAGCGTCTATTTACTTAATGGATCATCTTAAGGTGATGAAAAACATGAGTTAGAACCGGCGTCGACGGCCAATCCAAATAACGGCCGTCGACGTCGGTTCAACTACCCAAAGCTCGTGAGACAAATGGCAAAAAATAATTTTAAGCCGATTATGAGTCAAAATGAATAAGTGATTAATCCTTACGCGTTCACCATAGGTCTGACAAGTGATTTGTTTATTCTTAACTAAAGACAAAAAAAGTTAGAAATAATAAAATGAGTTAATTTTTTATTTGTTAAAACAAATGTAAACGTAAATTTGAAAAATCAGGACAGAATATCCGATCTTTAGCTTCCAAAAATTTTAAAAGAAAATTTTGAGTCTCGTCTACCGAAAATTCTTTGTTTCTTTAAGGTTAAAATTGACTGGGATAGTTATATCTCACATTAACACATTATCTTGTAGCTTAGAATATGCGCTTTCAGAATATATGCCCATTATATATGATTCATTATCAAAAAGCTGAGATATCGATCAAAAACGATGACCAACTTACTCTTGTTTTATAAAACTAGAGGAGGGGGGGGGGTCAAAAAAATTTTTTTTGCGAAAATGTAAAAAATACATTTTTTTAGTTTTTTGAGACGCAGATTTTGGGATGCAGAAGTTTTGAATTGCCGGAACCTTATAAGACCCCGAAAATTTTATCTCTAATTTTAAAGTGTCGTTTCCTTATTAATTATAAAGTTTGATATTTTTAAACAGTACCTTGGATGATTTAATTTAAAAAAATCCTTATTAAAGAAAATGCCTTTTTTAGGCTGCTCAGTTTAAAGGATAATTAGTTTTCAAAAGTATGAAATTCCAAATAGACATTAGATTTTTAGCTCTATTTTAAGGATATGGGTCGAAATTTAAAAAAAAATAAATACAAAGTAAAATGGGGTATCCAAAAGTTTTGACGTTCGGGTTAAAAAAGACGAAAAAAAATTTTTTTTAATCAATTTTATTTTTTTAGGTGTTCAAAGTAATTGACTTGATTTTCTTTACAAAGTTTCATTCGCTCAGTCCACACACCATTGATTTCGGCTCAAATTGGTTGGGTTTACCACAGTTTGCGGACTTAGGCCCTTTGGAGCCCAGCTCGAATTAGATGCTTTGTTCCCAATTTTACGGTGGTAAATCCATGACTCATCCCCTGTAACTTTATCACATAAACGCCATCTTTGGGTCTCTAAAAGTTCTAAATTTTTGCGACAAATCTCAACCCTTTTTTTTTGTTGATTCTTATTCAATTCATGGGGGATCCAACGCGAGGATAATTTAAGTAAATTTAAATGGTCGTGCAAGATCCGTCCAATTGTTCCATAACTCAGGCCTGTCTCAGCTTCAATATAATGTATAGATATCCTCGGGTTCTTTTCAACAAGTCGTCGAATTCGATCAACATTTGAAGAATTAGTCGCTGTAATTGGCCTCCCAATTCGATCAATATCGTTGACTGACTCCACGCCACTCTTGAAACGTTCAACCCACCTTTCGACAGTACGTTTAGAAGGAGCAATATCTCCCATTGATGCCATAAATTCAGAATGGATTACTGCTGCTCTAATATTTAACTTATACCTGAACAAAATATAGCTTCTTACGTGCTCCTTATTCATTTTTGAAATTTTGAAAAATGTGAGTTTCAAATTATGAGCTGAAACTTTTGAAATACATATTCAATATGTTGATGCGACCACACATTAGAAAGCTAATAAAATGGAGAACATGGTTATGCAAAAATTTTTTTTTTAAATTTTTTTAAATGAATTATTGATGAAAACGTCAAAACTTTTGGATACCCCTAAGTACATGGCTCTATCTCTTTAAAAAAGTAATTTTCAATATTAAAAATGTTGTCTTAGATACTTTTCATTAAACTAAATGAATAAAAATTATTCCCATATAAAAATTTCTTTTAAAGACTGACTCACTAAATTTCCACTTGGTAAAAAACCAAGTTGTCTTACACTCGATTTGAGTTGGGTTAAGTTTGATTTAATCGTTCCTTTATATGGATCCCAAACTATTATGGAGTTATCACCTGAAGCACTTATTAAATCTCCATTATCCATTACTTGCAAACATTTTTCCAAACAAAGAGATTTTGAATGTCCATTAAGAGTTCGAATCAATGTACCAGAATTAAAATTTCTAATTTCAATATTTCCATTAAACAAGCCACGAGCTAAATCACCATTTTTCAACAAAGTCATTCCAAAAGCATAGTTTGTAAAGTTTTTTACAGATGGAGAATTCGAATTTGGGTTCCAAACTCAAACAACATCGCCACTAGAACCCGAATAAGAAATTAAGTTTCCATTTGTGTATAAGAACTTTCAATAGTTCTTTTTATAAAACCTGTTTTTGAATCATAAATTTCAAATTTCGTACGATTTGTTTGAATAATATCTCCATTTTTTAAAATAAATATTTTGTGTACAGTTCCATCACCGTTTGTTTTAATTTCTAATTTGGGTCTGCTAAATCTTTTAAGAGATATAATTAAATTTAAAAATGCTTTTTTTGAGTTTTTTTGGGACGCAGATTCCGAATCTGATATTGAGATAGCAAAGTTTTGAATTGCCGGAACATTAACTTAAAGTTATTGAACATTACTCTGTTATTCCAGGCTGAGTCGTTGATACTACTGATGATGGAATGGTTGTCACCGGTCTTAAAAATATTATAATTAAAATTGTTATTGAATATTTAATTTTTAAAAGACTCACTGTGAGCCTTCCATGCATTTACAGACATTTAAATTTTCAAGTCTTACACATTGACCAGATATGGAAAATTGCCCTCGACAATATAAATGACAAATTTTTACTTGAAAATGATCTGAATTACTGCAAATTGTTTCTGAATCGTCTTTATTATAAATGTCTTCGGCACATTGTGAACAATCTGGATTTATTCTAGTTAAACAATTTTTACAATCAGTCTCAACTTGACAACTAAAACAAAATAGAAATAGCGATGAACATGTTTTGCATGAATTTGACCAACTTTTTGATTCAATTAGCTTGTTGGCTTCTATTTGAAAGACAAATATGAGACCAAACAGAGTAAATAATTCAATTTTTTTCATTTTAAAAAATATCATTTAAAAAAATCAAACACACTTATTTTCTTATAATTGATCCACCCTAATATAATGCATTAGAGAAGTATAGCATTTGAGTCTACCAATGGGAAACAAGTCAACTGTTTTTTTATTTCGAGATTTTTTTAGTTTTAAACAAAATTTTGAGTTTAATTTTTTTTTCGTATGCGTTTGAAATAAAGTCAAATTTGACAACTTCTCTGCAAGCAGATCATCTACGTGCAAGTAGAACCGATGGAACGATGTGAAAAAGTCTGAAACGTTGGCTCAGTTGAAGTCACTGGCAATAAATTTGAGAGGCCGACTAACGCGTCTGCTATTAACAAGAGCTTCTTCGAGTTTGTTGGTGTCACGCTGTCGTTTTGCTTGTTCTTTTCTACACCTTAGTTTTTGTTGTTAAATATCTTTAACAGCAGAATGTACTGATAGCCCGGACCAGCAAACTTGGCACAGATTGATCGAGCTTACCTTATACAAAGTCTCTAGGCAGAGACAAGTAAAAAAACGATCGTGTCTCGGAGATAATGGATGTTGAGGATTGGGATTGTAAAGTGGATATTATTTTGGTTTATTATATTATTTTATTAACACACAAATTCTCTACTAAAGATAAAATGAAAGGGTTTTTATACCCAAAAAGTATAAAATAAAAGTTATAAATTATGGCAATCATTGACGCCATTAAATAAATTACGTTCCATTCAGGCACCATATTGAATAATTCTCATTCTTAAGATTAGTCACGATTCCCAGTTGATTGTAGTTGATGGTAGGCTGGATTTGTTGGAGGGTTCATATCTGGATTCATCAGCAACTCCGACGGGTTGACCGCTTAACATTGATCCAAAAAGTTCTTAAATCGAATCATTAACCTGCAGTCTGCAGTCTAATTGCGCAATTAGTTTCAATACATTTAAATAGCGTGTAAAGTGCACCAGATCATAAAGTCTAGTCAAAAGAAAAAGCAAGATGTAAACAAAAAAAAAGGGTTTGTTTTGGAAAATGCCTCTTTAAAGGTATTTCATTTTGCTGAAGATCTTTTCCATATATCACCTAAAAGCTAACAAAATTCTGAACATGCTATAATCATTATTATTGCAAGGAAAAATGTGTATTTTTCGAATTTTAATGTAACAACTCTAGAATAAATTTTTCTAAATCCCCAAAAAATATTAGAAGTTGTAAATCTCAATTTCCTCTATAAAAGTTGGTAGGGTCTTGACGAGGGTTCTATTTATACCTTTGGTACGACCCCACCCAAGAACATATACTTTAGGCTCATGTCATGTTTTAGGCTTTATAGTCGGTTTTTATAAAATTTATACCAAAAAATTAATTTATTCAAAGGAAACATTTAAGCCTCTCAAGATATCACTAATAGGGTTTTCTGACTAGTAGAATTCGAAAAAAATGCTCAAATTTTACAGAAACTTAGAAAAAACACAAAACATCAAAAGTTCTTTAGTACGATTGCACGATAGGTATATATAGCACATTTGCCAAAAGCCTACCCAATTTTATAGAAGAAAGGACGAGGATCATTTTAAAAAAAAATTGGCTTTTTTGGACTTTTTTTCGGGAGTTTTTACATTTTTACTTTTGCAAGGAGGTTGACTTTT
Organism: Brachionus rubens; assembly: GCA_022207745.1. Lineage (NCBI taxonomy): Eukaryota > Metazoa > Rotifera > Eurotatoria > Ploima > Brachionidae > Brachionus > Brachionus rubens. The sequence goes on from JAJVHD010000006.1 coordinate 925,876, forward strand.
TTATCAGCAGTTAGACCTCATAATCGTTGAAAATCGATGAGGATCTGGTACATATACTCGACTTGGAATTATAGTTATTTGTTTATTGAAAATTTGTTTTTTTCGCTTCTAAAAACCCCATAATGGTAATTTTGGATGTTTATTTTGATCCCTGACCGACTAAACTTTATGATCTGGGGAACTATATTTTGCAGAGAATTAGCAAAAATCTAGCAGAGGTTGATCAATAGTGTATCAAAGTTTGTTGAACTTTGTTCAGATGTGTAGAACCATCATTTACCATCTGATTACGAATAAAAATCAAATTGAATCACAAGTTAGGTGAGCTAAATATTCAAGTGAAAATTAAAGGGGCCATTTTTTAGGAATTTGATGAATTCAAGTAAATTAATTTTGAGTTTTTAGGAAAGCATTTTATAGTTTCAAATAATCTGTGCATTAAAAGGACCACTCATGAGTTCACAATTAGAGAATGTCAATAATGAAGTAACAATCTCCACAGTTTGGTGTTCTAATAAGGGTTCAATTTTTATGATTCCAATTTCCATTCTTTAGCATCATCATATCGTTAATAGGATTTGACTGATTCAAAGTTTTAGCAAGTCACCAGTTCAAGATTTTAGCTGTTTTGTCTAATCAACAAATTTCATTTAGACTATTTACTTAACTTGTAGACTAATGATAAAATTCTATTGACGAATTTTGCTACAAAACCAAACTAACGAAAACCTAGAGATTTAGATTATGCTACGTTCTAATTATGAATTCACTGGATTTTGTAACTGTGACCAATTTGAGTTAGTTTTTTCAATAACATGGGTCTCAACAATTTGAATATTTATTAAATTTTTTGTTAATTTAATCTCAAAAGAAAGGAGAATTGAGTTTAGTTACGCTTTGAAAAATTATCCTCAAGTTCCTAAATTCAAAATAGAAAAAACCTCTTTTTTGTTTTCTTAATTTAATTCATATCCGGTAATGTGATAACATTATCATTTCATTTTTGTTTTATTGAAAATTAAATATCAAAGCTAGAAAGAGGGTATTCTCTTAAGACTTGACGAATCGATTTGTTCAACTTTTCATTAAAAAACTATTTTGAATGAACTTGAATTTCAGTCTCTCAAGTGACTCGAGTAATAAATCACCTAAATGATAAAAAAAGCACTCTTAATTCGAAACATTCAAACTAAATAACAAGTTACCGCTTTCATCAAATAAGACTTTGAATACAATTCAAGACAGTTCAATCATCGTCTAATAGCAGGTAATCATGTACTTTATTGATATTTTTTAAATAAACAAAAATCAGTAAAATGAGAGATAATAAAAAACAGAACTAATTCAGAAAATGAAATTTTGTTTGATTTTTGAATGATTAAGAGAAAGAGAGGATTTATCAAATGTTGAACTATTTACAAGATAACAAACCGAGATAAAAGACCTTCATTTTCATTATGGATAAGATAACAAAATAAATTTCAATAGTTTAACATTGTTTTGCTAATCTCATTTTGGGATAAATCACTCGCAATATTTACATTAGTATTTTTTAGTATTATGTGAAGCCGCAGGCTTCTAACGAATTTGCTCATTTGTGCTTTGGAAGTCATTGTTATGTTCAATTTCAAAAACTTCTCTGTTGGCGAACAAAGCATGTCTTGGTTGTCTTTAGTCGTGATTTTAGACGTATTTCGTTCTTCGCAAAGTTAATACCATTGACGTGGCTTCTATTAAAGAAATTGTTTACTACTTTGTACATCTGATCACCTCTTGTTCACTGGATAGTGTATTCAAGTCTAAAGATCTTAAGTTGTGGTAAAACCTTAGACATTTGTCTCTTGGTTCTTGATTGTTTCGAATAAACTTGTTGTTGGATTCATGAAAGTTAATTTAACTAAATTGTCTTGAAAAAGAGTTCTCGTTTTCTAAATAGAGAAAACTTTATTTAAGTGGGATTTCAGTCTTTTATTTTAATTTTTAAAGGATTTTGTTTCTCTTCTTTCCCTCAGAACAAGGCTCGAAATGTTTACAATCCATGATCTAACAGCAATACAAAACTAAAGAGAGATTCTTATTGACACTTATTTGCCACAACAAAATAACCCTCAAGTGAATCGAAATAATCGATTATTACCTTTGAGACTGAGAATGAATGAAAAGAATCTTGTTAACAAAAATCAATGAATAAAAAGAAAATCTAATTTTTGCAATGTGCTAAAACAATCATCATCATCATCTTTATGTGTTAGTTTTCATAGATAATAATGTTCTTAACTCGTTTTTCTTTACCTTATTGTTGTTTTAGTCAACAATATTTTAAAACTAAATTGTTTTGTCTATTGTGAGTGAGTGCGAGACACATCGTTTACTTTAATCCCATTCTTGAATGAAAAAACGAGAGAGCAGAAGAAGAGTATTGATTCTCAATTGAATCAAAATCTATAAACAAAATACTTGACAAATAAAAGAGACAAACTTTGAATGCATTTTTTATCCACTTGACTTGAAATAGTTTATTCCTGTCTATAATTTGATTTGTCTATTTGTTGCTGGATTTAAGGCATTATTATTTTTTAATTAATTGATTGCGTAATCAACGCTTAACACAAACAGTAATAATGTAAACATACTTGATAAAATTAATTTTAAATTCTAGATACTCTCTTTAACCATGGTACCTGGTGTGCGTCCGTTCTTACTTTACCAATCATTATTTTTTATTTGGAGTATTTGACGGTGTTGATTTTGAAGTTATCTGTCAAGTGCTATCTACTCGATAACTTTTTAATTAAAAAAAAAACAACAACAAAATTTTGTCACCCACTGATCTAATCACAAATATAAACTTTAATAATACCGACTTAATAAATCACTTATCTTCTAATCATCAAAAGACTAACGAGTAACTTACTTATTACATAATTCAAAGTACGAGATTTGTATAGTGTCAATCATCAAACTTGTAAATGGTAAAACAAGAAAAAAAAATCTCGACTCGAGGCAACTCATGCGGGACTAGTATTATTTTTGATCAAAATCAAAACAAAATACTCCTTAATCTGTTCTTAAAGAAGATTTTTTTGTTATTTGTTTATTTTATCACGAAACATTCGGTTTCTTTAATTGTCATCGAAGACTTGTGATGACGAATTTTATTAATAAATTTGAAAAACAAAACTTTATAAAAATATTATTCTAAGACATACACACTAAACGCGGTTTTTTGTTTTTGTTTATTTTTTTTTTGAAAGACCAAGATAGAATTTACAAGTCCCGACTTCTGATTTCAATTTCCTCTGTAAATTATAATACAGTCTATAGTTACAAAGTCGGTCTTTTTTTTGTTTTTGTAGACTTAGCGTTTGTATATTAACAACGACAAATGATAACTAAAAAAAAGTATCATACTGTTCTTAAAAAATTCTATTCGTTTCCTTGTTATTGCTGATAGCATATAAATATCGAATTTGATTAATAATCATAAATCTTATCGATTGCTGTTAGGTAAATTATTGTCGTCAAATAATCAATTTTTTAAAATCAAGATTTATTTAATGTGATTATTTGTAATTCATTACTTGTTCTTTTTCCCTAGTTAGCTTGTGTTAGGTACAAATAGTTTTATTATCATCTCATAAGCAAGTGAATTTTGATAGGCCTGTTTTTTTTTTGTGATTCGGACTTTTGAATATTTTACATTTGTGTTTAATTATAGCTTTTGTGATAAATCACCTGTTTTTATTTCTCTTTTAAGTTTTTTGGTCGTGGCTTAGATAAATTTATGTTGAAATATTCACGTTTTGATAAAAAGCTAGTCCGAAAATTCAAGATTCCCTTTAACAAAGATTCTTACTGAAAGAAATGCGAATCCGCTGTAGAAATGCTCGTGCGCCTTCTTTCTGAAGCTTCGCTGAGTTAGTTCATAGTTTTTGTGTCACGATATTAAAATAGCGCCTTCGGTACAGGTCTTTTATTGAGACTATTTTAAAGGGTTCCACTCCATAATTATGAGAAAATTAATTTCCTCAAACTCTTTAATCTATTGAGCCCAATTGATAAGATAGAAACGAATAGAAAATTGTTCAAATATTAAAAAATTCCAATAAAACGAGAACAAACAAAACTCATATTGAGATTAAACATTCGTTTGTTTAATACGTAATATCTAATTTCGAATAGGAAATTACACGGCAATATGCGAGAACCAATCAAAAAATAGTTCAATAAAACTTTTTATTCGTCCAATAATATTTAACGTCTGTTTCATTTATATAAATAGTGTTCACGAAAAAAATAAAAAAATTAAAAATTTATTTTTCTCTTACTTTCACTCTCGTTTAATTAATTAAACAATTAATTCACATTTCAAATACAAGTCGGCATAACTTGTGTTCAACAATTTGAACTTAACTTTTAATTATTGAATGAACTTTTTTTTTTTTTCTTGTGTGTTGACGGCAAACGTTGGCCTTTTTAAGTCTCTAATTGAAAATTTACAATTTTTTTTACTATTTAAACTTTTTATTTTTTAGACCATTTACACAAAAAATCGGACAATGGAATCAAAACGAGATTTATTCAAACTCAAATTAGCCAAAATGAGACTTAGATTGAAACAAAAAAGGGAAAATTTTTTGAAAATGTGTACCAATACATCACGACTAGCTCACATACAAATTGGTAAAGAATTCGAAAATAAATGTGAAGATTCAATTATATCAGTCGAGGTTGTATTTGATTCAGGACTAATGATGTCTGATCAAATGACTAATACTACATCGTCAAGAACATCAACTCCCATTTGTACTAGACCTTTAAGAAAAAAAAGACGAGCGAATAAGATTAAAAAATTAGATGTAGTCGAGAATAATTTGTATAACTATTCGGCTAGCATTTTTCAATCATCATCAGGACATGTTTCAAGTGTTTTAAATCAAGATTTTGGACAACTTAAAGTATGGTATCTTTGAGTTTTTTTTTAAGTTTTTAAATTTTTTCTAGTTTACCGTTTATTTTACTTTTTTTCTTTAATTTTTTGACTAAACCAATAAAATGAATTAAATTTTTTAATAAATTTTTTTGAAAATTATACTTGGTTTTAACTAAAATATTAATGCATACCCTCGATTCATTTAAACTCTTAGGAGTCACAATAGATAACAAGTCAAACTTTTTAAAAAATTGAAAATATCGATGAACAAACGTCTATTTTACTTATACCACAATGTAAAGGAGCATTTTCAAAAACAAACTATTATAATTATTGTATTTTCACTTAGAGTACCTTCAGCACAAAGTGGTCAAAAGGCTTGTAGAATTTACCCATAACACCTTTAATGTGACAAACGGGTCTAGGTAATTATGTGAACATAGGTTCACAACTTTCGTGACCCAAAAATTTTCTCGTATTATGCGACCCGGGCTGTTCACAACTTCTGTGACCTGAAATTATGTGATCAAAAAATAAAGATTAAAAAAATTTATCTTTACAAGTCAAATTATGTGGTCAAAAATGAAAAAATGTGACCAAGGAAAAAATTTTGTGACCCGAGACTATTTTATTAACCAAAAAAAAAAGATTAATAAAAAAAATTAAATGAATATTTTAATAAGTCATTTAATTATCCTAATGCTTTTTTGTTTGATGAGCCTTTAGACCACGTTGCCCTTCAAAATAACCGTAACATTAATCACATTTCACTGAGTTTCTCTTCTTACTCACAGCTTTGCTAACTGCTTCTTCAACTTCGCTTGAGTAATTAACACATTCTCTTGACTTACGCTCATAGTAATCAAGTTTTGTTTTAACACTCTGCCCTTCATTTCTACCAGAAAGAGCTTCTCTTACTTCATTCAGTGATCTTGTAATTTTTAGCACATTTTAATTTACATAATCATGTGATCAAAAGAAACACTTTGTGATCAAAAAAAGAATAATGTGAACAAGAAGAAAATTTTGTGACCATTAAATGAATTATGTGACAATTTTAAAATTTGCTGATCACATAATTTCAGGTCACGAAAGTTGTGAACAGCCCGGATCACATAATACGAGAAAAGATTTGGGTCACGAAAGTTGTGAACGGTCGGTCACATAATTACCTAGACCCTGACAAACGATCCAACTGAATTAAAATAAACTCTCAAATCGTATCTAACCAAGTCTTGCATGACCTCCTTAACATCTCGGATCTTATCATCCCGGCTAAATGAAAACATAATAGTAGAGGGTACATTCGAATATTTGTTCCCGAAATATGAAGTTATTTTTTAAGGAATGATATGTGACTGAAATTCAATTTGTACAAAACTCACAAATAATATAAACTTAATATTATTACTAGCCAAGTCAGCAAATATGAAAACCAACAATAAATAGTGCAGTTAAGATCCATTTTTAACAAGTATGGATGGTCATGTTGGGTTAAGAATTATTATTAGTTCAGAGGTAAGCAATAATATTGGTTCTTAAAAATTGTTAGAGAGGGACTCACAGACTTGAGGCTAAATAAATAAACGAGAGACAATATGGTCTAATGTCTGGTAAGACGTGTACAACTAATAAATGCATGACAAGATCTATAACGAATCATGGGAACTTTAATATTAATATTTCTTGAAGGCTTCTGACAAGGTGTTATTGGCGTTATGTTTCAGAGTGAAAGTGATTTACGAGTTGAGTACCACTAAATTTTTTTGTCATTCATAAGAGCCTCTGCTTAGAATATTGTTTAGGTAAGGTCAGTCAAATTCGTCAAAAATTCAAAGCGTGTATAAAGAAGTGTTCAGATTTATCTAACATGCGCTGTAGACAACAATCCAGATTGTAGTATTTTTCCTACTATTAGGTTCGAATAATTTTTTGAACTATGTTTACATAATTACTGCTTGCTTTGTATATTGATTACGCAATCAATTAATTAAAAAATAATATAATGTTTTAAATCCGGCAACAAATAGACAAATCAAATTATAGACAGGAATAAACTATTTCAAGTCAAGTGGATAAAAAATGCATTCAAAGTTTGTCTCTTTTATTTGTCAAGTATTTTGTTTATAGATTTTGATTCAATTGAGAATCAATACTCTTCTTCTGCTCTCTCGTTTTTTCATTCAAGAATGGGATTAAAGTAAACGATGTGTCTCGCACTCACTCACAATAGACAAAACAATTTAGTTTTAAAATGTTGTTGACTAAAACAACAATAAGGTAAAGAAAAACGAGTTAAGAACATTATTATCTATGAAAACTAACACATAAAGATGATGATGATGATTGTTTTAGCACATTGCAAAAATTAGATTTTCTTTTTATTCATTGATTTTTGTTAACAAGATTCTTTTCATTCATTCTCAGTCTCAAAGGTAATAATCGATTATTTCGATTCACTTGAGGGTTATTTTGTTGTGGCAAATAAGTGTCAATAAGAATCTCTCTTTAGTTTTGTATTGCTGTTAGATCATGGATTGTAAACATTTCGAACCTTGGTCTGAGAGAAAGAAGAGAAACAAAATCCTTTAAAAATTAAAATAAAAGACTGAAATCCCACTAAAATAAAGTTTTCTCTATTTAGAAAACGAGAACTCTTTTTCAAGACAATTTAGTTCAATTAACTTTCATGAATCCAACAACAAGTTTATTCAAACCAAGAGACAATTTTCTAAGGTTTTACCACAACTTAAGATCTTTAGACTTGAATACACTATCCAGTGAACAAGGGGTGATCAGATGTACAAAGTAGTAAACAATTTCTTTAATAGAAGCCACGTCAATGGTATTAACTTTGTGAAGAACGAAATACGTCTAACATCACGACTAAAGACTACCAAGACATGCTTTGTTCGCCAAATCAGCTAATAGTTTTAAGGGCTATCATCAACAGAGAAGTTTTTGAAATTGAACATAACAATGACTTCCAAAGCACAAATGAGCCAAGCATGCAAACTCGTTAGAAGTCTGCGGCTTCACATAATACTAAAAAATACTAATGTAAATATTGCGAGTGATTTATCCCAAAATGAGATTAGCAAAACAATGTTAAACTATTGAAATTTATTTTGTTATCTTATCCATAATGAAAACGAAGGTCTTTTATCTCGGTTTGTTATCTTGTAAATAGTTCAACATTTGATAAATCCTCTCTTTCTCTTAATCATTCAAAAATCAAACAAAATTTCATTTTCTGAATTAGTTCTGTTTTTTATTATCTCTCATTTTACTGATTTTTGTTTATTTAAAAAATATCAATAAAGTACATGATTACCTGCTATTAGACGATGATTGAACTGTCTTGAATTGTATTCAAAGTCTTATTTGATGAAAGCGGTAACTTGTTATTTAGTTTGAATGTTTCGAATTAAGAGTGTTTTTTTTATCATTTAGGTGATTTATTACTCGAGTCACTTGAGAGACTGAAATTCAAGTTCATTCAAAATAGTTTTTTAATGAAAAGTTGAACAAATCGATTGGTCAAGTCTTAAGAGAATACCCTCTTTCTAGCTTTGATATTTCATTTTCAATAAAACAAAAATGAAATGATAATGTTATCACATTACCGGATATGAATTAAATTAAGAGAACAAAAAAGAGGTTTTTTCTATTTTGAATTTAGGAACTTGAGGATAATTTTTCAAAGCGTAACTAAACTCAATTCTCCTTTCTTTTGAGATTAAATTAACAAAAAATTTAATAAATATTCAAATTGTTGAGACCCATGTTATTGAAAAAAACTAACTCAAATTGGTCACAGTTACAAAATCCAGTGAATTCATAATTACTAGTTAGCATATTCTAAATAATGACCATTGAATACTCTGCTTGATGAAAATTTTAAATCTCTTTACTAGAGAAGGCTGTCAAAGACGACTTTTTAACAGTCTAAACCAACCTTGTATATGTCTAATTGAGGCCTCTTTTATCATATCATTTTTCATGCGGAGATCGAGCCTTAAATCCTGTTGCTAGCTTGTTAATTACGGACTCTTTTACACTCTTCTTAAAATTTAGTGACCTAACATTGTAAAAAAGGTGTAAACTTGGATGCCCAATTCTTTTTCTATGATAATAAATTAAAAGAATATATAACATCATTGCGTGATCATGATACACTGTATTTGAGATTAAGAGTGTAAAAATAGCTAAAGAAGAAATTACGTGTTCTTAAATACGGAAACTGGCCACCAGAAATGTAATTTTTTTTCAAAATTCCAACTAAGTTACGCTAAGTTTCCGTAATTTAGGTTTTGCATCATTCCGTTATTTGTCCAATTTTATTTATTTGTAATAAAATCTTGAAATGCTTAATAGTGTAACAATTTCCTGGCATTGAGAAATGTAAGATCGGTAAGGATAAGATAAGATCAAAAGCGTGGAACTGATGGATGATGATCGTAAGGATGACTTGTGACCGAGGACGTTAGAGCTCTAAAGTTACCGATATGAATTATCGATATGTATATGAAAAGGGATATTTTTTGAAAAACTTATGAAAATTGACTAGTGTTTGGCACGGCCAAACTTTTTAAAAACTTGTCAAAAAACAAGACTCCTGAAGCTTAAAATTTACTAATTTTTTTAAATAAAATTCTGTCCCAACTTATAGATTTCGGTCGTTACCCAACACTAAAGTTGACATGAATAAAAAAATTAAAAAGTGAATTCTTATATTTTAGTTAAATTCACCGTGAAAAAATTTTTTAAATGTTTCAAAAAATATCCCAGCATTAACTTGAAATTCTTAGCTTTCAGGTGATATATCATAATCAACCTTTTACCTTTAAAAAAATATGCTCTTTAATGATTTAGTAACACACCTTTGCATATGGCTGTGATCTCTTTTTCTAGCCAAACCTACTTTTGAAACAAACATATTTTAAATCTGATCACATTTTGGGTTTCTCATGGTCAAAAAACCCAAAAATCGCCTTACTTTTGCAAGCTTGACTTTTATTTTGTACAATTTACATAGGATGTATCGTTTTGCTGTTTTTACGGTTCTAGCTGTTTTTTTTCGATTTATTAATGGTTTAACCACATATCCATAATAAAAGAACCACATTTCCTAATAGATCTTTTCATTCTCTATCTTAAAATGACTTCAGTTTTTAGGTGTGTCTGGAAAGTTAGAGGGGTGTTTTTGGGTGTATTATGACAATTTTTTATGGAACAAAAATATAAGGGTCTACCTATTCAACACAATACAAAATCTTTTCTGCATAAACGGAAACTGTTCACCACAAAAATGATCACTTCTCAGCACAAAAATTTCAAAACAAAGACAAAGCTTTTCATCACAAAATTTTTTTGAAAAAAAAACTTTTTAACACAAAATATTAAAAAAAATACGAAAGCAAAACTCTATATGCGAGGATAAGACATAAGACATAAGACAATTTTGAAATTTCCATCTACATTAGGCAAAGCTGCCTCAATCTTTAATGCTACATGGTATCGAAAATTCTAAGCAAAGTCTCTCTTAGCACTGTTTTTAAAAAAGAAAACTACCAGAGAATATAGGATCTTGTATCCTCTCTCCATAGACTCTTAGAAAAAAAGTTTGTTATGCAAAGTGACCACCTACGGAAAATTTCAGACATTGTTTGGGACTAGCTCTCACATTTAATTTTTGTGATTTACACCTGGTGTTGCTATTATGCATTGTTGATGGGTGTTGTTTTTAAAGGATAAAAAAATTTAAGATAAAAGAGGTTCTTGTTACATCTCTAGGATTGCTAAATTGACTAGTGAGACAGTCAACTAAGTTTCAATATACTCGAGTTAAACCATTAAGTAAGTTTCTAAAATGTTTGAATCTGAGATTATTAAGGCATGTCCTGATGGAGTCTGAGATACCATCATTGGTAAACGGTTTTCTTTTTAGCTCAAGTTTTATCATCCGGAAATTATTTTTAATTAAGTTTTTATCTTTGTTAAAGTATTTTTCTAAAAGATCAATATCTTTACGAAATCATTTTGAGAAGTTTATGTTGCGGTTAGTTAGCATGTTATTAAGGACATAACAAGTAAGAGTGCTGTTATTTAAGGTTTTTAGAAAACTAATTTTAGAGAAGATGTAGAGTTGCTCAAAATTTAAAATGTTTAGTATTTTTAGAATAATTGATTTGTGACAGTTAAGCATTAGTCCGATAATTTGTCTGACTAGATTGTTTTGGCATACATTTAAGTACTAGTTGGTAGTACTCTTTAATGTTGTAGTCTCAAGACAGTAGCTATATTGTGAGAGACAATACGTTTTGTAAATAAATGCTTTAAGATTAGAAGAGGTACAATAAACCTATGTAAAGCAATGAAAATACACTAGTCTGAATTCTTTTAAGTCGAAGTCCAAAGAAGAGTTTAGAGTTATATCTAAGTAGTAAACTTGAGGTACATTGTTTAATTTTTGATTATCGAGATAAAATTCAGTTTTAAATAACTCCTGTCCAAATGTAATGATGTTAGATTTCAAGTGGTTAAACTTGATTTCCCAAATGGAGTCAAAGTTAGGACAAGTATTTAACAGTGTTTGTAAATGTGAGTCTACGGTGCTGATAAGATCTATGTCATCAGCATACACAATTATGCTGACGTTTAAATTTTGATCTTTATCTAAGTTAAAGATTCTTTGTTAAATGGAATCTTGAATTTTCGGACTAGCTTTTTATCAAAACGTGAATATTTCAACATAAATTTATCTAAGCCACGACCAAAAAACTTAAAAGAGAAATAAAAACAGGTGATTTATCACAAAAGCTATAATTAAACACAAATGTAAAATATTCAAAAGTCCGAATCACAAAAAAAAAACAGGCCTATCAAAATTCACTTGCTTATGAGATGATAATAAAACTATTTGTACCTAACACAAGCTAACTAGGGAAAAAGAACAAGTAATGAATTACAAATAATCACATTAAATAAATCTTGATTTTAAAAAATTGATTATTTGACGACAATAATTTACCTAACAGCAATCGATAAGATTTATGATTATTAATCAAATTCGATATTTATATGCTATCAGCAATAACAAGGAAACGAATAGAATTTTTTAAGAACAGTATGATACTTTTTTTTAGTTATCATTTGTCGTTGTTAATATACAAACGCTAAGTCTACAAAAACAAAAAAAAAGACCGACTTTGTAACTATAGACTGTATTATAATTTACAGAGGAAATTGAAATCAGAAGTCGGGACTTGTAAATTCTATCTTGGTCTTTCAAAAAAAAAATAAACAAAAACAAAAAACCGCGTTTAGTGTGTATGTCTTAGAATAATATTTTTATAAAGTTTTGTTTTTCAAATTTATTAATAAAATTCGTCATCACAAGTCTTCGATGACAATTAAAGAAACCGAATGTTTCGTGATAAAATAAACAAATAACAAAAAAAATCTTCTTTAAGAACAGATTAAGGAGTATTTTGTTTTGATTTTGATCAAAAATAATCCTAGTCCCGCATGAGTTGCCTCGAGTCGAGATTTTTTTTTCTTGTTTTACCATTTACAAGTTTGATGATTGACACCATACAAATCTCGTACTTTGAATTATGTAATAAGTAAGTTACTCGTTAGTCTTTTGATGATTAGAAGATAAGTGATTTATTAAGTCGGTATTATTAAGATTTATATTTGTGATTAGATCAGTGGGTGACAAAAGTTTGTTGTTGTTTTTTTTTTAATTAAAAAGTTATCGAGTAGATAGCACTTGACAGATAACTTCAAAATCAACACCGTCAAATACTCCAAATAAAAAATAATGATTGGTAAAGTAAGAACGGACACACACCAGGTACCATGGTTAAAGAGAGTATCTAGAATTTAAAATAAATTTTATCAAGTATGTTTACATTATTCCTGTCTGCTTTGTGTATTGATTACGCAATCAATTAATTAAAAAATAATAATGCCTTAAATCCAGCAACAAATAGACAAATCAAATTATAGACAGGAATAAACTATTTCAAGTCAAGTGGATAAAAAATGCATTCAAAGTTTGTCTCTTTTATTTGTCAAGTATTTTGTTTATAGATTTTGATTCAATTGAGAATCAATGCTCTTCATCTGCTCTCTCGTTTTTTCATTCAAGAATGGGATTAAAGTAAACGATGTGTCTCGCACTCACTCACAATAGACAAAACAATTTAGTTTTAAAAATATTGTTGACTAAAACAACAATAAGGTAAAGAAAAACGAGTTAAGAACATTATTATCTATGAAAACTAACACATAAAGATGATGATGATGATTGTTTTAGCACATTGCAAAAATTTGATTTTCTTTTTATTCATTGATTTTTGTTAACAAGATTCTTTTCATTCATTCTCAGTCTCAAAGGTAATAATCGATTATTTCGATACACTTGAGGGTTATTTTGTTGTGGCAAATAAGTGTCAATAAGAATCTCTCTTTAGTTTTGTATTGCTGTTAGATCATGGATTGTAAACATTTCGAACCTTGGTCTGAGAGAAAGAAGAGAAACAAAATCCTTTAAAAATTAAAATAAAAGACTGAAATCCCACTAAAATAAAGTTTTCTCTATTTAGAAAACGAGAACTCTTTTCCAAGACAATTTAGTTAAATTAATTTTCATGAATCCAACAACAAGTTTATTCGAAACAATCAAGAACCAAGAGACAATTTTCTAAGGTTTTACCACAACTTAAGATCTTTAGACTTGAATACACTATCCAGTGAACAAGAGGTGATCAGATGTACAAAGTAGTAAACAATTTCTTTAATAGAAGCCACGTCAATGGTATTAACTTTGCGAAGAACGAAATACGTCTAAAATCACGACTAAAGACAACCAAGACATGCTTTGTTCGCCAACAAAGAAGTTTTTGAAATTGAACATAACAATGACTTCCAAAGCACAAATGAGCAAATTCGTTAGAAGTCTACAGTTTCACATAATACTAAAAAATACTAATGTAAAATATTGCGAGTGATTTATCCCAAAATGAGAATAGAAAAACAATGTTAAACTATTGAAATTTATTTTGTTATCTTATCCATAATGAAAATGAAGGTCTTTTATCTCTGTTTGTTATCTTGTAAATAGTTCAACATTTGATAAATCCTCTCTTTCTCTTAATCATTCAAAAATCAAACAAAATTTCATTTTCTGAATTAGTTCTGTTTTTTATTATCTCTCATTTTACTGATTTTTGTTTATTTAAAAAATATCAATAAAGTACATGATTACCTGCTATTAGACGATGATTGAACTGTCTTGAATTGTATTCAAAGTCTTATTTGATGAAAGCGGTAACTTGTTATTTAGCTTGAATGTTTCGAATTAAGAGTGGTTTTTTTATCATTTAGGTGATTTATTACTCGAGTCACTTGAGAGACTGAAAGTCAAGTTTAGAGAAAACTGAAAGTCGATTGTTCCATTCTTAAAAAGATTAAGAGAATACCCTCTTTCTAGATTTGATATTTTATTTTTAATAAAATGAACAAAAAGAATCTACAAAATATATTGAATAAAATCTATTCGAAATCGAAATGGATGTACCGCAAGGTGCAATTCTATTTCTAATCATCATTAACGATATTATAGTATGTAACGACTACCCGAACCATAGCATCAAGAGCCTTCTTTTTGTCAAAAATAATCGCTAAGCCCAAAGTCATATTGTTACTAAAATAACATTGTACTCAAACGCTTATATTTCAATATTAAAATTTAACAAATATTGATTCAACAACCAATTATTAATTATAAAGATTTGCGTTTTCAGAGTCCATAAATAATTGAAAATATTTTTCTTCTTAAAATAACTAAACAACGAAAAGATTAAAAAAAAATTTCCATTTTTAAAATGAGACTTTTTCTACTGTTTGCACTTTTTAGCTTAAACAGAACTAATGAAATTTTCGAACTAATTGGTAACCATTTAGTTTACAATGACAATGGACTTTTGGCATCACTTACAAACACAAACAAAATCAAATGTTTAATAGCGTGCGATACAAATCCTGAATGCTCATTCGTTTCAATCATTTACAGTTCTTGCAAACTTTTTAGATCAACGTCATGGGTTTATTTAACACCAAGTTTATTGAACTCAGTTTTTTATCAAAAAAAATTGCCGAACAAACATGGACTATCAGGAAACAAAACACTTTCAAATACAACGATATTAAATAATCAATCTGGTTGGATCTATTCATTAAATTTACTTTCAAACGGATACATTGTGAGTGGATCATATGATAAGTCTATACACATTTGGGATCCGATTAGTTTAACTCTAGTTCAAAAGTTTACAGTTTCTTCAAGTTTATACAGTACAATAGAGATACCAAATGATGTCTTAGGAGTTGGGCTGTCAAATGGTAAAATAGAGTTATGGAATACTAGAAATTGGACTTTGAGTAGAACTATTAACGCTCATTCTACTGCTGTTTCAAAATTAGAATGTATAGGAAATGGTCTCGTAGCTAGTGGGTCATGGGACTTTAAAGTTAAAATATGGAATTCAAGTGACTGGTCACTGGTTAGTACACTTTCAAATCATACAGATAATGTATGGGGTATAGTTTTGACAAATAATGGTTTTTTAGCAACATCGTCATGTGATAACAAGACAATTATATGGAACTTGTTTAACTATACCATTGAAAAAACTTTGACTGGACATAATGACTGTATAAGATGTTTGATTAAGATTAATAATGGTGATTTAGTAAGTGGGTCTCTGGATGGTACCGTCAAAATTTGGGACTCATTGGCATTTTCTTTGAAAAAAACTATAATAACTGGTTATCAAGTTCGTTCGATTGCTTATCATTCTGAATTCAAATTAGTTATTGGGTCAAGGTCCAACCCTGAAATTGAAATATGGGACTTTATTAATGGTACACTTGAGAAACGACTTGTCGGGCATTTTTTGTCTGTAGTTTCATTATTAGTATTACCTTATGGTGACCTAATGAGTGGTGATCAGAATGGAACAATTATCATTTGGAACAATCAATTGTTGCATTGAATTGAATTGAGAAACAAAGCTGTTTAATAAAAAAAATTTAAAAGTCCTATAAATCCTTAATGTTTATTCCGCTTCCTCCGCAAATTTTTTTACAGGTTTTTATGTTATCGATTAAGCCCTCAGCATTTGCAGACCACTCTGTTTGAGTACCGATCTCGCATAAATAGAGATTTTGATCAAAAGTTTTAAGCTTTTCAAATTCCTCTCTTTTACGCTTACAATCGTTGTTAAAACTTGAAGTGTAAGTTTGTGTAGAGAGAGACCCAAAACAGATTCGGGCTCGTTTTCGTCTAACAAAACTTGAATGTTTTTTATTCTGTTCTTGTGTAAAACAAACTTCTCTAACTTTTTTATGATTCATTTCCAAGTGTTCGTTTTCTGTAGTGTTGATATCCGATTTTTGACCCAACTGAACTAAAAAGGTAATTTATCATAAGAAGAGAAATATGGATAGCCTAATATATATAGCCTTCTTCAAAATCAGACCCTAGTTGTCTTTATAGAACGATTCCTTGGGGAGTAAGTATATTTTAGTTGAATTCAAAAACAGTTTTCCAGGTCAATTAAACCTTATTTATTCCTCAATGAACCGTACTATAAAGACAACTAGGCTATGAGATCTACAATATCCATATATGTTTTCTGTGTAAAATGCTACAGTTATGATTTTAGCCTAGTTGGGTCAAAGTCGGTATCAACACTAGATCCATTTTTGAACTTCGATCAATCGGGATATTATTTTTAATAAATCTAATCATGTATGCTGGGCAGTTTAGACTAGGGTTGTTAATCGGTAATCGGTATATGTGGAATAACACATAAGCTCTAGAACATTCTATACGATTCTTTATGGTTTTAATTATGATTTTATATAATATTTAAAATTTTTCTAATTTACGAAATAGCTGAGTTATTATTTTAAATACTTTATCATTTAAGTTAATGTTCCATTTGGAATATTAATGAGAATTCCAATTCATAATTATATTATTAACAGCGTTGTATCAATTCTAAGCATGTGACATTATTTAGAGGTTCTTGTTTTTTTATAAAGCTTCGAGTAAACAGGTTTCTGTGCTTGACACTTGATCAACTTATTCTCTTACAGAGTTTATGTTTTCGATTTAATTTTATAATTCTTCACTTATAATAGTTTTTATCTGTTCCCTTCGTTCGTTTAATACGCAAATAAAATAATTTGTGTTTCCATACTTATCGAACCTTTTTGTGATAGATTTAACACTGGAAGGAGCGAGAAGTTTCTCGAACTTTTAAAGGTGGTCTTAACGTTTTTTTTTTTAAAAATCAATTTTCTCCAAAATTTTTACAGTTTTGGTGAAAAATTGAAATGATAGACTCATATCTCCCCTAAAAATGATTGGAAAAAGAAAATGTTCACTATTGACATATATATTTCGATTGTGTGTGTTTTAATTTTACAAATCGATTTTGTGCGCCAAAAAGATTGCATAAAGATCGTTTTTTTTTTTAAACTAAACAGACAAGTGAGAATTATATTTTATTTCAATAGTTTTATGTTAAAAGGCACGCGTTGCAATTCACTATTTATTTGCATTATAATTTATGATTTCATATTATTCATTTTAATTTTAGTTTTAGTTTTTTGATTTTGTTTTTGTTTCAATTTTATCAATAAATAATCATGAAACAAGTAATCGTTTTGTTCTTTTAATCCCCACATGTCTTATCCACTCGTCACGTATACTAAAATATTCTAATTAATTTCGCTAATTCCAAATTAGTTTTTCAACTTCCAAATTTACATTTTCTTTGATTTCTCTTGAGTTGATTATTGTATATTCCGTTAGTGAACATTTATCTAAAAATACGCGATATAATAATAAATTCAAATCAACTTCTTTCAAAATATCAACAATCGTTTAAAAACATAAAACTCCTCCATGTACTTTAATTTTTCGATCACATGTTCCATACATCTTCATCTTAAGTCGACGTTTGCATTTCGTCAAAGCCAATCCTTTCCACGTGAATTTTCATTTGCATTTCTTGGACCTCTCCTTCAACCAATTGTTTATTCTTTAGAAACCTTCTGATCTCATAGAACAGCTCTCGAATTGACTTTCTCATTAAGAATTGATTAAATTCATACCTTTTTGAAAGTTCTCTTGAATAAAGTTAAAGTTTGTTTGTTTTTTGATCAAAAGCAAAGCGGACAGTGCAAGAAAAAATTTTTTGGTCTAGGTCCTTGTCTTCAGAATTTCTTAAACCCAGTCAACCTTTTTTTAAAGAATTTTTAAGGCGTCTTTAAAGATTTTTTTAAAGAATATTTAAGGAAATTTTTACGTTTTTCTTTAAATAATCTTTAAAGAATTTTCAAGGATCCTTAAATAAACTTTAAAAAAGCTTCTATTTAAACAAAGTTTTATTTTTACTGTTGGGTCCAAGAATAATCAAAGATTTAACCAAAATTTCTAAATATTTTTTTTTCAAATAAAAGCTTTTAATTTTTTTAAGGAGACCAAGAGTTCATTTCAAGCTAAAGGATCAATTAAATTTTTCATATTTTTAAAAGCTCAAGCTAGCATTCAAAATCCAAGTTCGTTATTTTAAATCTTAATGCTCCCGGTTTAAACAAAGACAGTACCAAAATATCAGACCAAAACAGAAAAAGTATCTAATCAATTTGTTTTATAAAAAATCTAAATTTTAAGACTAAAAAGGTAATAATCTTCTATCTCAAAATTTTTATGCTGTCTCAAAACAGGGTTCGAACAAGTAATCTTTTAAATTTATCAGCCGTAGTTAAAGTCGTTTAAGCGTTAGAGTTTGATGGACAGTCTTTGAACACCAGTTGAATATTCAAAAAAAAATCGTTAGAATGATAGCTTATCGAGATAATAATCTAGTACCGTAAACCCCTTCTATTTGTATCCAGTAGTTTTTTTTTAAATATTTCGATAGGTTAAGTATTGTTTCAAAATCTCATAGCTTTAGTCTATAGACTAGGTTGAGGGAATTATAATGAGGTATTTTCGAGCCATTGATATAAAGAAATTTAAACATAAATCGAATGTCAAAGACCAAATTTTCTGTGTACAAATAGAGGGGTTTACGGTAACTAACTTGCGGAAATATCTAAAAAGATAAATTAAGACTTAATAACTAAAAATCTTAAAAGTATGGACAAATTAACTTACTCCTTTTACGATGTTAAGAAATTAAAAAATTGTAATTGAAACAAATTGTTAGAATTTTAATTTATATTTTTTTAATAAAAAATACTACGCTTGTAGAAATGATTGCAATTTTTTTAAAATTACTCGTCTATTTATACAAATCTTGAGTATAATAGGCGGAGTTTATTAAAAGTAAAAATTCTTAAAATTCAAAATATTGATTTAACGTAAATGAATAAAATAATCCACAAATTACCGTATTACTTCAAATAAAAGACAGTTCGGTCATCTATGAATTTCTTATATTCGTGGTTACTTGTATTTGAGGTATTACGGTAGAAATTACAATATCCAAACTAAAATCTTAAATTCAAAAAAGTTTTTTATTGAATGAATGAATAAAAAAATCACACAAAATGCCGCCACTTTATCAAAATTGAAAGTCAGTATTTTTTTCAATTATTTCTTAAAGATGAATAGCCGACGAATATTTTCATTACGACTGTTAGTGAGAAAATAAAAAAAAAAATTAAAGATGAATTGCCGCCTAATGTACCAAAAAAAAATATTAGGAAAAATAAGTCTTCATCTAAAATTTTTTCTTTTGACACGTGTTTGAAATTACCGCTTTTGAAGAAAAGTGAGCGTTAGGTACATTACAATTAGATAGCTCGTTTACTAATTATCAGAGTAAAACTCTTAACAAGATAAAAAACAAAGGAGAAGCTTCGAGAAAAACGAAAATCTGATTAACCTCTGAAGATCTTATTTTATATACCGCTTTTAATTCTTATTTCCCTTGTTTGACGAAAAATTATTTCAGACCCGATTCAAGAAACACAGACTCGAACCATTGCCTGAATAAGAGTCAGAATAATTACAAATTGAGCTTTGCACAGTTTCAAAGTTTGTTTAAAGAACATTTAAAGAGTGATCTTTAAAAATTTTCCTAAAAATAATTTAATTTAAAAAACTTAATTTTTCCTTTAAAATCTCTTTAAATTATCTTCTTTTTTAAAGATTTTTTAAAGTATCTTTAAAGATTCTTTAAAAAATCTTTAAAAAAAGGTTGACTGGGAATACCTGACATTGGGTAATTAATCCAATGAAGCATTATTTTTCTAAAAGCTGAAGTATGATAACTGTCATTAGGAAAACTAATTGAAAGATGAGCTTGGTAGCCTCTATTTTTTACATTGTTTAACACCAAATTGTTGTTTTGTACCAAAGCTGATTTTTAAATGAATTGACAACTCAAGTCTATTAAAAACTAAAAAATAATTAAATTAAAAAATCGAGTTGCCCAAGTAATTTTTTAGCTGCTCCATTTTTTCTTGCAGTTTAAATGTTAGGTGATTATGCTTTTTGTTATAACTTGTTATTTTCTCTTATTGTTTCTCACATTCTTTTTAGATTATAAGGTTCAAGCGGATCTTCATTATTTTAGTGAAAGTAAAACCTTTTTTGAATAAAATTATTTTCTAAAAATTGTTTGAATAGTCAAAAAAAATATAAAAAATACAATAACAACACAAAAACTTTCGGACTAGGCCGATTGCACTTCAGGATGATGATCCCTTTGAACCTTACAAATTTTACAAATATAAAATTAAAAAAAAATTAGAAAAATAAACAACAAGACTTTATAGACAGGATTTTTATTGACTGAATTTTCGTCGAAAAGAACCAACTTTTTGCGACTCGAGATTTTTTCGTACGGTGTCAACTGGATTTTAATCATTTGAAATGGTACTAGATGCATAGGTATTTGATTTGCTGGTTCTTTGTTTGGCGATGCTTTATACGCTGAAACTTTGACTTTGGGTCTTTTGTACGATGGGGCTTAGTACGAAGGTGCTTGTTAACTGTTTTTTTGACTACTTGGGCTTTGTGGGCAGGTGCTTCGACCGGGACTTTTACTGGTTATTCAACGTCGTTGAAACCGTAAACGGTTTTATACTCGAAATAAATTATTTAAAATTTATCTAAAGATGGGCAAAAGAAAACAAATTTTGGTTAGACCGTTTAGGGATAAACTATTATAAATTTTAAAAAGGAACCAACTTGGTCAGGAGAACATTTGTATTATTTAAAAATAAAATAAATCTAGTCTCAGTGGTATCGGGGAAAAAGGAATTAAAAAATTTTTTTATCATTGAGCTATTTAACTATTGCCCTAGTGCTTCATCTGAAACTCTAGAGCAAAAAGAAGCTACTTTGACTCAGGCTTCTTCAGGGGGGGAGGGCTTCTTCGGGAAGAGTTTTTTTGACTTAAAAAACATAAACTTGACAAGTTCGTAATTCACACGATAAATTATAAAATTTTTCATAAAATGTAACCGACTTTTTCATTAGAGAAAATCAGTTATTTTTTTAAGTTTTTACAAATGATTTAAAAAAAAACAACTGTTTTCTAATAATCTAATACTTATAAAATTAATTTTGCTTTTTCAATGAGACTGAATGAGAAATTTTTTGTCAATGTTAAACGATGGGTATACGAGATCTAGCTGTCAAATTTTAATTTCAACTGTCAAATGTTAATTTCAAAAAAATCAAAAAAGCACATTTTTTTGTCCTTTTTTCTAAATTATTTTTAAATGCGCAAATTTTTTCAAATTAATAAAATTGCTCTTTTGCGCTTAATTATTTTCCTTTAATTAGAATTAATCATTTGCGGTAAATTTTAATATTAGTATATAAATTGAGGATTTTCATTTTATTTAAAATAAATTTAAATTTGAAAATATATTTGTTGTTAATTACGAAAGACAATGGCTGAAAAAATTTCAACGTTGACCCACAATAATGAACTCGAAGAATTCATAATACGTGCCAAAAGTTTTTTTGAAGCAGAAGAACAGTACCTGAAAACGCTTTCACAAAACCGATCTAAAATTAAAGAGGTTAGAAAAAAGCTTGCTGACTATGCTTATGAAAATTTCGCAACGAAAAGGGTCTGGTCTAAAAGTTTTTTTTTAGATCTTTGTTTCATTATTCTAATCATTTTTTTTTATTAGATCGATGAGCTAATAAAATTAGATACGCCAAAGTTTAGAAATTATCTAAATTATTTGTCTCGATACAATGATTTACTAAGGCAAGAAGACCCTGTACGTATTGATAGGACGCTTAAAGCTAATGGAAAGAAGTCAATTTTTAAAAGTTTATGCGTACATAAAATTTAAAATTCCATTTAGCGAGTTTTATTCATTTGTTCAAGATTACGAAGAGAACAAAATGTTGAGTCAAATAGATTTACAAACGTTTACTCAAAATTTTGAAGATCCTGGGAGTGAGAACGAAGATGACAGATTATTGAGTCAAATAGACATGCAAACATTTTACCAAGTAGATGAAGATTTAGCCAGTCAGACTGTTAACGACAAACGATTTCGTGCTTTGCAAGACCAAGACATAACTATTCAAAAAGTGTCAGTTAGTCAGCCTTTAAACGTCAGTTTGATTGACATAACTACAAATGACCAATCTCAACTTTGCTCACCAAAAAAGAGAAAACGAAGAACAGCTCAAAAAGATAAAGATGCAAAAAAATTGTTTAAGTCTTGATAATAAAATTTTTTTAATTAATATTTGCTAATATATAAACTATAGTACAAATACGTATTTTATTATTCAATTCCTACATCCCGACCCAATATTCGACAACTTTAACTTGCAACACAGATTTGTAAAATAACAATTTCGTTGTATTTTCGAAATTTATTGGATTTTAGTGAGCATGAGTTTTAAAAAAATTTTTGTTAAATTTGGCGCAAATTTTAACGTTAAAATTCTCACTAATTTATAACTTTAACTGAAAATTACCCGCAAAAAATTAACTTTTCTGACTTTATTAATTTTAAAAAATATCAGCTGCTTTTATTTTTAAAATTTAAAAAAAATGAATGACTACAAAAAAATTGAGAAGCGAGTTGTGAGGTTCCAAAAGAAACTTGACAAGTCCGTAACAAAATATTGCTGTAACTATTGCCAAAAAATTGTTTTTTGCAATAATGTTCGATTTCTAAAAATTGATGAGAATCAAAAAAGTGAATGGATTAAAAATGACAATCAATCAGATTCTAAAATGATTAGAAATAAGGAAGAAAAATACACTTTTTGTAATTCATGTGCAAATAATTTTAAACGAGGAAGAAAGATAAATGTGTTTGACGATTTTGGCCAGCTTCCGGACGTTTTTAAATTGCTTAGTTCCTATTATGAATACAAAGCGTTATCGTTATGTTCGTTATACTGCAACGTATACCAGCCGACGAATTATGGTTACTGGCACATGAGTGGTCAAATGAATCTATTTAGAAAAAAAACCGAAAATTTAAAAGGGACTTATGGGATTATTTATCAAACAGGAAGTGAGCTTCCACCTAACAAAAATAATATCAGAAAAGCGTTAATATGGTTAAAACAAAACAACATGTTTTATCAAAACTTTTTGAGCGCGTTTGAGAGGTTGGATCTCTATTCATCGTCTAACTATGTTTATAATGGTTTTCCAGAAACAAACTCTGATATTATATTAAACGATAGAGACAGAATTGAAATGCAGATAAATAACCCTGATGAATATGGTTTAATAATAAAAGTTGACGAAAGAAAAAATTTACAGTTCATAGATAATATTAACACTAATATAGGTTATTGTGTAGAGTATGATTCAATTAAAGAGAATTATAAAAAGAAACAAATTTTTTCAAACGATTATACAATCGAACCGAAACTATTCCCTCATTTATTTCCTTACGGGAAAGGGTATTTTGATAAAGAGTTAAATGGAATTACACTCGCTCAGTATTTTCGAATTCGATTATTGAATAAAGATCCAAGATGGCGAAAAGACAAATTTTATCTTTTTTATGCCTATGATAGACTAATTCGTGAGCGTATTTTCGCCGTAAATAACATGATTAAATCACGAAATACGCTTTCTGAAACAAAAAAAGATAAAATTTGCAAGTTTTTTTACAAACGAAACAAAAAAGAGGATCAACAAGTCGTCCCCTACAACCCAAAAATTGAGCCAACCTTCTCAGCTAAAAAATTAAACAAAGAAAAAAACGAAGTCCAAAAATACTTCCAACTCAGAACCGTTAGTTCAGTCGAAGCTTCAGCTTATGTTATGGGTCATCATTTTGTTCAATCAAACATGAAAGTCCTATTTGTTCCGACGTGTTTTCCGGATGAGGAATTAAAATTTTTAAAAAGAAAACATGAGTTACTTGATCTGGATCCTGATGATGACGATATTTTCAAAGATTCTATCTATGACCATTATCTACAAAGACCAAATCATTCATCTTTCGACTCAATAACAATTTTTGATTTCTTTCGTAAATTTGAAATATTCGTCAAAAATTCGAAAACCTCAATTCCAAAATCGCGAAGCGAAAATTTGTTTTTAGACATAAAAAAAGATAGAGTCGTTAAACGAAATAGAGAAAAAATCACTCGAACCAATTATTTTAACTCGAATCACGGCGAAATTTTCTATTTTCATAAGTTATTGTTCTCTGTGAGCTTTAGAAGTTTTAATGAGTTGATTAGCTCGAATAATATCACCCGTACCTATCGAGAGGAATGTTTATTACGAAATATAATCGAGAATAGCGAGATATCTAAAGATCAAGATATTGAACGACTATTTAATGGTACGAATAATTCGAATAGTAATGTTATTAGTTTTGATGATGAATTTAGAAGACATTTTTTAAATGAAAATTTTGAGACCCAAAAGCCTTACGAGCCAATGATCTTTGATGATTTGGAAGTAGATGATGATGATGATGATGAAGAAAGTGATAGAAATAGGAATCAATTTTGTAGTATAGAATCAAGAGGATCTGACATAAGTATTGAGAGTTTATTTCAACTGCTACAAGATATACCTCAAATTATACAAAATCTGGAAAATGATTATAAACAATTAACATGTTGCCAAAAAAGAGTCATTGATTTTGTAAAATCACAAGGAACCGATCAATTTTTAACTTTTGTTTTTGGTCCAGCGGGAACTGGAAAAACTTTCCTCTTAAATCGTATTTATAATTATTTATTCGTGAATTGCTTTAACGTTGATAAGCTGGCTACAACTGGATTGGCAGCAAAACTAATTCGAGGAGAAACAGCTCATGGCTTTTTCAAAATCAATGGTGATTTAGATATATATCTAGAATATGAGAGCTTAGAATGGAATAGAATCAAGAACACTGATGTACTGATAATCGATGAAATCAGCATGATGAATGACTTACTGTTGGATAGAATAAACGAGATCCTTACAAATGTCACCTCGATGCACTCAAAAAAGTTTGGAGGTAAAAGTTTAATTTTGATCGGAGATTTATTGCAACTTCCAGCCGTCTCAACGATTTTTTTCCCGTTCAACAAATCTACAAATCAGACTTATTTTTGGAATATTTTCTTCCTTTTCTTCTTGAAACTAATGTTAGACAACAAAATGATTTGCCGTTTCAAAAGTTTCTAAATAACTGTAGAGTTGGGAAATTAGACGAAGAAGACTTTGAGTTCATAAAAAAACGAGTTTGTGGCGAAGGACATCCAATTACGAATGAATGTTCCAAATTATCTGAGTCTGTAAGTTTATGTAGTTTACATGTTCTAAGAAAACAAGTGATCCTCGAAAAGAATCTTAAACGAAAAAGAGAAGAAGACCCAATTGTTATTAAATCAGTCGATATCGACGCAGCAGGACATCATTTATCAGAATATGGTAGAAAGCAAATCGATAAAGTGCAAGGTTCTCTAGAACGAGAACTACAGCTTTTTCCAGGTTCACCAATCATGTTGTCAAAAAACGTTGATGTTCACGACGGTATTGTTAATGGCTTAACTGGCACATACAAAGACAGTAGTGATAAAGTTCTCGTTATGAAACTGAAGATGGAAAATATATTCCAATCCCAAAAATGAAACAAAGAATAAAATTTAATAGTACAGGGATAAACTGTTACAGAATTCAGTTTCCAATTGTTGATGCAACAGCACAAACCATTCATAAAGTCCAAGGTGTCACTCTCAAAAGGTGCCATGTTGCAATCGATAAAAACATTTTTTTCGGTCGGTCAAGCTTATGTTGCGTTGTCCCGAGTAAGACATTCAAAAGATCTACATCTAGCTAGATTATTAGGGATTCAATCCAAGTCGATCAAAATATTGTTGATTTAATAGACTACATTAAATCTAAGGGAACAATCAAAGGGTTTAAAACTAAACAGAAATTTACTACTGTTAAATCGCTGGAACAAAGTTCGAATAGCAATTCTGAAACAGGGCAATGTGAAGATTCGTATCAAAAAACATTTGTATCAAATGAATCAAAATTGAAAATAATTTTTTAAAGCTAAACGAAAAGAAAAAAGCTCTGCACAGATGTATTTTAGTTATAAACATTTAAAAAGCCACCCTCAGAATAAGCTCTGCAAAATAAATTGCGTAGTTGTCTTCAATCATTTTAATGAATTTTAAAATATTTAAATACGCAATTTTTTTGCAGAATTTTGCAGAGCTTATTCTGAGGTTTATAACGGTTATTTAAATGTTTATAACTAAAAAACATCTTTGCAGAGCTTTTTTCTATTCGTTTAGCTTTAAAAAATTATTTTCAATTTTGATCCATTTGATTCAAATGTTTTTTGATACGAATCTTCACATTGCCTGAAACAGTAAATCGAGAAAATCAACTAAGTTTAACTGAAGAAAATAAATTTTTTGCTCAAAATAATGTTTTAAACTTCCATGGTGAAAAAATTTCTTATTTTCTATTTTGTTAAACCTTTTTTTTGAAATAATAAATTTTAAGGATTAATGGATCATTATCAAAAGACTCATGATTTAAGAATAAAAAATTTTAAATTAGACGAATTTCAATCAAATTTGAACAATAACTTCGCAAAAATTGAACTTTATGTTGAGAAAAATACAACACTCATTGACAAAATAATTGAGACTTTACGGCGCACTTTAAAAAAACGAAAATTTACAAATCAATTCGAGATAGACAAAGACGTTCAATCAAAGTTACATCGAATTTTTCTGCAAGAATATACTCCTGTAAAAACCCCTGGAGATGGTAATTGTCTGTTTCATATGGTCTCATTATGTTTATTCGGCGATAAGATGTATTCAAGTTTATTACGTTTCATTACGGTTTTTTTTTTAATTACAAAAAAGATTATTACAAAAACATGATTAGATCCACTGTTAGTCAAGGACGTAGTAATGAATCAAACAAATATATCGATGCGCATGTTGAGTACAATTATAGAAAACTCCTGTATGATGCGAGAAAGAATGGTGTTTGGTGTAATGATTATCATCTTTCAGCTCTTAGCTCAGCGTTGAATTTTAAAATCTACATCTACTATCAAATGAAAGATTTAAGTGATATCACTTCTGCACAACAACTCGAATCCATATTTAACGTAAATCCTTTGAGCATTTGCCATTGCCTAAAATATATTCTTCTAAATGTCGACGATACAGAAAATTTTATTTGCGGTTTTTACAATAACCAAATTGGAAAATATCATTATTCTGCTATTTTAGCAAATAGTATTAACAGCTTAGAGTTTAAACCAAAAAATAACTTCTTTACTTAATTTTTTTAATAATCATATTTTATCTGTTTTATTCAGAAAAAAATTTATAAAATTAATATTTTTTTTTTCGTTTAAATTATAAAATAAAATATTTAAATAAAAAAATATCTCTTTCGTTAATGTGATCTGGGGGTGGATTATAAGGAGGGGGCGAAGCCCCCCTCCTTGTTAGAATATAAAAATAAAAAAACTTTCTTTTTTTTGATTTATTTTAATTTAAAGAAAAAATTGTTAAGTTAGTTCTGTGTTTTTTCTGTTTTTTTTCCAAATACCACCTTTGGGAAAGCTTAAAACTAAAATTAGAGTTCTGGTGGCACTTGTGTATAGTAGAGCTATTTATACCATATTTTAAAATTTTTCTTACTTTTTTTAATTTAATATTTAAGGGCAAACTTTCAATGCAAGTCCGGTAAAGCTCTTTTGGAAAAAAGTTTGTTCGGATTAACGAGTTCTGACTGTAGTTGGTTGTGTAGATTCAATCGAGAAATTAAGACGATTAAAAAAGAAAAATTTCTTTTTGGTAAAAATTTTATTAACAATTCGCGACGTTTCGGCAAAACGGAGTTGCCATTATCAAGCTGATAATAATCTAAAGGTAAAACTAGAGATTAAGTTTTAAATTGAAATAAACAAAAACAAAATTTCAAAAATATTGAAACATTATTTAAAAATTAAAAATGCATATCTAAATAGTGGGGTAGTTGCAATTATATATGTAATTGCAACCCCACTATTTCTTTTCGGTGTTCTGAAATTGTGGATACGCTTGAATTATGATCGTTTTGATTTCGTAGTTGGACTGAGAATTCAACTGTTTCTTAAGGGTCGGTTTACGTTTCAGAATATACAGTAGCTCTTTTATTCTGAGTTTTTGATCTGAGTCAGCTTTGTCGATTACTTCAATATTATTGTAATCGATTTCATGACCCATACTTACTGAGTGTTGGTAACAAGCCGAGTTTTTAGATTCCTTATGTTCAGAAATTCTAATACTCAGTATTCTCTTACATTTTACTATGTAGCTAGCGGTACAGTTCTTACAGTTGATCTTGTACACTACCAATGACTTTTCTTCGTTCCTTTTGATGTTGTCCTTGAACGGGAAACAGTCGGCAATTTTTTTAGGTGCTTTGTACGCTACATTAAAATCCACTTGTGGGAAGTTACTAACGAAACGCTTCAGTCGTCTTGCGAATTCCTCACATTTGTTATTTGAGTAAGGTAGTACGATATATCGCTTAAACTTGGGTTTTATTACGTCTATCTCCTCAATTTCGACCGGTGGTTTGTTACGTTTATCTTGAAATCTTTTGAATTCAGTCTCTACGACGTCATCGGGGTATTGGTTAAGAGATAAAATTCCTCTTATCTTCTTAATCTCTACTTCTCTGTCCTTTTCATCATTACAAATGGCATAAACTCGGTTTAATAAGCACTTTATAAGACCTATCTTTTACTTCCTTGATGTAAGGCTTGTCCAATTTAGGTAGACACCAGTGAATGTCTTTTTATGATAGATTGTGGTACAATATTTATCTATGCTTCGTTTAACCAGCGTGTCTAAAAATGCTAGTTTAAAATTTTCGATCGTGAACTTAATGTTAGGGGGTTGTACATTGAGGAAATCCAAACATGCTTTCGCGTCGTTTTTGTTGTTCAAAGACGCGAACACATCGTCAACGTATCTAACCCAGAGACTCATTCCAAGTTTCTCAAGAGATTCCATGTTTTTTTGTTCAAATTCAGACATGAAAATGTTTGCGAACAATGGACCCAATGGTGAACCCATCGCCATTCCATCGATTTGGTAGAAATATTCTCCATTGAATTGGAAGTGCGATTCTTGTGTACATATTACGAGAAGCTTTCTAAGCTCATCTCTTTTCAACCCATGAAATAGTTGGACTTGATCCCTGTAAACTCGATTTAATATTATTTCGATCGTTTCAATTGTAGGGATATTTGAAAATAGTGACTCGACATCAAAACTAACAATGTAGGGGTTTGTGCTAGGATTTAAGTTGGATACCTTGTTCACAAAATCGAACGTGTCTTTAAGAATGTGTACGTTTTCATCGATCAATGGTTTTAAGATTTCGTCTTGGTATTTAGCCAGCTTATAGTTTTAAGTACCAATCGCCGAGATAATAGGTCTAATTGGTACCCCGTTTTTATAAATCTTTAGAAGTCCATAGATCACTCCTGCTCTTGAACCATTCGGTGAAACTCTGTGGTAAATTTCGTCCAAAATGAGGTTCTCGGTTAACACCTGTCTAAACCCAGGTTTAGGCCCATCCATTATTGATTCGTCGGGTACCCATGTATTTCTTTTGGCATTTAGTTTCCTAAGGTACTTTTGTAAGCTAGCTGCTCAGTTTTGATCAAATCTTTGTTAATCTTAACAATTTTTTTTTTTTGAGAAAAGTTGAGAAAATGTTAAGAAAACTTTGTTTTGACTCAAAAACGGGAAAAGCTCGATTTCTCAATATTTTTCTAAAGTTTTGCTCAAGTCTAAGCTTAAGAAAATTTGAGAAAAAAATTGAGAAAAAGTCACTGAGATTCTGTTTCGACTAAAAAACGGGACTAGACTCGATTTCTCAACTTTTTACTCAAGACTGGGACTTTTCAGGAATAGATGAGATAAAATTTTGAAAACATTAAACTTCGGTTTTAGAATTTATTAATACAGTCTAAGAAACTTTACAGCCTCACTTTTAATTACATGATTTAATCGACCCATTGATTAATTAACCATAATTAATTGATAATTTTTTGTTGAAAGAATCTAACACCGTCTCTCTCTTAATAAATGTCTGAGATTTAACTCTTCTAAACTCGTTGACTAGTTGACTGTATTAAATAAAAAAGAAATGAATTTCTTGTTACGAAAAATCGGCGCCAAAAATTATAGAATATGATCTAAATTCTAATACAATGAAAAATATGTTAGAAATTTTTTTTATTGGTTATCGATTTACAAATCAAGTGCTTAGTAATTGATAAATAGCTATTGATGAAAATTGTATAAAAGAAAATGCTTGCAACAATTGATCTTACTTTTTAATTTACTTGACTAAAAGAATGACAGAAAATCTTGAAGCTGAATTCCAAATTAGCGTTAAAGATTATAGACATCTAATCGAAACAGCTATTTTAGACCCCAAGTCTAACTACAAGCACTTTTCGGGTGACTTTATAACTATATTTGAGAGAAAAGTCAATGAAATTGAGACAGACTTCAGTGTGAAAATCCAACCCAAAAATAAAATTTTAAACGAATCTGCACTTCAACGGAGAGGAGCTAATTTTATTCGAATTGATGGTTATTGTAAACTGTGTGACTCTTCTTCAAAATGCAAATATCTCTTTACAATTGCTGGCCCACCAAATGACAAAGATTTTTACGTTAAGGTGTATCTTACACGCAAAGGTACTCATCAACATCAAGACAAAAAAATACAACTTCGTGGTATTGAAAGAACAAAGATGGTTGAACAAATAAAGCTCCAATCAAACGATTCAGCAAAAGCTCATCATCTCAACTTACTATCACAAGCTGCAGACCATGGTTCAAATTTGGAAAATTTGCCTTCCGAACTAGTATTAAGAAAAGCCAAGAGTGAGGTAAATCATGAGTAAGACAAAAAAATGCTGATTTCAAATGGTAATAGTGGCTCTACAAATTGGAACGATTTGATTGTTGCATATCAAAAGGCTTACAATAGCGCAATCGGCAATAAAATCACCGGATATATTCAGAAGTCTAATTGTGTTAACTTTGTTTCTATTATTAATTTTATGGAAATTCAATTAGAATGCGTGCATATGACTCCTTATGAACGGCGTATTTTACACGTAGATGCTACTGGTGGCCTAGTTGAAATTCCGGTCAGACAATCGATAAATCAATCTCAACGATTTAATAGTATTTTGAATTATATATGTTTATTAAAAGACCAAAATGACCTCAATAGCGAATCATCTACAAAATATTCGGTCCCGATCGGTGAAATGATAACAAGTCGACATTCAACTATTCAAATCGAAGAATTTTTTAATGAGCTAAAGTATGCATACAATCGAACGTACACGAACGATCAATTTTTTTTTCGATTAATTGTACTCGACTATAGCTTTGCCAGCATACACGGTGTTCTCAGTGCATTAACAAAAGAGAACATACTTAATTATGCAACAAGAGTTTATAAACTATCAATGGGCCAAATACCGTCAAGATCCAATAATATGACATGGTTAGCATCTTGTGCATCTCATACAATGCACCGAGTGTCGCGGGCATTAAAGCTTAAAAAATTTAAGAAAGAAACAAAGCGTAAAATTATGTTTTTTTTTCATTGCTTCTCAACTCAACTGACTACGATTCAATTACCGAGTACTTCCGAGACATCTTTTTTTATTTTTTATCACCGACACAATCATCTCAATATGTTCAAAGTAAAGAAAAACTCTTTAATGCTGTTGAACAACGTCCAGACTATTATAAAAAACAAGATAAAAAGTTTGATTCGGAATTCACTAAGCCTGTAACGAAAAGAACTACAAATTCTGTTGATGATGATGGAGATTGAAATGATGACGATAAAAGTGTCGATGATGGATTCTCGATTGGTGATAATGGTCATGATTCCAGTGGCGTTGATGATGATAATGATGTTGATGATGAAAAAACATATGATGAGTTTGTTTTTAACAATGAACATGTTTCGTTAAAAGAGTCGTCGCCATTTACTAAAGTTTTCAAGACAATAATCAAACAAGTAAAATCTAATATTAGTTTAGACGAAAGTGAACTCGATGAAAATAATGATATGGATTCGAATGCTATTGATTTTTATATGGATTACATGCCATACTGTTTTATTTGGGCCGGGTTCACACTCAAAGATTTAGACGACAGTAAACTTACAAGAATTACTAATGGAGTGATTGAAAAGTATAATGGTTTTATTAAAAGCAATCGAAAAACAAGATTACCACACAATTACATTGACGACAACTTACCTTTAACAAAAGGACAATGTGTAAGCTATTGCCAAAAGTTTTCCAAAGAACAATCTAAAAGAACTAAAAAAAAAAAGCAATCGATGATGAGTCAGAAGAAGCAAAAAAATCCGGTGACGACTTGAGATTCTGCGAAGAGAATTATGCCAAAAAACTTAAAATAAAAGAGCCAGTGATTGAAAATCATCAAGGATATCAAAAACCAACAAGCTTGATCAAGATTTTATCCAAAACAAAAAATAAAAGTATCAAACAATCGTCTAAAAAAATGTCGAAAAAAAAAATTCGTGAATCATTTTTAGATGCCCAGTCAACTCAAATATAAAGAAAAATGAAAGATTCGTTAAAGAATCATTAAAGAATCATTAAGAATTTAAAGATTTTATGAAGAAATTTTGTGGCAGAAAATTTTTAGATTTTTATTCCTCATTTTATCATTACTGTTTCATTAATTTTTATATTTTTCAAAATAATTTTGTTGTAGTCCTCATAGTGACTACACATGCTTTCTAAAAATACATTTAGTTTTGCTGCTTTTTATACTTGAAACTTATTTCAAGTATAAAGAACAGCAAACTTTAGTTTCAATTTAGATTATTATTATTTTTTCATATAATTTTCTCTTTTCTTTTCCTCTTCTATTATTTTGTAAAGGCTAGAAGTGGCCAATAAAGGTTAAATAAAGATTTATATTATTTATATTTTTCTTTTATTTATTGTAACCCTTCCCCTTTCCCCATCTTCTGATTTAAAGGCAAGTAAAGCCGTACTTGATTTTTAAAAGTGGCGTCCCTAGGTGTCTTTTTCTAAAATTAGAATCTTCGAACACTATAATCACGTGATCTATAATTTCCTTTGAGAATTCAAAGGTTAGACACGTGTGTTACATTAATCACATTTAGGAATATTAGAATTGATATATCCTATTTAATCCTTTCCTTTAATCTTTAATTTTGTAAAACTATTTTTCATTTCCTCTTCTAAAATGGTAAATGGTTCAATCAATCGTATCACAGTGTTGATACTGTATTTTTTTACATTGATCGTTCAATCGAGCGCTTTGTCGATATTTGGTCAACATCAAAAAAGTTTAACCGAACGTTTCATTTCGTTCATTAGTCGTTCGATTTCAAATACGTTCGATTTTGGTCGTTTGATTATAATTAACGTACCAATCGAAACAACGATCATCCTTGGCTTTATCACAGTGATGATCGTGATATACAAATATTTTAAAAAAGGGAGGCACGGCACGCCGAATCCCAGCTCCAACCCCACCAACTTCAACGTATTTAATACCATGTCACTTGATTCATCAAGGAATAGTGCAACCGTGCAAAGTCAAGATCGAAGTCATATGGTGAAAAATCATTCAATTAAAGCACCAGAAGTTTTCAAAGAAGGCATGGACATCAAATCATGGTTCATTCTTCTCGAAATATATTTGAAAAACTTCGACAAAAACGAGTGGCTTGAAATCGCTATCAGCCACATTGAGAACAAAGTCTTACGTCGTATAAAGGACCTCGAAGACTTGTATCGAACCAAATCGTATGAAGACTTCAAAATGAACTTAACTGAATCGTTCACAGTGAAGGAACAGACAATTCCAATTAAGCTCGACCGACTAACGGTTTACAAACAAACTTCAAAACAAAGCATCAAGGACTTTGGTGAATCAATTATTAGTTTGGTCAGAAAATTGTTTCCAAATGTAAACGAATCAGACGACATTGATAAAATCATTCAAGAGTTATTTGTCGATGGTCTCTACAGTCAAAAATTAAGAGAAGCGGTTCGACTAAAAATGTTCAAGATGAAAAATATTAAAAAAGACGAATCATTTAAAATTCACGACTTGATGAACTATGCCGAGTGCAAAAATTCGAGCTATGATTCGAGTCACAGTGATGAAAGATTTTTATCGAGTGAAAGCGACAATCCTCCAATCAAAAAGAACGTTCAATTTCACCCTCATTCAAAACAAAACGATCCAAATAATGGCTTCGTAAAAAATTATAACAAACCGTTCAACAATGGGTTTAATCAACAGCCAAGTGTTCAGCAGCAAAATGTGATGCCTGAGCAAACACAGCAACCAAACAAAATTATGTTTTATCGTCAAAAGGTTCAAAACAATAATCTTAAGCGAAACGAACCGATTCAAGGACAAGCTTTGTTTAACAATACTCTCGTCAATTTTATCTGTGATAGTGGCGCTGACCTTTCTATAATTGACGAGAGGACTTATACATTAATTAAACGTCATGATAATAAAACATTGTTTGAAGAACACAATAATCGTCGACTCGATTCCGTATCAAGTGAGATACAAGTTTTAGGCAGTGTCCGTCTAAAACGCTGTTTGATTTCAAAAGAAAAAAATTTAAAAAATGTTGAGTTGTTGGTAACTAAAAATATATCTGGTTTCCAATGTATCCTAGGTCGTGATATAATTAATCGTGTACCGGAAATCAAGCGTAAATTCGATGAAATACAAAATGATTTTCAAAAATTCTCAAAGAGTGTTTTAAACGTATTCGAACGTGAAATGGAACAACGGCGGTTTCTCAAACTCAAAACAAAAACGAATAATCACGGTGATGGTTTTGATAATTATAAAAAACGCGAGTTAAAAAATAAAGTTTCATTTGATTATTATCACAGTGATGGTAACGTAAAAGATGAAAGCCTCATCAATCAAATGAATATTAGATTACCAAAGTCGATAAATGTTATTCTAAATCAAAACAATTCGATTAAGATTAAAGATCGAATAAATCCTAGTTGTAAAAACTTAGGGTCAAATACAAGATTCACAGTGTGCAACTCATTAAGTCAAACATTAAGTGAGACTGAGTGTAGTTCAGCTAAACGAACTGAGAACGAACAAATTCGAACGAATTCCAAGCGGATTAGCAACCACAGTGATTCATCATGCAATGTCGGGAGTAATGACTTCGACCGAACCCAAAAAATAAATTTTTTAGTGACCCGTAAAACCTCAGCTTCTAAGGAGGGAGGTGTCGAGAGCTATAATCGATCAAGTTCGATCAACTCTTATCAAGATTTCAATAACAAGACATTTAGATCGATTTACTTAACGTGTGAGAAATCGAATTCAATCCAATTCGTACAAAAAAAGATAAACTCAATGTCAAATTGTAATGTTACAAACACAGTGAAGATGTTGAAAATCATTTAGTAACACAGTGAGGTGATGAAGAAGAAAAAACTTTAATTTTAAAATTTATTTTCATTTTTTTGTGTCTTTCAAAAATTTGTAATTTCTAAGGGACTCGGGCAAACTTTAAAACTAAGGGGGAGGTATGTTGTAGTCCTCATAGTGACTACACATGCTTTCTAAAAATACATTTAGTTTTGCTGCTTTTTATACTTGAAACTTATTTCAAGTATAAAGAACAGCAAACTTTAGTTTCAATTTAGATTATTATTATTTTTTCATATAATTTTCTCTTTTCTTTTCCTCTTCTATTATTTTGTAAAGGCTAGAAGTGGCCAATAAAGGTTAAATAAAGATTTATATTATTTATATTTTTCTTTTATTTATTGTAACCCTTCCCCTTTCCCCATCTTCTGATTTAAAGGCAAGTAAAGCCGTACTTGATTTTTAAAAATTTCATCAAAAATTCATTAATTTTAAAATTTTTCAAATTATTTCATCAGAAAATCATTAATTTTTCATTAGCATTTAACTTTCTGTTTTATATGTGGTGACGAGAATCTAGAGCGGTTTACTTAAAAAAATGTTCTAAGGTTAAATTGTCAATTAATTTTAAGTTTGATATCTTATTAATAGTGGAAAATTTTATGTTGGCCATTATATCTACAGCCCTGGTCATTCAACGCTTACAAAAATGAACGTTCAAGGGACCCTGAATGTTCAAAAGTGTCAAGTATTTTCAAATTAGAACAAAAAATGAAATTTTTAGAAAAATTTAAAAATATTTCAAGATTTTTGAACATTCAGGGTCCCTTGAACGTTCATTTTTGAAAACTTTGAATGACCAGGGTTGTAGATATTGATAATAATAACAAGTTTTATAACAGTTTTTGATTGTTATAATATGTAACATATAATTTATTTGCTTAACAATTAAATAGTAACTGATAAATAATAATGTTTAATTTTCCTAAAACATTTTTATGAGTTGAATTTTGTTTAACTAACAGTTCTTGCATGTTCTAGCATAATTTTTATAAAAATATTATCTTTTTATTTTTCAAATATGGAGGAGAGTCAATTTATTCATACATAAACTTCAAAAAGAAAAGAGAATTGGCGCGCTATTTGAAAAGTATAGGATAGTTAAAAGTTTAACCGCTATATTTTTTGAAAACAATTTACAACAATAATGATTCAACTTCTAAACATATGTTAATACAAAATATTAAAATTTTAACGTATTTTTTAATGAAAATTCAAAAGTTGAATTGCCGATTTGTTAGAGAACAATCAGTTTTTTAACAATCGTTTTTATTTTTCTTCAAAAAAAAACTTCTCACGAGGGTCTTGAAGGGTGGGTCTAAGAAATCATGCTAGTTCAAAATAAATGTTTCATTTCAATTTTTTTCTCGTAATATAACCCCCCTCCCATCAATTTTCGACAATTTGATGTAATTTTTGTTTCAATTTTCTTAGAAAAAACAAACCAATAAAAAAATTAACATAAATTTATGTAAACTGTAAATTTTTTAAAATTTGTATATGCAAGTAATTTACAACATAAATTTAAGTTAGGTTTTTTTATATTTAATTTTTTATTAAAAAAAAATAATATAACTTTTATTATTACATTTATTAATTGGTTAGTATTTGTTATCACATTCTGGACTCAAATTCAAGTTTTATCATTTGTTTTTAGAAAAGAAGAAAATGATCGAAGGGAGCATAACTCGTCTTTTAATGCCTCAGATGTCGAGTCCGAAGAAAATAATGACTTTGATGAAAATTTGTTTTTCGACAACGATGACTACGAACCGAAAAGCTTGACCGAGGAAGAAAAAGTCGAGCTGGTAAACGTTTGTCTATTGACTTTATTTTATGCTGGTAAAATGACGCTGAGTTCATTACGTTTGGTCATTAGATTAATAAAAATTATTTCGAATATTGAAATACCTCCGAATTTTGAACAAATAAGTAAAAAAATTCTTTCAATTACTCAAGAAAAGATAGATTATACAAAAAAATGGTTTTGTTCAGAGTGTAAACAATATTGCACATTGGAACACTCAAAGCAAAGACAATGTCAAGTGTGTAATTCTAGGTAATTTAAAAAATTAAACATTACATAATTTCAAAATTATCTCTTTAATTTTAAATTATTAAGATTACAAATCTTTTATCACTTACCAGTCGAAAATCAAATTTGACGACTTTTAAAAAAAAAGTACTTCCAGTAAAAAAAATAGAAAGCAATGCTGAAAACTTAATAACCGATGTATTCGACAGCGAAATTTATCAAAGTTTTAAATCGGAAACAACTGAGTGCAACAATAAATCCTTTATCACGACATATAGTTTGATCTTAAATACTGATGGTTTCGAAGTTTCAAGCATATCTAAACTTTCGATCTGGCCAGTTTATTTAGCTATAAACGAATTAGCAATAGAATCAAAGTATTTTATTGACAACATAATCATAGCAGGTATATTTTCGCTTATTTGTTTTAAATTTGTTATATTCATATAATATTGACGTTTAAAGGTATTCTCATATCAAACGGAAAGCCGAACAATTTAGATATATTTTTCAAAGTTATTTTAACGGATTTAAAATTGCTTGAATTAGGCTTTGAATTTAAAAATGAAATTTATAAGTTTTACGTGATTTATGGTGTGTTTGACAAACCTGCAAGGTCTATGGTTACTAATATGACAATGGCAAATGGTTTTTATGGATGTCTAAAATGTAAACAAAAAGGATCGTCTATTCCCTTTGGTAATGGATCGCATCATGTTTTCGAGTATACTCACAAAGAGCCTGACTTGAGGAATAATTTAAAATACCTAAAAGACGTGGACACATGTACGCCTAGTGGTATCGATTCATACGGTGTAAGAGGTCAATGTTTTCTAGCTGAATTAAAATTCTATAAACCAGTAGAGAGCACTTTAATAGATTCTATGCATTCTCTTTTTTTAGGCGTCGTTAAGTCTCTTTTTAAGTATTGGTTTGAGTACCCTTCTAGCAAGTCATTTTCTCTAAGGCGAAATATTGAAGAAATTAATCAAAGATATCTAAGCATTAGACCTCCAAGTCACTTTTGTTACGCACCGAGAGATATTAGCAGTTTTAAGTTATGGAGAGCTCATGAATTCATGAATTTTATTTTTTTTTACTCAATACCAGTTTTTTTTCAAATAATGTCAGATGAGTATTTTCAAAATTTAATTTGCCTTTTGATACCTTTAGAAATTCTTTATAGTAAAAAAATTGATAAAAACAAGTTAATTGTAGCAGAAAGACTACTTAGATGTTTTCTGTCTGAATTGGAAGAACTTTATGATCCACACATTATGCTATCAGGAGTACATGAGATTATTCATTTAGTGAATTCAACTCGATTTTCAGGACCATTAAACAATCTTTCTTGTTTTCCTTTTGAAGAATTAAATCGAAAGCTAACAAGTATGATTCACGGAAAGGATTTAATAGGGGATGAGTTCATTAAACTTTGGAGTTTATCTCAATGTTTAGGAATCTATGTGTTGGATAAGGATCTCGATAATAGTTATATAAATTTTATAAAAGAAAATTTTTCTCTTAAGTCTTCGAATCTAAAACCAAAAAACAACATGAGAAAAATAACTTTAGGGAGGTGCTTAAATATAGGATTTGAGAGTCTTGAAGAAAAAATGAGGATTTTTTTAAAAAAAAAATTTTCATCTAGTTATAAAACGTTAATTTACTCGGATAGAGTGCATATTGGTAACAAAAAATTAACTTTGGAGGACTGTAAGAAAAGATTTTCAAGTTGCTACATCAAGTTTCAAGATTCGTTTGGTATAATAAAATTAATTTTTAGACTTGAAGAAACAGTGTTTGTTCTTTGTCAAAAACTTTTACATATAGACAATCCCTTTTATTGTTTAAAAGAAAAAAATCTAAAATCAAGTTTTTTTATTGCTGCAAAGTCTGATGATTTTTTTGTAACAACTGATTTGAATTCAATTAAACTCAAGTTTGCAACAAAAAAAAGTGAAAATGTTTACATTGTGAGTGACTTCAATCATTTTTTAAATTAATATTATTTTTGGCTTTAGAGAATAGAAACTATAAAAATAAAATTTTGAAAATACAGTTTTAAGCCAAAATTCAATGTCATCCATTAAAAAAGGAACCGCTAACCTAACCAAAGAGTCCAAAAAATCGCTGAAGACACCAACAACAAGTCTTCGCAAACCACTGACCAGTGTCCAGTCGAACCAAGATGAATTAACTCTGTCACCTAGTCCTGAAAGAACAACTTCAAGAGAGTCCAAAAAATCGCTGAAGACACCAACAACAAGTCTTCGAAAACCACTGACCAGTGTCCAGTCGAACCAAGATGAATTAACTCTGTCACCTAGTCCTGAGAGAACAACTTCAGAGGGTCCAAAAAATCGCTGAAGACACCAACAACAAGTCTTCGAAAACCACTGACCAGTGTCCAGTCGAACCAAGATGAATTAACTCTGTCACCTAGTCCTGAAAGAACAACTTCAGAGGGTCCAAAAAATCGCTGAAGACACCAACAACAAGTCTTCGAAAACCACTGACCAGTGTCCAGTCGAACCAAGATGAATTAACTCTGTCACCTAGTCCTGAAAGAACAACTTCAAGAGAGTCCAGAAACTATTTCAATCCTTATTCTGCTGAACCAAAAGAAAATCAAACAAGTGTTCCTGTCGTTGATATTTTTGATGACCGCATTCAGGAATTTTCTCAGATTGCGAATAACGAAACTCAAAAAAACAAATCTAGTATTGAAATATCAAAAATTCAAAATGAATTAAGTTATGCTGTCGTTTTTTGGATCAATGACGAAAAATTTTCTATTGTTTCAGTTTTTCAAATACATACCGAAAATGGTGACAGTATAAAGGAGGGTAAAAATTACCCTACATCATTTGGTAATAAAAAGCATTTAGCATGTGTTAAAGTTATTGGTAAGTTTTAATTTAAATTATATATGCATTATAAAAACTTTTTTTTTATAGGTTCCAAAAAAAAATGTCAAGAAGTCTTAAAAACAATCATGTGCGAAATTGATGACGCCTGTCCTGCTGAGCAACACTCCCATACTCATGTATCAAATAAGGAAAATAATTCAAAGAATCATGTACTCGATTACGAAAATGTTCGTTTAAGACAAAAATTGATAGATATGGCAGAAAGTATTAAACATAAGGACAAAGTTATTCATGATTTAGAACTTAAATTATCAAAAGCTGAACAAACAATCGATCTACAAAAAGAAACATTCAGTAAATATTTCTTTTTCCGACTATTGTATTTTATTTTAATACATTTTTATTTAGCCACTGAAGATATCCAAAAGATTCTTAAAATGTCACAGATATTCATGAATATTTATGGTTCAAATGATGAAAGCGATTCACCAAAAAGTGTAGCACTAAGTAATGAATATCCTCAATTATTTGTAACACGATCTGATTGGATAAAAATAGATAATGAACTCAATAAGTGTGGGGAAAGACTTGGACCCGGTTCATTCAGAAAAATAATTCTAATCTTAGTACCAGACATTTCTGACTGGGTAGTTCGGACGATGTCAGAACTAATGAAAGATTTTTCTGATTAAATTGATGTAGCTGTTGGTAAGTCAATATTTTTTTCAATTTGTGATTTTTTTGTTTTAATTATTGTCTTTCAAGAATTAGTAAAAGCGAAGGATTCAACGTTTGATTTTGATATAGTTAAAGGACGAGTTAATCAAATAATCCAAGACTTAAAGAGGAAATTAATTGATCAAAAAAAGAGGGAAATGAAACAGTCGAAAAATCAATTACAATAGTTTTTTTCTAATTAGTTTCATTAGTATGTTTTTTGGTTTATGTATTTTTTATTATTTGTTTAGTTTTAAATAAAATTTATTAACATAAATTTAATTTTTTTACTTTAATGAAAATTTAATGAATCTTTAAGGAATCATTAA
Organism: Brachionus rubens; assembly: GCA_022207745.1. NCBI lineage: Eukaryota > Metazoa > Rotifera > Eurotatoria > Ploima > Brachionidae > Brachionus > Brachionus rubens. The sequence goes on from JAJVHD010000006.1 coordinate 967,877, forward strand.
AGAATCTTTAAAGAAATTGAGTCCAATATCTTTAAGGAATCATTATAAAATTTCCTTATAAATTCTTTAAAGAATCACTAGATTTGAGTTGACTGGGTGTTGATGAAAATAATAATATTATTGTTCCTGAAGCCGTATCAATCGTCCAACAATCAATTCCGAAAATCAAAGCGATCAAATTAGATAAAAGCTTAACCGAATTGACAAACATCAGCTCATTAAAAACAATTAGAACTCCTGTCGTTTTACGATCATACTCAAATAAAATAACAACTGAAAAACAGCTAGATATGAGTGTAAAAAAAAACAATTTAACGGAAGTAATGATATCAAATTTGAAGAATAACGACTGGTTGCATGAATCGATTATTGAAAGCTTTTTCAACTGTCATGATTTTATTGGTACAACATACTTAATGCCGAGTTTAACAGCTAAAAAAATAATAATCGATGGCAAAACTGAAACTTTGGGTAAAAAATCAAAAGTGAATTTGTGTTCTTACGAAAACGTTATATCAGCTGTCAATGTTAATGGAAATCATTGGGTTTTGTTGTTTGTGTCATTGGTAGAAAAGAATTTATTTTCATCGATCCGCTAGGACATCTTGAGAAAGTCACTACTTAAAAAACTGGATGAATTTTTATCACATTGCAACGGGTATAAAGGCGAGATTTGACATTAAAGCACTAAAACATTCTATTCAAAATGACAATGTCAATTGTGGTGTGTACGTTTGTGCCTTTGGTTCAATTTTATTAAATGGTGACAAAGAGTTGGACATAACATTAGATGAAGAGTCGATCCAAAATTACAGAAACAAAATATTGGAAACACTTAAGAACAATGCAGAAAACTAATTTGCTCCCTTAATTTTATTTTTATATAATTTCAAATTTTTTTTTTACTTTTTCTTCATTCGTCATTTTTACCTTCAATTATTCCGCAGACTAAAAATAGTTAAAATAGTTTTAGAAAGTTTTATCTCGTTTTATTTTATTCTTTTTTTGTATTAATAAATTCTTAAACCGAAGTTTAATGTTTTCAAAATTTTATCTCATCTATTCCTGAAAAGTCCCAGTCAAGTTAAGACTTGAGCAAAAAGTTGAGAAATCGAGTCTAGTCCCGTTTTTTAGTCGAAACAGAATCTCAGTGACTTTTTCTCAATTTTTTTCTCAAATTTTCTTAATCTTAGACTTGAGCAAAACTTTAGAAAAATATTGAGAAATCGAGCTTTTCCCGTTTTTGAGTCAAAACAAAGTTTTCTTAACATTTTCTCAACTTTTCTCAAAAAAAAAAAAATTTGAGAAAAAAAGACTAGTGTGAAATAAAGTAAAACAAAAACTTGTAAAACATGTAAAACATATTATGTTTTATAGAAAGTAAAACATAATTTATTCAAATAAAACATGTTCAAACATATACATGTGATACGTTAGAGTCGAATATGTTTTACTAGCAAAATTTTTTTGATTGGACAAAACATAAACTTTTCATAAAGCATTATTTGCTGATTAATTTGAGAAATAAGGTTGATGTAAGGTTCGTGGTGTCTTGTTAAAAGCTTGGCGAATGACTGTAGGCACACCTGAATAAAAAAAATTGAATGAAACGTATAAATTAGAACTAAAATTTATTTATTCCAAGCTTAAGTTTTGATGGATATTAAATATTTTTGAAGCAATTTTATTATATTCTGTTCTTCTTTCTACATGATTTTACTCAAAAAAAAAGATTCTTAGAAGTAGACTCCAAAAGATTGATTTTAGGCTAGATTTTTTTAGGCTTTAGGTATTATGATTTTTAGATTGATCGGAATGAAGTGTTTCTAAATAATTCAATTAGAATCTCAAATTCAAGTTTTATGAATTTAGTTTTAACATTATAGGTATCACTTTTACCGAGTTTTTATCTAAGTAAATACAGGAAAGAAAATTAAAAATTTCTAGCTCAGTGAATGACCATGCTCAAAAAGAATTTTACTAAATAAATAAAGATATTTGGATAATGTCAATTAATTTCTTTAAAGTGATCAAATAAATACTTTATCATTTGCCTTTTTTATAGAAAATCTTCAACTTTTTTTCTAGATTTTAAGCAAGAGCAGAATTTTTTAAATAATCTATAATCTATACCTAAATCTCGTTAATGGGGTAATTAGGCAAACTTTAAAGCTAATTTAATAAATCCATAATTTAAATTTGAAAAGCTGATTCCAAAAATTTTTGAAAAAGGTAATAGATGTTTTGTCCAATAAAAAAAATCTTGCTAGTAAAACATATTCGACTAGTAAAACGTATCACAAATTTTTCCTATGTATATGTTTTAAAATGTTTTATTTGAATAAATTATGTTTTACTTTCTATAAAACATAATATGTTTTACATGTTTTACAAGTTTTTGTTTTACTTTATTTCACACGAGTGAAAAAAAAATACTGGAGTGAAGTTTCGACTTGAATTAATTAGTTAGTTGAATTAACTTAAAAAATAATTCAATACGTATTCAATATTAACTCAATACTAATTCAATGTCGAAAAAAAAATAAAAAAATATAGTAATACAATGGGCTCTATTGTGTAAGCAACATGTCATTTTTTACTTGTTTTTTTTTATTGACTTATTCATTTATTGAATTATTGAATTAACGACTTGAATTTATTTTTTTAAGAGAGCGGCTAGAATTAAACATAAAAAGTGGAGACATTACAGATATTACTAATAAATAGGATTTTGTAGTTAAAAATTCATTAATTTTGTAATCAACTCATGAAGCTAAAACTGTCATCCAAGGAAATATGAGTTGTGAGGAAAGGTACCGCTTTTTAAACTTTAGAAAAAAAAGACATACAGGTATAGAAAATAATGTTCGTTTGTACAGCTGTCGCTTTAATTTTTTTTCTTTTGTGTTACCGTCGCGTTATATTCCTTGTTAAGTAATTAATTCAACTCAAGTAGCTCAGAAATAAAGGTTAAGATTTGTCAAAAAATATTGCCTGCTTTTACGGACAACTACGTTCCCAGTCAATCAATTTAAAATGTAAAACTGCTGAATGAGCACTGAGGAAGGAACTGTTTCATCAATTGTCATTTTTACTTTACTCATATTTCGTATCAAGTTTACAGTAGACAATTACGGAAGTATATACCAATACTAATGTATTTATAAGCTAATGCCTTTGATAAAATTATTTTTACAAAAACTATTCTTACAGAAAGAATATGAACTAGTTGAACGTTGAAGTATGAAACTTATTCTGGTGTCTAAAACTTAAGGAAATAATTTTGAACAAGGATTTGACACTTGTATATTCTCTCAAAATTTTACGCTGGATACTTTGTAAGAAATATGAGTAAAGTAAAAATGACAATTGATGAATCAGGTCACAGATATTAATTATTTTCCTTTGATGAACCGAAGTTTGAAAAGGTAAAACTAATGTTTTTTTTCGAATGATTATTCGAGTTAATTAAAATCTCAAACACGATAATTGTAATCCTTGATTTCAAGCAACTCCCGTTCAATTCATGCAATTTTTGCTTTTATGTTTAATTCTAGCCGCTCTCTTAAAAAAATAAATTCAAGTCGTTAATTCAATAATTCAATAAATGAATAAGTCAATAAAAAAAAACAAGTTACAAATGACATGTTGCTTACACAATAGAGTCCATTGTATCACTATATTTTTTTCTTTTTTTTTCGACATTGAATTAGTATTGAGTTAATATTGAATACGTATTGAATTATTTTTTAGTTAATTCAATATCCGTTTTAACTCAAGTCAAAACTTCACTCCAGTAAAAAAGTTAAGTTAATTCTCAAATTATTTTGAGGATTTGAGAATTTAAGAAAATACTTCACGTAGGTCAAAATCTAGATAATTCAAAATCTAAACACTCATTTTATTTTATGTGAAAATGGATGCACATTTATGTTTATTTTTTATTACACTCATAAATGTGCATATTTCATATGTGCATTTTATTCCACATTAATGTGAATTTCAGATGAACAAACAGATAAATGAGTAATTCAATGCACATTTATGATAAATTTAATTCTCATTGACGAAGTTCTTTTAGATTCACATTTTGGTGTTAAATTATCAAAAGTACAGTACTGGGCATTCACGAATTAAATGGGCGAACGCTCACGAACATTCACCCATTCTTAGGTCGTTCTGCGAACGTTGGCCGAAAGGGCTTTGGTGGTGAAAGCTCATTTTTCGACAATTAACGATATTCAATTATCTTTTAAATTTCGCGAACTTTTACGGACGTACCTGAAGGTCGAAAAATGTGCTTTCACCACCAAAACCCTAAATGCGAACGTTCGCGGAACGACCTAAGAATGGGTGAATTTTCGTGAGCGTTCGCCCTTTTAATTCGTGAATGACCAGTGCTGTTTGCGACTTGATAAAAAACATTCTTCTGTCCTTCAGCTCGCAAACGCTTCTTATGATCAAAAGAATAGAACTGTCAATTAAACAGTCAACAAAGTGGTGATGTAACTTGAATGTGATTGGACTTGAAATGTGAGGGTAACAAAGGGTTCTCTTAGTGTCGATAAACTCTCGACTTTTTCGGAAACAACACACTAAAAAAAAATCTAAAGCATCAATCGTTTTAATCATTTTCTGATTCACACAATCAACGAAAAAAACTAAAAATTTTTATAAAAAAGGATTAGAAAATTAATTCAAGTTTATTTGATGAAGTGTCTTATTTGAGATTTTTCTAAATACAGATAGGGTTTGGTGTTTTTTTTAAAAAAAAGGATAAAGAGTTGTAATTAAATTTTTATTATTTAAAAAGATACAATTAAAAATACAGGCTTAGTTAGTATCGCTATTTGTCAATAAGTTAATTTTTAAAAAAACTCCGTTTTTGAAAAATGAAGTTTATAAAAAAATCTCTCCTCACTTATGAAAATTTTTAATAAATCAAAATCTACTTTTTCGACTTGTATGTTAAGAAATCTTTAAATTTCACTAAAGCTAAAAATAAAGCACATATATCTGGATTGATTTTACATAAATGTGGAATTGAGTTCACATTTATCTCTTGTTTGTGTAATTACTCATTTATGTTCAAGGAAATCAACATTATTGTGAGAAGAAAAGTTTTTTTTTTCAATTTCACATATATGTGCTCAAAGACGGAAATCTTCACATAAAATAAAATGAGTGTAGAAAATATTCATGATTATTTAATTAAAAAAAAAATTTCAATTCTTCAAAAAATTGCCTTTATTGAACTATTTTCAGCCACGAAATCGAATATTTTAAGAGTTTTATGTTTCCTAGGGTTCATCACACAGATATAATAATGCAAGCTTTTGGTATTTTGTGAACTGATCATGACATGAGCTTTAAGCTATGTGCTACGATTCTAGATGGTTCGATGTATAGTAAAAATTTGCGAACTTGAAAATTGCCAAAAAAGAGAAAAAAAAAAACTGATTAGTTAAATAAGTTGATAAGCTTATCTTTCGTCACCTGTCATTGTCGACATTAAAATAAAAAATATATATATATATAAATAATAGAGAAATTAACTTTATTTTTAAAATAATGAACAAGAAAATAATTATTCTAGTTGTCTTATTTGAATTGGCACATTTTTTAAATGGTATTCTATTAAATTATAAACTCTTTCTTAAATTAAGAATTTTATTTAATTATAGCTGGTCAAGTCAATATTGTTCAAAAAAGTTCTGATTTTTTTCCTAATGAAATAAAACCATTGCTAACTTATCAATGCTTTCCTGGTGCTTATTACAGAAAAGCAGTCTCAAGCAAAGACTCTTGGGTAGGCATTGAAGGCAATCTCATTCTACCCACATTATTTGTTGATCCGAATAGAATTAACATGACTAAACCAGGCAAATATTTAGACAACGCATCGGTTTATTTAGGTGGTAATTCAGATGGGCAAGAAACCGACATTGGTCTAATTTGGGAGATAATACGTTATGATAACGGTACAGTAAGTAGTGATAGACTTGCATTTCGACCGTTTCTAAGAAGAACGAGTCACAGTAAGACAGGACAAGAAGCTGTATATAAAAACGCACCAGCTAATAAGAGTTATTACTGGTATCCAAATGAACAAGTTACAATTTCAGTGAAGTTAGTCACGCCTGGTAAGCTTAATTTTTCTGTGAGCGGTGCTGGAAAACACTATGAGTCAATATTCGAAGCAAATGGATACCAGTTTTTTAATAGAGCCGAGTACAAAAGAGTTAACGCAATTGATCAAGTTGCAAACGAAGGCAAACCAGTCCAGGCAACTAAAGCAAAAGTCACAGGTGCCAAGTGGTTAGAAGTGTATTTATGGCGAAGAGTCAATTTAGAGACAGTCAAAGCTAGAATGTCTCCAAAGCGTTTTACTAACATGAAATGTCCAAATGAAAATTTTATTAAAGTTATTAATTATGGAGATGATGAATCAAAAGAAGATGTCAATATTTATGGTGATATTTAGCTTTATTAGAAACAAACTAAATCATAAAAGTTTTTGAAATAAATTACAAAAAAAAAACCAAAACAGTTGTTAAGTTTATAATCCCATCATGAAATAAAAGCTCAAATTTAAACCTTAAAATTATATCAAGCAATTCATTTGATGATCAAAGTCTTAAGCGAGTTCCATAATCGGTTTTCTTGATTTATTCTTGAACAATCATTTTTTGATTACTTAAGTGTCATGGTAAGAGTCTTATAGAAAACGTAAGGTGCCCCAGTTTATTTAAGGTCAGAACCAGTTTTTCTAGGTTTTCAAATGTGCAGAATTAAAATTTTTCAAAAAAAAAAAAATTTGACCTAGTAATATTTCGGACCCAAGAGGCCTCCCCAAAAAATTGAAATAAGCCAGTATTGCTGAAGGTGCTTTTTGTGACTTTTTTTTTAAATTAAAAATAAAAATTTGGACAAAATTATTTTTATAAATTGAATTCTGGTTCGATTTTTTAAAAAAATTTTTCATTTCCCTAGCTTTGTTAAAAAAATAAGGGGTTTTCCCTTAAAAGAGCTCTTTAAAATCTATTCTGACCCCATATCATAGTAGCCCATTCGAGATTTTTTTTTTAACATTACTATATTTTTTTTTCATACTATTTTCTTTAACATGTAATGGAAAAAACAAATTAAAAGCAACTTATTCACCATTTTCTCAAAGAATCGCTTTAAACTATAGTTTTAAAATTTCTAGAACTAATAAAGTGAAGATAAATATTAATAAAAATTCAAAAAAATTGGGGAAATAAGCTTTTCATTAGCTTTTACATTGCTTTTTAGCTACACAAAAAAAATTCTTTTAAAACTTTTATTTTATTTTTTATTTTCCTTCGTTATTAGCTTAGAAATTTAATGCAACACAAACCTTTAATCTAATTCGGAATCAAGAAATTAAAATCTTTAGTTTTTTTATGAGATATCACATTTGCACTAGATTTTGCGCCAAACAAGGATTCCAGGACTTCTTGATAGCTTGAACCATACTGATACATTTCTTAGGCTCTCCAAAACCTATGCCACAGCTTAACATTTAAGTCTTTTTTTTTATATTCATCAATGGACGGGAGTGTATCAAATCATAGAAAAAGAAAAAACGTAGAAATTCAATTACCTGGATAAATCATAGAAAAAAAATTAACATAGAAAAAAATCATAGAAAAAAAAAAACATAGAAAAAAAAACATAGAAAGAAATAAACCATAGAAAAATTCATTACGTAGAGTCTCACCTGGATAATAAATAAGATTTAATTAGATGATTGATAAAATGTTTTATTAGTAAGGCGTGATTAAATTAAGTCATTAAATAATTGATTAAATAAAATTTCTATTGTTTTTTAAAATTAATAAAATTATTTGCTACGCCTTTTAATTGTTCCCAAACATTTCCAGCATAACTAGCTACCAATCTCTCAATATTCAATTCTTTTTCGGCTTCTTTTTTTGTAAGTTTTTTCTTAAGTATCTCTCCATTTAACAATCTAGCGTAATCATTCTCGGCTTTAGATTGTTCTTGTCTTAATAATTCAACAACCATAAAAACGTTCAATTTCTTTCTAACATCAGCTTGAATTCGACTGTGCCAATTTTCTACATTATTGTTGGTACGAGGAAGTCTCAGTTTAACTCGTTCAAACACATTCCACATATCTACTGGAAACAATGGAACAACACGTTGAGTTTTTGAATTAAGTTTAAATTTTCCGATGTACACTCTTTCAAAATAATCCATGATCGGTTCGAAAGACTCTGGACATTGGTCATAAATTATTTTAAATGCTGGTATAACATCCTTAACCGGAACGAAAGCCAACGCTTGTACAAGTTTAAAAGAATAACGAAATTGTTCGTCTAAAGCAAAATTCTTAATAAAACCTTTTCTTTGAACTCGACGAAACAACGATTGAGAAAGGTGAAAAAAGCACCCATGAATCTTACAATTAAAAACATTTTGTGCAGCATTCATTGCAGCTTTTTCGAAATCCATGTTGATTGACTTCGGACAATTATTCACAAAAGACTTAAGCATTTTAAACATTTTTTTATATGTAACTAACTTCTTATTGGGTAACATTGCGTAGAGACATGGGATCAGAGTACCACTTTTGATGACATGAATCGAGTAAATTTGCTTGAAGAATGTTGGAGAGATGTCAAATGTACCATCAGCATACCAGTCCGAATGCTCATTCAGAATCGATAGATTTTCTTTTGTTGTAAAAAGAATAACTCTATTTATGTCATCCTTACCACTGTCGTCCCAATAAAACTCTTCAAAACGACTTGTTACTCTTAACTCTTTAGGTATCTCTATTTCAGCAATAGAGGTAGCAGTAAACTTCTTAAACGAAAATTTTTTCACTCTAGTTCTATTGATCATTTGTCTGACTGCATCGGGTTTACTTAATGAACTTGCTACGGAGATACTCAAACTTTGTAAAATATTGATCATAATTGTTCGAGGTGGGTCATTTGTATTTATGGCTTTTTGTTTGGCCGCTTCAATACACGTAAGAACATCTTTACGGGTTTCATCTTTATTATGAGTGTGCTTTTTTTTGTGATTCAAAGGTGGCTCAAGACCTTTTGAAATTGCTCGACCTGAACATTTACTATGTAACTCACATTTCCAATAAATTGTCTTAGCTGTAGATACTTTATCAAGTGTTGGTTTGTCGATTGTGTATGCATAGCCACAAGAGAAGACTTTGTAACCCAGTCCATTTTGAGTTCTGGTTAAAGTCCAGGTCCAAGGTGAATTTTCCTTGCTAACCTCTAAATTAACTTGATGGAGTACAATTTCAAATTCATCCATAGATTTTGAAATTTGATGTGAAATTATTTCGATGTTTTCATTAAAAAATTCAAAGTCAAAATTTTCAATTAGATCATATAATTCAGGTTGTTCGTCATTGTTTGTAACTACATTGTGGACCGTCGATACGTCGTTCAAAGTAGAAGTTAAGTCTTGAGTGAAATTATTTAAAGCCTCGTTAGTTTTTCGAATTACTTTTCTTGATCTTAAATTCAAATTAGGCGAGTACGGGTTAAAAGATTGAGTAATAGATTTCTTCATTTCTAAATGGAATTAATGTTTTGTTAAAAAGTTTGAACAATTAGTTAAAATCAAAGCCAAAAAATTGAAATGAAAAAAAGAGAATTTTTTTATGCTATATCTATGTAATGACATAATTCTATGTTTTTTTTCTATGTAGTTACATAATTCTATGTTTTTTTTTTTTCTATGTAATTACAAAATTCTATGTTTTCAATTAGTCTATGTTTAGTGTTTCTATGTTTTTTGTCTTTTCTATGTTTTTTTTTTTTCTATGATTTGATTGTTTCCCCAATGGACTCCATAATTAAATTTAACAATTTTGAGAAATTCTGATCTTTTCTTCTTCGAACATGTCCTTTTTAAAAAACACATTCGATATGATTCAATTCGCAGTGATATTTCGGACAAAATGTGACAGTATATCCATATTTTGAAGCTAAACTTTCGAGTCGCGTGTTGCAGTTATTAAAAGCCGGATGTTCAAGTAGCTTTTCCCTTAAATGTTCAATTTTTAACTTTTTTTCCTCGGCTTCATCATCAATTAATTTTAAAAAACTCAAAATCTTGACTAACCCTTTATAAACACCATTTTCATCCAAACAAATAATACTAAAACAAAATTTTTTTTTAACTCACTTGGCTCTAGAAATTTTAAATTTTAAATAAAATTTTTGCCTTTTAACAGTATCACCTTCAGTCCATTTTATTCAACTTTCAACTGAACGTACAAGTTCTTCCGGGTCAATTTCAATTTCAGGAAACATTTCACGAAAGCGTTTATCGATAAATACAGATAAGGTTTGGGCATTAAAAGTACACTCTTTTTTACAGCCTTCGGTTATCGCGAATGATTTAGCTTCTTCTAACAGTTCTGGGAACTCTTCGTAAAATGTTATTCGTTTGTATGATCCCCTAGAGTCTTAATAACACACAAATCATCTTCATCAACAATTGTATTGACACAAAGGTGACATTGTTGAATACACATCAAACGAAGCTTTGTCATACAATCTCTCGTATAATCATAGGATAAGTTCATCAATCTCAGTAAAGATAAATAATAACACTTAGCACTTTAAAGTTAATCGAATCAAAATCGGTCAAACCATCGATAAATATACTTATAAAATCCGAAATAGTATCGAGTGTGAAGTACTTGGCAATAATTCCAAGTCGGCTCCTATTTCCTGAATCACTTGTCTGAGTGCTAGTATCTTTTTTTTCTATTTCTGTTTGAACACCCAGAGTTGACGTGTTATTTCCGTAGTTTATTAGGCTAAAATCGTTAAAATCTTCAATAAGCTCTTCATGTTGAATGGTAATATGATTTTCTGAGTCGTCATTTAGCTGAGCCGCAGGTTGAGATACTAATTTGGTCACCCTCCGATTAGTAACCGATCGGTTAGTTATAGTTCTTAGCTTTACTCTTCCCATTTTTTCGAAATAAGTGAGTATAGTTTAGATCTAAATATATCAAAAAGTAAATATGGTATCAACAAACCCCCACCTATTTGTATAGAGGACAGTCTGAACTACATTTTAAAAAAAAAAATTTTCGATTTTATCGATTCATGTGGGAGGATAAATTGATGAACTTTCAAAAATTTACAAATATTTGTTTAAAAAAAAAGTTTTGTTTGATGTGATTGAGAGAGAAAAAGCAATTTGTTTTAATCAAAGTATATATTATTTTTTATGAGGAAAAAGATAAAAAAAAATTGGTTCAAATTTTTTTTCTATTTTTTATAAAAAATCGTCCAAAAGTCTGAATATTTAATAAAAAATTTAGCATAAAATTTGGAATAAAAATACTCATCCGATACAAAAACTAATCGAAAATTTGAACTTAGCATAAAAAACTACCCTAAGTAAAACATCTAAAAAATAAAAAAAAAACTTGGTTGCTTATCACGGGTTTTTGATCTGGAGCACCTTAATTTAACGAAATAAAATCCTGCATATCTAGTATTTAAAATAACGTGTTGAATAACACGATAGATATGCCAAATATAATTTCTCCATTTTTCTGGAGTCACAGCATTTTGCCAAAAGTACCCAATAGTTTTTATCAAACCGACTTTGGTACTAGTTTTATTATGCCTCGCATATGTTTTAAGCCCATGCCAGACAAGTTCAATAGGGTTCAAATTCTTAAAGAACAGCCTTTATTAAAAGTTAAGTAAATCAATAACTGAGAAAATTTACTGGACTTTGAGCTGATGTCGGCCAATGATTTATTTTATTTTCACTCAGCCATTCTCTAGTTACGATTAAGGTATGATTTCTATCATTATCCATTTTCAATCGATGGCCTGCAGGGAAGTTATTCCTTTGTTAAAATAAGTTAAACGATCATTTAAATCAAGGAGCTTAAAAATTATACTTAATAAACGGAAGTAAATTCGTAAAATATGTATAAAATCATAATTCTGCATTATTCATGAGAATATTCAAATTGGAGTGACTCCGCGACAGCATACAGCCCAGAGAAGAAGCTAAAATTTAAAGAATTCAATAACGAGTTTTAAACAAAAAAGATGATTACTTGTAGAGGGTATTTAGCTATAGCTATAGTGCCCAGAGGTAGTGGAAACCATTCCTGTGTTATCTTCTTTAATTACCACCCCTTTTTGGAATAAGCAAGGTTGTAATCTAGGTAACCCATTACTTTCTAGTGGTATTTATACTCTAGATTAGAACAATTTTCCCTTTTTAATATTTGCGAATTTGCGAATTTCCCATCACTTTAACATGGATTGTTCGGTATATGTAACATGTCATATTTATCGAGATTTTATTTTATGAGACTTTCTACACTCTGTAACCATTGTTTTTACAATGTTGGAAATCACAAAAAATAAACACCTCCTCTTTGTCATTGGGTTTATTCAGTGAAGGCTATAAATTCTCGAAAAAAGTACACTGGAAAAGCGACAAAAGGAAGCCGCACTGCGTCATCGTCAATTAATATAGAATCGAATAAACAAAATTAAAAACTAAAACTAAAAAAAAATTTTACTTTTTATTTATCACTTTTTTACTCTCCCTTATTGAAAAAAGTAAATTAAATAAATTTAAAGCTCTCTTTTATTCCTCATTAAAGAATTTAAAAGTCAATTATTCCATAATTGTTGGATTTTTGAGTTTTATTTTGACTAAGAGTAATATTTATTCTATTATAGACATGGTGATTAAGCTGTAATAAGCCGAAGTTGCATTAGAGAAATACAATATATTCATACATATTTTCATTCCTCCGAGTTTTTTTTATTACATTATTACAATGTATTCACTGAGTAAATGTTGGAGATGCAGAGACTCAATATTAATGTTGTGAAAATACAACATCTCTAGCTATGAGTGTATGTAAATCAAAAAAGGAGCAATGACTTTTAAAAATGTCCGATATTACTCATCTCGTTCATGTAATTTTCATTTCATCATTTTTAAGACAAATTCTTAGTGAAGTCTAATCCTTTTAACATTTTTCGATTTGGTGTAAAGTTCGATTAAATGCAACACGAAAAAAATTGTAATTACATATAGAGAGATCGTGGCCGAGTGGGTAAAACAACAGCTTTGGCAGCTAGTGGCACGAGTTCAAATCCTGGTCGAGTCAAAAAAATTGTAACGTTTAGAAAAAGTAATGATGGAAATGGATGAGTGTCATTAGTGTTGTGCTGCCTGGAAACGATCCGACTAGAATCATCGACTAGTCATTCTCTAGATGGCCTGATACTAGAACAACTTTGAAAATCATCGTATTGGGAATCGCTAGTCGCTGTGACTTAAAATAAGGGCGTCGAAAGATGCAAACGTAGCGAGTATAAAAAAATTCTGTTATGGCCTACCCGGCTAAGAAGTCTAATCAGCTTCTGCAGCTAATAAAGTCTAGGATTGTTCTACTAGATGTTAGGTCTGCACAGAAAAAGTACTACTACCACTACTACTACAACATATAATCGAATTTAAAATTTGAATAAAATTTTCGTATTTTGGACACGTTATTGTTCAAAAAACTGACGAAAAAATTATTTTTTTCGGTCATGCCGGTAATCACAATGAACTTTAGTGCTTTTTGCTTTAAAAGCACAATTAATGAAATTGTCTGCATTTTTAACATCGTTTTTTAACATCAAAATTTTCGTTTTCAATAATTACTCCGAGTTTAATATCGAATATTCATTCATTCGCCCCTCGTTTATATCACGTCTTCATTATTCCACAATCCACTTTTATCCCACTGTTATCATTTTAATTTCAATACAGCATAAATTAATATAGTTATATCCAAATCCATTTGCATCACACTATTTTATCAATACCAACATAGTGATATAAACGAGCTGCGATTGTAGTTACTGATCATTTTTCCGGGAATGCAATAATGATTTAGGCTCATTTGAATTTTTAACACTTCAGTTTGAATCATGGTCATTTTCTAAAAAAATAAACGCACCTTTAGCTTGAGGTTTATCTAGTCACTAGGTGAACAGATGATTTTTGTAAGATCGCTTCGGACTTAGTGACTATCGAGTCAAGTTAAATTATGATTTAATAGCCTCAAGGTTTTTGTAAATTTTTTTTAACTAATGTTAAAACATGCATTGATACATTTCTTCTGAATTCATGATTTTATTAAAAAAATTTTGTCTTTATAGAGAATCCTTCATAATTATAACTATTTAAGAATATCTATTATTTATTTGTTCTGTTGCCAATTTAACTTTGCAAAAATCAAATTTTACTTTTTGAAAGAGTTTCGAGTTGACTTCAAAGCTCTGAGGCGGTTTTCGGTACACTTGACTTTTCTTCAGAAGATACTCCCAAAGCTCTGAATCGCATTCAGATAAATGATATATAAATTTGTATCATTGAGCTATTTTGATCTATTATTTAGCCTAATGTATCAAAAATACAAAAAATGTTACATGCCGAAGGAGCAGGACAAAAAATAAGAACAAAAGCCTACGAGAACAGTTTTGCACAGAAATACCTTAGAACGTTACGTAATGGAGTCTCGGGGATATACACAACCAGACTTAATCCAGAGAAGCAAGTCCAACGTGCGCCACCAAAAATAACACTCAGTATCCCGGATGTAAAAGTCGTTATAACAACTGAACAATGTCCACACTGTGATAAACCATTCAAATCTGGTGCTGGTATCAAAGCACACATTCGCCTCTCACACAAAAACGATACAAAACAACAATATTAACTTTTATAATTTATTTTAAACTTTTATTTCATACTTTTGAACAAAATTAAAACGGAAAAATTGTGTAATTTACCTTAGTCAGGTACGAATCAATTTTAAATAAAGAAATCTAAATCTAAATCTTCAATTTCTGGATCCGCCACTGGTTGAGTCTATTAATAGACTCAACCAGTGGCGATTCTAATTAGAATCGAACGTGTATAAACAGACACAATAGTGCTTTAATAATGATTTCAATTTTTGATCGAGGGTTTCAACGGAAATTTTGAATGTTAGATTAAATTAAATATTTATTCTTTTGCAAACTTTTTTTTTAATAAAAAATTGTATCTAAACAAATTTTATAACACAGAGTATTTATTTTTGTTTTTTACATTTTGAAGCAATATTAAATTTTTCTTAAAAATTTTGTCAGAGAAAATGAAAATTTCCTGTTTTATTTTTTGGCTTATTAAGCTTAGTCTAACCGAAAAAACGTTTATTAAAATTCCAAATGAACAAATTCAAAATGGCTCATCTCTATTGGTATCGGTCTCAAATATAAACAAAATAAAATGTCTTGTTATTTGTAATAAAAGAATAAACTGCTCGTTTATCTCAATGACAAAACAATATTGCAAAATATTTAATACAAATAACTCGTTTAAACTAGAAAACTCAAAAGCATTATTTTACAAAATCAATCATGAATCATCGATTGTTTATGAAAACTTTACGAATAATCAGTCCAAAACGAGTTCGCTTATAAGTAATTCAACATCAGGCTTAAATACTAAAAGAGATAATTTTACATTATTAAACGGTCACACTGGTTATGTAAATTCCTTAATTTTACTTTCAAGTGGGTTGATTATGAGTGGATCATTTGACAAGTTAATAAACATTTGGAATTTGAGTGATTTTAATCTATTAAAAATAATAAATCTTAATTTTGATGTTTATGATTTACTTGAGGTGTCAAACGAAGTAATCGCTGTTGCATTAGGCGGCGGTAATATCGAGATATGGAGCTTTAGAAACTGGACGTTGGTAAAGAGATTAACAAAAGTTCATTCAGGTGGTGTTACAAAGTTATTGTCAATTGGAAACGGACTTATTGCAAGTGGATCATACGATCATACACTGAAAATATGGAATTCGAGTAACTGGTCCTTAGTAACAAATTTGACAAATCATACAACAGCTATTAGATCAATAATTTTGACTAGAAGCCGACATTTGGCTAGTGCTGGGGAAGATATTTACATTTGGAACCTGACTGACTATCGTATTATAAAACGATTAACTGATCATTCAAGTACGATATTGGACATTATATTATTAAGTAATCAAGACTTGGCAAGTGGATCATCTGATGGCAAAATTATTATTTGGGATTCTTTGACATTTTCATTAAAGAAAACATTAACTTCTGGCAATAGAAACCTTTTTTCGTTGGGGAGTTTACCTAATGCATGGATTGCTGTTGGATTAGAAAGCAATGAAATTGAAATTTGGAATTATTTGAATGGAACACTGAACAAAAAACTTATTGGACATTTAGCCAAAATAAGTTCATTTTTAGCGTTACCTGACGGTGAACTAATGAGTGGTGATGAAGCTGGAAAGATTATTATATGGGATAAAATATCGTTGCTTTAGAAAAAAACAAACATGTTTTTTTTAACAGACAAAAAGTGATTCGTAAAATTCCAGTTTGTTATAAAGTTTTGCCAAAAACTACACATAAAAAAACTTTTTCTATTAGTCTAATTAACATTTCATAAATAAAAAATACTCTTAATAAAAAAATTTTGGAAAAAAGTTTAGACTACAGTGGTGGACCCGAAAAAGTAATCCCTACTTTTGGGGATAGATTTCCGGTAGTTTCCGGCTTTTGTATATCTTATAACCGCAGATTCCAAAAGACCGTGTCAAAAAATGAAAACGCCGGAAAGTCCGTGACATCCTAAATTTGATTTTAAAATTTTTACCGACCCGGAAAAGTATAACTCGTCTAATTTTCATGAAATAAAATTATGTTTATCAAGTTTATTGACTTTCGATTTTACAAAAATACTTTTTTTAGCTTTCTAATATAGTTTAAGCACTTCTATCTAGTTAAATAAGACTTCACATACTCTTCAATAGCTTCTTTTGCAGCATCGGAGGTGATGCATCCGCTCCGTCTTACATATGTTTTTAAAGAATGCCAGACATATTCGATTGGGTTTAAATCAGGGGAACGTGAAGGGGCCTTTATCTTAAAATTTACATTACTTATTGCCTAAATGGTGTTCACCTTAGATAAATTTTTAAAAATTTACTGTTAGTATATTTAGGTCTCTCATTGTATCTTGACATAATCATGACATATGTTTGGGGTCGTTGTCTTGGCGCACAATGCACACCCCATTGTACTTGTCCGAACTAAAGGATACAGAAAGGAAAAAATTATTTGCTGATACCCAAATCTATTTAAGTTGTTATCACAGAAGAGAGTTTTTATCAAAGAACGGTGAGAATCCAAAAAAAATAAAATATTTTTGTTAAATAAATTTTTTTCTATCTTTAAAATCATTTTTTCACTCTTTTTCGTAATGTCCGTATTTTCCCGATGTTTTCCGGATATTTCCTTCCGGCCTTTTCCAGGTCGGTAAAAATTTTAAAATCAAATTTAGGATGTCACGGACTTTCCGGCGTTTTCATTTTTGACACGGTCTTTTGGCCGGAATCTGCGGTTATAACATATACAAAAGCCGGAAACCATCGGAAATGACTCCCAACCGCAGGCATTACTTTTTCTGGTCCACCACTATAAGTTTATTAAATTAAATTATTCATTCTAAATTTTTGGTCTTTTTCTTCACCAATTGCAAGACAACACAGCTATGTTTCTGCCACTATGTTTCAACAATTGTTTTTTGTTATAAATGCGTATTTTTCGTTATTATTTACTCGGTCTCCTACAGAAAATCTAAAAGACATTCTATCAAGAGCGTCTTTTACCTACTAGCCTTTATTTTTAGTATAACTTTGCTTACTTTTCTTGGACTGAAAAAAGCTGTTGTAACGCTTGATGTCATCAGCGGACTCTAGCGGATCGCTTACAAATACACGTTCGCTTTTTGTTTATGAGGCGATAGTCTCCTTCGGCAATTTAAATATAAATATTTAATGAAAGAAAGCTGCGGCCTAATGCAGCAAAATTTAATGCAACTCCTGGAGAGGTCTGCAAATATTCTGCAAATAAAATTTAAATTTAAAAGAAAACTTTTTAAATGGTCTTTATCTGCATAACTGTGCATTTTTTGCATTACTCTGTATAATTGCACGAAATTTAAAAGATTTATTTTTGAACGCGCAATTTTATTTGCAGAATTTTTTGAGACTTTTCCAGGAGCAAATTTTGCTTCAAGAGGCCGAATCTCTTTTTCATTAATTATTTTACACTCGAAGGCCGGACGGGTTTTTCGACTCGAAAAGGCTCTTTTTTTTTGTTTTTTTTCCTTTAAAATTAAGAAAAAGAAAAAAAACTTCAAAAATCCTCTGTTGGCGGGCGTAGTTGTGCTAACAAGGCTCGACTATGAACAAATAAACTGCGATCTTGAACAACTCAGTCAACTTTAGAGAAGTCAAGATTTAAAGAATAGAGAATCTTTAAATAATTTTTTAAAGAAAGTTGGACTAGTTTTCTTTAAAAAATCTGTAAAGAATCTTTAAAGATTCTCTAAAAAGTCTTTATTGTAGTGAGAATTAAAAAATCTATTTCATGTTTATACTAAATATTCAGCTATCTACCCTATTTTACTTTCTTTACTTACAATCCAAACAATATAGGCATCATATTTTATTCACGTTTACCTCTAGGAACGTCAGTTAATACGCTAAAGACCATCACTGTATGATCTCCTTTAGTTAAAATTTTGTAGAGGACGATAATTCTCAGCCACTGAATATCATCAACCTTTTCCAAAGAAATCGAATACTTGTAACTAATACCTGTGTTTTCACAAATTCTTCTTGTTCTTTATTCGATTGTTGTTTTGAAACATTCGGCGACGTTTGATTTCCATAATTTGCGATCATTGGCGAGTCTCTCAATTTCAGCTCTTGTTACCCCGGCTCATTACGGGAATAATTCACCGATGTATTTAAAGTAGCTAGTCCAGAGCTGTCTTTGTTTCACAGCCGTATAAAAGTATAGAAGCCTCTCTAGCTTCAAATATGCTAGCTTTCAACTTAAGTGGAATATAATTAGCTTTCAAGATCTTTTCCATTCGGATGAAATCCGCTTCAGTGAACTTGAGTTTCGAATCTAAATATTTAAAATCCTCAACTGTATTTAACTGTTGGTCTCCAAGCGAATTATATAAATTATATGACCTACCATGGACACTGGTTTTGAGAATTGTTTTTAAAAGTCTTAAGATGACAGTATAGTTCAATGACCTCATGAACCTTGTCTTTTACGAAACCCCATTTGTCATCAAAATTAGGAAAGCGTTCGATCATCGAAAAATCCACTTTTGATAGAAAATTTTTTAACTTTTCCAAGATTTCTTTCAGAATTGCTCAGATCAAAAGAAGCTACTAAAAGTTTATTGTCACCGAATGGACAGCCTATAACTTCCGATTTTGTGCTTTGGTCATCTTGGTCGATTATATGGTCAATTTGACTTAGCTTTACAGCAGTCTCCCCAGACTTGTTTAATTTTACACCTATCCGAGTTGGTTCCTAAGTTACAGTTCTAAGGTAAAAATTCTCCATAAAAGAGGTAAAAACGCGGATCGCCTATAACAGGATCCATATTGATTGTATATATCGTTTGTATTTATTGAGAGAACAAAGTTTTCAAGGAAATCTAGAAAATTTTTGTTGTTAATAGAGGGTTTTTTGTAAGTGTGTTAAGACCAGACTATTCAATGTCTTCATCTCGATAATTTCTCTAGTCCTTTTCTAGTGACGCTTAGTCACGTGACAAGGACTAGTTTTCTTTTTGTAAAACTAAAAACAAAAATCTTTCGGTTTTTCATTTTTTGACGTATTTTTTTTTGCTCAATAAAGAATTTATAGTTACAAAGCTCGTTTAATCCCCAACCCAACCCTTCCATACCATACTCCGTTCCTCACTTGGGGCACCAATGTTAAGAACGGAGTATGGTATGGAAGGGTTGGGTTGGGGATTAAACGAGCTTTGTAACTATAAATTCTTTATTGAGCAAAAAAAAATACGTCAAAAAATGAAAAACCGAAAGATTTTTGTTTTTAGTTTTACAAAAAGAAAACTAGTCCTTGTCACGTGACTAAGCGTCACTAGAAAAGGACTAGAGAAATTATCGAGATGAAGACATTGAATAGTCTGGTCTTAACAGTGAAAAGAATGTTTACTAACTCCCCTTTGGCGCAAATTTCAACTGAAAATCTTTAGAAACCTGAGTCCTCAGTACTTTTAAATTCTTTTTAGATAAAAACCATCACACCTTCTCTACCCCTTAATCTATCTCTCCGTTATACAGAGTAGTTTGTAGAAGAGATAAATTAATCAGGGATTGACTAATCTAATTTTGTCTCATTTAAGGAAATAAGGTCATACACGCCCAGACAAAGGACCACAAGAATCTCATTTTTTTTTAAAATAATAAGTTTACGTTAAGATGAATGTACGTAAACTCCCCTCATTACTCTCCCAAAAGCTTTTAAGCTTGTCCATATAATTAAGAAAAGTGGAGGAATATGTTATCTTATTAAAGAAATCGTCATCAAAGGAAAAAACTTGAGGAAGAAGATCAGATGTGATAGGTGTATGAGTAATATTTTGAAGGTTTTTTTTTCTAACAAAACCCCCTTTTTACTTTTTGGCTTTTTTATACCAAGACCCTCACACTGAGTGATGTGCTTATGATGCCAAGACTCTGAAACGTATGTCTTTGGGCATTTGGGACGGATAAGAATTGTCTTAGATGACTAAACCATTTACAGAGATAATATAAAAAACGGAATTAACAATTATAATTAAAATAAAAAAATAAAGAAAGTTTAAGAATTAACAAAAATATTAAAAAAAAAAAAGAATGAAACCAAAAATTAAACAATATTTACAATTAAATTTTATTAATAACGAACAAAACGAATTGAAATTTAAAGATTGGACGATCGAAAACGATTGAGAACCGGTTTGTTTCGTGTAAAATTTAAAATCGTTTAATAGGTATTTTGGGAATAGGAATGGATTGAAAGATGTATTTGTATTTTAATAGTTTATTGAATTAAAAACTAAAAGTAAAAACTGAAAAAACTAAAATATAAAACTACTGGTATTTATACCCTAAAAATATGGAGTTCGAGTCGGTCAATAACACAAACGATAGCAATTTCTCTTTTTTAGAGGCTGCAAGTGACACCAATGAACAAGATACCTTAATTGGGCAAGGTAAAATATCAGAATTCGATGACGAAGATAAGATTTTAAACCAGGTTAACATGGAACAATTCGATGGTAAAAGTTTTAAAAAGCAATCGAGCGCAAAGCCCAAATTTTTTGAATCTGAGGCGATCACGGTGAAAAAAAAAAGGCATTCTCAAAAGTCCACCATCAAAACAATGCCCAAAAAGGGGAAAAAATCTCTATTCTGATTATTTTTTTTATGTTACATTTTTTTTTTTAATAAACAAAATGAATAAAAATTTTCAATAAAATTTGTTTAAAAAGTTAAATTAACTCTTTTAATTCATCTCCCCTCCCTAAAATTCAGGTTTTGCACTCAACGCCATGATTCATTACATGATTAATTACTTATATAAAATTGTAGGACATGAAATCGTTAGTGAATTTTAGTTAATCGAAAAAAGACCTGAGGAATTTAGTTGAACGAAATTTTTGAAAAGTAAAACAAGAAATTCAAAATAGTGATGCCACTCGAGGCATATCAGATCTTCATTTTACTTTATTTTTCAGCTTTTTTAAAAGGTTTTATCTTGACCACTCGCCACGATAACTTTTTCTAGATGTTCTAGAAGTGTTTATAGATGTATTTAAGTACAAACGATGTACGAAAAGCGCTAATTAATTGAATTCGATTCCAAAAAAATTGCCGTTTAACGGAATTTTTAATTTGTTTTGGCGGTTTTGGCGGTCGATATTGACAATTTGTAATTGTCCATATAAAAACTTGATTTTAATTTGTAGAAACTCAAGTAATTTTTTAAAATGGTAATATTTGAAAAACGATTTAAATCATATAAAAAGAAATTGGAAAAGCTTACCGAAAAATATTGTTGCAATTACTGTTCGAAGTTATTAAATTGTCAAAATGTACGATGGAAATTTTTAGAAATGGCCCAAAAAAATGTATGGATTAAGAATACAAACTGTCAAAACGTAGCCATTCTGACAAAAAAAGATAAATTCTCGTTTTGTAATTCGTGTAGCCAAAACTTTGATCAAAATAAATATGTGAACAAATTTACAAATTTTTGCGAAATCCCGATTGAACTTAAACAGTTAAAAAATTACTACCAAATCAATCAGTTATCGCTTTGCTCACTTTTTTGTCGAACTTTTCAACCAACCAATTATGCTTATTGGCATTTTAATGGCAAAATTAATTTAAATCAAAAAAATAATGATCATCTAAAAGGGACTTTTGGGGTCATTTTTGATAGCGATTCTAGTAAACAAAATGAACAAGACAATTTAAAAAATGACCGGACATTGGTAAAAAATGCACTTCAGTGGTTAAAAAAATTTAATCCGTTTTATCAGCGATATTTTGCAAATGCAGAAATATTAGACGGGTATCTGAGCAAAACAGGAAATTCGGTTGAGAGAATTGGATTCCCAGTTATAAATTCATCATCAGTAGAATTTAATAATACAAAAATAGAGCTTAATCTAAAAGACAATGAATCAGGTCTAATTATTAATCTTGATGAACGGAAATGTCATCAATATGTAAAAAAGATGGAAACAAATATTGGTTTCAATTTTGAAAAAAATGAAGAGAATAAAGTTGCAAAAAAAAATGTCTCATCAACTGATCCAAATATTGAACCGAAATTATTTCCACATCTTTTTCCAGATGGTGAGGGATATTTTGATCCCAAACTTTCGAAAATAACGTTAGCTCAATACTTTCGTAACCGATTATTAAACTACGATTCAAGATGGAGGGACGATAAATACTATATATTTTATGCTTATGATCGTCTGATTAGAGAGAGAATCTTTGCTGTTAACAACATGATTAAAGCTCGGGCAACTTTATCGGAGGAGAAAAAAGTCGAAAATTTTTCAAATAATAATTATGAAGACTATTTCCAATATGGTAATTGTTAGAGACGACAAAAAATGCAAAATTCGATGCTAAAAAATTTAGTATAATGATTTTAAAGGTGCAATCTTACTTTTAAATTGAGCATTTGTTCCTGAAAACATTATTTTTTTGAAAATTTTAAGATTTATCGTATTATTACGGACTCTATAAAGCTTTTTTGCATTAAATTTTGCATTTTTTGTCGTCTCTGGTAATTGTGTACCAAAATCAATAACTGGATCAAAATCATATTGGAAGTCTAAATTTTATGATCTGATAGCAATCATAAATTCAAAAGGTAATTAAAAGAGGGATACATTTTCGTAAAGATCGATTCTAAAAGTAACTTTTTTGTAGGATTACCTGATTTATTTGTAACTTTGACAGCGAATGATTCATGGCCCGAGTTAAAAAACATTTTAAAAACAAAGAAGAACAAGGCCTCGATTTTCAATCCAGTCGAAGCGTCTGAATTTTTTTTTTTCAAAGACTTCATTTAATTATGCATGAAATAAACAAAAAGGACGGTGAGTAAATATTTCATTGTTTGTCATGTTGTAAAATTTAACGTTTTTTTTAACAAAAGGAATATTCGGTGAAGTTGAAAACTATTGGAGTAGAATAGAATGTCAAAATCGTGGCTCTTTACATTTACATATGGTTTTATGGACGAAAGATAAACGCAAAAATCTGATACGAGCTGATATCCCCACAGCAAATGATGAATACAGTAAAAGACTTCGAGAATCCGTAAAAAAATATCAGATACATAATTGTGTACCGCGAAGGTGTTTTAAAACACATAGTAGAATATTTAAAAGTTGTAAATATGGTTTTCCTTTTGATTTATGCGAGGAAGATCATGTATGTGACGATGGTAAAAAATTTCTTTATAAAAGAGAAAAGAATGAAGACAAGTTAGTTGTACCTTATAATCCTGATTTATTGCTGTTGTGGGATGGACATGTTAACGTTCAATACGTTACCAAACGAGGAATCGAACAGTATTTAGTCAAATATATTTCGAAAATGGAACCATCGTTTCAAGCGGTATCAAAAACAAAGGAGACTGGAACCCAAACTGAGGTAGAAAAATATTTTCAATGTAGAGTAGTTAGCACCGTAGAAGCATCGGCTCTTATTATGGGACATCATTTGGTGCAGTCAACAGTGAAAGTTCTATTTGTTAGTACTGTTTTGCCTGGAACGGAATACAAATTTTTGAAGACTAGGGAGGAATTAATGGAATTGGATGACGATGATAATGAAATATTTAAAGATTCATACTATGACCACTATCTAAATAGACCCGCTACACAAATTTTCGATGAAATGACTATATTTCAATATTTGCAACAATATGAAATTTTTTTAAACAAATCGAAACCTCGAAGACAAGTTAATCGATAAAGTTGGTAACAAAGTTGTAAAACGAAAAAAAGAAATTATTGTAAGAACAACGTTTTATGACAAAAGTGACGGTGAAATATTTTATTATCAAAAACTTCTAAAATGCGTCGGATTTAGAAGTTATGAAAACTTAATAAGTGCCGACAACTTTACCAAAACTTACGCCGAAGAATGTCTAATTCGTGACTTAATTGATTTTAGTGATTTTGATAGTGATTTAAATCATAATCATGTAAAAACTCAAGTAGATTCATCTCAACAGTTAGACCTCAAATCAGCGTTCTTTCGAAATATACAAGAGAGATCAGAAATAAACCGGTTTCAGGAACCTTTAATTTTCGATGATATTGTACTCGAAGATGATGAACAAATGAATGAAATTGGAGGACAGTTTCAATTAGAACCTAGCACGCCAGATATTGAAATTGGGAGCCTTCTTAAGATTGACAAAGATTTACCAAGCACTGTACAATATCTTAGAGAAAATTACCAAAAATTAACAAAATGTCAAAAAGAAGTGGCTGATTTTGTAGATCAAAACTGCGAACAAAATTTTTTAATTTTTATTTCTGGTCCAGCAGGCACCGGCAAATCCTTTACTTTAAAATATCTTTATGATATGCTGTGTTTAAATGGGTTCAAAGTTGCGAAACTAGCCACAACAGGTTTAGCAGCCAACTTAATTAATGGTGAAACTGTTCATGGTTTTTTGCAAATTGACGGCAATTATGACATTCGATTAGAAGTTGATAACCACAAATGGAATGACATTAAATCGTCCGACATTATTTTTGTAGATGAAGTTAGTATGTTAAATGATATTATCTTAGAACGAATGAATGAAATTCTCTCGACAGTGTCGGAATCAAAATCATTATTTGGTAGAAAAAGCGTAATTTTGATGGGTAACTTTTTTCAGTTACCAGCTGTATCAACTATGGCATTTCCAGTGGAGCAGCTCTATAGATCGAAATTATTTAAAAACAACTTCAAGCCCTTTATTTTAGAAACAAATATTAGACTGCAAGATGACCCTCGTTTTCAAGAATTTTTAAATAATGTTCGGATTGGGCAAGTTACAGATGATGATATTAAATTCATTAAAACCAGAATATGTGGAGAAGGGCATCCTCGCGATAATGAATGTACGAAATTATCTGACTCTGTAAACTTGGTCAGTCTTCATGTTCTGCGAAAAAAAAAAATCAGTGGTATCAATAATGTAAAAAAATCGACAAACATACCGAGAATATTTCGATCAAATGATGTCGATTCAGTTGGTTGCCCGATCGCCGAATATTACACTAAGAGAATTGATTCAACCCCTGGCTCGCTTGAAAAAACTTTAGAACTTTATCCCAACAATCCTGTAATTTTAAATAAAAACATTGATGTTAAAGGTGGAATCGTCAATGGTTTGTCTGGAACATTTGTCAATGCAAGCGAAAAGGTCATGGTCATTAAAACAGTTAGTCGACGGTTTGTTCCTATTCCGAAAATGAGGCAGCGAATCAAATTGCGTAAAAGTGGACATTTTGTGTATAGAATTCAGTTTCCAGTAGTCGATGCAACTGCTTTAACAATCCACAAAGTTCAAGGAACAACGGTCGATAAATGTCATGTTTCAATAGACAATACCTTATTTGCTCCTGGACAGGCATATGTAGCTCTCTCAAGGGTTAAAAACTCAAAAAATCTACATTTAGAAAGATTTATAGAATCAGCCATCAAAGTCGAGGAAGAAGTTGTTAGATTAATGGAGTATATAAAGAACAATAGAACGATGAAAGGCTTTGAGTTCATAAAAACAACTAACGTTAATTCAACTGTGCATACTAATTCGCATGTAATTCTAAATGAGTCTGAAGAAATCGTTAATGAAGAAATCATTAAATTTACTTCTGATGAAAACGTTGAATCTGTTGAAAACGTTAAACTGCCTTCTGATGAAAACGCTAGACTTAAAACTTTTTTTAGTGATAATGGAATAAGTCCATCCAATTTGCACTATCATTGTGTTCTTTCGTAAACTGCATTGGAGTTTTGGCCGGTAAGCCTCTTAGAAATGGTGAAATTACTGCCAGAATCAGTTCTTTTGGAACTCCCCACTGCTTTTACCGAACTTTCAATTGCGAATATCCACTCTTCCAGGTTATCGAACTTATCTTTGTCTCCGAATATAGGTAGACCTGAGTCAAACTTATATTACGGTCTTCGATAACTAGGACCAGTGACAGGATAATGAATTTCATCCTCGTTCGTGGACTCGTATTCTGAAACTTGGTCGGCCCCATCTTCGTTTGCAAAGATCCTCAAGATTCGGTGTATCCTCCTTACCAACTCGCTGGATCCGAGATCGCTTCGAGACGATTTGGAAGCTCTTGAGAGAGCTGCCTCGCTTTCATTGCGAACCTCGCTGACTGTCTTGTTCAAACCGCACACTAGGTCAACAAGTTGATCCTTCTTGAGTTTGTAGAGTTCTTTCTTTGCTTTGGACTCAACACCATTTCCATCACTTGTCTTCTTTGTCTGGTTGGCAATCTTTTCTTCTGTTTGTTTGATTCCATCATTTTTTGTTGCTGAATTTGTGTTTGTTCGCTCATTATCACTCATCTTTGGTTGATCTTGTTCGCTGCTACCACTTTGTTGGGAATTGGGATGGATTGAAAGATGTATTTGTATTTTAATAGTTTATTGAATTAAAAACTAAAACTAAAAACTGAAAAAAATAAAATATAAAACTACTGGTATTTATACCCTAAAAATATGATAGATTCTAAATATAGAATCTTTTCTCTCAATTCTCATTCGTCATTTACATTGACGTCATCATCAGATATTTCATCTTCCGATTCTTCATCATCAGCGATTACGTAATTTTGTGTTACGTAATCAGTTATCGCATAATCCATTTGTTGGTTTACGACTTGTTGTTAGTATATAGGAACGTCTGGTAAACTATCATCATTTATATATTTTTACGGTAAACAGGTAAACAACATTTTGACGGATGTGGGTTTTAAAAAGTTAAGCATCTAAAGAACTTTTGTTCCCGAGGGTCGGTATAATAGGCGGAATTTTTATGACCCCCGGCCTAGTGTTAGTAATTTTTTTTGTTTTACCCCTTGTTATAACTATAGAAAGTTTACTCGGTGGCATAACCAGAAATTTTTGCCAGAGGGGGCGAAAAGTAAAAATTGGCCAAAATAACTTATTTATGCATCAAATAGGGAGTTCTATAACCCATTTTAAGAATCAAGGCAGGGGGGCTATTCAACACAATCAAAATCTTTTGAGCACAAGTACTAAAGCTTGTTAACACAAAAAATTGAAATATTATAAAATATTTTTAACACAAAATTTACAATATTCAAAAAAATTTTCAACACAAAAATAAAGTCCTGATAAACAGAGCTTTGTTCATCATTCTAGTTGTAGTCATCATCAGGTAGAACCAAACTTAGATCAACGTTCTAATGAACATTCTGACATTAAACTTGACCAAAAGGACAATACTGAGAGTGAACTTACTAAAAATGAATGTCAACTAGTGAAAGAAGTTCTAATTGGTAAAAATGAACTGAAAAATTCTTTTCTAATTTTGTAACAAAAACAAGAAAGAACTCAGTTAACTATCCAAAATTCGTTTTATAAAGCATTTAAGCTCAAAAGATGACGTCGACAATTACATTCAGAATAAATTTTATTATACCCGTATCACACACAGTCAAATGGTTAGATTTACGTCATAGTTTTGACAAAGAGGTTCACCGAATCAATGAGAATGGTTCATAGTAAGTGTAATTGTAAAAAAGACACGTGTCAGTTTAAATTAAAAATCATAAAGCCTGATATACAAAAAGAATTTTCCATCTACAAAAAGTCTACACACAAAAGTTTTTTTTTTTATTTATCTAATCAATTAATTAAAAGGTAAATTACATAAAGTACGAATGACTAGAGGTACCTTTATAATTCTTTTTTAGAGGATCATTCTTGTTCACCTCCTGGTTTTGTTTGTTCAAATATATACGATTCATATATATTTTTAATCAGTTTTTTATTTGTACTAGAAATAAAAACTAATACAGTAAACTCTCGATAATCTGAATATACTTTAATCCGAATAATTCGATATCCGAACACAAATGACCGAGCACGAGGTTTTTTCCTATACCTTTACAATAATTTATAAAAAACTTTTGTGTTTAACAGTTTTATTATCTTGTCTTCATATGTTTGTGCTCAGAAGATTTTCAATTGTGTTTTTAAGAAATTCGATTGTGTTGAATAGTTATTCGATTGTGCTGAACAATATACCCATTTTATTCCCGTTCGCTTTTAGTGAAAACATTCCCTTTTATAAAATATTTCCTAATTTCGAAAAAGCCAGTATTAACGCCATCTGATTTCATTTCCCTAACGTCGAAATTAAAGGATGTTGGTTTCATTTCAAAAAGGCAATATTTTTCTAAGTCTGAATTTAGAGAGTTCATCACTTATTCGGTTCGCTGGCTTTGGTTCCAAAGGATAAAGTTGAAGATGACTTAAAAATTATTAAACAACTAATGCCAAGTGACACTAAATGTCAACAACAACATTTCATTTACTTCGTGAATCAATCGTTCTTTGTTTGGCGATGCTTTATACGCTGAAACTTTGACTTTGGGTCTTTTGTACGATGGGGCTTAGTACGAAGGTGCTTGTTAACTGGTTTTTTGACTACTTGGGCTTTGTGGGCAGGTGCTTCGACCGGGACTTTTACTGGTTATTCAAAGTCGTTGAAACCGTAAACGGTTTTATACTCGAAATAAATTATTTAAAATTTATCTAAAGATGGGCAAAAGAAAACAAATTTTGGTTAGACCGTTTAGGGATAAACTATTATAAATTTTAAAAAGGAACCAACTTGGTCAGGAGAACATTTGTATTATTTAAAAATAAAATAAATCTAGTCTCAGTGGTATCGGGGAAAAAGGAATTAAAAATTTTTTTTATCATTGAGCTATTTAACTATTGCCCTAGTGCTTCATCTGAAACTCTAGAGCAAAAAGAAGCTACTTTGACTCAGGCTTCTTCAGGGGGGTGGGCTTCTTCGGAAGAGTTTTTTTGACTTAAAAAACATAAACTTGACAAGTTCGTAATTCACACGATAAATTATAAAATTTTTCATAAAATGTAACCGACTTTTTCATGGCAACCTGAAGTTTTGTACGATTGTTCTGTACGATTCGCGTACTATTCGTGGTTGAATATTTTTTCCTAAAAATGAACCTTATAAACATATTCAGATTTAATTTGTACAACTATTCCATTATGTATCAACTTTATACCTCTTAAAAGATATGAATAGTACAGCAATAAACATCCCAAAATTAGAAAACTTTTACAAGCAACTTCAGATTAACAAATATTAAAAGTACGATTTTATAGGGATGTGTTAAACATTTTTGTACATCTTGTACAATTCTTGGGTTTACTTTTTTTCTCAATCTAGACCAAGATTATATTCAATTTTGAATAGTACAAAATTGTACGTTTTAATCAATCGAACAAGTTTCAAAAATTTTAAGGATTAAAAGCTTTTACCAGTTTTTCGATAGGTGAAACTAATAAAATATTCAAATTTTATGAAGAAAATATTAAGTCTCACATATGAAATGATTAGCTGAAAAAATTAATTTTTTTAGAGTATATAAAAAAATTTGAATTATTTTTTTCAACGATTTTCTTGTTTGATTCTGACTTCTCATCCCGAAAGCTGCATTTTGATACCCATATCAACCTACTAAATAATTGTTTTATTTTTCTTGTTTTTAATGTCCTTTTAGACAATATTTATACAGACCAAGTTTACTTTAAAGGAAAAAAAACTTAGGATTCTAGAATTGAGTGTACAAGGTGTACATTTTAGCGGAGAATTAGAAAATAATATCAAAATAGCATTTTTTTTAATTACTTTTTGACTCCTCGAGGGTTTTAAGAAAAAGAGTTGGGTAGGGTTGTACAATGATTTTTCTTAAGAGTTGGTGTCCAAAATTATCTTGTACACTGTGTACATTAATTTGTACACAAGATGTGAAAAAAAAATTTCAGAAAAGTATTCTTTAAAGCAATAAGACAATCGTACAATAATACAATCGTACAAAACTTCAGGTTGCCCTTTTTCATTAGAGAAAATCAGTTATTTTTTTAAGTTATTACAAATGATTTAAAAAAAAACAACTGTTTTCTAATAATCTAATACTTATTAGAATATAAAAATAAAAAAAATTTCTTTTTTTTGATTTATTTTAATTTTAAGAAAAAATTGTTAAGTTAGTTCTGTGTTTTTTTTGTTTTTTTTCCAAATACCACCTTTGGGAAAGCTTAAAACTAAAAATAGAGTTCTGGTGGCACTTCTGTATAGTAGAGCTATTTATACCATATTTTAAAATTTTTCTTACTTTTTTTAATTTAATATTTAAGGGCAAACTTTCAATGCAAGTCCGGTAAAGCTCTTTCGGAAAAAAGTTTGTTCGGATTAACGAGTTCTGACTGTAGTTGGTTCTGTAGATCCAATCGAGAAATTAAGACGATTAAAAAAGAAAAATTTCTTTTTGGTAAAAATTTTATTAACAATTCGCGACGTTTCGGCAAAACGGAGTTGCCATTATCAAGCTGTTAATAATCTAAAGGTAAAACGAGAGATTAAGTTTTAAATTGAAATAAACAAAAACAAAATTTCAAAAATATTGAAACATAATTTAAAAATTAAAAATGCATATCTTAATAGTGGGTTAGTTGCAATTATATATGTAATTGCAACCCCACTATTTCTTTTCGGTGTTCTGAAATTGTGGATACGCTTGAATTATGATCGTTTTGATTTCGTAGTTGGACTGAGAATTCAACTGTTTGTTAAGGGTCGGTTTACGTTTCAGAATATACAGTAGCTCTTTTATTCTGAGTTTTTGATCTGAGTCAGCTTTGTCGATTACTTTAATATTATTGTAATCGATTTCATGACCCATACTTACTGAGTGTTGGTAACAAGCCGAGTTTTTAGACTCCTTATGTTCAGAAATTCTAATACTCAGTATTCTCTTACATTTTCCTATGTAGCTAGCGGTACAGTTCTTACAGTTGATCTTGTACACTACCAATGACTTTTCTTCGTTCCTTTTGATGCTGTCCTTGAACGGGAAACAGTCGGCTATTGTTTTAGGTGCTTTGTACGCTACATTAAAATCCACTTGTGGGAAGTTACTTGTAACGAAACGTTTCAGTCGTCTTGCGAATTCCTCACATTCGTTATTTGAATAAGGTAGTACGATATATCGCTTAAACTTGGGTTTTATTACGTCTATCTCCTCAATTTCGACCGGTGGTTTGTTACGTTTATCTTGAAATCTTTTGAATTCAGTCTCTACGACGTCATCGGGGTATTGGTTAAGAGATAAAATTCCTCTTATCTTCTTAATCTCTACTTCTCTGTCCTTTTCATCATTACAAATGGCATAAACTCGGTTTAATAAGCACTTTATAAGACCTATCTTTTACTTCCTTGATGTAAGGCTTGTCCAATTTAGGTAGACACCAGTGAATGTCTTTTTATGATAGATTGTGGTACAATATTTATCTATGCTTCGTTTAACCAGCGTGTCTAAAAATGCTAGTTTAAAATTTTCGATCGTGAACTTAATGTTAGGGGGTTGTACATTGAGGAAATCCAAACATGCTTTCGCGTCGTTTTTGTTGTTCAAAGACGCGAACACATCGTCAACGTATCTAACCCAGAGACTCATTCCAAGTTTCTCAAGAGATTCCATGTTTTTTTGTTCAAATTCAGACATGAAAATGTTTGCGAACAATGGACCCAATGGTGAACCCATCGCCATTCCATCGATTTGGTCGAAATATTCTCCATTGAATTGTAAGTGCGATTCTTGTGTACATATTACGAGAAGCTTTCTAAGCTCATCTCTTTTCAACCCATGAAATAGTTGGACTTGATCCTTGTAAACTCGATTTAATATTATTTCGATCGTTTCAATTGTAGGGATAATTGTAAATAGTGACTCGACATCAAAACTAACAATGTAGGGGTTTGTGCTAGGATTTAAGTTGGATACTTTGTTCACAAAATCGAACGTGTCTTTAAGAATGTGTAGGTTTTCATCGATCAATGGTTTTAAGATTTCGTCTAGGTATTTAGCCAGCTTATAGTTTTAAGGCATTGTGAAGTTTAGTACAAAAAAACAGAACAATTTTGAAAAATTGAAATAATTTTTATTCTGTTGGCCTTATGATGAATCTGTGCATGTAACAAAGTGTAACAAACTTTGTTACACCATTCAGCAAACTCTGCAAAAACTCTGTAGTCTAATTGCGCATTTAGTTATAATACTTTTTAATAGTGTGCATTTTGCAGAGACTTTGCATAAATTTAGCAGAGGTTGTTCAATGGTGCAACTAAGTTTGTTACACTTTGTTACATGCGCAGATTCATCATAAGGCCAACAGAATAAAAATTATTTCAATTTTTTCAAAATTGTTCTGTTTTTTTGTACTAAACTTCACAATGCCATAGTTTTAAGTACCAATCGCCGAGATAATAGGTCTAATTGGTACCCCGTTTTTATAAATCTTTAGAAGTCCATAGATCACTCCTGCTCTTGAACCATTCGGTGAAACTCTGTGGTAAATTTCGTCCAAAATGAGGTTCTCGGTTAACACCTGTCTAAACCCAGGTTTAGGCCCATCCATTATTGATTCGTCAGGTACCCATGTATATCTTTTGGCATTTAGTTTCCTAAGGTACTTTTGTAAGCTAGCTGCTCAGTTTTGGTCAAATCTTTGTTAAGACGTTTAAACTTACCAGTTGTATTTAGAATCTCTGAGACCTTTGTCCGGTAGTCATCGACGTTTTGTATTACGACGGCGTTACCTTTATCGGCTTATGATATTATAATCGATTTATCGCTTGATAGTTGCAATTACATATATAATTGCAGCTACCCCACTATTAAGATATGCATTTTTAATTTTTAAATTATGTTTCAATATTTTTGAAATTTTGTTTTTGTTTATTTCAATTTTAAAACTTAATCTCTCGTTTTACCTTTAGATTATTAACAGCTTGATAATTGCAACTCCGTTTTGCCGAAACGTCACGAATTGTTAATAAAATTTTTACCAAAAAGAATTTTTTCGTTTTTAATCCCTTAATTTAATTAAATTGATGAAGTCAATCGAAAAAGTTGTGCATATAATAAAAAAAATAAATATTGCAAATATATGTTAAAGTTTCTCTAGTGTTAAGAAAATGACTTTTAATATTTATAAGAATGTGTTCAAAATCTAACCTACGTGAAGTAAATTCTCAAATTCTCAAAATAATTTGAGAATAAACTTAACTTTTTTTCTCAAATTTTTTTTTTTTGAGAAAAGTTGAGAAAATGTTAAGAAAACTTTGTTTTGACTCAAAAACGGGAAAAGCTCGATTTCTCAATATTTTTCTAAAGTTTTGCTCAAGTCTAAGCTTAAGAAAATTTAAGAAAAAAATTGAGAAAAAGTCACTGAGATTCTGTTTCGACTAAAAAACGGGACTAGACTCGATTTCTCAACTTTTTGCTCTAGTCTAAACTTGACTGGGACTTTTCAGGAATAGATGAGATAAATTTTTAAAACATTAAACTTCTGTTTAAGAATTTATTAATACAAAAAAAGAATAAAATAAAACGAGATAAAACTTTCTAAAACTATTTTAACTATATTTAGTCTGCGGAATAATTTAAGGTAAAAATGACGAATGAAGAAAAAGTAAAAAAAAAATTTGAAATTATATAAAAATAAAATTAAGGGAGCAAATTAGTTTTCTGCATTGTTCTCAAGTGTTTCCAATATTTTGTTTCTGTACTTTTGATAATTTAACACCAAAATGTGAATCTAAAAGAACTTCGTCAATGAGAATTAAATTTATCATAAATGTGCATTGAATTACTCATTTATCTGTTTGTTCATCTGAAATTCACATTAATGTGGAATAAAATGCACATATGAAATATGCACATTTATGAGTGTAATAAAAAATAAACATAAATGTGCATCCATTTTCACATAAAATAAAATGAGTGTTTAGATTTTGAATTATCTAGATTTTGACCTACGTGAAGTATTTTCTTAAATTCTCAAATTCTCAAAATAATTTGAGAATTAACTTAACTTTTTTTCTCAAATTTTTTTTAAGTTGAGAAAATGTTAAGAAAACTTTGTTTTGACTCAAAAACGGGACAAGACTCGATTTCTCAACTTTTCTAAACTCAAGTCTAAACTTGACTGGGACTTTTCAGGAATAGATGAGATAAAATTTTGAAAACATTAAACTTCGGTTTAAGAATTTATTAATACAGTCTGAGAAACTTTACAGCCTCACTTTTAATTGCATGATTTAATCAACCCATTGATTAATTAACCGTTATTAATTGATAATTTTTTGTTGAAAGAATCTAACACCGTCTCTCTCCTAATAAATGTCTGAGATTTAACTCTTCTCAACTCGTTGACTAGTTGACTGTATTAAATAAAAAAGAAATGAATTTCTTGTTACGAAAAATCGGCGCCAAAAATTATAGAATATGATTTAAATTCTAAAACAATGAAAAATACGTAAGAAATTTTTTTTATTGGTTATCGATTTACAAATCAAGTGCTTAGTAATTGATAAATAGCTATTGATGAAAATTGTATAAAAGAAAATGCTTGCAACAATTGATCTTACTTTTTAATTTACTTGACTAAAAGAATGACAGAAAATCTTGAAACTGAATTCCAAATTAGCGTTAAAGATTATAGACATCTAATCGAAACAGCTATTTTAGACCCCAAGTCTAACTACAAGCACTTTTCGGGTGACTTTATAACTATATTTGAGAGAAAAGTCATTGAAATTGAGACAGACTTCAGTGTGAAAATCCAACCCAAAAATAAAATTTAAAACGAATCTGCACTTCAACGGAGAGGAGCTAATTTTATTCGAATTGATGGTTATTGTAAACTGTGTGACTCTTCTTCAAAATGCAAATATCTTTTTACAATTGTTGGCCCACCAAATGACAAAGATTTTTACGTTAAGGTGTATCTTACACGCAAAGGTACTCATCAACATCAAGACAAAAAAATACAACTTCGTGGTATTGAAAGAACAAAGATGGTTGAACAAATAAAGCTCCAATCAAACGATTCAGCAAAAGCTCATCATCTCAACTTACTATCACAAGCTGCAGACCATGGTTCAAATTCGGAAAATTTGCCTTCCGAACTAGTATTAAGAAAAGCCAAGAGTGAGGTAAATCATGAGTAAGACAAAAAAATGCTGATTTCAAATGGTAATAGTGGCTCTACAAATTGGAACGATTTGATTGTTGCATATCAAAAGGCTTACAATAGCGCAATCGGCAATAAAATCACCGGATATATTCAGAAGTCTAATTGTGTTAACTTTGTTTCTATTATTAATTTTATGGAAATTCAATTAGAATGCGTGCATATGACTCCTTATGAACGGCGTATTTTACACGTAGATGCTACTGGTGGCCTAGTTGAAATTCCGGTCTGACAATCGATAAATCAATCTCAACGATTTAATAGAATTTTGAATTATATATGTTTATTAAAAGACCAAAATGACCTCAATAGCGAATCATCTACAAAATATTCGGTCCCGATCGGTGAAATGATAACAAGTCGACATTCAACTATTCAAATCGAAGAATTTTTTAATGAGCTAAAGTATGCATAAAATCGAACGTACACGAACGATCAATTTTTTTTTCGATTAATTGTACTCGACTATAGCTTTGCCAGCATACACGGTGTTCTCAGTGCATTAACAAAAGAGAACATACTTAATTATGCAACAAGAGTTTATAAACTATCAATGGGCCAAATACCGTCAAGATCCAATAATATGACATGGTTAGCATCTTGTGCATCTCATACAATGCACCGAGTGTCGCGGGCATTAAAGCTTAAAAAATTTAAGAAAGAAACAAAGCGTAAAATTATGTTTTTTTTTTCATTGCTTCTCAACTCAACTGACTACGATTCAATTACCGAGTACTTCCGAGACATCTGTTTTTATTTTTTATCACCGACACAATCATCTCAATATGTTCAAAGTAAAGAAAAACTCTTTAATGCTGTTGAACAACGTCCAGACTATTATAAAAAACAAGATAAAAAGTTTGATTCGGAATTCACTAAGCCTGTAACGAAAAGAACTACAAATTCTGTTGATGATGATGGAGATTGAAATGATGACGATAAAAGTGTCGATGATGGATTCTCGATTGGTGATAATGGTCATGATTCCAGTGGCGTTGATGATGATAATGATGTTGATGATGAAAAAACATATGATGAGTTTGTTTTTAACAATGAACATGTTTCGTTAAAAGAGTCGTCGCCATTTACTAAAGTTTTCAAGACAATAATCAAACAAGTAAAATCTAATATTAGTTTAGACGAAAGTGAACTCGATGAAAATAATGATATGGATTCGAATGCTATTGATTTTTATATGGATTACATGCCATACTGTTTTATTTGGGCCGGGTTCACACTCAAAGATTTAGACGACAGTAAACTTACAAGAATTACTAATGGAGTGATTGAAAAGTATAATGGTTTTATTAAAAGCAATCGAAAAACAAGATTACCACACAATTACATTGACGACAACTTACCTTTAACGAAAGGACAATGTGTAAGATATTGCCAAAAGTTTTCCAAAGAACAATCTAAAAGAACTAAAAAAAAAAGCAATCGATGATGAGTCAGAAGAAGCAGAAAAATCCGGTGACGACTTGAGATTCTGCGAAGAGAATTATGCCAAAAAACTTAAAATAAAAGAGCCAGTGATTGAAAATCATCAAGGATATCAAAAACCAACAAGCTTGATCAAGATTTTATCCAAAACAAAAAATAAAAGTATCAAACAATCGTCTAAAAAAATGTCGAAAAAAAAAATTCGTGAATCATTTTTAGATGTTGATGAAAATAATAATATTATTGTTCCTGAAGCCGTTTCAATCGTCCCACAATCAATTCCGAAAATCAAAGCGATCAAATTAGATAAAAGCTTAACCGAATTGACAAACATCAGCTCATTAAAAACAATTAGAACTCCTGTCGTTTTACGATCATACTCAAATAAAATAACAACTGAAAAACAGCTAGATATGAGTGTAAAAAAAAACAATTTAACGGAAGTAATGATATCAAATTTGAAGAATAACGACTGGTTGCATGAATCGATTATTGAAAGCTTTTTCAACTGTCATGATTTTATTGGTACAACATACTTAATGCCGAGTTTAACAGCTAAAAAAATAATAATCGATGGCAAAACTGAAACTTTGGGTAAAAAATCAAAAGTGAATTTGTGTTCTTACGAAAACGTTATATCAGCTGTCAATGTTAATGGAAATCATTGGGTTTTGCTGTTTGTGTCATTGACACAAAAGAATTTATTTTCATCGATCCGCTAGGACATCTTGAGAAAAACACAAGTCACTACTTAAAAAACTGGATGAATTTTTATCACATTGCAACGGGTATAAAGGCGAGATTTGACATTAAAGCACTAAAACATTCTATTCAAAATGACAATGTCAATTGTGGTGTGTACGTTTGTGCCTTTGGTTCAATTTTTTTAAATGGTGACAAAGAGTTGGACATAACATTAGATGAAGAGTCGATCCAAAATTACAGAAACAAAATATTGGAAACACTTGAGAACAATGCAGAAAACTAATTTGCTCCCTTAATTTTATTTTTATATAATTTCAAATTTTTTTAATTTGAAAATACTTCACGTAGGTCAAAATCTAGATAATTCAAAATCTAAACACTCATTTTATTTTATGTGAAAATGGATGCACATTTATGTTTATTTTTTATTACACTCATAAATGTGCATATTTCATATGTGCATTTTATTCCACATTAATGTGAATTTCAGATGAACAAACAGATAAATGAGTAATTCAATGCACATTTATGATAAATTTAATTCTCATTGACGAAGTTCTTTTAGATTCACATTTTGGTGTTAAATTATCAAAAGTACAGTACTGGGCATTCACGAATTAAATGGGCGAACGCTCACGAACATTCACCCATTCTTAGGTCGTTCTGCGAACGTTGGCTGAAAGGGCTTTGGTGGTGAAAACTCATTTTTCGACCATTAACGATATTCAATTATCTTTTAAATTTCGCGAACTTTTACGGACGTACCTGAAGGTCGAAAAATGTGCTTTCACCACCAAAACCCTAAATGCGAACGTTCGCGGAACGACCTAAGAATGGGTGAATGTTCGTGAGCGTTCGCCCTTTTAATTCGTGAATGACCAGTGCTGTTTGCGACATGATAAAAAACATTCTTCTGTCCTTCAGCTCGCAGACGCTTCGTATGATCAAAAGAATAGAACTGTCAATTAAACAGTCAACAAAGTGGTGATGTAACTTGAATGTGATTGGACTTGAAATGTGAGGGTAACAAAGGGTTCTCTTAGTGTCGATAAACTCTCGACTTTTTCGGAAACAACACACTAAAAAAAAACCTAAAGCATCAATCGTTTAAATCATTTTCTGATTCACACAATCAACGAAAAAAACTAAAAATTTTTATAAAAAAGGACTAGAAAATTAATTCAAGTTTATTTGATGAAGTGTCTTATTTGAGATTTTTCTAAATACAGATAGGGTTTGGTGTTTTTTTTAAAAAAAAGGATAAAGAGTTGTAATTAAATTTTTATTATTTAAAAAGATACAATTAAAAATACAGGCTTAGTTAGTATCGCTATTTGTCAATAAGTTAATTTTTAAAAAACTCCGTTTTTGAAAAATGAAGTTTATAAAAAAATCTCTCCTCACTTATGAAAATTTTTAATAAATCAAAATCTACTTTTTCGACTTGTATGTTAAGAAATCTTTAAATTTCACTAAAGCTAAAAATAAAGCACATATATCTGGATTGATTTTACATAAATGTGGAATTGAGTTCACATTTATCTCTTATTTGTGTAATTACTCATTTATGTTCAAGGAAATCAACATTATTGTGAGAAGAAAAGTTTTTTTTTTTCAATTTCACATATATGTGCTCAAAGACTGAAATCTTCACATAAAATAAAATGAGTGTAGAAAATATTCATGATTATTTAATTAAAAAAAAAATTTCAATTCTTCAAAAAATTACCTTTTTTGAACTATTTTCAGCCACGAAATCGAATATTTTAAGAGTTTTATGTTTCCTAGGGTTCATCACACAGATATAATAATGCAAGCTTTTGGTATTTTGTGAACTGATCATGACATGAGCTTTAAGCTATGTGCTACGATTCTAGATGGTTCGATGTATAGTAAAAATTTGCGAACTTGAAAATTGCCAAAAAAGAGAAAAAAAAAAACTGATTAGTTAAATAAGTTGATAAGCTTATCTTTCGTCACCTGTCATTGTCGACATTAAAATAAAAAATATATATATATATAAATAATAGAGAAATTAACTTTATTTTTAAAATAATGAACAAGAAAATAATTATTCTAGTTGTCTTATTTGAATTGGCACATTTTTTAAATGGTATTCTATTAAATTATAAACTCTTTCTTAAATTAAGAATTTTATTTAATTATAGCTGGTCAAGTCAATATTGTTCAAAAAAGTTCTGATTTTTTTCCTAATGAAATAAAACCATTGCTAACTTATCAATGCTTTCCTGGTGCTTATTACAGAAAAGCAGTCTCAAGCAAAGACTCTTGGGTAGGCATTGAAGGCAATCTCATTCTACCCACATTATTTGTTGATCCGAATAGAATTAACATGACTAAACCAGGCAAGTATTTAGACAACGCATCAGTTTATTTAGGTGGTAATTCAGATGGACAAGAAACCGACATTGGTCTAATTTGGGAGATAATACGTTATGATAACGGTACAGTTAGTAGTGATAGACTTGCATTTCGACCGTTTCTAAGAAGAACGAGTCACAGTAAGACAGGACAAGAAGCTGTATATAAAAACGCACCAGCTAATAAGAGTTATTACTGGTATCCAAATGAACAAGTTACAATTTCAGTGAAGTTAGTCACGCCTGGTAAGCTTAATTTTTCTGTGAGCGGTGCTGGAAAACACTATGAGTCAATATTCGAAGCAAATGGATACCAGTTTTTTAATAGAGCCGAGTACAAAAGAGTTAACGCAATTGATCAAGTTGCAAACGAAGGCAAGCCAGTCCAGCCAACTAAAGCAAAAGTCACAGGTGCCAAGTGGTTAGAAGTGTATTTATGGCGAAGAGTCAATTTAGACACAGTCAAAGCTAGAATGTCTCCAAAGCGTTTTACTAACATGAAATGTCCAAATGAAAATTTTATTAAAGTTATTAATTATCGAGATGATGAATCAAAAGAAGATGTCAATATTTATGGTGATATTTAGCTTTATTAGAAACAAACTAAATCATAAAAGTTTTTGAAATTAATTACAAAAAAAAAACAAAAAAAGTTGTTAAGCTTATAATCCCATCATGAAATAAAACGCGTATAATATTTTTTAAATACAAAAATATGTATAAATATAACAAAAATACTTAAGTTAGTGTCAATTATATTTAATTAGTACAATAATATATATTTACTGTCAAAAATAATTGAGTCAGTAACGTTTTTATTTCTTTTGTAACTAATTTGATATTATTGAAGCAAAAATACATCAAAAAATACTTTTTTCCTTTAAATAATTGATTGAAGAAAATCTAAAGAACCTACCGCAAAGATGATTCGACTGATTTTATACATAAAGAAGAATGGTTTACGTACAATTTTCACTAGTTTAAAACTTGAAAATGTCATTCATTGAAGAAATCCCTAATAACATAAGCCAAGAGGATGGCATCGATATTAGCCAAGCTAAGAAAAACAGAGGAAAGGGTAAAGTTTATCTTCCTTACTGCAGTTTTCGCAACTTAGAATCAGCCAAAAAGCATCTAGCTTTGACTTTCGCTGATAATGAATGGACGTGCAAAAGAGCAACAGCGAACTTGCCTGGTGATATCATTTGGTATCAATGTACAAGATGTTCGATTCGGTTAAAACTTTCAAGTAGCAATAACGATTCAATTTTAATTGAAATGACCGATGAGATCCATGATCACTCAAGTTGGGAAGAACGTAAAACTAATTACGTCATCAAAGAGCCAGCACGGAGTAAAATTATCGAATACGAAAATATGAGTAAGCAAACTTTAATTTTTTAATTATCAAAAGCTAAAATTAAAAATATTTTCTCTTTTAGATTTGAAGCCATCAGCAATTCTAGATATGCTAGAGAAACAAAAAATCGAATGTCCCAGCATAAAGCAACTCAACAATTTTCTAGCCAACTATCGCCGACAAAATCATGGGAGCAAATGTATTACAATGAATGAATTAGTCGACTATGCTTCAACTAGATCAAATGTTCCAGATGATTTAGATAAACCGGGATGGTTTGAAGGCTACTGTGTAGGTAAACCAAGTACAAGCAACGCGTTGGAATCAAAACATCGTAGTATCAAAGATTTCAACAATAACAAATTACGAAAACGTCTTCCATTAAAACAATGTCTCGATGAAATGTTCAATCTTGTTGAGAAATGGTCTAAAAGACATAACACAACTTCTCAAGTAATAGACTCAAATGGTGTAACAAAGGAAGTTGTAAACGCAAATTTCGAGGAATTTCACACAAAGCCTATGATAACTACAAAAGACTGGACTGATGCTTACAAATGGCAAC
Source organism: Brachionus rubens (assembly GCA_022207745.1). Lineage (NCBI taxonomy): Eukaryota > Metazoa > Rotifera > Eurotatoria > Ploima > Brachionidae > Brachionus > Brachionus rubens. The sequence continues at coordinate 1,010,197 of JAJVHD010000006.1, forward strand.
GACTCGATAAACGTGTTATCAAAATAGGATCAAGTTATTTCGTTCCTGGTAAAAATAGATTATCTTTAAACGATAACGATGCAAAAAATTATGCTAACAACAATTTCGAAACATTTACGGATTTCGACGAGTTTATTGTATACGTTAACTCAATCAATGTTATTCAAATGAACCGAGATGAATGGGAGTCAAGCACTTGTAATTGTGAAGACTGGCTAAAAAATTACAAATGTGATCACATTATAGCCGTTAGCTCTCGACTAAGTAAGCTTTAACCCTTTTTTATCTCAAAAATAAAACTAAAATTTTTTTTTTAGAACTATGCCATTTCAAAGAGTTAGCTATGAGTCTTCCACTTGAAAGAAAAAGACGCCCAGGTCGGCCGAAGAATACAACCGGTGCATTGACTCGTCAGCCAAACGAAACACAACGTGTCAATGATTTAGGGAATCAGTATATATGAAGATTCCGATTCAGATGAACAAGCTGTTCAAGAGCCAATATCAAAACGAATTCGACTAGAAGAACCTCAAGAAGAAGCACAGACACAAGTAAAAAGAAAACGCGGTAGACCGGCTGGATCAAAAAAAAATAAAAAATAAGTAAATTTAATATAAAATTTGTCAATGATTAAATACTTTTGTTCTTATTAAAATAAATTAGTATTACTTTTTTTATTTTTGTACCTTTTTCTAAATAATAGATAATAAAAAATATTTTTGTTCCTTATTTAAGTATTTTTGTTTTTGTTTTCAATATTAATAACACAAGTAATAATTATATGCCGAAATAAAAGCTCAAATTTAAACCTTAAAATTATATCAAGCAATTCATTTGATGATCAAAGTCTTAAGCGAGTTCCATAATCGGTTTTCTTGATTTATTCTTGAACAATCATTTTTTGATTACTTAATTGTCATGGTAAGAGTCTTATAGAAAACGTAATATAAATGTGATACTAAAGTCTTGAGTTCGATTCCCGGTCAAGCTTTAGAGAATATAAATTTTCTTAAAGTATTAATTATAATTCGCCAGTTACTTTTTCCAGTTCCCATAACCCCCCTGTCTAAGAACAAGTTTTAACCCCAGTTTTTTTGTCAAATTTTCTTTTTTACCCTTGGTTTTATGTAAAAAATTAAAATAAATACTAAATTTTTGAACATAACTCTTTTGGGCCTTTTTAGATTTATTTTTGTCCAATTGGATTGGAGCTTTTAATAAATTACACACCCATGAGCTACAGTCTAACCTTTTTAAACCGAACAGCGTTTCGCGAACATTTTGGTATTCGAACTGATTTTAAATAGTCCTTCAGTTTAAATCAATAACAGTTCTTGCAAACTTTTTGATTCAGTGGCTTACTTAACACCAAGTTTATTTGATTCAGTTTATTTTTAAATTGATTTCCTGACTAATAGACCGAAACTACAGTCCCGGAAGTTAACTTGTCACATGATATCATATGATATCATCTGATATCAGTTCGTATCAGAATTTATGACCATACTGATATCATATGATGTCAGCTTCGATCAGTTTAAATCATATGATATCAGATGAAATCAATAAGAGAATTACACATATTATGAATTGCCAACGAATACTGATGGAAACTGATATCAGATGATACCAGATGACATCAGATGAGGTAAGCTGATATCATATGATATCATGTGACAAGTTAATTTCCGGGACTGTATGTAAAAGCAACTGTGCATCCTTTAATTTACCATCATTTAATTGTAAAACACTTGTCGATAACACAACACTATTATAGAATCATTCTCATTGGGTATATTCATTGAATTTACTATCGAACGGTTACATTTTAACTGGATCATTTGATATGTCTAAAAGCGTTTGGGAACCAAGTAGTTTAACTCATGCTCGAAAGATCACAGTTTCATCTAAAATTTACTATATAATAGAAATTTTAAATGATATCTTAGTGGTTGTTTTATCAAAAGGGACATTTAAGTTAAGGAATATTGTAAATTGGACTTTGAGTAGAACTATCAAAGCTCATGCTACTGCTGTTTTAAAATTAGTGGTTCATCAGACTTTACAGTTAAAATATGGAATTCAAAAGAGTGGTCACTGGTAAGAACACTATCAAATCTTACAGGTAATGTATGGAGTTTAGTTTTGACAAAAAATGGTACCTCAACATCATAATGTGATAACAGAACAATTATACTTGACTAGCAACTATTAAACTTTGTCAGGGGATAAGAGTTGTCTAAAATGCTTAATTACTTTGGAAAATGGGAATTTAACGAGCGTTTCTTGGGATCAAACCAGAGTTGGTCAAAAGTCAAAATTTCAAGTCAAAAGTCTCAAAAGTCCAAGTCAATTACGGACTTTGACTTTCCTTTTTTTTTCTGCTCAAGTCAAAGTCCGACTTTGACTTTTAATTTCTTTTTGGCTCAAGTCAAAGTTAGACTTTGACTTTGAATTTTATTTTTGCCTTTCTATATGAAATAATAACAATTAGAAATTATTACATGAGGCTGTTTTGTTTAAAATACAATTTTATTTTATTTTTAAGACAAAATTTTTAAGAAAAACGTAAGAATAAACATTAAAAACTTGAACTGACTTCAAATTTTTTAAATTTTTGAAGTAAAAACTTGACTTTAAAAATTTTCTTTTTTGAAGTCAAGTCAAAACTTGACTTTGACTTTAGGACTTTGACTTTTGACCAACTCTGATTTAGTGCTTGAAAGACTACTGAAGATCTTCAGTTGAATATTTCGATTTTTTTTAATTGCATTTACGAACTAACGGTTGGGAGCGTCGTTGTTTTGGAAATTTTGAAATTTTTCCATACCTCACTTGCAATGACGTTCTTTATTATTTATTCCTTTAAAATAAAAATTTAATATTTTATTTGAAATGTTCTTCTAATTATCGGCTAAATAATATAATTATCGATTTATTTGAAAAATCTGAAAAATTAGCAATTTTTTTTAAAATAAAAAATATATACCAATATCCTTAAATTTATTTACTAAAAAGTTAAATATTTACCTATATTTTATTTATATAATATTTTAAATTGCTTTATCTTGATTTTCTTAATTGACTTCAAATCAAATCAAAATGAAAATTTTTATTCTAATAGTGGTCTATTCATTTATTGATCTTAACATGACCAAACAAATTTTTAAATTAATCTCAAACCAAATGGTTGAGAATGATTTGAGTATCTTAAAATCATTCACAAACCTAAACCGTACAGTGGTGGAAATTAATTTGTCCCATGATATCAGATGATATCAGCTGACCTCATCTGATATCATCTGATATCATCTGATATCAGGAATCAGCTGATATCAGCTGGTATCAGGATTTTTTGACCTTACCTGATATCAGATGATATCAGATGATATCAGATGATGTCAGCTGATATCAGAATTTAAAATTTATTCAAAAAATAACTATTTTATAAAAAAATACTTTCTTAATGTTTTTTACCACATTACTGGTAAATTTTATGAAGATAATACAAAAAATTTTTATTTTTTTATTTTTTTATTCATATCAAAATGAAATCATCCATGTTACATATTTGACCATTCTCCTTTTTTTTGAATGACCACAGGGATAACCTAATTAAAAATAAAATAAAAAATAGTCATAAATAATTGGGGATATTTAGACCTACTTTTGAAAGTTTACTAATGAATGATCGGCATTTAAGCGGAGTCAGAGTTCTGACATAATCTTTGACAGCCTGGTTTAACTCATAATTATTTTTGCATAACCTTTTTCTTGCGAACACTTTTAAATCATGCCAAAGGTCTTCAATCGGATTCAAATCTGGGGAGTTAGCAGGTGTTTTGTCCTTTTTAAAATCACAAAACGAATAATACAGTTTTTTAATATCGGCTTTATAGAGCTTTACTAACCCATTCTAAACCAGCGGAGGCAATAAGTTGCTCACAATTTGCGGACGTATGTTTGCTATCGTTATCCTGAAGAATTATTGCACTCGGGCCAATATTGTTATAGGCAAACGGAATAAGGTTTTCACATAAAATTTGGAAATAACCGATTGAGTCTAGATTATTTTCGAAAGTCTTAAACAAAAAATTACTATTGATTAAACACGAATGACAAAAAAGTAACATACAACGAAATTGGTGGGTCCATTTACTGAAATTCCTCCCCAAATGTTAATCTTTGATCGATAATTTGAGCTTGCTCCTATAGCATCAGGATAGGTGGCTGGAAATCGCGAGTGGTACAAAGGAATTTCACGATTTTTTGATGCTGTTTCATCAATGAAAACATAATTATTAAAGTCAAAATTTTGATGTCTTAAACACCAGTTGAATCTATCTACTTTCTGCTGTTCTGTTAGTAACGGAGCTCGTTTTGTTCGACGATATCTCAAACCTAAAAATAAGTTAGATATTTAAGAAGTATTATTAAATGATCATGAGCTTTTTTGCTAATTTTAGTTCCGTGGGCAAAGGTTCAACAAAAACTTTTTTTGGCTAGATGTAAACTTTAAAATACAATAATCACAATAAGGTAAATAGAACAATAGTTGAGAATTAGTTAAAATGTCTACATAGATTACACTTTTTAGGGATTTTTAAAAAATGATCACTTTTCAGACCTGTTTTGAACCGATATAGTCGTATTAAACGTGGCGAAAGAGAAACTCCAAAAATTCGTAATATCTCGTATTTCAAATCAGAGGAGCTACTGAATCCGTTGTTTCTCTTTGATGATTCCTAATGATAAAAAAAAAATAAGTTCTTGAATTTGATTAAGTAAAAATTCCAAATAATTATTAAGCATTACAATTATATAGTGCATTATTGTGTCATTAAGTTTTTTCAAATTGGCATTTCTCTTTATGTTTGGGTTATCTCGTGTTTCATAATAATCGGTTTTTAACCTATGTACAATTTTGCGCACATTCTTAATTAAATAAAATTATTCTTTTCTATAAAAACAGTCAAAACTTACTTCATAAGTAGCATGATAAATATCTGGATTAATTAAGTTTATTAACCTTGATATTTCTAACGCGGTTTTATTTTGAGTTTTTAAATTAAAAACTTGGCGACGAACTAGATAAGTTTTTTCTCTCATTGTTTCAATTGGAAAATTTTGTGAAGAAAAAGTTGACTCAAATCTTCGTAAATATAATTTCTTAAACACACCATTTTTAAAAAGAAATCTATAAAATTTCATAGACAAGGAGTAATTCTGTGTATGTCTTTTTTTCAGTTAGAGCTTAACAACTAGCAATCCCTTTAGTCTAGTAGTCTAGACTATAGACTATTTTACTAGATAAAATGGAATATTTTTCACTATTTTTTTTTTCACTGATCTTATACAAAAATTTACAAAATGAGTTACAATACAAATAGAAGCGTAAGCCGTAATGGTGAGGAAAATGAAAGAACCGAAATCTCTCAAAATCAGAGAGAAACTAGAAGTGGACGAGGAGCAAATAGTGGAGGACGAGGAGCAAATAGTGGAGGACGAGGAGCAAATAGTGGAGGACGAGGAGCAAATAATGGAGGACGAGGAGCTAATAGTAGAGGACGAGGAGCAAATAATGGAGGACGAGGAGCTAATAGTAGAGGACGAGGAACAACAAATAGTGCAAGAGGAAGTGGAAGAACCGCAGGTCAAACAAGGAGTGTTAGTTTGATTTCGGAAATAAATGATAGCAGAGTTGCTACCGAAGATTCGATTTTAATGGCATTTAGGTCTTGTCAATGCGACGATGTAGACATTATTAGGAGTGTCATGGAATTTCCAAACACTTTTGTACCTATTCATCATATCATTGGCTTTGATTTAGAAACAGTAACATGATTTTTTAAGATCTTAAAAAAACAAATTTTCTAATTTTTTAATTTAGTGTGAAATTGGAAAAAGATATCAGGTAACAAAAGTGGTTAGAAATCGAGAAGTTTTGATTGACGCAGTCGTAATCACAACTTCAATTATAAAGATGCCTCGTGATAGATTGGTAAAATTATGTCTAAAAAATAATTAAATTTAAAATCAGTTTCTTACGTTTCTTTTTTAGGCGAATGTTAATGTAATTAGACCGCAAGTTCCAGTACCCACAAGATCTCAATTAGAGCCAATAAACCAGCCTCAATCAATATTAACAACCAGCAATGATCCCGAAAACTCAACAACAGCTGATTCTCGTCAACAAAATGAACAAGAACATGAACAACAACCATCAACATCAATGGCTGATAACTTACCATCAACGGAACCTTTAATGTTCCAGGAAACAAGTCAAGATTCACGACCAAGATCTTTGTTAAGAACTGATCAAAGGATATCTTCAGCTCATTCACCTTTTAATCTTAGAAGATCCCCTCTGAGACTTTTAAGTCCCAGCAGAGGAAGACAGGACGGAAGTAGATTGGAATTTGAAGATTCTAATACAAATGAGTAAGGAACTTTCTAAAAAAAAACTAATAAATTTTGTTAAAAATGAAGCTTTAAGTTCATATGGAAGTTTCTCAACCAATGAAGTTTCATTACTAAGAATGTCAAGTGTAACTGAGAGTATGAACAGGGTCATTGTTGAACAAACTGATTTACATAGACAAGTAGGTTTAAAGAAAATCATTATTTTTTTGTTTTAATAATTATTTTCAATTCTAGAGTGTGCAAGTTCTTCAAAGAATTGATACGCATGTTCAGACTTTAAACAGGCCAAACACTTCGCCTGTTCAAGGGAGCACAAGTGCAAGTATGATTCATATAATTTAAAAAAATTTTAAATAATTGGATCATTTCTAACTAAAAGTTTAAATATTAAAGGTACAAGCATGAGAACTTTTAATTCAAGACTAAATGACAAAATAAAAAATCATGACATTCTAAAAGAGTACTGGGATGAGGACAAAAAGACAACAAAAATCCCAATCAGTAAAATTGAAGAATTAGAACCTGAAGAAATGGACCAAATCAAAAGTGACCTTTTTTAAAATTGTTTCATATTCTTTCTCCTTTTATATTTTATTTTTAGATGAAATGAAGAGTAATACTCCAGTCGATATAAGCTTTAAAAATGCTTGGAGTTTAGCATTAAAAGCTAACAATCAAAAAAGATATGAGAAAAGGACCAACTGATTTTCACCTTATTCTGATTTCATTTTGATATGAATAAAAAAATAAAAAAATAAAAATTTTTTGTATTATCTTCATAAAATTTACCAGTAATGTGGTAAAAAACATTAAGAAAGTATTTTTTTATAAAATAGTTATTTTTTGAATAAATTTTAAATTCTGATATCAGCTGACATCATCTGATATCATCTGATATCATCTGATATCAGGTAAGGTCAAAAAATCCTGATACCAGCTGATATCAGCTGATTCCTGATATCAGATGATATCAGATGATATCAGATGAGGTCAGCTGATATCATCTGATATCATGGGACAAATTAATTTCCACCACTGTATCAAATGTCTAGCAATGTGCATTAAAGATATTGATTGTTCATTTGTTACAATCTCAGAAAGTACATGCAAACTTTTTTCATCAGATGCATGGGACATTATGACACCTAGCATGTCTACTTTTGTATACTACCAAACAGACAAATTAATTAAAGATTTAGATGACAGTCAAGAAATTTTTTTCCCATCAAATTTTGAACACTTTGATGTGAATTACAGTAATATTTCGATTCTTGGTAATCTAAAATTATTAAAAAATCATTCTGAAATGGTACGCTCATTAATATGTTTATCTAACGGATACATTGTGAGTGGTTCGTCAGATTATTCAATTAATATCTGGAGTAGGGAAAATTTTGTATTAATAAAAAAGATAAATTTTTCATACATGGTTTTCGATTTATTGGAGATATCAAGCGATATTTTAGCTGTTGGGTTATCGAATGGCGAAATATCAATCTGGAATATTATAAACTGGACTCACAATAAAACTTTTAATGGACATTATAATTTCATAAGTAAACTAGTACTTGTATCAAACGATCTGATGGCAAGTGGATCATTTGACAAAACAGTGAAAATCTGGAATACAAGTGACTGGTCTTTAGTTAAAACTTTATTATACCATAATTTCACAATACAGTGAAACCTCGGTTATATCACTATGCACTTATATCAAGCCTCATTTATATCATCCAATAAAAAAAGACAAACGGCAGTCAATACTTTTACATTGAAATTTTGTCCAGTTATATCATGTTCACTTATATCATGTTTCCTTTATATCATGCGTACAAAAAAGTCAAAAAACATTGTTTCTCATTATAAATTAACCCGTTTATATCATTAATGCGTCTAGACATTATTTTGTCAAAAGACAAAAAGCTAATAATTGATTGCAAGGTTATTAGAATACAAAAAAATTACCTTTGAACTTTCACTAAAAGACAGTTTTATAGACCTATGACTGAAATTACATTTAATTCGTATAGATTTAGTTTTTTAATTTAAAAAATAACATTTATCTTTAGTATTTCAATGTGATTGGTAACCCTAAACATGGCTTATTCTCAAATGGACATTTTCACTTGTATCAAGTTTCACTTATATCATGTTTGACCCCACGGACAAATAGGATGATATAACTGAGGTACGACTGTATGGGGTAATGTGTTGACTAAAAACGTGTGATAAAACAATTGTTATTTGGAATTTGACTGATTTTGGGATTGAAAAACGAATAAGAAATCACGCTGGGTGCATAAGAAGTTTAATAAAGCTGCCTAACCATGATTTGGCTAGTGGTTCTTGGGATGGTACGGTTAAAATATGGGATTCAGTGTCATTTGCTTTGAAGAATACGTTAGATGTTGGTTTATACGTTTATTCATTTGCATGTTTATCTGATGAAAAGCTTGTAGTCGGGTTATCCTTTAAAAAAAAAATTCAAATTTTGAATTATAAGAATGGAACATTTTTAAATAATCTATTGGAAAAATCAACAGGTGTAAGTTCATTATTGGCTTTAACTGATGGTAGACTAATAAGTGGTGAGTTTTCTGGTAGGATTATTGTTTGGGATAAAATCTTTCTCGTTTAATTTAAAATAAATAAATTCTTTAGAAGAATATTGTTTTTTTTTTTTTTGGACCGAGATTTTATAGCTTTAATATCATGTCCTCAAAATATTTATTCATTTTTCTAGATATGACTTAAATGTAATATTTAGAAAAATTTCAACGACGGAAACTTGGATTGACGACTTTAAATGATGCTTAAAACGTCTATAATATTATTAAAATAGGAAAAGCAAAGCTTTATATGCGAGTAACGAGACGTTAAACAATTTTTAAATTTCCATCTACTTAGGCAAAGCTGCCTCAATCACTAATGCTACATGATGCCGAAAATTCTAAGCAAAGTCTGTCTTAGTACTTTTATAAAAAATTTCGAGACATGACCATAGGTCGGAAAAAGTTTGAGAAATAAACCCGGTTTGAAAAAAACATGGAAAGTGGCCACCTACGGAAAAGAAGAGACAAAATTTCAGAATTTTTTTGGGACTACCTCCCCTTCTACCAGTAGAATAGCCACTTGAGGCGAATTACAGTGTTCTGTCGTACCTTAAAAATTTAAAAACATTGACCGCCTCAGTGATCTATATTTTCATTTAGAAATAATCTTACACAGACTGAAACTAGTAATGACTAGGCTTCCCGGGGAGGGGTTCCGCCGTACCTCTGGTTCAAGTCTGGCTACGCCACTACCTTCCATTCTCTGTTTTTTACAAACAAAGAAATAATTTAGGATAGAAAAGAGGTCAGATTATTCAAAATAAAATTGATAGAAACGAAATTAAGTTTTCAATGAATTTTTCTTTAATGTTTTTTTCGAAAATTTTTGAGAGTTAAAAACGGGATAATATTTGTTAGTTTACAAAATGCAACATAGTGTTTGCATTAATCGAATTCTAAAAATTTAACACAATTACAGAACTTTGGGTTTGTCTGAATATAATACTTGTTTTGATCATTTACCACCCTGTATGCAGCTCTTGGGTTAACCAAATTAAAATCTTCAATTTTCAAAATGTTGACTTTTTTCAACAATGAATTATTAACTTTAACCTTGAGGTCGAAGATTTCTTGGGCTTTGCTCAAATCAGTTATCATTCTTTTAAGTACCAAACATCCATCTTTAAAAGGGATCTTTAAAATAGAGCAGCTATATCTATTTTCTAAATTGTCCTTCATTAACTCTATTAAATTCAATCCTTTAGCCTCTAGTATATTTGGATATATTTGCACCGACATATCCAATAACTATCAAAATTCAAATTTTTCCTTTGGAAATGATCTAAAGCGTTTGATACAGTTCTATAATATTAATCTCGAAACTCTTTTGAATAGTATTGGCCAGTTGAAGTTGGATCTTAAGCGACACTTCTACATCCGTGATGGGATCTCGGAGTCTATTGAGCTTTGCTTGAACAACTTAAAATTGAAAAAATTCAAATTCCTTCTTAATGAATTAATAAAACCAAATTGAATCATTCGTATCTTTTGGTCTGGAGTAATCCACTGTCAATAATTGTATATATTTTTTTTATTCTTATTTTATTTTATTCTTTTTTTTTTATTCAATGTAAAACTTTAATATTATTTTTTATTTTACTTCTCCTGAAGGAGGTTAATTTGAATTAAATAAATAAATAAATAGTGTTTGCATTAATCGAATTCTAAAAATTTAACACAATTACAGAACTTTGGGTTTGTCTGAATATAATACTTGTTTTGATCATTTACCACCCTGTATGCAGCTCTTGGGTTAACCAAATTAAAATCTTCAATTTTCAAAATGTTGACTTTTTTCAACAATGAATTATTAACTTTAACCTTGAGGTCGAAGATTTCTTGGGCTTTGCTCAAATCAGTTATCATTCTTTTAAGTACCAAACATCCATCATGTATTGAACCACGTTCATATTCGGTATATATCAATTTGATTATTTTATTAAAGCCTTCAGTGTTGTTATTTGTTGTTGAAAACCATGGTGGTCTATTGAACAATTTCCAGTTTGTCCATTGACTTTGAAGCCATTGAACAATAAAATACAATTTGAAGTCGTTCAAATCTTGGTATAAAGACCATCGTGCCAAAGCCTCTTCTTTTACCATTTCAAATTTTCTAATTCAAAGTGTTATGCATTCGATTAATGTCATCCTCAATCATTTTTTTGAACTGTTTACATTTTTTAACATCAGGTTGCTTTTTAACACATTGTTTCAAATGAAACCAGCACATCAAAACGTTTACATTTGGAAAAGCTTGTTTAGCTGCAGCTGCGCATGCTGCTTGAGCGTGTTGCATCAAAAAACGGACCTCGAAATTGATGTTAAATAAGCGACAAAGTTTCTTAATATATTCAAAAAAGTGAAGAAAGTCAACCGTTTCCTTATTCGAAACAAGTCCAAACACAATTGGGTATGAACGACGCGGATTTGAACGACCAAACACTAACATTGGATAGTCTTCACGGGTTATCTTGTAAGTACCTTCAATATGGAACAAAGCAACATGTCCTTGGTTCGTTGTGTCACAGTTGAGTTGTAATAACTTCAAAGTCGTGACGAAAATGCAAACGTGATTTGCAGTTTCTACGTCTTCTACTTTGTTGTTTTTCGGGACAACCTTTTTCTTAAATCAATGAACAAATCCTGTTAAGCGGAAGTGATCGTCTGTTTGATTTCTTCTGGACTTAAATCCGATTCCAAAATTATCCAAATAGATTCAGATCCAGTTGAAGAATTTGATAATTCATTAAATGTTTGAAAATTTGATATCTCCATTTTAGTAATTTTGGCTTATAAAGATGAAATTGAAACTTTTAACATAAAACTGTTCTTTTATAGAAAAATAGTAAACGCTTCAAGAAAATTCAAAATCTTTTTTACAAGTCTCACTATGTGCTTTAATTCAAAACCTTTTTATTTTATTAAGATGAACAAAAATTTTGTCTTTAAGTTAATTAGCCAGACGTTAAAAACCAAACTTTAAAGAATTCAAAAAATTTTCAGCGAGAATTTTTTTTTGAATTCGCGCACTTTCATTTTCAATACACATATATATGTTGACTATAAAGCTCGTCACGGCTTGCTCATTCCTCGCAATTATAAGACTCAATCAGAAGGTTGGTCTACCGCGCCGAATGTCCATTCATACGACCCTTATAATCACCCGTTACATTTGCTTCAAATCCCTCGGATTTTTGGTTATTTTATTCAAAGAAGATACGATTTTGGGGGCCATTGTTTGCATGACAATATAGTAGTTTGGTATTTAAGGAAGGATTCGTGAAGAACATAAAACAATTATTCTGTTCTAGGCCTGTCTTATTCTCACAAGAGGAATGCTTCAGTCGGTTGTAACTGGGTAAGTTTAGATTCGATTAATTTTCGAACTGAACCAAGTTTAATGGAACAGTCTTCACATAAGAATTGAAGACGAAGAAGGATACGGATTGAATATTTAAACAAGTTTATTATTAAAATTTTATAAGAAAATTTACAAAAAAAAAAGAAAATTTCTTTGAATAAATAAAATAAATTAATACAACTTTCTTCTTTTAAAAAAAAACAAAAATATAAATGATGAGACAAGAACTCAAAAAAAAAAAAATAATAATCTCAATAATATCTAACCATTTAAAGTATTAAACGACGAACACACATCAGTTTGATTGAAACTTTTTTGTTTCATTTTATCACTCAAATGTTTAATTGTTTTACGTCTATAATACAACCACACTATCCAAACAATAGCCAATACTAAAGCCAACGTATACAAACATATCAAAAAAGACGTAAGTGTAAAAACGGACAGTCTATTAACATTTGTTTGTGGTTGAATACGATTTGTATGATTATTCATATCCATTTTATGTTCATATACAGTTTTAACTAATAATTTAACTTTAAAAAAGAAAAATGAAAAAAAAAAGTTATTATATCCCCAATTTAGATATTATTAAAGGCGTTGTTAGTCTATTCTACTTATTTATGTTAGAGTCTAAATACGATGATGATAGGAGTGTACAAACGATGTCGAATGAGATCCGGATAAATCATCTTGTGTCAATAAATTATTTTTATGAAAGTAATCATCACGATTTGTTTGTTTTTGTTGATTGTGACAAGGCGAGTATCCATTAATTATTTCTTTACCTACCGTTGGTCGATTTAAACTTGAATTTGTACTGTACGATGAAAATTGATTTGAACTTGCCGTACCGGCTGGATTAAGATTATTTTGACTACTTGATGAGCTCGAACGTCTATCACGTTTTATCGAAGTACCATACCAAATGAACCATATTATCACGAATATTAAAAATAAACCGAATATGTATCCAAAGACAATTACTATTAACCAAACGCCATTGTCGGCTTGTTGTGGTGTATTTTGAGTTGCGGTTAAAGCATCAATATCAGATGAAGCAAGTGAAGAAGCATCGCGGGCTGTTAAACACAAAAAAAAATAGGATTAGAAAGCAAGTTAAAAAAAGGCGGCTAAAATTACTAATACAACCCAACTAACCCCCAAACAAAAATTTATTAAATTTTTTTATCTACAGTTTATTTTTTAAAAAATATTAAAAAAATAAAAATTATCTATGTTTAAAAGTTTTATGTTAGTTTAATGTGAAATGCTTTTTTTGTGTTAATATGACTATAACGAATATGGTTAGAATATAATTGAACCTACCAATTGATTGAGATGAACCGTTTCGTAAACTTAGTTCACAGTTGTCGCCACTAAAACCAGTTTGACATTCACCTTTATATAAATAATCAATTTAAATCTTGAAATTTTTGTCTGGATGCTCAAGGTAAAGTGATTAAACCGTCTCATGTTAGTAACGAGAGTCTCCATCATTTAAAAAAAAACAGATTTTATCTTTGATTAATGGTATATTTTGAGGGTTCTACTAAAAAGCTGACCGCCATTTTTTGTGAATTCTTTGAGCCTTCAAGAGCTTTCTTTTTTTCCTTTAAATTTCAATTTTTGGATTTTTAAGGAGCTTTGACCACCATCCGACCCCCGATATTCTGATAGAAGAGACTTCAAAAAAACCAAAAAAACAGGTCTCAACTTCTCAGCTCTTTTAGCTATTGAGATGTTATGGTTTTGAAAAAAAGTGGCCTCTAAGCGGCCGAATTTCTAAAAGCCATGGTGAACCGAATTTTCAAAATGTGACTTATAAGCATGTTTTCCGGATAAAAAAATTTTCCTGTAAAATTTAGAGTATCGTAAAACCTTGTTTATAGCGCTATGGCTTAAGTAAGGTTTGATCTAAAGCCCCTCCCCTATTAAACTCGGATAAATTTTTTCAAATTTTTTTCAACAGAACCGAGATTTAGGCAAATTTGTTTTTTATTGTGACAAGTAACAATATAACGTTTCAATTTGAACGCGTTCGAAAAAAGAACAGAAGACCGTTTCACCTCCGTTCCAGTTTTGTTGCAATATCCCGTGCTGCTCCAAATTCCAGTTCCGTTCTCAGTTCCCTTACAGTTCTAATAACCCGTTCCGTTCTAAAAACACGTTCTGAGAACGGAATGGGAATGGAACTGTTTTTTCTGCAAAAATTTTCTGATCTACAAGCTGGTCATTAACAAAATATATGTTTCGGGGTAATCCTGGGAGGAGATATGGCTTGTTTTTGATTCTTGACCGAGCTAAATACCTTTTTTTTTAAAAAAAAGCCTCACCATGTGCAAAATTTAGAATCAGAATGTGTATCAAACAAAATACATGGTCATTTGAGGGCATTTGAGATAAACCAAAACTAAGACAAACTTCTTCAAAACCCAAAAAATTAGGACCCTCTACTCCAAAATTTTTTTTATATCCCCCTAGAAATTTGGTTTTCATAAATGGAGAACAAAGTTATCAATTCGGATTTTGCAAATTCAGATAGCGTGGATCTTTTGCATGACGCGAACATTTTAATCGGATATTTATCTATGTCTGATTTTTTACGGTATCAGTCGCTCATTAGATGGGAAATAAGCTCCTATAGGTTTTAAAACATCGTTTTTTTTACCAGCTAGTGTAAAATTGAATAAAGGGGTCTTATTTCTAAAAATTAACTTACAAAATTCTTGATTATTTTGATCGTGTAAACAAGTTCCATTATTATAACAAGCAATCTTTTGCAACTTGGGCAAACATATATTTTTAACTTCACATAGTTCTCCAGAAAATCCTTTTTGACAAACACACTCAGGCATACGTGTAATCTCATTGATACGACAATGTCCACTATTCGTACACGGTTTATTCTCACATAACAATTTAATTGAACGTTCACATTTTTCACCAAAATAATACGAATCACAAACACATTTTGGATCGTTGTTTTCAATTATACAACTTGAATTATTCTTACAAAAACCTTTACATTTGTCAATTTTTGTCTCACATTTACCTCCTGTGAAGCTATCCGTACAAGCACACTTGAACTCGCCTGGACCTGTTTTATCACATTTACCTTCGTTTAGACACGGTTTATTCTCACATTCATCGACTTCAAATTGACACGTTTGACCTGTGTAACCCTTACCACAAATACATGTGTAATTTTCTCCTTTACCTTCGATACATTTAGCATTATTTTTACACAAACCTAAACCACATACATCAATATCGTGCTCACATTGTTGACCAGAGTACCCAACTGGGCAATCACAATGGTACAAACCCTTCGATTTTGTTTGACACATACCCCCATTTTTACAAGGTGTCTCAACACATGCGTCAAGTTCATGTTCACAGTTAAGACCAGTGTAGCCTTTAGCACATGTGCAGGTGTATGTATTAAAATTTTCGATTTTGTTACAAATACCAGCGTTTTTGCATGGATTCTCAAGTTCACATAAATGTATTTTAATCTCACAACGTTCACCAGTATAGCCTTTTTTACAATCGCACAAAAATCCGGTTAAATAACGATCATTTCGAACACACACTCCGTGGTTCTGACACGGAGTTTCATCTCTACAGACATCAATTTCTTCATCACAATGTTTACCTTTAAAATTTTTAGAACAAACACAAATTGTGTCCAAGTTTGACTCGATTTTACAAGTCGAATTATTTTTGCACAGACTACAAGGGTCAGTAGTCGTTGTAGTTGATAAGGGTATAGTTGTAGTGAAAGTAGTAGTTGTAAATGTTGTAAGTTCAGGTGTAGTTAGTTCAAGACTTGTTAAAGGCGCTGTAGATGTAGTAGTCATTTCGAGTGTAGTCGATTCAGGAACTGTTAAAGTCGCTGCGGTTTTAAGTAAAGTTGCAATTCTTTCGCATTTCAAGTTATTCATGGAGTAGCCTTCGTAACATATGCATTCATAAGTCCCAAATTTATTGTTACAAAAACTATTCTCAGGGCAAACTTTAGGTCTAAGACATTCATTTTCGTCTTAAATAAAAATGGTTTTAGGTCTCGGTAAGATAGGTTTGTATAGACTTACCATTCTGGCACATTTCTCCATAGAACCCTTCAGGGCATTTACAAATTGGCAAACTTGCGTTCAATTGAACACAAGAAGCCCCATTCAAACAAATCTTACTCTCACATGAATTTCTTAACAGTTGACAATTTTCACCAAAATGAGTCTCTGGGCATAAACACTCATAAGTTGGTTCGAATTTTAAAAATTTTGTTTTACATATTCCGCCATTTTTGCACGGATTAGACTCACATGGGTTCGGCTCAATCATTTCTAAAATTAAGATTTTAAAATTTTCTTAATAAAGTTCAATAATGAAAGCTTACGAGTCTCGCAATAGAAGCCCGTGAAGCCAGGGGTACAATCACAACCAGGGTCATAAATATCATCTGATTTACAACTACCACCATTTTGACAAGTCGATTCGACACAAGGTTTAAGCTCAATGTGACAATTAACACCAGTGTAATTTGGTTTACACAAACACTTGTAAAAGAGATCACCAACAATTTCACATATACCATTTTCACATGGTTTAAAATCACATGGATGTCTTATGAGATCACAAAATGGACCCATGTAACCAACATTACATTCACATCGAAACTGATTTGTATCGTTATTGAGTACACATTGACCGTGTTTACAAGGATTAAAATCAACACATGGTTGTCGTTTTAAAGTTCTTTCTTCTTCTTTTTCTAATGATGAAGTAGATGGAAGGGATGTTGATGAGACTTGGGTGAATTTTAAAATTTCGGATTGAACAAAGTCTGGTACAGGCGAAAATGCAGATGGTCGAGCATGACTTAAATAATTTAATGTTGAAAAATGACCGTGACGATTTAACGGTTTGGGTGTAGTTGGACACCGACATTCATAAGTCATGTTATGTGGTTGTTCAATACATTCACATTCTTTAGAACATGGACTTGATGGACACCGACGAAGATCTTAAAAATTAATACTTAGATTTCTAATTCTTACACTAATCGATCATTTTTTTTAATTACCTGCTTCACAATAAGTACCATGAAAACCAGGTGCACATTCACATTGAAATTTAGAACCTATTGAATTACATTTACCGTTGTTGAAACATGGCATACTGAAACAAGGATCACGACGTTGATGATCGCAGTTGACTCCTTCATAACCTGATGGACAATCACATATGTAGTTTAAACCATCTGGAGAAGAACAAGTCCCGTTGTTGTGACATGGGAAAGTTGTACACACATTAGCTACAATCAAACGTTTTAAGTTTACGAAAAAAATATTTTTTTTTTACGAACTTACGGATTTCACAGTTGTCTCCAGTGTAGCCATCAGTACAGACTTTACCACCTGTTTCGAGGTCACAAGTGTAATGTAGTCTCGGTTCACAGTAGATCTCGCAATTCGAGCCGTAATAATTTTTCGAGCAAAAAAGCTTCGATTCAACTATAAGGGTTGAATTATGATTAAACAAACTAGTGAATCTTTTTTTCACTATAAAAGTTGAATTCATAACAGGAAGGGATAAGGGTACATCAGCTAAAGCGTTAGTATAAAAATCAACATGTTGGTATTTATCCTCTGAATAGTAGTCTCTGACTTCAATCATCATACCAATCCCTTGCTACAAAAAAAAATAATGAAAAATTTTAAGGGTTTTAATATTTTCGGTAACTTACAGTAGGAAGTTTTTTGATGTTAAAAGTATAAGTGAGATTTTTCCGGTCGAATTTGATGTGATTAGACCCGAGAACAGGGGTAATATGATCACCAAGAGAACAATTTTGAGGATTACGAAAAGGAAGATCAACAAGACAAAAAAGGAAACCAATTTTACAATTTTCAGTCGGACGAGTCTCAGTACCGCATAATTGATTCGAATAAGTCCGGTTCATTGGATTTCGAAATTCAACTAAACGCATCTCAAATATAATCTCGGCTTTTATATAATGAATCATTAAGATGAATATTAAAAATTTCATTGTGTAAATTTCATTAATAAAATCTAAACACAAAACAATAGTATTATTTTGATGGTGTATGATATTTTTTAGGGTAAATCTAATTAATTTTTAATTTCAAGTGTCCGAGGATTAATAATGTGAAAGCTAATCGATGTGAGCTTGTTCACGTTTTATATTTATACCGCTAACATACATATTAAAAAAAAAAACTAAAACAAGGTTAATTTCTTAATTAAATAGTATGGAATTCCACTAGTAGGAATTTTTTTTTGATTAGTTTGTTGAAAAGATTTTTAAAAATTTGATCTATTTGTGATTGATCAAAATAGAGAGAGAATGAGTAAATAAGAATGTGAATTTCGGGTTTATTTCAAAAAAATAAAAATAACAACTTTCTTTTTTTTTTTTTCCATTTTTATTAGTTTACATGTTAAATTTACAAGTAATTAATTTTATTCGAAAGATTTTTTTTACAAAAAACTTGAGCTTGGGAGTGAACACTGAACATCAAAAAAGTTTCATCTAAAACTATTTGAAATTAAGTATCAATTAGAATCTGAGTCTCTTATTTTTTTAGGCATTAAATTTGTTCTATATTTCAACTCTCAAAATTGACTTCATTCGATCCAGATGTTAAGACTCTCTTATATATAATGCTTTCATAGGTTCAATTATAGATTTCAAGCCTAACTACTTCAAGCCGGGCTTCTAAAACAAACATCTACAAACTTAATCCCCTTTCATATGACACAAACTCTGACGCTCTTTGACAGACATATGTGCCCATTAATTTTAAGGTATTATTGTGTGGGTATGGGTTATTCAGAAATTGGATTTCAGGTCTTGGTCTGGGTTGGGTTACACATATTATTTGGCCATTTATACCCAAGGGGAGGATTAACTCAGTTGGTATCGTTGTTGATCAGTTTTCAAAGAAGTTAAGAAGGTGGTGAGATCGAATCCTGGCTGCGTCAAAATATTTAATGGAGTCCTTGGTGTTGGTTGAGCGCAACACTACTACCCTAGCTCATGCAAAATAGCCGACATGTATGTGTTAGTAAAATTATGTGTTCTATCGAATCTTATGAGCTTTTGACACTAGTCTTTGATCGAACTGAGAACCTTTTAAGGGAGTCTGAATCTAAAACGTCTTTGTGGGCTAAAGAATAATAATCTTTCTTTGTAAGTTCTGATAACTCTCTGGTAAGTCTCGAAATGTTTATTTACAGTCATGTATAGATCAACCTAATGGTGATTGTTGTAAGTTAAAGACTGGTGCTACATTTTAATTAGACCCACTGAACAACTTTTTTAACTCTTTTCTTTACGGCACAAATTCGCAAAAAAAACAATTAATCGCTAACATTTTATCAATCGCTCTGAGAAACAACTTCAAAGAGAAACCTTAAAATTATTGTTAGAGCGAATATGGTTCTAAGAATGGTCAAGAGAACATTTAAATTCCAAAACACTGAAGGAGGGCGACTAAACTACCCCTTGAAGTTAGAAGATTTGAGTACAGTAATAGACTCAAAGCAATGAATTTAACAAGAAGACTTAGAAGTGATTCGATACAAACGTTTAAGATTGTAAAAGGTCCAAACCCTTGTTGTCCAAAAATGAAGAAAGCAATTGTTTCCGTCAAACTTCAAGAAGACATGAATACGTTATGGAGAGAAAATTGGTCTTTAATTGCGCAAATATAGAGCGTTTGGAAAAGATTGAACAAAGAAATTGTGAACTAAACTACTGTTAATGAATTTAAAAACATTAGCCCCGCGAACAATGACTGGTATATCATTTCAATCAGTTAACTTATTGGAAAAAGTTTCAAATTCAGTCTAAGTAATATCTTTCAATTTAATTAAATAGAGTGCTAACCATTACACTATAGAACATACAAATTTATCAGAACAAAAGACTGAAATTAATTAATGACTGCTATCTTGACATAAATATTAACAAATACTTACAAAAGGGAGTAAACTTAACTAGTCAGAGTGCTAATCATTACACTATAGAACAATGTCCTAAAAAAAATTTAAAAGCGTAAAAAAAAAATAATGAAATAAAAAGTAATTTATTGAATTTTAGTCGATTATTATTTTTCGTGTGTAAAAAAAAAAAAGTTGGTAAATAATAGGCCTTGACGAGTTTGTTAAGTAAACATTCAAATTCAGTAAATGCTAAACAAAAGGATTTATTTTTTGTTTTCGTTTTTTTTTCTTGACTATTTAACTTTCAATTAAAAACGAAGACGAAAGCTACGAAAAAATAAAGAAATTTATTCGAAAGTAAACAAGACATCCTTAGAAATGAAATTTTAGTTTTTCGTTCGAATGTCCTCTCTCATCGAAAAATTTAACCTTTTTCGCTAGGATTAATTAACTTATTAGGTAAGGATTAACAAACAAGTGAATCAATCAATTATACAATTGCAAGTGAATATTATTAAGATATATTCTCAAACTCAAATAATTAACTTGATATTTAAAACTAGACTAATCCTAGGTCTAAGGAATTTCTTTTTGTATCATTTCACGGTATTAGAATGAACAAAAAAAATGTTAAACTTATAACTCTCTTTCTATCAATCTGAGTTTAAAATGTTCTCATTTCTCTCTCTCTCTTTTTGTTTTGATTGAATGTTTGTGTGTATAAAAGGCGTTGAATAACCGAGGCTTGACTTAGAGTAAATATATTAGATGTGGTCGAAATCCGTTTGCAAATATTTAATTCAAATTAGAACTCATCGATGATAATTAACGAAATTAGAAAGAATTTTTTTTTTTTCAAAAATTTGTAACAAATAAAAAAAATTCGTTTTTTTTTAAATTCATTTCAAACTAGCAAACCGAATCATTTTTTACAACTTAATATGATGATTAATAATAAAGTCTTGGTTTCTTGTTTGTGTTTGTATATTTTTGGGCATATTTAAGACATAAAGTAAATTGAATTTAAATCTCCTTAGATAAATAATAACAAAAAAAAATATGAAAAATCAGCTAGATTATGCTTTCGTTCTTGTTTAAATACTGAGTAAATAGAAAAATTTTGTTTAAGAGAGATAGATAATATTAACGATAATCTTTATTTTCCTTAATTGTTTTTTATTAGAGTTTTAAATTAGATTTTTATTCCTTTGTGGTTTTTGGTCGGTATCGGTTCTTTTTGTTTTTAAGTAGCTCACACGTTGAAGAGTTGTTGAAAAAAAATTTTATTGAAAAGGATTACATTTTTGATTAAAGGAGGAAATTCTTACTCCAAAAAATAATTGTGCCATCTTCACCACCACTGACTAGCTCACCATAAGGTAAAGTCATTAATGATTCAACACCCCAAGAATGTCCTAAAAGAGTTTTCTTTAACGTACCATTTATGTAGTCCCATATTTGAATTTCATAGCTAAAATACAAACCAACAGCTATTCTTCCACCTGGTAGACTTGCAAGTGATTCAACATCATCTGCTGCGTTGGCCACGAACGTGTTCTTTAGAGAATATGTCAAAGAATCCCAAATTTTAACTGTGCCATCCCAAGATCCACTGGCCAAATCTCCATTACCAAGCATAATTAAACAAAAAACACAGTTTATGTGTCCTGTTAATGTCTGCTTGACGCTATAATCAGTCAGATTCCATATTTTGATTACATTATCACAAGCTGATGTTGCTAAATGACCATTTTTAGTCAAAACTAAACCCCAAACATTACCAGTATGACCTGTTAATGTTCTAATCAAAGACCAGTTGGTTGTATTCCAGATCTTGACTGTTTTGTCCCATGACCCAGTCACCATTTGTCCGTCTCCAATACAAGTTTGTTTTGACACAACATCCGTATGGGCATAAACAGTTGTATTGAAAGTCCAATTTCGAATATTCCATATCTCTATGTACCCGCTTGACAATCCAACGCTTAAAACATCACTTGATATTTCTAATAAATGATAAATCATAGCCGAAACTGTTATTTTACGATCCACTGTAAAACTATTCGGATTAAAAATGTTCATTGTTCCATCATTAGATCCACTCATAATGTAACCATTTGTTAAAAAAATAATTGTAAAAATCCAACTTGTATGTTCATTTAATATTGTTTTGTTTGATACAAGTGTTTTATAAGTATAATTTGATTTGAATGATTCACAATTACAATCACATGTTATGAAAGGGTATACGGACTTTGTTTGATTATTCGAAGTATTCATTGATACTGATTTGAACATATCCGAATGATAAAAGACTAAGCTTGATGAGTTTAGGGTCAAATTATTCCATGAGCTTGACGGAAAAAGTTTGCAATCGCTTTTTGTAATTGATACAAATGAACAATTCGATTTTTTGGTACAAGCTTTTAAGCAAATAAATCTGTTAACAATTTTCAATGATTCTAAAAGACCATGGTCATTTTGAACTGATTGATTAGCCATCAACCGATAAGTCTTATTATTTGCTAGAGAAAGCTCAATAATTGACAAAGTAGCAATAATAAAAAACAGTTTCATTTTTTTAAAATATAATTTTTTCTAATAATTCTTTAAAAATCAATCTTTTTATATGGAAGTTTCGAAGCACTTGCGAAGCTAATTCGTTAAGTCACAAGACAGAAGTTTTCGCAATGTGATTTGCAAATATTTGTATTCCTGTACGAATTCGAAATATTAAAAACAAATAGAAAGACAACATTTTTTTTGCTAAAATTTCATAAAAAAAGGAATTAAAATATAAACAAACTTTGAAATTAATTTAAAAAAAAGAACTAAATTAAAATTGGTACTTTGGTACATAAAACAATTTTTTTTATAAAAGAAATCGATATTTTTGTTTTGAAAAATCGATTGTGAACATTCAAATAGATTTAAATCAAAAAATAAACGTTCAGTGGCACTAGTCTGTTAATTTACCTTGAACTTAAACAAAATTTTTCCGTCAAGCTCATGGAATTTTATGACGCTAAACTCTTCAATACTGTTAAAAAAATGTGTTTATTAATTAACACAATTTTTTGGATTTTTTAATGCAATTTTAACAATAGCACTGAAACTACCTGGATTCAAACCTAAACAACATGGATTCCTACCAGGAAAATCAACAATCGATGCCATTATAAAATTAATCGACGACTGGAGTATGGCTATCGACCAAAAGAAATCTTTTCTAGCTATTTTCTTCGATTTTGCCAAAATTTGATAAAGCATATGACCTTTTAGACCATGAGAAATTGCTTAACAAATTGCGAAAATTACTACCTGGATGGCTTTTATCATGGATAGCAACATACCTTACTAACAGGAAACAACGAGTATAGCTGAATGGAACTAAAACATAATGGAAACAAGTTGAAGCCGGAGTTATTCAAGGGAGTGGCCTCGGCTGACGCTTTTCATTTTGTTTATCTCAGATATTAACGAATACCTCCCGAAAGAGGCCAATTTTGATAAATTCGGTGATGATATTCTAAGTCACATAATTGGAAGAGCCTTCAGCAAACTACCACAAGAAATTATCAATGTAGTTCAAAAATGGTGTGCGGAAAAGACTCAGATGCATCACTAAGCTTTTGTCTAAATGACACAGAACTACATTGTCGAAATTAACAACAGACTTGGCTGGGGTCAGCAGTGGGAGCATATCGAGAAGATCCCATTCTTGATAAAACAACTCAAACGACTTTAATTTAAAAAATAAATTTTGGTGACTGTCTATAAAAGCTTAGTCGTTAACCACCTAAATTACAACAGCCCGGTGCTCCCTATGGCAAGTAAAGGAATCACAACAGAAATCGGTATTATACGAAAAATTAAATTTTAAATTTTTAAATTAATATCCATCTGTTAAACTTTTTAGATTGTCTAAAATTAATTTATAAATTATCTAAATTATCAGTAGCATGTCGAGTTCTTAAATCTGTAGATATTTGACCAACTTGACTGACTAAAGAAAAAAATGCTTTACCACTTTACGAAACTCAAAAAAAGTTTATTAATAACCCTTTATAAAAATCAGGTGTACCTTCATAGAATTCATTAATTGAATATGTTCCAAAATGGTTGTCACCATTTTAAAATTTAAAAAAAAAATGAACCGATAATCAGAAACAAATGAAATTCTTTCACTTGTCCCTTGTCCTTTCTAGTTTGCAAAAAAGTGCTCATCTTCTCAATTATCCCGGAAATACTTGGGTTTTCTGGGAGCAAGTCGTTTCGGAAGTAAAATTGAATGTTTTGGGTCTTGAAGCTGTTGAGTTACTTGTTTCATTTTGTACATCTCGGATTTCGGAAAAAAGTGTATCTCTCTTTTTTTTTTGGTTAAATTAAAACAAATTAAAATTTGCCTTTTATACACAAACATTAAAACTTTTAATGTTTGTGTATAAAAGGCAAATTTTTTTGTTTGTGTTTGTGAAGATTTTAGCTTTATTCCTTTGTGGTTATTGATCCGTGTCGTTTTTGATTTTTTTAAGTTGCCTACACGGTGTTTTTGGTTTAGCACATTCAATATTCGTGATATTGAAGAGACGCTGAATGAACTGTCAAGTTCTAGTTCGCCTGGACACGTGGGAATTCACACAAAAGAAAAAATCCAGAAGCCCAGTCAACAGAATTTTAAAGGTTCTTTAAAGATTTTTCTAAAGGTTTTTTAGAGGTTTCCGGACAATTTTTTTCTAAAGATCTTTAAAGATTTTTTAAAGAATAGACTTTTTCGAGAAAGTCACATCAGAATTGAACCAAAACCACATATGAAATCAGTGCAATACATACTAAGAGCAAATAAATGACTTTAGTTTCAGTTGGTGGTAAATTTCATTGTATAAAGCTGCGTTCTTTTTCATAGATCCATTTTATACTGGCAATTCAAACAAACTTTAAGACGAAATATGCGACGTACGCAGAATCGAATCCATAAAGAGTAACTGAAGATAAATATATTTAAGTGCAGAGAAATTCTACAGAAAGGTTTGTATGTCTTTACGAAAAATAGGAAAAAAAATTGAACCATAATAAAGAACGTAGTTTAATACCGAATGAAATTCAGTCCCAACTAAAACTAAAGTCACTCATTTGCTCTTAGTGGGTACAGTCTGTACCCGATTTTGTGTACCTCGGTTGTAAAGTCAAATTGACTACATAAAATCGAAAATACATAAAATTGAAAAACGAATACATGTAACTCAAACAATTTACATGAATGAAACATTAACTTTTTGGGAACCAAGTCATGGATTCAACATTAATTTTTTTAAATACATCTATGTCACATAAACATAAAATGTATAGGATAAAAAATGTACTAGTACATTTTTTATATTCCATCTTCACTGCCAATAAAAAATTACTCAGCTTTTAAATTTTGAACTGAACTTTTCGAACGAAACTTTCTCATTCTATGGCCAGTTTAAAAGTGTGCATAAGGAAAGAGATAAAGAGAAATAAATAATCTGGTCTCTTATAACTGAATATGAATGAAATTGAGATTTCAATATCAGCACTGATATTCAAAATAATCGACTGATATTGGTTTTTTAAAATCCAATAAAACTAATTTATTAAACATAAATCAATAACAATATTCTCTTTGGAAATCTGCTTCGGTTATACTTTTTTGGTATATGTGGAACGAGGGTTGGTCGGGTGGGAATTACAATAAACACGAGACGTTGTTGGTTTAAACGTTTATTTAAATACCCATGAAATAGTTCTTATTATGGATCTTGTAAGATCTTTCAAGATGAGGAATCTTTACGGAATCATGTCAGATCTTGTTAAGATAATTACTAAATCTGAAATTTAAAAGATTACTTAAGAGCAAGTTCAAGTTTCTTATTTAAGATCAAATAAAATCTGGCATTTAAGAATCGTTATAATTTCTTTTCAAGAACTTGAATAAGATTCTTGGTAAAAAATCTTTTAAATTTTGTATTAAGATAAACTCTGTGATCTAAATAAGAACATGAACAAGATTCTTAAAGATTATGAGGCCAAGAAAGCCTCTGTTTTTTTTTGTTTTTTGTTTAAGATCTTTGATAAGATTCTTTCAAGAAAATTTTCTTAAGACAAAGGAACAAGAAACTATAATTTCTTGAAATTTATGTTATTCAAGATTATTTTAAGATTCGTAACAGATACTTGAAAAAAAAATTTTATTTTAAAATAAAAATATATCTGAATTAATTTTTGCGTAAAAAAAGTTTTCAATTCTCAAAAAGTATATGATTTCGCCAAAGCAAATATCGTTTTATTCTCTGTAACTTACAATGAAACTGCACTTGTTATGTCCCATTTATTAGAGGCAAATGTTTGACTGGTTTTATCTTCTATCAGATTTTTTTGATTCGATGAGCCTTGAAAAGTGTCGTTTTTAAATAAAATAACAAAATTAATCTTCTTTTGAGTAATATTTACGTTTCAAATATTGTGTATTAGGTCCACGAGTACCACTAATTTTTCTTCTAAAATAACCAAGACTACCTTTATCTGAAAACATTAATTGTCAAATTAATGACTCGTGTAGCTTAACATCTACTATTATATGCTTTAAAATGATATGAAGCGTTATTGTCTGATTTTTTTGACCATACTCTTTAATGTACGTTTTTTTGAATACTTCTATCATTATCTGGGCGTTATAGATATCTATTTGTCTTTTAAAATTATGTAAAATTTTAATTGGTAAAAAATAAATTATAAATTTAAAATGTTAAAAAACAGAAAATAACAACCTTAATTTTTGTTTTCAAGTTAATTTTTATTTTTGTTAAGGTTCGCCCAATCCAAAACTTCCACGCTATCTAAATTTACAGAATCTGACCACATAACCTTGTTCCCCATGAAAACCCCAAGTTCCCTAGATTCTGTAAATTAAGAAAGCGTAGAAATTTTGCATTTGGCGAACCTAAGATAAAGAGGCATTAATTTTACTTCTAGTTTTTGTTTTTTTAATTTTATTTTTTACTTTTATTTTTATATTTTTGTAAATTTTTAGAATATTATATTATTTTTTATCTTTTTTTTTAATTTTATTTTAATTTTGGTTTGTATTGATTTAAAGTAATTTTTTTATTATTTAAAATAATTTTTGATATTATTTTTTGATTTTTGTCTTAATTAAATTTTATTTTTATTAAGTTTTTTCATTGTTTTTAAGTTTATTTTTTCATTTATTTATTCTTTTTTAAATTAATTTTTTATTTTAGTTTGTTTTTATTTTATTAATTTTTATTTTTTTATATTTTTGTTAATTTTAAGACATAATTTCATTTTTTATCTTTTTTAAGTTTAATTTTTAGTTCTTTTTATTTTTAATTTCATTTTTGATTTTTTTAGTTGATTTTTGATTTTTTAAATATGTTTGATTTTCTTAAGGACAATCCAGTGAATCAACTCCATCGCCAGATCCTTATGAAGCTTTTGAAAATTACAATGTAATGTCAAAGAATCACGGCAATAAAGATTCGTCAAGTGATAAAGATGACTAACCGAGACGACCAATCCAACGTCACACCATAATGCATTCACTAAAAAAAATTTTATTTTGTTTTTTTTTAAATAATTTTTACATTTATATCTTGCTCTATTTGGTAAAGATCAATAAAGTTTGGATCAAAAAAATTTAAATATAAACACGAATCTCGTAAATTTCTAACCGTATATCTTTAAGTATCTCTATTTTTTGAGACATGTTACATTTTCTTTACTTACAGAAAAAAAATGATTCTAAAATCTTAATTTTGGGAAAAAGATAATTGATTTTTTCTTAAATTTTCGTCCAAGTTTCTTTAATTCTTTTGACAAGATTTTCCAAGATTCTTTAATCTTGAATGCTCTTTAAAGAATCTAATAAGTCCATATACTGGACTTGCTGAAATCTTGACAAGAACTCATAAAGAATCTTTAAATGAACCTAAGCAAGATCTGGCCAAGTATCTTTTTAAAATCTTGAGCAAGATCTTGAATAGAATCAATTCATGGGGGGGTTCGTTTTACCAATGTTTGACTCTACCGCAATTGAGAACTCTCACTTTAACTGATGTCTTAAACAAAAAGGTGAAGAATAATTTTAACTGAATAAATGACACTAAACTTAGATAAATAACTGGTAGTTGGAAGAGTTTGAGCCTTAAAATTAACAATTTACTTCATTTAATAATTGAGTAACTTAAAAATCAAGAAAAAAAATACTTACAATTTTTTTTGAAAATTTGATTTTAAAATCAAAAAAATATTAAAATTAAAATGAAATGAAATAAAATAAGAAATACCCTTACAAGCATTAGGAGGTGTAGCTTAAAATATTTCAATTTTTATTAAAAGGAAACTTTTAAAATATAAAATATTAAAAGTTACAATTTTTTTTCAAAGATGATATCAGATTTATTGTAAAGAGACCATGAGAAAAAAAAATTGATCACAGTTAACGAGACGGCAAAAAAACTTTGAAAAATTTTACGAAATTTGACGAAATCAAGTTAATTTTTTGTTCTTAGTATTTTTCGCGGCATGATTCATTCGCAAATCGGGATGAGCAGGTTTGTCCACCCGACTTTGTAAATAATTTTTTCTAAAAGTTCCCACACTTTCATAAACAACCAAAAAAACATTTTTCTTTCGTTCTGAATATTCACGTAATATGTATGCCACCTAAAACCGGTTATTTTGTAGATCATTATTCAAGCAAGGACAATATTTTTTTACAAATTATTTACTCGGAATGAATAAACCATGTCTCACGTGGTAAAGGGCCTGGCGGTTTATGCAATATTTGTCGAAGATGGTAAGCAGAATAATCTGCTAAATTGAGATAATGACGAAAACGGCGAGTCACTGTTTCCATCATGCCCCATGAACCACGCTTTAAAAATTATATTTTATGGGTAGATGGACCTAACTTGTGGCCTCGGCTTCATATCATAGCCTTTTGTTTTTACTAGTTGTTTCTTGTATTTTTTTTAAAACCTCGTTAATCTTGCCTAATAAAGGCTTCATAAAGATTTTTTAAAGATTGCTTTTTAAAATTTGTGCTGTGATAAATGTCTTTTATGGTTTTAGGTCAGTCTAACCATGTCAAACAGTTCTTTATGAGTTTATCTTATTCTTAAATAAAGCTATAGATCTAAAGCTCATTTTCCTATCTCTGTTTATTGATTTTAGGAAAGCGTTCGATCTAATTGACCCTTTACTTCTTTTATTAAAGCTTTTTCACAATGGTTTTGATAATAATTCACAATAGTGAATGCGACAAGTTTCAAATAAAAGCCCAAAATTAAGGAAATATCAAAAATAATTGGCCTAACTGATGAAACTTTTTTCCTGAAACTTTATGTTTCGAGCCAATTTGAAACTTTAAAGTTTCTTTTTTTTAAATTCGACTTTAAAGTTTCATATTTGAAACTACAGTCTGTACCCGATTTTGTGTACCTCGGTTGTAAAGTCAAATTGACTACATAAAATCGAAAATACATAAAATTGAAAAACGAATTTTTAGAAAAAAATTTATTACGAAACATTAAATTTAATAGTACTCAGTCAAAATAATTAAGTTAATTGAAAGATAACTTAGTTTGGGAATAATTAGAATTCAAAACAAATAATTTTTTTTCAAATTTTCTTAAAAAAAAAAGCATTTCCATAGAGTCTTCTTTTGTACCAACTTGAGTAGAATACAATTTTAGACTATTTATCATACATCATCATTTGCGTGCAGTGAATCTTTCGAGGGCGTTCCTTTATCGATTTCATCTAAAATTTTTTTTTTTGTTATAATATCGAAAGATTGTCTCACCATTTTTTTAAACAAAAGAACTAACTACTAACTAGTTAACTTTTTCGAAAAAAAACGACTACATAAAATCGGAAAAAAATTACATACATGTACATGGATTAAATTACATAATTTTGTCTTTTTTTTACTACATAAAATTGAAATTACATAAAATTGAAGTACATAAAATCGACAAAATTTATCATTTAATGTATTATGAAATCATCTGTAATTCGAATTTTACTACATAACATCGAAAGTACATAAAATAGAGGTACATAAAATCGGGTATAGACTGTATTCAAAATTAAATTTTATGAAGCTGGTTTCCGAAACATGTCTAGCTGTAAATCGTAAGCTCTTTCCAATAAAGAGGCTTTTCTATCTATGTACTTATGTAAAAATACAATTTTTTAAATTTTTTTTATTCTGCCCTATTTTGATTATGTGTTCACATTAACTTGTTATTTTTCAAAAGAAGCCATTCAAAGTCAAAATTGTTTCTATTTATGTATTTTAAAACTGCTAAAACTAAGATTAGGGTCGTGTGACTTCAACGATTTAAATAATTCATTCGAGACGTATGGTCTTTTTCCGTTCCAACATCCAGCTTTGGAGAGGATGCTGTCCTTCTCTTACAAAATTATAACATTCGAAAACGCGCCAACACAACACAAAGAAGAAATAGTATCGAATAAATCAAGAAAGATTGAATACAACTTGAGGAGCAAGATTTTATGGTATCAAGCTCAAAATTAAAGAGTTGTTAGAATACATTTGTGTAAATTTATTCAAAAATAGCTAACAATTTAACTGTAAACATATTGGCCCTAAAATTCACCACGTTCAAGCTGTCAAAGTTAGACAACATCAATCTCATTTATGATGAAGAAAAAAAAATCTGGTTACGGTATACAAAAGTTCAGTAGTGAGTCACTTCAATTATAACAGCCCAGTACTTTCTACAGCATCAAACAGCATCCAACACCAAATGAGCTCTTTCCAAAACAGAATTATCTGAATCATTGGAATCGATCAAAATGAAGCACTAAACAAATACAACCTAATTGACCCAAACACACGAATAGAGAACATGAGCCTTAAGAAAGTCTCAAAGCTGCTCAACGATCCAAATAATTCATTATCTCTTAAATACCGAAATGTCGACCGATCTAACTATGACTTCAAATTTAAAACAAAAACAACCAAATCAAAGATTTATAACGATAGTATCGTACAAAAAAGCAACCGAAAACTCAGAGATGAAGAGGACAAGAATAAGCATCTTGTTAAAACAAGGCCAAAGATAAATCATGTCGAAAAAGATTGGTATCATAACACATACAAGAAAGTGCAAAATTTATCATTAAATTAACTTCTGTTTCTTTTTTTTTATCTATATATTTATTTTTTTTCTTAAAACCAAAATATAAGGTAATTCACAGACCCAACAATAACCTAAAGTTTGTGTCAATTATGTGAAATTTTATATTAAATTAAATAAACTATAAACTATGAATTAAATTTAAATATTTAAATTTTTTATTTTTGAAAACAATATTTTTATATCCAATTCATACATTTTATTTTTATTGAATAAATGAAGAGTTAATCAGTCTTTAATTAGGTTAATCAGCCTGTTGATTAACCTTGAACTTGGATTACAATCACATCTTATGAAAGGGTATTCGAATTTTTTTTGATTATTCGAAGTATTTGAAGTATTTGAAGTATTCGATACTGATTTGAACATTTCACTAAACTTGATGAGTTTAGGGTCAAATTATTCCATTTGCTTGGCGGAAAAAGTTTGCAATAGCTTTTTGTAATTGATACAAATAAACAAATCGATTTTTTGGTACAAGCTTTTAAGCAAACGATACTTTGGGCACTTTGAACACTTTTCAATGATTTTAAAAGACCATGGTCATTTTGAAGTGATTGATTAGCACCTTTTTTATAAGGTTTTTCGGCAAGGCTTAGACAAATTATTGTAAAAAACTTTAAAATAATTAATTTTTTCATTTTTTTTTAAATTGAAAGAAAAGCTAAATTAAATGGTTAAAATTTTGTTTATTCTAATCTGAGTAAATTAAATTAATTATTTAGAATTTTTGAAAAGCATACAAACCTAATTTAGATGAAATTATTTTTACGCCATTAATTTAAATTTTTAAAAAATATCGAAAGTTTTCATATTTACATTTATTGGAAATATTTATTTAATATTTTTTATTATTCATCATATTTAAAATAAATCATAGAATGGTGTAGATAGTTTTAGAGAATTATATTTTGAAGTTTAAACACTTTTATATATTTTTTTGTTTTTTGTAAAACTTATTTTTTGAAACTTAAAACCTAACGCTTTTAATATTAGATTATTTTTGTCTTTAATAATCTGTTCAATGTTCAAACACACATGGATAATACCATTTGCAAAGATTACCGTATTTCCGTGTTTAAGAACGCGTGCATTAATACCCAAACAAACGTGTGTTATGCATGCAGAGACATAGACTTCATCCATGTTAAAAAAAAATATTTAAAGGTCCGACGCACATGAGCCGGAACTAAAAACAAATTGAAATTAATTTTTTGCGTTATTTTATTCAAAAACCGAATTGAAAAGCTACACCAACAATCAGGAAAAATTAAAAAAAAAAAAATTTTTTAAGTACTTTTTTCAGTACTTTTTGATGTTTTTGAAATCACTTTGTCGTTTGTCTTTAAAGTACTCAATGAGTTTGAGGTTGTATAAACTTTTAAAAGAATCTCTCGCTAATACAAAGGCGTCGTAGTCTGATTTATTTTTTGTTACTGCATAAGCTTTGTACATTTTATCACGGACAGATCTTAGATAGTAGAGATCATCATCAAACCATTCAAAATAAAACACTTCACTTTAATTGATCTTATCGGTGCATGATTGTTTAGAATCTCCAGAATAACGTTTTTTAGGTAAAGCCATTTATCATCAACATTGTCAAGACTATTTATAAAATCGAAATCAAGGTTTAAAACTTTCCTTGAAATAAAACTATAATTAAAATTTATTTTAAAGATTTTTATTTATTTTTAATACATGTCCTTTAGTATTACTACTTCGGGATACTGAAACTTTAAGCAAATACAAGCCCAAAATTAAAGAAATATCAAAAATTAATGGTCTAACTAATGAAACTATTTGTTCCGATCTGATTTGAAACGGCCGATATTTACCCCCTTCGCTAAACTTGTTAGTTTTTGGCTAAATTTATTATTTTATGTCTAACATATTTTGACTTAAAAGTTATGTCATTTGATTAGTTAATTTTGTGCAAATTTTTGTTAAATTTTGTCTAACTTAGTTATTTTCTTTCAAATTTTTTTTTTTTCGAATAAATTATTTTTTTTTCGACTTAAGTTGTTTTTTTTTTACAAAAAAAAAATGAATGTCCCTACATACGACTTAACGTTAAGAGCCGTAGATTTACAAAAAATATGTAAAAAATATCAGCTTTCTTACTGTGGCACCAAAGTCCAAATGATAGAAAGACTCGATAATTATTTTCAAACGATTACTCCAGTTAACAATATCAATCTCGATGAAAATATACTCGAATAAGAATCTGAATTTTCTGAAGTACCACTTGTAACAACTGAACAATGCGCCGAAGAACGTGTAAACGACGATGATGATGAAGATGAAGAAGATGATGAACTCGTAAAAAACGCTAATAACAAAAGAGTACGTCAATATTATACGATCGATCAAGAATATGAATCAGTAGAAGAAGCTGAATCAGCAGTTAAAGCCGAGAATACATGGAGAGGCCAAAGACATAGAAAAGGTTTGAGTGGCATTAAGCATGAATTCAAGTGTAACAAACATAAAAATTGTGGTGCCAAAATATTCTTATTGTACGAAAATGACAGCGAACGAGTTACTCTATGGAGAGGAAATATTGAACATAAACCAGACGAAGAAGTAGTTCAAGATATCGGTATTAACAGTGTTACAAAAGATCAAATCGAGTTACTTTATAAACTTGGAACTAAAACTGGTATGAAAATAATCATAGAGTTACGAGACCGAGTCGATCCGTTTAAACCGAAGAAATTAAATTCAGACCCTGATATTCCAAATGAACTTTATGTACCCGGTATCAAAATTCCAAAACTTGATCAACTCAACAACTATATTCATCATACCTTGAAAAAGAAGTTAAATAATGTAAAATCGAAATCAGCGTTTAGCTTTGCCGATTTAAGCGACTGGATCGAATCAAATTCTGTTATTCCTGATAATGAAGACGAACCATTTGTAATTGACTCTTTTATTAAAGTAAACGATAAATTTCATGATCAAAGCATAATTCGTTTGACACTGAGTACAAAAAATTTATTATAGACAGTTATGTTGACGTCTCATACCTGTTCAGATGCTACCTATAAATTAAATAGGCATAATTTTCCGATATTAATTGCAGGTACAACTGATTCACAAAAAACATTTTACTCGTTCTGTGTTAGGATATGCACTAATCAAAAAGATGAAGATTTTGAATTTTTATTCAATAGTCTCAAAAAAAGTGTGAAGTTATTATTCAATTATGATTATCGTCCGTCGATTTTGATAGCCGATTCGGCTTCGGCTATTACAAATGGTTTTATGAAAGCTTTCAACTATGAAACTATGGCTGATTTTACTAGAGTGAATTGTTGGGCTCATGTTAATATGGATATTGATAAAAAGTTATCGTCTACTATTCCTTTGAAGACAAGAGAGAGTATCAAGGGTGATATTGCTAAACTACAAGTTTGTAATAGTAAAGATCAGTTTAGGTTTATGTTTAGCCTGTTTGAAAAAAAGTGGTCAGCGAGTATAGATCAAAACATCAAGATTTTTATGACCTATTTTATAGGTACTTGCGTCGATTCAATTAATTCTTCGTGGTATGAAGGTGTGTCTGATAAAATACCATCAACTGATAATGGTCTTGAGAGCAATAATCGAGTAATCAAGGATTTATACACATTACGCGAACGTCTAGCTGTTAACACTTACTTAAGTAATGCAACTAAAATGTTAAGAAATTGGTCAATTGATAGACGAACGATTAAACAATTTCGTAAAGATATACAAATTGCTGGTGAAACATGGATGGAGGCTTTTTGTTTTTTTAACAAGCGACGATTCAGTGTTGCAAAATAATTCAGAC
The DNA here is from genome assembly GCA_022207745.1 of Brachionus rubens. Lineage (NCBI taxonomy): Eukaryota > Metazoa > Rotifera > Eurotatoria > Ploima > Brachionidae > Brachionus > Brachionus rubens. The sequence goes on from JAJVHD010000006.1 coordinate 1,045,600, forward strand.
GATTTTATTTTAACAACGAAAGATAAGTCGATGTTTATAAAGAAAAAGTTTATTTATGGAAATTATTCAAGTTTTAAGAACATCGATTTCGATACATTAATCAACAAAATTAGACTTAAAAATAAAAAAATTGTCATTGTTAGGTTTTATTAAATAAATTACTCTCATATTAAATAGTTTAGACAAATATTAACAAGTTTTGACTATTTTTTAGTTTTGCGGAGGTGTTAACATTTCCTCTCCTTTTAAGTTTCATTTTTTTTAATTCGACTTTAAAGTTTCACATTTAAAACTAAATGACTACGTCGCCATATAAAACTATCATGGTTTCGTATTTGAGACTTTCAGTTTTATATTTGAAACTTATCTCTAGCCGTGCAGCTTTAATACCCGAAAAGAGGGAAACTATTAATTTATTTTTATTATCAAGTATTAATGTTGCATCAGTATAAGATTTAAGACTATAAACTCATCATTTTAATTTGATTTTCATGTTTTAACGCCTTGTTAAAACCCAAAGTTCCGGCTCATGTGCGTCGGACTTATAAATTTTTTTTTTAGCATGGATGAAGTCTATGTCTCTGCATGCACAACACTCGTTTCTTTGGGTATTAATGCACGCGTTCTTAAACACGGAAATACGGTAAGGAAAGTCAGAAACAATATTAATTGATCGAAATATCAAATAAGTTTTGGATTTTTCTCATAACAATTACCGTATTTCCTTGCGAATAAGTGCCCCCTAAACCCCCCTTTTTTTGGACGAACGGGCATCATGTTAGTTTCAGTTTCACTATCCTTTGATAGGCCTGACTTAACTCTACTCAAAGCAACAGGAGAGAACTTAATATTCAATGGCCTTTAGCATGATTTTTGGTCTCAAAGTGATGAATTTTAGTCGCTTCTAATCAAGGAAATACGGTATCATTTGCAGTTGTTCATCTTAGAAAAATAATATTAAAAAATTAAGGTTCGCGCCGACCAAAACTACAGCAATATCTTAATATGTGATTTTCGACATCAAATTCATAATCTGCATATATGAAAACCTGCGAATTTATGGTCAAAAATTCGAAAATCCATCATCTTAGTGATTTTTGATTTTTTTTATTTTTTTTGGCCTCGATTTTACAAAAAATAAAAGTTAATTGAAAAAAATGAGCTCATCATTTTGTTCAGAATTTTGTCTAGTTTTCGAATCTGTATAGAAAATTAGGGATGAAGCTCAAACATTTTTAATTTTTTGGTTTGTCCATCCCAGTTTTTAGTAACTTGAATGATTAGTACTAAAAAAAGTTTGAAATTATAATAATCTTATTTTTTTAATAGTATTAATCGATAGCTATTCTAGAATAATAAAATAATTATCCAGCAAAAGGGAAAACATTCGAAAAGTCAAAATTCAGTTTGTAAGAGCTCAAATAGAAACACTGGTGATGGGAACGGTTTAGAGGTCCTAGTCCGAAGGGTTGAATCAAACGGAGAGCAAAATGTGTTACAAAAGAAGCAGGAGAACAGAGTGAGGAGTTGGTTATGTTTTCTCAGTGACAATATATATTTGCGACAACAAAAATATAATGTCACTAAAAGAGAAGTTTTAATAGACATCTAACACCAGAGGGTCCGATTCCATCTACCTGGAAAGAGAGAGAAATCCTAACAGGGCTCCCACCCACTTGAGGAGTCGCACCGAATCCCATAACGAATTAGAAGATGACATTCAAGTGATTAAATGGAGATTTAACTGTTCACTTTTATAAGTGTTAATCGTCTAAACTCCGTATGGACACAACAATGCCTAAAAATTAATTAAATAACTAAATAACACAACGCGATAATTTCATAATATGTAAGTTTATCTTCTATCATCAAATTTGATTAAAATATTTGTTTTATAAAAAAATCAAAGCAAAGTGTTTTTATTCCAAATAATGATGGTTCCAATTTCATCACCACTCATTAGTTCACCATAAGGTAAAGACAATAATGATATAATTCCTGATGAATGACCTAAAAGTGTTTTCTTTAATGTCCCATTGTTATAGTCCCATATTTGAATTCCTCTATTGTAATACAAACCAACAGCTATTCTTCCATTTGGTAGACTTGTTAGTGAATAAACTTCGTCACTTGCAAAAAACGTATTCTTTAGAGAATATGTCAAAGAATCCCAAATTTTTACTGTACTATCCCAAGACCCACTCACCAAATCTCCATTACCAAGCATAACTAAACAAAAAACACAGTTTATGTGTCCTGTTAATGTCTGCTTGACGCTATAATCAGTCAGATTCCATATTTTGATTACATTATCACAAGCTGATGTTGCTAAATGACCATTTTTAGTCAAAACTAAACCCCAAACATTACCAGTATGTCCTGTAAGTGTTCTTATCAAAGACCAGTTGGTTGTATTCCAAATCTTAACTGTTAAGTCCCATGAACCAGTTGCCATTTGACCGTCTCCAATACAAGTTTGTTTTGTTACACGGTCAGAATGCGCATAAACAGTTGTACTCAAAGTCCAATTTTTTATATTCCAGATTTCTAAGTTACCGCTTGACAATGCAACGCTTAAAACATCACTTGATAATTCGAGTAAATGATAAACCAAAGCTGAGACTGTTATTTTCCGTTCAACAGTAAAATTATTCGGAAACCAGATGTTCATTGAATTATCACATGAACCACTCATAATGTACCCATTTGATAAAAAATTTAAAGAAAATATCCAATCGTTATGGTCATTTAATAAAGTTGTATTATCGATTTGGGTTTTATAAGTATAATTTGATTTGAATGATTCACAATTACAATCACATGTAATAAATGGTGTTTGATTATCAGAAGAGTTGGACTTTATATTCATTGAACTTTTATTTAACATGTCTGTTTGATAATAGACTAAGACTGACGAGTTAACCGTCAAATTATTCCATGAGCCTATCGGAAAAAGTTTGCAAAAATTCTGTTTGATTGTTACAAATGAACAGTTTTGTCTTTTTGAACATGAATTAAGACATTTTATCTTGTTGACATTTGTCAATGATCCCAATAGACCTTGATCATTTTGAACTGATTGATGTACCACTATTTTATAAGCTTTATTAGCTAAGCTTAGCCAAAAAATTGAAAAAAACTCTAAAACAATAAAAGATTTCATTTTTTATTTCAAAAACTTTAAAAAAACGATTGCTTTTATAAAACTTTTCTATCTTGTTTATTTAATGTCAGTAAATCAAATTAATAATTTAAAATTTGTTTTAAAAAAAAAACAAAAAACTCGAAATTCAATTACGCAATGAATATTGATAATCGAAAATTTTCATATTTACTATTTCAACATTTTGTTAGTTTAGTCGTGGTTATAAAAATAAGAAATTACGTTTTTAAATTTTTTTAATTTATTTTAATGTTCATAAATTGACCAAGTATAATAAATAAATAAAATAATTGATTTACTTTTTGCCACTATTTCAAGAGTTCTTTTTCAATGAAATTTTAAAAAGAATTTTGTAAATTTTAAAATAAGTGAAAAGCAGCGGCGCTACAATACAGATTTTGATAAAAGGTTAAAATATGTGATCACTAATATGTGAACATTTTTTTTTCCAAATCAAGTGATCAAATTATTAATTGGTAAACATTTTTTGAAAGTGAAAATCAAAACTTTATTGAATAAATATTAATTAGTTAATTCAAAAGATCACTTGCTAGCTCGTCACTTTTTCTCATAGTAAGGAAATAATCTCGATATTTTTTAAAAATTTACACATATTAATTGTTAATTGCATTGCGATGAAAAATTAGAATGCATTTTTTGCTTGATCACTTAATTTTTGTTTTCAAAATTTAGTGAACACGATTAAATGTATTGATCACAAAGTTGTGATCAGGTTTTGTTCAATTAATTAAGTAAACATATGATCACCAGATTAACAAGATCCGGAAAGACAAATAAAACATATCCCAACTAACATTTGTATTCTTCGTTAATGTGTCTGATCGACCTTCTTGTCATGGTTTCGGTTTTGAGTTCCTACATACCAAAGCATAGTGGTTGTATTGGTGAGTAGGTTCATGTTTTGGATACTGCTCTCGTACCCTTGGGCCAAGATGAGGTTGTTGGTTCTAAAGCATTTCTCTTAGAATGCAGGCATCTTAGATCCAGCTACGGATTGTGATAGGATTTTTAGTTTGAGCGCTACCTGTTGTCGTAGCCGCATTACGTAGTCGGGGTTAGGCTCGGCATCTTGTCGCTTCATTTGCCGGAACTTTTGCTCTCCTGAAAATTCTGAGCGTTAAGTGGTGAAATGGTCCGTAAGGTTTTTGTAGGCTTGCTATGGTATCTTCCTTTCTTCTTATAAAATATCAGACAATTGAAATAATTTGCTGATATTTTTAATATTTGATATTTTGATACTAAACTTTAGATCCCAATCTACCATCTTTATCCTACGGTTGTGAGCTCTTCGTCAGTCGAATACTCGAACATGCCACATATTACTTGTTCGCTCATTTCCTCGTCCTTGTTGGCTTCCTCTTCTTTCGTCTCGTTGGGGTCTCGTGCCGTTTGAGTTTGGTTCTCTTCGTCATCTAGTTGCTCTAGTGGGTCTGGGATGTGTTCATCGGGTTTAATCGGTTATCGTTTAAAGTTTATCCATTTCGCTAGATGTTTTATCGTATTTCGGTTTTTTTTAGCGCCGAAATCAAGGGACCCAATTATGATTGAACTCTCTCTTCTAAAGCTTTATCGGAGATCAATCCCAAGATGTTTGGATCCCATTTAGATTTCCCTCTGTATAAGACACTAACCAAAAACCAAAAAGTGATAATAAAATTAATGATTAGAAAAACCGCAATAAACCTCGGTTAAGGCTTTGGATATCAAATGAATTGCTTGAAATAACTTGGAGATTTTTATTTATATTTTTTTTAAAGATGTCATAATAAGCTTAACGTCTGTTTTTTCACGAAAACCAATGATCGATCGATCAAATTGTTTTTTTAATTCTTTTGTATTGAAATTTGTTCAACATGTTTTGTTACACCTTTTAGCCCTATCGATTATTATAATATGATGCATCAAGATTGCATTAAAAAGTTCTAATGGACTCTTGAATTTTTTATTGGAAAACCAATGAGAAAAATGTCAAGCTAGAATTTATATTAAAACTCCTCCTATTTTTAAACTTTTGAAAATTTTTGTTAACTTTCTGATTTTAAACTTTAAACCTCTCATTGAAAAATATATTTGTTTATTTAAAAAGTTGCAATCATCTAAAATATTCATCAGTTAGTCAATCAAATAAAAAATTAAACAAATGTATTGTTTTTATTCAAGATAAAAGTAAGAAAAAAATCGTTAATTAAGTGTTAATTGTCTTATTCTTTTCTTTAAAGTCATACAACAGTGCTAGGTCGCAAAATTGTTAATACAGTATATACTAAAACTAACTTGTACGCGATTTATTCCTTTTCCCTTCCTTTCTTCTTCCTCACTTCTTCCTTTCCTCTTCCTTTCCCCTTCCCCACTCCTTCCTTACCTCTTCCTTTCCTTTCCTCTTCTTCAACTCTTCCTTTCCTCTCATTTCCTGTGAAGAAAATAATTTTTAAAATAATACGTTAAAAAGTTCATAAAAGTTCAAAAATGTCCATCAATTTTTTTTTTTAATCCATGTACTAAATAAAAATTTGAAAATTGCGTTTTATTGCATGAATAATTAAGATAATTTATTCGTGAGGAAAACTCAGAAAAGGAAAAGAAAACAAGTGAGGAAAGGAAAGGAAAAGGTTGAGGAAGAGGAAAGGAAGGGGAAAGGAAGAGTCAAGGAAGTGGAAAGGAAGGGGCAAGGAAGGGGAAAGGAAAGAAAACGTACAAGTTAGTTTTAGTATGTACTGTAGTCAATTGTTAATAGTCAAGTGAGGCTAATAGTCAATTACTTATTTCTTGATTTGGATAACCTTATTGACAATAAAGAAAACTTATATAGTTTATAGTTTATTTAATTTAATTTATATAAAATGGCACAATAATTGAAGAAATTGTGTTACCTAGTTGTAAAAACTGCTTTTTTGCATACACGAAAAATTTCAAAAAAAAAATAACAAAAAAAAAAAAATTAACATAAATTAGACCTAGTAAGACCAATTTTACCAACTCCTTTTTTTTCAAACAAATTCGTTGTCTTGTATTGGTAATCCAAGACACCACTTATTTAAATGGCTTCTACAAGCCAACTCACTAACTGGGTCGAAGGACTCTCTCAAATTAGTGATGACAATCCGACAATTTCATTGATAATAGAAGAAATAAATCGGACACAAAAGAATTCAAACACTTTCGTGAACAATCAACCGTCCCAAAATGGATCAACCACTAGTAGAATGGCGTTATTCGCATCCAAATTGAGTAACAATCCGCACGCAAATGCGTTCATTAATCTTAGTAAAACTACCAGAGAAAGTCACTTGAAAAATAAACGAAAACAATCACCGTTGTTAGTCGTAAATCCGAACGAAGTTTTTAATAAAAATAAACTATCCGAAGAATTCAAAAACATGGTATAAAATCAAATGAAATCGAAGATGTAAAATTTACGGAAGCCGGTAACATTTTGATTTATTGTAGCAACCTAGAATCTTATAATAAAATCCTAAACATCAAATCACTATTTGGTAACAACGTTCTTGAACTAGAAATTGCTGACGACGACAAGGCGATCATCATCAAAAACTTAAGCTACCAAGAAGCTGAGACCAAATTCGAAACTTTTGTTAAAAGCCAGGGCATAATAAAAATAATCGAAATGAAAAGCGTAAAAAAAGATAAAGTACTAATGATGACAAAAGCAATTTGTAAATCACACGAAGTGCTCGAAAACCTTCTTAACCAAAAATCAATAAAAATCGATTATATTCGTCACTCAATCGAAAAATTTGTATACAAACCGAAACTCATTATGTGTTATCAATGCTGTCAGACTGGTCACAAGGCTGACAAGTGGAAAACAAAATGATATGCTCAAGATGCTCTAGTCTAACCCATACTGGTGATAAATGTCCTTACAAAGATGATGAAAACTTTGACCGATTCAACTGCCCAAATTGTAAAGGGAAGCACCCGGCGACATATGCGGGATGCTCTTTCTTTAAGATGAAACTAAACGAACTGCATTCAAAAAAAGATGAAAGCAGAACAAGCAACCCGACCCCAACCATTGGTACACAATTGAAAAAAACCCAATCGGAAGAGTACAAAAAAACAATCCAAAATTCCGAGCTCAAAAACCTATCCGAAAAAATTGATAGTTTAAACTCAAAACTCGACTCAATTGAAAAACTTTTTTCACGTGTTGAAAAAATAGAAAAATCGTTACAAGAACGCGATTCCCAAATAGCATCTTCCTTCGATAGAGTGATGAACATAATCGATCATAAAGACAAATCAAATAATACAATTTTAAACAAAATAATCGATTAAAATATATACTTACTCGACTTTGTAACAGAATGTATCAGTAATGATGAAATAAAGAATGAAATACGGAACAATTACTTGAACCACATCGACTTCAATCTAAACTATACCGGTGTATTGCAAGACATCAATCAAAACATTGATGGCTTTTAATCAAGATACTAAAAAATATAAAGATAAATTTATAATTGGTCACTGGAATTGTCGTACGATTAAGAATAAAAAAAAATTATTAGAAAACTTTTTATTAGAAAATTCATTCGATATTTTTTGTCTAAACGAAACGAAATTAAAGAAAAAACAAACGTTAAACGTTGAAACATATGAGTTCATTGGTAAAAATAGAAATGGTAGAGGTGGAGGAGTCGGTTTTCTAATTAAAAAGGGGATTGAGTTCGAGACAATTACCTCATTTGATAAGTTCAATCTTGAGATCGTTGCAATCAAGTTTAAGCTTTTAAACATCAATTTAAACGTTATATGTTGGTATTTACCGCCCGATAAAGTTTCCAACAAAAACCAAAATAAAATACCCGATGATTTATTCGAAGAACTAAATAGAAACAAACCTTTCATACTCAGTGGAGACCTAAATTGTCATTCAACCAAATGGTTCTGTTCCAACACTTCCACTAAAGGTAAGCAATTAGCCGATCTAATTTAAAGATTTGATTTCAACATCTTAAATAACCCTTGTCCAACAATACTAAACCCGAACTCGTCATCTAAAAGTATAATCGATTTAATGTTTATTTCAAATGACCTATCAGATAAATTCGACATACTTAAAACATACTCGGACAACTTAACAAGCTACCACTTTCCTCTCAAAGGCATTTTTAGTATCAAAACAGAAAAAATCAAATCTAGTCAAGTCAAATCGTGAAACGAGTCAACTGGGCGTTGTTCCAAGAAACCTCTGAAAAAGAGATAGATCAAATAAATGTTAACAACAGGTATGAAAACGATCTTTCAAAGTTATACAACGATTTTAAAGAAGCTATAGTAATCGCAGACCAAAATTCCACTTGCACCTTGACACGTAAGCTCAACTGTAAAACGTTACCGAGATATCTTGTTGAAATAATAAAAGCGAGAAAAAAAGTTTTAAAAAAGTTAAGAAAGAACCATGAAGACTTTGACTTAAAATCAAAATACAACTCCTTTACTAAAACGATAAAACAAGAAATAAAATCTATCCAAGAAAACAAATGGCTAAAGATTTGTGAAAATATAAAAAATTGTAAAACGTACTCTTCCGAATATTGGAGAAGAATTAAACAAATCAACAACCTTGAACACTGTGGCCAAAGTCACAACAAAATGCCCGACTTAATCGACAGCAATCAAACATACAAAACAAATCACGAAAAAGCTGAATTATTTGGAAATATGTAAACAAATATATTCAAAGACAATAACGATCCTCGTTTTGACCAAGAAAACAAAACAATAGTTGAACAATATATTCGTGATAAAGGATCCAATCTTTTCAAAACCAGAACTGAAGATATAAACCTCGACCGAGAGTTTAGTATAATCGAACTTGAAAAAGCATTATCAACACTGAACAAAAAATCGGCACATGGCCCAGACAAAATTACCAATAGACACCTCTTAAATTTATCGGACAATGGTAAACAATTTCTATTAAATATGATTAACATATCCTAGCAGAAACATCTTGTTATTGACGAATGGAAAGTTGCCAAAATTACAATGATTGAGAAAGACAAGAACGATCGAAACAATCCGTCCAAATATAGGCCAATAAGTGTTACAAACTCAATAGTCAAACTAATCGAAAAACTGGTAGAATCAAGATTATCAACTTTTATCGAAAAGTACAAAATTATTACCGAATACCAATCAGGCTTTAGACGTAAACGACAAACAATAGACAACATGATTTATTTCTGTCAAAAAGCACTTGAAGCGATTGATGGTGACGAGAAACTATGCGAAGTGATATTTGACATACTTAAAGCGTTCGATATAGTTTGGCATCAAGGACTTTTGTTCAAAATGAGTAAACACGGTATTCAGAGAAATATTGGTAAAGAAAATTCTACGTAAGTGTTGAAAATACAGACTCTAATCTATTCGATATCGAAGCGGGTGTACCACAAGGTGCAATTTTATCCCCTATTCTATTTTTAATCTTTTTAAACGATATAATAGAATGTAACAATAATCCGAACCATAACATCAAGAGTTTACTTTTTGCCGACGATCTGTTCTCGTTTAACAAAAACAAAAATCTCAGAAGGCTTATTCTTCAAATGCAAAGATATCTAAACGCACTCGAAAAATGGTTTAACAAATGGCGCTTAAGTACAGCTGCAAGAAAGTGTTCATTCACAATATATTCTAAAGGTAAGATGCCTAAAGAAATACTTGATTGTACTTTTAGTTTAAAGATCTTTGATGAGAATATACCGATAAACAACAACCCGAAATATCTTGGAGTTACGTTTGACCGAAATTTAAAGTTTAATAAACACACGGAAATTATACGAGAGAGAGGTCTCAAGCTCTTAAACGTTCTCAAATGTTTATCGTTTAAAAAATGGTCACTTGGTTCCGAAGAAAAGCTTAACGTTTACAAATCTCTTATTAGATCGACTCTTGAATATGCTTCACCAATTGTAATTTTAAAGAAAACAACTTAAAGAGACGTTCAATACAAAGCGTTACAAATAATCCATAAAGAAAGAGTCATGTGTTCAAGTTCGTCAATGTTATTCGTTAAAACTATTTTTTCTTTTATTTTTATTTAATGAACTTGTTTTTCTTTTTTTTGGTCTATTAGAAAAATTTTACTAACTATTTTTAATTCTTTAAATCTAAAAGGAAGGCAAAAGAGCCAAGCTCAAGCCTTTTTAAACCGTTAATAAACTATTGAAACTTAAAATAAATAAAAAAAAAAAAAAAATCATGTTTTGTTTGTTTTTTTTGGCAATTGTAAGGATTATATTTTTGTGACATGGCATTATCTCATATGTGTTTTTATACCGATCTTTGCTTCAAAATATTTACCACAACTGGTACACTCTGTTTTAGGCTTAATCGACTTTTTAAAGCCTCTGTTTCTGCATTATTTTCTTTCGTTATTTTTGTAGAATTAAATAAATTTTTGTTGCTTTCGTTATCTCTTAGAATTCTGATACTTTTTTGTAGAAAAGTATCATTGTATGTGTTTGTTTTAGCCGGTTTTGTTTTGAAGCAAAAATCAGAGTTAGATCTGTCGGTGTTTCGATATTTTATGGAAACTTCGTTATTTAGGTCTGCGAGGATGTCTTAATTATAAAACTTTATTCATTCATTCAAATTTTATTTAGATTTTATTTTAAAACTTCACTTTAAGATTATGACTCTTATTTTGTAATACAGGTAACTCAAATTCGGCATTCGAATTGCAACATTCGACTCTTTAATTTATTTTAACATAACCAGACATACACTAAACTTTTATTTTCACATTTTTTGTTTTAATAAATATAGCCGTATAAAACCTGCTCTGGTGTTTAATAAAAAAAAGTTATCTTCAACTTTAATTTTTGTCTTTTTTTAGGTTCTCACAATCATTGAGATTGAGCTATTAATTGATCAAACAGAAATCGTAGCACACGTGGCCAAAAGTTTTCTGACTATGAATCATATGATACTCCCTCCATCTTTTAAAAAATAACTTTGATATCTAGGATCTCACAGAAATATTGTTTAATTAATACAGACCGTATATGTGATTATGATTAAGTCAAATTTAGTTAATTTTTTTTAGTTTACTTGCATCAGTAAGTGTACTATCTTAATCTTTTAAGACACAACAAGTAAAACCTCTTATTTTTTTTCTCCTCTTGCATTGTTTTCTAAACCCTAGCCTTGTGGTGAAGTGATTGCTGTTTTGATCTTATAAAATATAAGAATTCAAGAGCATGACTCAAATATGTATAATAAACGAGTCCCAGGTCATCTCAATCGGAAAAAGGCTTCTTCGTTCTTTCTCGCTTAATGCGTGATTTTCTTAAAACTTGATTGACAAATTGATTACAGAAAGAATTTTTGCAGATAGTCTCATGGTTCAGTAGAAGTTCTCATCTATTTAACTTGAACTGAGTTCCATTCTTTTGGTGAAACACAGTCTCCTTGATATCTCACTAGAGTTGATGCTTTCTAATCGACCGCATGATTAAAAAACTGGCCTGATTAAATTTTAAGTTATTTAAGTTGATGCAATTTTAATGTGATTTTTGATGTAAAATACATGTAACTCAAACAATTTACATGAATGAAACATTAACTTTTTGGGAACCAAGTCATGGATTCAACATTAATTTTTTTAAATACATCTATGTCACATAAACATAAAATGTATAGGATAAAAAATGTACTAGTACATTTTTTATATTCCATCTTCACTGCCAATAAAAAATTACTCAGCTTTTAAATTTTGAACTGAACTTTTCGAACGAAACTTTCTCATTCTATGGCCAGTTTAAAAGTGTGCATAAGGAAAGAGATAAAGAGAAATAAATAATCTGGTCTCTTATAACTGAATATGAATGAAATTGAGATTTCAATATCAGCACTGATATTCAAAATAATCGACTGATATTGGTTTTTTAAAATCCAATAAAACTAATTTATTAAACATAAATCAATAACAATATTCTCTTTGGAAATCTGCTTCGGTTATACTTTTTTGGTATATGTGGAACGAGGGTTGGTCGGGTGGGAATTACAATAAACACGAGACGTTGTTGGTTTAAACGTTTATTTAAATACCCATGAAATAGTTCTTATTATGGATCTTGTAAGATCTTTCAAGATGAGGAATCTTTACGGAATCATGTCAGATCTTGTTAAGATAATTACTAAATCTGAAATTTAAAAGATTACTTAAGAGCAAGTTCAAGTTTCTTATTTAAGATCAAATAAAATCTGGCATTTAAGAATCGTTATAATTTCTTTTCAAGAACTTGAATAAGATTCTTGGTAAAAAATCTTTTAAATTTTGTATTAAGATAAACTCTGTGATCTAAATAAGAACATGAACAAGATTCTTAAAGATTATGAGGCCAAGAAAGCCTCTGTTTTTTTTTGTTTTTTGTTTAAGATCTTTGATAAGATTCTTTCAAGAAAATTTTCTTAAGACAAAGGAACAAGAAACTATAATTTCTTGAAATTTATGTTATTCAAGATTATTTTAAGATTCGTAACAGATACTTGAAAAAAAAATTTTATTTTAAAATAAAAATATATCTGAATTAATTTTTGCGTAAAAAAAGTTTTCAATTCTCAAAAAGTATATGATTTCGCCAAAGCAAATATCGTTTTATTCTCTGTAACTTACAATGAAACTGCACTTGTTATGTCCCATTTATTAGAGGCAAATGTTTGACTGGTTTTATCTTCTATCAGATTTTTTTGATTCGATGAGCCTTGAAAAGTGTCGTTTTTAAATAAAATAACAAAATTAATCTTCTTTTGAGTAATATTTACGTTTCAAATATTGTGTATTAGGTCCACGAGTACCACTAATTTTTCTTCTAAAATAACCAAGACTACCTTTATCTGAAAACATTAATTGTCAAATTAATGACTCGTGTAGCTTAACATCTACTATTATATGCTTTAAAATGATATGAAGCGTTATTGTCTGATTTTTTTGACCATACTCTTTAATGTACGTTTTGTTTGAATACTTCTATCATTATCTGGGCGTTATAGATATCTATTTGTCTTTTAAAATTATGTAAAATTTTAATTGGTAAAAAATAAATTATAAATTTAAAATGTTAAAAAACAGAAAATAACAACCTTAATTTTTGTTTTCAAGTTAATTTTTATTTTTGTTAAGGTTCGCCCAATCCAAAACTTCCACGCTATCTAAATTTACAGAATCTGACCACATAACCTTGTTCCCCATGAAAACCCCAAGTTCCCTAGATTCTGTAAATTAAGAAAGCGTAGAAATTTTGCATTTGGCGAACCTAAGATAAAGAGGCATTAATTTTACTTCTAGTTTTTGTTTTTTTAATTTTATTTTTTACTTTTATTTTTATATTTTTGTAAATTTTTAGAATATTATATTATTTTTTATCTTTTTTTTTAATTTTATTTTAATTTTGGTTTGTATTGATTTAAAGTAATTTTTTTATTATTTAAAATAATTTTTGATATTATTTTTTGATTTTTGTCTTAATTAAATTTTATTTTTATTAAGTTTTTTCATTGTTTTTAAGTTTATTTTTTCATTTATTTATTCTTTTTTAAATTAATTTTTTATTTTAGTTTGTTTTTATTTTATTAATTTTTATTTTTTTATATTTTTGTTAATTTTAAGACATAATTTCATTTTTTATCTTTTTTAAGTTTAATTTTTAGTTCTTTTTATTTTTAATTTCATTTTTGATTTTTTTAGTTGATTTTTGATTTTTTAAATATGTTTGATTTTCTTAAGGACAATCCAGTGAATCAACTCCATCGCCAGATCCTTATGAAGCTTTTGAAAATTACAATGTAATGTCAAAGAATCACGGCAATAAAGATTCGTCAAGTGATAAAGATGACTAACCGAGACGACCAATCCAACGTCACACCATAATGCATTCACTAAAAAAAATTTTATTTTGTTTTTTTTTAAATAATTTTTACATTTATATCTTGCTCTATTTGGTAAAGATCAATAAAGTTTGGATCAAAAAAATTTAAATATAAACACGAATCTCGTAAATTTCTAACCGTATATCTTTAAGTATCTCTATTTTTTGAGACATGTTACATTTTCCTTACTTACAGAAAAAAAATGATTCTAAAATCTTAATTTTGGGAAAAAGATAATTGATTTTTTCTTAAATTTTCGTCCAAGTTTCTTTAATTCTTTTGACAAGATTTTCCAAGATTCTTTAATCTTGAATGCTCTTTAAAGAATCTAATAAGTCCATATACTGGACTTGCTGAAATCTTGACAAGAACTCATAAAGAATCTTTAAATGAACCTAAGCAAGATCTGGCCAAGTATCTTTTTAAAATCTTGAGCAAGATCTTGAATAGAATCAATTCATGGGTAGAATTAAAATAAAACTAAAACATAAAATGAAATCATAAACATAAACAAGTAAACAAAAACAAAATATTAAATAGTGAATTGCAACGCGTGGTTCCATGAACGCAACCAGGGGCGTAGCCAGGGGGGGGCTGACGGGGGCTTGAGCCCCCCTATCCAGAAAATTAGGGGGGCTCAGCCCCCCTATTCAAAGAATCATACTTCAAAATTTTTCATAATTTTTGATTTGAATTTTAAAATAACATTTTAATTTTAATGCATGTACTCGCTAAATTAAATTTTTTTTCAAAAATTAAAATTATATTTAATATTTAACATACACGCATTAAAAATTAAACATTCTAACACTACACTAGTAAATTTTTTTCATAATTTGAAATGTTTCAATCAAAATTAAACTTTTCGTTCCCTAAATCAACCAATCATTTATCGATCAAAAATTTGTTGAACTCCACAGCAATTCTAACAACTAAAGAAAACAAAGCTCCGAACGTTCCATCTTCGATTACGATTACATCAACGAAATCTTTGTTGAATAAAAATTCGTCTTCTAATATTTTATTATCATCTAATTTTACTAATTCTGAGCCGTCAAATACGAATCTTGTCTCAGTAGGTGCCAATAAACTGCCGATAGAATTCGAGTCGTCTTCCGTATCTTCATATTTATCATCGAATGATGAAGAATCAAGCACCAGTCAATTGACTAATCGAGAATGCTTAGAAAAACCTCTCGCAGACACATTAAATATTACATCAAATGAGATCTGCCATAATCATAATCGTTCAAATAAGTCAGCAAATATTTTGACTCTTCAACCTAATCAACCTGTTAAAGTGAAAGAAGTTCGAAACGATGAAAACCGATGTTTTCAAACAAGCTGGTACAAGTCTCATAATTGGATTGATTACGACGAAGTTAAAAACGTAGTTTTCTGTTTTTCTTGCTTGCATTACGGGTCTGGACAATCTAGAAAAGACAATTTTACCAGGTCGGGGTTTGATAATTGGAAAAAAGCTTTTGAAAAATTTAAAGAACACGAAAAATCAAGTTACCATACGTCATCTTATCACAAACGGCTTCAAGCACAAGTTCAAAAAAATTCGGTTGCTTCACAAGTCAACATTCATCACAGTAATATGATAGAGTTTAATAGGAGCTTATTGGCCAAGATTATTCAAATTATCATTTTTATGGCAAAACAAGGTATTTCGTTTCGGGACCATTTAGAAGACGACTCGTCTAAAAATAGAGGAAATTTCAAGGAAATAATTTCATTTATTTCCGAGAATTATTCCAGTGACTTAAAAAAGTTTACAACCAATAGTTTGAATGCAAACTATCTCAGTCCTGAGATTCAAAATGATATAATCGGTAAAACAATTAAGAACACAAATCATCGGTGAAATAAAAAAATGTGGTGTTTATTCGTTGATATTAGACGGTACTTCTGAAATTACTCGGGACGAACAAATTTCCGTTTGTTTAAGATACTGTTTAGATGATTTTTCTGTCAAAGAGAAATTTATTGGTTTTTTCAATGTCGAAAACACAACCGGCGAATCTCTTTATGAGCTAGTAAAAACAGTTTTTGCTTCGAATGGGCTTGATTTGAAACATCTAGTTGGACAGTGTTACGATGGTGCTTCGAAAATGTGTGTGGAATTTAAAGGACTAGCTGGTCGAATCAAGGCTGATTCTCCCGCAGCCTTATATGTTCACTGCTATGCACATCGTTTGAATTTGGCACTCCAAGATTCATGCGAAGGAATAAAAGAGGTTCGAAATACTCTTGGACAGATTAATTCGATTTATAATTTGATTGAAGGTTCTTCTAAAAGAAGCTTTATATTCGAAAAGTTTCAATTAGAATCAAAAAAGTCGAAATTGAGTTTGAAAAATCTTTGTCCTACTCGATGGGCTTCAAGATTTAATGCATTAAAAGCTGTGAACGAAAACTTTACAGTAATTTTGGAAACATTACAAGTAATTTTTAATTAGTTTCAATTTAAAATTCGGCTCTTTTTTTATCTTATCTTTTTTTCTTAAGGAAATCAATCGAATCGATAAAAATAGTGTAGCTTTGTTTATTTACTTGTCGATTTTGACTTTCGAATTTGTATTTTATCTCGACATTTTAACAATTTTTTTCAAAATAACGAATATCCATTCGACAAGGCTTCAAGAGATCGACTTGGACTACTTAAATATTAAAGAACTTGCTACTTTATTCGCTTTGAATGATTATAAAAAAGAAGCAATTTTTGATGGATTTTGGTCCAGATCGTTAACGATTTATGACGAATTAGAAATTAGTTTACCCCAAACCCCAAGAAAAAGGAAGAAACCGAGGTTTTATTTTTGTTTTTTTTTTGATTACTTATTTTATTGTAAGGTGATTTTTAAGACGTTTTCGTGACAGTTGCGACGAATCCGATGAAACAAGAATAAGTGTAAAAGAAAGGTTCTTTAAAGTTTATTGTAACATTATTGATTTATTGTGTAAATGTATTAATGAACAATTTGATGATTAAAATATCGATCCCATCACAACAATTTTTTTATTGGTTACAGGCGATTCCAAGTTAGATAATAAATTTATCTGTGATAGTCTAGATATCTTTTTTGCTATTGTTTCGAAAGATAAGTTACTTACTGAGTTAGAATTATGGTATCATTTCAAAAAAAGTGTTAATTTTGATTATAAAAACATAAAAGGTGAGGATAAAATGTCTAGTTTAAAAAATCTTTTTCTAAAACCACATGTTAAGGAAATGTTTCCAATGATTACATTGTTATTTAGAATTTATCTCACCTTCCCGATCAGTAATGCAAATTCTGAAAGATCTTTTTCAACATTAAAACGTTTAAAAAACTGGCTAAGGAGCTCGATGGGACAAGAAAGATTAACTAATGTTGCTTTTTTAAGTATTGAACCGGAAGAAGCAGATAAAGTTGATTTGAAAAAAGTTGTGGACATTTTTGATTCTCAAAAGAACAGGAAACTAAAATTTTTTTAATTTAATTGTATTTTAATGTTATTTTTGTATCAATTAAACTAATTTTTTTGCCTATTCCAGTAAATAAAATCAATTTTTGTAATTTTTTTTTTTTAACTTGAGCCCCCCTATTCGAAAAAGTCTGGCTACGCCCTTGAACGCAACGTGTGCCTTTTAACATAAAACTATTGAAATAAAATAAAGTCTCACTTTAAATCTTGTTGCCTTTTCTTTACATAATCTTTTCACTTGATTATGCACTCTGCACAACACTTTACTCAGTATTAACTGTTTTCTTAGGTCTAGTTTTTTTTCTTGTGAGTTAATTACATCAGCTACATGGCTATCATGCAAAATTGGTTGATTACTAAATGAAGCCAAGTCATTTTTTTTCATGCTAAATTTTTCCGGATTTAAGGTTAGCACTCTATATCGAATACCAGTGGTCACATGAGGTAAATTATTTTTTATACCAAAGTGATGAATGACTTTACTTTGTTTCTTTGAAAAAGTTATTGAGAAATATATAACTATTATAAACACCATTCAAAACTTGCGAAATAATTGTTTTAACGGCAATTGTAATTAATTTCGGCAAGTGATTTCACATTATATGATTGGGTCTCTATGGAATGCGCTTCAACTGAAGTCTCGATGGACTCAACAAATAAAATAAATGCTGATTTCGATCGGTATATCTTTTAAATTCCAGGTTTTTGGTACATTGTTCAATCTGGATGTATAGAACGTAAGAATAATCCGAAGAACTATCTTTATCCGAATCTACGGAAAAAGACCAAGACATTTCCTAGCGTCGTTATTTTTTCTTAGTTTTAAATATCATAAACTTTATTGAAATTAAATTAAGAAAAAAATACATGTTTTTCAATAAACTATTACTATGCTATTTTTATTTAAACAAGCATATCTCAATTCCAAATATATATTTTTCCATTTTGATGACCACTCAATAGTTGACCGTTAGGCAAAAGCAATAATGATACAACACCACTTGTATCATTTTTTAAGGTCTTATAAACTTCAAAGTTAATTGAATTCCATACTTTTATTTCCGAATTTACGTGACCGGTAGCTATTTTACCGTTTGATAGAATAATACTAGCAAACACGTTCGATCCTGTAAAAACAGTTCTTTTTAAGTGATAACTAACTGAATCCCATACAATAAGTCTACTGTCATAAGCAACACTTATCATATCTCCATTAGAAAGAAGTTTCAAATTAGTTATACAATCTAAATGACCAGATAAAATTTTTTTTAATTGAAAACTTTGGCTATCCCAAATATTTATTGTATAGTCACATCCTGCAGTCGCCAGATCACCATTTGAAGTCTTAATTACATCCCAAATGTGATTTGTGTGATTTGATAAAGTCTTATTCAGTGTTAAATCTTTTAAATTCCATATTTTAACCAAATGACCGTAGGATACAGTAACAATTCTATCTATATCCAGGATATATATTCTGGTAATAGGGTTCGAATGAGGTCTAAAAGTATGATTTAACTTCCAATCATTTATGTTCCATAGATGTAGATAACCATCTGACATTCCAATCGAAAGTAAATCATCACTTAATTGTAACAAAGAAAAAATTTCGTTTGAAAATACAAATTTTCGTTCTATATTCAAGTTATTCATATTCCAAATCATAAGATTATTATCACGTGAACCGCTTACAAGATATCCATTTGATAGATATACCATTGTGTTAACCCAATTTGTATGACCTTCCAAAGATATCAAACTATCTTTATCATTAATTTTTGCCTTATTTCGGCTCGGATTTAAAAATACTAAATTATTTGGATCATTTGCCAAGTTGTTCCATGAATCGACTGGAAAAAGTTGGCAATATATTCCATTAAATGTTGCGAAATAACATTTTTCTTTTTTCAAACAAGTAACCACGCATTTGATTTTGTTTTTTGTTTGTATGGATTCCAGACAATTTTCATCATTTTCAACGGAGAGCTTTGGATATATTTCGAATACTGGCTCATTTAAACTAGCTTTAAAAGCAATAAAAAACACGAAAAATTTGATCAAAAACATTATTTTATGTGAAAATGTTGTCTCAAAGTTTTAGTTTTTATAAGTTTTGTCAGTTATTTCTTGAAAGGATATCGCGTCAATCCTTATTTTTTAATAATGAAAAAGAAAACACACAAATTTAATTGGATTACATGAAAAAGAACTCTCGATTTTTTTTAATTAAATCTATTTTATTTGATTTTATGACGATCGATGGAACATTATAAAGTTTAAGCGAGTTGACTTTTTTTGTTAAAATGAAAACTTGAATGTTTGTCTGTCTAAGTTAAATTTTCATTATATAAATATTGATATTATTGGTATCCAAAAAATATAATATACCAATATGAGACTTCTAAATTTACAATCCGTACTGACTTGAACAAAAAATGGGATCGTGTGCAAAAAAAAACAAGCAGTAAACCTTACCTCATCAGACGATTAAAACGTTGTGGATTTCGTACCGAGCAATTGGTAAACGCTTATCGCAGCTACGGGCTAAGTCATTTCATACACATCTATCCTCTCCTTACATCGACAAGCTTAGAGGCAAAGAACAAAATGAGGGCAATGTGAAGATTCGTTCCAAAAAACATTTGTATCAAATGGATCAAAATTGAAAATAATTTTTTAAAGCTAAACGAATAGAAAAAAGCTCTGCACAGATGTTTTTTAGTGATAAACATTTAAAAAGCTACCCTCAGAATAAGCTCTGCAAAACTCTGCAAAAAAATTGCGTAGTTATTTTCAATCATTTTACTGGGGTGAAGTTTTCACTTGAATTAAAAATTGAGTTGATTGAGTTATAAAATAACTCAATAAAAAAAATATTTAACTCAATAATTTTTTTTTTCAATTTTTTTAAACAATGGTTTTTATTGTTTTAGAATTATTATTTTCTTGTAATATTTTTTTTGTTAGTTGGTTACATGTTAGAAACTTGAACTTGAATTAAATTACCTTGTTGCTACTATTAAAGATAGACGGTTTTTCAAAGATTTTTTTTTGTTGCCTGAACTTTTTAGCAGTCGAGGGGAATTGAACTACGGTCCTTTTATTCGCCACCTAACACTCTCAAGAGTATTGGCAGCAAATAAACACAAGACTGTCGAAGTTTTGGTACGGTATGTTTTTTTTCAAAAACAATACTGTATTATCATGGACGATTTACTAACTTAATTTAATAGATATTTAGTTATTAACCGAGGGCGATGCTACTTATTCGATCAATGGGTCACTTATTCGACTTAAAGTACTTGCAGTATTATTATGCTAAATTTTGAAATTTGAAATTTTTTTATTCTTTTCACACCTTAAGGGATTACTATTTAGTGAGGCCTCACTGAATTTCTTAATGAACCTATCTTGGAATCAATAAAAGGTACACTAATCTTTTATTCAGAAGGTGTTAATCCAAATGTTTACTATCCCCAATGTAGCGTGTAATCTGGGGCTCACGGTATTTCAACATTTTAATAACTTTTATTAGCCGAAGTGCGAAAAGGTGGATTTAATACTGAACATTAAAAAAAATGTTAAAAAATTAAAATATACAAGTTTTCTTACAAGTAACCGACTAACGAAAAAATATTACAAGAAAAAAAGTCAATAATTCTAAAACAATAAAAACCATTGTTTAAAAAAATTGAAAAAAAAAATTATTGAGTTAAATATTTTTTTTATTGAGTTATTTTTTAACTAAATCAATTTATTAATTAATTCAATTGAAAACTTCACTCCAGTAATCATTTTCATGTATTTTAAAATATTTAAATACGCAATTTTTTTGCAGAGTTTTGCAGAGCTTATTCTGAGGGTAGCTTTTTAAATGTTTATCACTAAAAAACATCTGTGCAGAGCTTTTTTCTATTCGTTTAGCTTTAAAAAATTATCTTCAATTTTGATCGATTTGATAAAAATATTTTTGATACGAATCTTCAAATAAAAAACACAGTTTATGTGCTCTGTTAATGTCTTCTTAACGCTATAATTAGTCAGATTCCATATTTTGATTACATTACCACAAGCTGATGTTACTAAATGACCATTTTTAGTCAAAACTAAACCCCAAACATTTGCAGAATGACCAGTTAGTGTTCTTTTTAAAGACCAGTCAGTTGATTCCAGATCTAAAATGTATCGTCCAATGATCCAGTCACCATTTTTCCGCCTCCAATACAAGTTTTTTTTGTTACACGGTCAGAATGAGCATAAAAAGTTGTACTCAAAGTCCAATTTCGAATATTCCATATTTCAATGAACCAGCAGTTGAAATTATTCCGGAACCAGACGTTTATTGAATTATCACATGAACCACTTAGAATGTTACCATTTTATAAAAAAATAATTGTAAAAATCGTACATGTTTGTTCAGTTAATATTATTTTGTTATCGACTAGTGTTTTATAAGTATAATTTGATTTGAATGATTCACAATTGCAATCACATGATATGAAAGAGTATGAAAGGGTTCAGATTTGAATTTTCAACAAAATTCAGTAAAGTCAAAAAAAATTTCAATTTTTTTTAATTTATAATTTTTTTTGTAAAAAATTTAATAAAAATCGATTTAATCGATTCTCGCTCTGTTCGGTCTTGTCCGATTTCTTCTTCAACTTCGAAATAAAAACTAGCCTTCAAGAGCTTTCCGTAGATACCTAATTCGAACAAATTCATTCAACTGACGTCGAACAAACTTAGTTTTTTATTTTGTTTTTTTCTTAAAAATCCATTTATCAATGATTAATAAACTTTAACAAATCGTACTCATCCCAGCCGAGTAGCACCATCGACTTGACTGGGAAACAACCTGAGGCTACGAAGCCAATCTGTCAATGTCTAAGTCAATTGAATCAAGGGTCAATCAAAGAAGCCTTGTCCACGACACAAAAAACACAAGATCCAAAAGACATAAACTTTAACAAATCGTTCTCATCCCAGCCGAGTAGCACCATCGACTTGACTGGGAAACAACCTGAAGCTGTGAAGCCAAAGCCAGCTACACAAAAACCACAGCCGAGTAGAAACATTGTCAAATCTAGTATCTCAGAAAAAAAATCAAGTATCCCAAAAGTACCCATTAATTATAATATTAAAGTTTATTCTTCCCAAGAGCTGACTGTTGATGACGATCAGATTTATATTGATCCCTCTAATCCTTTGATTATTAAAGGACTTGATTATTCGATTCATCGAAGTGACCTGGACACTCTTTCAAATGGCTCGAAATTAAACGATAAAATTGTGAACTTTTAAATAAAGCTTATATGTAACTCTTCTACTCGACTGAAGTGCATAACACTTGACTCTATTCTAATTACTAAATTATTGTCAAATGACTTGAGAGGAATCTCAAAATGCCTTCAAAAATTCTCCAAAACAGATTTCAACATTCTGTTTTTTCCAATATTTCTTAACAGAAATCACTGGTCACTCCTTGTGTTTGATACTACAATCAAAAAAGTTAAATATTTAGACTCAATTTATTCTAATGATTACGAATTTATTCAAAAAGTCAGTGCAATCCTTGGGAAGTATATTAACAATCTCGCCGGTGCTGAAACATGGAGTGTTTGCTCGAACAATTCTTATCCAAAACAAAAAAATAATATTGTCGACTGTGGCGTTTTTACTTGTCTGTACGCAAAGCATCTGGCAAACGAAAGTAATTTCAATTTTACTCAATCTGATATTTCGAACGCCCGTGAGATCATGAAACTTGAGATCATTTC
Organism: Brachionus rubens; assembly: GCA_022207745.1. Classification (NCBI taxonomy): domain Eukaryota; kingdom Metazoa; phylum Rotifera; class Eurotatoria; order Ploima; family Brachionidae; genus Brachionus; species Brachionus rubens. The sequence goes on from JAJVHD010000006.1 coordinate 1,068,940, forward strand.
TTTTGAAGTAAAGGACATGTTTCCGAAACAAAATTGACTAGAACTTAATCGTAATCAAACAAAAAATAGTTTAGAAAATGATTTTTTAACTGAAATTTTAAAATTTACAAATAATAACTCAAAGTTTCAAATGCTCCATCTAAATATTAATTCAATTCTTTCCAACCTCTTTGATGTTGATCGCATTCTAAAAACCAAAAAATTTGATATTTTGTGTTTTTGTGAATCAAAACTGGATGACTCAATTCCCAACTCATTTTACAAAAATGATTTTTATTCAAAAATTAGACTTGATCGTAACAGGCATGGTGGAGGCCTAATAGTTTTCATAAAAAATAATATAGCGATTATAAAGACACAGTTACTCGATGAAATCGAAGTTATTTACTTTCAAATTAAATTAAAATCTCAAAAATTCAATTTCGTTTATTCATACCGTTCCCCGTGTCTAAACGAAACTACATATCTCGACAAATTAGAAGATTTTATTCAATCACTAGATCTTAATGAGCCACTATTTATAATTGGAGACTTGAACATGAACTGCCTAAACGATTTAAATCGAAACATAATTAATTTCATTGAGAACAATGATCTTATAAATTTCGTCTCAGAACCAACAAGAGTCTGTGCAAAGAAATCTAAGACAACCCTTGAGACCTCACTTTCTAAAACTCTCATTGATGTAGTTTTACACAATGGAGATCTAATAAGTGAAACCAAGGTATTTGAATGTCCATTTAGTGATCACAGATTTGTTATTGCTAAAATGAATATTGATCAAGTGAAAAATAACTACAGAACAATTAAATGCCGAAATTTGTCACCCGAGAATATGTTTAAAATCATTAATAAGATTGATGAAATCGCTTTCAAAGAATTAAATAACCTCGATTCTACTGAACAAAAATGGATCTTTCTAAAAGAACAACTACTGAAAATAATTGACTTAATTTCTCCGATTCGACAAATCAATGTAAAAACAACCAATCAATTTCCTTGTTATGACGACGTGCTCGTAGGTTTAAAACACTTAAGAGACGCAAGTTACAAACGATTTAAACGGAAACATTTAACTCAAGACAAAGATCAATTCGATATTTACAAAAAACAATTTCAAAAGCTAAATGACGAAAAATTGATTGAATTCTTCAAATCAAAAACAATCAATGACTTTAAAAATGCAAAAAAATTTTGGCAATTCTATTCATCATTGGTCAAAGTAAAATCCGACAAGACAAGAAATTAACATTTATCAAACATATTACTGAATTTAGACATCTAATTAACAAACGTCTCTATTCGATCAACCGGCTTTTTTACCTTAACCATAAGGTTAAGCTCGAGTTCTTCAAATCGTTCATTCTCCCTTATTTTGATTACTGTTCGTCTTTAGCTATTTACTTCCCAAAAAGAACAATTCAGAAAATTGCTAATTCGTACAACTTTTGCTTGTTCAAACTATTCAATGTGAGACCATCAATAGTCGACAATAATGATTTTAACAAACTAAATAATGAACTAAGCAAGTACAACATCGAATGTTTTCAACACAGAATCATTCAAAGACTAAGTCGTTTTATTTATAAAATTTTAAACCTAGCCAACTCACCAAGTGGTTTAAAATCTATTCTAATTCGTAATAGTTCCGTCAAGACAAGATACAATCTTAGAAACATCAATGAATTCGTTGTACCTTCAAAAGGGAAATTTAATGAACACAATGTTAAAACGTTTGATTACTTCTACTCAAAATTTATTAACCAATTTTTAATAAACGAGCTAAATTTCGATCAAGATCTCTTCAACAAACGTATTGCAAATAATATTAATTTAATATTTCCAAAATTTTGTAAAATTTTTCCATCTTTTGATTTAAACTTCAAACAATATTTCATTTAATTATTATTTTATTATTCTTATTCTTATTTAATTTAATTTTTATTTTATTTTAATAAATGAACTCAATCGACCCAATTATGACTGGGACTGACATTAAGTCTTTTCGACTGAGTTGAATAATAATAATAGTCAGATACAGTCAAAGTATCCATTGATTCTAATTTAAATAAGCTTGACGCCAAAAGCTTGCAAAATCTTTGTTTGAATGTAACAAATGAACAGTTGGAATTCTTTGAACACTGATTAAGACATTTTATCTTATTGACATTTGTGAAGGAATCCAAAAGACCTTGATCATTTTCTTTAACTGGTTTATTAGCCATTAGAAAAAAACTTTTTTCAATTTCGAATGAGTTGTGAGACACAGTTTAACTAGGTTTAATGTTCAATTTTAAACGGATTTTTTTGTGAAATATCGATTTTATACAAACTGCAGCGTTATTTTGATTTGTTTTTAGTTCTCACTGACAAAAGCCCGATTAAGGCATTCAATCGAATTTTAACAAGAAAAAATTGAAAAAAACGTTTCCTAATACACTCTGCGGTAGGAGGTTAAGGTTTCTTTGTTCATGAATTAGATATCTAATCCTGAATCTTATCGTGGGCATCAAATTTAACTTCGCCGCATTGTGTTATGAGTAGCTCATTGCTTATCAAAGAATTAGTCGACGATTCCACGCTCTTTAATTTTTGTGATTAAATACCGATTTGAAAACGTTTACATTATAAAGTTAAGATGATTTCTAAAAAACTCAATTATTGTTGAAAAAACATAGAAATACACAATTTTTAGAATAATCATAATAAAACCCAATAGCTTTAAATTAATGAGTACATATGCCTTAAAGCATCATATTTTTAATTTGTCTATTTGCTCTCTTTAACAGAGGGTTAGAATCTTCCTAGCCTATATTGAGTTAGCACAGAAGGTTTTGCGCTACTTAAAAAAAGGAAGAATTGCAATTATTTTAGCTGAATTTTTCTCAACTATTTCCGTTTGAAATAAAGTCTAGGATTTTCTTTTCGTAACAATTTTACGTCGATCGGCCGAGGATCGTTTTTTCAGGACAGCGGTTTGTCGCTCAGTGATCCGATTGATGAGCGAAATATGCTCTTAATGTTTTTAAAATATTACACAAAATCATAATTAAAAACATAAAGAATCATATAGATCAATAAATAAAGAATCTGGATCTGAGGTGTTATTCCACGTATGGTGTAGAGCGCGATCGATGGAGCGAAAATCCTCATGATCCACAACACAAAAATAATTAATTCACATTAAAAAAAAATTCAATTTTTTAATTGATTAATTAATTTTTAATTAATTGTCTTTTTTTGTTCATGATTGAATATGCGTTATAGCATTAATCCTAACTTTATAAGACCAGGTAAAATATAATTTTTAATAGGAGTCACTGTCTTTATTAATTTAAGTAAACGTGAGTAGATTTTGAAAGAGTATTGCTCGATACCAATTAAAAAATTAACAAAAAGAATATTAACCAATAGTTTGACATTAAAATAGGAAGTAAATTTTGATTTGGCTTTGCTTATAAAGTAAGTTTTTTAAATTTACATTAAAAGGTAGCCTATGAGAGAAAAAAAACACCTGAGATTCATAGGAGAAATGTACCGAGATCTAAAGAGAAAAATTGAGGAAAATTTAGTCGAGATTATATTTTTTTCTTTAATTGATCTCCACGGAGATTAAGACCAGGGATATTCCAATTTATCGATCGAAATGAGTTCAGTTCTTTCTTCAGGTGTAATTTTATATTCCACGATCCAATCAACGTACTCAACCGTTTTAAAAAAAGTAACTTCGAAATCTATCAAATTGTTTTTAATAACAATTGTTTTAATTTGACCAAATTTCGGTAAGTCGTTTAAGTATTTAAAGTAAATAATATTTTGGGTTCCGCTAATTAAATAAAAATCACCGCTATTCTAGTAATTTTTCCAGCTAATTTAGTAATTTTACCGCTTTTTGGATAAAAATAAATCTAATTGTTAAAATATAATCTATTTTAGTAATTTATCATCTAATGATTACAAAAGTAAGCAAATTTTCAAAATCACCATCTAATATAATAAAAAAACATTATTTTAAAAAGAAAATGATCTAATCTGATCTTTTGACCCGCAATTTTGAATTTTTGGGATCGAGGAATTTTGTTGCTCCCTAGCGTATTACCGCTGTTGCAAGGGGGCGTCTGCCGGGTTAAGGGCAGAAGGAACGTAGTAAAGGAAATAATATATAGGAAAGGATTAGCAAGAAGAATTCCAAAAAAATAAAAGAGAAGAAAATAATATTCCAAAATTTCTCGATCCCAAAATTCCGAAATTGCGGGTCAAAAGATCAGATTAGATCATTTTCTTTTTAAAATAATGTTTTTTTATTATTGCGAGGAACGAAGTGATGAAGCTAATAACCAGACGTGAGAAACTAAGACCGAGTGATTTTGTACCTTTGTTCGAGCGCTTTATTTCTATTGGATTAATAAGTACAGGAATCTTTTGGCTCGCATAATCAAACAAAGTTGATAAAATTAATTTTTAATTGATTGTTTATTGTTTATTTTTATCAGTATCAATTTAAACAATAAAATCATTTTTTTCAAAAATTAATTTTTTATTCACAACCAATTAAAAATAACACAACATACCGTTAAATTAACACAAGACTGATAATATACACATTATTGTTGACCTTCTACACTTTTTTGAAAAAAACACACAGAAAGAATAAAGCGAATTTTTTAATTTATTCACATCGAATTAAATCAGAAGAAATAGATCCATTCAATTTACTTAGAGATCCCAATTTTTATTGTTAGCCTTTCCTAGTGTTAGGGCCATGCTTTCCATATTGCTGGTTCATGGCTTCCCTAGTGTTAGGGCCTTGTCTTCTATGCCCTAACCGATTTCGGTTCTAATATCCAAACCCACTAAAACTGAAGCCTCCCCGAAGATATCAAAATAATAAAAATTAAACTTTTACTTAGGGAAAGATATTCAAGCCCTTCATTTTATTCAATATCAGCCAAAAAATAAACTGTCAGTTTTTTATAAATTAAATTTGTGACTAAAAAAATTAACGGTTCGTTACTCGCAATATTAAAGGCTTGCCTCGTGTATTTTATTAGATGGTGATTTTGAAAATTTGCTTACTTTTTTAATCATTAGATGATAAATTACTAAAAAAGATTATATTTCAACAATTAGATTTATTTTTTATCCAAAAAGCTGTAAAATTACTAGAATAGCGGTGATTTTTATTTAATTATCGGAGAGGCATCCTTGACGTCCATATTTAAATTTTATAATGTCATTTTCATGATATTCCGTTCCACTATATTTAATCCATTTTATTGCGTTTATGCGAACCATATCTATTCTCATTTCAATTTCTTTAATTACTTGTAAATCTCTATTAGAAAAAGTTTTGTATTCATTTGAATCAAATATATTCACAGAACTTAAAAAATACTCTTGTAGACACTGATGGCGTTGGGTAAAAGATTTCGAGATGTTTATTTTGATATGAAGAGAATTGTTTACTTTTTAAAAAAAAAAATGTTTAGACTCAAATCTCATGGTCAAATAGCTTTTTGGTTGTCCAAAATCTCGAATTGATTGGCCATAATGGACTATAAAATTCTATTTCGGCTTTATGTTTTTTGATGGATAAAGTTTTTTAAATTTTCAAGATAGTCAGCTATCTTTATTTCAATAGATGAAATTTTCATTTCATCAAATTTTCGGTCAATTAAAAGTCGATATATTTCGATTAAATTAATAAATTTCTTGTAATATTCATTTTCACGAAGCTTAAATCCAAATATATTTGGGAAAATTCGAGTTAGAGTCGATGTGTTAGTGGCAGATAGTTTTAAACTTCCTTTAAATTAATTGTGGAATCAATGATAATGTCATAAGGCACCTGGTTTTCTTTATCCATCCTAACATAGTTGAATGTCTTGATTGAATTTGACAGCTTTGGAATAGTCAACGAGATTTTTACCAAATGTTGCGGACTAACTCCGTGACTCCTCACTCCAACCACATTTTGTTATATACTATTTCAGTTATTTTTGTTTTTCTTTTTCATTAATTACATCTATTTTCATGTAGTCTTCTTAATACATTTTTTTCTAAACCATTAAAACCGTCTTTTATTCTCGTCCCAACCCAACCGAACCCCTTTAATCATTGACCTAAAGGTCAATAAATAAATAAACAAATATAAAAATACTTAATAGAAGTTGTACCCTCAAGAACGAACTTCAACATTAACGTCCCTAGTATAAGTGATAGTGAAGCCAACCGAATCAACTGAATAGGATTAATAAATTATTTTAATATTAAAATTTTCAAAACTTTGTTAACCGTTAACAATTCTTATCGAAAACAGGTGTTTGCATAATTTTTCAATTATACGTGATAAAAATGTTTAACAAAAGAGTTTTTGTTTCTATTTTGTTTTTGTTAAACGTATCATAAATTGAGATGTTTTGTTTTTTCATGTGCAATGAACCGTCAAAAATTAAAACATTAAAACCTAAATTTTGTTTCTACAATTGTCATGAACCGACATTGTTGGAAAATTTAAAGTCGTTTTTGTTCGATTTACTCAATGGTATGTTACAAGTTCTTGGGTGGATTATTTTTCAAAATAAGGTTAGCGACCATATCCGATATCATAGTCGTAATCTACGTATATGAAAACCTAGGAAAACTGCATTCATTAGGGGGGTCAAAATTTTGGACTTGGGGGTCTTGAATTTAGTGTTCCTTCAAAAACGTTGTTCCAGTTTTTAAGCTTTTTCAGTAAAATTTTCAAACAAAAGTCCATATATTTATACAAACTCTGAAAGAGAAAAAATTTTTGTACAAGGTTAAGCATTTTTTATGATCAATAGGTAGCTTTAAGCTACACTTTATGGTGCAAAAAAGAAATTTTTTGGGTTTTTTTACGTTTTTTTTTATTCTGTTCGAAGGAATGATCCAAAACTCCCATATTTATATTAATCTTCTGACAAAATACTTGACAAAATTTTGAAAAAAACTTTGGTTTTTCTTTTTATCCAATAATCATGTATGTTTTCTAGGGTTTTCCTAAATGAGGATTACGAATTTATGGTCATCAACCCAACTAACTCTAACACTACAACAAAGGTTAAACTTGTCAATACCGTGCACTGTAATAAAAAACAACACAATTATCAAAACAACGATGGACATCAATTACATCCTCCAGGTTTTTACTTTTACCGTAAACCCCCACTTTTTGTATCCAGTAGTTTTTTTTAAATATTTCGATAGACAAAGTATTGTTTCAAAATCTCATAACTTCAGTTTAAAGACTAGGTTGAGGCGGTTAGAATGAGGTATTTTCGAGCCATTGATACAAAGGAATTTAAGCATAAATCGAATGTTAAAGGCCAAATTTTCTGGGTACAAAAAGTGGGGGTTTACGGTAATTTTTTTTTGGCTCAAGTCAAAGTTTGACTTGAACTTTAAAGTTCTTTTAGTCAAAGTCTTAATTTAAACAAACTGAAAAATTCCATAACTTTTTATCTCGTATAGGTTCTATTGAATCGAAAGTTAATTTTTATTGCTATTGAGCGCAGATTTGTCGAAAGGATTTTTTTCCCAATTATTGATTTTAATTTAATAAACCATTATAAATTGTCAATTGTGTAATATTTTAATTAAAAGAACAATACATTTTTTATTGAAATTTGTATTTAATTTTTAAATTTAGTTTTCAAATTTTAAACTTTTCAAATTGCATTTTATCATCGTTAACATTTCTAAGTTTTTTGTTGTTAGTCTTGATCGATGAGGTCTTGTGTTGTATGTTGATGATGAAAATAACCTTTCAACCGGAATACTCATAAATTTCAATGCCATTTGAAAAATTCCAGGAATAACAACAGATTTTTTTTTCACCAAAAATCTCGAACATCAATATCCATATCATATTCTACATCCATTTAATCTTTGTATTCATTTTCAAAACAGTTGTTAGTTTGACTTTTATTGTTTAGCCTAGCTTTTGGTTAACTTTTGTCTTATCCAATAACAATTAAAAGAAGGATCAAGAAATGTTGCAATAAACCAACAGCAATCATTAAAATTACAAACAACTGGTAGATCTCAAAAATTCGTAAAAACACCTGCAAAACGTTGATTGATTTTTATCCTTAGTTCTACAACTAAAAAATTTGAACAATTTTTAATGAGCTTAACGTCATCAAGGGGGTTTAATAAGCTTGGAATTGCTTGACTAAGCGTTGAATAACTTTCTCCTAAAATTAATGTTTAAAACCAAAACAAAGAAAATATTTTATGAAAAAAACAGTGAATCTTTTTTTAATCTCATCCTTTTTTTTAATGATTTTTTCTTAAATTGAATTCATGTTTTTTAATTTAGTGTGTAAAAAAATTACCTTGCAGCAAATCAGTGCGTATTCAAATGGTTCTAAGATGTTTACTACATCTGCCAATTTTGTTAACTCTTGCTGTTTTAGTATTAAATTACTTTCATCGAGAGACGATAAACCTAAATTTAAATCCTCCAATTTAATCTTAAGGATTGCTCTAATAGTTTTCAGTTCACTATTCCATCTAACTTTGATTGGTTTTGGTTTTGAGTTGTATTTTTTTTCGGCTAAAAAGTCAGCATATTTCTTTTTTGAAGAGATTTATTGCCTATTTTGAAGCTTTTTCCTAAAAGCTTTTTAACGTTGTTCATTTTCATAAGGCTATTTTTGAAAACAAGTTGGAGTGAATGAGCAAAACACCTCAAATGAATAATGCTTGTAGCATCTGTTGGGATTTGACTAAATGTGTCAAATGTCTCCTAATCATCAATGGATTCAAATTGATCGGAATCATCAGAATTTTCTACCATTAAATTATTGTCAAGTTCAAATCGAAATCATCATCACCAACTTTTTGAAAAAAAAGAATTTTAAAAGTCTAAAATAAATTCAAATAAACTAAATTCTCTGAGGCCTTTGATTTTTTATTTTTAAACAAAACTAAAAAATACAATTTTCTTACCCTCGATATGTCCTAAAATAGAAGGATTAATAATTTTGAAAAACAACTAATAACCTCATCCATTATCATAAGATCTGTTTATATTGTTAATATTTTAACCGGTAATTGCGCCAATTATGCTTCTATAAGCCAGAACTAAACTTTTGAACTCAAAAATTTCGTCATGAAAATGACAGGATACACCAATGAAAGTTCGAAGCTTTCGTTCACTCGAGATGTCAATTGTCTATGATACTGTAACTTCCTTGTTTAATCATTTATATTTTATTTCTTAATTTCAAATTATATTCAAATTTAGTTTAAAATTGATTGTTAAAATCAAACAAGTATTTTAGTTTATTAAAGTTTACTAAACATTAGAGCTTTGTTTTAATAAAATGATATAGAATCAATTTCATATGTCTAACTTCCCTCATGGAGATTACAGATACGAATCTAATACTTTTTAGAGTTTCTTTTAAAATTGATAACATCGAAAAATTTGTTCTTCTTTGAATCGAATTTAAACCTCTTCGTGTTAAAAGGTATCGATTTAGGAAAAATCAATTTCATAAAAATACGAAATCCTATGGAAAAAATTTTTAAAAATTTTAATTCTAACTTTATCATTTTTATATTTACCTTCACATTCTCCTGGTCTCCAAAGCACAATGACAAACTCCAAAGCACAATTAGGTATTTAAAAATGAAAATGTTAATGTTTTCTTCTGACACTTTTTTTTTTTCTTCGTTGCTTTCATAACACGAGACTGAATTTTTTCGTAAAAAAAATGTTTATATACATTGAAGCTATCAGGACTACATGTTCTTAAATTCCTGATAAAGTTAGAGGTATTACAGGCTACATCCTAAATAACTTATTTGCAACGTTCACATACCCCATAGAGACATAGTTTTTTTTTTTATTGTCTTTAATTTAAAAAAAATAAAGTTATCTATATTTCGGTTTCGCAGATCATTCAGAATGTAATTAAAGGAAAGAAAACAGAGTGAATCAGTCTCACAGAGTTAAGGACCTAAGCCTGTTGGATTACTTGAAATAAACGTTTAATTAAACTCGAAAAAAAAGAGATAATTTTTGTCAATTTTGAGAAATTTTTTATAAATGTAAATTTTTTTTAAAATTCATCAGTTAACCATATAGAAGGCTTAAAGATCCCTTTCATAAATTAAATGGGCGAACGCGCATGAACATTCAATCTTTCTTTAGTCGTTAAGGAACGTTGGTGAAGGTTGAAGAATGAGCTTTCACAAACAAAAGTTAACCAAATGTTTAACGAAAGCTTAACGACTAAAGAATGTTCATGAGCCTTCGCCAATTTTATTCAAGAAAGACCAGTACTGTACTGTTATTTAGCACAAAAATGTGAATCTGAATTACAAATTTTTCTAAAATTATCTATTGGTTATTGAAATTCACATTTATATGAAATGAAATGGACATGAAATATGCACATTAGGGTAGTTAACATGTTAAAATATTTGAGACAAATTTTTTTCAATTCTCTAATTTGATTTAACATTAGTAATGTGTATCGAGTCAAGTCAAACTTTTTCTTTGGCTTGAGGACTTTGACTTTTGACCAAATCTCAATAGAACTTACAATTTAGTAAACATGACAATGTTAGTGATTTCAAATCATTTTTCGAGAGAAATCAATTACCAAATGAAACCGTGGAAAATTTTTCTCAGAGCATAAAATCTCTGGTCATCAAAAATTTTCGGAGAACACTAATAGAAACGTTCAAAGACATGATGAAACAATGATTCGTCGAAGGGTTGAAAAATACAAGATTGAGAGAAAAATGTCGAGAGAAACTACAACTCGCCTTAATCAAGAATTGACTTACGATCAACTAGTAAATTATGCTGTTGACAAATTCAACGGATTCGATACAAATCGAGAAACAGAATCGGATGGATATGTAAAAACCGTACGTTTTAGACAAAAATGCGAAACTTGTTCAATTAGTACTTAATATAGGAAAAACAATTAACCGAGATTGTGAAACCGAGAACAAAACAAATAATCAAAAAAAAAATATGTTGTAAATCTCTGAAAACTAATCCTTTTTTTGTTTTTACTAAATCAAAGCGTGGTTTCTAAATTCAATTCCAAAAATAAATAAAAGCTCTTTTAAACTTTTTGTTTTTGTTTATTTTACTCTCTCTTTTTTCTTGTTCGAAAAATTTTGTTAAAAAATTGTTAAAAAATGATGAGTTACCGTGCTAAAGAAGAGGTATGCGACCTCTACGTAACAAACTTTTACCGTGCCACAAAAAACCAAAACGAATTAGCAATTTAGCTAATGGAGTTCATCAATCAAGGTGTCAAAGAAGAGATGCAAGAAAACAAGTTCGGTGTGTGAAAATCCCTAAAACGCTAAGTGAAGCAAAGTTTGATAGTATTAAAACTTGCATTGGTTTTGTTCAGTTTGAAAAACACCGGAACCACAATTTGGCTGCCAAATGGCTAAACGATGTCTTGTTTTATAACAAGCCTTTAAAAGTCGTAGTCAACTCATTGCCTACCTCAGCAGCACAGTGGCCATGGACTGACAATCGAATGATTATCGTGGTAAAACCGGAACAGTCCATCAAAACAAAGAAAAATTATTTGCTTCACCAAACAATCAGGTATACACCGTAATGAATGTACTACAGCCAAATCTAAAGTCTCATCAAACAGTTACCGTGCCAAGTTATGAAACAAATGTTACAGAGACACCAAATGAAGTAATAGAATCAAAACCAGATCGAGATAAAATTCAAGAACTTGACTCAATTCTCGAAGAATATAAAAACAAAACGCTTTCGATACTAATCGAAGAGCGTAAAAAACGTGAATCGAACGAAAATCATTTGAGTGTCAAGACCTAGTGAACGCGTTGGCTCAAGAAAAAACAAAATGTGAAGCAGCTGAACATAATTCTTAGCGACAAACTCCACAGAATGAAAGACGTTATGGAACTCCGCGAACAATTGTGTTATACTCATCGTTCAATAGTCGGTTAGTTGGAAATGGACATTGAGGGTCTCAAAAAAGAGCTGGTACAAGTCCACCTCTCTCACAAAGAAGAGATTAAACAAATTAGGAAGAGAGACTACGAAAACTCGAAGTCGCTGAAGACATGATCTTAAAGCTTCCTAATGAGTTTGCTTTAAAAGACAAGTTTATCAAACAGTTTTTTACACACAGTGCCAAACTCTGTAATACATACAGCGAACTTTTACGGGATGTTTTGGACATATGAGTCAAATGTAACAGTGCTTTAAATAGAGATGTTACCATGCTTAAAAATTTTTTTTTTGTTTTGTTTTGTTTGTTTTTTTCATTCATTTCAAAATTTGTAATTTGTAAATTTTCTTGTCCATGGACAGCTTTCTTCATGGTGGGGAGGTTTGTTGTAAATCTCTTTATAGTTACATCAACTTGTCCGATCAGTAAGAAAACTTACTGTTTAAAATAAATTTCAATGTTACTCTCTGCAGTAACTTTATTGCAAATATAAAAGAGAAACGAGATCAAATTCGGATTTATTATTATTATTTTTCATCAAGTTTTGTTTATTATTTTTTGTTTTTTTCCTTTAAATTTGTTGTACCTTTCCTGGGCTAGATGTGGCCAATTTAATTAAATAAAATATTAAAAAATAGAAATAAATTCTTTAAATTATTAGTTGAGACTTAAACCCCGCAATAGCCGGATCATTTATTTAAGATCTTCAACATATAGTCTAATATGACCAATAAGTCAGATGAACTAAAGATTCAACGCAAAATGGGGGAGAGTGAAACCTATGTGAACTTGGTCAACTCAATTTCTAACGAGTGTAATCTAATCGAGTCAATGCCAAATTCTATCGATGTAATAACCGAGAACAAATTAAACGAGAATCAAAATAAACTAATCGAATCAAAACCGAATTGGACAGAAAGTGATCTTTTAATCGTTAGAGAAAACTGATGAAAGAGCTCAAAACAATTGCTGCTAACTCAGTGACTGATCGAAAACACAACAAAAATCAGGATGTTGCGTTCAAAATTGAATTAACCGATCCATAACAGAAACCAATAACGACTAAATCAAGACCTTTATCTTATAACTTTAAACAAAAAATAAGTGACGAGTTAGACCGTTATTTTCAAGTTTGAATCATTCGTAAAAGTCGAAGCAAATGGAGTTCAGCAAGAATCGTTTACAAAAAAGATGGGTCAAAACGTATAACCGTAGATCATAAACCACTTAATAAAGTTATCAAAGGGGATAGTTACCCGCTACCCTCTATCAAAGACCTATTTAACAAGCTTGTCGAAGCTGACATCTTCACGAGAATGGATGTTTAATCTGCGTATCATCAAATACCAGTAGAAGAGGAGTCAATAAAATTCACGGCATTTATTTGTGAGTTTGGCCTCTTTGAATTTTTATCAATGCCAATGGATATAAAAACCGCGCCTGCATAGTTCCAGAGGTCAATTGAAGATGCCCTTAAAGAGCTCAAAGACCGTTAACTCATCGATGTTTACATGGATGACTCATTTATATTTACAAAGTGTCTCGTTCAAGGACTTAAATTCTATGAAGAAGTTGTCCTGGAAAGTATTGAAACGCTTCGTAAACGAACTTTAAAGTCTCACTTGACAAATGTATTGTGGCAGTAGAAGAAGTTGATCTTCTTGGCTTTAGAATCTCAAAAAAACAAATTAAACCAAACGCAAACCGAGCAAATTGCTTACTTGAAAAACCGAAACCAAAAAATATTCAAGAACTTGGCTTGGTATTGCTAATGGTTATAGAACGTTTATTCAAAACTATGCTCACATCGTTTAACCGTTATATGACTTAATGAGTCTCATAGAAGTCCCAAGAAATTTAGAAAAAAGAACAGAGCAGTAGATGGAAAAAAAGCAATCATAGAATGGAACGAAACAGCTGATTCAAGTTTTGAACATATTAAAAAAATACTCTTTAGTGATCTTGTTTTAACATTTATGGAACGTTTATGGAACTTTTTATTGAAAATCGTTTCTTCACTAAGACATAAAACAAATTTTTAAACAGTGTGAGACTTGTCAAAAAGTCAAAAACACAACTCAAGCACAAAAAGGTGAACTTTTCTTTTTAACACAGTGTAAACCAAACCAATTAGTTTACATCGCTGGTCCATTTTGAAAATCAAAAAAACTCAACAAATATTTGTTGGTGATTATTTGTCTTTTTTCAAATCTTTGTGAATTTTTCGTTTGGGAGAAGGTTGATGGCGTACAAATTGTGTCAAGACCGGCCAAACAAACAAACAGTAAATCAAAAGTCTAAAAATATTATATGCGGCCTTTTTTTTATTAAACGTTTCGTTTGTCTAAAACTGTCTAAAACAAAGGCTTAATTTAGATTTTAAAATAAGTACCATGACAAACGACATATACGTCCGTCGAGTGACTGGTTCGTTCAATTGTCCCGACATTACAGCGGTAGAATTTTACAAGTTTTTTAATCAAAAAATAATAGAACTTGACGCAGTGGTAAACTGGGGACTAATCGACTACATATACGTGCCTGCACAAAAAAACCTCGACCAAAATGACTTCGTCGCGTTCGTTGCCTTTGAGGATCGAAATGTCCACGATGAAGTTGTGAAAACACTCAAAAGACCGGTCAAATTTGTCGATCGAGAAATGATCGGTGGTCTACTTCCTCAATGCAGCATATGTCAAACAGAAGCCTTTTTAATGAAAAACTTTATAAAGACAAGCGAACATTACGATTTTTCGAGGACAAGCGACCATCATCCGAGGTACCAGCGTCAACAACAAAAAAACAAAAAAAAAAGTCCAACAACGGTTAATCGTAAAAGTCCAAGTCTCTAGTTCTGTCCAAATTGAAAAGGAAGCTCAACAAATTAGAATTGAACTCCTAGAAAAAAAATCGAAACTTTGGAAAACGCATGTGCTTATAAAGATCGTCAAATTCAAAATTATTTGGAAGAACGGAAGAGGACGACCAGAACACTCGGTCAACTAGTAAAAAACCTTAAAAAAAATCGCCAACAAAACCGTATTAACCGCCAATTAACCAAATTGTTAATTGTTGTTTTGTTAGATTTTTTCTTTTTTTTTGGTAAATAACACTGTTTCGACCTCATGTCTTTTCAATTAAACTTTGTTACCATTAATCCAGATGGAGGGGGAGGTATGTTTCGGACTAACTCCGTGACTCCTCACTCCAACCACATTTTGTTATAAACTCACTAGTATTTAACTTGTGTTAAGGACTAGTGAGTGAAAAACAATTTCAGTTATTTGTTCTTTTGTTTTTCTTTTTCATTAATTACATCTATTTACATGTAGTCTTCTCAATACATGTTTTTCTAAACTCAATAAAATATCATTTAAACCATTAAAACCGTCTTTTATTCGCGTCCAAACCCAACCGAACCCTTTTAATCATTGACCTAAAGGTCAATAAATAAATAAACAAATATAAAAATACCTCAACATGTAAAATTAAATATGAAAAATCGAATGGAATGGATCCTTCCAACTTAATTTTCACTTTTGTTTCTTTTGTTAAAATCTCTATCAAAAAAAATTTTGCTTAATTTCTTTAATACTTCAGTAGCAAGCTCTACAATAGTCTAAATGGAAATTGATGAATTAGGTTCAACTCTCAAATGGTTGTAATAGTGAAATCTTTGGTGTTTATTAACATCTCTCTACATTCGTCAATCGGACAAATAAATAAAAAATTATCTTTGTCTTTTTAATTTTTATTAAACTGAACATTAATTTCGCGGTGACTGTGAACTAAATTGGACTTTAAATCAAGAAATCAGCAATAAAAATATGATTTAAAATTTGGTTAGATTAAATTTCTAAGTCTTTTCACTAGATCGACAATTAGAGTAATTACATTTGAAAATTTTCTAAAAGGTTTTATCTAGAGTTTAAAATCGAAAAAAAAATTTTAGAATAAATAACAAAGAGTTTTATTTGGGTAATTCTTTAAACAAGTACGCATACTTTAAACTTTGATTTTGCGAAAAACAGTTGAAGACATTCACGTGTTCCTCTGGTGAGCTTTATTGAACTAATGAATTGGCAGTCGTCATTTATTTATTGGTTTGAATGAAGAAAGTTTTAAAAGCTTTTGCTTTTAATATCTATAAATCAATGGCTACTTCCAATTCATTAGTTCATGAAAGTTCACAAGAGTAAAATGTGAATGACCAGTAAATTATTCAATTATTTCATTAAAAAATTTAAAAAAAAAAGGTCAAGTTAAAGTAAATAGTTTTTAAGCAATTCAAGACACTTCTTTTTTTCTAAGAACATGCTTTTAAGAATGCCCTAAAGTAGAGTTTAGCCATTTTATTTTGAAAGCTGTCTTATTTAATTAAGCCGAAATGTTGTAGTCCTCGTTATGACTTCAACTACTTTCTAAGAGTACTAAGTTTAGCTGTGCATATACTTGAAAGCCAACAGTTTATAACTGTAAAGAGTTAAAGTATAAAATGTATTTGTGTATTTAGTGTACACAGTGTATTTTTTATTATAATTTGGAATCAAACCTCATTTATTATTTTTCTTTTCTTTCTTTTTATTTCCAAGGCTAGAAGCAGCCACTTTAATAAATATTATAATTTAATTTATTTAGTTTATTTGTCCCTTCCTTTAGGTCTTACGGCTCTTTTATCAAGATACCCATTATTATTGGAGAAAGACGGTAAAACCGGTTTTGATTCGTATTTCTGGAAGCTTAAGAGAAAATTTGCCGAATATAGACGTCAAATAAATACACCAGAAAGAGTCCGAAAAGGTTAAGAACATCTGCAACCGAAATATTCAAATCCAAGATGTTTTGATTAGCATCTAACCGACTAGTCAATAATTTTTTTGTTTTTTTTGCTGATTTTTTATTATCATTTTTTTTGTAAATTTCCATATATGATAGAATTAATTAATAATTGTAAATAAAAAAATACGATTCACTTTAATTGTAAAGCCGTTAACCCAAAACCGATTCCAAAACACCTCGTCGATCAAATCAAACTCAAACACCATATCAAACGATTAAAACAAAAATCAAACTCCGCACAAATCAACAAGCTTTTTAACCTTTTGAACAACCGCGTTAAAAAACAAATTTCTCGGATCAAAGAATCAAATTTGAATACCTTATATCGAAGTTATATATGTTTTTACTTAAAATTTTACTTACGCCAATTATTTAAGAAGATTGTAAGTAAGCTTTAGTAGAAAAATAGAAAGCGTTAGGCTGAGTGTGAGAGGTAATGAAACACCGTAAGGGTGAGTGTGAGAGAGTCTAGGAAAGCGTTAGGGTGAGTGTGAGAGAGTCTGGGAAAGAGTTAGGGTGATTGTGAGAGAGTCTGGGAAAGCGTTAGGTTGAGTGTGAGAAAGTCTGGGACACCGTTAGGGTGATTGTGAGAGAGTCTGGGAAAGCGTTAGGGTGAGTGTGAGAGGGACTGAGACACCGTTAGAGTTATTGAAATAAACAAACTATTTTATTTTTTAAATTTATTCTCTGATCCTTGAGTTTAATAATCACTCCAACCTCCTTTTCTTTTTAAAAAAACATTTTAAATACTGATGATTTACCAAAACAAAATGATTACTTTTTACGCATTAAAACAAAAATTGCAGCATTTTTGAACTGTTAGTTTATTTTCGACGAATTTGTATATGTATTTTATAATATCCTCTTTAGTTATACAATTCTTCTTCCAGATGTAGTTTTTTAAGAATGTCCATACCATTTCAATTATGTAAATGTCAGGACAGTATGGTGGTGTTTTCAGCTTGAAAATTTTGCATTTGAACTAATATGAAAAAATTTTATAATTAAAATAACAAAGCTCACCCATTTTAAACTATTGGCTTCGTTAATAAAATTTTTGCAAATTCTACTCGAATGTTTTGCGTCATTGTCTTGAATTAAATAACAAACACTTTCAAAATTACGCTCCACATTTTTTGCTTACTTCTAACAAATTCTACGTTCTAACTAAATTAGTTAGAATGAGAAAAAGTTTTATTCTAATTTTACAATTTTGTTAGAATGGCGCAAAATTTTAACGAATTCTATCTTCTTAATGATTTCTAACTTTCTAACTTTAACGTTTTTTATTCTCATTCTACAAGATCTATTCTAACTTTTGTAAAACAGATTAATAAACTTACTTTATGAATATAATGTCTACTATCCCTTTGTATGAAAATAGATTGAGCTTAATGTTAGATTTTTATTTAATACCTGAGTAATATTTGAAAAGCACTTTCTCCGTTTCTCTTTATATAGTTAAAAAAGAGAAATTTTTGTAAAACATACACTGATGGAAATTAATTTTCCAGTGTAATCTTTGTAATTCTCCTAATGATTTAGACCTACATCATACACAACAATTTCAACTGATCGGAGATGGTAGGAGATTATAAAAAAATTTAATAAATTCTGATTCAAACTGATACCATGTGACAATTTAATTTTAAGGACTGTCTATCATTAAAAAAATATTGCCGTTTATCTATCCAGATCAAATAAGAAAATCTTGAATCGTTTATTATTTTATTTTATAGTCAGTATGCCTAAAGATCTACATTGAAAATTAAAGGCTTAAAATACGAACTAATTCTCTTCTGTCCAATTTATGTAAACTCCTTTAATTTATTTTAAAATTTATTTTTGTTGAATATTATAACTTTTAATAGATTGTTAATGTTTAAATCGATTACCCAATCAAGTTTTCTCTAAAAAAAAGTTCTCTAAGATTTTTTTCTCTAAAATGTCCTTTCTCTAAAATTTGTATTCTCTAAAATGCCATTCTCTAAAAAAACTTTTCTTTAAAATGTTCATTGTCCAAAAAAACGGGTGTAATGTTAAGTTTATTTTGACATCATGAAATAAAAATTTGAGTTTAAATCTCCAAGTTATAGCAAGTAATTCATTTAATATTCAAGGCCTTAACCGAGTTTTATTGTGGTTTAGGTTAAACAAGTTGTACAGTGCTGAACAGATCCAAAACTTGCACATCTTCCAAAAGCTAGGAGTCATAGTATTTTAGTCTGTACGATTTATTCAAAGTGTTTCTCTTGAATTTGTACACCTTGTACAAAAGTAATTTTTTCAATTTTTTTTTTATTCTTAGTAAAAAATCGAATCGTACAAAAAAGTACGGTTCAAATCTTAAAACAAAATTTAAGTATTTTAACAGAAATAACCATTGAAACGTGTGTTGTAGGCTGACTTGCCTACTGAAATTTGATAGAATCAATAAAAGAAGTGTGTTTGTTCGTAGTCGTTTATTCTAACTTTGTCATAAAATACAACATTTCTAACATATTTTAATACAAGAAAAACTAATCTTTTGCACAAAATATAACTATAATATAAATTCTTATTCATCACCAAGTCACCAATTAGAGCTTATTTTAAAGTATAAATTATAACTAAGGCTCAAAGAGTGAAGTGTTAGCAACAACTTAAGTTAGTTCTACTAGATACCAACAAAGTCTATTCAGCCGCTAACATACTCCCTCCTGTTAAGAAGCGATGTCCTCATTGCTGACACGTCTGATCCAGTACCAGAACCAGTTGTATTAACGCGTCGTTTGTACAGCGTCTACTACGGTGGCAGGCCAACCTCTAGGGTTGGGGTATTACACACCGTCCCCGGCATCTTGTGGGACGCCTGACGATCCCTCTTCGGGAAAGTAGCTGTTCGTTTGCCACTACCGGAGGCGCTTACCCTCGCTCTATAGGAGCCGCAGAGTATTATTGGAATCAAAACCTAACTTACTCTAATTGTTAACTTCGCTAGAAAAAATTTTGTTTACAAGTTAGAATAAAATTTTAAATTAATTACAACAATATCGGTAAATCATTAAAGTTTGTTTTGGCGATCTTGAACAGTCTGAGCAGTTCAAAAGAAATCGATTTGTTTCCTTCTTATCATCTCAACAAGCTAATTCAGTTTACACTTTTTGTCCATTTACCGATCTTTAAAAAAATCTCGTTATGAATTCAAAAAAAAATACTTAATCTCAACATCTTAAATCAAGATTGAAACTTTTATTGATTCGAATTCTTTACCAGAATTTAAAACACCTTGACACGATACCATTCACTAGATAGCATAACCAAACGATCTTTTAAGATCTTCCGAACTGATTGGACACAAACTTAGGAATCTGTACAGTCATTCTTCACAAATAACTTCACTAAACCAATTGACTACATAATCAAAGCTCATTCATTTCTACAGTTACTTGAATTGAACTCCATTCATAGAATTATCTCCTTAAAATATATATAAAAACTCCCTTCAACCCTTAATCGGAGAATCTAACCGATTTTTAGATCAGGATTCAAAAAAATTAATTCAGAAATTCCCAATATTAGCTACACACCACCTTTCAAACCTCTCCCCCTTTTAATTTCCAAGAACTTTGAAAAAACCGCCGCCGCTAAACACTGGGTTATTTTTTTTTTCGAATTACGAAATCCAACTAATCAAAAATTTAGACGATTTCCTAACTTATTTAATGTCGTAAGTCGGTAACTAAATTTTAACTCGAGCAATCCAAAAACTAATTATAGTTCAAAGTCATTCAACACAGTCAACAAAGTCAGTTCATTTATTCTATTAAAACCGGTGCGTTCAATTTGATATGGTACTAGGCATTTAATAAATAATCCATCATCATCTTCTTTAAATCAACAATCTTATTCAAACCAATTTCTCTAACATAGATCAAGAATCATTAACGGAACCTAATACGGAATCACTGTCTGACACTTTAATTTTATCAAAGTCGTAAACTCACACTAACTGTCTTTCCAACACTCCTAATATCTTCTTCTTCTCAAATCCTTTTCTACTCTACGAAGCTGTGCATTTAGCAATTAACCATCTCATACACGTTAATTCAATTCAAACACTAATAAAATAGATGACACTAGCCAATTTTTAGATTTACGAGCATTCAGCTGACACTGATCTTTTACATCACCATTTCAACCAAGACACAAACGTTTTAACAATCCTAAAAGTAGACGATTTAACACTTCAAATACCATAACTAATTTTTTTTTTCCTTGGTAACTGGAGTCCAAACGATTACTAAATCTGATCAGCAGACTGGTTTAAATCTTACATCTAATTTCTAAATCTAAATCTTTACATGGTTACTAATCCAGAAACAGCCAAAAACCATCTTAAGAAATACTAAGAAAAACACATGAAATCCAATTCAATTTTATCTGTATCTTTGAACACATTATCTCCACTTTTAACTCGACTTGACTTTCCACCAACAAATCGAAATCATAATTGTCTTCATCAGCCAATTAATAGGGTATTGAAGAATGAAAGGAATAAAAAGTTCCTTTATCTTATTACAGTTTTTTTCCGATCTGTTTTTTTAAACCATCAGATATTGATCGATCTTATTTTATAAAACTCTGATTTAATCCAATCAGAATCAGTTAAAGATCACTTTTGTAAAGGTCCGTTTCTAAAAATCATTTATAAATACTGGAGGTATAAACATTAACTCACACTTATTTTAAACTGTTATTCGTTGTTAATAGAACCATACATATTACTAGACTTTTCCAACATTATTCTGCAAATACGCTTGCTCTTCACTAATTCATAAAAAAACTGCTCATTCAGTTTATCATCTTATCATCTCAATATCATAATCAATGGTCGGCTACTTAGTTTCTCCAAATGTTTTCTGTATACCTTCTACGAGTATCTGAATGCAATGTGAGACTTTAATAAATTTTATCAAATATAAAAGCAGTTCTGTGTAGTTCTTTGTGTAAATCTTTGTAAAAATTATTATTACATCCTTCAGACGGCTCCAGTCTAAACCTCAAGTTAATACGAAGCAGTAAATTCACTATCTACGACTATCAATTCCATTAAAATCTACGAATATCATCTCAGGCTTGAAATCGATTAAAATTGTGCCAATTTTAACTTTAACTAAAGTAAGCACTTAACCAACGATCATATTTTCATATTCTTTTCAGAGTTTACACTACGATTAATTATCAATAATCACTTGCTCATAAAGAAATTCTTTTTTTTTTTTTTAGCATCGCATAATCACTAATTGCATATCTCCTGCAATTTTTTTATTATCAGCTTCAACTTCATCTTCAAAATTTTTACTTTCATTAACGCCAAGATGATCACGTAAACGACGCTTTGTCAAATATTAACTAGGCTTTTTAATTCGATAAATCGACTACAATCATACACTGATGTCGATCTAAAACCACTGAACGATCTTGCTTATAAAGTATTTTCCAAAAACTTTCCTGAGACTAATTTTCTGATAAATTTTCCTGAATTAATTTCAAAATAATTGTTTTCTAACCCCTTTAGCATGTCTTTACGATATATTAGGTTCATTCTTAAGCTAATATAGAAACCGTTTCAATTTTTAAGTAACTCTTTTTCCAAAAGTAAATTCAAAATTATACTCCGTTCTCTTAAATCTCTAATATTTTCTTTTCAGCATTATTGCAGCCAGGTTCAATTATAAAGTATACAAGAACCTATCAAATATACATAAAGTAATTCCTCAGTTATTCTAGCTTAAAGTGAGGATAAATAGGACTTCCACTAAAATATTAAACAGGAAAGTCAGGACACAGGGATGTAGACGTCTACGGAGGGATTAAGACCAGAAACTGATTTTAAAACAAAACATAACTAACAAACTAAATTAAAATAATTAAAAATCACTTCCCTGTATTGAATTATATTTTCGGTTTGGAGTTGTCTAAACACACGAATCACATAACAAAACGTAATTATTCTAATTTATCACGGTTTTCGGTTATTATTCTAATTTTACACGGTTATACTCGAACGACGAAATAAACAATTCAATTAAATAAAAAAAATAAATATTTTTGTTTTCATCCTTTACTATTATTCGTTCTTTTCCATAAAACCTTGGGTAACTCGGATATTTGTCTGAAATCAATTATCAACAATAAGACAAGAAAGATCTTCAATATATCTAAGGCAGCTAATACACATCAAATCTATTTCAAGAGCGTTCGCATTCGTAACTAGTTTTTTCAAATATTCGATATATACGCTCTCGCAAGATCATTGCTCTCAATAAAAATTAAATTATCTAATTTCCTTAAAACTTATTTCCATCAAATTTCAAGTCTTAACTTTTTTTTACGATTCATTCCAATCATCTTTTTTTGTTTATTTACTCATTTTTAAAACTCGTAAACACAACACACCTCTCCCTTCGGTTCTTTGAGTCGCAGCGCCATATGTTGTAGGCTGACTTGCCTACTGAAATTTGATAGAATCAATAAAAGAAGTGTGTTTGTTCGTAGTCGTTTATTCTAACTTTGTCATAAAATACAACATTTCTAACATATTTTAATACAAGAAAAACTAATCTTTTGCACAAAATATAACTATAATATAAATTCTTATTCATCACCAAGTCACCAATTAGAGCTTATTTTAAAGTATAAATTATAACTAAGGCTCAAAGAGTGAAGTGTTAGCAACAACTTAAGTTAGTTCTACTAGATACCAACAAAGTCTATTCAGCCGCTAACACGTGATTTTAAATAAAGATTACTTAAAAAAACTTATCGTACTAAAGGAAAAAGAAAGAATAATAAATTTTGGTTTGGTTTCAAAATTTTTTTATTTTTTTCTTGAATTCTTATTCAATTAAACGATTACAAATGGCAAAACTTAGGTTACTAAGAAAAATTTATCACTGAGCATAAAAAAAAAATTTCAGACAGTTAAATATCCTTCTTTTTTTAAAATGTAAATACATTTTAGTTTGAATTCTTTTTGCAGAGATATAGGAACTCTTTAGACATCAAACTTATATCAATTTCACTTTTACATGTCTCAAAGACTAGCCATTACGGCGACACATCATCATTAAAACTGATTTTAATACTTTGTTCTTTTTTAAATTTCGAAATGAATCCTCTACATAAAACTTCCCAATAGAATTTATAAGCAGCTACTTCTGTTTAAATGTTTGAATGTTAAAGTGTTACAATTTAAATATTCTATTTTGATGACAAAATTAAAGAGCCTTATACTAACAAAATAGTCATAAATTTCACCAATACAGTGATAATTTGATGTCGATTCAACTTTCAATACTGAAGTAGACTTGGCTCTCTCTTGATAAATTCAAAAACTCTTTTAAAAATGGAGTAAGTAAGATTTTTAATAGGCAAATTGCTTAGTTCTTGTAAATAGAAAGTTCAAGATTGATGATTCGATTGGATTCCTTCTGAAGCCTTGCGTTAGGTCAAGGGTCAGTTTCCCGTTCAATTACTATCTATTTTTACTTGTTTTTTACATTTCTAAATAGAACTTTAATATATTATTTTGGTTTTTGTTGAAATTAAAAATTATTCCATTAAAAATTGAATCGTACAAAATTTTACTATACACTGATTTTTAATTTGCCTTTATTTTTACATAATTTACTTGTGTACAGAGTGTACAAATTAAAACTAACAAACTTCAGGTTGCCACCAAAAAGTTCAAGTTTGTTCCATAATTCTCAAGTGGTAAATCAGCCAAAAGTTTTAATTATGCAAAAATTTGTTTAGATTTCTTCAAATGAAAGTAAAAAATTTAAATAAAAAAAAAATTTTCACTAATTTTGTTTTTAAAAAGGTGACGACGATGGCGATGAGCTTTATAACACCTTTAGAGAATCTTTTGTTGCAATGATGAAAAAAAAGCTCCCTTAAACGGCCTTCAGACTTGACATTAAAA
The DNA here is from genome assembly GCA_022207745.1 of Brachionus rubens. Classification (NCBI taxonomy): domain Eukaryota; kingdom Metazoa; phylum Rotifera; class Eurotatoria; order Ploima; family Brachionidae; genus Brachionus; species Brachionus rubens. The sequence goes on from JAJVHD010000006.1 coordinate 1,093,744, forward strand.
CGCTAAAGCTTGTGGTTGAGGAAGAAATGCCGGAAATAGAAAGTAAAATTATTAAATAAAATCAATTAAAAAATAAAATTTATTTTAATCGTTAAGGAGCATTGAAAAAGCTGGTAAACTATAGAGAAGATGTGTTTAAAACCTTTTGGAAGAAAGCCCCTACACACAAAAGATATCTCACACAAAAATTAATACAAGAAAAACAGAAAACAAGAAAATAGTTAAAAAAAGGTAAAAATAATAAGAAAACATTAAAATTTTAATATTAATTAGTTTAAAATACTAATAAACTTTCGTAACATCAAACATTTTAAAACATTCATTCGACTCTTCACACTCACCCTAACGCTGAATTTGTCTGTCTCACACTCACCCTAACGATGTCCCAGACTCTCTCACACTCACCCTAACGCTTTTATTTTATGAACGTCCACACGGAAAATACATCAAATGTTGGGAAATTTCTACAAAAAAAAAATGCGTGTACTTTTTGAGTGTAATTTTTTTTAAAACTTGATGCCCAATTATTGTTAAGAGACTATGAGAAATAAAACTTGATCATAGTCGGCGAGACGGCATATAAACTTTGAAAAATTTTATTGACGAAATGAAGTTAATTTTCTGTTCTTAGTATTTTTCGCGGCATGATTCATCCGCAAATCGGGAGGAGCAGCTTTTTTCACCCGAGTTTGTAAATAATTTTTTCTAAAAGTTGGCACACTCCCATAAACTAACCAAAAAATATTTTTACTTTCGTTCTGGACATTTACAAATTATGTATGCCACATAGGACCGGTAATTTTGGATTTTATAGAAAGGACGATTTTTTTTTTTTTTACAAATTATTCACTTAATTAATTCAATTAAAAATAAACTTTTGATTATATCAAAAATATTGATTATAAGTATAGAAATTTTCCATTAGGACTTGAGCTTCGAAATAATTTAACTCTCTATTGATTTTCGCGTTGTACACAGGTCACTGTCGATCGTCCGTTTAAATCATAAAGCATCGTTACAGTCAAAATTACTGATTTCCTGGTCACATTGTCACTGACTTTTTAACGGTTATAGAAAATTTGTTGTTCCTCCACGTGAAAACCATATTTATTTGAAACCATAACTATTTTTTAGCTAAGATTATTTTGAAATTATCTCTTAACTTACAGCAGTTTTTTCCAAAAAAAAGAAAATTTTTAAAAAAGACCCTTTTTAATGCTGCTACTTTTAATGATTTTGGAGAGCTAAGTAGGACCTGATTGGGAAATTGAATTTACCTTAATACTTATATAATTCTTGTTAACTTTTGAACATTAAGATATTTTAAAGAATTTTTAGAGAAGAATAAATTTTTAAGTCTCAAATTAAAATTTAAAAAAAATTCTTTAAATTATCTTTATTTTTTCTTTAAAAATAAAAGAATTATTAGAGAGTCTTTAAAGATTCTTTAAAAAAAGTTTACTGGGCGGAATCAAGTTTGTCTTCAATTAAATTTCATTAAAAGTTTTTTCATTACAAAAAATAAAATTAAAGAAATGTGCTTTTATTCCAAATAATGATATTTCCAAATTCATCACCACTCATTAGTTCGCCATAAGGTAAAGCCAATAATGAAACAATTCCTGATGAATGACTTAAAAGAGTTTTCTTTAACGTACCATTTATGTAGTCCCATATTTGAATTTCATAGCTAAAATACAAACCAACAGCTATTCTTCCACCTGGTAGACTTGCAAGTGATTCAACATCATCTTCTGCGTTGGCCACGAACGTGTTCTTAAGTGAATATGTCAAAGAATCCCAAATTTTAACTGTGCCATCCCAAGATCCACTGGCCAAATCTCCATTACCAAGCATTATTAAACAAAAAACACAGTCCACGTGCCCTGTTAATGTCTGCTTAACGCTATAATCAGTCAGATTCCATATATTGATTACATTATCACAAGCTGATGTTGCTAAATGACCATTTTTAGTCAAAACTAAACCCCAAACATTTTCAGAATGACCTGTTAGTGTTCGTATCAAAGACCAGTCACTTGTATTCCAGATCTTGACCGTATTGTCCCATGATCCAGTCACCATTTGTCCGTCTCCAAAACAACTTTGTTTTGACACAACATCCGTATGGGCATAAACAGTTGTATTGAAAGTCCAATTTCGAATATTCCATATTTCTATGTACCCGCTTGACAATGCAACGCTTAAAACATTGCTTGATAATTCAAGTAAATGATAAACCATTGACGAAAATGTTATTTTACGTTCAACGGTAAAATTATTTGGAAACCAGACGTTCATTGAATTATCTAATGAACCACTCATAATGTTACCATTTGACAAGAACTTTAAAGACAAAATCCAATCGGAATGATTACTTAAAAAAGTTTTATTATCGACTAAGATTTTATAATCATATTTTGAAACAAATGATTCACAATTACAATTACATGTAATGAATGGGGTTAGATATTTAGATTGATCAAATTTATCAATTTGATAATAGACTAAACTTGACGAGCTTACAGCCAAATTATTCCATGAGCTTGACGAAAAAAGTTTGCAAAAATTCTGTTTGATAGTTACAAATGAACAGTTGGATCTTTTTGAACATGAATTAAGACATTTTATCTTGTTGACATTTGTCAATGATTCCAAATGACCTTGATTATTTTCTTGAACTGATTGATTGACCAGTAGAAAATAAGTCTTATAAGCAAGGCTTAGACAAAAAATTGAAAAAAAAAATAAAACAATAAATATTTTCATTTTTATTTTGGCAACCTGAAGTTTTGTACGATTGTTCTGTACGATTCGCGTACTTTTCGTGATAGAAAATTTTTCTTAAAAATTCACCTTACAAACTTATTCAGATTTGATTTGTACAACTATTCCATTATGTATCAACTTTGTACCTCTTTAAAGAAATGAATAGTACAGTAATAAACATCCCAAAATCAAAAAACTTTTATAAGTAGCTCCAGATAAACAAATATTAAAAGTACGATTTTATAGGGATGTGTACAAGATTTTTGTACACCATGTACACTTCTTGAGTTTTCTTTTTTTCCTTACCAACACCAAGATTATTTTCAATTTTGAATTGTACTAAATTGTACGATTCATTAATGGGAAAATGTTTCAAAATTTTTAGGATTAAATGCTGATAGCAGTTTTTCGATGAGTGAAACTAATAAAATATTCAAATTATATGAAAAAAAAATAAAGTCTCGGATGTGAACTGAATAGCTGAAAACACGTTATTTTTTAAAGAGTATATAGGAAAAATTGAATTATTTTTTTCAACCATTTACTTATTGGATTCTGACTTCTCACCTCGAGAGTTGCATTTTTATAACAATATCAACCTTCTAAATAGTTTTTTATTTTTCTTGATTTTAACGTCCTTTTTGACAATATTTATGCAGACAAAGTTTGCTAAATGAAAAAAAAACTTAGGATTCTAGAATTGAGTGTACAAGGTGTACATTTTAACGGAGAATTCGAAAATAATATCAGAAAAGTAATTTTTTTAATTACTTTTCGACTACTCAAGTAATTTAAGGAAAAGAGTTTGGGAGGCTAGTATCATGCTTTTTCATAAGAATTGATGGCCAAAATTATTTTGTACAATGTGTCAAAAATTTGTACACCAGCTCTGAAAAAAATTTCTCGGAAAAGTTCTCTTAAAAGCAATAAGACAATCGTACAATAAGACAAACGTACAAAACTTCAGGTTGCCTTTTATTTTTAAAAATATTTAAAAAATCATTGCTTTTATTTAATCTTTTATCTTGTTTAAATGTCAAATTAATTATTTAAAATTTGGTTAAAAAAACAAAATTTTTTTGCTTTTTTTAAAATTCACTATATTCGAGGTAAGTATTTAAATAAAGAAGTAACTTATTTTTATTTTCATCTTATTGAAAAAATAACATTTTTATGAAACTAAGTTATAAATTATTATTTTTGACTTTAGATTCGGGCAGAGTTGGTCAAAAGTCAAAGTCCTAAAGTCAAAGTCAAGTTATGACTTGACTTAAAAACTTAAATTATGATCAAGTCAACTATTGACTTGACTTTAAAAATAAAATTTTGGTCAAGTCAACTATTGACTTGACTTGAAAAATAAAATTTTGGTCAAGTCAACTATTGACTTGAAAAAATCAATAATTTTAAAGTCAATCCAATTTTTTAATGTTTATTTTCAAGTTTTTTCTAAAAATTTTGTCTTAAAAATAAAATAAAAATTGAATTATAGACAAAAAAGTCTCATTTTATAGTTTCTAATTGTTATTATTACATATAAGAAGCCAAAAAAAAATTCAAAGTCAGACTTTGACTTGGGCATAAAAATAATTCAAAGTCAAAGTCAGACTTTGACTTGAACTTAAAAATAATTCAAAGTCAAAGTCAGACTTTGACTTGAGCTCAAATATAATTCAAAGTCAAAGTCTAACTTTGACTTTGGCAAAAAATAAATTTAAAGTCAAAGTCAGACTTTGACTTGAGCAGAAAAAAAAAGGAAAGTCAAAGTCTGGAATTGACTTTGACTTTTGAGACTTTTGACTTGAAACTTTGACTTTTGACCAACTCTGGATTCGGGACAACCCAAGCAAGTCTAAAAAGTTGAAAAAACGATTGAAATCAATTGATTCTCTTAATTGATCAACTATGAAAATTTGGACTAATCTCAATTTTTTTCAATTGAAAACGATTGAAATCAATCGAAAAAAAAAATCTTTATAATTGAATTTAATGGAAAAAATTTATTTTTTAATTCACGAAGAATGGAAATTAAATTGAAATAATATATTTTTCAATTCGCGGATAATGGAAAAAAAATTGAAGTTTATTGAAAAAAATTGTAGTTTCAAATGTCTTTATTCAAAAAAATGTAATTTTTTAAAAAAAATTATTTTTAAGTAAATAATGTAAAAAATAGTATTCATTTCGGTGCAAAGCCGGTGTTTTAATCATCTTCATCTTCAAACGAGGAATTTGTCTGACTCTTATGTTAAAATACTTTTTTTTTTGCGAACGAAATCTCATAAGACGATTTCGATAAGTTGTTGAAGTTGAACGAGGCACTCGAGTTTTTTTGATAATACGGATACGTATTATTATTATATCCATATTATTATGATAAAATGGATAATAATTTGTGTCTTTTATTAACAAAGTACTTGATGAAAAGTTAATTGCGTTATCCCTTTTCATTGATTTTAGAAAAGCATTTGATTTAATAGATCCTTTACTTTTGCTCCTAAAGTTATTTCATTACGGTTTTGATAACAACTCTCTAGCTTTAATGACAAACTACTTTGATGAGAGGTCTCAAAAGCTTCTTTTGAAAAATCTCTTATCCAAAAAAGCTAGACTAAAACTTGGGGTTCCGCAAGGCTCAGTATTAGGCCCACTTTTTTTTTTAATCTTTATTAATGATCTTCCCTTGTGTATGCTAAAAGCTTATATAGAGTTATTTGCTGATGATACAAGTCTTACGAAGACTGGCAACAAATTGGACACATTAATAAGCGAAACTGGTGGGGTTATTTAAGAACTAAAAACTTGGTGTTATTTTAATAAGGTTGATATAAATTGGGATAAGACCTTCTTTATGGTATTTACAAAGAAAAAAATTGAAGTACCAGATTTTATTCAAATTAAAGAGGTTTCAATTAAAGTTGTTGATAATTTTAAATTATTGAGCTTTACCATTGATAACAGATTAAATTTCATGAAACTAGTTTCGGAAACATGTTTATCGGTAAACAAGAAACTGTTTTCAATAAAAAGACTTTTCTATCTTTGTACATCTGTAAAAATTCAATTTTTTAAAACTTTTATTTTACCTTATTTTGATTATGTTTTTACACTAATTTTTCAAAAGAAGCCATCCAAAGGCTAGCTAACTGTTTCTATTTATGTATTTATAAATTATTGAAAGTTAAAGTGAATTCTTGTGACTTTAATGATTTAAATAATGTTCTAGAAAAGTATGGGCTCTTTGCTTTTCAACATCGAGCTCTGGAGAGAATGCTGTCGTTTTCATACAAGATCATTAAAATGGAGAACTCACCTATTCAGCTCAATTAACAATTAGTCACAAATGAGTCGCGTAAAATTGAGTACGACTTAAGAAACAAAAGTGATTTTATGGTGCCGAAATCGAAAACAAAAAGTGGTGAAAACACATTTGGTTATGTGTACACAAAATTGGCTAACAAATTCCTTATAAACAGAATGGTTCTCAAATTTAGCACCTTTAAATTGTCAATATTCAACAACATCAACCTAATTTTCAATGATGCTTTAAAAATTTTTGATAAACTTAATTTAATTTTTAAAATTTATTTTTTATTTTGATATTTAGATATTATGAAAATTGATTTAATTTTATTTTATTTTAAAAAAAAAATTTATCTTTATTAAATAAATGGAGAGTTAATCAGTCTATATTCTAGACAAGGGCACTAGCCTGTTTATTAACCTTGAAACTTAATTGTGGTTGAGTTGATGGAAATTGACTCGTATTGAAATTAACTGTTGTTTGGTCCTCTGGAATTGGCGAAACTGTATTCGTCGTCGGTTCGTTGTTCCTTGTTTTTTCTATATCTCGTTTTTTTTCAATCATAATAGACGATGTATTTACAGATTTTTTTTTCGCATCAATATTGGCTGGTTCATCGTTTTCATCCACTTTCCGCTTATTTGAGGAATTTTTTTTAAAGACGGATTTAAGTATTCTTTGTTATCTATTATAAAAACTCGATTTGGGTCGTTTCTCCTTGTCGTATTGCTTCCGATGTCATTTCGTTCAATGTCCCTCAATTTTGGGTTGTTTATTTTTAGACTAAAATCTGCCAAAAATTGTGCTGTTGAATAAACTTTTTTTAGTTCTTCCCCGATTAAATCGTAACCATGAATGAATCGAATAAATTTTCTATTAAACTCTTCTAATTGAAAGCAATTAATACAATTTAGTGGTCCAAAATCGAATGTACAATCAACTAGATGTAAAAGCTCATGTACTCCTGATAACATGATTGCTCGTCCATAAAGAACTTCTAATTCACCAACAAACTCAAATACTAAATCTTCTGCGCTCTTTAATTCACTTTTTTTAATAGTTGGTGCAAGCAAAATCTCAACAAATACCACTAGCTTCTTGAGATTTTGAAAGTATTCGTTTGACATTATTTGATTAAAAACAGGAATAGAATAATAAATTAAAAACGATAAATATTCGTGAGCTCGCCATAAATTATAACTGTAAATTGTACGCGGTGTGGTTGGCACAAATTGAGGGGGTCTAATAGAAAGGAGTCTATTATCTATTTTTTGCATGAATTTTCTCATTGAATATTACGAACTTGATTCACTTGGATCAAACCAGTATTTAAAAAGGCCTTTAACGACACCCTCTAGCAGTGAATGCATGTAATCGATACATGTTGAGCTGATTGTTTGAAAATATTTAGAGTTGACTAAGACAACATTCACCTTTAATTCTATTTACCGGTTTATTTATTATACTTGTTTTCGCAAGGTCTAATTGATAACTTATGTCTGTTCTAAGAGGTCCTTTTGAGTTGTTGATATCGAATGGATAGACATGTCTTTTGTCAACTGTAGCTCCAGATTGTAAACATTTGGTGCAACCATAAAATCCGTGACAAGAAATCATATTCAAAATTCGAGCAGGCTTATCGTAAATTCCGAATAAAAAAAAAAAAACTTTGCATAAACTTCATTATGGTTTATCAAAACTTTTAGACCAACTTGAAGTTTCATTAGTTTAACTAAAATCCGATGTAAAAAAGAATCAAAATTTGGTTTCTCATCACCAATCAAAATACCTAAAAAAATATAAAATTTATAATAACCTCAACATAAAATTAAAATACAGTATAACCTCGATTTTGTTAAACCTCAAGGGAATTTGAAAAATTTTAACAAAATCAAATTTTAACAAAATCAATTTTGCTAAAACCCTTTTACAAAATAAAATCAATCATTTTAATTGAAAAATATTCATTTAAAGAATAATTACATACATATAGTCAATAAAGTTACAATTTATTTTTAAAAAATCAATTGATATCGAGTTTCTTTTGAACGTAAACAATTAATTTTATTCGTCCAATATGTTTTTTTTTGTGTTAACATCAAATGTTTGACGAGTCATAATAGAACAAAAATAATTGGATAAAAAATTGATGATTTTTTTTTTGCTATAATAAAATCAAAACGATTATACATGTATTTGTATTGAATAGTTAACTAAAATTTGTCTCATTTTTCTTTAACAAATAACAGTTTTAACAAAATCAAGTTATAACAAAATCAAATTAATTTCCTATTGAAAAGGATTATGGTTAGGCAGGGAATTATGATTTCTTTAACAATTTCAAATTTTAACAAAATCAAGTTTAACAAAATCGAGGTTATACTGTAATTAAGTTAAGCTACCTGCTAGAATAGTATTTTCAACGCTAAATCGTTTTTGAATTTCAATCTCGTTAATATTTAAATAAATTGGCCACATGGTAAGATTCGATTTTTGACATAATTTTATACCATCCGTGTTAATAGTAAATGTAAACGCTTTATTAGTTTTGAAAAGTTCAGAATCATGTATATCATTGTTTAATAATTTCTTGTATATGTTTCCATCCCTGATATCTTCGATTATATCGGATTCATGCGATTTCGGACGAAAAAATTTATTATTTTTCATGATTCTTTTTAATTGTTACTCAATATCCAAGTAATAATATTTGTTTAGTCGTTAGTTTGTAAAATATTTAAAAATTATTTTAAAAAATTGATTCCTAGATTTACATTTTTGACAATTTCTTTTAATTTGTAGCGAATCAATGTATATGAGACAGTTCATACAATAATATTTTACGTTATGCTCAAGTCGATCATTCTTATTGATTAAAATATTTCGTAGGGCGTTAAACGTTTCTGGAAGCTTTATAAACGACGTTAAATTTGATAATTTTAAATAGTCGGAAAGAGATTTTTGTGAAGATCTTCTATTAAAAATAGCTGCAAGATATCCCGCTGCTAAATCATCTTTATTAATTTTTTCATTTTCGAAAGCTTCGTGTAAATCGAAAACAACATCATAAGTTTTATCGTCGCAAATTAATCCCTGGTCATGGTCTATTTCCATTTCATTAAAGGCCCCTTTTTTCGAATAAATTTGTAGATAATTGATCTTCTAACCTTGTTGGTAACTCGTTGTAACAAGTTAAATTATTATTGAAGATATTTGTATTTGTATAAATGTCTTGAATTAATTCTCTATGACGTTTTTTTGATAGAAATAAGTTGACTTTGGGATTTGTTTCGAATTATCAAAAATATATTGTTTATATGGCCCTCTTTTTTTTATTGTTTTGTTTAAGGTACTCATTTTTTTGTCTTTTTGGTTATCTAAAATATATCAATATTAAAAAATAACGAAACAATTTTTTTTCATTCAATTGTACATAGATTCTTAGTAAGAATAAGAAAATTTAAAAAATATCAACGAAAAAATTTTTCAATCTATTCCAAGTATTTTTACTTGGAAAATGTTTTCAATTTATCTCAATTGAGTTTCAACTTAAAATTTTATAAAATGGAGATTGTATTCGTTTCAATTTTCAAAATTTAACTTGATATTTTTTTCAATCGTTTTCAATTGATTTCAATAAGAAAAAAAATAAGAAAAAAAAACATAAATTTTTTCAATCGGTGTCAATTAGATTTCAATCCAGATTTATGGAAAATTTTTCTTTTTCAAGTCCATTCAATTGACTTTCAATGATTTCAACAAATTTTCAATAAAAATAGTATTGCTTGGGAAAAGTAATTGGTATTTGAATGCAAAATATTTTTTAAGCAAAAATATTTAGAAATTATGCGATTATTTTGGATTCAAGAACCGTTTTCGTCAGACAGATTTACAGAATATTATATTACAGAATATTAGTAGCAATATTCATCAGTTTTCGCACCCTTTCAAAAGCTTTCAAATTAATTTTTTTATTTTTAAAAAGTATAATTAAGCTTGATAAAATGATTCACAATAATCTGAGTTTTATTGGCAAAAGGTTAAGAAGACTTTTAAGATTGACTTTTTGGTTGCATTTTAAAAAATAAAAAAATTAGTTTGAAAGCTTTTGAAACTTGTGAAAGGTTCGGAAAACTTGAAAATATTTGAAAGTAATTGAAGACATCTGAACGTTTAGATGGATTCTGATGAACAAGAACATGCATTAAAGTTCATGGAACGCCCTGATTGGAACATGTAAACGACCAGGTTAGTAGGTATTTCATAAGCTAAACTTAAATGACAATCAAAGAAAAACAAACGACGGAAAAACAAAATCCGATTCAAAATAAGATTAGAAGACGTTTATTCAACCGTAAATTCTCGTTCTATGTTTCAAGTAATTAAACCTGAAACTCGGTTTTTATTCTTTTTTCTGATTGGCTAATTTTTTTTCTAATCAATCAGAAAAAAGAATAAAAACCGAGTTTCAGGTTTAGATATTATTCAAGTGTTTGAGAGTACGCATGAGCGTCTTAAGCAATCCTCTGCGCATAAAATTTATGATCTAGAACTCCTACTACTACTACTTGCATATTAGTAGTAGTTTAAACTGCGACTTGAAGGTTATCCAAGCATAACTCTAAAGAGCTGTAGCAGTCGAAACGACTTTCTTTAAATAATTGAGAGAGGAAGAGCAAATGACTGGGCACAATTTTTAAGTACAAAGCCATGAATCCTGTAGGGCTCAATTGTTTTATTTGGATCTTACTTTAATAATTTTTCACTAACCTTTTTTGCATTAATGAGCTGATCAGCAGTCGAGTCACATCGTTCGCTTGTTTTGAAATCAAAAGCTGGAAGAGGCGATTCATCATCTGAACAGAAAACCGATTGAAATATTTAAAAAGAATTTTTTCTTTTTTTAATTTGGAAAATGAAGATGAAAGAAAAAAATGAAAAAAGATTTGGAATCATAACAAAATTTTAAACAAGATAGTGTTACTACAATATAACCTCGATTTTGTTAAACCTCAAGGGAATATGCAAAATTTTAACAAAGTCAAATTTAAACAAAATCGATTTTGTTAAAACCCTTTAACAAAATAAAATCAATCATTCTAATTGTAACCCTACTCACATGGTTAAGACACATTTTTGATTTTATGTTTTTAATTAGTTTTAAACACTTAATACTTGGTCGATTTAATGGTTGCAATTTTTAAACATTAATCATTTTAATTTACTTTTAATTGAATACAGTTTTTGTTAGCGTCTCATCCTGAAAACCAGATGTCGTTTATACTTAATGAGTTACAGAGATGGAACCTATCTACTCTTTAAAAAGAAGTAACATTTTAGTTAGATATTTAGTATTGTAATAAAATAAATATAAAAAAACAATTAACTTTTTTTTAGTAACGCGTTAAGACGAGCCTTGCAAGTTACATAATTGAAAAATATTCATTTAAAGTATAATTAGATACATATAGTCGATAAAGTAAGAAATTATTTTTAAAAAATCTATTGAAGTCGAGTTTCTTTTGAACATGAACAATTAATTTTATTTGTCAAATATGTTTTTTTGTGTTAACATCAAATTTTTGACGAGTCATAATACAACAAAAAAAATTGAATAAAAAAATGGATGATTATTTTTTGCTTTAATAAAATCAAAACGATTATACATGTATTTATATTGGATAGTTAACTAAAATTTCTCTCATTTTTCTTTAACAAATAAAAGATTTAATTTTGATTATTGCTGTAAAAATTAAGCAAATAAGATTTAGTGTGAATGACGAAGAATTCCCACAAAAAGTGAGACCAAAAAGGAATTTGAGAAATTTTAATGAATTATTGATGGTAATAATTTGAAGGAAAATAAAATTTACAAAGAATAATTTTTACTGTTAAAAAATAAAATTATAGTAATGTGTTTTTATTCCAAATAATCATGGTTCCATTTGCATCACCACTGACAAGCTCACCATAAGGTAAAGTCATTAATGATTCAACACTCCAAGAATGTCCTAAAAGAGTTTTCTTTAACGTACCATTTATGTAGTCCCATATTTGAATTTCATAGCTAAAATACAAACCAACAGCTATTCTTCCACCTGGTAGACTTGCAAGTGATTCAACATCATCTGCTGCGTTGGCCACGAAAGTGTTCTTTAGAGAATATGTCAAAGAATCCCAAATTTTAACTGTGCCATCCCAAGATCCACTCGCCAAATCTCCATTACCAAGCATTATTAAACAAAAAACACAGTCCACGTGCCCTGTTAATGTCTGCTTAACGCTATAATCAGTCAGATTCCATATATTGATTACATTATCACAAGCTGATGTTGCTAAATGACCATTTTTAGTCAAAACTAAACCCCAAACATTTTCAGAATGACCTGTTAGTGTTCGTATCAAAGACCAGTCACTTGTATTCCAGATCTTGACCGTATTGTCCCATGATCCAGTCACCATTTGTCCGTCTCCAAAACAACTTTGTTTTGACACAACATCCGTATGGGCATAAACAGTTGTATTGAAAGTCCAATTTCGAATATTCCATATTTCTATGTACCCGCTTGACAATGCAACGCTTAAAACATTGCTTGATAATTCAAGTAAATGATAAACCATTGACGAAAATGTTATTTTACGTTCAACGGTAAAATTATTTGGAAACCAGACGTTCATTGAATTATCTAATGAACCACTCATAATGTTACCATTTGACAAGAACTTTAAAGACAAAATCCAATCGGAATGATTACTTAAAAAAGTTTTATTATCGACTAAGATTTTATAATCATATTTTGAAACAAATAATTCACAATTACAATTACATGTAATGAATGGGGTTAGATGTTTAGATTGATCAAATATATCAATTTGATAAAACACTAAACTTGACGAGCTTACAGCCAAATTATTCCATGAGCTTGACGAAAAAAGTTTGCAAAAATTCTGTTTGATAGTTACAAATGAACAGTTGGATCTTTTTGAACATGAATTAAGACATTTTATCTTGTTGACATTTGTCAATGATTCCAAATGACCTTGATTATTTTCTTGAACTGATTGATTGACCAGTAGAAAATAAGTCTTATAAGCAAGGCTTAGACAAAAAATTGAAAAAAAAAATAAAACAATAAATATTTTCATTTTTATCTTTAAAAATATTTAAAAAATCATTGCTTTTATATAATCTTTTATCTTGTTTAAATGTCAAATTAATTATTTAAAATTTGGTTCAAAAAAACAAACTCAAAATGACAATATGGATAAATCTAATTCGAGACTAAATCAATTATTTAAAGCTTTATTTCGGTTTTTTAAATTCTGCAATAAACCAACATAATAAGTAAGTAAGAAATGTAAGAAATTAAGAAATATAAAAAAATCTATTTTTAAGTTCAGTTTAATTTTTCTCGAGACACCGATTGCCGGTATTCCATTTTCTACGGAATTTGTTACGAAAATGACGATTTTCACCTAAAAATCGTGTATCTTGCACACATCAGATCAAATGACTCTATATTAAAATAGCAGACTAAAAAATCGCACATTTAAAATAAATTATTCAAAATAGCCAAGTCAGAATAGCTGTTTAAATATGCGCTAATTGAAATGTTTTTTTTATTGTTAAATTATAATTAAAGAGTGATCGTGTTTTTAGATCATGATCGGTTGATCAAAAGGTTCGGATTAATCAGCTTGGAATTCTTATAATTAGAAACTTGGAGGATCACTTTTTTATTATTTCTAATTGTCCCGATCATCGGTTCTTCTATCGATCATGATCAAAAAATACGATCATTGCCTAACACTAGTTCGAATAATTAACAAATCTTGAGGTTGATGCCTTTGGATTTGTCACATATTCTCAGAAAGACTATCCTCAACTGTTCTTCCATGGTCAATACTTTCAATTGATAGATGATACCAGCGATGAACTTGAAGATTTTTTATGATTTGTCTCTAATCGTAAATTTTAGAAGCTTAATCAATTAAAAACTTGTATTTTTTTTCTAACGCTTTTTTTTTTTTTGCTATTTTGAACTAAATTATTTTACCAAGTGCTATTTTGATTGATTTATTTGCAATCGCAATTATCAAAATTCACATTGCAGATCATACACCATTAAAATTAAATTTTTTAAACTGCTCCATTTTTTGCAGACTTTTTACAGCAGTTATATTTAAATTTGACATGATTTGTAGCCTTTGCAATTATCAAAATTCACATTGCAGATCATACACCATTAAAATTAAATTTTTTAAACTGCTCCATTTTTTGCAGACTTTTTACAGCAGTTATATTTAAATTTGACATGATTTGTAGAATCAGAAAATGTTCCTCTGCAAATTCATTTCTTTATTACTTTGATTTCTATTAAAGTTTTAATTTGAAGTGATTGAATTGATCTTTTTAAAAAGATTTGCAACTTCAAATTTCCTCGGGTTATTAGCATTCTTCAGGGACTTTGTCGATAGCAAGTATATGATCGGTAATAGTTTAAAATAGCAAGTGTTAGAATAAATCGTGTCGTTTACTTTTGTAACGATACTTTTGTTACGAATCCCAAAAAATAAAAAAAAATAAATTTGTTACATATTGTAACATTTCAAAAATTAGAGTTTTCAAAAAGATACTTAAGCGTTACTATGACATAGTTCTTAAATCGATTAAGAACGAGGCGAAAGCAATTGGGCTTACATTAAAACCAGAATACATTATGACTGATTTTGAATTAGCGGCAAGCATTCTTCAGGGACTATCTTCAGGGAAATCCGTGTATTCCGCCTACCAATGATGTCGAGGCTTTTGTAATTGTATTTTAAAGTTATATCAGTCTTTGTCAAAGTTTGTGTTATAGTTTATAGTTATAGTTTATTTAATTCATTTAAAATGGCACAATAATTGATACACACTCATAAGTGTTGTATCTGTGAATTACTTTATATTAGTTTACATCTGTATAAAAAAAAGAAAAAATTTAAATTAAGGATAAAAAATAAAAATAAAATAAGTGTGATATTGAAAAATAAAATATAAATAAGATATGAGGTTCGTTATGTGAGGTTATATTATTTTTGGAACATGGCATGATATCATATGTGTTTTGATCCCGATCTTTGCTTCAAAATATTTACCACAATTTAGGCACTCTGTTTTAGGTTTAATTGACGTTATAAGAACTTTTGTTTCTACGTTATTATCGTTGGTAAATTTTTCTTGCTTTCGTCATCTCTTAGGATTCGGATAGTTTTTTGTACTATACTTTCGTTGTATGTGTTCGTTTTAGCCGGTTTTGTTATTTCTTGGGCTCTGTTGATCAATCAAATGTATCTGGAAATACCATATATAATTTTTCCTTAATATTTCTTTTGATTTAAGTTAAAATTTTGAAGATGTTAGTTCTTTTGGATGCAAGATCTTGTTGAAAAATTGATTAACGTTCAAAAACAATTGTTTTTTCCCCATTGGAAGAACAAAATCTTTGAAAAAAAATCTTGGTTATCTATTAATTCAAAACGTACCTCTCAGATTTTCTGACTATTTGGACATTAATTATGTCAATTAGACCCCGATGATTCCAACATTTTTTTTAAGAATTGAGCGAAGAAAACGCAAAAACAAAAATTTTCTGAATCAGACATTTCTGAATCATTTTTTGTTTTCCACAGTGTAACGAACTCAAACAATTTATTTTTGGCATTAAAAAATGTCATACTTCACTAATTTTAGTGTGATAAAGACGCTTTTCTAGTTTGTTTTTTAAAATTGGTTTTACCTTTCCAGAAAGTAGTAGAAATAATTGAGAAAATATTACTTGCATTTTCTAATTTATTAGTTTACCTCTAAAATAAATGTCAAAAATTATTAATTAGTGTTCTAATTATTTACTTTATTGCTAAATAATTTTATTTATACAAATGATGTCTTATTTTATTATATACATGTTAAATTATTTTACTCATTGTCCAACTTATTTAGTGATAAAGCATTGTCGGTAGACGATGTATGTTCACCTATAGTAAAACCTTCATACCATCCAGAATTTACTGAATCAATCCACTCATCTCTAAAATAAGTTTCAAAGAATTTTTTCACTTCATCATTTACAACTAACCATTTTTTCTCTAACAACTCGTAACCGAATTCGAATAACTCTGGACAATAAGCTATTTGTAATCTTTTTAGTTATTCGAATCACATTCTTGTACTGTTTTGGATACATAGTCGTTTAGTCTATCTATCAAAACAGACTTAGTACCTTGGTAGGAAATTTTGAATTCTTTGCATTTGTTTTTTAAATCAATTACAAGCCAGGTTGAATCATACATTTTGACATAAACAAAAAAATTTTGAATAAATAATAAGACTTTCTCGTGTTATGTAATTATTTTAAGTTAAAAAAAAAAATTAGAACACAAAATAATAATTTTATGTAACAAACTAATAAAAAAAATTTTTTGTATATTGCTCAAATAAGACAATTTAGTTTTAAGCAAAAAAAAAAAATATTAAACACAAAAAAAATTTTTTGGAGACAGAGGTAATTAATTGCCGAAATAATTTCAGTATAACCATTATAATATATTGCGTCATTTTGACGCATTCGATGCTTCTCGATATAAAAAAAACGGTACTTCTAGGGTTAATATCAGATAGAGATTATAAAGATGCAGCTTAATTATGTATAACAATCTCTGCGTGTCAGGGTTTGTTTTTCGATGCAATTTGCATTAATTGCATAAAACATATGTGTTGCATATCTGAATTTTATTGGACAATTTTATTTTTTTTGATTTATTGACTCCTCCTACTAAACACACAAGAAATATTTTTTGAATAATTTTATTTGATAAACTTTTCAACTAACGTTTTTTCTTTTTCTCAGCGGAAAATCAATTTTTAAGTTTTAGAACAAGGTTAGTCTGTTAATTATCTAGAGTTTCATGTGAAAATTATAAACAATTAAGTCGCATATATTTGCATTTATTGCATATTATCCCGCATACATCTTCAAAAAATTTTTCATATTAATGCACATATACCGTCCTCTGATGTTGCATTGAAAAACAAACCCTGCTCTAAATCAGAAAATGGACAAGTGTTCAACCTCTATCAATCTAGTTTCAGAAACACAAAAAAAAGAATACAGAGACGTCTAAAGGTGATCAGATAAATATAAATATCTAAAAAAACAGTGTGAAAAAAATTAAGTATTTATTTGCATAATTGACAAAAAATAAACAATTTTATAAAAAAAATAAAGACTTTCTAATAAATAGAAAAATAAAGGTTGCAAAATTTAAAAAATAAATTCTTTTGGTAAAAAAAAAAAACAATTAAAAAATTAATTTTGAGATTTATTTTTTTGTTTGACTAAGACAACTGGGTTAAATTAAAAAGTTGACTCGTTTTTCTGGATAATTTCGATGGCGATGAAGGACTTTTTTTCAATAAACTCGGTATATTCAAATTATTTTTGAGTAATTTTAACTTTTTTTTCGATGGCGATACACCAGTCTTGCTATTTTTATTTGACATTGAACTCTCTTCATCCGATGATTCTTTATCTTTCATTTCATTCTCACTAGACGACGGATTGGGTGTAGCTCGAGCTACAATATCTTTTAACGCCTCTTGGTCTATCTTCAAATCTTGACGCTTACTTATAATACTCGGATTTTTTCCGAGTTTATTCAAACGCTCAGCAGCTACCGATTCCATTGTACGTCTCATCATCGGATACTGTTCTAACACGTTGTAAAAATGATCCACTGATAACGAATACAAATTACAATAAGTCACTGCTTGACAACTCGCTACTCTAGTCGCACGGGTCAGTAGACATATCTCACCAAAATATGAACCATCACTTAAAGTGGTCATGACTTCGTTATTTGATTTCAAAATATCTACGATACCTTCTTGGATAAAGTACATCTTAGTTCCAATGGTACCCTCTCGACATATTATATCCCCCGGTTGGAAAACTTCGAACCTCAATTTTGTTACGACATCGGACACAAAATTTTGATCAGCGTTCGCAAAAAATGGTACTGAGGAAACCAAAGATCGACAGTTGTAATTAATTATGTCAAGTCTCAGTCGTTCGGATAACTCGTTAAGAATAGCGTCTTCGTCAAACATTTTGCCTTGATAACGATGTTCGTAGTACTCAGTGATTCTATTACGAAGATCTCGTGGAAACTTACGCCAAACCATGTACTCTTCGACTTGTTTGAATTTTTCGTTGTACATGCGTCTTGATGTGTCAAAACTTTGTACTAAAGCACTCACGTGACCAATAGTCACAGCATAACACATTGCACCAGTGACCATACTTAACATAGTCAACCACATGTCAGTGTATGTTTGTGGCGGGTATCGTCCATAACCGATACACAACATGTGAGACAAAGCTTTGAATAAAGCAACTGTGTATTGTTCAGTCCAATCGGCATTTTGTAAATTGTTTAAACAAACCCATGATTCTTTAGGGAATGATTGTAACATTGGCACTAGAAATTGAAGACATCCGTTCCAATGAGCCAATAGGATGATTAAACATACCAAGTTAAGAATTCGCATAACCATGCTTGCTATGCTCAAGAACTAAAAAAAAAAAAATTTTTTTCGTGTAAAATTTTCTTTTGAAATTTAAAAAAAATAAATAAAATTATTTAAAGCTAAATTATGATTTTTTTTTAAACTACTAATTAATAAAAAAAATAATAATTAAAAAATAATTTAAAACTAAAAAATAAATACAAATAAGCTTGTAGTTGATTCTAGTTTTAATTGATTATTAAGTGCAATATTCTAGTTTGAAGCAAGCAATTTAAATACAATTGATAATCTTTATTGAGTAAGAAAGTCTGAGGAATTGTTTTGAGTGTATTTTATTTTTATGCAAAATGACTTGAAACGGTTAGTTCGTGTGCCAATACAGTCCAAAACTGAAATAAGTTAACAGTATGTCTAGCCTTTCGTTCTTGAAAAAAAACAACCCGTGGCCTACCATTGCTGCCATTTTAGCCCGAGGAGTTTTGTATAGCTTCCTTGTGCCCTGGACCCTTGTTAAAGGATGGGGAGAAAATAACTTCGATACCCAAAAAAAACATTTTACTATCAATGGTCTCAAAAATGGTTAAGAATGACCTTAGTCTGTGAAAATCATGTTTACTGAAAAACTCTCAAAATCGATTATTTTGTTGGAACCAACACAAGGGTTTTGTCCTTTGATGACTTTGACGTTCCTAACACTTTCTCATCAATAGCAGACTTGAAAACTCTTGTGTTGATATAGGTTATCTTTACCTCATTTTAATATAACTAACTTGTCCATGGAAGATACAACGAGCTCGTAAAGCCAAGTGGTTTGCGAGGTAGTCGTGCCAGTTCGAATCCCGCTCTGGTCAAATTTGTTTCAATCAAGCAAGAAACTAGCAAAAACTTTTGAAAATCCAATTGGTGTAAAATC
Source organism: Brachionus rubens (assembly GCA_022207745.1). Taxonomy (NCBI): domain Eukaryota; kingdom Metazoa; phylum Rotifera; class Eurotatoria; order Ploima; family Brachionidae; genus Brachionus; species Brachionus rubens. The sequence goes on from JAJVHD010000006.1 coordinate 1,113,298, forward strand.
GAGTAAAACATCGATGCGTTAGCTCTTAACTAATTTCAATTCACAGGTACAATACCATTTAAAGTATGTGCCACTAACTGTAACAACACTATTTAATTAAAAAAAGAAATTATAAAACTCAAAAAGAGTCCAAATTGATTTCTAAGGCTGAATAGAAAAGACAATAAACGAATTTAAAAAGAGGTGATTACAATTTATTAAAAATTGCTCTAAGTATGAGAGAATAGGAAAAAACGAAAAAGACAAGTTACCGTGAATGATCCTTAGAACCAGACAAGTCTTAAAAAAGATTTACAACCCTCTTTTTGCGTACATTTTCGCAAAAACAGCTGTAACAAAATTATAAAAAGCAACTAAGCATAAGCAATATTTAATATAGGGTGATTCATAAAATTTCGCGTTTTTTTGATGGCAAGTTAGAATTGATTCAAGCTCTTAAGTAATCTCATAACTTTAATTCTTATTATATTTAAGATTAAACAGAATTGAACGCTCTACAAGATTATACCTCGCGAATTATCTAGTGACCTTAGCACTTCACAGTCCCCGTAAGTTGATCCATAAAGTTAATAGACACTGCCGAGTTGTTCCACACGATATGACACCTTTTGATATTCAACGTCGTATCGGAATCTGTAGAAAACTAATCAAAAATCCTCTTGATGAACGGTTTATCAGAAGCGTACTTGCGATGAAAAATGGATCTTTTTTCGAAATACTGATGACAGAAACAAGTGGTTGAAACCATCTCAACCAGCCCTACCAATTGTTCAAAGAGCACGATTCGAAAAGAAGATAATGCTGTGAGTTTCGTACGATAAATGCTGACCTTTATTGTGAACAATTAGAACTAATGTTTCCTTCACTTCAAGCAAAATACTCTTCTTTGATCAACCGGAAGCTTGGAGAAAACCATGGAAAAAATTGAAGAGCTGGAAGGGATTGAACTTCCCCCTCAACCAGCATATAGTACAGACCTTTCTAATTATCACGTTTTCAGCTCAATGGCTAATTTCCTTAGAGGACAGAATTCTACAAACCAAGACCAAATTGAAGCTGGATGTAGGGTTGGTCGACCGGTTTTCTTCAAAAAATTGTATTATTTGATTTATGGTTTCATATGATGGTCTAATCCTTATAAATCACATACCAGATTATAGGAAATTAAGTTCTCTATCTTTTGATATTTAGGTTATGCATTTCTACTTCTAATTGAGCCTTATATTTGAATTTGACCGGTTTTAGAACCGGTTTTTTTAACCGAATTTTTTTTAAGGGAAAATTGCTATGTAATCAATGAAAATAATTTTACAATTCAACTTTGAGGGTACCAAAATTTAGGAAATTTTATTTCCTTCAACTTCTATGTTCTTTATAAGGATTCTACCGTTCAATGAAACCATAAATTAAAATTAACCGGTTTTACGATAAAAACCGGTCGACCAACCCTAGCTGGATGCCTTGAGTTTTTTATCTCAGAAAAGGAATGGTATAAGACAGGTATCGAATTGCTCGCTGATAGACGGCTAAAGACCATTTTATTTTAATAAAAATTAAAAACTTCAAAAAAACGCATAATTTTATGAATCACCCTAATAAAATTAATTCCAAAAATCGTTTTAAACGATAAATAGATAATTACTAATAAGTTATTAATTTTTTTTTGTTGTTTTTGCATAAAAATAAATAAAACAAAAGTCCCGTAAAAGGTTTTTCTAAAGGTTTAGTCTAAATGGGCTTTTCATGCAAAGGCTCCTATCTCTTAAGGTAAGTGATTACCATGCATACCGTTTGAATTCATACAAATTCAATAACCGGTTACCGTGATAGAAGTAATTTTGATCTAATAATAAAAGGTATTGTTTGTTTTTTATTTCAAAAATTTTCATTCAATTTTAAACGGTGAGAGTCAAAGTGGAAAGAAACTGGAAAAAAAAAACAAACAAAAAAAAAAGGGTAATATTTTTCTATTAAATTTATCTTACATTGCGTTTACCATCGGTTCTACGATTATTAAATCTCTTAAAAAATTGTAAATTGTAAAAAAAAAAAGAAGTGAATTCAGGTGCGTTTAAAAGAGATAAATGGCTTTTACAAAGAATTAGTTCCGGTTTCCTTCCAAATAGACCCTCAAAAATTTAAGATTTAAAAAAAAAACATCAACATTAAACGATAGTTAAAACTTAAAACTCCAAAAAAAAAAAAATTTTTATATGACTTACATTTTTGAATTCCTAAAAACAAATGACAGAAATTTAGATATAATTTTAGTACGGTACTTTAAGAAAGTCTTTATAAAAGCCGTGAAAAAGAGGTTTTAAGAGACTAAGTAGAACAAATTTGATTTTAAAAGAAAAAAGATTTTAGTCTTACCTCTTCCCATTGGTGTATGTAACGAACAAGACGACTAAGACGTAATAGACGAAGTAAACTTAATAGTTTAACTAGACGCAGAACTTTGAGTGCACGACCGGTACGTGCCAATTGATATTTTTCACCGCTTTCACGTACTAATAAAAAAATGTAATCTAATGGTATTGAACTTAAAAAATCAACAAAAAACCATGTGCGTATGTAATGTTTGGCTATTTTTTTTGGTTCGAGTATTATTTCGTCAATGTAATCGTTTTGAAGAACGCCTTGAAAAAAAAATAAAAAATTATTAGTAACAACTTGGTAAAGCTCTTTTTAATGGGAACAAGTCGGCAAAATTAATATTTAATACTATTCCGAATAACCGCCGTATTTCGTCGGCTCATAAACCGAAAATGGTTTATAGAAAATTCAATCTGTTCTCATCTCAAGTTTATTCAAATTTGGTAGGCACCTGTACTCCTTACGCGTGGCGCTCAATTTCCTCGTTTAGTACGCGCTTTACCTCACCAGTTAAATCGAATCTAGTCCTTCAAAATACCCATTACCCCAAATTTTTACTATTGATTCTGAAACAAGACAAAATTCTGAACAAAATTTTGGGATTAGTTTTTTCATTTTCGTTTAAATTTTTGTACAGTAAAGGCTGATAAAATTCAAAAAAATCAAAAACCACTAAGATGAGAGTATTTAGGAAATTTTGACCAAAAATCCTTTTTTACAGAACATTAAACACATCAAGTTGTAGAATATGCGCTTTCAGAATATATGCCCATTATATATGATTCATCGTCAAATAAATGAGATATCGGTCAGAAAAGGTTACCAACTTACTCAAGTTTTATAAAACATGGCGGGATTTTGAAAGTGTGGAAGTTTTGAATTGCCGGAACCCTTAAAAAAATGTTCAGCGGATTATTAAGAAAAATGAAAAATAAAATTCAAAAATCTAATCAGACCAAAATATTTTAAATTTTATGCTCTACAAGAATCTTTATCGATATTTAATATTGGATGCTTGGTTTAAAAAGTAATATCGCTTAAAACACAAGTTTATCAAAAAAAGGACTTAAGATTGTAAGAATGTCACTTTAAATAATCGGAATATGCTGAAAATAAGCAAATTTTCGCTTTTAACGGGTCTGCAAGTTAAAATATTTTTTTTTCTAGCCCTAAAACAACCCCTAATAATGGGACCAATAGGAGCCGGTATGGTCTCAGTACATTTGGGTTAATTCTGGTAAAAAATGAAAGTTGAGGTCTCAAAACATAATAAATTGCAATGTGTAAATATCATGAATGCAACGCATGTCTCTTAAAATAAATTAACAAATAAGAATGTAAATTAATACAAGTCTCACTCAAAACTTGTTGCCTTTTCTCTTACAACTTGAATAATGAACTCCATCCTTTCAATATTACAAATCCTTCGAATATACTAGCTTTCAATTTTACTGGCAGATGCACTGCCTTTCAAATCTTTTCCAATTTCCAATAGGCTTCCCATTCAAGCGACCTTCGATGTATGAAGCATACACTCCATCTTCTACGTGTTAATTCATACCAACATTTCTTGTTTCTTCATCAACCTGGTTCATAACTGATCCCGTTTCTGCTTCCAGGAGTGCAACTCTATTAAAAGATCTTTTTTAGAGCATTTTATTTTTTATATTGATTTATAACACTAAACATGTTAACATCTGTTATTTAAGATTAAACAAAAGAACACTATGAACTTATAAATCATTTTTTTTTAAATTCAATCATTTAAATGTAATCTGTAATCTATTTTTTTTTTCAAATTGCCTTTGTGGGAGTGTTCAAATTTTAGCATTCAAAAAAAATTATAATTATTTTGAGGATTAATTTAGGATAATGTGTTTTTTTTAATTATTCACTCAGCAAAAAATTCGGTCCCTAATTTTTCGACAACAGTCAATCGTTTTTTTACTTAATGAAGCTAATCAAAAAAACTTAAATGCACATTTCCATCTATAGCTATATCCTGTCAATAATTATTATGAATTACACGCATTTAGCTAATCAAGAAAAAAGTCTCAAGTTTTTTTAAGTCGATAACGAAAGCGTAACATTAAGTTTTGAAAATTCAAATTTTTTAGATGATGAAACATGTTAATGCATATTATTAATTAAAAACTTGGAAAAAAAAATTTTCATCAAGTGCGTTTGTTTCACAACAACTTGAAAAGTTAACTGAGTAAAAATAAAAGAAAATAATTGTTAAATATTTAAGATAGAAAAGCCGAGCTTTATATGCGAGTAACGAGAAGTTATATAAAATATATTGTCTATACATAATTTATTTGTTAGTTCAAGAGTTCAAGAGTTCAAATTGAAAACAAATAATTTTATGAAAAAAAATTTTTTTTTTCACATTCGCAGGGGGTATGAGTAAGAAAAATTTTAAACACAAGGTCCATTTTAAAAAAATTTCATGGTTGTACCCACTACCGACAGATGAGCCAAAATTTTGGACCCCGCTCTCCTTCAAAGTAAAGATCAATTATTTTCTAACGTATTTTGCTGACTATGATTTAAAAGTTGAATTGCCGCTTCGTTAGAAAAAAATCTGGATTTAAACAGTCGCTTTCATTTTTTTTTAAAAAAAAATTTTCTCATGTTGGTCCTGAGGGGTCTAAGATTTCATCAAAGTTCAAAAAAAATTTTTGATTTCAATTTATTTCTCCTCATATAATCCCCCCTAATGTTATTTTTTTAATTTACTAAAAAAAACATACCTCCTGATATACGTATACCAATTTAAATTTTCAACATCACAAATTTTTAAATTGCCCCTCCTCGATTTTCATTACACACACATATGCTTAAAAAGCTCGTCACGGCTTGCTGGATCCTCGCAATAAAGCTTGAACCTAAATGTGAATCTGTGAATTTTGGTTCAGTGAATCTGTGTTCAATCGTATAACAAGGAAGAGCTCTTTTGTTTTTCATTTTTGTCTGTCGTTGATGAAGAAAAGATAAAATTCTTGTATGGTGTTTCTAGACTTTATGCTGTCTTGCGGTCCTACCGATCAACGTAGTTGATTTTTTTGTTGAAAAATCATTATTTTATAACTTCCTATTTTGAAAACTCCTTTTGTCCTGGGATATGGAGCTATTTCGATACAAACGGTACCCCTTGGAATAACAATAATCTCGAAGGGTACAATAGTAAATTGTATTGCTCATCCTAATATTTTCACAGGCATTGAAAAATTTAAAGAAGAGGAAGTTGAAACCGGTTTTAACTATCACAGAGCTTTGAAAAATGGGAGATCCCCAGCACGTAGAAAGTTATATATCCTAAATGATGCCATACTTGATAACAACAAGAAAATGTTATTGAACAATTATTTGGATACTTATGTAAAGTACGTTATCGAAACATTTGATCCTTCAAAAGTCTTAGCTGAGAGTTAATTTAAGAAAAAAAAATTGATCACTTACCTGTGCGGAAATTGACAGCAATGTCGAGTAAAAACATAGAGTCACTAACTAAATTAAATATAAGCAATCCAGTATGACTCCAATTATCATTAAAAAACGATATAGCAACAGGTAATATAATAACATTTGCAATAAGTAATATTAACATAACTAAATCCCAATAGAAACGAAAATTCGAACACGGATGTATAATCCAATGGCCAACTTCTTGTTGACGTAATTTTTCTTTTAAAACACCTTTTTTACTACCAAACAACTTCATGGCCAATTTATTATCCGACGGTTGTAACATACTCACAAAATATGATTTCAAATACGAATACGTTGCTTTTGGTTCAGCATCAGACATGTCACATTGTATTGTATCCAATAAACCGGGTTTACTTATAAAATCTTTTAACAAACTTCTACATGTTTCACAATCACATTCATGTATATTTTTACGACAAACACTTTCACGTAAATTTAATAACGAACGTATCGAACCACCGCCTGCACTTAGACTTGTACTTGCTAAACGTCCATTGCGTGACGCATATGAAGACTTTTTTTCCGGTAAGCTATAACTATGTTTACTTTCGGCTTTTAGTGACGAAGTCGATCCAGTTGGCTCTATTGTTACTTTCACCGGTGGACGTGTAAATAATTGAAATTCATTTTTACCGATAATAACGGGTGATTGTTTTGTTTGAATTTTTTTATTTATACGTGTGGACTCATGTGGACTATTTACACTGCTAGAACTTTCGGTGAATTTTTGTGCATAATTTGATTCGGTCAATGATACATCATCATCATCTTCGTCATCGATTATTTCAATATGTGCTTGTTGTGTACTCTTATGGCATGTGTCGAGTTTAATGACTGGTGGTCGAATCATTTTTGTAAACTTTGCTTCTTGTTGTTTTTTTACTTTTACTTAAATTTCTAAATCATTTTCTTATTTTTTTTTATTATCTGAGAGAAATAAAATAGCTTTAAGGATTAAGACCTTTATCTAAAAACGCCTGAAATAATGAAAAAGATTAATGATTATCTTATTTGTTGTTTTATAAAAAATATTGCTTGCTTTCTCTTGTGCAATAACGCTTAGCATAATTTTGTATCGAAAAATATTTTTTCGATTTTTAATTTTTTTTTTTCAGTGACAAATGTAAACACCCTCTACAAAGCGTTTAAAATTTTTTTTATAAGAAGTTGCGAGGTTGATTAAAAGAGTTTGTCAAGATCTTGTTGAAATTTAAAACTCAACTAAAAACTCTTAAAATCTAAATTAAGAAATTTAATTATAAAATTTTAATATTGATAGAACCCTCCCCGTTTTGCATGTTAAATACCGATCAGAAGACTTGGAGAAAACGGGTTCGATCCTTGATCAAAAAAAAAAAAAAAAACTTCCATAACACAACAAAACGATTTTAATTTTTTAAAGACGCTAAAATTTCCTTAAAAATCATCAACAACAAAAAAATGAGAAAAAAAAGTCACATTTCAAAATCGAACGAAAAAATTAATCTCTTGAAAAATTACAGTTAAAATCTCTTTTGGATAAATTAAATCACTATTATTTTAACAACAAAATTATCTTGGGCATATTTTTAGATAATAAAAAAATTAAAAGTTGACAATAACAGAAATTTTTGTCGTCAGAACTTTTTTTTTATGAATATTACATTTCGATTTTTAAGTTATGAAATTTCGAGGTGTATTAAATTTCGAATTTTTTTTTTTTCGATAATTTTGTAAAATTTTATTAATAGAAAGTAATTTATAACAAAGAATTGATTGCTTCTTTCAACAAAAACAAAATTTAATCCTACTTAAAGAGTACGAAATTTTTATAGAAACAAGTAACATTGGCAAGGAGGTAGGAGTAAGAAAAAAATCCTGAAACAAAAAATGTTTTGATCTTGAAAGATGTATAGATTATTCTTCTGTCTTCATACAGATCCAGGTAACCAATTTTGTTTACGATCTTTGAACAAATGTTCTTGAATATTAAATCACCAAATTTAGATCTAATAATTGTAGCTTGTTATTGCTTCTTAACACATAGCTTTTATTCATCATAATGGTTCGCGTCATCTCGTATTTTAAACCTATTGGTGCGTTTTGATCACAAGCTAATTTGTTTAAAAGACTCAAAATCCTAACTACCACTAATAGGAAAATCAATCAATCAAAATAGCAAAGATTATTTAATAACTAACACTCTGAGTGACTGAAACAAAAAATTTATTAGAGACAAAAAAAAATGTAAAATTCACTTCTTTCCATCAAACTAGATCGATAGAATATGCAAGAAACGTAACGACCTCGGGCTAACCATTCTTAGAAGGATCATAAGAATCCTTAGTAACCGAACCTTCAAAGTTGCTGTAAACGAAAGGCTATCACCAACGTTATTCATTCTCTTTTTCAGTGACATTGCTAACAATCTGCCAGAAAATAACCTTATTCGCTGACGATCTGGTATTTGGATAACCGCAAAATCCATTAAAGAAATTGAAACAAACCTTCAAATCGCAATCAAAAAGATCATCGAATTATGTACAACTTGGGGCTTTAGCGTTAATTGTTCCAAAACCACCTTCACAACAGCTGGTCAAAGAAAAAAGTATGAAATCAATTACTACCTAAAAATAGACGACGAACCCAAGCCTACCTTTCTCGGTATAAAACTCGACCCTAAATCGTGCTTCAAATCACATCTCGAGACTCTAGACAAAAAAATAATATCCAAAAAAAACCTGATCAGACGTTTCAAAAACTTCAATTGGTCAAACTCGTTTTCGCTTCCTATGTAAGAAAATTACAGTGGAGCTAAAATTTTGGAATCCCCCTCCTTCAAAGTTAAGATCGATAATTTTTAACAAAATATTAAGTGCCTGAAATCAAGGGATCACGTGATTTACTAAAAAAAATAACATTACGATGGAAGTTATAGAAATCACGGTCCATTAGATGGGTAAGTGTAAATTCGCAAGAATAATTAAATCATTTCATTTACTTCTAATCCAAACTAGAAAAAAAACCCAAAAAAAAAATGAACATATGCTCCTAATCGCATTAAAACTAAAGTCTAATAACATTAACCGATAGATCAAATGAAATTTTTAGAAAAATTTCTTGTTAGAATAATCTTTATTTAAAAAAAAAAAAATTGTCAATTATATAATAGAACACATAAAACACCCTCTTATTAACACACAAACACGAAATTTTTCAGCGTCTCGGAAGAGAAAAAAAATTTCATTCGAAATTAAAATTATTTTTAAAAAAATTAATTAAAAATGTATCAATTCAATCAAAATGAGAAAAATCAATATTATACAAAGAAAAGAAGAAAAAAAAACGTTCACTCTTCCATTTCTTATATCAATACTTATTTAAATAACGGATATTGTTAATCTTTTTTTTTGCAATACAAAAATTAGATACAATGATTAATCATTAAATAGAGATATCGTTGGAGTCTAACTTTTTATTTTTTCTAAATAAATCTACTAATAATAGTTTTCAACAGTTTTATTGAACCTGTTTTGTGAATGACCTAATTTTTTCAATAAATAATCTGAAAAGGCTTAGTATGGGTTTGACCAAAATCGGGTTTGCTTATTCGGTCATTTCAATCATCAATTCGGCTATTCATAATAGTCGAATAAGGCAAAAGAAGAAAATCAGCTTATTGCAGATAATCCTGAGATTAACTTAAAGTTTCGGCGGTCGGTTGTTCCAATTGTCGAAAACACGTGATACTTGGAATAACACACAGTAGAAAGAGCTTTATGAATATGATTTAAATATTTTTAAAAATATTCTATTTTTGTCGGACTTATCAAAAAAAACCAATAGAATTGAAAAACTTTGACAACTTAATCTTTTGATATTTGGAAACGCCTTCTATTAGGGAAAATTCATGAAATTTCGCGTTTTTTAGATGGTAAGTTAATATTGATTCTAACTCTAATGTAATCTCATAACTTTAATTCATATTGCATGTTAGATTAAACAAATTTTAACACTCTACAAGATGATAAGTTTAAATTTTAAAATTTTTGATTCCAAGTATTTTTAAAATTATGAAAAATTTTCGTGCTGTTATGTCATTATTAGAAAAGGCCTCACAGCAACAGCATCAACCCACGAAAAATGTCAAGTAGAATGTCCTTAAAGTAAGAAAGGCCCGGGGTTACTACTCGCGAAGTATTATTTTTCGTCATCTTAAGTTGATCCACAGAGTTAATAGACGCTGCCGGATTGTTCCACACGATTTGAAACCGTTTGATATCAGAATCTTTAGAAAACTAATCAAAATCCTCTTGATGAACGGTTTATCAGAATCGTACTTGCGATGAGAAATGGATCTTTTTTTAGAAAAACTGATGACAGAGACCAGTGGTTAACCAGCCCTACCAGTTGTTCAAAGAGGACGATTCGAAAAGAAGGTAAGGTTGTGCGTTTGGCGGAATTACCAAGACCGATTAGAACGAATGTATGCTTCACTTCAAGCTAAATACCTTTCTTTGATCAACCAAAAGCCTGGTTTGTTTATTCAAGATGTCGAAAAAACATAGAAAAATTGAAGATATATTGTCCAGATTATTCCCCTTCTGATTATCATCATTTCCGCTCTATGGCTCATTTCCCTAGAACGCAAAATTTTATGAATAAACCTAATAGATAAGCGATATACGTCTCTTTCATAAGCAAAATAATTCTCATAAAAAAGCGAATTCGGGCTAACTTTTGAAAAATAAAAAAAAAACAGAACAAAAAATTTTCTTTTCTTTAAATCGGATCGAAAGTTTATAAACAATACAATAAACTCCAAAAAAATTTATAAACAATTTTTTGAAAAAAAAAACCTTCGTTTTTTAATTTTTAATATAAACAATATTGTCTTGCATGCCAAACGAAAACGAACAGAAAATAACAACAACAACAACTAAAAAAAAAATCTATAATAAAAACCAGATTAATTTTTGATTAAATACTAATTTTTTTTTTTATTTTTTTTGGTAACATTCAAAATATTATAAATATCTTAAAGTGTATTTCGAGAAATAAAAAAAAGTCTTTTTTTTTTTTTGAACGCTTTGTCTCGCTTTGCCTCAAGCAACTTTGAACAAACAATTCCAACTCTCTCTCTTTATAATAAATCTCTTCTTTTTTTATTTATTGTTTCCTGTGTAATTATCATTTACTCAAAACCGTTTCAATTTAATTTTCTTTTTTTTTTCTCTCTAGCAGATAGTGCAACAATGTCGTTATTGAATTCGAAGTCAATCGAAAAAAGAAAAAATAATTAAAAATGAATAATAAAACTTGATAATTTTTTAAAGAATAGTTTTAGACTTTTCAAGAAAGAATTCAATTGAAAATTGATTAAAACGAAGTGATTCAATTAGTTTTAAAAAAAAAAGAGTGGTCTCAAACTTCACTTCAATTCAACGTTTCAACAAATCAGACTTGTTATTTTTAGAATTGCTTTATCATCAAGCATCGATTTTTTAATTATTTTGGGTGTGTTCCAAAGCATGTCAAAAAAAAAAAATACGGATTTTTTTTCTAAAAAATAAGATGAGTTCAAATTATCATTGAATTTACAGGTAAATTAGAGTTCTATTTATAAATCAAATAATTGAAAGAAGAACCTCAAAAATTTAATTAACAAAACAATGTTAAAGGCTATCTAAGATTTCTCATTAAAAAAAAAAAGGGTGTTAAACTTTCTTTTTTTGTTTCGAAAAAACAAGAAAACATCAATTACTTTCCAAAAGCTTTAAAGGAACATTTAAAAAACATGCAATTAACTTTTTTTAGTCCATTTATGTGTAAAAACAAAATTCTTTAATGCATCATAAAAATATGTTTTTTTTAAACATATTTTTCTGTAATTCATTTGATGACGAAAGAGAAGTATTGATGGGTTGCAATCAACTCAAATCTTTGAAATAATCAGATGATAAAAGCTAAAAAAATGCTATGCAAAAACTAGTACAGTCTGACCTCGATTTTGCAACGACTTAGCTATAGACCATGCTCCATAAAGTTAAGAGGATCTAAGTTTAAACTCTGTCGAAAAAGATGAAGAAATTGTTAAATTCAAACTGAACAAAAACATTTACAGTGGTGCTATCATAAATACAAATTTCATAGCACTGCTATGATATTTTCTATTAAAAATCGATATATACTGATACATAAACCTTTATATAGGGTTGTTAAATGAAGTGAATTCTGGTAGTTTGAAAGTTTGAAGTATGTTTTAAAAGACTTATCTTTGGTCAAGGAATAGACTGGGCTTAACTTCAAACTCTCGAATTTTGACTTGGAAATTTCAAACTACCAGAATTCACTTCATTTAATAACCCTACCTTTATACTACCAACTAAAAAATCCATTCCTACTTGAATATTTTTTTTGCGATTTAAGTGACTAAAAGGCTAACAAAGAGTCGAAAATTTGATATTTACCAAAATTTACGTAAAATTATCATTTTTTACTTTGGTAAAATTACGTAAATTTACCTGATTTTACGTAAAAATATTATAACACCACTGTAAATAGACATGAAGCTCTTGAGTATATCGATAAACTAAAGCTTTATGCCGAGACCAGAATAGATCTCATATTCAATGCTAAAAACTTTAAACTTACTTGAAAATCATGTATTTAATCAGCCAATTGATCTAAAACAAACTAAATTATTTTTTTTAAGACTTTCCAACAATTTGTTAAATTTAGTCTTTCTGTGAGTGTTCAACTAGTATAACCGACTTTTTACCCAACTAGACTAAAACAGGAACGGTAATTTATCACAAAAAAGGAAATATGGATATTACAGATCTCATAGCCTACTTCAAAATGATACCCTAGTTGTCTTTATAGAACGATTCCTTGGAGAGTAAGTATGCTTTAGTTGAATTCAAAAGCAATTTTTTTGGGTAACTTGGCCTCAAGGAACCATTCTATAAAGACAACTAGGGTATCATTTTGAAGCAGGCTATGAGATCTACAATATCAAAATGTTTTTTCTGTGTAAAATTTTACAGTTATGATTTTAGCTTAAATGTGTCAAAGTTGGTTTTCATTACTAGTTTTAACAAAATCGAGGTCAGACTAACCACTTCAATGTGATAAATTTTTCTATTGATCAAGGGTTAACTGTAAATTCTTTTAATCAACTAATCTGAACAAAACTTGTGAGGTTTATTAAACTCAAAACTTCCATGCAATCTGAATTTTTTATTCCTGATATTGTTACCGTGTTTTACGACCTTAAAAACCTCAGAAAAAACATTTTTTTCATTGGGGTTATAAATACTCCAACCTTATTCTACCGAGCTTTATTTGAACATTTTTGGATTTTTTTCTCATCGATCATTGTCTCAGTGCCAATCCCAGGAATCATTTCTTATTTAGGATTTTCTAAGAATCCTAAAGACTTCATAGGACAAAACATCTTACAAATTCTTTCTCCGTAAGAAAATTTAGGAAAATATCATAAGAATCCTATTAAAATTCTTTGAAATTCTGGTCTGTAAATAATGCAAAAGTTTCTTAAATTCCTATTAGATCTTATTTCCTCTTAAAAATTCAAACTAAGATCGTTTACTGAACTTGAACAAGAACTAGTCACGGACTTGAATGGAATTTATTAAGAAATGGGTCGGATTCCTAATTAAAATCCTAATAAGAAACAGTTCTTGGGATGGCATCTTTTTTAGCTTTCAGACCATCGCTTAAAACCAACTTTTTCCAATCATTTTAACTAAAATTTTGGAATAAAGTACGCTAGAATAAGGTAGGGGTAAAATTCTTAATTTTTTAAAAAATGTTTTTTGTGAGGTATTCAAGGTAGTAGAACAAGATATCATGAATTACAAATTCAGATTATATTGAAGTTTTGAATTTAATGAACCCTATTCCATAGGAAATATTTGTTTTCTCTTTCGCCTTCGTCAGTCTGGTAATGTAGTTTTCTATTGCTTAACAAGATTTTATTTGCTGTTAGAACAAAAGTCCTTATTGTAACGAATGGGTTGAAATAAAGTCAAAAAAAATCAATAATAGATAAAAAATGAGTTCTTTTTTTTATTAAACTAATTTGATTCAAAATTATTAAACTTTGGATTATAATACTCATCTTAAGTATAAAATGTTTTTTTTACAAAATTCTCGAAAATTTCTAGAAATAAATTAAGAATTAACTTAAACATTTGATTAAATGTGAAATAGAGGGGTGTTTACTTAACAAAAATTAATTGTTCATATACTCTCCTGAAAATTTATTTATTTTATTTTTGTTAAAGGTCGTTTATTCAATAAATGCTTAGCATGCAATAAGATACAACTTACTTACTCTATCATTTTATTCATAAAATCAAAGGAAATATGCATTTTAAAGACCGATAAGAATGATTTTAAGATCAAGCTCACTTCAATATGGTTAATTTACCTTTTTTCTAAATCAATTTACTAATTAGTATCCTTGACTTGCTTATAATAATTAAATAGTTAAAGCACATTTAAATTAAAATCTATTTGTTTTTATTGTCTGTTTACAAACATAAATCATCAATATCGATTTATAGTCTTATTTATTAGCTAAATAATGAATCTTAAACTATATCGATATCAAGATCATTACATAACATGTCTTTCATTTAAGAAAATAATTACAAGTTGGAGATAATTAGACTGGATGCGTCCTATGTCGAAATCTTTTTTTTTAATTAAATGAAAAACTTGGAATAAAACTATTGATTTTTGAACAAACAGTCCTTGACACTTTTGATTAAAAACAGGTAAATTTTTTTTGTTTATTCCACGTCAGATTTTAATATTTAATTGATTATTAATAAAAGATTTTTTATGTTCCAACGAGTCAAAACAGGCGCCAAAAAGTGTTAAAATTCTCATACGTTGTCACATGAAAAGTAGATATTTTTGAACTCACTAATTGATACACAATCCTTTAAAAAACAAAATATAGAGAGGAAGGTTTGTTAAAGAAGAAAAAAAATTTTTTCATGAGAAAATTAGAAAAGGATTGTCTTTTCATTCTAAAAAGGGATAAATTATTAACGCTAAAAAAAGACAAAATTTTTACACAATTAAAAAAAAATCGATAAACTAGATTGCATTAAGGTCAAAAGGACAAACTTTTCTCACAAGTTTAAAAAAAATTGTATAAAAAGATTATTTTTTTTTATATAAAGAACACTTAATCATAGAGTGAGGTATTAAATTTATAAACTTTGATAAGTTCATTTTTTCTAATTAATCATTGAATTCCATAGTTGTTGTTGTTGTTGGAAATAATTTTTCTTCTTTTTTTTTTCTGGTAAAAGTTTAATAACAACTCATTTTTAATTATGGATTTAGTAAATCATTAGTTTTTTCTTTTTTTTTTTGATTTTTTTGTTTTCGATTTTTTGTATTTATTAGCTTTGATTGTTTTTTTTGTTCGTATTTTTTTTTATTGATTAATTTCTGTTCTAATTATGAATTTTTTTTACTAACATTTAAAAGTAACTGATTTGAAGGTACTTAATAGAGTTGACTATGAGAAGAAAAAAAACAACAACAGCAACAGCATTTTCTGGCCTAGTCTGTTACATAAAAATAAGAAATCTAAATATAATTAAATCAAATATAACTAATCCTCTAATGAATTCCTCTAAGAAATGTATTTAATTTTATTAAAAATTGTTTTATAAGTATTATGACATTTTTTACGTGATGATCAAGTTTACTAATCAAACGTCAATTTTTGATGGATAAATAATCGTTTCTATAAAATATAGTACTACGCCTATCAGGATTAATAAAAGTAAATTAAGCCTGAGAACGTAAATTACGAAAGTGAACATGGAAGATGTAAGTCTGACGACAAAAAAATTAGAAAATCAAAAAACGTTGAACTTTTGAAAAGTTTAAAAGAAGAATTCATTAAAAAAGATTACAAAAACTCAAATTCAAAATGATTAGACTTTGCTTTAATTGCGTACAGAACAAGAATACACAGCGTTACAAAGTTCAGTCCTATGGAATTGATGTTTGGAAAAAAAACAAATAGGTTTAAGGTATTGGGTAGATATGGGTTACCCGAAAAAATCAGGTATTGGATTCGGGTATGGTTTGGATTACCCAGAAATTTCGGGTTTCAGGTATGGGTCTGACTTGGGGAACGCAAAAATTTGGGTTTTTTATAGATTTTTAGGTGTTTTTTTTATGAAAAAAAATTGTGTCTTTGGTAGATATACCCAAATTTTTGCGTTATCCAACCCAGACCCATACCTTTATAGGTACATATGTCTGATCATCTCAGGTAATTTCGAAAATAGTTTAATGGAATAGACAGGAAAATAGTGTCCGCTATCGCATATGAAAATTCAGAGAAGGCTAAAGAAAAACAATGAAAAAGTCTGAATAAGAACCAAGCAACGATTCCCAAAGACTTAAAACCTGGTACAAAAGTTTACGTACTGATTGATGAAATGCAGAATAAATTTACATTTGGCAAATTTTTTGATTTCTTGGAAACCGTTGAAAAGTGTTCTTTTATTAGTTTTTTAGGTAAAAGTATTAATTATTTTTCGTTGAAATTATCCCAAAAGAGATTAAGAATATTACAAAAAGTGAATCTTTTTTATATATACAGTGGTGCTACGATACCATGAATTCACCACATTTTACGTAAAATAACGTTAAATCACCAAATTTGACAATAAATTACGTGAAATGACTGATTCTAGAAAACGTTATTTAACGTAAAATTCCGAAATTTAACGATATTTTACGTAATTAATCGTCAAATTTGGTAAAACACAAAATTTCAAAAACTTTTTAAAAAAATCGAAAAATCCGTAAAAAAAAATTTATATTTTTATTCTTTTCATTTAACTTAAATTTTGTTCAAAAATAAAAAATTTTTTTACGGATTTTTCGATTTTTTTAAAAAGTTTTTGAAATTTTGTGTTTTACCAAATTTGACGATTAATTACGTAAAATATCGTTAAATTTCGGAATTTTACGTTAAATAACGTTTTCTAGAATCAGTCATTTCACGTAATTTATTGTCAAATTTGGTGATTTAACGTTATTTTACGTAAAATGTGGTGAATTCATGGTATCGTAGCACCACTGTAGTAGAAAAATTCGGAATATCACGGAATAAGAAAAATCCTGTAAAAGCTAAGTTAGCTTCTTAGAAAAAAAAATTGCCATATTGTTACATTATTGTGGTGCGTAAATTATCATTATAAATCGTTAACTAAATAAACCAATATATTGAAATATTAAATTGAAATTAAACTAGAAATAGTTATAAAAACTATATTTTTTTATTAGTTTGATATACTATTTTTAACCATGCAACAATATTATCTAGTCCCTATCAAACTTGTTAAATTAAATGTTCTACTGCAGTTTCGTAACTATCGTGTAAGCCATTACTCTATTATTTTTATTTGGATTCCAATAAACGCTTTAAAACTTAACTTATTTTTATCTTTTATTGGTTAATACTGAGAACTCCTCAAACCCTGGCACCTCAAGAGTGTTTTGACTTGATCACAGCATTAACAGTTAAACTCTCATCATGATTTATAGACAAGATTCAAGATCTTGTTACAGCATTCTTCGAAGCCTTTATTACGAATAGATACATTTAATCCGGAAGATGAAGAGATAAATTAGTAAACTCTGGCACCAGATTAATCACAGGGTCATAGAGTGGAGAATTTGTTGCGTGTAGTACGAACGCTGATTGATACATCCGAACAGACAATCGTATGATGATGATGGATTGACATGATTTCTAGTGACTATTTTAAAGCTTCTTAAAACAAAAAAAAATCATGCATCTAACAAAATTATTTTTATTGAATTAAAAACGTCAATAAAAAAATAACCAAATTGTTTTTTTATTTATTATACACTTCAAATAAAGTATGTTTGTTTGTGTTTCCTTTCTATATAACTTTTATTTAGCCTAGTTGAAAACAAAAAAAAAAATATGAAAGAATATAGTCAGCTGTTGATTATTATATAAGAGATGAATTTTTTTTGTTAATTCCGATTGAATCCTAGAATTAAAACAAAAAAAAAGCTTCCTTTCTTTAAAACAATTACAAAAATAAATAATTTAAATTTTTTAGATATTATTTAATTGAGTACACACACAAAAATTGAGTTTTGTATTTGTAATAGAAATTTTTGTTTACGTAAATTTACACAATTAGATGATAAAAATTTTTTTTTTTTTATTGAATTGACAATTTTTTTTGTTTCGAGGAAATGAATTGTCAAAATTTTTTTTCAATAATGAAAATTTTTGTCACTTTTTTTTGTTCTTGTTCCGTTACAAGGAAACTGGCTTGAAATAATCTTTAATTAACCTTTTTTTTTGTTGTGCGAATGGGATTTAA
Source organism: Brachionus rubens (assembly GCA_022207745.1). Lineage (NCBI taxonomy): Eukaryota > Metazoa > Rotifera > Eurotatoria > Ploima > Brachionidae > Brachionus > Brachionus rubens. The sequence goes on from JAJVHD010000006.1 coordinate 1,131,579, forward strand.
CGACAATTTATAGAAGATAATGTAAAAGAGTGTCGAAAAATCAAACATTGACATTTTTAGAGCATCATTTTATCATCATGGTAAAGCGCTCTCTAACAAAGTAATGGTACCCGACTGTCCCGTTTTTTTCTTTACAGTTTCCTGATCCAAGTCAAATGTGACGAAATATGGTCGAATGTGAAGTGCTAAGGTCACTTGATAATTCGCGAGTACTAACCCGGGGGTTGCTCTCTACCACCGTATGCAGGGGGGTCCTGATCGATATTCTCACCGGTCTTCCAGACCCTTTTTTCCTTCGAAGGCTAATATCACCACTGTTAAACTTATTGAACCAAGTTTCTGCCTTTCTTACTTTAAGGACATTCTCACCTTCTACTTGACATATTACGTGGTTTGCAGCTGTTGCTGTGAGGTCTTTTTTCCTAAAATGACGTAACAGCATCAAAATTTCAAAATTTTCATCAAAAGTTTTCATAATCTTACAATTATTTAGAATCAAAAATTTTGAAATTCAACTTGTAGAGCAATCAATTTTGTTGAATCTAATATAAAATATGAATTACATAAGAGCTTGAATCAATAAATTACCATCTAAAAAATTCGAAATTTTATAAATCACCCTTATAATAAGTGGTAAAAGAATACTTGTTATACTTTTTTATATCTAAGACTTAGATTCTAAGCCTCCTATTTCTGACCTTTAGTCTCTCTAGATGTAGATTTTCGAAAATGTTTAATAAGAAATTCAACGAAATAATTATTCTAATGTTGAAAACTTATGTTTTCAGACACGGGCTTTCATTTAAACCCACAAAAAAAATGAACCCAAGGTGCACGAGACTGCAACAATACGGTTAGTGAAGAAAAAAATATTCTGATATCAGTATATTTTCTTACATGTACACAAGTAAATTTAGAACAAAATGATCGGAGCAGACTTTTTAGAAAATTTAAAAATATGAAACTAATCGGTTTTCAAAAACTTCAAGATTATCTCAAAGTCTAAAAGGAATTTCTGATGAAGGTGTTATTAAATACCATTTCAATGTCCATATCTGTTGAGAAGACTCTAAATGAATGTCCATTATTTACGTAAATATTTCAAATTTTAAGTGTAAAAAGAGGGGGTAAGAAAGGTAAGATTAGGGAAGGTTAGAGGTGTATAACAACTTCTTTAGGATCGAAATCTAAAGATTAAACTAAAAATTTTTTAATAAATTTATTAAAATCAAAAATAAGATATATAAATAAAAATTTATAAAAAAAAGAAAATTTTACATCATTCAACGGAATGTGACTTTTGAACATAAATTTATCATATCAGTGAATAAATAGATCATTTTCTGTATTCGAGAAAAATACTGAGCCTCATTTTAAAACCATAAAAAAAAAACACCGTCCCTATAAAAAAAATCTGAGATGCACTTTTACATAAAATAAAGAATGATTGTCTTATGATGATAGTCTACTATTATCGTTTAAGTTATTTACTAATAAATAATCAATTAATTTGTCTATTTGTTGGCTTTTTTCAATCGTACTACTGTCTATATTAAACATATGAACAATATGAGGCATCAAATAGTTTAAGAGTTTGTACACATTTTTTCTTAAATATTCTAACTCGGCTGTGTGACGACAAAAACCAGTCGAATCATGAAAATGAGGAGCTCGTGAATCGTATCCAATGGGATACTGAAATGGAAATAATGGAACTGGTTGATAGACCGGTGGAACGTTATAAAAATATTCGGTTTGTTCATAAGTTTGTTGTTGTTGTTGTTGCTGGGGTGGAGGGGATATGGGCGTGTATTTTTGAGTCGGTGAGCTTGAATTTGATTGTACACTTGTAGGTGGTGTTGGTAGACTATGAGATCCTTCTGTTTGTTCTTTTTGTTTTTCTAAATGTTTAGTTATAATATTTTTGATCAATTCAAAATTAAGATTATTTTGAGAGTCTTTGGCATCGTTTGTTTTTGTTTCAATTGGTTTTTTGATATATTTTTTTTTGAGCACTGCAAATGCGGATACTTTTGGTATTTTTTGTTCACTTGACGAAAGCATATGCATTCGTTCGTGTCTTGACATATGTCGTATATTAATCGTTGAATAATCACAACGATTACATTTAATTACTTTATTATTTAAATGACATCTCATGTGACAATCGTATTTTGATTTGAGTAGAGTAGCATATGAACACATTGAACATTTACGAATATTCGGATACTCTGTTATTTGATGTTCTTGAAAACGATGTTCTTTGTAATTGTTTATATCTTTAAATGTACGAAAACAATCTTTGCATAAATGAGTCGTACTTGACGATGATACTAATGATTTTGTATGCATTTCTTTTTTAATGGACTCATCTATTTCCATCATAATATTTTTTATTAAAATCTAAAATTATGACTGTTTAAAATTAAGTTAGTGTATATATAACCAATAACTTTTTTTTTCGAAAGTCTTTGAGTTAAAATTAATTGCGATGTTTTACCTGTTTTTTTTTTAACTAGGGCTCAAATTTTTTTTCATGAATGAATCAAGTTCTTTAAAAAGAATTTGTTTAATCTGAATCACTAATTTTGCATATTTTTAGAAACCTTGTTAAATCTATTTATTTACTCGAACTCCCCTAATGCTAGGTGTGACATTAAATACTGAATCTTTATTCATACGTTTAAAGAGGTTGTGATCCAGTCACAACACTTTTCATCTTCTTTCTTTCTTTCTCTCTAGTCCTTATCAAACATGTTAAATTTAATATTTTTCAGCAGTTTAGTACGAAAAAAGACCTCACAGCAACAGCAGCAAACCACAAAATATGTCAAGTAGAAGGTGAGAATGTGCTTAAAGTAAGAAAAGCACAAGCTTCGTTCAATAAGTTGTGGTGATACAAGGGTCTGGAAGACCAGTGACTATCGATCAGGACCCCCTGTATACGGTGGTAGAGAGCAACCCCGGCGTTAGTACTCACGAATTATCAAGTGACCTTAGCACTTCACATTCGACCATATTTCGTCACCTTAAGTTGATCCATAAAGTTAATAGACACTGCCTAATTGTTCCACACGATTTGACACCTTTTGATATTCAACGTCGTATCGGAATCTGTAGAAAACTAATCAAAAATCTTCTTGATGAGCGGTTTATCAGAAGCGTACTTGCGATGAAAAATGGATCTTTTCTCGAAATACTGATGACAGAAACAAGTGGTTGGACCCATCTCAACCAGCCCTACCGGTCGTTAAAAGAGGAAGATTCGAAAAGAAGGTAATGTTGTGCGTTTAGTGGACTTTGAATACACTTTGAACCTTTTCCTGATGGTCGTATGATAAATGCTGACCTTTATTGTGAACAATTAGAACGAATGTATGCTTCATCTCAAGCCTTGTTTGATCAACCGAAAACCGCATACCGCTCGAAAAACCATGAAAAAAGCTGGAAGTGATAGAACTTTTCCCTCATCCAGCATAAAGTCCAGATCTTTCCCCTTCTGATTATCATGTTTTCAGCTCAATGGCTCATTTCCTTAAAGGGCAGAATTCTACTAACCAAGACCAAGTTGAAGCTGGGTGTCTTGAGTTTTTTATTTCAAAAAGCCAGGAAAGAGAGCTATCGAATTGCTCGCTGATAGATGGCTAAAGACCATAGAAGATAATGGTGTATATTTTGAAGATTAGATGTTATCTTAAACTTAATTTTTCTTTTATTGGTTGACATCCAGGTTGAAACTCCATGGTCTTGATGAATACCTTCTTAAATGACTGACCTTTCTATGAAGAAGGGTATAGGCTTAATACAAGACTCAGACTTATTTTTAAAATCGACTTGAAAACAATTGAAAATGTTTTAATTTTCAAAAGCTTTTAAAAAAAAAAAAGAAAAGCGTCCTAAACTTTGTTTTTAAGATTTAATAGAAACCCCCGCGCTCGAAATTTTAAGTTGACTCAAATATCCGTTAAATGAAATTTGACGTACATGACTTAAATGTCCACAAAATGAAAAATAAAAAAGTAACATTTTTTTTTTATTAAAACTTGTTTTTTCAAGTTTGATTTCTTTTTTATTAATTTACATTAAATGTAAATACTTTAAATGCTCAGGTTAATGTTGCTTCGAAAAATTATTATGTAACATTTTTTCATTCAAAAAAAAACTGCTTTTTTTTACAATAGAAAACATTTATAAAAAAAATAAACAACTTTTTTTTTTTTTCCGAATGTTTTTCAACATTTTTAAAAAATTTTTGATGTTTCAAAAGCAAAAAATTATTGCGTAAATTAAATAATTAGAAATCTAATTTTAAACACACAACGAAAAAATTTACTACTCTTTGTAAGTTAATTTAGAAGAAAATTACCTGTATGTGAGATTGTGTGTGTGTGTGTACTTGAGGGCTAAACTAGTTGAAAATCAAAAAAAAAATGAATGTACGATTACATAACCCACAATACTTACTATTTTACCTCTTTTTATTTTTAAGTGTTAGTATATACATTATCTCTAGGTCATGTTTCTATAATTTTTTTGTTTTATGATGCTTTTAATAAAAATTTAGATGGCAACGAACATTAATTGGTAACTATTAACTTAAGGGTTAAAAATTTTACTTTTTTTTTATTAATGAAATAAAAACAAATCAATTAGGACAATTTGTTTTTGTTTTCTTTTTTCGAAATAATGTTACACAATATTTTGTCGTATTTAATATTACCAGTTCTCAATAAACAAGATTTTAATGATACCAGTAGCAAAGCAACACGGAAATCAGCGGGTATGAGAAGTAAAAAAATTTCAACACAAGGTCCATTTTAAAGAATTTCATTCGCAATTTTGGACCCTCCAACTTCAAAGCATCGATTTTTTTTTTTCAAAAAATTTCTCATGTTGGTCTTGAGGGGTGGGTCTAAGATTTCATCAAAGTTCAAAAAATAATTTCTGATTTCAAAAAAAACCCTCCCCCCTACCTTGTGAGTTAAATTTTTTTTTCATACCTTCAAATAAATTTAGATTTATAAAGTGGTAAAACTAAGCTTCATTTTAATATGCATTACAGACCTATATCTTGTTGCAAATCGTTCTTGTTTTTGACCACCAAAGATCGTAGCTGTTGTAGATCTTGACACCCAGTGTACAATTACGCTAAAAGATCTACAATTTACGGTTCATTTTTAAGTCCAGTTTGTCCAATTTTTATTGTCAATAAAACTAAAAGCTCATTGTTCTATTTTTCCGTGTTAGCAGCTAGTGGTACGAGTTCGAATCCTGGTCGAGTCAAAAAAATTGAAACGTTAAGAAAAAATAATCAATGGATGAGTGTGATTAGTGTTGTGCTGCTAGGAAACGATCTGACAAGAATCATCAACTAGTCATTCTCTAGATGGCCTGATACTAGAACAACTTTGAAAATCATCGTATTGGAACTCGCGAGACGCTGTGAAAAAGTGCTACTACTTTTGAAAAGTATTTAGCTCTTTAAGTTTATAGGAAGTTGGTTAACATCCCCTGCCTGATGAGTTTTATGGTTACAGTCACTTACAGTCTTTGACTAGTTGGGTATTAAAATCTTAGCCCCTACAAAAAGAAACAAGATTCTCAACGTACGTCTTAAAATTCTAGGCTTAAAAAAAACTAAAATGCGAAAATTAAAGGATGTAAAAACTTGAAAATTAGTTGAAACATTTTAATTAAAAAGAAAAGTAACAAAAAAGGAGAGAGAGAGAAAAATAACTTTTTGTACATTATCCTATTAAATAACTCTCTCTTAAGAGAGAGAGAGTAAATGATAAATAGAAACATTTAATTTCAATTGTTCAACCAAGTTACATAACAATTAAAACTTTTTTGTTGTGTTCATTCAAAAAGCGTCAATTAAAAAAAAAAGTAGACACCTCTAATACCTGAAAATGTTAAGAAAAACAAAAAAAATTTCGTTTATTTTTTTCTTTAGTTGAAATTTTAATCTATTTACCGGATATTTGTAAGTTTAAAATAGTGTGTGTGTGTGTGTGTTTGACTAAATTTAAATTTAAAAAGTTACTCTCTATTTATAAACATTCTTTTATCTTAATATTATTAGTAAAAACCTGTTTTTTTTTATAAATAATTCTGTGACAAGTTTGTTTTAAGTATTAATCCTCGAAATCGAAGAATTTATTGTGTTGTGTTTGAGTTGGTTACATTTTAAGATACTTGTACGTATAAGATAAATTATTCAAAAAAAAAAAAAAATTTTTTTTTAATATTTTTTAAGTTGTCGTCGATAGTCAATTTTAGGATTCTCGAGACCATCAAAGTTAAAATAAGATTCGAATTCGAAATGCTAAATTTTTTGCAAACTGGAACTCAATTAAGACCATAAAATATTTTTTTTAATTTTTTTTAAATCGCAGGTTTAGTCCAGGTTAGTACACTAAACGACTATACAATTGGTAAGCAAAAACATTTGGACATTTTTTTTCTAACTTTGTAAATAAACATTTTTTTTAATGCTTAAATTGGTGAGCTCATTGAAGAGTGCCACTGAAATCGAAGCCCTATACAAGAGTCCCTTTATTGAGTCTAATATGAAAGCCCTTGACATGATAGTTAGTCCTGGGACAAAATTTAGTTGAATGATTGCACAATATCAACAAAATAAGGTTTAGGTGATGAAACATCACCGGTAACCACCGGTATGAAACATCACCATTAGACTCTATGTTAAGTTAATTTAAATAAATCACAAAAAAATATCACAATATTTGAGAAAATCACTCTTTTTTTCGAAAACATTTGTATCATGTCCAATAGATTTTGTGATTAATTATTTCAAACTTCAATTAAAAAAAAAAACATGGAGGAAATTAATACCGTAAACTCTTGATAAAGCAAAAAAAATATAATATTTTAAGAAAAAATTTTTTTAATAAATTTATTTGTATCACAATTTGGTTAAATCAAACTTTTTTCGTGGAACGGAAGGGGTGATATATCCGCGCAATGACTGTACAATGAATGATTTAACAATGAACTAGATTAAAAAGTCTTAAAGCGATCACCTAAATGAAGGATTAAGATCAACTTAAATTCAGTTGATGATCAGATTGATTACCTTGGTAAACCCTTTAGATGTGGTCTTGACTTCAATTTAGAACTTCAAAAAAGCTCAACGATCCTATTTTGGTTGCTCGTACGCAAAAATATCGAAAAATCCTTTCCGGATCTCAAATCTTTAATTTACAAAACTTACTACCTATCTCAATTTACTTACAGTCTTGGAAACCTAACTCTAAATTTGGGGACTAAAGCCTCTCTTAATATCTTACAAAACAAAAGAATTGCGATTTCAATTACGAGCAGCGTTAGCGATTAATCGTGTTTTATCGAAATCTTTAAAACTCTACCTAGTACCCTAATGTGAAGGCTCTTTTTTTACTTCACCCAAATTTTGTTGAATTCCCTGAAGTACAGATGTCCATTCAAAGAGTGGGCCAAATTCAAAAATTTTTGACCTTATCCCGGGAAAGTAAATGGGGGGTTTACGGTAATAAATAAATCAAATCTGTCAATAGTGCTGAAGGTAACTTGACACGATTAAAATAAAATGATTTTCAGTTACATTTTCAATTAATTTAAGATTACTTATCTCTTATGCCTGGTGTTAGTCCATAGGCTTATTTAGTCAATGATCACACACACACGCCCTATCACATTATAAAAGTTTCAAATTAAACAATAAATCTTTTAACAAAAAAAGAATCAAAATCTAATCAAAGTACAACATTTAAAAAAAAAAAGGAGCAACAACTATATCTAAATCAGTTTGATAATATTTTTATGAAAACGCATTTTTAAAATTTCTTTCTTTTTTAAAGCAATTAAAAAATCATCAGTAATAAAAACATTTCTTAATTCTCATCATTTATCGTTTTTTTTTTAATTTAAAACATGTGATAACTTTTAAACTTAATAAGTAGAGAAATTATTAAAATTGAAAAATATAAGGGGTGGGTATGCAATAATAATTTTTGTTACGGACTTAAAGGAGTAATAAAAAAAGCTTGAGCAATCGTTTTTTTTTAAAAATAGAACAAAAAAGTTTTTAAAAAATTTATTTAAGGCGTGTTTTTAATCAAAATAAAATATGATTTTTAGACTTTTTCTTTTTTTTACTTATCTAAGTCAAGTTAAAAAATTATTCAAAGAACATTATCATGTTGTAACTAATTGATAGATAAGATATTAACTTATACTTGTAATTTATATTTTAAATTTTTAAACAGCGTCATTGCTAAACAAACATGAATTTCGATTTAACGAAGGTTAAAAATATTAAAAATTTTTGCTTGGAAGCAATTGAATCTAGGAACGGAAGCGAAACACTTTTGAAAAATTTTTGGTCTTTAAAGACCGTAAATATTCTATTCTAAGCAAGCTGGTTGAAAAAGAATCAAAGATATTGGTCTTAGCGTTGTATATTCAAAATGCTCGAAACATATAAAGGTATTAAAATTGGCAAGAGACTTCTGGGTTTTCAGATAATCTGCTTTCTTGTGATACAATTTCTATGACATTGAATACTTCTGTTCGGTTTTTACCCGATAGAAAAGTTTGGAAGTTAAAATCACCGTGGTCACCCGAAACCTCAAGAATTACCCTAAAAAAAATTGCTTGTACAAATTGTCTGTTTTTGGAAAGCTGCCATGCCTTTGATCTACAGAAAATTTAGGATTCATAAAAATTGCAAAACTAAGTTCTTTTGGACCCTTGAAAAACATACACCCAGTATACAGTAACTTTTACACGAAGTGAGGTATGCACAAAATTATTTTCATATAAGGTAGAGTAAATGAAGGGCTACTAAATTATACCATATTTAGACCCCCTGTGAAGTTATTTGAGGAAGAAAACTGAGTTTTCACTTTTCAGTCTTAAAGGATCCTCATAAACCCCCCATAGTTGTTGTATACACCCACCATTTTTATATATCAATCGAAAGCTCTCGACGAGATCTACATAGATATATGATCCTAGGACTATAAAAATGTCTTGTAGCGTAAGTTAAAAAGTAATTTTTGTGTTTTCTACTAATCTTGCAATAAATTATTAGCTTTTTGTCTTATGACAAAAAAATGTCGAGTTACAAAAATGATACAAACGGGTTAATTTATAATGAGAAACAATGTTTTTTGACTTTTTTGTAAGCATGATATAAATGATACATGATGTAAGTGAACATGATATAACTGGACAAAATTTCATTGTAAAAGTATTGACTGCAGTTTGTCTTTTGTCATTTGATGATATAAATGAGACTTGATATAAGTGCATAGTGATATAACCGAGGTTTGACTGTATAATATTTCAAATTTGAAAAACATATCATATTAGTGGGGTTAATAGCAAATACTTAGGGGTAAATTTTTGCATAACCATGTTCTCCATTTTATTAGCTTTCTAATGTGTGGTCGCATCAACATATTGAATATGTATTTCAAAAGTTTCAGCTCATAATTTGAAACTCACATTTTTCAAAATTTCAAAAATGAATAAGGAGCACGTAAGAAGCTATATTTTGATCAGGTATAAGTTAAATATTAGAGCAGCAGTAATCCATTCCGAACTTATGGCATCAATGTGAGATAGTGCTCCTTCTAAACGTACTGTCGAAAGGTGGGTTGAACGTTTCAAGAGTGGCGTGGAGTCAGTCAACGATATTGATCGAATTGGGAGGCCAATTACAGCGACTAATTCTTCAAATGTTGATCGAATTCGACGACTTGTTGAAAAGAACCCGAGGATATCTTTACATTATATTGAAGCTGAGACAGGCCTGAGTTATGGAACAATTGGACGGATCTTGCACGACCATTTAAATTTACGTAAATTATCCTCGCGTTGGGTTTTGGATCAAAAACATCTCAGCGAACTTGATAGTTTTGCAACCAGCTGTTACAGACACATGCTGGGAATAAAGAGATTAGACAAAATACCGAACGAACAAGTGTACAAAATGGTTGACCAAATACCAATTTCATTGAAACTTTCAAAACGACAACTGACTTGGGTTGGTCATATGCTTCGTCGACAATCAGATGAACCAATAAGAACATACAGTCTGTATGAACCGAGCCAGCAAATGGGAAAACCAAGACAAGGAAGACAAGCAACGAATTACGCTAGATACATAGCAAACCTAATAAGTAAAAACATCCCCCTGTCTGTTGAAGAGATCGAGAGGGCAGCACAAAATCGGAAAGAGTGGAGAAAAATTTGTGGTCGCGTGTACTACGAAGGTCGAGTGATTGGCTCTCGTAAAAACGCCCGAATGATGATGATGATGATGATGATGGATCCCCCATGAATTGAATGAGAATCAACAAAAAAAAAGGATTGAGATTTGTCGCAAAAATTTAGAACTTTTAGAGACCCAAAGATGGCGTTTATGTGATAAAGTTACAGGGGATGAGTCATGGATTTACCACCGTAAAATTGGGAACAAAGCATCTAATTCGAGCTGGGCTCCAAAGGGCCAAAGTCCGCAAACTGTGGTAAAACGCAACCAATTTGAGCCGAAATCAATGGTGTGTGTTTTTATTAAAACAACAGGACCTGTTTTTGTGCATGTAGTTCCTAGGGGACAGTCTATAAATAACACCTATTATGTTGAAAATGTCTTAGGTCCTCTTATTGAGACCTTAAAATCGCAAAGACCAACATCAGGTACAAAAAATATGAAAATTTTGCATGACAATGCTCGACCTCATGTTCATGAAAACGTCAAGAACTTTCTCAATACTAATCACATGACCATAATCGACCATCCGGCTTACTCCCCAGACTTAGCTCCATGTGATTTTTGGTTATTTAAAGAAATTAAAAAACGCTTACCCGATCCTACAAGTGAAGAACTCTTGGAATCCCAAATTACAGAGATACTTAATTGGATTCCTAAAGAAGAGTTTCAAAGGACCTTTCAAAAGTGGACTGAGCGGATGAAACTTTGTATAGAAAATCAAGGCAATTACTTTGAACACCTAAAAAAATAAAATCGATAAAAAAATTTTTTTTTCGTCTTTTTTAACCCGAACGTCAAAACTTTTGGATACCCCTAAGTACATATGTAATTGCAACCCCACTATTTGCTTGAAGTTCGAAATTGCGGATACGCTTGAATAATGAGCTTTTTGATTTCATAGTTGGACTGAAAGTTTAAATGTTTGTTGAGAGACGGTTTACGTTTAAGAATATGTAATAATTCTTTGATACGAAGCCTCATATCTATATCTGCCCTATCGATGATTTCTATGTTGTCATAATCCATCATGTGCCCAGTGTTTGATTCATGCTGACAGCATGACGATTCACTTGACTTTTTATGTTCGTTTATTCTGTACGATAAAATTCGTTTGCACTTACCAATGTAATTGCCGTTTTTAGTCAAAAATGATCGAAAAGTTACCATATGCTTTCGCAAATTTTTCTCAAACTCACATTTTAAGTTATTTCGCATATATCTCTTTTTTTGAGCTTTCTTCTACTAATATCATATTATATTACACTTGTCAAAAAGTACTGTGATAAAGACTTAATTGTAAATATTGCAAAGCTTGAGAAAAAAGTCAATCGATTTCGCCAAAAAGCTTTTTTACACAAAATCTTTGGACGGAGATTCAAAATATAAATGTCAAAAATTAAAAATTATAAAAAAATTTGATCTCTTTAATATATCTATAATATATCTCTATGTTGATAGATGTCTCACCTAAAAATGTTTAAACCGTAGATTTTCGTTCAATTTTACATGTAACTAAACCTGAATACTCTGATTATAACGGACTTTTTGGATGGCTATTTCTAGACCCTCTTTAAAAGCATATTTTTGTAGGGCCTGGAAAAAATTAAGAGTGAGTAAGACACAAGTTTAGAATTCTACGGAATGATTGTTGATATCTTTAAGTACCTAGAATATTTATTGGACGTGAGAAGGTCAATTGGAAACCAGACGTGGATGATGTGCTAAAACAGACAAGAGATTTCAAACCACTTTTCGAGATATCTTTGTGGAATATTCACTATCGAGTTAATGATTTTATACCTCGAACTAACAATTTCGTTAGGCTTGGCATAATGAATTTAGTAACATACTGCATCGCCTAGCTGGTCCATCACCCGCCCCTCTTGTTGATCGCTTAAAATGAATGAAATTAACAAAAAGTTGGATTTTTAAAAATTTTCAAAAAATGACCTAATTCGTGTATTTTTCAGCGACCATAATCCACCCTTTACATGATCATGCTCTTATTTAAAAGAAATATGTTTTTTTTTAGATTTTCATACAAAATGATTACGAATTTTTGGTCAAAAATTTAAAAATCATGTTTCAAAAATATGTCTGCTCTGTAAAGATTCCGATAGCTAAAATGTATTTGCATTCCGTAAATTTCTATTGACATTCTGAAATAATTTCCTAATTCGGAACCTATTCTATGTTCCGTATTTTAGATGCATTTCGTATTTCATCCTGTTCCGTAAGCCATGTTCCGTTCCGTGTTCAGTAATTCCGTAGTTGAGTTCCGTTTTTTAGGTATTGTCTAAAACCAACTTTTCGAATTTGTTTAAATCATTGGTAGCGTTGGTTGACGTCCCAACCCTGGATCGAGTCTGGGTCCGCCTAAATTGGAACGTTCCAATGAAGACGTCTTGGACCCGATCCGACCTTAGTGGTTTCGTCTGACAGCACTAATTATAGGCATAAGGTGAACACTATTTTATATCAAAAAAACTAAAAAAAGATATAAAATTTGAACCCTTCAAATAACTCAGCGATCCTTGAAAATACTTTTGTCTTTTAGTAAATTTTACACTTAAACAGAATATGTATAATATTATGGGATTGATGGGTCAATAAAAAAGTTCGCCAGAAGCTTTACATTCTAGAAGAGACCAAGTACTAAACTAATTTGAATCGATTAAATGTAACTTTTCCAGTCGTAGAGGTTAATTTTAAAAAATTGTTCAAACTATTTTCTAACTTTCATTAGTCTTCCTTGGAGCAAAACTTCCAAACTATTTCAATTTGTCATTTTCGACATTATAGCTGTAATCTACCACTCCAAAAAACCCAAGAAACCAATTTTTTGATGGAAGTGATAAATCACGAATTTTACCGCTAACCCTCCGCTTTTTGGTGCCAAGTGTAAAGGTGCTATATTTAAACAGTCAAGATCTCATGAATGGTAAAAGATAATCTTGCCCTGAAGGTACAAAACGATAGCTAAAAAACTACCATCGATGACAGTACCAAAATCGTTCCGATAAAAAAATTCCGTAAATTTATAATCGGGTAAAAACGGTAAAAAACAGCATTTTTCAGTTAAATCGTATCTAGTTCAAGGAAACCCCCGATACCCGTATTTTTCTACAATCTAACATCAACAAGAGACGATTCTGCATAAATCTATAGGGCTACTTTTGCAAAATTTTTTTTTCCAATTATGGTGTACTAAGGGGTGCAAAAAGCCATATTTTTGAAATTTGGTAAAGACATAGAAATATAAATGTTTTGACTAAAAATTTGAAATCCTCGTGTAAAACTACCCTAGAAAACTACGATTTCTGGGGTAGTTTTGCACGGGGATTTAAAATGTTTAGTCAAAACATATATATTTCCATGTCTTCACCAAATTTCAAAAATATGGTTTTTTGCACCCCTAAATTGGAAAAAAAATTTGCAAAATTATGCAGAATCGTCTTGTTCACTTGGTACAAAAAAGCGGAGGGGTAGGGGTAAAATTCGTGATTTTTCACCCCCATCAAAAAATTGATATCTTGGGGTTTTTTTTGGGCCGTAGATTACAGCTAAGATGTCGAAAATGACAAATTGAGATAGTGTGGAAGTTTTGCTCCGCGCGCGCCTTATAAAAAAAATCTAAAAGAACTGATTGGGTCTGTATAAAAATTTATTTTCAAAAAAAAAAGTGGTTACAAATGAGTTTTCTCTAAATTATTAACTAATTTACGATCCGAATCTCTATTTTTAAGTCTAAAAAATTTTCTCTTCTTTTCTTTCACTTTAACCACCTCGTTTTGTTCATTTTGTTTTCCTTCATCAAGTAAACGAATACTAGTCGCTACAATTTGATCATTACCATTAGCATAATCGACATGACTTGTCACATTACGATTACAATCACTAAACTTTTCATAAATTTTTTCCGAGTCTGTGTAAGATTGACACAACGAAACAACACTCAAATAAACTAGAAATAGTATTAAAAATACAATACATATTACAAGAACCAGATGAAAGTATTGTTTAAACAATTCAATAACATTATCGATTTCAAATGTTTGACGTGTTGGTATTGTAACATCGGCTTTTATTGTAGGACCGGTTTTTTGAACTATTTCCAAATCGACTATTATCTCGTCACTTGATGTTGATTCACTATGTACACTTAGAATTACAGTAAGGCTCACTAATAGACAAATTAAAATTTTCATTTCAAATGTTCGAGTTTTTTAGTTGTTGGTAATGATTTATTTTTTTAAACATTTGAAAAAAAATATAAAATTACTAAAAAAAAATGGGATAGATAAATTTTAATTAGAGGTTTATTTTGTGTTGTGATAAAAGTTTAATTAATTCAAACATCTGTTTGTTTTTTTTTGTTTTTAATTTTGTTTCGGAAGGTTTCGAAAATTTTGTTTTTTTTAAAAGTACAAAGTCATGAAGAAACAGTTTATTCTAGTATTTTGTTTTCCTTGGAATTTGGGTAATTAAAGTAAGAAAGTAAGTTGAGTGTCTATTTTCTAAATTTTGCTCATCATCATTGGAAGGTAACGTAGAAGTCTTCCTATCCTTGCATTGCTGCACATAGGTCTAAAACCGTTTTCTTTCATAGTCGGCTGTTGATTCATAGATGCTAATATATCAACCTCTTCAATTTACAATACCATACTGCGATACAGTATGTCTAGAAAATTTAGAAATTCATATTTTTTATTTTGGCACTGGTTTGTTTTTGAGAGATCTGGCGGTTGAGAAAAAAAAAAGTTAGATTTTTTTTAAAAATTTTTATTCATCATAAAGTTTCACATCGGAAAAAAAAACAAAAATAAGGATAGATAAAAAAAATGAAAATAAAAAAAATCCGACAAATAACCAGTTTCGAATGGAGTGTGCGGTATCAGCGCTTGCCCCGTCTTGTTGGAAAATCCAATCTTGTCCTTCTTCGAAAAATAGCTTGGCTAATGGCAATAATTCGTTTTCCAGGGTTTTTTTGTAGACAAACTGGTTTATTCGGCCAGTATAAATAGTGCAGCACCCAGTTCCATTGTAACTAATGCAACCCCAAATTCCTACATTCTCCATTCTGTAGCCTTGGTAAACAAAACTTCGGATGATACTTCTCATTTGCGAATCTTTTGACAAGTACTCTTGATTTTCGGTTTAGAACCTCGAAATTTGACTCATCGCTAAAAATCAAGACATTTGGGGTAAGGGTTAAGGGTAAGCATTGGTTAAGGAATTATAAATTAATGTCGAAGTATAAATTAATCCAATCGGTGCATTTCATTTGATTAAGCTTTACAAAGAAGTGAAATCCTTTTTAAATTCGATTTACTACACCGACCAAAATAATCAAAATTTAACATCAATTCTTCCAGATTCTTCAAGACCGTTAAATGGTAAATGTTAATATATCAACCTCTGCTGATAGTTATTCAACTGAGAAGCCACTTGAAATGTAAATACAAATCGGACCATCCATTTTAAATAATAGGCCCAATCAAAGAAGAACAAATTAGCCTTGGTCCACTAATGCATGTTTATTATGATGTTTTAACAGATAGACAAGTTGAAATTAAAAAAAAAATTTGCAAAAAAAATGGTTAGGGACACCTAATTCATACGCGAATTCTTAAAGATTATTCTCGTGTTTAAGAAAATTGAAAGATTACCTCAGAAATACAATGAGTCAGCAACGATTAAGCGATTTATCTTTATTAAATATAGAATCAGAAGAAGCTGACAAAATGTCTTCAAACGAAATCTCATTATGATTTTTTTAGATGAAAAGCCTAAAGTTGGTGGCGCAACTGTTTTCAATCAAAAAATCCGCTGTGTTTTAGTACAGTCGAATCTCTCTAATCCAGCCAAATCGGGTAGAGAAATTTTTGCCTGTTTATCGAAATTTCCAGATTAATTAAGGTCGGATTAGAGAGGTTCGATTGTACAATTTAAAAGACGATGGTAAAGATGATGATCGTACTTTTCACGGTGCATGTCCTGTTGTCTATGGTAAAAAGTGATTGATTGATTTGATTTTCGACCTCAAATTCGTAATCTACACATATGCAAAACCTGGGAAAAACAATTTTTTAGTGGGTGTCCAAAAAATTATACCCCTTTTTTACTGTTTTTGATATAACTTCTGCTATCTTCACCTCACTATTATGATGGGTGAATAAAAAGCTAAAGATTTACAAGTAAGGTTTTAGAGGGGTCTTGACACTTTAGACCCCTATGGTAGGAAAAAATTATTTTTGACAACCCTTAAAAAATTATTTTTATTAGGTTTTCATATGTGTAGATTACTAATTTGTCAACTCAAAAAATTTAATCACTTTAAAAAGTCTTCATGTAAATATTTCGGAAAAAATAAAATTTCAGCATTGTGCAAAAAAATTTGCTACATCTCCTGGTAAAGTCTGATATAACTCTGCTAAGTGCAGAATTGCATAGATAAGAAAAAATTCTATTTGAAATGAAGAGATACACAAGGAGAACACAATATGATCAAAAAATTCTTACTTCCGAATTTCGAATAGACCTATTTCAAATCTGTGCACTGGTTTTGCAAAGTAATTACAGACTTTACCATGAGATGCAGAAAATTTATTTGCACAATGCTGAAATTTTATTATTTCCAAAATACAGAAAGACTTTTTAAAGGTTTTAAAATAGAAAATTGATCAAAATTTTTAAGTTGCCTACGAATTTGAGGTCGAAAATCATTCTCTTAGATATTGTCAACGTTTTGCATTTTCGGAACCGTAAAATTGCAGATTAGTCTGATGATACTTTTTTCGAAAAAAAATAAATTCAAAAGAAAAAAATTTCATTTATTTAAAATATTTCTGAAAAACAATCGAAACAGGAAAAAAAACATAAAAATCCAAAACACACAGCTAAATGAACAAATATGAACCTAAATATGAGAGCCAATGATTTTTTTTAATATTATAAGAATCTAATAAACAATTCTAAAAACGACACATAAGATGTGAAAAAATGATAAAAAATGACTAGTTTATCAGCTTTCGCAATAAAAATACTTCCACTGCTATCACCGCTTAATAATTCACCTTTAGGTAAAAGCATCAATGCCATATGCCATATATATATATATATAAACCAACAACTATATTTCCATTCGATAAAGTTAATAAAGAAAAACATCTCGTTGAAAAAGTTAAAGTTTTTGTTAACAAATAACTTAACCTATTCCAAATTTTAACAGTTCCGTCACGTGATCCACTCACTAAGTCTCCATTATTCAACAAAATCAAATCATAAACACAATGCGAATGTCCTGAAAGCTTTTGCTTAAGAACATAACTTGTCAAGTTCCTTATGTTAACAAAATTATCTTAAGCACCAGTCGCTATATCTTCATTTTTAGTTTGAATTATACTCCATACATTTGCTGTATGGTTCAATGTTTTTTTAAGAGACCAATCAATTTGATTCCATATTTTAAATGTATCATCCCATGATGGACTGGCTATTAAATCATTGCTTAGACAATATAATTTAACTATAGCATTAACATGAGCATTTATACTTCGATTAAAACTCCAATCTGAATATTCAATAACCTAATTGCACCATCGAAAAGTCCCATTGCTAAAATTTCATTCGATAATTCTAACAAAGAATAAATTCCTAATGTTACGTTTATTCTATGTTTCAAACTAAAATCGGTTGGGTTCCAAACATTAAAAATCGAATCATATGAACCACTTACAAGGTATCCATTTGATAAATAGACTATTGAATAGACTATTGAATTAACGCTTGATTAGTGATGGGACGATATCGATAAATATCGATATATCGTATCGAAAACTTAGTATCGAAAAATATCGTATCGATTTTTCTAATATCGATATTTTTGAGTAAAGAGAAGTTTTTTCAGTTAACTTTGAAGGTTAAAACTGTAACGTTACAAATTTTCCTTCAACTGTAATTTTACCAGCCATATCTATAGTTGAACTTTTTTATTGAACATTTAACGTCGCTGTTTGATGATTTTATGTAAAAGAAAATTTTTGTATTTAATCATAACCAAGTTATAACTTTTTCATATTCTTATTCTACTGAAAAAAAAAAAATTTGAAATGACAAGATAACCTTACTGGAAATATTTTGTAAAAAACAAAAATGACTCAACTTTAGCCAAATGTACATTGTGTTCTAATGACGCCGAAGAAATTAAGGGGTCAAACATCATCCACATGTTATAGATATCAAAACTATACAAGGTCAAAGTGAACTAATTCATCAAAAAATCGATTCAACTTTTTCAATATTTCGTTCAAACAAACCTTTATCAAAAGAAAAAATCGATGAACTTATCGCTAAGATGATAATCGTTGATATTCAGCCATACCAAATTGTTGAAGACAAAGGGTTTTAAACTCTCATCAAGAATTCAACTCCCCAAGTGAAAGAGAAGTTGAAAGATGCTAGTCACGTCGCGTTGACGACAGATTTATCGATAAATCGATAAAATCGATATTTCTATTTCGATAAACAGATAATATCGATATCACAAAAATATGATATCGTCCCATTACTACGCTTGATGATAAGAAAACAATTGTTGATCCTAGTGCAATAATTTAAGCAATTCAATTTGCTTATTTTCGTAAACGATGTAAGACTTTGAATATTTTGTACGACTGAATTTTGTATTCTTTCGTAAAGCATTAAGCATTCGATTAAATCCAATAATGAGATTATTAGAACTAATTCAGTTTTTAAGTTCATGTTTTTGTTTTTTTAAAAGGATTGAAAAACAAGATTTTTTTAAAAGTAGAATTATTTTTCAATGACATGTCTTAGAAAAGTTATAATGGATCATTTTTCATGCCAACTGAAAATTGTTCTTGTTAAAGCCAAGTCTGAAAATAGAACTAATTATTATTTAAATCTAGATTGCAGTCTTTGGCGACATGCTTATTAAAGAGCTTACGATCATTTGCGAGATCTTGTTCATCTTCCAGTATGCTGCGCAAGACGCTAAGATTAAGCAGGTCAGTTTAGATCGAGCTGACCTTCGAACAAATACAGTTTCAGCCAGAACTTTTTAACTTTGGAGTCAGAATAAGAGTCTGAGCCTGAGTCGGAAATTACGCGACTGTTAATCTAACACAGAGCCTCTTCTCTTCGGGTAAAGGCCCATAACCTAGGCTACGTCTCGGGCATGTTAAAATTGTTTTTGACTTTGTTATTCGATGCAGCAAACTTTGCTTCAAGTGAAACAACTTTTAATTTGATCAAAATCACCCTTTGCACAGCTTTTATAACGTTTACAAAAATTGAGAATAAGAAAATAAGCACACAATTTTAAAATGCCTCCGTCTTGCGCTCAGACTCCGACTCGACGGTTAAAAAGTTCAGACTGACACTGTACGGTTAATCTCGTTTTTTTCAACTAGAAGACCAGTAAAGCGTAGTCGGTTGTTGATAATCATAAACTTGATAATCAATTGAAATTTTACCTGGTAGAGTTGATCCTAGTAGCTGAACTGCTGATAGAAAAGTTGTAAAATAGATGACTTCCCAGTTGGTCGGTTAAATCATTTATCAATTATAAGTTTGAAAATTTATATATTTGAACGTTAGCCCTAGCTAGAGAAACCGATTCTCTCCGGTCTTACATGTAGTAACCATAATCCAAGTTACTAATGACCTGGTCAGTATAATTTGATTCAATTAAAAAGACATTTTTTTAAAGTTTTTTTACACTAACAAATTTATTTGATTACATAATTCACGTTGATTCCTTGTTCTTCAAATACTGAACAAATAAATTTACCTGTTCACACTTTTCACTTTTACATGTATTGCGCATCAAATGATGAACATTTGCGCATATAACGGACAAGACCAACTTTTTGATCTAAAATTTTCCCGGTAAATTTTTAGACATATCCCGGGATAATTTGAAAAAATCTCGCTCAAAATATCAAAGAAATACATAACATGTTTCTTTGGCTATGTGAAGTTTTGTCTCAAATTCCCAAAAATCCCAAATGGATCAAAAAACATTTCTTTATAACAACTTTAGGATCATTAAAAACTTTTGCAGAGATAGATATTGTTGATAAGAAACAATTTCTACAAACAGGGAGCTCTTGTGCAAAAACTCTGCAGCTCTGCTATTTTAATTGCGTAGTTTAAAAAATAAAATATAGTGAAAAGAATTTAAATTAAAAACGCAATTAAAATTGCAGAGCTGCAGAGTTTTTGCACAAGAGCTCCCTGTTTGTAGAAATTGTTTCTTATCAACAATATCTATCTCTGCAAAAGTTTTTAATGATCCTAAAGTTGTTATAAAGAAATGTTTTTTGATCCATTTGGGATTTTTGGGAATTTGAGACAAAACTTCACATAGCCGTTTCTTTTATATTTTCAAAAAGGACAATCTTTGGAAAAAAGTTATGAATACTGTTAGTACTGTGAGTACCGTAGTTACAGTGAGTTCGCTGGATACGTTAATGTGTGTACGCTACTAATGTGAGCAAGAGTACGGTTCGGTACTCTATGTTTCAAAAATTTCAGTTTTTACCCAAGGGTGCCCATATTTAGCCATACTTGACTGAGTTGTCTTTAGTTTATCGCTAGTATTTATGTCAAATATTTACTTATTTATAGTTTTCGATAAAGATTCTGATAGAGAAAAAAAATTTACACAAGCTAAAAGTGTTTTTGAAGAAAAAAAAATTTTTTAATTCGTTTTTTTTAAACAAAATAACAAAAAAAAGTCAATTTTTTTAGTTTTTTGGGATCTAGTCTGCGGAAAGTCCCAAAGCATATTTTTTAATTTCGTTTGGCTTGTAGAGCGGAAAATTTTTTACAAAATGTTAGGACTAGATTTTTTATTTATTAACCTCCAGAATAGAAACAAACTGCCTATTTATCAAAAAAGTGCCTAAATTAGCCTTGAAAAAACTCCCAAAATCGAATTTCAGAAATAATATATTATATAACAAAAAATATATGTTTTCTATGGTAATTTTATACGAAAATCACGAATTTTGGGTGAGAAAATGCATATTCTTTCATCTTTAAGCTTTTTGATTTTAAGGGCATCTTGAAGTTAAGGATCAATCGGATCAAGATCAAAAAGAATTTTCTTTATAACTTTTGAAAAGTATTTGATAAACTGGTTCTGCAAAATGCTAAATATTAGATGAGGCTTTGCAAAAACTCTGCAATTAAAATGCGCAGTTGAATTAAATACTTTTTAATGACGTGCATTTTTTTGCAGTGTGCAGAGTTTTTTCAGAGCCTCATCTAATATTTAGCATGTTTGTTGAATTATTTAGCATTTTGCAGAACCAGTTTATCGAATACTTTTCAAAAGTTATAAAGAAAATTCTTTTTGATCTTGATCCGATTGATCCTTAACTTCAAGATGCCCTTAAAATCAAAAAGCTTAAAGATGAAAGAATATGCATTTTCTCACCCAAAATTCGTGATTCTCGTATAGAATTACCATTTTTTTTTTCTTCAAAAACCGAAGATATCCAAAATTTAACTGAATAAAAATGGTGTTTTCCGCAAAATCTACATTTTTTGCTTACCCGGGAAAAAAAAACGGATAATTTTTTGTGTTAAAACGCGTTTTTTGAAAAAACGCTATTAAACGCTAAAAAACATATCGTTTTAAGGTGTTTTGAAAATTCTTTGTTAAGTTGAAATTTTGAATTCAAAAACGCAAAAAAACGCTTGAATTTTTTCCCGTTTAAACGTGTTTCTTATTCAGCGTGTAAAAAACGTTAAAAGACCAAAAATTTTCAGGCGCTTTAAGAATTCTTTCTAAAAGTGAATATTTTATTTTAAAAACTTTAAAAAACGTCTTGAAGAACTCTTTAACTGTATAAAAATTACCGTAAACCCTCTCTATTTGTACCCAGGAAATTTGATCTTTAACACAGGGTTTCTACAAAAACATTTTTTCACTTTAAGTCGGAAAATACCTCATTCTGACCGACTCAGCCTTCTCTTTAAAATAAGGTATCAGGGATCTAACTCAATACTTCACCACACCACCACACTATTTGTAAAAAATTACTGGATACAAATAGAGGGGTTTTACGGTAAGCATAAAAATTCTTTTCGATTTTTTTTAGAGGAAAACGGCAAATGAAGATAGGAATGTTTTTTAATTTTTTCCTTGCTGGAATTTCAAGGGTAAGGTAAATAAAATTCATGAATATATCTAACTTCAATAATTCATTAATGTGCCAATATCTGTTAAGTTATTCGGTTGCTTTTATCAAGCGTTTTATACAAAATCTGTGTTTGAATAAACAAAAAAATAAAAAAGGAGGGTTTCAAAAACTTTATAGTGGGTTGTATTTGCCGCTTTTTTTCTCATCTCATTTTCTCATACATTTAATTCAAATTGTTATTTCAACAGAATTAAGAATTGAAAAAATTGAAACAATGAATTAATTTTTTAAGATTTTCAAGCTCCTCCCACTATTTTTTCCTATAAATTGTTGAAAATTTTTAAAAAAAGTTTATTTGAACCTTCAAAATATTTTACAAACGGACAAAAAATTTAAATTCAGAGTCCAGTGATTTATGTTTCTAATATTTTTTTAAAAAAAAATTTTATTAATTTATTTTAATTTTTTTGTAGCAGGGTTATTTTTTCAATGCAATTCGCAATAATTACATCAAACAAATGTGTTGCTTATCTAAATTTTATTGGAAAATTTTAGTGTTTTGTTTTTTTGACCCCTCCTACTAAACTCACAAGAAATATTTTTTGAATTATCATATTTAATGAACTTTTCAACTAACGTTTTTTTTCTCTTTTAGCGGAATATCAACTTTTATGTCTAAGAACAAGGTTTGTCTATCAATTATCTTCAAAAAATGTTGCATATTAATGCATATAAACCGTCCTCTCATGTTGCATTGAAAAACAAACCCTAAATCTCAGTATTTTTCACGACACTGATACATCAAAAAAAAATAAAGATGATCTGCCTGCTCCTCAACTTTTGCTTAATTACTCTGCATTATGACAATTTATCCTAATCATTTTCCATTTATCCTAAATCTAAAAAAACTTTTTGCTTACTTCTTCGTTGATTCTTTTCATTAAGCAGTTTAAATAAAATTAAACTAGCCTTGAAATAAAATTGAAATTAGCTCCTCATAAAAACGCCTCCTAACGTTGAGCCTTTATCTTCTTATGGTTAAATAGATCTCGCTTAAACGAGTTAATTTGCTCTTTTGCTATTCATTTTTTTCCCGTTTTATTTAGTACAAACGCATCAATTTTAGCTTAAAAAAACGCGTTTATAATGCATAAAAAGTAACACTTTTTACATTATTATAAACGGCCAAAAACGCGTTTTTTTTCCGTATAAACGCGTCAGAAAACGGCGTTTATTTTTTTCCGGGTACTTTGACAATATTGGTCAATCATTTAAATTTTCTTAGTTTTGAGCTACAATCTATCTCCAGAACTTTGAGAACACACACTTGCCTTTCATTGCGTGTCTGGATTTTAGGGACAGTCTTGTTACCTACAGATATGGCTGCCTATGAGTTTGAATTAGAAGCTGAGAATTAACATCTACAATTATCTTAGGGATTCCATAGGAAAACATTCAACTAATGATCGAATCGAAAGCTCAGTGGACATATCAGTGTAGTCTTACGAGAAATTCGATAATCGAAATTTTAACAATAAAGGTAGGTTGACCTATTGAGCATATATATTTTTATTTTTATTGCTAAATGAACCGTTTACTCTTGCCTGTAAATCTAATGGCGAATGATTGGAAATTCCCATTAGAGTTATAGGCATGAGTTTACGATAAATATTAATTGAACAACTAAAGCATAAGTTTTTAGATCTAATAGTTAGTATAGTCAAAATTTTATTTTGCTGGGTTAAAAAAAAAACGTTCAAGTGTTTATTTTTATAATTTATTAGACTCAAGAAAATCTTTTTTAAAATTAATAAATTAATTTTTCATTCCAAATAATAATTTTACCGTTATCATCACCACTCGCTAATACTCCATTAGGTAAGGCTAACAATGATCTTACCTCTGATGTATGATTTATTAGAGTCTTGATTAAGGTAAAATTTAACTGACCATATATTCGGATTTCGTTATTTTTAAGCCCGATTGCTAAATTTCCATTTGCTAAATTTATGATTTTATTAACGCCGCTGTTAAGATTTAAAGTAATTTTCAATGTAAAACTTGAACCATCCCATATTTTTAAAGTTGTGTCCAATGACCCGCTTACAAGATCTCCATTATCCATTAAAATCAAAGCATAAATCCAGTTAGTATGTGCCAGAATCGTTTGTTTATAATAACCAGCATTATCCCATATTTTTATTGTACCATTATTATCACCAGTTGCGAAATCTTTTTTTTTAGTCAAAGCAAAACTTGAAATTCCGTCTGTATGATTGATGAGTGGATTTTCGGACCAATCGGTATGATTCCAAAGTTTGATTGACCCATCCAATGACGTACTTAGAATCAAGCCATTATTTAAATTAAATAGACTAGTTACTCTGGAACAGTGAGCGTTTCCAATTGTTCGATTAAAAGTCCATTTTCCAATATTAAGCAACACAATTGTACCGTTGTTAAGTCCAACTGCCAAAGTCTCATTTGAAATCTCAAGAAAAACCTGAACTCCAATCGAAAATGAAATTTTTTTTTCTAAACTAAAATTTCTCAAGTTCCATACATTCATAAAATCATCTTTTGATCCACTGATTAAGTATTCATTTGAAATTAAAGCCAAAGCAAATATTGTCTTGTTATGACCATCTAACAAAGTTATATCATTGACCATCTTATAACTAAAAATAAAATATAATTAAAAGTTATTTTATAACAAAAAACTTTATCAATACTTGAATATATTATTAGAAGCTTTCAAATAGACGATTCCATTAGAACCATTTGAATCCTCATTAATAGAATATTTAGAATAAAGCTCACACGTTTGAGTGTTCATTTGGACTAAATTGCATTTAATGCTGATTGAACAAAATTTCAAACATTGTAGTCTTCTAGCGTATTGGAATGAGTCAATTAAGTCAATATAATTGAGGGATATAAGATCTTTTTTGATTATAAAAATATTTGATCCTAAGCCAAGTTTGAACGTTAAATAACACAAACTAACGATTAATGCAAAATTCATTGTTGATTTTTTTTGACTAAAAATCGGAAAATTCAAAAAAAAAAATTTTCTTTGTTTTTAAAAATGTAATTAAGTCTTGTTTGACGATATTTAAAAGTTTTTGAAAAATTCAAGTAATAAAGTCTTACTGAGACTAGTGAGTTTTCCAAAAAAAAAATAATAACAAACATTAATAAAGAGAAAAGTTAATAGTCAATAAAAATTTACGTAATTTTGAAACGGAAAAAATAAATCTATTTCGAAAATTTAAAAATTTTTATCCGGAGAACTAAAAAACTCTGAAAATAACATCACTAACGCCCAAACTTGATAATATTTTCAGTATAATTAAAAATCTTACATACTTAATAATAATAAAGGAAAGCTGAATAAAGTGATGATGTGAATAAAGCACATAAAATGAGGTTTTACCGCCACTGTGATAGCTTGTTTAAATCTATTAAGTCTATTTTGTTTTTAAATTATCAATCAATTCAATTCTATGGTATTAAAGAGAGAGCGAGTAAAAAATGTTTTTTCCAGGTAAATATTTAATTGATTAATTGACAAATTGATAGATTGACTTTATTTTTTTTATTAGGCGGTACAAATTAGACAAGCTAAAACATTAATTGCAATAATACGTAAACATATTTTACCAAAATCAATCATTTACTCGGATCAATGGAAAGCTTATGATTCAATTAGTACTCTTCCAGAAAATTATCAACATTTTACAGTCAATCATTCGAAACAATTTATCGATAAAAGAACTGGCTGTAATACAAATTCGATCGAATCAATATGGCTCAAATGCAAATCAAAAATAAGAGGTATGTGAGGGGTCAATAGATTATATTTACAGGAATATTTGGATGAGGTAATGTGGAGGCATAATGAGTGTAGAATGGAAAATAAGTGTCTCAAAAAACAAATAAAATATTCACGGAAAAATGCATTTAAAAAAATGTTTAATTTGTTAAAAGTTTCAAACATGGATAAACTGGAGAGTAGATTAAACGAGGTTGAAAAAATGCACCTTGAGTTGCAGCTGAGTGAAAAATATATAAAGCATAAAGCTAAGTTTAACTCGGATGATTTTGTTTTGAAACGAAATCGAATTAAAAACCTGGAAAAATTATTGCATGAATCTGATGATGAAGCTATTGATGATACAAATGATAATTCAAGGGAACTAGAAAGCTAAAGAGCCCCAATTAATTTACTTTCAAGATCGACCCAAACTGACGCGTCAAGCTTTGATTATAAAGTAAGACGTAAGCTGAATTTGGTGGAACAAGAGGCCACAAAAATTTTTGATTCGAATCTAGAATTGGTTGATAGCTTGACACAAACCGAGTGGTCTCCATTTGCGGAAGTATTGATTCCAACAAAGACTCGTCAAATAAGGTCATATAACTTAAGAGAAAGATCCAAAAAAGACGTATAATCACTATAGTTTATTTTAATAATTTTGAAGATTTAATTAAATTTTATGAACAATAACAAACTAAGTCTTAAAAAAAAAAATTGTACTTATTTTTGAATAAAAAAATTTTTCAACTAATTTTTACGATCAATTGTTCATGAAAATAAATTGATGATTTTTTTGAGTAAATTATATGTTCAGTGGGTCATGAAATTTACCAGCCCCCAATTCTAAAACGCTCGATACTCAATTTGTGAAAAAGTTATATCTTTTATCGCAATTTTTGACCAGTTGTCTTTTCACAACGTATTGATGGCTTCTTGAATTTTGACGAAAACCTTAAAATAGGTTCTTCCTAAAAGATTAATTTTTGAAATTTATAAAGAAAAGAGTTGAAAAGAGCTTTCATTTAACTCATTGGAAAAGTATGGCCTTTTTGCGTTTCAACATCGAGCTTTGGAGAGGATGTTCTCCTTCTCTTACAAAATTATAACATTTGATAACGCGGCAAAATAACTCAGAAACAATGAATCAAGAAAGATTGAAAACAATTTGAGGAAAAAATTTTATGGTAACAAGCTCCAAAACAAAGAGCGGTGAGAATACATTTGGGTATATGGATTCAAAAATCGCTAACAATTTCATTGTTAACAGATTGGTCCATAACAAACGTGCACGAAAAATGGCTTGAAGCAAGGGCTCACATCCTAAAACAAGCCCAAATTAACAAGAACTATTTTGACAAAAAATACGATTTACTACCTCCATCGTATCATAGAGATGATGAGTTCAGAATTATGCAACCTCAAACTAAAATAGGTTTTAAAAAGGAAGTTGAGGAACGATTTATGGAACGAACCTTATAAAGTTATTGACGTTTTATCTAATAAGAACCTTTCAGTAAACGTTATCGGTAAAGAAAAGGTAATTAATGTAAATAACCTAAAGATTTCGTTTTTTAAAAGACCCTAACCTCAAACATTAAGTGATGATAAAATGGTTGATTAGTAATATATCAAGAAAACCGCAATAAAAATAGGTTAAGGCTTTGAATATTAAATGAATTGCTTGAAATAACTTGGAGATTTAAACTTAAATTTTTTTTTCATGATGTCAAAATAAACTTAACATGACATTCTTTTTTTAAGAAAATCAATAATCGATTGATGAAATTTTGTTTTTAATCCTTTTTTATTGCAAGTTGTGTAACATTTGTTTTTATATTTGTTACACTATTTCTTTACTCCATCTTCATTTCCTTAAAAAAATTATTCAATTTGTAAATTTTGGATTGAACTTTGTGAACGAAACTTCACAATGCTGTTTCAATGTGCATTTCAGCTTGTATGATTGAGTTGACGAATTCTTGTTGGTTACCAATTCTATTGACGATGTTGCACTCATGGAGTTTCCCGAGAATTGTGTGTTTACTGATGATTTTTTTTTAAGAGGGTGAGTTGTTCAGTAAAACAATCTCTGATTCCTCCTTATTTTGTAATACTCCTTCCACAGCGCTAACTCTTGCACAGGTATTTTTATCTTGTTGAGTTTTTGAAAGAAAGGGTGAATAACAATTTCTGATACCGCCGAAATAATTGCAAATGCTTTTGCCTTAAGTTCTACTTGTTGATTGTTGCCCTTTAGAACATTCCTATTAAAATCGATGACGCAATTATTTGATTTAAGGAAATCGACTCCTAAAATAATACCGTTTGATAGATCATCAGCGAATATGAACTCGCCTTTGACTGATTTAGAGCCTAGCTCCAAGGTAAGTGAAGTTTGTCCGTTGACTTTAAGAGGAGAGCCGTTTACCGTCAACAAGAAATTCGGATTCTTAATTGGTTCTAGCTAAAAGTTTTCCCTTAAGGCCTACTTTTTACTAATAAAAGAAGTTTGAGCCCCATTTGTCAACGAGACAAGTTTTTTCCTTATTATTTATAGAGAGAGATATGGTTGTTGCTGCTTTATTAATTGAGTTCAAATCGTTATTAATTTCTTTTATAAGTTTCGAATTATTGGTTTTGTTTTAGTTACCGGATCCTTTCCCTCGATTGGACCGGATTTTAAAAGTTAAAATTTTTACTGAAATCTTTGTTTTGGTCGGAAAACCTAACTTTCTGTGTAAAGTTATAGTTCTGACCACTCCTTTTAAAAGTGTCCTGGGTTCTCTTATGGAATCGAGTTCTATTCTCGTCAGACGTATTTGTTGACCCGTTAGGAGAATTTGTAGTTTCCATAGAAGTTCTCAGTGTATCGCAAATCCTTTTCATTTCTCTACACTCAACACTGAAATGGTTATTTTTACGGTAAAAGTGGCAAATTTTTTCAATATGTTTTTCAGACTTGGTCTTCTTAAAGCTGGGGTTTAGATTCTCCTCTTTCTTGGAGTCGTACCTGGTCCTGATTTCATTAATCGATGTTTCTTCTTCTTCTTTGTTGTTCTTCTCGATTCTCCTGACCAGGCTCCAAAGTGCATTGCAATCCTTGCACTTTTCAGACAAGAGGAAGATTTGGACTCTTGTCACAACCGTTTTTGAACACGTCTGTTAACTCATCTTCGAAAAGGTCCTTTTGTTCCGTTTTGGCCTCTTTGATGGATACGAGTAGTCTTTGAGCATACCCATCTATGTTTTTCTCTGGTCTCTATTTGGCGCTGAAAAAATCGGCCATTAGACTGCGTGTGGAAAATTTTGGTCTTAACTCCTTAATAAGGTGAGTCTTAATGTGGTCATAATCAAATCGGTGTTCCTTAAGAAGTTGGTATTTTTAAAGAGCAATCTCTTCGAAATAGCTGACCACCTCATATCCTCTGTCTTTATTAGACCATACTGTAAAATAAAGTTTTGATGTGATGTTATGTTGCTAAACTGTGAAATACAGGAATATAAAAATGCAACATGACTTCACATTTACAAAGAGACATCTATTCAAAATATAAATAAAATAAATTATTATTTGTTCAAATTTCAAATTTTGTTTTTGTTTATTTTTTTGTATTTAATTTTGTTTGGAGTTGTGGTGTTACCACTACACTCGGTTCCTTTTTTTTTAATTCTAATTTTTAGAATTAATATCTTCAAAATTTACAAAAAATAGTTTTTTTAAGAAATAATTGCTACCTACGGCGTTTAGACATACTTAAAGATGCATATAGATGAATTGCTTAATACGCGTCACATTTTTATTTCGGCCATTGGTTAAAGAGCCAATACAGTGTTAATTGTTATGGATGAATACCAATATTTCATTCACGTCAATTGCTGCCACCAGTTTTACAATCCTAGAAAGCGTCCCAGTAGTTTTTAAATAAAATTTAAAGAGACTGTTAAGAGAACCAAAACATGCCGTGTCAAGTCAATCCAATTCTTGAATAAAAATATGGAAACCGTAAAAACTAAACGTTTTCTGAAAACCCGTTCATTCTTTGAACATTGTTGTATCCATTTTAAAACATAACCACATTTATTTTCTAGGATTTTACTTCGGATATTTTAAACAAATATGTTCAATCGATCGTTAATTTCACAAAACTTTGTTTAATTTCAACACAATTTAAAATATTACCGTTTGAATTTGAGAAAAAAATTTGAAAATATTATGAAATTCTGCTAGATTATCTTCAAGAATTTTCAGGTAAAAACGCATTTTTAAACTATAAATATAAAACATTTTTTAATCTTTTCACTCAAGTTTTTTTCTTAACTCAACAATTTATTCGGCGCTGTGAAGACCATAGCAAAAAGCAAAAGCAATTGTGCAGAATCGTTATAAAAATTGTTCTTGAATTGCCATAGCCTTAATTTAACTTTTCTTATCTGAAACAAAATTTGTCTAATCTAAATTAAGAGTCTGCAAAATCTCTGCAAATTCTATGAAAAATGCACACCATTAAAAAAGAATTAAATAAATTAACTGCTCAATTAATTTTCAGAGATTTTTCAGACTCTTAATTTAGATTAGACAAATTTTGTTTCAGATAAGAAAAGTTAAATTAAGACTAAAGTACTTCAGGAACAATTTTTATAACGATTCTGCTTAATTGCTATGTCTTTATTGCTATGAACTTCACAGCGTAAAATATTTCTTTATTCGAATTTGTTGGCTGCAAAACAGCTGAAACTCTTTTAAGTTTATGACTATTTTTTGTCTAATTTGAAGGATGGAATTGCATATGGCAATGTGAAGTTTTAGATCAAAAAAACAAAAAACAAAAATAAAAAATTAAAAAAAAAATTTCATTTTTTTAGACGAGTGGAGAAGAGACTTGGTTTAAAATAAAAAAAAAACGTCTCGGTTTCGAAACCATGTCGAATCTTTTTTTTTTCATAAAAATAAATTATGTTAATTTTTTTAAAAAATAAAATTTTGATAAAACTTTTTTCAATTTTATGACTGTCCGGAGATCTTGACCCAGACTTGTCAAGTCTAGAACATGGAAGGAACGAATCGAAGCGTCAGATTAAAGGTTTTAAATTCTCAATGGCATGAATATTAAATTGTCACCAATTCAGTTAATTTTGGTTAAAACGAACCAAAATTAACATCCTACTGTGTCCTGTTCACAAATAGCAAAGAATAAGTTTCCCTAAGGCAGATATCAATCGAGTAAAAAGATCTCAAAACCGCCAAAATCTTCTTAAATCTATTAAATACGATTTTAAATGATTTTTTTCCTTAACTTCTTCGATTTCATCGATCTTCTTTGATATATCGTTTTTTTAATTTTTTTTTTTTTTTGTTTTTTAAATTCTCAATTGGGTCTTACGGATAATGTGATCAGCATTGATCGACAACTTTCAGATCGTTATAGTTATGTGATCATTATAGAATATTGATTCGAAAAAAATTCGTGATCAAGAATATTTTTTCATAGACATTATCAGTACAGCAACTTCTATAAAATCAGATTTAGCATAGGTTTTAGAATAAATCAGTTTAATCATACATTCCGCAAGAGTTGATCGCTTGATCACATAATAGGTGATCAAGCGAAACAGTTCGAAAAAGTTCGTATTAAAGCGACTTGACTGTAATTCGGATTAAACGCTTTAATTTACAGTCATCGAGACCTGAATGGTAAAAAATTTTAACCGAGCTACTAAAAATTCGGTTTAACGTGGTTCGACATAGAAGTCAAGTCAATTGTTGGTCAGGTCAGGTTGGTCGTTAGGTGTTAAAACAGATGTATTCAAATTTTTTTTAAGAGTTCTAATTATAGATAAAGTCATGACATAATAAAATAATCTAGAACAATTTATTCATAAAATAAAATTTATTTAGCTTGCTGTTAAACAAAAACCTATTAAAAATCTTTAATTTTTTGTATCTCGTATCTTGTTTTGTATTGATTTAGGATTGGTTTAGGAGCATTGGCCACTTCGTTAATTGCTAATAAAGCCACAAAATGATTAATTAAAAATGCAATTGTAATTGGTTTTTCATTCTCTTGACATTTTGATACTGAAAATTCGTAACTGTAGGCTCCTTTGTCACTTGCAGTATAGCAAAAAATTGGTCTTTTTAAAAGAATTGAACATGCTAGCTCGACATAGTCGTTTGCCCACTCGAAATTTTTTACAGTTTTTCTAACTAGACGTTCGAAAGATTCTTCATCACCAGTTTTTTTCAAAAGCTTAGTAAAATAATCTTGGTATTCGAGAAAAATAAAAACGCATCCAAGTCGAATCTTCCAAACTTGTGACTCGTTGTCAAACAATAAAATCGATACAGCGTTGAAAAAACAGTTTCCATCTCCAGTTGTTTCTACAGGAATAAAGCCATTTAAATTTTGATTAGCCTCAACTACTTTTAAAAACTCGTAATCGATCTTATGATTCAAATAAGTCCTATTTTTTTTTAGTCTTAAGCTATTCATGAGCTCAACAAAAACATTTTTGTTCTCATTGAAAAAGTCTTTTAAAAAACAAAAATTTCTATTTTGAACTTCTTGTCCCATTTTGTCAAAATCAACACTGTTGATGTCTAGAATTTAAAATAATTAATTAAGCTAAAAATCTTATCAAATCTCAGAACCTACCATAGTTTAACACTCCTGAAAAATTTATACTCTCTAAATTTTTGATTTTACTCTCAAATAACGGATGTATTCTATTAAAATTCTCGACGTTACTATTGTAGATACCTCTTATTCGTCTTGAATTTCGATTGTTTGAATTCCAATGTTCTTTTAAATCTGATTCGTGCTGTAAATCGATTTGATTTTCGTCGACATAATGCATTAGGTATTTAGCTTGTAAATAATTGTAAAGACATGATGCGAACTCACTTGGCATTACACGATTAATTTGTTTATTTTTTTTATTGATCATAAGGATTCGGTTTCGCAAAATGCCAAACCAATTCTCCACTGGGTTATTAGTTAGCCTGGTATTCGACATTTTGAAGCTGAAGTGTTCCAAGTGTTTCGAAATAATTATCCCGCTCCATAGTGGGCAAAAATAAAGTTGTTCTTCTATAAATTCAAAAAGTTTCGGGTTGAAGAAGTCATTTTTGACCTGGATATCTTTACTCTCGTTAACTTTGACTAAAATATCTTTTTTTGTCTTAATAAAACTTTCAAAATGTTTTTTAAATGGAGACTCTTGCTTAATCTTCCCTTTTTTTTCTTGTGCAAAAAAAAGATTTTCATAAATAGAATCTTCTACTAAGCTTTGTTGTTCATTGAGATTTATTTTTAGGGAATTAAGCTCACGATTTAGGATCGATTCACGACACCGATTAATTGATGAAATAACTTGGGAATTCATTTTTTCAGAATTAAAAATGACAACTATGTCAAAAAGATTTTTTTCGAATTCTTCAATGCTTGTTGAATTTTGTAAAAGTGTAAAACTGTAAATAAAAGTCTTACGAACTTTGTCGGCAATATCTGAGCGCTTCTTAAGTCTATCCACTTTTTGAATTATGAGTTTCAAAAAATGTGTTGAACACAGGTTTAGTTTAGTCGGCATTATTTTGAAAAAATCCTCGTCATTGTTTTTGTACAAATAATCAAAAGACCATTGAAGGTATTGATTGATGTCGCAACAATCAAATATTTTTAAAAGTGAATTAATATTTGCCCATGAGAAGTCTGTAACAATAATCGGCGGAATCCGAAATTTAAACTTTATTGGAGCATATTTTTCGATTAAATTTCTAATTTTAAACATAAAAGTCGATATTGTAACTGATGTCGCTGACGTAGAAATAAATTCAGCTATCGGAATAATTGTTTGGGTTGTAATATCATGACAAACGAAAGAATAAAGTAATGGCTGCTCTTGATTTTTTACATTGGTCACAAGGGATCCCGAAGCGTCGAAAAACCAAATCGGATAACGTTCACTAATTAACATCCACATTTTAATCTAAATTTAAGTTAAAATTAAAAATTATTGACTAGGAAATTATTTCAAAAAAAAGTAAAAATCGCCTAGACCTAATTTTACGATTTTATAAAACTGAAATTAATGAAAAAGTTGCCTTATGTTCAAAATCTGGGATTGTCTATTGAAAATTGTCAAGACTTTTTAAATCAATCATAAATAAATATTTTCAGAATATTTTTTAAAAGCCTAAAATCGCAAATTTAGAGCCTAAAATATTAATATTGACTGTCTTTTTAAAAATAACTAAAAACGAACTAGAAACGATAAATTTTTAACATCACATTTCTGTTATCAAATCCTAAAATATCGTTATCGTAAGATTTTCAAACATTGTTTAATTTTAAAATCCTTTTTCTCATAAAAAATAACTACATTATATATTTTTTTTGATTAGAATAAAACAGCTCGAAGAATTAAACTATTTAAATTCACCCTAGAACACCCTAGACTCAATTTTTATCGGTCAAATATTTGAGTTGTTTTTTGTTAAAACACAAAAGAATTTATATTTCTTAACAAAATTGAAACAAATGATAATATTTAAACGAATTAAATTTTGATATAAATATTAATTTAAATACCTGTATTTCGGAGATTAAAAGAAGACCAAAAGGATTTTGATGGAGTTCTTGAATAAACCCTTTAAAACCAAATTTGTAATTGCTGTCTAAGAGCCGGTCAAAAATAAACTTTGTAGCTTCTGAGTCATAAAGCACATCAGAAAATAGCCGATGTCGTCTCATAAATTCACTTTTCATCTTTCTAATACGTAAGTAATCGATCATTTCTAAAAAAATGTAATTTAATAATCCTAATTCGTAACAAGTTTTTTATAAAAAAAATTACTCTTTTCGGTAAAAATGGAACTTTGAATTATGTTCTCGTTATAAAATGCTAATGATCCTTTTGAAAATATCTCCATAGAAATTTTCTTTCTGTCTTCTCCGATAATTGATGATTGGGAAGGCCGCTTTTTAGGATGGTCAATTTTTCCGAACCATTGAACAAGAATTTCAACATCTCCTCTCGTAGAAACTTGATCGATGGAGCATTCAAATGGTTTTTTGCAGTAAAAGCAAACGAAACTACCTCGCCAAAAAAAATTTTTAATATTTTTTTTAGTCGAGAACCAGTTCCAAACACATTTTAGCCAACAATTAATCTCTGCTTTCTGAATTTTTTGAGCCAAAGCATTTGAGAAGCCAACACGAAATTTTTTTCTTGTGATGCCAGTGATGAATTTTGTCATTTTTTCCCATTCAAGTGGGCTAAAATAAACTTTTAAAGTTTGCAAATTCCCATCTTTGACTAAAGTTTCATTTTCATCCCCTCCAATCTCAACTTGATTTTCAGAAATTTCCATACCGAATCAAGCTATTTATCTTTACCTTTTAAAAGCAATTTTAAGAATATTCTAATTGAACTGTAAATACAGGAATTTTAGATCCTGGAATTAAATCGAAATTTTGTTTGTAAATTATTTTTATTTGAATATAGAAAAATAAAAAGCCAATTGAAAAATAAAGTTTATTTTTAGTTTATTTGTAATAATTTGTTTTAATGAATCAATTTTCTGAGTTTCAATTTTTTGACCGTAGAGATCATTTTATGAAACTTAGAAGCCTTTAAATTTCGGCTCTTTAAAAATTAAATTTTTTCTATCAAATGGCTTCTTAGTTATTGTAGATTCTCGAATTCAATGGAATGCTGTAGCATTTATTACCATTATTATTAATGTAAAACTTGCCGCCTCTTGGTCCTTTAAAAACAGGATTTCTATTCGCCACCGTTGGAGGTTGTAAAAACCCTATTAAAGTGCATCCCTTAAGATCATTACTGCTCTAAATAAATGATTAATTTAATTTTTGGAAACTAAATTTTTGATTCTTAAAGACTATCTACCATTAAAATCTGATCTTTATTTGTCTGGGAAACATTGTTAAATCCAATATTCGAAACGTCGTTATTTAAAGATCCAAAATTGAAATTGAATAATGTTCTTTGTGGACTAGAATTTTCACGCTGCCATAAACCTGTTTTTCCAAATATTTTTAAAGCAGGTTCCTTTAAAATTTAAATATTAAAAAAAAATTTTTTTCAATAAAATATTTTCATACCTCTACTGAGTGTAATGAAGATATATTTCTATTAATAAAAAATTCCTGTTCGTTCGGTTTTTGAATGTCTTCAATTAGTTGGTTAACATTCGACTTCGATTGGCCAAACCAAGAAGCTTGCAATGGCATATCATGAAGCGTCGACGACTTGTTTTTTTGATTTAGTTCAGGCTCAGGCCTAAAGTTGTAATCATAAGATGCTTCAATTAAGCTTTTAGACCATTCATTTTTTTGATATTTAATTTCGTTGCTATCTTTCTTGATTTCATTATCTTGTTCAAAATTTTTTACTTCTTGTTCTTTATTTGATGACTGGTATTGTGTTTTCTTTAATTTTTCATTCAAATCCACAATTCGATCTTCATAGCTTGATCGTAAATCAGCTAAAAGAACAATATTTTAAAATAAGAAGTATTTTATGTAGCTTTTTCGATTAAAATTCACAAAATAAAATTCTAACGAAATTGACAAACACAGTCAAAAAAATCGAACAAAATTGATACTAACCTAAACTTCGGGAGTTCTCCTCTAACTGAATCTCCAATTTATTTTTTTCTTTTAGAAGCTTTAGTCGATCTGCCTCTAAAATTAAAAATATTTAATCTAAAAATTCTGTATAATTGAAAATTAATTTAGTACCTTTGATCTTTAATTCATTTTTAGAATGGTCAAGCTGATTCTTTATCAATTCCATTGAAGTAGAAGATTCATACTTGTAAGTTTCAAAAGTATTTTCTAAGGACCTTAGACGTATTTTCGTATTTTTCAAATTCTCCTCGGTTTCGTTAAGTTTTTTCTGGTTTAAATCATTTTCAAACAAATGATCAGAATCAATATTATCGATTTTTTCAGTTAATTTGGCATTTTCTTTTTCCAAAATTGTTTTTTTTTGTTCTGCCAAAAATTTATCTTTTTCAAGGTCCGTCAACCTTTTCTCGTATGAAATTTTTGTTTTCTCTATATTAAAAGGAGATTAAACTTATGTCAAACCCTAACCCTAAACTAACATTTGTCTTAAAATCTGGTGGTTGGTTTAATTATATCGAAATTTAAGTCTGTAATATCAAGTGAACAACGAGCCTGAATTCGATTTTAAAAGTCAACACAATTAGTCTAGAAGTCGTATTTCGGTTTTTTTAATCAGTTTACAAGCAAACACAAAACCTTCTCTTTGATCCAATTTGACAAATGTACCGAATAATTTTACAGTATTGGGTGTGTTCAGAAATTTTTTTATTTCTGGTATGGGTCTGGGTAGGTATTGTTGAAAAGAAAATTAAAAATCATATTAAATACCCACATTTTAAGGTAAACCTATCCCGGACCAGTACCTGAATTTCAAAATTTCTAGTTAACCAATTTAGCAAAAACCCAAAACCTGAATCTTTGGCTGAATTATGTCACTATAGTAATCCATCAACGATTTTAGAAGAAAACCTCAGATCTGAAAGGTGGTGCTTAACTTTCATTGCCTCGCGAAAAAATTTTTTTAAAAACTTCGACTCTTAGCGAAAAAGATGATCAGAATCAACATCTTTGTTTCTGTCCTCAACGTTCTTCACGTTTACGTATTGACAGTCTTTTGAAATTTCCATCAAAAATTTTTATTTTTAGCAAGAACGTAATAAACTTTGGTTTTACTTAAACTTTATTCAATAGCAAGAACTTTTCATTAAAAACAAACCTTACGAGAAAAAGATCGCGAAAAGATTTCACCCGAATTTTCCCGAACAAATGTTAATTTTTTGAACGTTGAAATTTACCTTGTTCTTCAGTTAAAAGTTCAACCCGTCTCAATAGTTTATCGTTTTCGGCTTTGAGATGGGCTTCATTGCTTGATGAAAAATTTACTTCTTTTAACCTGGACTTTAGACGATTAATTTCGATTCTACTTTGAACTTTGAAGGCTTCAAATTCTTTGAAATTATGTTCTCGTTCCGCTTCCATTTTACGAATGGTTTCTATTTTCTCTTGACCCGAATCGTTCAAAATTTTATATTTACATGATAAATCAATTAATCGATTGTCTTTATTTATGTTGTCATTCTCTTAAAAGCCAAAAATTAGACTTTTGAAATTTTCGAAAATTATTAAAAAAAAACCTAATTTGAGAACATTCTGTCGCAAAGTAAAAATTTCATCCTTTAAATCAATGTTTAAAGTAGTCAGTTCTGAACTATTTTTCCCTATAAAAAATTAAGATATTAGGCTGGTCGGAAGTAGTTTAAATTATTTTTAATTACCAGAAGTTGAACTTGCTTCTTCGAAATGTTTAGTTAACATTTCAATCTTTTGATTTAAAAAACTTATCTGCTCTTCGCTTTTTTCTCTTATTATATTATTTTCTGTTTCAAGTGACCGCAAATCGAAATCTTTCTCGGCAATTTTTGAGTGAAGCTGTTGGTTGTCTTTAATCTGATTACTTAATTTAATTTTTAATTCATTAAATTCCTTTTCTGAAGTAAAAAATTTAAAATTTAGATCATTTAGAAATTTAACTTAAAACGTACCATGAATTTTATATTCAGTTTTTAATGATTTTTCTCGATTGACGAACTCTCCTAATTCAATTTCCTTTTCGGTCATCAAGTTATCTATTTTACTTTCCCATTGATTCATTAGATTTTTCTTTTCTAATCGAAAATAAAAAATTTAACCAGGTTATGCTTTCATTTTTAATATATTTTAACAATATTCTTATGAATAATTTTAGAAAACCTTAGAAGGTAATAACTGCCATAGAAATTTGATTTATCCCAATAAAAATGCTTAAGGATAATCAAAACAAGACAAAAAAAAGATTTTAATTTTAGAAAAAAAATGCTCGTGTTCATATGATTTTAAAAATACCTTCATCTTTCTCCTTGAGCTGTACTTTTAAAAAACTAAGCTCTTTTTCAAGCTTACTCAAGTCTGATTCATATTCATCTAATATTTTACTTTCATTTCTTTCAAACTTATTCTAGTTATAAATTTAAACCGTAAGTTCATTAAAAACAGAATGGTGATTTGTTAATTACCCTTAGCTCTTGTAATTCTTTTTTAAGATCAAAAATTTCACTCTCTCTGTCCAATAAACGACTCTCTAAAGTTCGTGTTGCTTGCTCTTTCAAACTCAACTCACTTTTTAATGATTCTATTTCGTTTTGACCATTTAAATCAGTTTGAATAATATTTTGTCCATACTCAAGAGATGGTGTTATTTTTTTTGATTTTCTTTTTCTATTACTTAGCCAGTTCTAATAAAAAAAAATGCTCAAATTTTGAACTTTATGGTAAAATAAATTCGTAACAAACCTTTATTTGGCACATCTTGACATTAAATTTTTTCGCAAGATTATACAGTTGTTCAGCGTTTAATTTTTTGTTAGACGAAAAAATTTTTTCAAGCTTTTCAAGTTGGTCTTGGTTAAAAATGCGGCTTTTTAATGTTGATCTTGTTTTTTTTTTAAAAAGTCTGCAAACAATTAATGGTTTAATTTCGATTTCGAAAGGCTTTAACCTTGAAAAATTCCATTTTAAAAAAAATTTATTTTTGACTAATTCACAAGCATACCTTTTTTTAATTGACTCAATATTGCCACTAGGAGACTTTCTTTTTCCGAACGACGTATTTTTCGAAATAAAAACCCCAAGTTTCTAGGGTAAAAAAAAATAAAATGCATAGATTCAAAATCTTTATATAAATTTTAATTCATTTACTTTTAAAAAATCATCACTCTTATTAAATGGATTGTCAATGAAAGAGACTTTTTTGTGGAAAAAATTGTTTTTTTTTTCAGACTTTAAAAAATAATTAATGGAAATTTTAAAATTAAAAAAATATTTAATTTGACTCATACAATGATTAGACTGTTAAAACAATCGGCACTCCATGTTTTTCTGGGAAATTTAGATTTTTGTGTAAAGCATCGCAAGTACTCATCGATCGAAATCGATTTTCTAATATTGGATTGGAATAGCATCAAATTTTTCATCTTTGATTTTGTTTCAAATTTTTCAAAATTTTCAACGTGTTTTTTTAAATAATGTTAGCTTCTTTGTGATTTGATGAAGTGATTTAATAAAGCGTAGGGAGTTTTATAGTAAGTTTTTCAAATGTTTTCATTTAGTAAATTTTTATCCTTGAAACAAATTGCGTGGTTTTTGTTTAGATGAATATGTTTTACATAGTGTTAAAGCTTCTATTCTCTTTCATGACTAGAAAGAGACTTTAAACATCGAAAGATTTTCAAAAAAGTTTTTTTCTGTTGCAATATAATTTCAAGGGATGGAAAGAAAAGAGCAAGTGAAAAAAATTGTTGTCTCGTTTCGATTTACAAGTGTTTCTTAAAAGCGTAGGAGGGTTAATGCTAGGTTTAACAGATTAAAAAAAAACAGCGTGATGCATACACATAATTTTAATTTTGAAGCTTTGTTTCAATTTCAAAAATTAAGTATTGGATTGAATTCAGACTTTGAATTTAGATAAGCGAGATTATGACTCTATTAAAATAAGTTTTGTACATTAAAATAATTTGCTTCTTAAGTTATCTAATCAATCTAAGTAATTGTTTGTAAAATAAAATTTATCAGTAGGTAAACTAAATTCTGGTCACGAAATCTGCTATCATTTGATTGATTTAAAAGATTTTAACTTTTATTCAATACTATGAAGTTCATAGTATTGAATCAAAATTAAAACCTTTGAACCCAACTGTTTGTTTAATAAACTAAATTGAACTTTATTGAGCGCTTCTTAATAATCGTTAAAATTTGAAATAAAAATTGAAAAAAAAAGATTCTACTGCAGAATAATAATTGCTTTGAAAATTAATCAAACGGCTCGAATTATTCGGAGTTGAAATTAAATTTTTAAATTTAGTATTATTTTGAATTGTATAAGAAAGAATTTCCGGAACGAGCATAAAATTCCAAATTGTTTTAATGAACGAAAGAATATTGAGAAATGAAAAGAAGCAATTCTTTATCAAAATATCAAGTAAACAAACATTTGAATTAACTCGATACACTAAGATGAACCTAATAGCTATATAATGTCGATGTCGGTTACTCCAATACTGACCAGAACAGCTTATTGAGCATTACATTCGAACAAAAGTAAACAAAAAAATTAAAATTCAAAGAGTATACTCTGTGACCGAAATTGATAGTGATCTATGTCTTAAAAATATGGTTTTTAGTATATTGATATAGGAGGGAAATATCC
The DNA here is from genome assembly GCA_022207745.1 of Brachionus rubens. Taxonomy (NCBI): domain Eukaryota; kingdom Metazoa; phylum Rotifera; class Eurotatoria; order Ploima; family Brachionidae; genus Brachionus; species Brachionus rubens. The sequence goes on from JAJVHD010000006.1 coordinate 1,173,193, forward strand.
ATCAATTTAATTATCATTTGGAAATGCTAAATTCTTCAAGATTTAACACCTTAATTTATTATATTCAACTTTCAATTGATATAAAATTTATTGATCAGTTTATCAATATTAGTCGAAAATAACTTTTATTTAAATGAAGATGAAAAACTAATAAAATAAAAATAAATCAATTTCTTTATAATATTCTAAAAATGACCCTAGACACAGAAGTTAAAAAACTTGTTTCAGTAATTTAAATTTTTTTATAGCAAAAAAATTAACATAATTTATTTTTATGGAAAAAAAAGATTCGACTTGGTATCGAAACCGAGACGTTTTTTTTTTATTTTAAACCAAGTCTCTTCTCAACTCGTCTAAAAAAATGAAATTTTTTTTTTAATTTTTTATTTTTGTTTTTTGTTTTTTGTTTTTTTGATCTAAAACTTCACATTGCCATTGCATATAACAACACAAATTCAAAATTTTAACGAATTGGAATGTTTTAAAAATATTTGCCACAATTTTAAAAAAGAAGTTGATTCTCAATGTTACTCATGTAAACCAATAATAATCGAACTATCACGTGGTGTACATAAACAACAACCAATGTGTTCAATTAATTTAAAATATGATTTTGAGCTATACGATTTATTAAAGGAAGAATTTTGCTTTCGATTGAAACAAAACAACTTGCCGGTTGTTCGTATAAAATTGGAAGAGAAATTATCTAAAAAAAAGACAATGAGATCAAAAATTTCGGATGGATCATATTTTGAATTTCATTGCTTGATTAAATGGAAAGATGTTGATTTTACAAATTTTAATTTATTAAATTCACATATTTCAAAATCAAATTTATCAACAAGATCGTTTGATTTCCGCATTCTGACAATAAGACTCTATGATTGTGAAACAAACGATAATTTTTTTTCCAAAATAGACAATGAGTATATGCCAAAAGTTTTTTTGATGGAAAATTTTGAAAAAGTTATAAAAAAAGAATATGAGTATTGTATTCTAGATAATAATGTCGAACTAGATAAAAATTGGTTAAACAATATTTAAAAATAAATCAATAAATTTGCAGAAGCTTGCAGAACTTAACCTTACGTTTTACATTCAATGTTTACCTTTAAATACCTCTGCAATAGAAAAAATTATTCTGTAAAGTTTTATTAGAAATTTTAGGATTTGAATTGAGTTATGATTTTTTTAAAATGATTCACAACTTCTAATCGGCATGTTAAAGTTTTTTATCAATTTATCTATTTCTCTATTTTGTGCTTCTTTGCAAATGGGATAGAATATTCGTGGATTGAAATTTTCAAAAGTAAAAATGCAGCTTTATGCAGCAAAAATTGCTGCATCCACTGGTAAAATAGTTAAATTCGAGTTTAAATGAATTTAATTATAATACAAACACGCATAGGCTTTGTGAATTTTTTAGACAAAAATACAATTTGTACAAAAAATAATTACGTCCTAGCATTTGATTTTCTTTCTGATCATATTTATGAGTTGAAATTTTATAAAAATGTGGTACAACTTTTGTATCACCTGATGGCATTTTTTAAATTCTGATAAACCTAATGGCTTTGAAATTATTTTGAAAAAATTATTTTTAAATTAGTACATGCATTTGAATTACATAAAAATGCTTAAAAAGCTTAACATTTAATCTGGTTTTGGTTATGTTTATTTTGAAATTTAATTTTTTTTTTCTATTCGTGTACTAATCAAATTTATCTTTTAATGCGGATATTTCTTAAACGATTTCACTTACGCTTAAAAGGAAATTACCTTCAGGTGATACAAAAGTTGTATCACATTTTCATAAAATTTTAACTCAAAATATTATCTGTAAGAAAAATTGAAACTTTTTTAAAATTATTTTTTGTACAAATTGTTTTTTGTTCAAAAATTCACAAAGCCACACGCATAAAGGTTACTATCAAGAAGGACAGAAAAAACGCAACTTATTGAAAGTACAAATAGAGAGGAAAGTTCAAGTTCACCTGTTTTAATTGCAAATGTGAATCGCGAAGAGATAGCTATACCGTCAAACCATGTAAATCTGATTTACACCAGATGAGAATTGTTGATTTTTATAGTACTGCACTTCCACCGAATTAATAGCCTAACCGTTCACGTACTAAAAAATGGCAAAATCCCATTAGAAATTTAGAAAATTTTTAGTAAAAGTACGGTACGATACGACTTAAAAAAATGATGCTGAAAATTGAGATTAGAATACCTATGTATTAAATTATTTAGCATACATTTATTTGATCATTTTCATGAATTTAATTGAATAAGAAAGAATATACAATATTTCTATTAAACTTTGAATAAAATTACCAAATAAGCTATTATTTCATTTAAATTGTAAAATTTATTAACCCCATATCAAATAATTTAAAATTATATCAAAATATTCGAATATAAAGATTTAAGAGGTCTTAAAATGGTCATGTTGATAACTATTAACAAAAATTAGAAATAAAAATAAGTCTGCAGCGTTACAAATGAGATAGAACTTGCTGGAAGATGCTTAAGAACGACTTTAGACTAGCCTGTTAGCTGAAATTTTAAGTTAGTCATGGTAAAAGATGAAATTTATGTGAAAAACCAAATAAAAATAAAACCTGCAGACTTATTTTTTTTGTGGAATGACGTATGTTCCAGAACATTCTTTTATGGTTTTAATTAAGTAGATAGACGCTGCATCATAAATGATGTTTGCATCATTAATTAGGACCCTTGAAAAACATACACCCGGGTGTATTTTTGAAAAGATACACCCAGGTGTTACTTTTACACGAAGTGAGGTATGTACAAAATTATTTTCATATAAGGTATTTTCATATATACTAATAGACCAAAAAAGGCATAAAAATGTCATAAAAATGAAAAACGAAAAAGAAGTGGAAATTATCACTTTTTGACTTCAAATTCTGTATTCTCGTATAGAAAACCATAGAAAACATATACATTTCGATAGTGAACATTTAAAAAGTGGTAATTCCCACTTCTTTTTCGTTTTTCATTTTTATGCCTTTTTTCGCCAAAAACACCATTTTCCTTTGGCGGTTTGTAAGGTGTGTTTATAAGGGTTCTTTAAGACTGAAAAGTGAAAACTCAGTTTTCTTCCCCAAATAACTTCACAGGGGGTCTAAATATGGTAGCTCTTCATATAACTTAGTAACTTAGTAGCTCTTCATTTACTCTACCTTATATGAAAATAATTTTGTGCATACCTCACTTCGTGTAAAAGTTACACCTGGGTGTATGTTTTCAAAATTACACCCGGGTGTAGGTTTTTCAAGGGTCCACTAATTATTGCTTATCTTTTATTTTATTTTGAATTTTAATTTTATTCTAAGTAATATAAAACTATTCTTTGAAGCTTTTTCAGCGCTTTTATATTTAAAAAGCAACTTGGCGTCCCTTGTTACTTTAAAACCTCTAACTCAATTATCGGTTCGTTATGTCTTCATTTGCCATTGATTGCGACTTTATTAGCGTACTATAACACACTAGAGAGCTTGGTGACGATTAGTCAGATAGTCAAAAAAGTTTAAAGAATTATTTGATTTTATGGTTTTGATTGACGCAGTATTTACAGTCTTGTATAATGATGATACAGAGCTTTGGACGATTGTAGAGAGATCGATTTTAATTATGATTGAAACAAGCAAAATTGTTTCTGGTTCGAGTACATTCGACCAGTTTGATGAAACTACAGATCATTTTTTAAGACTTTCACTAGTTAACCTAGGTAATTCGTGCAAACCATAGCGATTGGAAGTCGATCGAGAAAGACTCCTATTTTTTATGACCCCTGTAGGTTCGAGTACCGAAGAATATCACATTGAGGTGACAATGGAAATCGCCATCACTACCCTCCACCAATCCATGATGCTCAATCCAAAATATGAAGAATCTTGATCAACATCGATTGATTAGCGATGCAGAACCAGCTTCACATTTTTTTAATTAAATTTGGCATCTAATTTGAAATTGAAAAAAATTAAAATTCCAATCGATGTACATTAATTTACATCAATAAAGTCCTCCAACTTACCACCAACATCACATAAAATTAGATTAACTGTGTTGTAAATTTGACCTATTTAAAAGATTTACGAAAAAAAAGCTATTGTTATTTTTTTGTTGGTCATAAAGTTTGTTCAATATGAATTTCCGGACAATTGTACAACTAAATGTCATTTTGTAAACGACTCTTAAGTCTCATATTTTTTTTTGAAATCAAATACCATTCTTTTACATGCAAGAATAAAGTTTTTAAATTATGTTTCGATAAAAATATTTTTTTTAAGGAATTCCGAATTTAATTTTTATTTAAAAATAAAAAACAACAAAAAAATGTTATCAATTCATTAAACATAGTTTAATTATAAAACAAATCATAAAAAAATCGAGATAATAAAAGAAAACAACGAGTTGAAAATCAAGTTTTCCTTAAACACATTTCGTTGTGTGTGTGTAAAATCATAAAATTATAATTTAGGTCCAAATAATTTTTTTCATTTGACAAAAAAGGTAAAAAAAAAAGTAAAAAAAAACCTGAATAAATTATTATTTTTTTTTCTATGGGAGTTACAAATGACTCTCCAAAACGAAAATTTATTATTAACAACTAATTTAATTCAAATTTTATATTTTTTTTTCAACTAAAAGTCGAAATAAACGAGTAAGCTAAGTAACTAAATAAAACAAATGGGTTTATAGTATTGATTTTTTTGTTTTTAGTTTAATCTTACCTTAAGAGTGGACTCAAATCAACGAAAAGTATATTTTTATTTCCCCGAGGCTTTGCTTTGACTTTTTTTTTGCAAAATCAATAAATACAAATTATTAAATTAAATTACTGAGCCGTACTTTGTCGTGTTCTATCATTCAGATTTAATTTTTTTTAATGTGTCAATCGAAGAAGATTGAGTCGTTTAAAATGTTCTAAACAACCGAAACTTTGGGATTAACAGTCTTTGGAGATATATTATTTTCTTAGTCGTGGCAAAAATTATAAAGAGAAAGACCGCAAGTGTTGGTTTATGCAAAAATCTTTTTAAACGAAGCATTTTTCGGCAGGTTTTTAAAATTCTTAGTCTATTTCAAACATATTTTTTTCATTAGAAAACCTATTCACCTTCAGAACCATCCAACAACAACAACAAAAAGTAATTAATCATAAAAGATCATCTCATAAAAATCTTATCTGCTATTGCATGAGTCTAAGAGAATAATTCATTTTTTTTCAACGTCTAGTGATACACACAAAATTCTTTTGTTATCATTAATAACACAAAAGGTCGATTTTTTTTTTTAATTATATTTCACTTTGTTTTTATAAACGATAACTCTTACTGATAATGGAATATTCAATTCGAGATGCTCATATAGAGGGGGGTCATTGTACGTATAAGATTCATTTTTTAAAATGTTTTTTTAATCTTTAAAAGTTTATCTTTTTTAAAATAGTTGTTACATAATTAATATAAACATAAGGATTGAGAAATATTTTTTTATTACTAATGATTCAGGTTATGTTGGATTTTCAACAAGGATCATCAAGGAGTGTTAGCCTCCAAAAGCGATTGTATCTCGGGTAGGGGGTTAGATAATATATTTTGAGCCAGTTTAAAAAACAAAAATTTCTTGTTTGTTTACTTTTATTCTATAACATTAACTTAAGAAAAAAAAAACATTAAAGCTTTTTGTTTTTAAATACTCGAGGAACAATTATTGAATAAATATTCACATCAAAACATCAACAAAAAGTTTGTTATTTCTTAATTTATTACCTAAAATTTATGATTTAATGATAAGGATTACTCGATTTTCTCTTTTTTTAATTTTGTTTTATGTTTGAAATTATTAATCATTAGGCGTCTCTTTATGATTATAAAGCCAAACAAGCTGAATAAAACAAAATTTTTATTTATCAAAATTTTTTTGCTGATCTTAAGGTTAGTTTGACGAAGTGTTTATATGAAAACTCCAAGTTGCTAATATTTTAGGGGGTCGAAAAAAATTGAGGAGTGGGAGGAGAGAGGCTAAGTTCAACCGGTGTTGTTCCACAAGTCGCAAGATTAAAAAAAAAACTCAAGTGACTTGGACTTGATTTCAGTTTGTCGCTTAACTCAAAGCCAAAAGTAATTATTTAAGCCTTTTTTCTCGACTACTCCGAGAAAAAAAACAACAACATATATTTGTTTACAGAAAATTCTGAACAAAATTTCAGCTTAATACATTTTTCATTTTTTTACTTTTGGAATACCAACTAAATGTCAAAAAAGTCACTAGAAATTAAAAACCTTTAAAATGAATGAATTTCACTTTTTGACTAAAAAATCGAAATTCTCGTGATAATTTTGTTTCAAAACTGGATTTTAAACGATTTTCCTATGACCAAATTGAGTCGTTTTTTGAAATACGGTAATCCACCGTACAATCTCTCTCTGAAATGCAGGTTGGCAGCGAGGATATTTGATACGAAATGGACAGCCTTGCGGGGGATTACGCTTTTGAAAGAATAATTCTTAAGTAAATTATGTAAATTTCAACCCTTTAAAATTTAAAAGTCAGATTTCATAAATTTAAAATAAAATTGCGCAGTTTCAGTGTGTAATGCGTTTCGAGTATTAGTCACACAACTCGGATAAGTCGCTACATTTATAGAGATAGCTGTATTGCTTTGACTTAGGCGAGAATAAATAACCTGACAAATTCAGTTGGAGCATAAATTTAACATTTTTAGATTTAAGATTTACATTATTTTACTCTAATTTAAGGGCCATAAAAATAATTTTCTGCATTAGTTTTTTTAATCAAATAATGTTAGCACAGTTTGTGGCATATAAACATACATATAGTATTGTACATGTGGATTGAAATTATTTTACTCGATTTTACACCATTGGAACAAATTTGGCTTCTTTGAAACAAATTTGACCCAAGCGGGGTTTGAACAAACACTTTCGTAACGCATTGATCAAGCGTCGATACCTTCCACGTCAAACACATCGACCCGTAATGCAAAAACAGTCAGAAAATTTTTCTTCACTTGTGAGGACTGACCCTCTGCTTGCAAAACTAGCTCGCAAACCACTCGGCTATACAGGCTATTGGTAACCCTTAAGAGGTATTTTTCTTCAAGCTAAATATCTCAATAACTAACATCTCAATACATCAAACACTTTTTTAGATTGCTTTTGAATTCTGGATCAATTGTTATGTTTGAATATTGGGAAAATATCATATTTCTCGATTTTTCAGGGGGTTAGGAAATTTTTATAGAATGGGGGTTAGCTTTTTAGCAGGACACATTTTTTCTTTATTTTACTATTAAAAACTTCTATCGTTTCAATTAAAAATACCTGATATGAGAATTTCAGTGGTCAGTCGTTGGTAATTTAATGTAAAATTAAGTAAACTCATAGATTAAGTACTGTAAATAGAGAAAAGGTTTTAATATTTTTTCGGAATGCACATAAAAAAAATAGGTTTAGAAAATCTATTTTTAGTAAATTTTTTTAAAAAAATCTAAAATTTGTAAATAAAATTACAAATTTTTTAAAAGACAAATTAAGATAAGACTGTCTGAACAATTTTTTTTCTAGGCTAAAAAAAACATTAATTTTATTTTAGATGTTAAAATATCTTCTCCTAACATTAACGCTAACAAACATTTTATCACAAATATCATCCACATCAAGTTTAGCAGATTTTTTAGTCAAATACAATTGTAAATTAACCGATCAAACTCTTAAATGTTCAAATATAAACTCAAAAATAATTGATTTTGATTTACTCGATATCAAAATACGTCATTTAGACTTGTCCAATAATCGTATAACAACCCTCAAGTTTTCAAACAAAACATTCGATTTTGAATCATTAAATCTTTCGAATAACTCAATAACAAGTCTTGATGAAAATTATTTTGCTCATTTACCACATCTAAAAACATTAGACTTATCTTTTAACCCACTCGAAGAAGTCGATAAAACAGCCTTTGATGGTCTCAATGTAATCGAAACCCTCAATCTTACACGAACAAACAAAAAATATTCCATCGAATTGTGTAGTCTAACAAGTTTAAAAAAACTTGTGTTAAACAACTTGGACTTGAGTGATATTTTTCTAGAATGTTGGAAGACTACTCGATTGACAGACTTGATTATAAAAAATACTGTCAACTCGCACATATCATGGAAAAATTGGTATCCCTATTTGAGTGAACTTAAACACCTCGATTTAAGTAATTCGAGTACAATTTATTTTGAATCATTCCAAAATAGGTCATTGACCCATTTGATTTTGTCCGATAACCCTCAATTAAACAAGACTGATTTTATTAATTTACTCAAGACCACGTGTTTGTTGACCACGTTGAAGTGTCTAGTCTTAAAGAATAGCGGGTTAGATTCGAATAATTTTCCTTTTGCTGAGATAGTCTCCACTTTTAATTCAAGTCTTGGACTTGAGATGTTAGACTTGGCTGGTAATTCTTACTCTGATGACTTGAACGAGTTTTTATTCGATCAAAAAAATTTGATTAATTTGAAATATTTTAATGGTCATGGTAACAAATTTAAACAGTGTAATAAACGTTTGACACAAAATTATTTGGAAAATCTAGAATATTTGGATTTATCAAACAATCAGCTCGAAAAATCGTCATGTCTGTACTCGCTTAGACAATTAAAAAGTCTAACTTATTTGGACATGAGCTCAAATTTATTGAGTATAACCGAAACGGATTTGAATCTTGCAAATGTTTTTTATGATATTCGAAATTTATCATGGATAAATTTATCGAAAAATTTATTCGAAAAATTTTCTATCCAACTTAGCTTAAATCATACTGAAATTAAGCTCTTGGATTTATCGTTTAATAAACTTTTAAAATTTCGTTTTGAACCTGTTAATTCGACAAACGAAGACGATGTGTCTATGTACGATTATGAGGATGGTCAAGGCGAAGTTATTATACAAAATACACCGTCTGATGACAACGATGAACGTTACATTGATATTGTAAACATAAATTTAAGTCACAATGATTTTAATGTAATTAATTTAAATCATCAATTTCAAACTGTTGAAAACGTAATTTATCTCAATTTTAGTCATAACCCGATACATCAAGTGATAGGTCTTTCGGGTGATCCTGTTTTAGTTTCGAATCCCAAAGAGGATGTGGATGAGTTGAAAAAAATTTTGTGCATTGACGCTCTTGATTTTGGACATAACAAACTTAATCGTATACCAAATCTTCAACATAGTTGTATCAATAAACTTAATTTGAATAATAATTTAATCGATTCGGCACAACATTTAATCTTGTCGAATTTTTCACTTAATTTTATTGATTTGATTAGCCTTAGAGGAAATAATATTGAAAAATTGGGGATTATTGTTTCAGGTCAAAAATTCAAAAGTGATTTTTATAAACATCAAAATAGTCCAAAAGATTTTTTTTATGGTAAGGTTAATAATACTCAATCGAATCATACAATAATCGATGTAAAAGATAATGCAAATTTTAAATGCGATTGTAAGCTCTTTGAATTGATTCATGATTATCCGGACTTGAAAGTTCGAGTCGATTGTGGTTTGACTAGTGATATGATCAAGAATTGTACTCGTATTAACGAAAATACGACGACTAAAAAATATTCAATAGACACCAAAGTATTGAATAGTCGATTAAAATTTGTTTTTATAATGACATGTTTGGTTCTTATTATAGTTAGTATATCTCTTATTTATTACATGGGCTCTGATTTGTTTAAAAATTTTGCCTATTTTGATCAAATACGAAATGTTGCTAAACGAAAGTATGATCAGTTTGTTAAGAATAGACCGAGTGAAAATGTTGGTGTACAATATAGTAAATTAAAAGAAGACGCAACTGCATCCACCATTGAGATAAATTCGTGAATAAGTTTTTTTTTGTTTTTGTTGTTATTTGTTTTGTGCTTTGATAAATAAGAAATAAGTAAGCATCTGAATATAAGTTCTAATTTCATTTTTTTTTGAGACCAAGGTGCTTTTAGTACAATGACAATTTAAAACAGTAAATGCTAAAAGTTTTATTTATTTTTTTTTAAAGATTAAAAAATTGATTTAATAAAAATATTTAATTGTTGTTTTAATTTATACTTTTTTTAAAGACCTAAAACAAGGGGTAGGAGTATAAAAAAGTTTCAGCGTGATATTGATTTGTGTAAAGGAGGGGATGGGTATTTTGTCAATTAAGAAAAGATTAAAAACTGGACGCAGCTTCTTACAAAAAATTCATATCTTCAGAAGAATAATAGATTAAGTGCATCCACCGGTCCATACCGCTCTTTATGGATTTCAAGAAAGCCTTCGACCGGTTTTCCGATCACCACAGCAGTATTACAAGGCGATTTCCTAACCCTATTCCTTTTATAGTTATATACTATGTTACAATTTTGGTTGGATTAGCCGCACATGAAGAGAAGACTGTTAATATGGTGAAAAATCAAGACCCAGATTTCAAGATTACTTTGAACGGCAACAAGCTGAAGAGGATCGACGGCTTTAAATACCCCATATTCTAGGTTGGGTCAACTGAAAAGGACTTGGATTTAAGACAATTCTTACCAAGGTCTTGGATCACTTGGTAAGAATTGGCCTCGGATTGGCTTTTGATAAGCTCAGAAGAATCTTGAGAGAAAAATAAACAAAGTTTGCCAGAGACAAGAACCGTTGGAGAGATAAAGCAGCCGTGCTTAAATAGCCCGACCGATGATGGTGATGATGAAGAAAAAGATGAAAATCCGAATAAATGGAAAATACAGTTTTTTTAGAGGGTGATCAAAATAATTTTTTCAGACAGAAGAGCTAAGCGTAAAATTAATTACAATTCAATACAATTTCAACTAACTCTGAGTTATTTGAAGGGTGTAAATCAAAGGAAAATAGAACATTTTACCCTCTTATCTTACTTTCTGTGAAAAACTTACACAGTGTTCACCTTACGAGGGATTTTGCAATTCTTGAGAAGCGGAAGACGGGATTTTCCAATTATTCTTAGAAGTGACATTTTAACAAATAAGGAAACATAATTTTAAAGAAAAAAGATTTATAAAGTCTCTGTTCCAAAATTAATAGGTCGCTAATTTGAATTCGGTCTTTTACACTCTCTGGAATTTTAGCCAAGTACTCGTTGTAGTAATTTGCACTAGCACGTGCACGTGCAAATTGCTAGTGCAATGTTATCATCTCAAACTCCGCGTCATAGAAGGGTAACAAGGGATGTCATTAGTTGCTTGATCACAAGATTTTATGTGGGTATGTTTGTATCGATGCGTTTATTGCCATAAGTTGATCACGGTTACGCGTTCGGCTTGGTAACACCTGAACAAGTGCATACAAAAGAAGACGATCGAAGTTATTTACTAGCGAAGTAAGAGTAAATGAGAGTGGGGCTACATAGTGAGTCCGCAACCACTTTTTTTTGTGTTAAAGCCATTTGTCTGTTCTACAAGGTGACGTACTTGCTCCATATCTCTTCATAATCGTAATTGACTTCGTAATGAATAAAGCACAAGATAACTTTGGTTTCAAGTATAAGAATGGCTCTTGTAAGCGATACCCGGACAGGGTTATAAACGATCTTGATTACACTGATGACATAGCACTACTCGAGTCATCAATTGAAAGAGCCACTCTGCAATTAAACCGAGTTAAAGTTGAAGCAGAATAAGTCGGTCTAGTAATTAACACAAAGAAAACGAAAAGTATGACCTTTAATATCCCAGGAGACCAGGGTAAGATTTTGCATGACGGGGGAGTTATAGCTATGGTCAAGGACATTAAATATTTAGGGTCTAAAGTATCATCTACCGAAGCTGACTTTAAGAACCGCAAAGCCTTGGCTTGGGCGGCTTATTGGAAGCTGAATAAGATCTTGAAATGGAAATTATTTTATTTCAAGGAAAAATTTAAGAAAAAAAAGTAATTGAATTATTAAAAAAATGACAATCAAGTAAACATTTTACAAAAAAAAAATAAAATTAGTTTTCAGGATTTCCATAAGGTGAACGATCTGAAGTGTTATCACCATCGCAATTTTGATTTGAATCAAAATTAAAAATGTAACCATTATTTAGACATTTTGAGTATAAATTTGTGATTGAAAATTATGAATTTGATAACTCGGTCTGGACTCAAGCTAAAGATAACTTGGATCAAAGCACGTTTGATGATGGTGTTGCCATTGCATAGACGATTTAGGTTGAGATGTGTCAAATTCTTGTCAATGTTCTTATGTTGAATAACTTTTGTCGATTGCGCCTTGCTTATATTTTTTTTGAGAACAGAGTTATTTGAATAATCAACAATTTCACATACCTATAAACTTGAGTGAGGCTTAATATCTTTTGCCTTGATACAATATTCTATAATCATTATCAAGATTATACTCTGACTCAAGCACAAAATGTCTCATTGGTACGACATTCCATTTCCCAGTTTATCATTGAACCAAAGCGTATCGATCATCATCTTAAAAAAAAAAATTAGTAAATGAAATTGGATTTAAAAGTATAAAAGCTTTCTATTAATTAAATGAGATCGAGTCGTATATTCTGTTTGAATATGAATCGAATTTCGAATAGTTCTAGTGAAATTATCTTTTTTGAGATTATAGTAAAAGGTTGACTTGGGTACTCTTTTAGTGGGATCATCGCGATATTGCTTGTAAGGCCCTCGTTTTTTTATAATTTTAGTAAACATTTGTATTGAAAGTTTTAGAATAAAGTTAAAAATTAAAATGAAATGAGATGAGATGAGAAAAAAACTAGATAACGACAATTTGTTGAGAATCATTTCTTTTTCAATAAATTCCAATATTTTTATCAAGTTTTTTTTTTCTAGTCATTTCAATTAATTTTTTATGAATTTCTTGGAAAAAGTTTATTTTTCAAGAAATATTAAGTTTTTTCAAGTTTTTTTTACGGCATGTAATTATTACTAATGTTAATAATATTGAAAAAAAAAACAAAAATACTTAAGTTAGTAACAAATTTATTAATAAATATCTTTTTTACGAAAAAAAGAGCAATATTATTTGTATTGATATATTTTTAATTAAGCTGGTATAAAACTACTTTTTTAAATCATTTTACTTGGAAGGTGTATGGAAATTTTTACACTACTAAACAAATGTTAGCATTATGTTTTTAGCTCATTTGTTTCTTTAGTCAAGCATGAATCGAAAACTGAATCCGCTAGTCCTTTAAAATTTGCTTTCCTCTACTGCAAAATCAAAAAGTATAGACTAATAAGGCCCTTAATTGATTCATCTTCTCTTTATTTAGATTAAGCAAGTTAAAAGACAAGTAAAGTAGATAAAATGGTAATGAAAACTTTAGAAATTTACAGTTCAGAACAACTGAAAATGGTAATCAAGTTTTACAGAACATAGCCTTTTAATACAATTCTATTATACGCCAAGGATGAATAAGAACCATTTTTTTTCAAAAGTTAAAGAAAAAATCAGATAATCAAAAGGTCTGACTATAGAATGAGCTTTGATATCAACCACATTGTCTATTTAATCTTCACATTAGATGCACTTCGCTTTCACTCATGTAAATTGAGCTCAACGATAGAAGGTTCAAAAAACTTGTCTGATTTTCAAGTTATTTAATTAATTCATATCAATTAAAAATCCTTTTTACGTATGTCCAGTAGTTTATTTTCAAAAAAAATCAATGTTAAATTATCATAATTTATAAAAGAAAACCAAACTTATTTCCTATGACCAGTTAATTTAAGTTTTTATCGAATAACTTTACTGTTTTTGATAGGCTCGGGCTTTTTACAAATGAAAGGAGTTGGGGCCGATACTTTCGAAGAAATTAAGAGTTGGCAAAAATTGAAACTAAGGGATAACCAGTTAGCAATCATCAAAACAGACATGTTGAAACATTGAAAAATCCTTAGATCCTCCTATTGAATCGAATCCGATTACATTTATGTATTTATTGTATCAGATGGGGGACTAAAAGTACAAACTGTGCAGTTCGTTTTAGTTTTTTCACAAATCGGGCCGTTGACGACTGGAATAGTCTTCCTAAACCATTAATCTAAGCCACTCAAATTTGAAATATCAAGTCTAGACTGGAGGCATGATGGAATTTCAAGCCAATTGTGCTTTCAAAAAACTTCTATAGTATAAAGGATCTACTCGATTTATCGAGTTGCAGCTAAACTACTAATACTCGATCGATAATTGTGTCGGAATCGTCGTTTGAAGATCTTTAATCATTTTTTGAAACAAAAACTAAATATAATTGATTCAATTAAAATAAAATAGTTACTATAAAAATAAAAAAGATACTGACTCAAATATATTTGACAATATATTTTTATTATTGTACCAATTAATTAAAATTGATACTAACTTAAGTATTTTTGTTCTACGTATTATTATTTTTGTTATTTAAATATACTAGTCGAATCCCGTTGCTTCGCTGCCGGATTTAAATATAAGGGTACTATGAATGGAAAGTGAGGTTGTGGAGATATTAAAAAAAGCTTTCGAGTGGAAATTGTCATTTTTTGACCATTTTCACTCAAGTATTACTGAACGGAAACTATTTTTTTCATCGAGATGAATCCTATTATTGAGGAAAAGTGCTTCTTGACAATAACTTCGAATCAACGATATATTTTTTCAAACATGATAACTTAAAGATTCAAAAGCACTGCAAAAGGCCAGAGTGATATGATATAATTTTTTTTATCCGGTGAAAAAAGTCAATTTCTTGTTTTTTGGAGGGTCTTAAGTTACATCTATTATGTCAAATATCACAAATTGAAATATAAGCCAAGTTTTTTTTTTACGCGAAAAGCTTGAAATTAAACTTCTAAATCGTTGAATTGAAAGAAATTATAAGATGTATCCCAATTTTTTTGTTTTGATATTTTTTTACTTAATGCTGAGAAAAAAATAGTAGTTCAATTTACTATTCACAAAAAGTTGATAAATACTTAGAAATAGAAGAGAATTTTCAATTTATGAAAATGACATGTCATCGTAGTCATCAACCTTGAAAGGACACACGACATCACTCTGTGGGTTATCTTGACCTAATCAGCTTTCTCTGTAAAAAGTTAAGTTTTTTATCGTACGCTCTCTTAACACACCACCTCACAGCTGCTTTGAAACCAAGATTTTTTAGTAGCATTCTTAAATTCTTAAATTAATAAATCGCCAAACGCATATGTTTATTGAGCTTTCCCGAATGACCAAATACTAACAACTCAGGTATAAATGAATTTAATACTCTGATACATTACAAAAAAATTATTCTATTAATCTTTGTCCTAATAAGAATAGTTGTCCTGGTTAAAGTGGTTGATGTTTGTTAGTAGTAACCAATGATCTCCGACGTGCACGATGAAAATACTTTTCGCTAAGTTATTGAAAGGATAATCTGGGTTAGCCAACAATAAGGGGTCAAAGATGTTGATTGAATCGTATTGTACCTGCATTAGTTTCAACGCTGAGTGGATTTGTATGTCGTCTAGCCATTCGTTATCTTTTGAAACTAAAATTGGTTCGATTGTTAAAACGCTTGGCTCGCTAAGTCTCATTGTCTTGGAACATGTATCGTTGTTTAAAAAGCTGAAACGTTTACGTTTTTTACCATTTGGGTTTTCGGTAACAATTCGAGTAGATTCTAAATAAAGAATCTCATCAACATCATCGATTTGTAAACAAGGCAAGTCAACTGTTGGAAGTTTAAAGGAATCATTAAACCCATCTAGTGATGGTAATTCACTGGTCTCGTTGATAACACTTGTCTCGACATTTGTGACTATTGTTGAGCTTTTCGTTGTACGACTCAATGTGATTATTCGTTCTGATATTGTCACTCTCGTAATGATTCCACATCTAGTAATTGTTTCTCTGGTGGTAATATAGTTGTTTTTCAAAGTAAAGGATGTTTTTTCCTTTATTTCCTTGGACAAATTGAAGAGGCATTTTCAGTTTAATATCAGTTTTAAATTTGGTAAAATAAAGGATCAAGGTAAGGTGTTTATATATCAAGCAAGCAAAGTCAAAAATCCAAAGCCGAATCCAAGGCATTTTAAAATTATTTATCACTTAAACGTTAATCCACTAATTAGAGCACCACTATATGATTCCTAGGTTCCTTTAATTCCAATAATTTCAATTATTTTAAAGATCAAGTACGGCTTTACTTGCCTTTAAATCAGAAGATGGGGAAAGGGGAAGGGTTACAATAAATAAAAGAAAAATATAAATAATATAAATCTTTATTTAACCTTTATTGGCCACTTCTAGCCTTTACAAAATAATAGAAGAGGAAAAGAAAAGAGAAAATTATATGAAAAAATAATAATAATCTAAATTGAAACTAAAGTTTGCTGTTCTTTATACTTGAAATAAGTTTCAAGTATAAAAAGCAGCAAAACTAAATGTATTTTTAGAAAGCATGTGTAGTCACTATGAGGACTACAACATACCTCCCCCTTAGTTTTAAAGTTTGCCCGAGTCCCTTAGAAATTACAAATTTTTGAAAGACACAAAAAAATGAAAATAAATTTTAAAATTAAAGTTTTTTCTTCTTCATCACCTCACTGTGTTACTAAATGATTTTCAACATCTTCACTGTGTTTGTAACATTACAATTTGACATTGAGTTTATCTTTTTTTGTACGAATTGGATTGAATTCGATTTCTCACACGTTAAGTAAATCGATCTAAATGTCTTGTTATTGAAATCTTGATAAGAGTTGATCGAACTTGATCGATTATAGCTCTCGACACCTCCCTCCTTAGAAGCTGAGGTTTTACGGGTCACTAAAAAATTTATTTTTTGGGTTCGGTCGAAGTCATTACTCCCGACATTGCATGATGAATCACTGTGGTTGCTAATCCGCTTGGAATTCGTTCGAATTTGTTCGTTCTCAGTTCGTTTAGCTGAACTACACTCAGTCTCACTTAATGTTTGACTTAATGAGTTGCACACTGTGAATCTTGTATTTGACCCTAAGTTTTTACAACTAGGATTTATTCGATCTTTAATCTTAATCGAATTGTTTTGATTTAGAATAACATTTATCGACTTTGGTAATCTAATATTCATTTGATTGATGAGGCTTTCATCTTTTACGTTACCATCACTGTGATAATAATCAAATGAAACTTTATTTTTTAACTCGCGTTTTTTATAATTATCAAAACCATCACCGTGATTATTCGTTTTTGTTTTGAGTTTGAGAAACCGCCGTTGTTCCATTTCACGTTCGAATACGTTTAAAACACTCTTTGAGAATTTTTGAAAATCATTTTGTATTTCATCGAATTTACGCTTGATTTCCGGTACACGATTAATTATATCACGACCTAGGATACATTGGAAACCAGATATATTTTTAGTTACCAACAACTCAACATTTTTTAAATTTTTTTCTTTTGAAATCAAACAGCGTTTTAGACGGACACTGCCTAAAACTTGTATCTCACTTGATACGGAATCGAGTCGACGATTATTGTGTTCTTCAAACAATGTTTTATTATCATGACGTTTAATTAATGTATAAGTCCTCTCGTCAATTATAGAAAGGTCAGCGCCACTATCACAGATAAAATTGACGAGAGTATTGTTAAACAAAGCTTGTCCTTGAATCGGTTCGTTTCGCTTAAGATTATTGTTTTGAACCTTTTGACGATAAAACATAATTTTGTTTGGTTGCTGTGTTTGCTCAGGCATCACATTTTGCTGCTGAACACTTGGCTGTTGATTAAACCCATTGTTGAACGGTTTGTTATAATTTTTTACGAAGCCATTATTTGGATCGTTTTGTTTTGAATGAGGGTGAAAATGAACGTTCTTTTTTAAAGGAGGATTGTCGCTTTCACTAGAAAAAAATTGTTCATCACTGTGACTCGAATCGTAGCTCGAATATTTGCACTCAGCATAGTTTATCAGGTCATTGATTTTAAAAGAATCATCTTTTTTGATATTCTTCATTTTAAACATTTTGAGTCGAACAGCTTCTCGAAGTTTTTGGTTGTACAATCCGTCAACAAAACACTCTTGGATTATTTTATCGATGTCACTGGACTCGTTTACGTTTGGAAACAACTTCCTGACTAAACTAATAATCGATTCACCGTAATCCTTTATAGATTGTTTTGAGGTTTGTTTGTATACGGTAAGTCGGTCCAGTCTAATTGGAATTGTCTGTTCCTTCACTGTGAATAATTCTATTAGTTTTGTTTTAAATACGTCGTACGATTTTGAACGATAAATCTCTTCAAGATCTTTGATTCGACGTAAAATTTTGTTCTCGATGTTCGTGATTGTAATATCTAGCCATACGCCTTTATCGAAATTCTGTAAATAAATCTCGAGCAGAATGAACCATGACTTGATGTCCATGCCTTCTTTGAAAACTTCTGGAGCTTTGATTACGTGATTTTTTACCACATCACTTGTATGTTTATCTTGCGATGGTACGGGAATATCTCCACCTTGATCCGAAAGTAATAAATTGTTCCGTGATGAATCCAACTGCATGGTATTGAAAACGTTAAAACTTGTCGGGCTGGTGTCGGATTGTGGCGTGGAATGCCTCCCTTTTTTTGTCAGACGTTTGTAAATTAGTATCAACACTGTGATGAAACTAAGAATAAGAGCCGTTTCGATTGGGATGTTGATAACTATAATTCGACCATAATCAAACGTGTTGACGAAAAATCGATGTATAAATGACATTTTACGATCGGTTAAACTCGGTTGATGTGTTTGAAAAAAATTATACGCATTTGATGGTGTAATCGACGCTAACATATACAACATCACCACTGTGATTTGTTTTAATGCACGATTGACCATTTTTTTTTTTTTTTTTAGAAAGAGGAAAAAATTTCACAAAGCAAAGATAAGGAAAGGATTAATTAGGATATCAATTCGATTTTCCTATTAAAATGTAATTGATTTAATTCACGTGTCTAACCTTTGAATTCTCAAAGGAAATTATAGATCACGTGATTATAGTGTTCGAAGATTCTAATTTTAGAAAAAGACACCTAGGGACGCCACTTTTAAAAATCAAGTACGGCTTTACTTGCCTTTAAATCAGAAGATGGGGAAAGGGGAAGGGTTACAATAAATAAAAGAAAAATATAAATAATATAAATCTTTATTTAACCTTTATTGGCCACTTCTAGCCTTTACAAAATAATAGAAGAGGAAAAGAAAAGAGAAAATTATATGAAAAAATAATAATAATCTAAATTGAAACTAAAGTTTGCTGTTCTTTATACTTGAAATAAGTTTCAAGTATAAAAAGCAGCAAAACTAAATGTATTTTTAGAAAGCATGTGTAGTCACTATGAGGACTACAACAATTAGATATAATGTTAAAAAAAGTTGACAGATTATACTAATTCTATCAATTATTTTTTTTATTTTTTGTTGATAAATTATACAGTTGAAATAAAATTTTGATTGATAAAATATACTGTTACAAAAGTAATTGTTGACAAAATATACAGTTGATTATTTAATTGTTGACAATTTATACTCGGCCTCTAAAGATATCTAGTTTTAATCATGAATAATATTCAGCATATTTGGTGTTTATCTATGGTTTTAGAATTTTATTTGATATTATCAACTTGAATAAGACTGGTATCAAATACACATTATGCCTAACACATTAAGATTTTTCTTATCTGAATCTATTTAATACTCATGTGGACTACCTTTGACTTTCTGATGGAAAATAGAATTTAAAAATAAAATCGATCCGTTTATTTATTTAAGAAATTCTTTAGGGGAGAACCCATGGTTCGTCCGAAAAACAAAATCTTTGATTTCTTTGGCTATGAGTTGTTGCTCTAGCTTTAGGACTTTATGGATGGTGTAAATCGGTATTCTTTGTGGGAAATATTTTATGATTTTTAGAAGTTTGTTTTGTATTTTTTGTAAGGTCGACTTGATTTTTTCGGTTCCGGTGTTAATAATAATGAAGCAATAATCGAATAAATATCTTATTAGCGATTTGTAAAGCATGAGGTTCAACGATAATGAGTTTGACCATTTGAAGTTTTTGATATGTCTAATGAGACTTTTTTGGGGGACCAACTTTTTTTCTAGGCTTTCGAGGTGTGACTTGAAGCATACTTTCTGGTCTCATATTGCATTGAGTCATATTTTATCTTTGCTATGTTGATAAACTCTCCTTATAAAGGGTTTGTTTTTCAAATAGTTTTCATAAAATCAGTAGTTCTAAGCCCTTATAAAAGTTTTATTTTATAAATTAATTAATTGGTGCGATATATGTTAAATTAAAACCTAAAAATAAGTTTAATTTTTTAATCGATAACCAATCAATTAATTTGTCAATAATCTTTTTTCTAATATTTTATAAACTTCTCATCGATTATTAATTATTTTAGGACATTTACCTAATGAGACTATCGGCTTTATCTAAGACAATTACATTTCATAAAAAATATTCTTTTCATTAGACTTCTTATAATTTTAGATTAATTAAATTCAATTTTAAACGCTCTAAGACCATCAAAGGTGGTCATCCTTTGAGACATGTCAATACTGTAAAATCTCAAAATTGTAATCTCTTTCTATCGTAAACTCTGGTACCAAATATTGCTGTAATTCGACATAAATAGGACAAAAATTATTTATTTTTCCCCCCTAAGTTGATAGTGTCACAAAGGCATTTAATGAAAAACTTACTGATCGCTTAGGCTCTTACTGATAGATTTTTGATTAATCTTTAAATAAAAAGTCTTAAATGATAAAATCATTTTAATAAAAAAGTCCTAATTAATGATATTACAACAAAAAGTTATTCAATTTTAATCAATAAATTATTCAATATAATATAGCCTTTTATCAATCAGTCAATTAGTATTTTTTTTTATTTATTTTTTTTGTAACCTTGACATTGTTAAGTTTAACCTTGACACGAATAAAATCGACAAATATTAAATAATAAGATTATACGCGTTTTTTTACGATATTATTTTCCAAGACTTTTCAAGAATTTTTCAAATTTTATTTTTCTTATATTGAAGTGCCAATAAGTTCCAAGAGATTTCCAAGAAATTTTATTTTCGATTTTATTAAATATTTGAGGTCCAACAATTTCCAAGCAATTCCCAAGAAAATTTTTTTAAAAAAAAACTTCGATATTGAAACTTGGGTTTTATTCAAGCATTTCCAATTTGTTTTCAATAAAATTTTTGATTTTATTTGATTCCAAGTTAAATCAAGACTTTTTCAAGAAAAATTGAGAGTCCAAGTAATTTCAAGGGTTTTCTAAGAAAATCACGATTGCTTGGGTTGGCTTACTATCTGAACGTCCTGTGGTTTTTATAATCGTAAAATTCTAAAAAAAAAAATGATTTTTACTTATTTGAAACTAATTGGAATAATCACAATAATTATCGTTAGGAAATAAGAAAAAAATACGTAAAATAATTATTTTGATCATTTGTTACCAGCATAGACATAAAATCAAGTGTCATTTTTTTCTTTATGTTTTCAATTTTAGATCATCAGTGAAATTTACTAAATTAAAGCCATTCAGACGTCGAAAAAAAAATAAATTTACGCCCTTGATTTTTTCTCAAATGACTTCAAACTCGACTATTTCATACGAATGGCGCTACGAAATCAATCAAAAACTTTTAATTGTTACCCTTTACTTAATAATGCCACCTGGTATAGTCTTTAATTCAATACAAATACTCGTTTATATGAGAAAAAAGTTTAATCAAACTACAATGAAATTTTATTACATTGCAATATCGGCAAATAACATTCTCATTCTTGTCGTCACAGGACTTCATTTCATTGGCTCAATTAAAATTTACAATTTTGAAGAAAATACTCTTATTGGTTGTAAACTAGCATCGTTTTCAATTCGTTTAGCATATCATGCTTGTACATGGTTAAATTTTTTGCTTACATTTGACAGACTTTTATTCATTCTATACCCTAATCGATTTAAATTTTTTCAAAGTAAAATAAATGTAAACAAAATAATTGGTTTAATGTACTTTTTATTATTTTTACTCAACACTCCAAGTTTTTTCATTGACTCGTCTCAAGTAGTCCTTAACTCGTCTTTTTCAATTGAAATAATCCATATTTGTACCGCATCAAATGAGCTGTCTATCTCATGAGAATTAATCGCTCTGTTGATCGGAATTTATGTCCCATTTGTGCTAATGTTCGGGACGAATACAGTTCTTATAAAAAAAGTTTTCAAGTCAAGAGAAAAGTTTAACAATCATAAAGATTTGAATTTCGCTTTTCCATTGATAGTTTCAAACATTCTTTTTTTGATCTCATTTATACCATTTTCAATATTTTTGATCATAGTAATGTTTATGATTATATACCCTAGTTTATTAAGTGATCCAAATGTTGGTTCTCCATTTGCTTTGTATGAAACATGTTCATTTATAATTGCTTGTTATAATTATTCGCTTGGTCTATTTGTTCAAATTGTGTTTAATAGATTATTCCGGAAAGAATTTGTGTCAATGTTTAAAAACATTTTTTTGGTAATTGGAAAAATGAATAATAATGTAACTATTTCGAGTAGTACAACTCCTAACTAAAAATAAGGTTTTTATTGAATAAAAGTTTGTCTTTTCTTATCCTGAATAACTAATATTAATAAAAAACGATCCTGTGACCAATCCTTACCTAGCGTTAGTTATTTTTTGTTTGCTTATGGTCATGAATATTGCTTTATTAAATGTTTTGAAATTTTTTCAAGCTACCGTATACCTTTACAATGAGTAAGGTGCCCTTAAACCTGAGTTATGATTGTATCGAATTTTCTTATTGGCTGATAAAAATTGGATACATCCCGAAACTCATGTTTAAGGGCAAACACTTTTCAAACACTTTTCCTTTCGAGGACTAAAAACAAGTGAGATAAATCCGTTTTTTTACTGTTTTAATATCACTGGTTACCTCATCTGTTGTCATTTGGTATCATTTTGGATCAGTATTCGATTGCCATTACCTTTACCCAGGGCCGGCCCCAGACCAAAATTTTAGGGGATGCTAAAATACGACTCTGCCCCCCCCCCTCCTTATCTCGAGGACAAATTCAGGTAACCTAAAATTTTGAAGCCGAAGTAGACATCCATAAAGCACATTATGTGATTCGAAATTCAGCATCAGTTTAATAGAGAATGGTGAGTTTTTAGAGAAAATACATATATTAAGTAAGAAAGAGCACCAAATTTACTCCCAGAAAATCGGTATCCGTTTGCTTTAGGTTCGGCTATAAAGTGGTGGTCCGTTGAAATTTTCGAGTAATATTATGTTTTGGTCGCATCTCTAGCCGGATCTTAAGGCTCCAGTGCTTAGCTCTAGTAACAGCAAGATATGGCATAAAAAGTTGTACCAAGAACCAGGCTGACCTTTTTTTGGGGAAAAATGATTTCTCATCGGTATTCTAAAAATTTCAGGATGTTGTTGCTTTTAAGAGTCTATAGTCCGAATCGAATGTCCTAGAGCTTAGCTTTTAATTTTGCAAGAAAGCAAAGTAAATTTTCTATCAGAAAATTGGTACCCGGAAACTGGCGGAATAGTTGTGGTGAGTATTTTTTTCATTTGTGTTTCTTTATTTGAACGTATGTTGCCCGAAAATCACAGAGCTTAGCCATCTGGTCCTTCAGAATGCTAGGCAACTCTGCAATTTTAATTGCGTAGTTTATAAAATAAAATTTAGTGAAAAGAATTTAAATTAAATACGCAATTAAGATTGCAGAGTTGCAGAGTTTTGCATAAGAGCTCCCTGTATCAAGAAATTATTTCTTATCAATAATATCCATCTCTGCAATAATTTTAAATGATCCTTGTGTTGTTATAATGGAATTATTTTTGATCCATTTGGGATTTTTGGGATTTTGAGACAAAACTTCACATAGCCGATAAATAAAAATGACCAAAATATCTCCGTTTATATACTAATATTTTGTTGAGATAAGAACCAATAATATTTAACGTGTTATGAAAAAACAGTCATGTTTTCAACGGTTATTTAATAAAAAAATTGCGCCAAAATTAAAATACTTGTGTTGTATTACTTAGTTCTTCGTATTTATAACCCATTTGTTCCAAAGCATTTGACAAAAGATAAGACTAAAATGGGTTAAGTTCAAATTACAAACTTAAGAAAACTAAGGGAATTTTGTCTTAAAAACTTTGAAGATGTATCTAAAATAAGTAGTACGCATGTGGGAATTTATGTGCGAACTTACTTTATGTTTAATTTTCTAGTTAAGGCGCAATTTTTTTATCAAATAACCGTTGAAAACATGACTGTTTTTCATTTGGTGAAATGGTGAGTTAATCAGTCTTTAATCTAAACAAAATGAACATGACGAAAGGCTTTGGGTTATAAAAAAGTAAAATTATTATCTATCTGACCCTATTAATAATTTTAAAATGTCTTTACAAGTTATTTCTGGCATTTTACATATGATATTTTGTTTTTTTGAAATTGTTATGACTCTTGTATGTGTTATAAACCAAATCACAAAATATGTTATATATGTGTTTTGTGGTATGTGTTCTAAAACAAGTAAGCAAGCTGACAAAAAAAAAGGAGTCTTGGTAAAACAGGTAAAATCATTTCGTTCCAAACGTTTCCAAAAAGTTCCACCACTGTTTCGTGTTCTTCCTCAGAAGGTAACGAGTCTAGGAACGGAAACGAAACCCTCTTGGAAAACGTTTCGGGTGAGAATGGAACTGTTTTTAAAGACCGTTCTGAACGCGTTCCTAACGGAAAATTACATTTTCGCAAGAACCACTGTATCTAGAAAGATAAGAAACCCAGTCAAAGAAAAAAAAATGTGACATGAATTCCACATATATGTACATGAATGCGACATACAATTTTTGTATGTCAAACTCATGTAATTGTATGTAAAAAAAGAAAATATTA
Organism: Brachionus rubens; assembly: GCA_022207745.1. Taxonomy (NCBI): domain Eukaryota; kingdom Metazoa; phylum Rotifera; class Eurotatoria; order Ploima; family Brachionidae; genus Brachionus; species Brachionus rubens. The sequence goes on from JAJVHD010000006.1 coordinate 1,198,219, forward strand.
ATTTTTTCTATGTTACACTCCTGTGGCTTTTTTTTTCAATTAGATTTCATAGTATAGCGAATTTCTTTTTTTTTGTTTAAATATTTTTCTTATCGCTTCTATCAGGGTTACAAACCAACAAGCAAACATAACCCTTTTTTGGGGAAAATACACCCAAGCTGAAAGCTAGTAGAGAGCTTAGAAAATTTTTGCTTTTTCTTAGGGTCATAAGTTTCATTGTTGCTTGTACGAAAAGGTATTTTTACATTTATAAGGTCAAGATTTTTCCAACTAAGCAAGAATATTTATTTACTAAAACACTCATTTACTAAAAGGCATAAATTACCCGAGAGTAAATGAGTTAGACTTGTGTTCATTTCTGATATAAGCTCTGATTTTCGAAAAACTTTGCTCTTACTTCCATTAAAAAGAAATTGACCTTCTTGCTTGATGCCCTATAATTTGAATTGCTTTGACTATATTTAAAATTAATTGTAATTAAATAAAACAAAAAAAAGTGCCCTTCACATACATGTTACATAGTTGTATACTAAACTTTAAACATGAATGATACATATATGTATGTTCAAGCATTCACATTGTTAGCGGCTGAATAGACTTTGTTGGTATCTAGTAGAACTAACTTAAGTTGTTGCTAACACTTCACTTCTTGAGTCTTAGTTATAATTTATACTTTAAAATAAGCTCTAATTGGTGACTTGGTGATGAATAAGAATTTATATTATAGTTATATTTTGTGTAAAAGATTAGTTTTTATAAATTAGAATATGTTTGAAATGTTGTACTTTATGACAAAGTTAGAATAAAAGATTACAAACTAACACACTTCTTTTATTGATTCTATCAAACTCAAGTAGGCAAGTCAGCCTACAACATATGGCGCTGCGACTCAAAGAACCGAAGGGAGAGGTGTGTTGTGTTTACGAGTTTTAAAATATGATTAAGAATTTAAGTTTAATAGAATCAATTTTATGGAAATTAGATAATTTAATTTTATAGAGAGTATCTGTTGAAACCCGAATATTTGAAAAATTAGTTACAAATGTGAACGTTCTCGAAATAGAATTACGGTGTATTAGCTGCCTTAAAGATATTGAAGATTTTTCTTTGTATGATAATTGATTTTCGACAAATAATCGAGTTACTCAAGATTTCATGTTTTTGACGCACAATGGATTTAGAACGAATCCAAGTAAAAGATAACAAAAAAAGAAGATTTCTTTTAAAAAAAAATGTTTATTTTGTCGATCGAGTTTATTCGTGTAGAATTAGATTAATATTTTGATAATTCGGACGTATAGATCAATTCCATTCGAAGTTTTAATTCTATACAGGGAAGTGATTTTTAATTATTTTACACTGTTGTTGAAGTTCTGTTTTGTTTTAAATTAGATTCTAGTCTTAGTCCCCCCGTAGACGTCTACATCCCTGTGCCCGGTCCTAACTTTTTAATATATTAGTGGAAGTCCTATTTTATCCTCACTTTGAGCTGGAGTAACTGGGGAATTACTTTATGTTTATTTGATAGGCTTCTTGTATACTTTATAATTGAACCTGACTGCAGTAATGCTGAAAAGGAAATATTAGTTATTTAAGAGAACGGAGTATACTTTTGAATTAACTTTTGGAACCAGAGTATTTAAAAATTGGTCGGTTTTTATTAGCTTAAGCATGTTCGTAATTTTGCTTAGAGACATGCTAAACGGATGAGAAAACAGTTATATTGAAATTAATTCAGGAAAATTAGATATTAGAGGCTGTTTGTAAAGTTTTTGGAAAAAGACTGTATAATCAAGATTGTTTAGTGGTTGTAAGAGTATGGTTTTAGCCTGTTTATAGAATTAAAGGCCTAGTTAATATTTGAAAAATCGTCGTTGTTTACGTGATCATCTTGAGGTTGATAAAGTAAAATTTGTGATGACGAAATTGAAGCGAAATCTAAGAATTTTGCAATCAGTAGTGACGCGAAAAGAAAATAAACGAATTTCTTTGTGAGTTGGAGATTGTTGAGAAATATGATCGTGAATTAAGTGTTTTGATATCAGTTTACGTTTATATTTTCACGAAATTATTATCGATTTCAAGCCTTAGATGATATTCGTGTGGTAAAGTACTTTAATGGCGTTTAAAGTCGTTTTAAGATCGTAACTTAAGTGGTTCGTATTAACTTGAGGGTTAGATTGGGAGCCGTCTGAATGATGTAGTTAGGAATTTTACAAAGATTTACAGAAAGAACTTACACAGAACTGCTTTTATATTTGATTAAACTTAGTCTAGTTTAAAATTGCATTCAGACAAACAGATCCCCGAAGATTGTACGGAAAAACATTTTGAGAAATAAAGTGTCTGACCGTTGATTAAGATATTGAGATGATAAGCTGATAAACTGAATGATTAATGTTTTTTTTTGTGAAGTAGTGATGAGCAAGCGTATTTGCAGTAAATATTGGGGCGAGTCTTCCTGATAAACAGTCAAGTCTAGAAATAGTTATGATTATGTTTATACAACGAATAATGGTTTAAAATAAGTGTGAGTTTATGTTCATTTATCTTGTAATTATATATGATTGGTAGAAACGAACCTTTACAGAAGTGAATTTGAACTGATTCCGATTGGATTAACTCAGAGCTTTATCAAATGGTCGATCAATATCCGATGATTTAAAAAGATGGATAAAGAAACATGAATCAGAAATAGGAACTTAGAAGTTAGTACCAGTGATTTTCAAATTTTTATTGGTAAATTATTGCTCGAAATGTGTATGAGATGGTTAAATTTTGGTAGATTGTTAAACGCACAGCTTCATAGAGTGGAAAAGGGTTTGAGAAAAAGAAGAATTTAGGAATGTTGACAGACAGATAGTGTGAGTTTACGAATTTGGTAAAAATTAAACTGCCAGACAATGATTCCGTATTAGGTTCCGCTAATGATTCTTGATCTATGTTAGATAAATTGGTTTGAATAAGATTGTTGATTTTAAGAAGATGATAATGGATTATTTATTAAACGTCTAGGACCATATCACGTTGAATGCACCGGTTTTTCGTCCGATCGCCGAAGTAAGGCAACAAAGAGCGCGCTTAGAACTTACATAGTGGTTAAAACAAGAAAAGATGCTGAATTGTAAAGTATAGAAAAATGCAAGGAAACCCTCATCAAAATAACGATGATGACCCGAAGTTAACGATATGTTTTTCTAAGAATAGAAATAGTTTTTGAGATCTTTGCTTTGACTTATTTGCTAGGTTAGTTTAAAGGTAAAAGAAAAGAATGTAATTTGTTTCTTTAAGTTTTTAGCTCTATAGGGTTTAGCGTCCGGATATAATAGACATAGTGAATAACTTTGAGCTATAATTAGTTTTTGGATTGTTTGAGTTTAAATGTAGTTATAGACTTAGGGCATCAAAAAAAGGTAGGAAAACGTTTAAATTGTAGAAGAGTTGGATTTCGTAAATAGGATATAAAAATTAACCCAGTGTTTTTTTTTCAAAATTCTTGGAAATTAAAAGGGGGAGAGGTTTGAAAGGTGGGTTTTGCGGAAATTCTTAATTAATTTAGTGAATCCTGATTTAAAAATCAGTTAGATTCTCCGGTTAAGAGTTGAAGAGAGTTTTTATATATTTTAAAGAGATAATCCTATGAATGAGATAGATCAATTCAAGTAACTGTCGAAAATAATGAGCTTTGATTATGTGGTCATTTGGTTTAGTGAAGTTGTTTGTGAAGAATGAACTGTACAAAAACCTAAGTTTGTGTCAAATCAGTTCGGAAGATCTTAAAAGATTGTTTGGTTATTCTATTTTGTGAATGGTATCGTGTCAAGATGTTTCAAATAATGATAAAGAATTCGAGTCAATAAAAGTTTCAATCTCGATTTAAGATGTTGAGGTTAAGCTTTTCGAAATCGTAACGAGAGTTTTTTAAAGATCGGGAAATGGACAAAAAGATAAAAACTTAATTAGCTTGTTGAAACGACAAGAAGGAAACCAATCGATTTCTTTTGAACTGCTCAGACTGTTCAAGATAGCAAGAACAAAATTTAATGATTTACAGTTATTCTTGTAATTACCCAGTCAACCAAAATTTCATGCACATTCTATGTGAATTTGTATGTCACATGTATGTAAATATTTCTATCTCTTTTATGCAACATATATGTTGAAATTATCAATACATACTTGTAACATGACTGTTTAATCATAATGTAACATTACTGATTAATCATTATGTAACATTACTGATTAATCATTATGTAACATTACTGATTAATCATTATGTAACATTACTGATTAATCATTATGTAACATTACTTTGGTCTATTTATGCGGTTTAAATGTAACCTGTTAATCAGAATATACAGCCAGATTAGAGGTATTTGTTTGGTATTTGGTTTGAATTTTCAATTAAAAAAATTAAAAGCAAAAATAAAATTTAGTTTACAATATTTATTAACAAAAAATCTTTATTATTTATTCAAGCTAAGTAGTATCTTGTTTATAAAACCGGATTAGATAAAAACTTCGGACCTAAGATTAAAGTCGTTTAGAAAAGCTTTATCCCGATAGTCCAATTTTTTATTGTCATATCTGGTATTAAAAACAAGTCATTAGTGGCATCAAATTATCGGATATACAAAAATTGAAAATACAACAACATACAAAAAAAATCAACTTGAAAAAAATTGGAAATTGTCAGAGACAAAAAGAGAATAAAAATTAGAAAAAAAATTTAAAAAAATTTAATCGGAATCAATTCTTGAGCGTTTTTTTCTCAACCCTTTATTTTTCAAATCACAATCATTCATGTCCATTTTTTCGTCGCTGTCCCATTCTTCTGTTTTACTTAAATCTTCATCTATGTCATTGTGTTTTTTTACGTTCTTATTTGCTTCATCAATTATGTCACCGTCGTACTCATCATCCATCTCTACATTTTCATGATTGTTTTGTTCAACATTTACTACATCTAATTCTTGAGTGTTTTCATCGCCATCGTCTGGCCTTTGGATTATAGTATATTTGTCATTTTCATCTTTTGTACTACTAATAATAAATCCCAATTTTTTTAAATCTCTACGACGCTCGGCACATAAAATTCCAACTTCTTTCAAGCACTTAGTAAACTCCCATCCTTTTTTGAAGCCACAAACATATTCTTAAATGAAATTTTATAAAATTAAAAGAGAAAAATGTAATTCAAATAAAAACACTTACCGTAAGAAGCACTGATTTCTCGACAAAAATCTTCAACCATTGAAGCTCGAGTTCTTATTGCCCAAAGAGTAGCATCATTTAGGAGATGTGTTACAACTTTACGAAACCCAGCGGATGGTGTTTCATGGTCATGATTCAAGTAGCTCTCTAATTTGTATTTTGTCTCAACAGATATTTTAATGTCTGTAAAATTTTTAGAAAGTACAAAAAATTTTCCATCTCCGTGTTCACTCATAAGCGGTATGTTAATAAAGTCATATTTATCCCCATAAATCTTCATGAAATTTACACTCAAATCTTTGAGTCTTTTCAAGTCTGACTCACCTTTAAAATTAGAAAAAATAAGGAGTTTAATCAGACAGGTAAATTCGATTCATATAACTTACAATAGTTATTTTTTAAAGATGTTATGAGCTCTTCTTGCTTTTGAAATTTTAATTGAAAATTTTTAATTTCAATTTCTTTATCAAGTAAGGCTTTCTCTAGCTGTCTTATTTTTTTCAAATAATTGTGATTATCTTTAACTTGAGCCTTACTTAATTGATCAATTTCGTCTGTTGACAGTGAACATTCGTTTCTAGACTTTTTACCAATCTTGGTTACAACATATTCGCTTATTTTCTCGAATTCTTTTTCACACTCTGGCTCAGTACCTTTATGTTTTGAAATTAATTAGTGATTTGGGCTCTATTCAAATGAGGAGGAGCTATTGAATAGACATAAAGCCTTGTAGAAAGACTCAACTCTTGCATGTGGCTTTTTGCTATCCAATTGTTCTCCTGTCTTCAGTTCAAGTTAAGTATTCTAAATGTTAAGAATGTATACTAGACTTTGAGCGTGCAATACAGCACTAAAATGAAACAACGCATAAAAAGTAATAGACTCGCTGAAAATTTCGACATACACTAATTTAAAAACTTACCGATAAACAAAACTTTTGCCAAGTACCACTTTTTTTGAAACTGAATGCTATAGTTTTTATCTATTTCAACTCCTTCATGTTTTCCATAATTTAAGTTGGTTATTTTAACAATATCATTGGTAGAGTCTTTGTACTCGATTAGAGCATAATCGTCTTTTGAATTTTTTCGTTTTGACGTATCAAGGTCTTTAAAAAAAAAAAGAGAACAAGTGCAAAAAACCAAGACTTTCTTGTAAATTTTAATTTAGAGAATTACTGTGTAAATCTTTGAGAATTCTGTGATTCTTGTCGTTTTTGGCAATATTTTGAACGCTTGGGTTTTTTTTTAAATTTGATTCTGTTCCTGTCACATCTATTTGAGTGGAACTTTTACTAATAACCGGTACGTTCATGTTGCGCTGAAACTTTTTTATGTCTATAGAACTAGTTTGAGCATTTGATGTGATCGGCTTAGCTTGTTCAATTATCTTTTTTTTGGGACTTGTATTATACATGTTTGAATTCGATATCTAATAGAAAATTTAAAAGAGTTTTAAGTCTTTTTTCTTTTTATATGCTTTTTAGTAAAAATTTTAAGCTTAAAATTGTAAAAATAAAAAAAGCATGCTTTTAATTTTAATAATGAAAAAATTTAGTAAAAAAGTTAGTTGAATACATTTTAATTTAATTTCATAAGTTTTAATTTTCTTCTATACGCATAATTTATTTGGTTTGAAAGCATTGCTAAAACTTGTCTCTAGATCGTACTAGCGTCTCATCATTTTTCATAGAACTCGATTAGTCTTGCATAGAAAATGTGACATCTATTGTAAGTTGTAATTAATTATTTTTAAAATGAACCAGATTAAACTTAACATGTTAGCAGAGGCTTATGAACAACTATTGAGAATCTATAATGGGTACAAGACAAGGATGACAAACAATATTGAAAGGTTTTAATTAATTGAAAATGTGGCTTGTACGAAATTTTGATATAAAACATAGCCCATTGCTATGTTGATAAAACAATACTTTTTGTACACTATCGATACTCGTTAAAAAAAATTTATCTATCAACTTCGCCTTAAAGGTGTTTGATTTTATTTCTTTCAAGTCTTTATGAAAAAATGGATTATGCATGTAAACTATTTGCTGACAAAACATAAATACGGTATTAGAATAATTTATTAAATGATAAACCAATCCATACATATCACGGTTATAGTCATATATACATGAATCATCGAAACGAGTATTTTTGTACTTGTTAGTGTACACTATTCCATTGAAAACAGCATAGTCTACGGTTGTAATTTTTTGTATGTTTATACTAAACATTTCAACAAATAACTTAGAAATAGATTCACTCTCGAAGCAAAGATTACTCGAGGGTATTAAAAACTTTGTGGATTGGATTCGTTTTGAATTGGCCGTTTTAACAACTCCGTGTTTATTTAAAAATTCATTTAACTCTGGTTTATTTTTTTGTGTTCTCTATAGAAAAGGGGTACAACTTTGAAAATAACATAGAAAAAGATTAGAGATTCAAAATATTTTTTAAAATAAATAAATGGGGGTTAGATTTGCAATTTAAAATATTGCAATTTAATTTCACCTCTAAAAAACGACTTTTTAATTTTAATGATTTTTGAAAATTATTAATTAATAAAAAGGGTACTTGCCATTATCAGAAATTTTGAAAAAATTCCGAGATACTTCTTAAAAACCTTTGTTACATTTTCGGAAAAAAAAATTTAAAATTCATGAAAAATAAGAAAAGAAATAAGCTTTGAAAGATTGCATTTGATATATCTCAAAATGTTTGATTCCAATGCTGGAGTTGGTTGAACCATGTCTTAAAATATTGTTTAGGACATGATTTAACTAGATCAGCTAATGGAACCATGGTCGAGCATATGTCCAAAACTTTTTAAGAATTGAAAGAGCTTAGTTTATTAAAGCTTTTTTAATTCTTAAAATGTTTGATTCCAATGCTGGTGTTGGTTGAACCATGTCTTAAAATATTGTTTAGGACATGATTCAACTAAATCAGCTTTTGGAACCATAGTCGAGCATATTTCTAAAACTTTTTAAGAATTAAAAAAGCTTTAATAAACTAAGCTTTTTTAATTCTTAAATTGTTTGATTCCAATGCTAGAGTTGATTGAACCATGTCTCAAAATATTGTTTAGGATATGATTCAATTAAATCAGCTTTTGGAATCATGGTCGAGCAAATGTCCAAACCTTTTTAAGGAATGAAAAAGCTTAGTTTATTAAAGCTTTTTTAATTCTTAAATTGTTTGATTCCAATGCTTGAGTTGGTTGAACCATGTCTTAAAATATTGTTTAGGACATGATTCAACTAAATCAGCTTTTGGAATCATGGTCGAGCAAATGTCCAAACCTTTTTAAGGAATGAAAAAGCTTAGTTTATTAAAGCTTTTTTAATTCTTAAATTGTTTGATTCCAATGCTTGAGTTGGTTGAACCATGTCTTAAAATATTGTTTAGGACATGATTCAACTAAATCAGCTTTTGGAACGATGGTCGAGCAAATGTCCAAAACTTTTTAAGAATTGAAAAAGCTTAGTTTATTTAACCTTTTTTAATTCTTAAAATGTTTGATTCCAATGCTGTACAGTCGACTCGCGATAATCCGTATACAGTTTAATCCGAATAATTTGACATCCGAACAGAAATACCCGGGCTCGGAGCCCTTTCCGATACTATTACATGTATTTAATTATCCGTAGATTTTAATCCGTACAACAATTTTCTAGGGCTTTTTGTATACGGATTAACGCGAGTCGACTGTAGTTGGTTGAACCATGTCTGAAATTATTGTTTAGGACATGATTCAACTAAATCAGCTTTTGGAACGATGGTCGGGCATATGTCCAAAACTTTTTAAGAATTGAAAAAGCTTAGTTTATTAAAGCTTTTTTAATTCTTAAAATGTTTGATTCCAATGCTGGAGTTGGTAGAACCATGTCTAAAAATATTGTTTAGGACATGATTCAACTAAATCAGCTTTTGGAACGATGGTCGAGCATATTTCCAAAACTTTTTAAGAATTGAAAAAGCTTAGTTTATTAAAGCTTTTTTAATTCTTAAAATGTTTGATTCCAATGCTGGAGTTGGTTGAACCATGTCTAAAAATATTGTTTAGGACATGATTCAACTAAATCAGCTTTTGGAACCATGGTCGAGCAAATGTCCAAACCTTTTTAAGAATTTAAAAAGCTTAGTTTATTAAAGCTTTTTTAATTCTTAAATTGTTTGATTCCAATGCTGGAGTTGGTTGAACCATGTCTAAAAATATTGTTTAGGACATGATTCAACTAAATCAGCTTTTGGAACGATGGTCGAGCATATTTCCAAAACTTTTTAAGAATTGAAAAAGCTTAGTTTATTAAAGCTTTTTTAATTCTTAAAATGTTTGATTCCAATGCTGGAGTAGGTTGAACCATGTCTTAAAATATTGTTTAGGACATGATTCAACTAAATCAGCTTTTGGAACCATGGTCGAGCATATGTCCAAAACGTTTTAAGAATTGAAAAAGCTTAGTTTATTAAAGCTTTTTTAATTCTTAAAATGTTTGATTCCAATGCTGGAGTTGGTAGAACCATGTCTAAAAATATTGTTTAGGACATGATTCAACTAAATCAGCTTTTGGAACCATGGTCGAGCAAATGTCCAAACCTTTTTAAGAATTGAAAAAGCTTAGTTTATTAAAGCTTTTTTAATTCTTAAATTGTTTGATTCCAATGCTGGAGTTGGTTGAACCATGTCTAAAAATATTGTTTAGGACATGATTCAACTAAATCAGCTTTTGGAACGATGGTCGAGCATATTTCCAAAACTTTTTAAGAATTGAAAAAGCTTAGTTTATTAAAGCTTTTTTAATTCTTAAAATGTTTGATTCCAATGCTGTACAGTCGACTCGCGATAATCCGTATACAGTTTAATCCGAATAATTTGACATCCGAACAGAAATACCCGGGCTCGGAGCCCTTTCCGATACTATTACATGTATTTAATTATCCGTAGATTTTAATCCGTACAACAATTTTCTAGGGCTTTTTGTATACGGATTAACGCGAGTCGACTGTAGTTGGTTGAACCATGTCTGAAATTATTGTTTAGGACATGATTCAACTAAATCAGCTTTTGGAACGATGGTCGGGCATATGTCCAAAACTTTTTAAGAATTGAAAAAGCTTAGTTTATTAAAGCTTTTTTAATTCTTAAAATGTTTGATTCCAATGCTGGAGTTGGTAGAACCATGTCTAAAAATATTGTTTAGGACATGATTCAACTAAATCAGCTTTTGGAACCATGGTCGAGCAAATGTCCAAACCTTTTTAAGAATTGAAAAAGCTTAGTTTATTAAAGCTTTTTTAATTCTTAAATTGTTTGATTCCAATGCTGGAGTTGGTTGAACCATGTCTAAAAATATTGTTTAGGACATGATTCAACTAAATCAGCTTTTGGAACGATGGTCGAGCATATTTCCAAAACTTTTTAAGAATTGAAAAAGCTTAGTTTATTAAAGCTTTTTTAATTCTTAAAATGTTTGATTCCAATGCTGGAGTTGGTTGAACCATGTCTTAAAATATTGTTTAGGACATGATTCAACTAAATCAGCTTTTGGAACGATGGTCGAGCAAATGTCCAAAACTTTTTAAGAATTGAAAAAGCTTAGTTTATTTAACCTTTTTTAATTCTTAAAATGTTTGATTCCAATGCTGTACAGTCGACTCGCGATAATCCGTATACAGTTTAATCCGAATAATTTGACATCCGAACAGAAATACCCGGGCTCGGAGCCCTTTCCGATACTATTACATGTATTTAATTATCCGTAGATTTTAATCCGTACAACAATTTTCTAGGGCTTTTTGTATACGGATTAACGCGAGTCGACTGTAGTTGGTTGAACCATGTCTGAAATTATTGTTTAGGACATGATTCAACTAAATCAGCTTTTGGAACGATGGTCGGGCATATGTCCAAAACTTTTTAAGAATTTAAAAAGCTTAGTTTATTAAAGCTTTTTTAATTCTTAAATTGTTTGATTCCAATGCTGGAGTTGGTTGAACCATGTCTTAAAATATTGTTTAGGACATGATTCAACTAAATCAGCTTTTGGAACCATGGTCGAGCAAATGTCCAAACCTTTTTAAGAATTTAAAAAGCTTAGTTTATTAAAGCTTTTTTAATTCTTAAATTGTTTGATTCCAATGCTGGAGTTGGTTGAACCATGTCTTAAAATATTGTTTAGGACATGATTCAACTAAATCAGCTTTTGGAACGATGGTCGAGCAAATGTCCAAAACTTTTTAAGAATTGAAAAAGCTTAGTTTATTAAAGCTTTTTTAATTCTTAAAATGTTTGATTCCAATGCTGGAGTTGGTTGAACCATGTCTAAAAATATTGTTTAGGACATGATTCAACTAAATCAGCTTTTGGAACGATGGTCGAGCATATTTCCAAAACTTTTTAAGAATTGAAAAAGCTTAGTTTATTAAAGCTTTTTTAATTCTTAAAATGTTTGATTCCAATGCTGTACAGTCGACTCGCGATAATCCGTATACAGTTTAATCCGAATAATTTGACATCCGAACAGAAATACCCGGGCTCGGAGCCCTTTCCGATACTATTACATGTATTTAATTATCCGTAGATTTTAATCCGTACAACAATTTTCTAGGGCTTTTTGTATACGGATTAACGCGAGTCGACTGTAGTTGGTTGAACCATGTCTGAAATTATTGTTTAGGACATGATTCAACTAAATCAGCTTTTGGAACGATGGTCGGGCATATGTCCAAAACTTTTTAAGAATTGAAAAAGCTTAGTTTATTAAAGCTTTTTTAATTCTTAAAATGTTTGATTCCAATGCTGGAGTTGGTAGAACCATGTCTAAAAATATTGTTTAGGACATGATTCAACTAAATCAGCTTTTGGAACCATGGTCGAGCAAATGTCCAAACCTTTTTAAGAATTGAAAAAGCTTAGTTTATTAAAGCTTTTTTTAATTCTTAAATTGTTTGATTCCAATGCTGGAGTTGGTTGAACCATGTCTAAAAATATTGTTTAGGACATGATTCAACTAAATCAGCTTTTGGAACGATGGTCGAGCATATTTCCAAAACTTTTTAAGAATTGAAAAAGCTTAGTTTATTAAAGCTTTTTTAATTCTTAAAATGTTTGATTCCAATGCTGGAGTTGGTTGAACCATGTCTTAAAATATTGTTTAGGACATGATTCAACTAAATCAGCTTTTGGAACGATGGTCGAGCAAATGTCCAAAACTTTTTAAGAATTGAAAAAGCTTAGTTTATTTAACCTTTTTTAATTCTTAAAATGTTTGATTCCAATGCTGTACAGTCGACTCGCGATAATCCGTATACAGTTTAATCCGAATAATTTGACATCCGAACAGAAATACCCGGGCTCGGAGCCCTTTCCGATACTATTACATGTATTTAATTATCCGTAGATTTTAATCCGTACAACAATTTTCTAGGGCTTTTTGTATACGGATTAACGCGAGTCGACTGTAGTTGGTTGAACCATGTCTGAAATTATTGTTTAGGACATGATTCAACTAAATCAGCTTTTGGAACGATGGTCGGGCATATGTCCAAAACTTTTTAAGAATTTAAAAAGCTTAGTTTATTAAAGCTTTTTTAATTCTTAAATTGTTTGATTCCAATGCTGGAGTTGGTTGAACCATGTCTTAAAATATTGTTTAGGACATGATTCAACTAAATCAGCTTTTGGAACCATGGTCGAGCAAATGTCCAAACCTTTTTAAGAATTTAAAAAGCTTAGTTTATTAAAGCTTTTTTAATTCTTAAATTGTTTGATTCCAATGCTGGAGTTGGTTGAACCATGTCTTAAAATATTGTTTAGGACATGATTCAACTAAATCAGCTTTTGGAACCATGGTCGAGCATATGTCCAAAACGTTTTAAGAATTTAAAAAGCTTAGTTTATTAAAGCTTTTTTAATTCTTAAATTGTTTGATTCCAATGCTGGAGTTGGTTGAACCATGTCTTAAAATATTGTTTAGGACATGATTCAACTAAATCAGCTTTTGGAACGATGGTCGAGCAAATGTCCAAAACTTTTTAAGAATTGAAAAAGCTTAGTTTATTAAAGCTTTTTTAATTCTTAAAATGTTTGATTCCAATGCTGGAGTTGGTTGAACCATGTCTAAAAATATTGTTTAGGACATGATTCAACTAAATCAGCTTTTGGAACCATGGTCGAGCAAATGTCCAAACCTTTTTAAGAATTTAAAAAGCTTAGTTTATTAAAGCTTTTTTAATTCTTAAATTGTTTGATTCCAATGCTGGAGTTGGTTGAACCATGTCTTAAAATATTGTTTAGGACATGATTCAACTAAATCAGCTTTTGGAACGATGGTCGAGCAAATGTCCAAAACTTTTTAAGAATTGAAAAAGCTTAGTTTATTAAACCTTTTTTAATTCTTAAAATGTTTGATTCCAATGCTGTACAGTCGACTCGCGATAATCCGTATACAGTTTAATCCGAATAATTTGACATCCGAACAGAAATACCCGGGCTCGGAGCCCTTTCCGATACTATTACATGTATTTAATTATCCGTAGATTTTAATCCGTACAACAATTTTCTAGGGCTTTTTGTATACGGAATAACGCGAGTCGACTGTAGTTGGTTGAACCATGTCTGAAATTATTGTTTAGGACATGATTCAACTAAATCAGCTTTTGGAACGATGGTCGGGCATATGTCCAAAACTTTTTAAGAATTGAAAAAGCTTAGTTTATTAAAGCTTTTTTAATTCTTAAAATGTTTGATTCCAATGCTGGAGTAGGTTGAACCATGTCTTAAAATATTGTTTAGGACATGATTCAACTAAATCAGCTTTTGGAACGATGGTCGGGCATATGTCCAAAACTTTTTAAGAATTGAAAAAGCTTAGTTTATTAAAGCTTTTTTAATTCTTAAAATGTTTGATTCCAATGCTGGAGTTGGTTGAACCATGTCTTAAAATATTGTTTAGGACATGATTCAACTAAATCAGCTTTTGGAACGATGGTCGAGCAAATGTCCAAAACTTTTTAAGAATTGAAAAAGCTTAGTTTATTAAAGCTTTTTTAATTCTTAAAATGTTTGATTCCAATGCTGTAGTTGGTTGAACCATGTCTTAAAATATTGTTTAGGACATGATTCAACTAAATCAGCTTTTGGAACCATGGTCGAGCAAATGTCCAAACCTTTTTAAGAATTGAAAAAGCTTAGTTTATTAAAGCTTTTTTAATTCTTAAATTGTTTGATTCCAATGCTGGAGTTGGTTGAACCATGTCTTAAAATATTGTTTAGGACATGATTCAACTAAATCAGCTTTTGGAACGATGGTCGAGCAAATGTCCAAAACTTTTTAAGAATTGAAAAAGCTTAGTTTATTAAAGCTTTTTTAATTCTTAAAATGTTTGATTCCAATGCTGTAGTTGGTTGAACCATGTCTTAAAATATTGTTTAGGACATGATTCAACTAAATCAGCTAATGGAACCATGGTCGAGCATATGTCCAAAACGTTTTAAGAATTGAAAAAGCTTAGTTTATTAAAGCTTTTTTAATTCTTAAAATGTTTGATTCCAATGCTGGAGTTGGTTGAACCATGTCTTAAAATATTGTTTAGGACATGATTCAACTAAATCAGCTTTTGGAACGATGGTCGAGCAAATGTCCAAAACTTTTTAAGAATTGAAAAAGCTTAGTTTATTAAAGCTTTTTTAATTCTTAAAATGTTTGATTCCAATGCTGTAGTTGGTAGAACCATGTCTTAAAATATTGTTTAGGACATGATTCAACTAAATCAGCTTTTGGAACGATGGTCGAGCAAATGTCCAAAACTTTTTAAGAATTGAAAAAGCTTAGTTTATTAAAGCTTTTTTAATTCTTAAAATGTTTGATTCCAATGCTGTAGTTGGTTGAACCATGTCTTAAAATATTGTTTAGGACATGATTCAACTAAATCAGCTTTTGGAAGCATGGTCGAGCAAATGTCCAAACCTTTTTAAGAATTTAAAAACCTTAGTTTATTAAAGCTTTTTTAATTCTTAAATTGTTTGATTCCAATGCTGGAGTTGGTTGAACCATGTCTTAAAATATTGTTTAGGACATGATTCAACTAAATCAGCTTTTGGAACCATAGTCGAGCATATTTCTAAAACTTTTTAAGAATTAAAAAAGCTTTAATAAACTAAGCTTTTTTAATTCTTAAATTGTTTGATTCCAATGCTAGAGTTGATTGAACCATGTCTCAAAATATTGTTTAGGATATGATTCAATTAAATCAGCTTTTGGAATCATGGTCGAGCAAATGTCCAAACCTTTTTAAGGAATGAAAAAGCTTAGTTTATTAAAGCTTTTTTAATTCTTAAATTGTTTGATTCCAATGCTTGAGTTGGTTGAACCATGTCTTAAAATATTGTTTAGGACATGATTCAACTAAATCAGCTTTTGGAACGATGTTCGAGCAAATGTCCAAAACTTTTTAAGAATTGAAAAAGCTTAGTTTATTAAACCTTTTTTAATTCTTAAAATGTTTGATTCCAATGCTGTACAGTCGACTCGCGATAATCCGTATACAGTTTAATCGGAATAATTTGACATCCGAACAGAAATACCCGGGCTCGGAGCCCTTTCCGATACTATTACATGTATTTAATTATCCGTAGATTTTAATCCGTACAACAATTTTCTAGGGCTTTTTGTATACGGATTAACGCGAGTCGACTGTAGTTGGTTGAACCATGTCTGAAATTATTGTTTAGGACATGATTCAACTAAATCAGCTTTTGGAACGATGGTCGAGCAAATGTCCAAAACTTTTTAAGAATTGAAAAAGCTTAGTTTATTAAAGCTTTTTTAATTCTTAAAATGTTTGATTCCAATGCTGTAGTTGGTTGAACCATGTCTAAAAATATTGTTTAGGACATGATTCAACTAAATCAGCTTTTGGAACCATGGTCGAGCAAATGTCCAAACCTTTTTAAGAATTTAAAAACCTTAGTTTATTAAAGCTTTTTTAATTCTTAAATTGTTTGATTCCAATGCTGGAGTTGGTTGAACCATGTCTTAAAATATTGTTTAGGACATGATTCAACTAAATCAGCTTTTGGAACGATGGTCGAGCAAATGTCCAAAACTTTTTAAGAATTAAAAAAATTAGTTTATTAAAGCTTTTTTAATTCTTAAAATGTTTGATTCCAATGCTGGAGTTGGTTGAACCATGTCTTAAAATATTGTTTAGGACATGATTCAACTAAATCAGCTTTTGGAACGATGGTCGAGCAAATGTCCAAAACTTTTTAAGAATTGAAAAAGCTTAGTTTATTAAAGCTTTTTTAATTCTTAAATTGTTTGATTCCAATGCTGGAGTTGGTTGAACCATGTCTAAAAATATTGTTTAGGACATGATTCAACTAAATCAGCTTTTGGAACGATGGTCGAGCATATTTCCAAAACTTTTTAAGAATTGAAAAAGCTTAGTTTATTAAAGCTTTTTTAATTCTTAAAATGTTTGATTCCAATGCTGGAGTTGGTTGAACCATGTCTTAAAATATTGTTTAGGACATGATTCAACTAAATCAGCTTTTGGAACGATGGTCGAGCAAATGTCCAAAACTTTTTAAGAATTGAAAAAGCTTAGTTTATAAAAGCTTTTTTAATTCTTAAAATGTTTGATTCCAATGCTGGAGTAGGTTGAACCATGTCTTAAAATATTGTTTAGGACATGATTCAACTAAATCAGCTTTTGGAACCATGGTCGAGCATATGTCCAAAACGTTTTAAGAATTTAAAAAGCTTAGTTTATTAAAGCTTTTTTAATTCTTAAATTGTTTGATTCCAATGCTGGAGTTGGTTGAACCATGTCTTAAAATATTGTTTAGGACATGATTCAACTAAATCAGCTTTTGGAACGATGGTCGAGCAAATGTCCAAAACTTTTTAAGAATTGAAAAAGCTTAGTTTATTAAACCTTTTTTAATTCTTAAAATGTTTGATTCCAATGCTGTACAGTCGACTCGCGATAATCCGTATACAGTTTAATCCGAATAATTTGACATCCGAACAGAAATACCCGGGCTCGGAGCCCTTTCCGATACTATTACATGTATTTAATTATCCGTAGATTTTAATCCGTACAACAATTTTCTAGGGCTTTTTGTATACGGATTAACGCGAGTCGACTGTATTTGGTTGAACCATGTCTGAAATTATTGTTTAGGACATGATTCAACTAAATCAGCTTTTGGAACGATGGTCGGGCATATGTCCAAAACTTTTTAAGAATTGAAAAAGCTTAGTTTATTAAAGCTTTTTTAATTCTTAAAATGTTTGATTCCAATGCTGGAGTTGGTAGAACCATGTCTTAAAATATTGTTTAGGACATGATTCAACTAAATCAGCTTTTGGAACGATGGTCGAGCAAATGTCCAAAACTTTTTAAGAATTGAAAAAGCTTAGTTTATTAAAGCTTTTTTAATTCTTAAAATGTTTGATTCCAATGCTGGAGTTGGTTGAACCATGTCTTAAAATATTGTTTAGGACATGATTCAACTAAATCAGCTTTTGGAACCATGGTCGAGCAAATGTCCAAACCTTTTTAAGAATTTAAAAAGCTTAGTTTATTAAAGCTTTTTTAATTCTTAAATTGTTTGATTCCAATGCTGGAGTTGGTTGAACCATGTCTTAAAATATTGTTTAGGACATGATTCAACTAAATCAGCTTTTGGAACGATGGTCGAGCATATTTCCAAAACTTTTTAAGAATTGAAAAAGCTTAGTTTATTAAAGCTTTTTTAATTCTTAAATTGTTTGATTCCAATGCTGGAGTTGGTTGAACCATGTCTTAAAATATTGTTTAGGACATGATTCAACTAAATCAGCTTTTGGAACGATGGTCGAGCAAATGTCCAAAACTTTTTAAGAATTGAAAAAGCTTAGTTTATTAAAGCTTTTTTAATTCTTAAAATGTTTGATTCCAATGCTGGAGTTGGTTGAACCATGTCTTAAAATATTGTTTAGGACATGATTCAACTAAATCAGCTAATGGAACCATGGTCGAGCATATGTCCAAAACGTTTTAAGAATTGAAAAAGCTTAGTTTATTAAAACTTTTTTAATTCTTAAAATGTTTGATTCCAATGCTGGAGTTGGTTGAACCATGTCTTAAAATATTGTTTAGGACATGATTCAACTAAATCAGCTTTTGGAACGATGGTCGAGCAAATGTCCAAAACTTTTTAAGAATTGAAAAAGCTTAGTTTATTAAAGCTTTTTTAATTCTTAAAATGTTTGATTCCAATGCTGGAGTTGGTTGAACCATGTCTTAAAATATTGTTTAGGACATGATTCAACTAAATCAGCTTTTGGAACCATAGTCGAGCATATTTCTAAAACTTTTTAAGAATTAAAAAAGCTTTAATAAACTAAGCTTTTTTAATTCTTAAATTGTTTGATTCCAATGCTAGAGTTGATTGAACCATGTCTCAAAATATTGTTTAGGATATGATTCAATTAAATCAGCTTTTGGAATCATGGTCGAGCAAATGTCCAAACCTTTTTAAGGAATGAAAAAGCTTAGTTTATTAAAGCTTTTTTAATTCTTAAATTGTTTGATTCCAATGCTTGAGTTGGTTGAACCATGTCTTAAAATATTGTTTAGGACATGATTCAACTAAATCAGCTTTTGGAACGATGGTCGAGCAAATGTCCAAAACTTTTTAAGAATTGAAAAAGCTTAGTTTATTAAACCTTTTTTAATTCTTAAAATGTTTGATTCCAATGCTGTACAGTCGGTTGGTTGAACCATGTCTGAAATTATTGTTTAGGACATGATTCAACTAAATCAGCTTTTGGAACGATGGTCGAGCAAATGTCCAAAACTTTTTAAGAATTTAAAAAGCTTAGTTTATTAAAGCTTTTTTAATTCTTAAATTGTTTGATTCCAATGCTGGAGTTGGTTGAACCATGTCTTAAAATATTGTTTAGGACATGATTCAACTAAATCAGCTTTTGGAACGATGGTCGAGCAAATGTCCAAACCTTTTTAAGAATTTAAAAACCTTAGTTTATTAAAGCTTTTTTAATTCTTAAATTGTTTGATTCCAATGCTGGAGTTGGTTGAACCATGTCTTAAAATATTGTTTAGGACATGATTCAACTAAATCTGCTTTTGGAATCATGGTCGAGCAAATGTCCAAAACTTTTTAAGAATTAAAAAAATTAGTTTATTAAAGCTTTTTTAATTCTTAAATTGTTTGATTCCAATGCTGGAGTTGGTTAAACCATGTCTTAAAATATTGTTTAGGACATGATTTAACTAAATCAGCTTTTGGAACCATGGTCGAGCAAATGTCCTAAACTTTTTAAGAATTGAAAAAGCTTAGTTTATTAAAGCTTTTTTAATTCTTAAATTGTTTGATTCCAATGCTGGAGTTGGTTGAACCATGTCTTAAAATATTGTTTAGGACATGATTCAACTGAACTAAATCAGCTTTTGGAACCATGGTCGAGCATATGTCCAAAACTTTTTAAGAATTGAAAAAGCTTAGTTTATTAAAGCTTTTTTAATTCTTAAATTGTTTGATTCCAATGCTGGAGTTGGTTGAACCATGTCTTAAAATATTGTTTAGGACATGATTCAACTAAATCAGCTTTTGGAACCATGGTCGAGCAAATGTCCAAACCTTTTTAAGAATTTAAAAAGCTTAGTTTATTAAAGCTTTTTTAATTCTTAAATTGTTTGATTCCAATGCTGGAGTTGGTTGAACCATGTCTAAAAATATTGTTTAGGACATGATTTAACTAGATCAGCTAATGGAACCATGGTCGAGCATATGTCTAAAACTTTTTAAGAATTGAAAGAGCTTAGTTTATTAAAGCTTTTTTAATTCTAAAAATGTTTGATTCCAATGCTGGTGTTGGTTGAACTATGTCTTAAAATATTGTTTAGGACATGATTCAACTAAATCAGCTTTTGGAACCATAGTCGAGCATATTTCTAAAACTTTTTAAGAATTAAAAAAGCTTTAATAAACTAAGCTTTTTTAATTCTTAAATTATTTGATTCCAATGCTAGAGTTGATTAAACCATGTCTCAAAATATTGTTTAGGATATGATTCAATTAAATCAGCTTTTGGAATCATGGTCGAGCAAATGTCCAAACCTTTTTAAGGAATGAAAAAGCTTAGTTTATTAAAGCTTTTTTAATTCTTAAATTGTTTGATTCCAATGCTTGAGTTGGTTGAACCATGTCTTAAAATATTGTTTAGGACATGATTCAACTAAATCAGCTTTTGGAACGATGGTCGAGCAAATGTCCAAAACTTTTTAAGAATTGAAAAAGCTTAGTTTATTAAACCTTTTTTAATTCTTAAAATGTTTGATTCCAATGCTGTACAGTCGACTCGCGATAATCCGTATACAGTTTAATCCGAATAATTTGACATCCGAACAGAAATACCCGGGCTCGGAGCCCTTTCCGATACTATTACATGTATTTAATTATCCGTAGATTTTAATCCGTACAACAATTTTCTAGGGCTTTTTGTATACGGATTAACGCGAGTCGACTGTAGTTGGTTGAACCATGTCTGAAATTATTGTTTAGGACATGATTCAACTAAATCAGCTTTTGGAACGATGGTCGGGCATATGTCCAAAACTTTTTAAGAATTGAAAAAGCTTAGTTTATTAAAGCTTTTTTAATTCTTAAAATGTTTGATTCCAATGCTGGAGTTGGTTGAACCATGTCTAAAAATATTGTTTAGGACATGATTCAACTAAATCAGCTTTTGGAACCATGGTCGAGCAAATGTCCAAACCTTTTTAAGAATTTAAAAAGCTTAGTTTATTAAAGCTTTTTTAATTCTTAAAATGTTTGATTCCAATGCTGGAGTTGGTTGAACCATGTCTTAAAATATTGTTTAGGACATGATTCAACTAAATCAGCTTTTGGAACGATGGTCGAGCAAATGTCCAAAACTTTTTAAGAATTGAAAAAGCTTAGTTTATTAAAGCTTTTTTAATTCTTAAAATGTAAGAATTGAAAAAGCTTAGTTTATTAAAGCTTTTTTAATTCTTAAAATGTTTGATTCCAATGCTGTAGTTGGTTGAACCATGTCTTAAAATATTGTTTAGGACATGATTCAACTAAATCAGCTTTTGGAACCATGGTCGAGCAAATGTCCAAACCTTTTTAAGAATTTAAAAAGCTTAGTTTATTAAAGCTTTTTTAATTCTTAAATTGTTTGATTCCAATGCTGGAGTTGGTTGAACCATGTCTAAAAATATTGTTTAGGACATGATTCAACTAAATCAGCTTTTGGAACGATGGTCGGGCATATGTCCAAAACTTTTTAAGAATTGAAAAAGCTTAGTTTATTAAAGCTTTTTTAATTCTTAAAATGTTTGATTCCAATGCTGGAGTTGGTTGAACCATGTCTTAAAATATTGTTTAGGACATGATTCAACTGAATCAGCTTTTGGAACCATGGTCGAGCAAATGTCCAAAACTTTTTAAGAATTGAAAAAGCTTAGTTTATTAAAGCTTTTTTAATTCTAAAAATGTTTGATTCCAATGCTGGTGTTGGTTGAACTATGTCTTAAAATATTGTTTAGGACATGATTCAACTAAATCAGCTTTTGGAACCATAGTCGAGCATATTTCTAAAACTTTTTAAGAATTAAAAAAGCTTTAATAAACTAAGCTTTTTTAATTCTTAAATTATTTGATTCCAATGCTAGTTGGAATCATGGTCGAGCAAATGTCCAAACCTTTTTAAGGAATGAAAAAGCTTAGTTTATTAAAGCTTTTTTAATTCTTAAATTGTTTGATTCCAATGCTTGAGTTGGTTGAACCATGTCTTAAAATATTGTTTAGGACATGATTCAACTAAATCAGCTTTTGGAACGATGGTCGAGCAAATGTCCAAAACTTTTTAAGAATTGAAAAAGCTTTAATAAACTAAGCTTTTTCAATTCTTAAATTATTTGATTCCAATGCTTAGAGTTGATTAAACCATGTCTCAAAATATTGTTTAGGATATGATTCAATTAAATCAGCTTTTGGAATCATGGTCGAGCAATGTCCGATACTTTTTAAGAAATGAAAAAGCTTAGTTTATTAAAGCTTTTTTAATTCTTAAATTGTTTGATTCCAATGCTTGAGTTGGTTGAACCATGTCTTAAAATATTGTTTAGGACATGATTCAACTAAATCAGCTTTTGGAACGATGGTCGAGCAAATGTCCAAAACTTTTTAAGAATTGAAAAAGCTTAGTTTATTAAACCTTTTTTAATTCTTAAAATGTTTGATTCCAATGCTGTACAGTCGACTCGCGATAATCCGTATACAGTTTAATCCGAATAATTTGACATCCGAACAGAAATACCCGGAGCCCTTTCCGATAGTAGTTGGTTGAACCATGTCTGAAATTATTGTTTAGGACATGATTCAACTAAATCAGCTTTTGGAACCATGGTCGAGCAAATGTCCAAACCTTTTTAAGAATTTAAAAAGCTTAGTTTATTAAAGCTTTTTTAATTCTTAAAATGTTTGATTCCAATGCTGGAGTTGGTTGAACCATGTCTTAAAATATTGTTTAGGACATGATTCAACTAAATCAGCTTTTGGAACGATGGTCGAGCAAATGTCCAAAACTTTTTAAGAATTGAAAAAGCTTAGTTTATTAAAGCTTTTTTAATTCTTAAAATGTTTGATTCCAATGCTGGAGTAGGTTGAACCATGTCTTAAAATATTGTTTAGGACATGATTCAACTAAATCAGCTTTTGGAACGATGGTCGAGAAAATGTCCAAAACTTTTTAAGAATTGAAAAAGCTTAGTTTATTAAAGCTTTTTTAATTCTTAAAATGTTTGATTCCAATGCTGTAGTTGGTTGAACCATGTCTTAAAATATTGTTTAGGACATGATTCAACTAAATCAGCTTTTGGAACCATGGTCGAGCAAATGTCCAAACCTTTTTAAGAATTTAAAAAGCTTAGTTTATTAAAGCTTTTTTAATTCTTAAATTGTTTGATTCCAATGCTGGAGTTGGTTGAACCATGTCTAAAAATATTGTTTAGGACATGATTCAACTAAATCAGCTTTTGGAACGATGGTCGGGCATATGTCCAAAACTTTTTAAGAATTGAAAAAGCTTAGTTTATTAAAGCTTTTTTAATTCTTAAAATGTTTGATTCCAATGCTGGAGTTGGTTGAACCATGTCTTAAAATATTGTTTAGGACATGATTCAACTGAATCAGCTTTTGGAACCATGGTCGAGCAAATGTCCAAAACTTTTTAAGAATTGAAAAAGCTTAGTTTATTAAAGCTTTTTTAATTCTTAAAATGTTTGATTCCAATGCTGGAGTTGGTTGAACCATGTCTTAAAA
Source organism: Brachionus rubens (assembly GCA_022207745.1). Taxonomy (NCBI): domain Eukaryota; kingdom Metazoa; phylum Rotifera; class Eurotatoria; order Ploima; family Brachionidae; genus Brachionus; species Brachionus rubens. The sequence continues at coordinate 1,221,805 of JAJVHD010000006.1, forward strand.
TATTGTTTAGGACATGATTCAACTAAATCAGCTTTTGGAACGATGGTCGAGCAAATGTCCAAAACTTTTTAAGAATTGAAAAAGCTTAGTTTATTAAAGCTTTTTTGATTCTTAAAATGTTTGATTCCAATGCTGGAGTTGGTTGAACCATGTCTTAAAATATTGTTTAGGACATGATTCAACTAAATCTGCTTTTGGAATCATGGTCGAGCAAATGTCCAAACCTTTTTAAGAATTGAAAAAGCTTAGTTTATTAAAGCTTTTTAAATTCTTAAAATGTTTGATTCCAATGCTGGAGTTGGTTGAACCATGTCTTAAAATATTGTTAAGGACATGATTCAACTAAATCAGCTTTTGGAACGATGGTCGAGCAAATGTCCAAACCTTTTTAAGAATTGAAAAAGCTTAGTTTATTAAAGCTTTTTAAATTCTTAAAATGTTTGATTCCAATGCTGGAATTGGTTGAACCATGTCTTAAAATATTGTTTAGGACATGATTCAACTAAATCAGCTTTTGGAACGATGGTCGAGCATATGTCCAAAACGTTTTAAGAATTGAAAAAGCTTAGTTTATTAAAGCTTTTTTAATTCTTAAAATTTTTGATTCCAATGCTGGAGTTGGTTGAACCATGTCTTAAAATATTGTTTAGGACATGATTCAACTAAATCAGCTTTTGGAACGATGGTCGAGCAAATGTCCAAAACTTTTTAAGAATTGAAAAAGCTTAGTTTATTAAAGCTTTTTTAATTCTTAAAATGTTTGATTCCAATGCTGGTGTTGGTTGAACCATGTCTTAAAATATTGTTTAGGACATGATTCAACTAAATCAGCTTTTGGAACCATAGTCGAGCATATTTCCAAAACTTTTTAAGAATTAAAAAAGCTTTAATAAACTAAGCTTTTTTATTCTTAAAATGTTTGATTCCAATGCTGGTTTTGGTTAAACCATGTCTTAAAATATTGTTCAGGACATGATTCAACTAAATCAGCTAATGGAACGATGGTCGAGCATATGTCCAAAACTTTTTAAGAATAAAAAAAGCTTAGTTTATTAAAGCTTTTTTATTCTTAAAATGTTTGATTCCAATGCTGGTTTTGGTTAAACCATGACTCAAAATATTGTTTAGGACATGATTTAACTAAATCAGCTAATGGAACGATGGTCGAGCATATGTCCAAAACGTTTTAAGAATTGAAAAAGCTTAGTTTACTTAAAATGTTTGATTCCAATGCTGGTGTTGGTTGAACCATGTCTTAAAATATTGTTTAGGACATGATTCAACTAAATCAGCTTTTGGAACCATGGTCGAGCATATGTCCAAAACTTTTTAAGAAATAAAAAAGCTTTAATAAACTAAGCTTTTTTAATTCTTAAATTGTTTGATTCCAATGCTGGAGTTGATTGAACCATGTCTCAAAATATTGTTTAGGACATGATTCAACTAAATCAGCTAATGGAACGATGGTCGAGCAAATGTCCAAAACTTTTTAAGAATTGAAAAAGCTTAGTTTATTAAAGCTTTTTTAATTCTTAAAATGTTTGATTCCAATGCTGTAGTTGGTTGAACCATTTCTTAAAATATTGTTTAGGACATGATTCAACTAAATCAGCTTTTGGAACGATGGTCGAGCAAATGTCCAAAACTTTTTAAGAATTTATAAACCTTAGTTTATTAAAGCTTTTTTAATTCTTAAATTGTTTGATTCCAATGCTGGAGTTGGATGAACCATGTCTAAAAATAGTGTTTAGGACATGATTCAACTAAATCAGCTTTTGGAAGCATAGTCGAGCATATGTCCAAAACTTTTTAAGAATTAAAAAGCTTTAATAAACTAAGCTTTTTTAATTCTTAAATTGTTTGATTCCAATGCTGGAGTAGGTTGAACCATGTCTTAAAATATTGTTTAGGACATGATTCAACTAAATCAGCTTTTGGAACCATGGTCGAGCATATGTCCAAAACGTTTTAAGAATTGAAAAAGCTTAGTTTACTTAAAATGTTTGATTCCAATGCTGGTGTTGGTTGAACCATGTCTTAAAATATTGTTTAGGACATGATTCAACTAAATCAGCTTTTGGAACGATGGTCGAGCATATGTCCAAAACTTTTTAAGAAATAAAAAAGCTTTAATAAACTAAGCTTTTTTAATTCTTAAATTGTTTGATTCCAATGCTGGAGTTGATTGAACCATGTCTCAAAATATTGTATAGGACATGATTCAACTAAATCAGCTTTTGGAACCATGGTCGAGCATATGTCCAAACCTTTTTAAGAATTTAAAAACCTTAGTTTATTAAAGCTTTTTTAATTCTTAAAATGTTTGATTCCAATGCTGTAGTTGGTTGAACCATGTCTTAAAATATTGTTTAGGACATGATTCAACTAAATCAGCTTTTGGAACCATGGTCGAGCATATGTCCAAAACTTTTTAAGAAATAAAAAAGCTTTAATAAACTAAGCTTTTTTAATTCTTAAATTGTTTGATTCCAATGCTGTAGTTGGTTGAACCATGTCTTAAAATTTTGTTTAGGACATGATTCAACTAAATCAGCTTTTGGAAGCATAGTCGAGCATATGTCCAAAACTTTTTAAGAATTAAAAAGCTTTAATAAACTAAGCTTTTTTAATTCTTAAATTGTTTGATTCCAATGCTGGTTTTGGTTAAACCATGTCTTAAAATATTGTTTAGGACATGATTCAACTAAATCAGCTTTTGGAAGCATGGTCGAGCATATGTCCAAACATTTTTAAGAATTTAAAAACCTTAGTTTATTAAAGCTTTTTTAATTCTTAAATTGTTTGATTCCAATGCTGGAGTAGGTTGAACCATGTCTCAAAATATTGTTTAGGACATGATTCAACTAAATCAGCTTTTGGAAGCATGGTCGAGCAAATGTCCAAACCTTTTTAAGAATTTAAAAACCTTAGTTTATTAAAGCTTTTTTAATTCTTAAAATGTTTGATTCCAATGCTGGAGTTGGATGAACCATGTCTTAAAATATTGTTTAGGACATGATTCAACTAAATCAGCTTTTGGAACCATGGTCGAGCATATGTCCAAAACTTTTTAAGAATTGAAAAAGCTTAGTTTATTAAAGCTTTTTTAATTCTTAAAATGTTTGATTCCAATGCTGGAGTTGGTTGAACCATGTCTTAAAATATTGTTTAGGACATGATTCAACTAAATCAGCTTTTGGAACCATAGTCGAGCATATTTCCAAAACTTTTTAAGAATTAAAAAAGCTTTAATAAACTAAGCTTTTTCAATTCTTAAAAAATTTTGGACATATGCTCGACCATGGTTCCAAAAGCTGATTTAGTTGAATCATGTCCTAAACAATATTTTAAGACATGGTTCAACCAACACCAGCATTGGAATCAAACATTTTAAGAATTAAAAAAGCTTTAATAAACTAAGCTTTTTTTATTCTTAAAATGTTTGATTCCAATGCAGGTTTTGGTTAAACCATGTCTCAAAATATTGTTTAGGACATGATTCAACTAAATCAGCTAATGGAACGATGGTCGAGCATATGTCCAAAACTTTTTAAGAATAAAAAAAGCTTAGTTTATTAAAGCTTTTTAAATTCTTAAAATGTTTGATTCCAATGCAGGTTTTGGTTAAACCATGTCTCAAAATATTGTTTAGGACATGATTCAACTAAATCAGCTAATGGAACGATGGTCGAGCATATGTCCAAAACTTTTTAAGAATAAAAAAAGCTTAGTTTATTAAAGCTTTTTAAATTCTTAAAATGTTTGATTCCAATGCTGGTGTTGGTTGAACCATGTCTTAAAATATTGTTTAGGACATGATTCAACTAAATCAGCTTTTGGAACCATGGTCGAGCATATGTCCAAAACTTTTTAAGAAATAAAAAAGCTTTAATAAACTAAGCTTTTTTAATTCTTAAATTGTTTGATTCCAATGCTGGAGTTGATTGAACCATGTCTCAAAATATTGTTTAGGACATGATTCAACTAAATCAGCTTTTGGAAGCATGGTCGAGCAAATGTCCAAACCTTTTTAAGAATTTAAAAACCTTAGTTTATTAAAGCTTTTTTAATTCTTAAAATGTTTGATTCCAATGCTGTAGTTGGTTGAACCATGTCTTAAAATATTGTTTAGGACATGATTCAACTAAATCAGCTTTTGGAAGCATAGTCGAGCATATGTCCAAAACTTTTTAAGAATTAAAAAGCTTTAATAAACTAAGCTTTTTTAATTCTTAAATTGTTTGATTCCAATGCTGGAGTTGATTGAACCATGTCTCAAAATATTGTTTAGGACATGATTCAACTAAATCAGCTAATGGAACGATGGTCGAGCATATGTCCAAAACTTTTTAAGAATTGAAAAAGCTTAGTTTATTAAAGCTTTTTTAATTCTTAAAATGTTTGATTCCAATGCTGTAGTTGGTTGAACCATGTCTTAAAATATTGTTTAGGACATGATTCAACTAAATCTGCTTTTGGAATCATGGTCGAGCAAATGTCTAAACCTTTTTAAGAATTTAAAAACCTTAGTTTATTAAAGCTTTTTAAATTCTTAAAATGTTTGATTCCAATGCTGGTGTTGGTTGAACCATGTCTTAAAATATTGTTTAGGACATGATTCAACTAAATCAGCTTTTGGAACCATGGTCGAGCATATGTCCAAAACTTTTTAAGAATTGAAAAGCTTTAATAAACTAAGCTTTTTTAATTCTTAAATTGTTTGATTCCAATGCTGGAGTTGATTGAATCATGTCTCAAAATATTGTTTAGGACATGATTCAACTAAATCAGCTTTTGGAACCATAGTCGAGCATATTTCCAAAACTTTTTAAGAATTAAAAAAGCTTTAATAAACTAAGCTTTTTTAATTCTTAAAATGTTTGATTCCAATGCTGGTTTTGGTAAAACCATGTCTTAAAATATTGTTTAGGACATGATTCAACTGAATCAGCTTTTGGAACCATGGTCGAGCAAATGTCCAAAACTTTTTAAGAATTGAAAAAGCTTAGTTTATTAAAGCTTTTTTAATTCTTAAATTGTTTGATTCCAATGCTGGAGTTGGATGAACCATGTCTAAAAATAGTGTTTAGGACATGATTCAACTAAATCAGCTTTTGGAACGATGGTCGAGCATATGTCCAAAACTTTTTAAGAATTGAAAAAGCTTAGTTTATTAAAGCTTTTTTAATTCTTAAAATGTTTGATTCCAATGCTGGAGTTGGTTGAACCATGTCTTAAAATATTGTTTAGGACATGATTCAACTAAATCAGCTTTTGGAACCATGGTCGAGCAAATGTCCTAAACTTTTTAAGAATTGAAAAAGCTTAGTTTATTAAAGCTTTTTTAATTTTTAAATTGTTTGATTCCAATGCTGGAGTTGGTTGAACCATGTCTTAAAATATTGTTTAGGACATGATTCAACTAAATCAGCTTTTGGAACCATGGTCGAGCAAATGTCCTAAACTTTTTAAGAATTGAAAAAGCTTAGTTTATTAAAGCTTTTTTAATTTTTAAATTGTTTGATTCCAATGCTGGAGTTGGTTGAACCATGTCTTAAAATATTGTTTAGGACATGATTCAACTAAATCAGCTTTTGGAACCATAGTCGAGCATATTTCCAAAACTTTTTAAGAATTAAAAAAGCTTTAATAAACTAAGCTTTTTTAATTCTTAAAATGTTTGATTCCAATGCTGGTTTTGGTAAAACCATGTCTTAAAATATTGTTTAGGACATGGTTCAACTGAATCAGCTTTTGGAACCATGGTCGAGCAAATGTCCAAAACTTTTTAAGAATTGAAAAAGCTTAGTTTATTAAAGCTTTTTTAATTCTTAAATTGTTTGATTCCATTGCTGGAGTTGGTTGAACCATTTCTTAAAATATTGTTTAGGATATGATTCAACTAAATCAGCTTTTGGAACCATGGTTGAGCATATGTCCAAAACTTTTTAAGAATTGAAAAAGCTTAGTTTATTAAAGCTTTTTTAATTCTTAAATTGTTTGATTCAAATGCTGGAGTTGGTTGAACCATGTCTTAAAATATTGTTTAGGACATGATTCAACTAAATCAGCTTTTGGAACCATGGTCGAGCATATGTCCAAAACTTTTTAAGAATTGAAAAAGCTTAGTTTATTAAAGCTTTTTTAATTCTTAAATTGTTTGATTCAAATGCTGGAGTTGGTTGAACCATGTCTTAAAATATTGTTTAGGACATGATTCAACTAAATCAGCTTTTGGAACGATGGTCGAGCAAATGTCCAAAACTTTTTAAGAAATAAAAAAGCTTTAATAAACTAAGCTTTTTTAATTCTTAAATTGTTTGATTCCAATGCTGGAGTTGATTGAACCATGTCTCAAAATATTGTTTAGGACATGATTCAACTAAATCAGCTTTTGGAAGCATGGTCGAGCATATGTCCAAAACTTTTTAAGAATTAAAAAGCTTTAATAAACTAAGCTTTTTTAATTCTTAAATTGTTTGATTCCAATGCTGGAGTAGGTTGAACCATGTCTTAAAATATTGTTTAGGACATGATTCAACTAAATCAGCTTTTGGAACCATGGTCGAGCATATGTCCAAAATTTTTTAAGAATTGAAAAAGCTTAGTTTATTAAAGCTTTTTTAATTTTTAAATTGTTTGATTCCAATGCTGGAGTTGGTTGAACCATGTCTTAAAATATTGTTTAGGACATGATTCAACTAAATCAGCTTTTGGAACCATAGTCGAGCATATTTCCAAAACTTTTTAAGAATTAAAAAAGCTTTAATAAACTAAGCTTTTTTAATTCTTAAAATGTTTGATTCCAATGCTGGTTTTGGTAAAACCATGTCTTAAAATATTGTTTAGGACATGATTCAACTGAATCAGCTTTTGGAACCATGGTCGAGCAAATGTCCAAAACTTTTTAAGAATTGAAAAAGCTTAGTTTATTAAAGCTTTTTTAATTCTTAAATTGTTTGATTCCATTGCTGGAGTTGGTTGAACCATTTCTTAAAATATTGTTTAGGATATAATTCAACTAAATCAGCTTTTGGAACCATGGTTGAGCATATGTCCAAAACTTTTTAAGAATTGAAAAAGCTTAGTTTATTAAAGCTTTTTTAATTCTTAAATTGTTTGATTCAAATGCTGGAGTTGGTTGAACCATGTCTTAAAATATTGTTTAGGACATGATTCAACTAAATCAGCTTTTGGAACCATGGTCGAGCATATGTCCAAAACTTTTTAAGAATTGAAAAAGCTTAGTTTATTAAAGCTTTTTTAATTCTTAAATTGTTTGATTCAAATGCTGGAGTTGGTTGAACCATGTCTTAAAATATTGTTTAGGACATGATTCAACTAAATCTGCTTTTGGAATCATAGTCGAGCAAATGTCCAAAACTTTTTAAGAATTAAAAAAATTAGTTTATTAAAGCTTTTTTAATTCTTAAATTGTTTGATTCAAATGCTGGAGTTGGTTGAACCATGTCTTAAAATATTGTTTAGGACATGATTCAACTAAATCTGCTTTTGGAATCATGGTCGAGCAAATGTCCAAACCTTATTAAGAATTTAAAAACCTTAGTTTATTAAAGCTTTTTTAATTCTTAAATTGTTTGATTCCAATGCTGGAGTTGGTTGAACCATGTCTTAAAATATTGTTTAGGACATGATTCAACTAAATCAGCTTTTGGAACCATGGTCGAGCATATGTCCAAAACTTTTTAAGAATTGAAAAAGCTTAGTTTATTAAAGCTTTTTTAATTCTTAAATTGTTTGATTCCAATGCTGGAGTTGGTTGAACCATGTCTTAAAATATTGTTTAGGACATGATTCAACTAAATCAGCTTTTGGAACCATGGTCGAGCATATGTCCAAAACTTTTTAAGAATTGAAAAAGCTTAGTTTATTAAAGCTTTTTTAATTCTTAAATTGTTTGATTCCAATGCTGGAGTTGGTTGAACCATGTCTTAAAATATTGTTTAGGACATGATTCAACTTAATCAGCTTTTGGAACCATGGTCGAGCATATGTCCAAAACTTTTTAAGAATTGAAAAAGCTTAGTTTATTAAAGCTTTTTTAATTCTTAAATTGTTTGATTCCAATGCTAGAGTTGGTTGAACCATGTCTTAAAATATTGTTTAGGACATGATTCAACTAAATCAGCTTTTGGAACCATGGTCGAGCATATGTCCAAAACTTTTTAAGAATTGAAAAAGCTTAGTTTATTAAAGCTTTTTTAATTCTTAAATTGTTTGATTCAAATGCTGGAGTTGGTTGAACCATGTCTTAAAATATTGTTTAGGACATGATTCAACTAAATCAGCTTTTGGAACCATGGTCGAGCATATGTCCAAAACTTTTTTAGAATTGAAAAAGCTTAGTTTATTAAAGCTTTTTTAATTCTTAAATTGTTTGATTCAAATGCTGGAGTTGGTTGAACCATGTCTTAAAATATTGTTTAGGACATGATTCAACTAAATCAGCTTTTGGAACCATGGTCGAGCATATGTCCAAAACTTTTTAAGAATTGAAAAAGCTTAGTTTATTAAAGCTTTTTTAATTCTTAAATTGTTTGATTCCATTGCTGGAGTTGGTTGAACCATTTCTTAAAATATTGTTTAGGACATGATTCAACTAAATCAGCTTTTGGAACCATGGTCGAGCATATGTCCAAAACTTTTTAAGAATTGAAAAAGCTTAGTTTATTAAAGCTTTTTTAATTCTTAAATTGTTTGATTCAAATGCTGGAGTTGGTTGAACCATGTCTTAAAATATTGTTTAGGACATGATTCAACTAAATCAGCTTTTGGAACCATGGTCGAGCATATGTCCAAAACTTTTTAAGAATTGAAAAAGCTTAGTTTATTAAAGCTTTTTTAATTCTTAAATTGTTTGATTCAAATGCTGGAGTTGGTTGAACCATGTCTTAAAATATTGTTTAGGACATGATTCAACTAAATCAGCTTTTGGAACCATGGTCGAGCATATGTCCAAAACTTTTTAAGAATTAAAAAAATTAGTTTATTAAAGCTTTTTTAATTCTTAAATTGTTTGATTCCAATGCTGGAGTTGGTTAAACCATGTCTTAAAATATTGTTTAGGACATGATTCAACTAAATCAGCTTTTTTCTTTTTATATGCTTTTTAGTAAAAATTTTAAGCTTAAAATTGTAAAAATAAAAAAAGCATGCTTTTAATTTTAATAATGAAAAAATTTAGTAAAAAAGTTAGTTGAATACATTTTAATTTAATTTCATAAGTTTTAATTTTCTTCTATACGCATAATTTATTTGGTTTGAAAGCATTGCTAAAACTTGTCTCTAGATCGTACTAGCGTCTCATCATTTTTGACAAACAATATTGAAAGGTTTTAATTAATTGAAAATGTGGCTTGTACGAAATTTTGATATAAAACATAGCCCATTGCTATGTTGATAAAACAATACTTTTTGTACACTATCGATACTCGTTAAAAAAAATTTATCTATCAACTTCGCCTTAAAGGTGTTTGATTTTATTTCTTTCAAGTCTTTATGAAAAAATGGATTATGCATGTAAACTATTTGCTGACAAAACATAAATACGGTATTAGAATAATTTATTAAATGATAAACCAATCCATACATATCACGGTTATAGTCATATATACATGAATCATCGAAACGAGTATTTTTGTACTTGTTAGTGTACACTATTCCATTGAAAACAGCATAGTCTACGGTTGTAATTTTTTGTATGTTTATACTAAACATTTCAACAAATAACTTAGAAATAGATTCACTCTCGAAGCAAAGATTACTCGAGGGTATTAAAAACTTTGTGGATTGGATTCGTTTTGAATTGGCCGTTTTAACAACTCCGTGTTTATTTAAAAATTCATTTAACTCTCGATTTTCAGATCTCTCGGAAAATTGTGGGATAAGATGAATTACATTAAAAAGTTTTAAAAACTCCTCCCCGACTAAATTCTGTCCTTTAATCAGAGTCGTAACTTTCCTATTTAGCTCTTCAAAAGGAAAGCAATTGGAAGAGTTGATTGGGCCAAAATCAGCAATCATGTCGGGAATGTGAAATAATTCATGGAAACCTGACTTGAGAATCCTTTCGTCATATAATTCTTCTAGATCTGTAAGAAATGCCAGTATAATTTGTTTTATTTTGACAATGTCTGCTTTCTTGATGGTTTGTGAATAGAAAAATTCTAAGATGATTACCAAAAGAATGAAATTGTTGTACTGCCTAATGTTCATAATTTCATAAAAGGCAATCAATGAATACAATAAAACAAAATTTAAATATTCATGACATCTCCATATTTTCCATGATAAAAGTGAACGAGGCGAATTTGTGACATAGGATGGTGGTCTAATTTTCCTAATTCGATCATCAATTAGTTCCATTTTCCCTCGAAGCGAATACTCATTTTTTTCAGGATGTTCGAACCAATAACTGAATAATGATTTAACAATTCCATTACAAATTGTGTGCATGCTATCTATTAAGGTATTCGTAATTGGATGGAAATATTTTAAGCCACTCAAAATACACTTGTCTACGATACCACAAAAATCAGTTTGACTTTCGTTACATTGTTTAACATGTTCCTGATAACTTTCTTTTGTACGCTTAGGTCCATCGACATTGTCTTGGTCGATTGGAAAAGTCAAAACCGTCCCGCCTCCTATAAAAAATCAAATTTTATTTTAATTTCTGTTATGTTAAGTGCATGTACTATTACCAGAGTACTGGGCTTGTCGCAAATTTTTTGATTAGTTGATTAAAAAATTGTACAATAATAAATTTGGTAAAAATCGAGTACTCTGGTAATAGTGCATGCACTTCGCGGCTAGGTAATACGGCATGTCTGGTCATTTTTCCGATTTTTCTGATAAATAGTTGATTCGAGTTCCAAAAAACAGAACATGTCAATTTTAGCTTAGTCATTTTAGTCACAACCATAATGACTAAGTTGGTAAAATTCAATTGAAATTGATAATTATTAATATTTACTGTCTGTTTGGACTCTCTTTCCTTTTTGAAGACATTTTAGCTACTGAGCAAAAGACCAAGTTCTGGTTTACCAAATGATACCGTCAAACCTTGTAAAAAAAGGCTAATCAGTTTAGAAAATGAATTAACGTTTTTTATATCATTACCTGCAAGAATAACATTGTCGAAATTAAAACGAAGATGAATTGGTAGTTCATTTAAAACAAGAAAAACTGGCCAAATACATAAGCATGGTCGAGCAAATGTCCAAACCTTTTTAAGAATTTAAAAACCTTAGTTTATTAAAGCTTTTTTAATTCTTAAAATGTTTGATTCCAATGCTGGTTTTGGTTAAACCATGTCTTAAAATATTGTTTAGGACATGATTCAACTAAATCAGCTTTTGGAACCATGGTCGAGCATATTTCCAAAACTTTTTAAGAATTAAAAAAGCTTTAATAAACTAAGCTTTTTCAATTCTTAAAAAATTTTGGACATATGCTCGACCATGGTTCCAAAAGCTGATTTAGTTGAATCATGTCCTAAACAATATTTTAAGACATGGTTCAACCAACACCAGCATTGTAATCAAACATTTTAAGAATTAAAAAAGCTTTAATAAACTAAGCTTTTTTTATTCTTAAAATGTTTGATTCCAATGCTGGTTTTGGTTAAACCATGTCTTAAAATATTGTTTAGGACATGATTCAACTAAATCAGCTAATGGAACGATGGTCGAGCATATGTCCAAAACTTTTTAAGAATAAAAAAAGCTTAGTTTATTAAAGCTTTTTAAATTCTTAAAATGTTTGATTCCAATGCTGGAGTTGGTTGAACCATGTCTTAAAATATTGTTTAGGACATGATTTAACTAAATCAGCTTTTGGAACGATGGTCGAGCAAATGTCCAAACCTTTTTAAGAATTGAAAAAGCTTAGTTTATTAAAGCTTTTTAAATTCTTAAAATGTTTGATTCCAATGCTGGTGTTGGTTGAACCATGTCTTAAAATATTGTTTAGGACATGATTCAACTAAATCAGCTTTTGGAACCATGGTCGAGCATATGTCCAAAACTTTTTAAGAAATAAAAAAGCTTTAATAAACTAAGCTTTTTTAATTCTTAAATTGTTTGATTCCAATGCTGGAGTTGATTGAACCATGTCTCAAAATATTGTTTAGGACATGATTCAACTAAATCAGCTTTTGGAAGCATGGTCGAGCATATGTCCAAAACTTTTTAAGAATTGAAAAAGCTTAGTTTATTAAAGCTTTTTTAATTCTTAAAATGTTTGATTCCAATGCTGTAGTTGGTTGAACCATGTCTTAAAATATTGTTTAGGACATGATTCAACTAAATCTGCTTTTGGAATCATGGTCGAGCAAATGTCTAAACCTTTTTAAGAATTTAAAAACCTTAGTTTATTAAAGCTTTTTTAATTCTTAAATTGTTTGATTCCAATGCTGGAGTTGGATGAACCATGTCTAAAAATAGTGTTTAGGACATGATTCAACTAAATCAGCTTTTGGAACGATGGTCGAGCATATGTCCAAAACTTTTTAGAATTGAAAAAGCTTAGTTTATTAAAGCTTTTTTAATTCTTAAAATGTTTGATTCCAATGCTGGAGTTGGTTGAACCATGTCTTAAAATATTGTTTAGGACATGATTCAACTAAATCAGCTTTTGGAACCATGGTCGAGCAAATGTCCTAAACTTTTTAAGAATTGAAAAAGCTTAGTTTATTAAAGCTTTTTTAATTTTTAAATTGTTTGATTCCAATGCTGGAGTTGGTTGAACCATGTCTTAAAATTTTGTTTAGGACATGATTCAACTAAATCAGCTTTTGGAACCATAGTCGAGCATATTTCCAAAACTTTTTAAGAATTAAAAAAGCTTTAATAAACTAAGCTTTTTTTATTCTTAAAATGATTGATTCCAATGCTGGAGTTGGTTGAACCATGTCTTAAAATATTGTTTAGGACATGATTTAACTAAATCAGCTAATGGAACGATGGTCGAGCATATGTCAAAAACTTTTTAAGAATAAAAAAAGCTTAGTTTATTAAAGCTTTTTAATTCTTAAAATGTTTGATTCCAATGCTGGAGTTGATTGAACCATGTCTCAAAATATTGTTTAGGACATGATTCAACTAAATCAGCTTTTGGAACGATGGTCGAGCAAATGTCCAAAACTTTTTAAGAATTGAAAAAGCTTAGTTTATTAAAGCTTTTTTAATTCTTAAAATGTTTGATTCCAATGCTGGTGTTGGTTGAACCATGTCGTAAAATATTGTTTAGGACATGATTCAACTAAATCAGCTTTTGGAACCATGGTCGAGCATATGTCCAAAATTTTTTAAGAATTGAAAAAGCTTAGTTTATTAAAGCTTTTTTAATTCTTAAATTGTTTGATTCCAATGCTGGAGTTGATTGAACCATGTCTCAAAATATTGTTTAGGACATGATTCAACTAAATCAGCTTTTGGAACCATGGTCGAGCATATGTCCAAAATTTTTTAAGAATTGAAAAAGCTTAGTTTATTAAAGCTTTTTTAATTCTTAAATTGTTTGTTTCCAATGCTGTAGTTGGTTGAACCATGTCTTAAAATATTGTTTAGGACATGATTCAACTTAATCAGCTAATGGAACGATGGTCGAGCATATGTCCAAAACTTTTTAAGAATTGAAAAAGCTTAGTTTATTAAAGCTTTTTTAATTCTTAAATTGTTTGATTCAAATGCTGGAGTTGGTTGAACCATGTCTTAAAATATTGTTTAGGACATGATTCAACTAAATCAGCTTTTGGAACCATGGTCGAGCATATGTCCAAAATTTTTTAAGAATTGAAAAAGCTTAGTTTATTAAAGCTTTTTTAATTCTTAAATTGTTTGTTTCCAATGCTGTAGTTGGTTGAACCATGTCTTAAAATATTGTTTAGGACATGATTCAACTAAATCAGCTAATGGAACGATGGTCGAGCATATGTCCAAAACTTTTTAAGAATTGAAAAAGCTTAGTTTATTAAAGCTTTTTTAATTCTTAAATTGTTTGATTCAAATGCTGGAGTTGGTTGAACCATGTCTTAAAATATTGTTTAGGACATGATTCAACTAAATCAGCTTTTGGAACCATGGTCGAGCATATGTCCAAAACTTTTTAAGAATTGAAAAAGCTTAGTTTATTAAAGCTTTTTTAATTCTTAAATTGTTTGATTCAAATGCTGGAGTTGGTTGAACCATGTCTTAAAATATTGTTTAGGACATGATTCAACTAAATCAGCTTTTGGAACCATGGTCGAGCATATGTCCAAAACTTTTTAAGAATTAAAAAAATTAGTTTATTAAAGCTTTTTTAATTCTTAAATTGTTTGATTCAAATGCTGGAGTTGGTTGAACCATGTCTTAAAATATTGTTTAGGACATGATTCTACTAAATCAGCTTTTGGAACCATGGTCGAGCATATGTCCAAAACTTTTTAAGAATTGAAAAAGCTTAGTTTATTAAAGCTTTTTTAATTCTTAAATTGTTTGATTCAAATGCTGGAGTTGGTTGAACCATGTCTTAAAATATTGTTTAGGACATGATTCAACTAAATCAGCTTTTGGAACCATGGTCGAGCATATGTCCAAAACTTTTTAAGAATTGAAAAAGCTTAGTTTATTAAAGCTTTTTTAATTCTTAAATTGTTTGATTCAAATGCTGGAGTTGGTTGAACCATGTCTTAAAATATTGTTTAGGACATGATTCAACTAAATCAGCTTTTGGAACCATGGTCAAGCATATGTCCAAAACTTTTTAAGAATTGAAAAAGCTTAGTTTATTAAAGCTTTTTTAATTCTTAAATTGTTTGATTCCAATGCTGGAGTTGGTTGAACCATGTCTAAAAATATTGTTTAGGACATGATTCAACTAAATCAGCTTTTGGAACCATGGTCGAGCATATGTCCAAAACTTTTTAAGAATTGAAAAAGCTTAGTTTATTAAAGCTTTTTTAATTCTTAAATTGTTTGATTCAAATGCTGGAGTTGGTTGAACCATGTCTTAAAATATTGTTTAGGACATGATTCAACTAAATCAGCTTTTGGAACCATGGTCGAGCATATGTCCAAAACTTTTTAAGAATTGAAAAAGCTTAGTTTATTAAAGCTTTTTTAATTCTTAAATTGTTTGATTCAAATGCTGGAGTTGGTTGAACCATGTCTTAAAATATTGTTTAGGACATGATTCAACTAAATCAGCTTTTGGAACCATGGTCAAGCATATGTCCAAAACTTTTTAAGAATTGAAAAAGCTTAGTTTATTAAAGCTTTTTTAATTCTTAAATTGTTTGATTCAAATGCTGGAGTTGGTTGAACCATGTCTTAAAATATTGTTTAGGACATGATTCAACTAAATCAGCTTTTGGAACCATGGTCAAGCATATGTCCAAAACTTTTTAAGAATTGAAAAAGCTTAGTTTATTAAAGCTTTTTTAATTCTTAAATTGTTTGATTCCAATGCTGGAGTTGGTTGAACCATGTCTAAAAATATTGTTTAGGACATGATTCAACTAAATCAGCTTTTGGAACCATGGTCGAGCATATGTCCAAAACTTTTTAAGAATTGAAAAAGCTTAGTTTATTAAAGCTTTTTTAATTCTTAAATTGTTTGATTCAAATGCTGGAGTTGGTTGAACCATGTCTTAAAATATTGTTTAGGACATGATTCAACTAAATCAGCTTTTGGAACCATGGTCAAGCATATGTCCAAAACTTTTTAAGAATTAAAAAAATTAGTTTATTAAAGCTTTTTTAATTCTTAAATTGTTTGATTCAAATGCTGGAGTTGGTTGAACCATGTCTTAAAATATTGTTTAGGACATGATTCAACTAAATCAGCTTTTGGAACCATGGTCGAGCATATGTCCAAAACTTTTTAAGAATTGAAAAAGCTTAGTTTATTAAAGCTTTTTTAATTCTTAAATTGTTTGATTCAAATGCTGGAGTTGGTTGAACCATGTCTTAAAATATTGTTTAGGACATGATTCAACTAAATCAGCTTTTGGAACCATGGTCGAGAATATGTCCAAAACTTTTTAAGAATTAAAAAAATTAGTTTATTAAAGCTTTTTTAATTCTTAAATTGTTTGATTCAAATGCTGGAGTTGGTTGAACCATGTCTTAAAATATTGTTTAGGACATGATTCAACTAAATCAGCTTTTGGAACCATGGTCGAGCATATGTCCAAAACTTTTTAAGAATTGAAAAAATTAGTTTATTAAAGCTTTTTTAATTCTTAAATTGTTTGATTCAAATGCTGGAGTTGGTTGAACCATGTCTTAAAATATTGTTTAGGACATGATTCAACTAAATCAGCTTTTGGAACCATGGTCGAGCATATGTCCAAAACTTTTTAAGAATTGAAAAAGCTTAGTTTATTAAAGCTTTTTTAATTCTTAAATTGTTTGATTCAAATGCTGGAGTTGGTTGAACCATGTCTTAAAATATTGTTTAGGACATGATTCAACTAAATCAGCTTTTGGAACCATGGTCAAGCATATGTCCAAAACTTTTTAAGAATTGAAAAAGCTTAGTTTATTAAAGCTTTTTTAATTCTTAAATTGTTTGATTCAAATGCTGGAGTTGGTTGAACCATGTCTTAAAATATTGTTTAGGACATGATTCAACTAAATCAGCTTTTGGAACCATGGTCAAGCATATGTCCAAAACTTTTTAAGAATTGAAAAAGCTTAGTTTATTAAAGCTTTTTTAATTCTTAAATTGTTTGATTCCAATGCTGGAGTTGGTTGAACCATGTCTAAAAATATTGTTTAGGACATGATTCAACTAAATCAGCTTTTGGAACCATGGTCGAGCATATGTCCAAAACTTTTTAAGAATTGAAAAAGCTTAGTTTATTAAAGCTTTTTTAATTCTTAAATTGTTTGATTCAAATGCTGGAGTTGGTTGAACCATGTCTTAAAATATTGTTTAGGACATGATTCAACTAAATCAGCTTTTGGAACCATGGTCAAGCATATGTCCAAAACTTTTTAAGAATTGAAAAAGCTTAGTTTATTAAAGCTTTTTTAATTCTTAAATTGTTTGATTCCAATGCTGGAGTTGGTTGAACCATGTCTAAAAATATTGTTTAGGACATGATTCAACTAAATCAGCTTTTGGAACCATGGTCGAGCATATGTCCAAAACTTTTTAAGAATTGAAAAAGCTTAGTTTATTAAAGCTTTTTTAATTCTTAAATTGTTTGATTCAAATGCTGGAGTTGGTTGAACCATGTCTTAAAATATTGTTTAGGACATGATTCAACTAAATCAGCTTTTGGAACCATGGTCGAGCATATGTCCAAAACTTTTTAAGAATTGAAAAAATTAGTTTATTAAAGCTTTTTTAATTCTTAAATTGTTTGATTCAAATGCTGGAGTTGGTTGAACCATGTCTTAAAATATTGTTTAGGACATGATTCAACTAAATCAGCTTTTGGAACCATGGTCGAGCATATGTCCAAAACTTTTTAAGAATTGAAAAAATTAGTTTATTAAAGCTTTTTTAATTCTTAAATTGTTTGATTCAAATGCTGGAGTTGGTTGAACCATGTCTTAAAATATTGTTTAGGACATGATTCAACTAAATCAGCTTTTGGAACCATGGTCGAGCATATGTCCAAAACTTTTTAAGAATTGAAAAAGCTTAGTTTATTAAAGCTTTTTTAATTCTTAAATTGTTTGATTCAAATGCTGGAGTTGGTTGAACCATGTCTTAAAATATTGTTTAGGACATGATTCAACTAAATCAGCTTTTGGAACCATGGTCAAGCATATGTCCAAAACTTTTTAAGAATTAAAAAAATTAGTTTATTAAAGCTTTTTTAATTCTTAAATTGTTTGATTCAAATGCTGGAGTTGGTTGAACCATGTCTTAAAATATTGTTTAGGACATGATTCAACTAAATCAGCTTTTGGAACCATGGTCGAGCATATGTCCAAAACTTTTTAAGAATTGAAAAAGCTTAGTTTATTAAAGCTTTTTTAATTCTTAAATTGTTTGATTCAAATGCTGGAGTTGGTTGAACCATGTCTTAAAATATTGTTTAGGACATGATTCAACTAAATCAGCTTTTGGAACCATGGTCGAGCATATGTCCAAAACTTTTTAAGAATTGAAAAAGCTTAGTTTATTAAAGCTTTTTTAATTCTTAAATTGTTTGATTCAAATGCTGGAGTTGGTTGAACCATGTCTTAAAATATTGTTTAGGACATGATTCAACTAAATCAGCTTTTGGAACCATGGTCAAGCATATGTCCAAAACTTTTTAAGAATTGAAAAAGCTTAGTTTATTAAAGCTTTTTTAATTCTTAAATTGTTTGATTCAAATGTTGGAGTTGGTTGAACCATGTCTTAAAATATTGTTTAGGACATGATTCAACTAAATCAGCTTTTGGAACCATGGTCGAGCATATGTCCAAAACTTTTTAAGAATTGAAAAAGCTTAGTTTATTAAAGCTTTTTTAATTCTTAAATTGTTTGATTCAAATGCTGGAGTTGGTTGAACCATGTCTTAAAATATTGTTTAGGACATGATTCAACTAAATCAGCTTTTGGAACCATGGTCGAGCATATGTCCAAAACTTTTTAAGAATTGAAAAAGCTTAGTTTATTAAAGCTTTTTTAATTCTTAAATTGTTTGATTCCAATGCTGGAGTTGGTTAAACCATGTCTTAAAATATTGTTTAGGACATGATTCAACTAAATCAGCTTTTGGAACCATGGTCGAGCATATGTCCAAAATTTTTTAAGAATTGAAAAAGCTTAGTTTATTAAAGCTTTTTTAATTCTTAAATTGTTTGATTCCAATGCTGGAGTTGGTTGAACCATGTCTTAAAATATTGTTTAGGACATGATTCAACTAAATCAGCTTTTGGAACCATGGTCAAGCATATGTCCAAAACTTTTTAAGAATTAAAAAAATTAGTTTATTAAAGCTTTTTTAATTCTTAAATTGTTTGATTCAAATGCTGGAGTTGGTTGAACCATGTCTTAAAATATTGTTTAGGACATGATTCAACTAAATCAGCTTTTGGAACCATGGTCGAGCATATGTCCAAAACTTTTTAAGAATTGAAAAAGCTTAGTTTATTAAAGCTTTTTTAATTCTTAAATTGTTTGATTCAAATGCTGGAGTTGGTTGAACCATGTCTTAAAATATTGTTTAGGACATGATTCAACTAAATCAGCTTTTGGAACCATGGTCAAGCATATGTCCAAAACTTTTTAAGAATTAAAAAAATTAGTTTATTAAAGCTTTTTTAATTCTTAAATTGTTTGATTCAAATGCTGGAGTTGGTTGAACCATGTCTTAAAATATTGTTTAGGACATGATTCAACTAAATCAGCTTTTGGAACCATGGTCGAGCATATGTCCAAAACTTTTTAAGAATTAAAAAAATTAGTTTATTAAAGCTTTTTTAATTCTTAAATTGTTTGATTCCAATGCTGGAGTTGGTTAAACCATGTCTTAAAATATTGTTTAGGACATGATTCAACTAAATCAGCTTTTTTCTTTTTATATGCTTTTTAGTAAAAATTTTAAGCTTAAAATTGTAAAAATAAAAAAAGCATGCTTTTAATTTTAATAATGAAAAAATTTAGTAAAAAAGTTAGTTGAATACATTTTAATTTAATTTCATAAGTTTTAATTTTCTTCTATACGCATAATTTATTTGGTTTGAAAGCATTGCTAAAACTTGTCTCTAGATCGTACTAGCGTCTCATCATTTTTCATAGAACTCGATTAGTCTTGCATAGAAAATGTGACATCTATTGTAAGTTGTAATTAATTATTTTTAAAATGAACCAGATTAAACTTAACATGTTAGCAGAGGCTTATGAACAACTATTGAGAATCTATAATGGGTACAAGACAAGGATGACAAACAATATTGAAAGGTTTTAATTAATTGAAAATGTGGCTTGTACGAAATTTTGATATAAAACATAGCCCATTGCTATGTTGATTAAACAATACTTTTTGTACACTATCGATACTCGTTAAAAAAAATTTATCTATCAACTTCGCCTTAAAGGTGTTTGATTTTATTTCTTTCAAGTCTTTATGAAAATATGGATTATGCATGTAAACTATTTGCTGACAAAACATAAATACGGTATTAGAATAATTTATTAAATGATAAACCAATCCATACATATCACGGTTATAGTCATATATACATGAATCATCGAAACGAGTATTTTTGTACTTGTTAGTGTACACTATTCCATTGAAAACAGCATAGTCTACGGTTGTAATTTTTTGTATGTTTATACTAAACATTTCAACAAATAACTTAGAAATAGATTCACTCTCGAAGCAAAGATTACTCGAGGGTATTAAAAACTTTGTGGATTGGATTCGTTTTGAATTGGCCGTTTTAACAACTCCGTGTTTATTTAAAAATTCATTTAACTCTCGATTTTCAGATCTCTCGGAAAATTGTGGGATAAGATGATTACATTAAAAAGTTTTAAAAACTCCTCCCCGACTAAATTCTGTCCTTTAATCAGAGTCGTAACTTTCCTATTTAGCTCTTCAAAAGGAAAGCAATTGGAAGAGTTGATTGGGCCAAAATCAGCAATCATGTCGGGAATGTGAAATAATTCATGGAAACCTGACTTGAGAATCCTTTCGTCATATAATTCTTCTAGATCTGTAAGAAATGCCAGTATAATTTGTTTTATTTTGACAATGTCTGCTTTCTTGATGGTTTGTGAATAGAAAAATTCTAAGATGATTACCAAAAGAATGAAATTGTTGTACTGCCTAATGTTCATAATTTCATAAAAGGCAATCAATGAATACAATAAAACAAAATTTAAATATTCATGACATCTCCATATTTTCCATGATAAAAGTGAACGAGGCGAATTTGTGACATAGGATGGTGGTCTAATTTTCCTAATTCGATCATCAATTAGTTCCATTTTCCCTCGAAGCGAATACTCATTTTTTTCAGGATGTTCGAACCAATAACTGAATAATGATTTAACAATTCCATTACAAATTGTGTGCATGCTATCTATTAAGGTATTCGTAATTGGATGGAAATATTTTAAGCCACTCAAAATACACTTGTCTACGATACCACAAAAATCAGTTTGACTTTCGTTACATTGTTTAACATGTTCCTGATAACTTTCTTTTGTACGCTTAGGTCCATCGACATTGTCTTGGTCGATTGGAAAAGTCAAAACCGTCCCGCCTCCTATAAAAAATCAAATTTTATTTTAATTTCTGTTATGTTAAGTGCATGTACTATTACCAGAGTACTGGGCTTGTCGCAAATTTTTTGATTAGTTGATTAAAAAATTGTACAATAATAAATTTGGTAAAAATCGAGTACTCTGGTAATAGTGCATGCACTTCGCGGCTAGGTAATACGGCATGTCTGGTCATTTTTCCGATTTTTCTGATAAATAGTTGATTCGAGTTCCAAAAAACAGAACATGTCAATTTTAGCTTAGTCATTTTAGTCACAACCATAATGACTAAGTTGGTAAAATTCAATTGAAATTGATAATTATTAATATTTACTGTCTGTTTGGACTCTCTTTCCTTTTTGAAGACATTTTAGGCAACTATTGTATCCAGTTGATAATTTCATTTTTAGCACTGATGCCCTTGCTGGTTTATCAAAAACAGCAGATATTAAAAAAAAATTCACATAAACAAACTGATTATCGTTCAATTGGATCCCACTTTCTAATTTTAAAAGTTCTCTTTTTATGCTACTGAGCAAAAGACCAAGTTCTGGTTTACCAAATGATACCGTCAAACCTTGTAAAAAAAGGCTAATCAGTTTAGAAAATGAATTAACTTTTTTTATATCATTACCTGCAAGAATAACATTGTCGAAATTAAAACGAAGATGAATTGGTAGTTCATTTAAAACAAGAAAAACTGGCCAAATACATAAGTTTGATTTTTCGCATAACTCGATACCGTCTGTATTCAATAATAGAGTAAAAAATTTTCGTTTTTCTATTTGACAAATTTCGGAATAAATTTGACCGTCGTGAACATCAGCGATTATGTCACGTTTAAAAGTGTGTTCGAAATTTATTAATTGTTTATTTTTTACGAAAATTCTTTTTATTTGATCAACAATCGACACTTTGAAGTCAGTTTGTAATCTAGTTTTAAAAAATTCAATTTGATATTCTAAAACATTTTTTTTATTACAATTTAGTTACTTTTTTCCACAAAAATTACATTCCGTTTTATGTTTTTCTTTAATCTCGTTAAAGTATTTTTGACAATTTTTACAATACCAGTTTTTTAAAAAACTCAATTTGTCGTCTTGAACAACTATGTTTAGGCACTGGTCAATATCGGTTGGTATTTTGATTGAAGTTTTGACCAATGTTTTAGTAAAGTCACAAACAATTTTGAAACACGATTGACTCATTTTTCCTGAATAAAAAAGGCACAGTAATGCGGCGCTATATGCCTGAGTATCATTATAATTAATTTTAGACGAGAATTCTAAAGTTTGATGAATATTAAACGTATTATAGTAGTCAGGTAGCTCTGGATCATCGATATAATTTTCAAATTCGTTTTCGAGTGTGTTTGTCGAATCGCTAGAATCATCGAGCCTTAATTCAAATTCATTTTCTGATTGGGTCTCATCTAAATCTGGTGATATATTTAAATCATCCTCTTTTGAAGCAAGTTTGGCTACGGTATGAGACAACAAAGGTGAAAAATCCTGATTAGTATTAGTGAAAAACTCGTTTGATACACGATCATCAACGTTCGGATTAAGACTTATTTGACTATTGTCATGAACCGGTTTCGTTTTTTTATGAGACTTATAAATGGAAATACTTGGTCGGGCTTTGTGGGTTACAACAGAATTAAATTTTCGTTTATAGGCTGGTATCATTTAATTGTATTTAATTATATTTTTAAAAAAAATATTCAAAATGAAGTATTAAAGTTCAATTGTAAAATTTAAAAATAAATAAATGCATGCATGCACAAGATTAGAAAATATTTAATTTTTTCGAACTTGAACTTTAAAAAAGCTATTTTTTGAAAATGGGCGGATAATACAAAAAAACAAAAAAAATTATGATACACACCCTCTACCCCCCTCTACCCCCTCCCTACCCTTTCTATTTTCTCCGATTTAATCATATGATGATTAATATAGTGGTAATATATTTCAATAAAATTATAAGTAACAGCAATGACACAGATAAAAAAAAAACAAAAAAATTTACACATACATATTCAGTCATTTCACATTTCAAATTCATATGTGGCATACATGTACATACATGTGAAATGCATGTAACATTTTTATTTGGTTGACTGGGTAATTTAAGATTTTATTCTTACTTGTAAAAAAAATATTTTCTAACGAAGTTATCAATTAGAGTAAGTTAGGTTTTAATTCCAATAATACTCTGCGGCTCCTATAGAGCGAGAGTAAGCGCCTCCGGTAGTGGCAAACGAACAGCTACTTTCCCGAAGAGGGATCGTCAGGCGTCCCACAAGATGCCGGGGACGGTGGTATTACACCCAGATGAATGACGCGTTAATACAACTGGTTCTGTTATCGGATCAGACGTGTCAGCAATGAGGACATCGCTTCTTAACAGGAGGGAGTATGTTAGCGGCTGAATAGACTTTGTTGGTATCTAGTAGAACTTACTTAAGTTGTTGCTAACACTTCACTTCTTGAGTCTTAGTTATAATTTATACTTTAAAATAAGCTCTAATTGGTGACTTGGTGATGAATAAGAATTTATATTATAGTTATATTTTGTGTAAAAGATTAGTTTTTATAAATTAGAATATGTTTGAAATGTTGTACTTTATGACAAAGTTAGAATAAAAGATTACAAACTAACACACTTCTTTTATTGATTCTATCAAACTCAAGTAGGCAAGTCAGCCTACAACAACATGTATGCCACATAAAAGAGATAGAAATAATCACATACATGTGACATAAAGCTCCCACATAGAATGTACATGAAATTTTGTTTGACTGGGAAATTTAATAAAAACACAAATTTAATAATTTTTTTGCCTGAATTCAAACAAATTTAATTAAAATGATCAAATTCGCTGACTTTTTAATATTAGTTTTATGGACATTCGTGGCACGTTATTACGGAAAATCGAAAAAGATCGATTATGAATATCCTGACTTGAGCTTTGTTGGCACTCGTAAAGAATGTGATAAACACTGTTATGACATTACATTACAAACGAAAAAAAAAAAAAAAAGCTAAAAAAAGATAAAAAGTGAAAGTAACGACCCAGTCAATTTAAAATTACTGCAACATGAAAAATTCTTAATGGATTCTTCATGTAACAGTTACTTAAATACTGAAAAATCACTCAAAGTTCATGATTATTTTTTTTTCAAGTTTATGAACTTTTAAATTAATGTCTCAGGAATTTTTTTTTCTTAACGTACAGTAATTTTCCATTGAAAGGAAGTAACATTGATTTATCAGTAATGATTTTTCACTGTTTGAACATTTCGAAAAAGGATACAGTGGGTTCGCAGATATTTCACCCCGTTTGTCCGGAGCGATAAACGGGATATATCTAAATTGTGATAAAACTAAAAAAAATTAATTTACGATAAGAAAAAACTTTAAGTTCTTTGCACTCAAGAGATACATAATTTTTACTTTTGTTCGACGTAGAGAATCGATGTATTGGTGTATCTTGAAATCAAAAGGGTTAAAGTTCTTAGGTAAAAATCTTTTATCAAAGGCAGTAATTTTTCGCCAATAATTTAATTGTTTAATATTGAAAAAATGACAAATTAAGACACTTTTTCTTACTTTTAATGTTATTATTAACTCTAAGACAAAAAAATTAATTTTTCCATTACAATTATCTTCTTTATCTTCTTTGTTCAATTAAAAAAGCTAATCCTTTTTTTATTTCCATTTTTTGTATTTTGATGAGATAAAGGTGAGGCTAATTTGTACAAGAGTGTATGTAATTTTGCCAGTAAAAAATCGGGATATATTTAAAATATGTGATATCGAAAAGGGAAATAACTCAACACTTTTTTAATGTAAAAGTATCTGAGGAAATCGGTGCTTAAGAAAATCGGGGATATATCTGAATTTTGATATAAGTTAGGGCTGATATAAGTGCGAGCCCACTGTAGTTAAATTTCAATTTTTTAAAATAAAATGTGATTAACCTTTTATACTTTTTCAAAATTTACTATAAATAACGGAGGATTTTTCTAAAGTCAGTCACTCAAAAAAATAAAAAAAACTTTAAAATTTTTTGACATAAGCTTTTTCCTTGGCAAAGTAAAGTGTGATTTTAATTTTTAATTTCAATTCAATTTCAAACGTTAAAAAATAACGAAGTCATAGACAAAAAGACATTGATTTAAATTTTAAACTGTAGCATTTTTATTTCAGTAATGCTTCTTAGATCTTAGAAATCTTAGTTCTTTTACTTCTTTAAATATTAAAAAGAGCAGTTCTTTAAGATTACTTTTGGTTCTTAGATCTAGTATTTCCAAGAACATCTAAGAATGTCGAAGTTTTAAGAAGTTCTAAGAAAAAACAGACTTTATCGAATTAGAAATAATGACCAATACAGCTTTATTAGAGATTTTTTACTTATTGGTTTTTGAAAATTAGTTTTTTTTAAATTAATTAGCAAGAAAATCAAAGGACGGTAGCTGTGGTGATTACGCTACGTCTTAAGTACGCTTCGCTTAAGGAACGCTTAAGGTAAGGTTTTATTCTCTTAGTGTAAGCTCCGGCACGGTAGTGGGATGACTCCGTTTTTTTCGGTACGCTACGTTTCGCAGAGGGTACGCAAATGGTGAAAATTCTGTGCAGTATGATGAAAAAGTTGTTTATAAACTTTTAAAATGAAATAAAAATGAATAATTACATATATTTTATTAAGTCAATGCTAAATTATTTTTCAAAAATATCCATAAATAGTATATAAAAACATGAGAAATACATGCAATTCTATTTAAATACGAAAAAAATTATATTTTTGATACAAAAAAAATATTTTTTTATACGAAAAATAGATTTTAATATACAAAAAATGGAATTTTTTTTTGTTTTTTTTTTCAAATTAGTTTTGAGTAAGTATTGAAAAATATTGAACGAGATATACTTCAATGATAAACTAAAGTCTATTAATGTTACATTACTCTTATTTGAAACAATTAATGATGACCAGAAACATTTTGTAGAAAAGAAATTCTTTATTTAAAAAAAATTAAGTCGCTTTAAATCGAGAAAAGATAAAACAATTAAACAAACGAGCAAGTTATTTTCAGAATAAATGAATCTAAGAGAATTTTGTTAGACTTTTAAGTAAAGTTTTGAAACATTTAGATGGAAATTCGAAATTCGACTTGGAAAATTATTCAAAACATGATCAAGTATTGGATATTCTGGACAAAATAAACAAATTAAAAATCAAAAATGATGAACTCATTTCATTTGAGAATCAACATGGACTGTTAACCCAACAAATAGAATGTGAATCACTCACTCACTCACGAAATTAAACAAGCACCTGGTCAGAAATCTGTTTAAAAATTGGGAAAATTATTTAACTCGTTTACTTTTGGCTTTGTTTTCCTTTCTAGCAAATAAATATAAAAAAATAAAATAAATTATTTGCCTTAAGAATTAACAACTGAAAAGAATGCTCTTTTTAATATTGAAGAAGTTTTTGAAATAATCCTTACAGATTTAAACATAAGAACAGAACAAACTAAGTTTGGACCAAATCGTTAAGATTTCTTAAGTATCGTATAGATTCTTATTTTTATAAAAACTAAATGACCCCCCCCCTTCCTCAGATAGTTAAAGACGTTTTTTTAAAAAAACTTATTTTACTTTGAAAATATTTAAATCGATTAGGTAATTAACGATTTATGATAATTAATTCCATATCAAATACTCATTTGAATTTAATGCCTTTGTCATGGCAAGTACAATTGGTGCAATAAGGGAAAAACACGTATACAATACTATTCTAATCGATTTAATAAAGACTATCACTGTCAACGTTATATTTTAGTTTTCCGTAAAAAAGGCATACTTTTATTCAATTAAAACTTTATTTTTAGCTAGGAGCTACTTGAAATAAATGCACTTTTTATTATTTTTACTCAACATTCCAAGTTTTTTCATTGACTCGTCTCAAGTAGTCCTAAACTCGTCTTTTTCAATTGAAATAATCCATGTTTCTTATAAAAAAACGTTTTCAAACGTTTTGATTTGAACTTTGCTTTTCCATTGATAGTTTCAAACATTCTTTTTTTGATTTTATTTATACCATTTTCAATATTTTTGATCATTGTAATGTTTATTATTATATACCATAGTCTATTAAGTGATCCAAATGTTGGTTCGTCATTTGCTTTGTATGAAACATGTTAATCACTTGAAAATTCTATTGGAGGATAAATCAATTTAAAAAAAAGCAAGCGGACAAAAAAGGATGAAAGGAGTATAAAACAGGTAAAATATTTTGTCCAAATTTTGACAAATTTGAATCCAAATGTAGAAAATATTTTAAAACAAAAATCCGAATATGAAATATCATAATTTTATTAAAAACCGTAGATTAAAAGATTTTAAGAAAATTTTCTAGACAATTCTTCATCAATAAAATGTAAACCCAAACCATCACAATTTGTGTCTTTTGTGCCATTTGTGGCTCTTTCGATTTTTGTTAGCAAATCAGCAAAGAATTTGATCGATTCAACTTGTTCTTTCAAAAATTCATTTTCAATAAAATCTTGAAACTTAAATTAAATTCAAAAAGAGATTCACATTAAAACTTCTAAAATGTATTTTGTTACTTGTGGATCGGGAGATGTAAATGAACGTGAAACTTGATGGAGTTTCAATAAACTTTCGTAAACCAATTTTTCTAATTTCAAAACATTATCAATTACTTTGCAAACGTTTTCATCGAACCTATTTTCATCTTTCTTTATTTTTAAATAACATCAATTTTGTTTAAACTAAAATTTTATGTTTGAATATTTACTGTGACTTCAGGGGTTTCAACTTGATGTCCTCTCATAATACCGTATTCCATTAACTTTTTAGCATGTCCTAGCTCTTTTTTCCAGCTGTGTTTAAACATTTTAGCGAAACCATGCAAAGCTCTCATATCATGACTCATTAGATTAGACAAATGTAAATAACTTTGAGCGGCATCATATTCAATTTTAATTTGTTTGTTAAGTTCTGGACCTTTATAGAATCCGTTTATTCGTCCTTAAAATAATTCAATTTTATTCTATTCTTTCTATAATCTAATATCCTCAAAAGACTTACTTGGATTTGCAAACGCAAAACTAAAGCATACAAAAACAAAAATGACTGGTTTAAAAATCATTTTAAAAATCTTGTTAATTTTTTTAATTTTTAAAATTATAAGTTCTTTATTTAATAAAATTTTTCGTTTTTAAAAAATAGAATTTATATTTTCATTTTTTCATGTTATAAATTATCTTCTTAAATTACGATGATTCTACAAAACTTTAATGTTAAAAAAAGGGAACTCGTTTCGAATTTAAAACAATATTAATTTTAAATTCATGATAAACAATCGTAAATATCAAATGTACTTTAATTAGTTTTTAAATTATATTTACAGATAAGTAATACTTTTATTCATCTTTATTTTTTCAGATTTACGAATAAAGTACCAGACTTAAGCCTGAGCTTTCTTACTTCTTAACGTTCAATTCTAATTTAAATAGACTGTTTAAATTATTTCTGTTAAACTTGCTTTAATCTGATAAGTAATGATATTTCCCAAAAAAGTATACATTTATTATATTAGAGTTTGGGCAAGATTTATGCTTATTTCGAAACAAATCTTTGGTTAATCTAGCGGGTGGCGTAATCTATTCAGTCTCAGAAATATTTTTTGTTTGGATTACTTGCTTTCATCTTGTGATTTTTGTTTGTGAAAAGTTGTGTAAAGTCAATTAACCATTAAACGCTCGCTTGTTCAGTTTTCATGATATCGAAAATTGGATCAAAATCGAATTTTAAGGAAAAATTAAGGCATTCACATGCAAGAAAAACCTTTTAAGCCATTTAAGTCTTGATCTAATTAGTTTTTTGAATTTTTAACTATACCAGGAGATTCTTCGTGTAAATCTGCTTTAGATTTTTTGTTCTTAAAAATTTGATTAGATCTACTAGAGTAAAAATTGAATAATTTTAGTTTAAGAATTTAATAAAATTAACAGTGTTCGTATGATACAGCAAAAGCCAACAGATTCCTCGTACAGATAAAAAGTTCATTCAGATATTTCGGTCAAGAGTTGATAAATGGTCATGAAGATATAAATTTGCTCAACGGTACTAACTTAACCAAACCTACGACAATCAATCTAAGAAGGCAGCACAAAAGCCGATAAGTACGTTAAATAAATAAAAAAGGCTCATATCGATATAATTTTAGCACAAACCGAGTTATCTAAAGTACACCTGAAAGTACAGTATCAGCAACATCAACAAAAAGTTTCAGGAACTCATTGAGAATAAAGTTTATGGAATACCCCAATATTCCCTATCTCAGTTTTTTGGTATTAGGAAAGCGTTTGATCTAATTGACCCCTTACTTCTTTTATTAAAGCTTTTTGACTATGGTTTAAATAATCATAAAAAAAAATGATTTTTACTTACTTGAAACTAATTGGAATAATCACAATAATTATCTTTATAATTTTACGATATAATTTTACCACAAACCGAGTTATCTAAAGTACACCTGAAAGTACAGTATCAGCAACATCAACAAAAAGTTAAATATTATAATGGAAAAGCAAAATTCAAATTATTTTGATTGTTAAACTTTTCTCTTGACTTGAAAACTTTTTTTATAAGAACTGTATTTTTCCCGAACATTAGCAAAAATGGGACATAAATTCCGATCAACTGAGCAATTAATTCTCTTGATATAGACAGCTGATTTGATGCGGTACAAAAATGGATTATTTCATTTGAATTAGACGAGTTTAGGACTACTTGAGACGAGTCAATGAAAAAACTTGGAGTGTTGAGTAAATATAATAAAAAGTACATTAAACCAATTAGTTTGATCAAATTTATTTTTCTTTGAAAAAATTTAAATCGATTAGTGTATAGAATGAATAAATGTCTGTCAAATGTAAGCAAAAAATTTAACCATGTACAAGCATGATATGCCAAACGAATTGAAAACGATGCTAGTTTACAACCAATAAGAGTTTTAAAGATAAAGTATCGGCTTACTTGTCTTTAAATCAGATTGGGGTAAAGACTTAAAGGAAAGGGACAAAACAAAGAATAATATTTAAATTATATAACGTTATTAATTTGGCCGCTTCTAGCCTTTACAAATTAAAAGAGAAAGAGAACACAAAATTAAAGAAAAATAATAAATGAGATCTCGAAACTAAATTATTCAAAATTAAACACTGTGATTTTATACTTGAAATCTATCCAGTTATTAACTGTAAAGCTTTCAAGTACAACACAGCAAAACTTAACACTCTTTTGGAAAGTAGATGTAGTCATAATGAGGACTACAACATACCTCCCCTCTGAGTTTGAAAATTTAACGGGAAAAAAGAAAAAGATATTACAATAATTAGAGAAGAGTTACAATTAATTTGTTTTATTTAAATGGTCGATAATTGTTTGACCATTCCCCTCCCCCCTAAGTTTAGTTTTTTACAAAAAAATGAAAAATTATTAATTTCATAAATTTCAATCTCCAGCACTGTGATATTTGGTTTTAACCATCATCACTTGTTTTCTATGGATTGAGTTGAGCCTTCTTTCGTTGGTTTGACAAATATTCATTCTATTCGTATCCTCTAACGTTAAGACTTTCAGATCCGAAATTTGAAATTTAACGTTTCGGTCGTGATTATTTCTACAAATCGATTTGTACATTTTTGAAGAATCACTGTGAGCGCTTGGAATTTGTTCGTATTTCTTCGTTCTCAGATCGACTAGCACAACTACGATCCGTCTGACTATATGTTTGAGGTTCGTTATTTTTCACTGTGACTCTACGATTTGTATTAAAGGTTTTACGATCTTGACTCGTATGCTTCTTGTTTAAGATAATATTATTATTATAGAATAGTTCGACATTCGAATTTTTCGATTCTTGAAATGGTCTCGTCTTTCGTGTTTTTGTTTCGTTGCAAACGTATTTGATTAAGTTGATTTGACTCTCAGTCTTTGGACTTGTTTTAGCGTCACTGTGACAATTTTTCAATTGTTTACGGAATCGACGATTTTCCATTTCTTGATTAAACACTTCCAATACACCCTCAGAGATTTGATTGAAAAAATTTCTGAAGTTATCAAATCCTCGTTTAAGCTTCTGTGAACGATTTATAATATCTCGACCCAAGACGCATTGATAGCCGGATATATTCTCGGTCACTAATATTTTTGTGTTTTTGAGATTTTGTTGTGGTGATATTAAACAACGTTTTAATATCAACGTGCCTATTACGTGGATCTCACCACTAGCAGAATACAGCTTACCATCGTGATACTCTTCTAACACTGTTTTAGGGTCATGTCGTTTGATCAGCCGGTATGTCCTCTCATCAATTATTGATAAATCTGCTCCACTGTCACACATGTAACTCACGAGAGTATTATTGAAGATGGCTTGACCTCTTAACGGAACGTTTTGTTTCGAAGCCCTTCTGCTTCTTTGTTTGAACAATAAAACTTGATTCGATTGTTGTGGGTGTTCGGATTGCATGTTTTGAGGAAAACTGTGAATTTGAGTGTCCTGATGATTAAACTCATTGTTGAGTGATATGTTGAAGTTTTTATTGTACCCATTATTGGGTTTGTAATTCTGATTCGTTTGTGTTTGAAATTGAAGTTTCTTCGGTTGAGCAGAATTATCACTCTCACTCGATACAAAACGACCATCACTTTGACTCGATGTTTCATAGCTCGAATTCTTACACTAGGCATAATCGATCAAATCGTGTAATTTGAATAACTCGTCCTTCTTTATGTTTCTCATTTTTAACATTTTTGAACGAACGGTTTCACGTAATCTTTTATTCAAAAGACCTGCTGCAAATCTCTCTTGCATAACCTTATCAATGTCTTCCGAGTCACTAACATTTGGAAAGATTTTTTTGACCATTCGACTAACTGACTTTCCAAAAGATACAATTGATTCTTTAGGCGATTGTCTATACTGTGTCAACATCTCAAAATTCATCTGCAATTCTTTTTGTTTCACTGTGAAAGCCTCGATTAAAATCGATTTGAATTCATCAAATGGAACTTTTTTTTGTATGAGATCGTTTAAGTTACGAACTCTTCTAAGAACTTTGCTCTCGATATAGCTAATTCCAATATCGACCCATTCGGACTTGTCAAAACATCATTCAAAATTTCTAAATTTCTAGTTGTATCAACCATGAGTTAAGGTCCATGCCTTCTCTGAACATGTCTGGAACCTTGATTGATTTGTTTACCATGTTGCTTCCACTTGTACCTAGCACGGTCGAATTGTTCCGTGATGAATCAAGTTGCATGGTATTATAAACGTTAAAATTGTGGGAGTTGGAGCTCGTGCCTCCCTTTTTTGAAAAATTTGAACATTAGTATAAGCACTGTGATGATACCAATCAAACAGGCTGTTTCTGTTGGTATGCTAACGACAACTGCATAACCATAATACAAAGTGTATACGACTGAACGGTGTATAATTGAAACAACACGTTCTGTGAAAGTTTGTTGATTGAGGCCAAGTATCGCCAAAATTCTCGATGGGACTATCGACGTAAAAAACATCATTGCCAACACCGTGATTCGATCGATTAGACCATTTACCATTTTTGAAAGAAAATTGAAAAAGAACTTTACAAAAAATAGATAAGGAAAGATATGATTAATTAGGATATATCGAATAGATTATTCCTAAAATGTGATTAATTTTTTCACGTGTTTAAACTTTAATGTAAATTAAAGTTTATCTTAAAGCATGTGATTTTGTGGGATGAAAAAAGAAAATTTTAGAAAAATTTTACACCTAGGGACGCCACTTTTAAAGATCAAGTATCGGCTTACTTGTCTTTAAATCAGATTGGGGTAAAGACTTAAAGAGAAGGGACAAAACAAAGAATAATATTTAAATTATATAACTTTATTAATCTGGCCGCTTCTAGCCTTTACAAATTAAAAGAGAAAGAGAACACAAAATTAAAGAAAAATAATAAATGAGATCTCGAAACTAAATTATTCAAAATTAAACACTGTGATTTTATACTTGAAATCTATCCAGTCATTAACTGTAAAGCTTTCAAGTACAACACAGCAAAACTTAAC
Organism: Brachionus rubens; assembly: GCA_022207745.1. NCBI lineage: Eukaryota > Metazoa > Rotifera > Eurotatoria > Ploima > Brachionidae > Brachionus > Brachionus rubens. Next base: position 1,255,192 of record JAJVHD010000006.1, read on the forward strand.
ACTCTTTTGGAAAGTAGATGTAGTCATAATGAGGACTACAACAAGAGTATCTTCTTCAAAATTATAAATTTTAATTGAACCAATGAAATGAAGTCCTGTGACGACAAGAATGAGAATGTTATTTGCCGATATTGCAATCTAATACAATTTCATTGTAGTTTGATAAAAAATTTTTTCATATAAACGAGTATTTGTGTTGAATTAAAGACTATACCAGGTGGCATTATTAAGTAAAGGGTAACAATTAAAAGTTTTTGATTGATTTCGTAGCGCCATTCGTATGAAACAGTCGAGTTTGAAGTCATTTGAGAAAAATCAAGAGCGTAAATTTATTTTGTTTTTGACGTCTGAATGGCTTTAATTTAGCAAATTTCACTGATGATCTAATATTGAAAATATTAAGAAAAAAAATGACACTTGATTTTATGTCTATGCTGGTTACAAATGATCAAAATAATTATTTTATGTATTTTTTTCGTATTTCCTAAAGATAATTATTGTGATTATTCCAATTAGTTTCAAGTAAGTAAAAATCATTTTTTTTTATGATTATTTAAACCATAGTCAAAAAGCTTTAATAAAAGAAGTAAGGGGTCAATTAGATCAAACGCTTTCCTAATACCAAAAAACTGAGATAGGGAATATTGGGGTATTCCATAAACTTTATTCTCAATGAGTTCCTGAAACTTTTTGTTGATGTTGCTGATACTGTACTTTCAGGTGTACTTTAGATAACTCGGTTTGTGCTAAAATTATATCGATATGAGCCTTTTTTATTTATTTAACGTACTTATCGGCTTTTGTGCTGCCTTCTTAGATTGATTGTCGTAGGTTTGGTTAAGTTAGTACCGTTGAGCAAATTTATATCTTCATGACCATTTATCAACTCTTGACCGAAATATCTGAATGAACTTTTTATCTGTACGAGGAATCTGTTGGCTTTTGCTGTATCATACGAACACTGTTAATTTTATTAAATTCTTAAACTAAAATTATTCAATTTTTACTCTAGTAGATCTAATCAAATTTTTAAGAACAAAAAATCTAAAGCAGATTTACACGAAGAATCTCCTGGTATAGTTAAAAATTCAAAAAACTAATTAGATCAAGACTTAAATGGCTTAAAAGGTTTTTCTTGCATGTGAATGCCTTAATTTTTCCTTAAAATTCGATTTTGATCCAATTTTCGATATCATGAAAACTGAACAAGCGAGCGTTTAATGGTTAATTGACTTTACACAACTTTTCACAAACAAAAATCACAAGATGAAAGCAAGTAATCCAAACAAAAAATATTTCTGAGACTGAATAGATTACGCCACCCGCTAGATTAACCAAAGATTTGTTTCGAAATAAGCATAAATCTTGCCCAAACTCTAATATAATAAATGTATACTTTTTTGGGAAATATCATTACTTATCAGATTAAAGCAAGTTTAACAGAAATAATTTAAACAGTCTATTTAAATTAGAATTGAACGTTAAGAAGTAAGAAAGCTCAGGCTTAAGTCTGGTACTTTATTCGTAAATCTGAAAAAATAAAGATGAATAAAAGTATTACTTATCTGTAAATATAATTTAAAAACTAATTAAAGTACATTTGATATTTACGATTGTTTATCATGAATTTAAAATTAATATTGTTTTAAATTCGAAACGAGTTCCCTTTTTTTAACATTAAAGTTTTGTAGAATCATCGTAATTTAAGAAGATAATTTATAACATGAAAAAATGAAAATATAAATTCTATTTTTTAAAAACGAAAAATTTTATTAAATAAAGAACTTATAATTTTAAAAATTAAAAAAATTAACAAGATTTTTAAAATGATTATTAAACCAGTCATTTTTGTTTTTGTATGCTTTAGTTTTGCGTTTGCAAATCCAAGTAAGTCTTTTGAGGATATTAGATTATAGAAAGAATAGAATAAAATTGAATTATTTTAAGGACGAATAAACGGATTCTATAAAGGTCCAGAACTTAACAAACAAATTAAAATTGAATATGATGCCGCTCAAAGTTATTTACATTTGTCTAATCTAATGAGTCATGATATGAGAGCTTTGCATGGTTTCGCTAAAATGTTTAAACACAGCTGGAAAAAAGAGCTAGGACATGCTAAAAAGTTAATGGAATACGGTATTATGAGAGGACATCAAGTTGAAACCCCTGAAGTCACAGTAAATATTCAAACATAAAATTTTAGTTTAAACAAAATTGATGTTATTTAAAAATAAAGAAAGATGAAAATAGGTTCGATGAAAACGTTTGCAAAGTAATTGATAATGTTTTGAAATTAGAAAAATTGGTTTACGAAAGTTTATTGAAACTCCATCAAGTTTCACGTTCATTTACATCTCCCGATCCACAAGTAACAAAATACATTTTAGAAGTTTTAATGTGAATCTCTTTTTGAATTTAATTTAAGTTTCAAGATTTTATTGAAAATGAATTTTTGAAAGAACAAGTTGAATCGATCAAATTCTTTGCTGATTTGCTAACAAAAATCGAAAGAGCCACAAATGGCACAAAAGACACAAATTGTGATGGTTTGGGTTTACATTTTATTGATGAAGAATTGTCTAGAAAATTTTCTTAAAATCTTTTAATCAACGCTTTTTAATAAAATTATGATATTTCATATTCGGATTTTTGTTTTAAAATATTTTCTATATTTGGATTCAAATTTGTCAAAATTTGGACAAAATATTTTACCTGTTTTATACTCCTTTACTCCTTTTTTGTCCGCTTGTTTTTTTTAAATTGATTTATCCTCCAATAGGATTTTCAAGTGTTCCTTTTTTTAGCTTTAGTTATTTCCTTTTAAATTTGAAATAACTGGATACTCTGAGCAATGCCAGCATGCTCCGAGGCCTGCTTTTTTTGCGTGCCAAAGTAATAGAAAAATAATAGAATCTTGAGTAATTCTTGAAATTTACGAAAATAGGCCTTAAAATTTTTTTGTGTTCGAAAAGTGAAAGATGAGTGGAGACTCAGACATCTAATAATTTATTTATTTGATAGAAAAATCTGGTTGAATGCTCGACATTATTCGACATTAGAAATCGCTAAAATTTCATTGTTTAAAATTAAGCTAAGACTAACAGAATAAAAATCCTATCTCTTGGTTTTTGATTGTAAAAAGATTTTTTTATAAAAAGTCTTTTTTGTCTAACTTACAACTTTCTGTTTCCATTTAATTTCACATTTTTCAATTTTTCTAATGTAATGTAGCTAAACAAGATGAGTAAATATTATAAAAATCCTTTTTAATTTCATTTTTTTTCAAAAATAATCTTAAAGAATGATCAAATTCGCTCTTTTTTTAATCTTATCTTTATGGACATTGGTCGAACGTTGTTACGGAGAACGAAACCAAATCGATTATGAATATCCCGATTTGACCGTGGATATTCCCACTGAAAATGGTATTGAGAATATTCAAGTTTATAAATCGTCTTTAAATGATGAAATAATAAAATCCAATGACCATAATCGGTTCAGTCAATTATTATGGGTTTCTCTTGGATTTCCTACGATATCTGAATTCAAGGTAAAAAATGAAACAAAACTTGTAGATTTTACAAAGAGTGGTTTCTATTTTAAAATTCAAACTCTCACCGAAAATCATAAGAAAAAAATATGTGATTTAATGAAAAGAAGATATAATATTTCAATTCAAACATTTCAAATTCAAAATTTAATTCCATCAAAATTCGAGTGTAATCTCAAACTAATAGTTTTAGAACTATTAAATTTTGAAATTCCATTTTATGGAAGAATTCGAAATTTGTATTCATTTCATTTAAAGCTAGAATTCAAAGCTAATTTAAGAGAAAAGAATCTTTTAAGAGAACATATTTTATCCGATGGGCAAACAGATGTAACTATTGAATGCGATGCATATGCAAATCTAAATTCGTTTAGTCAAAAATTTTTGTCAATAAATTTTTATATGGATCAACAAGAGCTTGTTGATGATTTATTTCGAAATTTGGACTCGGTGTATGTTACCATTAATCAGTTGCATGATTTAGCATCTGATATACACGCAAGAGTTAACATTTTAGAAGAGTATGAAATGAGTGAGCAACAATTTGTGAGTACATTTATTCCAGAATTTTTAGTTCTTGCCTGTGATAAAGAATTAAAAAGTGTTGATTTTGATCAAGCTTTACAATCATTGTCACATTTTAATATTTGGATTAATTTGAATAGAGAATATTTTGAAAATATTTTCATTATTGAAGACTCAAATAACCGAATCGTCTTAAATGAAGGAAAGTCGTTAAACGTAAGACCTCTTATTGGTTTTGATTTTTTTTCAGAATTAAGAGACAAGATCTCGTGTAAAAGTCTAGAAGATCAATTAAACAAGATTAATTCAAACAGCGAAATAGCATGGATGATGGAAGAAGAAAAAATAGTCCCAAAATCGATTTTGGTTTTTCGTTTAATTCGCTCAAATTTTGACAAAGTCATGAATTTTAGAAGAATTAAAAAAGTAATCACAGACGCTATTTTTAAACAAAAAACATTTCTTGAGATGAATCGTTATGTTAAGGCGTATAGTAGACCGCAAGAAATCGAGTCTATAATTGAATCTTAAAAGACTTAATTTCGCTCTGGTATGATAAAATAGAAAAAGATGAAAATAAAATATTTTAAATTTTTTTCTAGTCTTTTTAGAATCACTATGCCTTTATACACTTTATCCTATCCCCTCCCATGTATTGTACAACCCAGTTGCAAAGATCTGTATGAATTTAAACAAAAAAGGTCTCATTATAGACTATATCCCCTTTTTAATAAATCCTCACCCTTTTATTAACCTTGCCCTAATTCCTTGCTTTCAAGTGTTTACCACGACCGAAAGGCTTTGTAGCCAAAACTCATAATGAGCCGATCGCTATACTTGCTACATTGCCCCTCTCAGGGCCCTTATTTTAAGTCACCGTGACTCGCAAGCCCAATTAATTTAAATTGATCCCATTTTGTGGCGAATGGTTGCGCCAATCTAGTGTTAAAATGCGCTGTATGTTTCGCATTCTCACGGCCGGGAGGAATCGAATGTTTGGCGATTGATGGCTTTTATAATAAAATTTATGTGCAAGCACAATACAGTTGAGATTTTACAATGTCTGAAAATTTACGACCCCAGAGGGGTTTGAACCAGCCACCAATCGGTCCATTGTCTTCGACTCGACCCACTGGACTATGAGCTCCCCCTAATACAGTTTTTTGGAGACCCATCGAGATCAGTTCATTCCTTACCTTGTGACTTAGAAGCAGACAGGACTGAGTTGTATAAAAAAAAAACAAAAAAAAACAATCGAATCCCCTTGATTTTATCCATAGAAGATGCGATTTATGAGACAAAGAGATTCATACAGTTTGCATAATTCGTTGGAAGTGCTGTACTATAGAAAAGAAGGTAAATTTAATGATCGAAAAAGAGCATATGCTGCTCAATCTGTGGTTAGTGTTGAAGTTTTTTTTCAATCGATTATCGGAGAACTAGTTTTTACATTATCGAACCTTTCGCTGTTCGAAAATTTTTAGCCCCTACCCAATGACTCAATTCTTTAATTTAATTAGCAATCCGAATTTATTTTTAAACGACATTGTTCAATAACACTAATTGTTTTGAATGTTATTTTATTCGGACAATTCAATTTTTATAGTTACACAAACAATTTTTCCCTCTCATTTGGTTCATTTTTTTTTCATTGTTAAAAAATTAAAGCTTAAAATATCTTCTCCTAACATTAACGCTCACAAATATTTTATCACAAATATCATCCACATCAAGTTTAGCAAATTTTTTAGTCAAATACAATTGTAAATTAACCGATGTAACTCTTAAATGTTCAAATATAAACACAAAAATAATTGATTTTGATTTACTCGATATCAAAATTCGTCATTTAGACTTGTCCAATAATCGTATAACAACCCTCAAGTTTTCAAACAAAACATTCGATCTTGAATCATTAAACCTCTCGAATAACTCAATTACAAGTCTCAATGAAAATTATTTTGCTCATTTACCACATCTAAAATCACTAGACTTATCTTTTAATCGACTCGAAGAAATCGATAAAACAGCGTTTGATGGTCTTCATGTAATCGAAACCCTCAATCTTACACAAACAAACAAAAAATATTCCATCGAATTATGTAGTCTAACAAGTTTAAAAAAACTTGTCTTAAACAACTTGGACTTGAGTGATATTTTTCTAGAATGTTGGAAGACTACTCGATTGACAGACTTGATTATAAAAAACACTGTCAACTCGCAAATATCATGGAAAAATTGGTATCCCTATTTGACTGAACTTAAACACCTCGATTTAAGTAATTCGAGTACAATTTATTTTGAATCATTCCAAAATAGGTCATTGACCCATTTGATTTTGTCCGATAACCCTCAATTAAACAAGACTGATTTTATTAATTTACTCAAGACCACGTCGTTGTTGACCACGTTGAAGTGTTTAGTCTTAAAGAATAGCGGGTTAGATTCGAATAATTTTCCTTTTGCTGAGATAGTCTCCACTTTTAATTCGAGTCTTGGACTTGAGATGTTAGACTTGGCTGGTAATTCTTACTCTGATGACTTGAACGAGTTTTTATTCGATCAAAAAAATTTGATTAATTTGAAATATTTTAATGGTCATGGTAACAAATTTAAACAGTGTAATAAACGTTTGACACAAAATTATTTGGAAAATCTAGAATATTTGGATTTATCAAACAATCAGCTCGAAAAATCGTCATGTCTGTACTCGCTTAGACAATTAAAAAGCCTAACTTATTTGGACATGAGTTCAAATTTATTGAGTATAACCGAAACGGATTTGAATCTTGAAAATATTTTTTATGATATTCGAAATTTATCATGGATAAATTTATCAAAAAATTTATTCGAAAAATTTTCTATTCAACTTAGTTTAGAACATACTGAAATTAAGCTCTTGGATTTATCGTTTAATAAACTTTTAAAATTTCGTTTTGAACCTGTTAATTCGACAAACGAAGACGATGTGTCTATGGTCTATGTACGAGTATGACGATGGTCAAGGCGAAGTTATTATACAAAATACACCGTCCGATGACAACGATGAACGTTATATTGATATTGTAAACATAAATTTAAGTTACAATGATTTTAGTGTAATTAATTTAAACCATCAATTTCAAACTGTCGAAAACGTAATTTATCTCAATTTTAGTCATAACCCGATACATCAAGTGGTAGGTCTTTCGGGTGATGCTGTTTTAGTGTCCAACCCGAAAGAGGATACGGATGAGTTGAAAAAAATTTTGTGCATTGACGCTCTTGATTTTGGTCACAACAAACTTAATCGTATACCAAATCTTCAACACAGTTGTATCAATAAACTTAATTTGGATAAAAACTTAATCGATTCGGCTCAACATTTAATCGTGTCGAATTTTTCACTTAATTTTATTGATTTGATTAGCCTTAAAGGGAATAGTATTGAAAAATTGGGGATTATTGTTTCAGGTCAAAAATTCAAAAGTGATTTTTATAAACATCAAAATAGTCCAAAAGATTTTTTTTATGGTAAGGTTAATAATACTCAATCGAATCACACAATAATCGATGTTAGAGACAATCCAATGTTTAAATGCGATTGTAAGCTTTTTGAATTGATTCATGACTATCCGGACTTGAAAGTTCAAGTCGACTGTGGATTGACTAGTGATATGATCAAGAATTGTACTCGTATTTACGAAAATACGACGAATAAAAAACCTTCAATTGACACCAAAGTATTGAATAGTAGACTCAAATTTGTTTTTATAATGACATGTTTGGTTCTTATTATAGTTAGTATATCTCTTATTTATTATATGGGCTCTGATTTGTTTAAAAATTTTGTGTATTTTGATCAAATACGAAATGTTGCTAAACGAAAGTATGATCAGTTTGTTAAGAATAGACCGAGTGAAAATGTTGGTGTTCAATATAGTAAATTACAAGAAGATGCAACTGCGTCCACCATTGAAATAAATACGTGAATACGTTTTTTTATGTTGTTATTTGTTTTGTGCTTTGATAAATAAGTAAGCATCTGAATAAGTTTTTTTTTTTTTTTTGGAGACCAAGGTGCTTTTAGTACAATGACAATTTAAAACAGTAAATGCTAAAAATTTATTTATTTCTTAAGATTGATTTAATAAAATTTTTAATTGTTGTTTAATTAATTTTTTTTTCCGAAGACCTATAACAGGGGGTAGGAGTTAGATCAATCAATCTCCCAGGTCCTTGACAAACCGTATGAAATGAAATTAAATAAAACATGTTAATCAGTTATTATACCAAAACAGTCTGTAATGCAAACGAGTGCGGAGCTTTGTTATGCCAGTATGCAAAACAAAGATCACTCAGTCAAAACCAAAGTTTCACTTGAAAGGTATTCCATTAATACGTAAAATAATGCATGATGAAATTTTCAAATTTTGTCTGAACCATCCAACAATCTGTCCCTAGTCAAAATCTCCGTAGAGATCTTTGGGAGATGTAAAGAGAATCCAAAGACTTTTTTCTCTTCGTTTTCTATTTGAGATCTCTTGTTGAACTTCAAGAGAATCTCGCATCAGTTTTCAACCGAGACTAAAGTCGAGATTCAAAAAAGATTCTCTTGTATTTTCTAAAGAGATTCTCATAGAAATAAAAGGGTAAATCAATTGGAGAAAACCAATCAGATCACAAGAGTTTCTCCTTAGAAAATATTAATTTTTCCCAAAGTGCATAACATTTAACAGGAAATCATTACCTGACACCATCGGTGCATGAATGTTTTATTCAATTAGATTTACCAATTGTTCCAGATATTTTTCAAGCGCTGCGCAAGTCTTCCAAAAACACAGACAATTGAAATTTATTTTCCTGACTTTAACACTATCCTAGGATAGTATAACAATACACACAGCTGTGTGTATTTCTTTAGATGGGATACGAGATTCGATCCAATTTTTTAGTTTTCTTCTTAAGCAATAAAACTGAATCAAGGCCCTTTGAACAACCTTCAATTATTAAGAAAAGATACGAGAAAAAAATTGTTAAAAATAATAACTTTTGATTGGAAAAAATTGTCAATTAGAAATAGCTTAGAAATTATAATTAGTTCGTAATCACAATTTGACCATAACCTTTCGTATTTTATTAAATATTGAAATAGTATTGTCCTGACTGACTTACTGATAATTTTGTACCAAAGGTACAAGGGACTTTGGGACAATGATCCCTTTGAGCCCTTTACAGTTTTTTTTTCTTTTTTGTTTTTGTTTGTTTTTTTAAAAAAATAAAAATAAAAATAGTATACACAAAAAATAATTTATCATAATTGACCATTCCTCGTATTTAATTTCAAACTAGAATAGCTTCGCCAAACCTTTTCTTTGATTTCTTTCAGCTAATTTTCTAAATTTGTTTTTGTAGCTTTGTTGAATCTTTAATTTTCTTTTGTTGATAGTGACTTGGATTTGTCGTTCGATTTTCATGTACTATTTTTGTTTGAATAATCCACTACAAAACAATGATTTATTCGAGCTTAAATGACCAAAAATTGTTTGTCGAGCGTTTGCAGTGCAAAGACCACCCTCATCGATTTCCGGAGTAATATTGTAAGTATTGATATCACTTTGTACAAGTTCGTTATGTATAGCTGCCTTGCCAACGCCCTTATCAAATTGAGTCTCTTCGAAGCTCTTTCGTTTATTTGATTTGCATACCTTAACCTTTTGTATTTTATTAAATATTGAAATAGTATTGTTTTATGCATCTTTATTTTTTATATTCAAAAAAATTAAAATTTTCAAACGTTACAAAGGTCAAGCTGATTTTCTTTTCAAATTTATAAAACTTTTTTTTTATTCTTAGAATAGCCGACAAGAAACTGGCGTGAGTTTTTATTTGCTTTTAAGTCAATAGTTGATAAAGAAGTTTTTGGAATTGCTCAAAGAAACGACTGCCACGGTTCTTTCAGGGCTAAACGCGATCAAGCGTTAGTGTAGACAATTGTCTACTGAAGTATTACTACTACGTCTACTATCCGTTCCTTAATCCGATCTCGTGGATGAAAAAAATGAAGAATTATCCCCTGATCAGCATTCCATCGTCTTAATCTCACGTGAGAACTGTAACGTAGATCACGTTACAGAGGATTTCATGAGATTTTAGTTATGCTACCCATGTTAGTTACTTAGACTCAATGAGAAACTGTGAGATTTCAAGTGATTAATAAAAAAATTGACGAGATCTCATGTCTTCTCATTGAGTCTAAGTGCGATCTACGTTACAGACTTGAAAGAAATTCTTTGGACATACTTGTTGGCCCATTAACTTAACAGAAACCAACAGAAATAATTGATTTGAGTTTTTGAATAATGTATAATAATTTGAAATTAATAAAGGCTGATATATAGACTGGGAGAACCCAAGCAATACTATTTTTATTGAAAAACTGTTGAAATCAATTGAAACGATTGAAATCATTGAAAGTCAATTGAATGGACTTGAAAAAGAAAAATTTTCCATAAATCTAGATTGAAATCAATTGAAAACGATTGAAAAAAATATCAAGTTAAATTTTGAAAATTGAAACGAATGGAATCTCCATTTTATAAAATTATAAGTTGAAACTCAATTGAGATAAATTGAAAATATTTTCACAAAAAAAAAGATATTGAAATCTAATTGAAACCGATTGAAAAAATTTATGTTTTTTTTTCTTATTTTTTTTCTTATTGAAATCAATTGAAAACGATTGAAAAAAATATCAAGTAAAATTTTGAAAATTGAAACGAATGGAATCTCCATTTTATAAAATTATAAGTTGAAACTCAATTGAGATAAATTGAAAACATTTTCCAAGTAAAAATACTTGGAATAGATTGAAAAATTTTTTCGTTGATATTTTTTAAATTTTCTTATTCTTTCTAAGAATCTATATACAATTGAATGAAAAAAAATTGTTTCGTTATTTTTTAATATTGATATCGTTTAGATAACCAAATAGACATAAAAATGAGTACCTTAAACAAAACAATAAAAAAAAGAGGACCATATAAACAATATATTTTTGATAATTCGAAACAAATCCCAAAGTCAACTTATTTCTATCAAAAAAAACGTCATAGAGAATTAAGTCAAGACATTTATACAAATACAAATATCTTCAATAATAATTTAACTTGTTACAACGAGTTACCAACAAGGTTAGAAGATCAATTATCTACAAATTTATTCGAAAAAGAGTCCTTTAATGAAATGGAAATAGACCATGACCAGAGATTAATCTGCGACGATGAAACTTCTGATGTTGTTTTCGATTTACACGAAGCTTTCGAAAATGAAAAAATTAATAAAGATGATTTAGCAGCGGGATATCTTGCAGCTTTTTTTAATGGAAGATCTTCACAAAAATCGCTTTCCGACTTTTTAAAATTATCAAATTTAACGTCGTCTATAAAGCTTCCAGAAACGTTTAACGGCCTACGAAATATTTTAATCGATAAGAATGATCGACTTGAGCATAACGTAAAATATTATTGTATGAACTGTCTCATATACATTGAGTCGCTACAAATTATTAGAAATTGTCAAAAATGTAAATCTAGGTAAAAGCTTTGGAATCAATTTTTTAAAATAATTTTTAAATATTTTACAAACTAACGCTGAAGACTAAGCAAATATTATTACTTGGATATTGTGTTACAATTAAAAAGAATCATGAAAAATAATAAATTTACTCGTCCGAAATCGCATGAATCCGATATAATCGAAGATATCAGGGATGGAAACATATACAAGAAATTATTAAACAATGATATACATGATTCTGAACTTTTCAAAACCAATAAAGCGTTTACATTTACTATTAACACGGATGGTATAAAATTATGTCAAAAATCGAATCTTACCATGTGGCCCATTTATTTAAATATTAACGAGATTGAAATTCAAAAACAATTTAGCGTTGAAAATACTATTCTAGCAGGTAGCTTAACTTAATTATTTTAATTTTATGTTGAGGTTATTATAAATTTTATATTTTTTTAGGTATTTCGATTGGTGATGAGAAACCAAATTTTGATTCTTTTTTACATCCGATTTTAGTTCAACTAATGAAACTTGAAGTTGGTCTTAAAGTTTTGATAAACCATAATGAAGTTTATGCAAAATTTTTTTTATTATTCGGAATATACGATAAGCCTGCTCGAGCGTCAATTTTGAATATGATTTCTTGTCATGGATTTTATGGTTGCACCAAATGTTTACAATCTGGAGCTACAGTTGACAAAAGACATGTCTATCCATTCGATATCAACAACCCAAAAGGACCTCTTAGAACAGACATAAGTTATCAATTAGACCTTGCGAAAACAAGTATAATAAATAAACCGGTAAATGGAATTAAAGGTGAATGCTGTCTTAGTCAACTCAAATATTTTCAAACTATCAGCTCAACATGTATCGATTACATGCATTCACTGCTAGAGGGTGTCGTTAAAGGCCTTTTTAAATACTGGTTTGATCCAAGTGAATCAAGTTCGAAATATTCAATGAGAAAATTCATGCAAGAAATAGATAATAGACTCCTTTCTATTAGACCCCCTCAATTTGTGCCAACCACACCGCGTACAATTTACAGTTATAATTTATGGCGAGCTCACGAATATTTAGCGTTTTTAATTTATTATTCTATTCCTGTTTTTAATCAAATAATGCCAAACGAATACTTTCAAAATCTCAAGAAGCTAGTGGTATTTGTTGAGATTTTGCTTGCACCAACTATTAAAAAAAGTGAATTAAAGAGCGCAGAAGATTTAGTATTTGAATTTGTTGGTGAATTAGAAGTTCTTTATGGACGAGCAATCATGTTATCAGGAGTACATGAGCTTTTACATCTAGTTGATTGTACATTCGATTTTGGACCACTAAATTGTATTAATTGCTTTCAATACGAAGAGTTAAATAGAAAATTAATTCGATTCATTCATGGTTACGATTTAATCGGGGGAAAACTAATAAAAGTTTATTCAACAGCACAATTTTTGGCAGATTTTAGTCTAAAAATAAAAAACCCAAAATTGAGGGATTTTATTCAAGCTCGTATTAGTTTTAAAAGTTCTAATAACAAAAATAAAAACGACAGCCGGAATTATGTACGCGTGCTTGACAAAGCTATAAGATCGAATACAACCGCTTATTTAGAATTAGTACATCGAAAATTTCATCTAAAGCTCGATTTTTTGACAACATTTAAAAACGTTAATTACAATGGAAAACTATATTCTTCATTTAAAATCGGCACAAAACGAAACGACTCGTGTGTAATTACTAAAGATAAAAATATTGGGGTAATTCAATGTTTTACAATATTGAATGAAAGAGTATTCGTTATTTTGAAAAGATTGATTATCTTATCAAATGTTTTTAATTCAACAAAATGTAAATCGATCAAGTCGTCGCTTAATTTATGTTATGTTTCTAATGATTTGTTTATTGAAGAATTGAAATTTATTGAAAAAATTATGCTGATAAATATATTAGACGAAAGATATTATGTCTCTTTATTTAGAACGAGTCATTTGTTCAACTAAATCTATAAAAACCTTACACATTTCTCGTAAAATTCATTCTAAAAAAAATAATTCAAACCCACTATAATTTAGCTCTAATCAAAAAAAAAAAAATCGAAACAAATGATTAAGTATAATAGAGGTAACTTTTCGAAATTTAAAACTTTCAAATTTTTATTTAACCGATTTATTTTTTAGACGATAGACGTTTTGGACTTGTCGAATGGAAAAATGGAAAAATTAATGTTGTTCCTATGTCAGATTTTGTCCAACTCCCAGATGATCAAGACGCTTATGAGTTGGAATCAGAATATCGTGTTTTGTTCGGAACGACTCGTTATCCAGCCATTCTAAAATTTATTGGAACTGAAGCGGAATGTCTCGAGAAAGAAGCTGGCCTGATTGTAGAATACTCTCAGGATGAAACATTAAAAAAAAATATCCGAAAAAATACGTCGTTTAAAAGCGCTAAAGACGTAACAAATGATTTGAAAAATTCAAACAAGATTGATTTACTCCAACAAAAAGTTGAACAGCTCGAAATTCAATTGACAGACGCTAACTCGAAAGTTTTATCATTAGAGAGCGAAAATAATCGTCTCAAGACTGAACTTGAAACTTTGAAAGAGAAAAACCAAAGTAATTTAAAAAAAAATAATTTAGAGAGATGAATATTTAAATTTTTTATTTTAGGTTTTGAAAATTTTGAAAAAAATAAGCTTCTTGCAATCGCTAGTTGCATTTTTTCAAATTTTGGATCACAATCGGACGTGGAACAAATTCAATTCAGCGAAATACTAACACAAGACTCGACATCCGACAAAAAAGTTAGAATATCTAATAATTTTTCCGATCACTTAATAAGTTCTTGTACTAAGAACACTCTTATGGCTATGCACAATCGTAAAAAATCAACAAGTTCCATTTTTCGTACTTTGATTTTTGCTTTGTTCGATGAAATAACTTTAGCATCAAATACAACTCAAACTATTCTTAAACAGTCGGTGATGCCTGCTTGTATAGGTAATTTCGATAAAAAAATTTTTTTATAATTTTATATCTTTTTAATTTTTTTTTAAGACTTTATGAAAAGTATTCGCGACGATTTTAATAATGTGTGTGATAAAACATTGAACGAAATGACATCGGAAGCAAGACGACAAATATGGAGAAACGACCCAAATCGAGTTTTTATAATAGATAACAAAGAATACTTAAATCCGTCTTTAAAAAAAAATTCCTCAAATAAGCGGAAAGTGGATGAAAACGATGAACCAGCCAATATTGATGCGAAAAAAAAATCTGTAAATACATCGTCTATTATGATTGAAAAAAAACGAGATATAGAAAAAACAAGGAACAACGAACCGACGACGAATACAGTTTCGCCAATTCCAGACGACCAAACAACAGTTAATTTCAATACGAGTCAATTTCCATCAACTCAACCACAATACTTTGATTATTCTCAAATGCAGACAAGAAATGTGTTGTTAGAGCAAGTAAATAATAATCATTTATTTACGTATCCATATTATCAAAACAACTCGAGTGCATCGTTCAACTTCAACAACTTATCGAAATCGTCTTATGAGATTTCGTTCGCAAAAGAAAATGTATCCTCACATAAGAGTCAGACATATTCTTCGTTTGAAGATGAAGATGATGATGAAAACACCGGCTTTGCACCGAAATGAATACTATTTTTTACATTATTTACTTAAAAATAATTTTTTTTACAAACTTACATTTTTTTGAATAAAGACATTTGAAACTAAAATTTTTTTCAATAAACTTCAATTTTTTTTCCATTCTCCGCGAATTGAAAAATATATTTTTTCAATTTAATTTCCATTCTTCGTGAATTGAAAAATAAATTTTTTCCATTAAATTCAATTATAAAGATTTTTTTTTTCAATTGATTTCAATCGATTTCAATTGAAAAAAATTGAGATTAGTCCAAATTTTCATAGTTGATCAATTAAGAGAATCAATTGATTTCAATCGTTTTTTCAACTTTTTAGACTTGCTTGGGAAAAAACATTTTTTTAAGGAGATTCTCTCTGAGATCTAAAATACTTCCTCGTTTAGATCTCAAGAGAAGTGCGAGAGAATATGGTGTCGAGATCTCGCGTGAATCTTCGATAGATTCTATTAAGAAACTAAAAAGATCTCCATTGGATCTCATATAGAGAATCTCCATGAGATGCAAAGGAGATTGAGACTAGGAGTTGAATAGCCTCGCGTAATAAAGTCAACAAAAAGTATGCAATATGATCCAAATGTACTATTAGAATCTCTATCTTGTGTTAAATCAACCGATAAATTACAAATTATTCATTTAAACATCCATTCAATAATTTCTCATCTTATCTAAGTGCCCAACATTTTTTCAGACCGTATGGGTCATAAGTTCCATAACACCTGATTGCTATTTTTGCTATTTTATCGTTTTAGTTTGTAGAGTGGTCGTCATTTTTCATTATAGTTCTCTAACGAGCCTAAATAGCCCAGAGAAATAATTTTTAGAGTTCAAAGGAAAATTTTATATAACTTCTCGAGTGTTCGCCTTACGTCTATCATTTAAACTAATTCTAAAAGCAGATAGAATTCTGAACAATTTTTTGGTTTTACTTTTTCCATTTACGTTTTATTTTGGTACACAAGAGGGCGAAAAAGACTACCACTACAGTGTTTCACACTTAACTCGTACTCGGTTAACTCGGAATCTACGTTTAACTCGTACTTTCTTAGATCATTTGTTGGAAAGCTTATCGCTACAATGATAAAAATTACGGATAACTCAGACACGCTTAACTCGCAATTCACTGTTAACTCGTACTAAAAATCCTAAATTTTTGGAAAATTTCACACCTAACTCAGACTTATTGATTAAAATATAATTGATCGCTTTCAAACTATATTTAAACAAACAATGCACTTTGAATTAAAAAATAAAAACAATTAAAAATGAATTCAAAGCCAATTAAACGAAAGATAAATTTAGTGACATTAAAACAAAAATACGATGCTGTAATTTCATTGGACAAAAATGAAAAAAATGTATCGCAAATATGCAGTGAATTGGACGTTAAAAAAAGTACAGTCTATGGTTGGATAAAAAAAAAGAAGAAATAATCGAAGAGTATGAGAATAACCCTGACTCAAAACGTATAAAAATCAGAGGTTCGAAATACGAAAAAATCGAAACAGCCATATTAGACTGGTTCAAAGAAGCTCGATCGAGGAAGGTTGCAATCAATGGTCCAAGGGTGTACTCAAGTCGAGAGCAACGATTGTGAGGACACTGAATCAGAAGACGAAAGTGATTTAATCGAACAAATTCCATCAAGATGTCAAATGTTAAATTACATTTCAAAAATGCGTTCATACTATCAATCGAAAGACGAAGACTGTAAAAAATTTCTGGGCCATTTGGAAGAAATGGAAAGAAATCTTGAGACAACTGCAAAAAAACAAATGAAGTTAACCGATTTTTTCTAAAAATGCCAATTTTATGTTTCTATTCAACCTTTAATTGTAACTTTTTATTTCTAATCAATAAAACTTAAAAATTAATTTTTTCTATGACTTTTTTCCCAATTTTTCTCTGATACGGTTAACTCGGACTGACGGTTAACTCAGACTTTTTCCAAAGTCCCGACGAGGTCGAGTTAAGTGTGAAACATTTTAGTTGTTTGATCTCAAGATGTTATATCTCGATACGTTTGTGTCGACGCGTTTATTGTCGTAATTTGATCACTATAACAGGCGTGGATTGGCTTTGTATACTCGCGACTATATTCGAAGCGGATTTTATTTGTCTTTATTATATTCGGGCACAACTGAACAAGTGAACATTTCATTAGTCCGATTTATCACTAGTCCTTAACAGAAATTAAGTAATTTATTTGTAAAAATTCAAAAAATAAAATTTATTGAAAAATTCTAAAGTTTAATCTAATAATTAATCTTTTTAGCTTGTAAATGTATGCGAACTTGAAATTCTATGTTCTTTTTTAACTACAAACGAAACTGCTTCCAATATCATTCTATAAAACTCTTTTCTACATATTTTGTTAAAAACCAATTGAACAATAAAGCAAAACGAGTAATTATAACATGCAACTATTCTAGCACATGTTTCAAATATCGAAATAAACGAATTGAAGTCTTGAATTTGATTCAACTTGGGGTCTAGAATACCAATCAACAATAGAGCTATATAAATCGAGAACGGTATTTGACACACCAAGAATAATATATTTGAAAATATCAACGGATAAGCAAAATGTAATTCTTGAACATTATTAAATTTTTTTTTTGACTCCATAACTTTTTTAATGAGATATATATTTGTGCCAAACATCAATAAAAACGGTGTATATATACCCATCACTTGAGATGTCAATTCACGAATTAAAGTGACTACCACTGAAGCTGTACAAACATATCTAAAAACAGTAGCATTCGGTGAATTAGTCAGTGAAATCTGTTTAACTTCAAAAAGCAAACTTGGCGTGTTTAGAATGATCAAAAATGAGTAGAATCCGAATATTATAAGACAAACATTTTTGTTTGTTAAATTTTTTAATTTTTTTGGAAATATAATGAATAATAGACGGTCTAAAGTGACAAAAAAGTTTAGCCAAGAGCACGCTTGATATGCTATGCGAGTACAATAAGGTAACATTTTGCACCAAGCATTCGTGTTGATGTTAAAACCATAAATTTGAATAAAGCTTACAAATCGAATACTAGTCAAAATAAGGACAAGAATATTATTTATTGAAATAGCTACAAAATAAACACAGACTGTATTTTTTTTGAAATTAGCCCGTGAAAAAACAACAATCTGCAAAAGGTTTAGGAATATACCGATTGGGAAAATGGTAAAATTGGAATAAAAGAGAAGTTTTTGGTTTGTGTCAAGTAACCATTGAAGATGATATGTAATGTTCGAATTATTCGTAGACATTTTTGAATTATTTTTTTGAGCGATTCGTAGGGTTTTTAAATGCTTGACAACATCCGTTAGCAAAAATGATACTTAAATCACTCGGTTTTTAAAATATGATATTTTTTTGTTTTTTTCAAGGACTTTAATTTCATTTAATTAATAAAAAAATTGATTTTTGAAACTGTTTTATTTATAAAAAAGAGCGTTTTATCGTTAAGTCTATTTCCTGAATAATTAAAATTTAAAAATAACGATCCTGTCTGATTATATTAATCAATCCTTATTCAGCGTTAGTTTTTTTTTTTTGTTAAGCATTTAGGTGCATAAAAAAAAATTACAGCATACAGTTTTTGTAACTATAGCATATGATTTTTTTTTGAACCCAAGTTTTTTTTCGCGATTTTCAATTTTGTACCAGGCATATGTGCCCTATAATTTTAAGGTACCCAAAGTTATCATGGGTGACCTAAAAATTTGGATATTTTATTGATTTTTTTCGATGATAATTGGGTTTTTTGGTAAATATACCCAAATTATAAGGGAAAGACCCCCAGTTTATACAATAAACCCCGTGTTTTTTTTGCATAAAAATACATATTTTTGGGTGCTCTTTCTGGAACTGATGTGCTTTTTTTGCTACGATCATTCTTTTAATCGCCGGGATTTGACCTTAAAAATCAATTAAGAAAGACCTTCAGTGGTTATTAATAACGTAAAGGCGCGATTTTTGCGACATGTCGTTATAATCGAATTTCGAATTTAACGACACGTCGCTCCAATGTTAAAAGATGGGATTTTTTTTTTCATTCGATTTTAACGACATGTCGTAGAAATCGCGCCTTTACGTTATTTTCTACTTTTACCCTTAAATAAAATATTGGTTTTTAAGGTTTTTTAGTACGTAGATCACGAATTTCGACCTAGTAATCTAAAATCCCGTTTGGTTTTAAGGTTTTGAAATAAGTGCATCTCAAAGTTTAGTTTCATTTCACTAATTCTTTTTCTAAAAATCTGCTTCGAAAATTTAAGTTGTTTGTAGACATGAAAATAAATTGTTCCGAAGGGTGTGGAGTGTATCATTTTGAAGAATTTTCGATGCTGAATTTGTTAGAATGTTTATTTTTTAGCTAACTTACAAAATAAAGATATTACACCCGGATGTATGCATTCGGATAAAAAGAGGGGTTGTTTTTTCAAGGATCCTATGGGTTACCAATATAATTTGTGTATATTTACCAAAAACTCAATTATCGTTGAAAAAAATAAATGAAATACCAAAGTTTTCTGGTCACCAATATCTACCCAATACCTTATAATATATCTACCCTTACAAAATAAGTTATAGGGTCGATATGTCTGGTTTGTACACCAAAAAGTCAAGTTAACTTTTTACTGTCTGACTTTTTATTTTTAAGATGCATGTTTAGCTTACTATTTGAACGCCCTTTGATTTTAATTTCAAAAAACAGATTACTTTGAAACTAATTAGAATAATCACAATAATTATCGTTAGGAAATAAGAAAAAAATACGTAAAATAATTATTTTGATCATTAGTTTCCAGCATAGACTTAGAATCAAGTGTCATTTTTTTTAAATATTTCAATTTCAGATCTTCAGTAAATTTACTAACTTTAAGTCATTCAGACACCTCAAATTAAAATCAATTTGCGCTCTTAATTTTTCTTAAATGACATCAAACTCGACTGTTTCATACGAATGGCGTTACGAAATAAATCAAAAACTTTTAATTGCTACCCTTTACTTAATAATGCCACCTGGTATTGTCTTTAATACAATACAAATACTCGTTTATATGAGAAATAAATTTAATGAAACTACAATGAAATTGTATTATATTGCAATATCGGCAAATAACATCATCATTCTTGTCGTCACAGGACTTCGTTTCATTGGATCAATTAAAATTTACAATTTTGAAGAAAATACTCTTATTGGTTGTAAATTAGCATCGTTTTCAATTCGTTTAGCATATCATGCTTGTACATGGTTAAATTTCATGCTTACATTTGACAGACTTTTATTCATTCTATACCCTACTCGATTTAAATTTTTCCAAAGTAAAATAAATGTGATCAAACTAATTGGTTTAATGTATTTTTTATTATTTTTACTAAACACTCCAAGTTTTTTCATTGACTCGTCTCATGTAGTCCTTAACTCGTCTTATTCAACTAAAATAATCCATGTTTGTGTCGCATCAAATGAGCTGTCTATCTCAAGAGAATTAATCGCTCAGTTGATCGGGATTTATGTCCCATTTTTGCTTATGTTTGGGACGAATACAGTTCTTATAAAAAAAGTCATCAAGTCAAGAGAAAAGTTTAATAATCAAAAAGATTTGAATTTTTCTTTTCCATTGATAGTTTCAAACATTCTTTTTTTGATCTCATTTATCCCATTTTCAATATTTTTGATCATAGTGATGTTTATGATTATAAACCCTAGTTTAGTAAGTGATCCAAATGTTGATTCAGCGTTTGCTTTGTATGAAACATGTTCATTTATTATTGCTTGTTATAATTATTCGCTTGGTCTATTTGTTCAAATTGTGTTCAATAGAATATTTCGGAAGGAATTTGTGTCAATGTTTAAAAATATTTTTTTGGTAATTGGTAAAATGAATAATAATGTAACAATTTTAAGTAGCACAACTCCTAACTAAAAATAAAAGTTAATATTGAATACAAATCAAAAAAATTTTGTCCTTTTTACGTACGGTATCAGGAAGCCTCATTACGTCTAAATCGTCTATTTCCTGAATAATTAAAATTAGAAAAAAAACGATCCTGTTATCAACCCTTAGCATCATTTAGCTTTTATAAAAATAAGACTTCTAAAAGTCACTTTTTTAAAAAATTATAAACATATAAGAAGTCTGCTCATCGTTGTCTAGTTAAACATCCTCGATACGATATTTTAGACATCTTAACGATTTGGTACAAAATATTTTTTAAACCCATACCTGACCAGATGATTGTTCTTGAGTAATTTATTATTTCTTTTCATGTTAGAATTGAAAAAAAAGTTGTAGCAAACTCAATAATATTCAATAAATTCTTATGAAAACTACACATTCTTGAGGACGCCCATGCTAAGATAAAGATTATTTTATATATTCTTTTGATCTTTTCATTCGAACTTTTGTTACTCAAAACCAATTTTAAAAAAAACAAAAAAAAAATTCAATTTTTAGTATATAAAAATCTTTTACCTACGTGAAGAAAAATCTCAGTTCTCAGATATTCTCGGTTCTTAGAAACTTCTGAGAACGAAACTTTTTCTGTTCTCAGTTGTTCTCAGATGTTCTCACTTATTCTTAGTTGTTCTAAGATATTCTTAGAAGATGAACATTTGAGAATGAATTTTCTTTCTGATTTTTAAAGGTTTAACAATCGATTTAATAGTCAATCTAAGATCATTCTGTCCAAGAATTAAACTAAGAAAAAATGTAATTTCTCGCGCCAAAATTGACTTTTCAATGAATGACCTTTGTTGTTAGACTTCAACGTAATTTTTTTTAATGTTAAATTCTTGGTTCTTTTTAATTGATTACACTTTTGTCCACCGTAGAAAGGATACCAGAGAAACCAAAAAACAAATCCCCAGGACCCAAGACAAATCTTTTACTTCACTTCATTTGATCATTACTTAATCCGCCAAAAGTTAAAATTTCTGTTTAAAATGATCTATGTTAGAAGCTGAAAATAATTTATTCATAATTTTGGCGCGTGAAATTACATTTTTTCATAGTTTAATTCTTGGACAGAATGATCTTAGATTGACTATTAAATCGATTGTTAAACCTTTAAAAATCAGAAAGAAAATTCATTCTCAAATGTTCATCTTCTAAGAATATCTTAGAACAACTAAGAATAAGTGAGAACATCTGAGAACAACTGAGAACAGAAAAAGTTTTCGTTCTCAGAAGTTTCTAAGAACCGAGAATATCTGAGAACTGAGATTTTTCTTCATGTAGGTAAATCTTTTTTTGTATCAAAAAAATATTTTTTTTCGTATTTAAATAGAATTGCATGTACTTCTTATGTTTTTACATTCAATTTATGGATATTTTTGAAAAAAAATTAAGCATTGACTTAATAAAATACTAGGATCTTCCCAGATAATGGTAAACGATTGAAAAAAATTAAAGAATTCAATGCTTTTTAAATTTCTATTTTAATTTTGATATTGAAAATAAAATCACATTGGCGAATTCATTATACAGTTTATCTGTTCTTTCGAATGAGAGATAGTTTCAAAATCTCTTGAAGACATGTCCTTCTTAAGAACTCAAGGTGCCAAGGGCTTTTAAGGTACCAAGAGCTTTTTGAGCTTGTTCTGAGTCCCTCTAACTACTAAAAGATCTTAGAAATAGGTTTTCTCTTAAATCGTCCTAAGCATGTCCACTTAATCTTTGAAGGTAAATACATTATATTTTCACAGGGGTTCTCTCGAATAGCCTGGATTTTGTGTTAAGTACTTTGATTTTTCTATCAATACTAAACTTTTTTCTATGTTCTAATTTAAAAACTAAAAGGAATAATTCAAAAGCTTTGAACTTAAACATCATCCTTCACTCTCGACTGAATTGATAGTTTTTTTTGTTGGGAGTTCAACTGTCAACTTGTCGAAGGCATTATATGTGTTTCTTGCATCAATTTATTTTTGGGTAGAACCAATTCAGGATCCAAGGTATAAACATATCTAAAGTCGTCAACATAGCCCTATGCTGTTTCATGTAATTTAAAAATCTGAGTCTTCGTTTGCCATAGTGTAGGTGACCCTTTATTACTACATCTCTTATTTTTTCTCCTTAATGTCATTCTTCAAACTTGGATTCTAAAAGCTTCTTGCATGGCTGATCAAAGAATGAGAAAGATCCGAGAAAGAATGACGATCCAAGTCTTACATTTGTTTTTCGAGTGAAGACCGTTGCTTTTTTAAGAAAGACGAAAATAGAGTATAGAATTTACTCTTATTGTGTCTCGAATGGAATGAGTTCAAGACTTCATTAATGATTAAAATTTGAGTAAAATGGCCGAAATATGGAAAATATATCAAAAGTTGGTTACCCAAAATCAAAAAAATATATTAATGAAAGAAGTTAATTAGGAGTTATTGTATTATTAGAACAAAACAGATTCTCGTAAAAAAAATTAGAGTTAGCTACTGGTAAATAAAAAACATAATATTCTTAACGAAAAAAATTACATGTGTGAAAATTATAATAAGCGTGGGATTTTCTTTCTCTTTAGCAGAGCTATGTATTTTCTTTGATATTCGCTAGCACAGTTGCACACATGTATTTGTATTGGAGATAATTTTTTCACACTTTATTATTTTAAATAGTAAGATATGTAATTATACCCTACAACGATACAGAGCGTACCCTTAGCGAACAATACCGTACCTAGAGCCTACTTTAAACGGAGCCTCCACACCGTACCTTTCTTACTTCGATTTTCTAATTAATTAATTTAAAAAAATAAACTAATTCAATTGAGATAAATTGAAAACATTTTCCCAGAAAATAGGAAATTGAAACCTAATTGAAACACATTGAAAAAATTTATATTTTTTTTTTTATTTTTTTTCTTATTGAAATCAATTGAAAACAATTGAAAAAAATATCAAACTAAATTTTGAAAGTTGAAACAAATGGAATCTCCATTTTATAGAATTATAAGTTGAAACTCAATTGAGATAAATTGAAAACATTCTCCAAGTAAAAAATACTTGGAATAGATTGAAAAATTTTCTAGTTTATCATTTTAAAATTTTCTTTTTCATTCCAAGAATCTATATACAATTGAATGAAAAAAAAATTGTTTCGTTATTTTTTCGTTTAGATAACCAAATAGACAAAATAATAAGTACCTTAAACAAAACAATAAAAAAAAGAGGACCATATAAACAAAATATTTTTATATAAGATGACAAAGAATACTTAAATCCGACTTTAAAAAAAAATTCCTCAAATATGCGGAAAGGGAATGAAAATGATGAACCAGCCAATATTGATGCGAAAAAAATCTTAAAATAATCGTCAATAATGATTGAAAAAAATCGAGATATAGAAAAAACAGGAACGACGAACTTATGACGAATACAGTTTCGCCGATTCGAAGCGACCAAACAACAGTTAGTTTCAATCCGAGTCAATTTTCTTCAACACAACGATAATACGTTGATTATTCTCAAATACAGACAATAAATGTGTTATTAGGGCAGGTAAATAACAATAATTTATTTACGTATCCATATTATCAAAACAACTCGAGTGCCTCGTTCAACTTCAACAACTAATCAAAATCGTTTTATGAGATTTCGTTCGCAAAAGAAAATGTAGTTTCCTCAAATAAACGTCAACTATATACCTCGTTTGAAGGTAAAGATGATGATGTTGATGAAAACACTGGCTTTGCACCGAAATGATTATTATTTTTAAAATTGTCTACTTAAAACTAATTTTTTTTAACTTAAATTTTTTTTTGAATAAACACATTTGAGACGAAACATTTTTTCAATGAGATTAGTCCAAATTTCAATAGTTGATCAATTGAAAGATTCAATTGATTTAAATCGTTTTTTCAACTTTTTAGAATTGATTGGGGGAACGCTTCGGAACGGTAGAGCTCCGCATCGCCTTTATGTTGCTACGCTTCGCTGCGGTACGGCCACGATGCGGTTCGCTTGTCACTAAAAGTTTGGTAGAAGTGCAGTATTCTCAAAAATTTTTGGAACCAATTTCCTTCGATAAGCATTGATGACATTCACATCTTTTACCTTTCAGTTTTGTAACTACTCTGTTTGGGTACGGTGATACGGTAAGTCCCAGCCAATCAATTTCAAATGTAACACCGGTGAATGATCACTGAAGAAGCTTTTTCATCAATTGTCATTTCTACTTTAGTTATATTTCGAGAGTTTATCCTCATACTAATCTTTATATAAGCGATGTCTTTGATCTAATTATTTTTACAAAAATTATTCTTACCGAAAAGAATATGAATAAGCTTTTAGAAAGATTGTAGTGGTCTCTGAAACTTAAGAAGCGAAAAGATTTAAATTATTAAGAATATGAATTCTTGTTTTTTTGTGTTGAAAACAAATAGCATGGCTGGGTCTCCACATTCGTTTTCAATTTTTGATTGAACATTCAGTTACCCAAATCTTTACACTTTAAAAATCAATAAACAAGCTACAAACCTAGGACTCTGGTTTTAGTCCATCCTCCTATTACAACTGTAATACTGCATTTTTATAACTGCTATTGAAGCTGAAGAAAATATCAAATTGACCAAAAAATTCCAAAAAATATTAATTGATCTAAAAATTGAATCTCCGAATCAATTGCGTTTCTTTTAATGAAGTATATTTCTTTTGATCAAGTCTTTTAATGGTCTCTTATCAGATATCATCTTTGATAAAAATGTTGAAACTTTTTATTTTATTTGTTTTATTTAAATAAAAATTGAATTATGTTAAATTACACCTCTTCATGCTTGGAGGGTTTTTTTTAATTTTATTTTATTTTTTTTAAATTATATTATGATTAAAAAATCAAGAATTTATGGATGGATGGCGAATCTAGGGACCCTATTTCAATTCCCCCGACTCCTAAAAAAAGTTCAGACAAAAAATAAAATTGTAAGTTATCTCGATTCTAGTTCCTGAGTAATTATTAAATAGGAATATATTAATTTTAAGGATTTTCAAACTTAGTTATTTATGTAATTTTACTGACATTTTGTAAGTTGAAATTATTTTCATCTTTATGTTTAAGACATCAGTTTAAGCGAGAGTTCTAAATTGTGATTCAGTAAAACTTTTGTATAACGAACCCCGATTTAACGAAAACCTCGAAATAACAAATATGGAAAAAAGAACCGTTAAAATACCACAAAATTAATTTGTTACTTGATTTAACGAAATCCATATTTCTATCCCGACCATTTCGTTTTATCGAGGTTTCACTGAACCGTAGACCCCCTCTATATGTATCCAGTAATTTTTTTTAAATATTTTGATTGGCGAAGTATTGAGTTAGATTCCTGATACCATTTTTTTAAGAGAAGGCTGGATTGGTTAGAATGAAGTGTTTTAATAGAAACCTTATGTTAAAGGTAAACTTTTCTAGGTACAATTAGAGAGAGTTAACGGTAGAATTAGTTTTTCATCGTGCTATTTCAATTCTATTTTAGCTAAGAATTAAACCAAAACCACAGATAAAATCAGTGCAATGATACTAAGAGCAAATGAATGACTTTAGTTTCACACGTTGGGACTGAATTTCATTGCGTATTAAGCTGAGTTCGTTGTCATAGTTCAATTTTTGTTTTATTTTACGTAACGACATTAAAATCTTAAAATAGAATTTCAAATAAGGTTAATTTGCGAGGAACGAGGTGACGAGCTAATTAAGCAAACGTGAATGCGTATATAAAATCGATTACTGGACTATTTTAAAAAAATTCTTGACGAAGTTCGTCAATAGACTATACACATGCGAGAAAAAAATCAATGTTTTTTTCTTTAATTAACATTTATAAAATAAAAATAACAAATTAAACTTAACATAAAAACCCAAAAAAGTCTACATGTATTTTTTTAAATGTTTTTTTAAATGTTATCTCACATCAATTAATTCATGTGTGAAAAAATTTACTCCTAATTAATTAATTTACTTCTTCTCATTTTCTTTGTTAATAGGATTTCATTAAGCATATGTTTTATAGGTTTATATTTATGTTTATTTCGTAGATGATCTATTCTTAATTAGTCAAGGAACATAATTACCAGGGACGAAAAAATTTCGTAACCACCCAGTTGTTTCTTCGAGTTTACGCTAATGTTTTGACAAATTGAAGAAGTTTAAATAGGCCAAAACAAGATTAGCTTCCCTGAATGTTCAAACTTGAACAAGTCCGGGCCATGCCTTCCATGACTGTTTAAGCTTTGAACAAGTCCGGGCCATGCCTTCCATGACTGTTTAAGCTTCAGTAATACAGAGAGCCATGTCTTCGTCGAAAAAGTAGTGTAATAAATGTAAAATTTTTGCATTAAATCATTCCTAAAAGAATTTGTCAATTTGACAATTTCCAATCAAAACCGGCGAAGCCCAAAAAATACATTAGTTAACGTCTCGTTACTCGCATATATAAAGCTCTGCTTGCCGTATCTTACCGGTAAAAAGAGAATTTTAATAGTTATCAGACGATACCAAAATCAACAAGATCAATATCAAATTGAACAAACAAGATCGAATTATATAATAATTGATAAAAAAAAAAAAAAATAAAAAAAAATAACGACTCGTATCCGAATATTAACGTCGTCTAATTTTGATCGTCGATTCAAAAATATCGTCTCTAAGTACGACTTTTACTAAACTTAGTGATTAAAAATTCGTGTTAAAAAAAATGATTGTTTTAAACTCAATCCATAAGGATAATGAGGTAAGTAGAATACATTATTTAAATCCCCTTTTTTGTCCTAATCTTCCCCAAACTTCCGATCAAACTAAACCGAACGGTTCAATCAATCAATCGAAAATAAAAATTGTCGAATTAGAACAATGTTTTAAGCTTTTAATGCTAAAATTTCTCGACGATGAATTCATAGCGCCAGACATGAAGTTCCAAACTGGGTCTAAAGACATTCCAAGTATTAACCAGTCAAACAACACCAAAGTCATCGACTGAGACCAAGACCAATCCATGTGTTAACCATACATAAGTACAATCAGCCCAAAGTGAATTGAACAAGTCAACTAGTCCAAGCATTTCAAACATAATTGCACCAAAACCTAGTCAAAATTTGGACCAATCAAATAAGATCATTTATTCGATTCAAACATACTCTTCTCAAGTAATCGAGCTAACCGATGATTTTATTGTTACCCAAAATAATGACCCGGTAGTTATTCAAGGATTCAACTTTAAAATTAGTCAAAGAGATTTACACTTCCTTACTAGTGCGATATGCTCAAAGATAATATTCTTAATTATTATCTTAATCTCTTATGCAACAATCTCGGCAAGGAAAAATTTGGCACAATCGATTCATTTCTTATTTCTAAGATTTTATCAACTGATCACAGAAGAATATTAAAATCTTTAGACAGATATAATTTGACCAGTTTTCAAACTATCTTCTTCCCTCTTTTTTGTCAACAGAAATTATTGGGCTCTTTTGGTCTTTGGCATTCGAAAAAAACACGTCGTTTATTTTGATTCGTTACTCAAAATGAACAATTCTGATGTTAAAAAGATTGTTTCAACTCTCTCAAAATACATTAAAGTACTTAATGGTGCAACTGTTTGGAATTTATCTCAAAATAGTTTGGCCCCAAGGCAGAAAGGTCAATTGGATTGTGGTGTCTTCGGATGCCAATATGCAAAATATTATGGGCTTAATCGTGGTCAAAACATCGATTTCAATCAAGATGATATTATAAACAAGCGTTTAGAAATGGCTAATGAATTGGTAAGTTTTGAAATCAAATCAATTACACCAAATCCAAAAGCAAATTGACAACCAAAGTGTAAACTTCAAATGAATAATGAAACATATCTCAGCAATCTTAAAAAATTTAGTAACAATGATTCAAAATTTAATATACTCCACTTGAATATCAACTCAATCTTAAATCATCTATGTGATGTTCATAACATACTTGACTCGAAATTGTTTGACATTGTCTTCTTTTGTGAAACGAAATTAGATGAAAGCTACCCGAATTCATTCTACAAGAGAGATCACTATTTTAAAATTAGACTCGATAGAACAAGACTGCATTGCATGGTTTGTCGGTTATATTAGGGAGACATAAATTTAAAAAATTTAAAAAATTGTGTGCTCTTCCAAAAAAATCAAAATGGAAATTGTTGTATAGAGCAAGTCGATATGGCTTTTTAGCGCAAAATTTTCATTCAAAATGTGATGAAACTCCAAATACAATTACAATAATAAAATCAAGCGATGGTAAGATATTTGTTGGATTTACTGAAAAAACTTGGGAAGGTTTAGGTTTTAAAGTGATCCTAATTCTTTTATTCTTAATTTTCATAAAAATTGCAAAAATAGATTTTAGTGGTTCTTAGTCAATATTTTGTAATTATGATTATGTTCCAACTTTTGGCCGTGGTCATGATCTTTATATAAGTAAAGGCGAACGTATCATAAATCTTCACCCCTTTAGGAAGCAAAATTTAGTAAAACAAACTATTCTACGTTGTTTAGCACAAAAAATTACCCTAGCAGAGTGGAAAAATCGAGACCCCATTTCTACATGATACCCCTCCCCTTTAGTTCCAAAAATAGACCCATTTAAAACCGTCTAATAACAGCATTTTAAAAATTCGTAAACAGATCGGGTTTTTTTTGAGATATATGTATTCAGCACCCTAAAATACGTTAGTGACCATATTTTCATATAGATGAATAATTTTTTTGAACTGACCCCAGCAAAAGTATGTTTTTTTGGGGCTGAGTGGGTTTAAGGCCTATGTTAACCCCAAAGACCCTCATTAGGGTATATAATATTGGTACCAAAATGTAGGAAATTAAATTTAGAAAAAAGTTATCGGAGCAAAATTTTGATTTTATATGTTTAATTTTGAATTAGGAGGTGTTTTAGATTTTTGTTTTTTCATGGATTTTAAAGCATAGCTAAAAAGTAACAAAAAAACAAGCTCAAACCAAAAAATTTATTAAAAAATTCAGTTTTTATCAAAAAAATCAGTTTTTAAAAGATTTAGAACCTACAATGAATTTTTCTATGTTTTTTAATGTCTGTTTTAGCTTTGAAATGTTTTGTCATAACTTCTTCGTAAGTATCACCTTTGTCATAACTTTCTAAAACTCTCCAAAATTTACTAAATATCCTATTATTAGTGTCTAAAGTCTTATAATTATCTCTCGATTTGATAATAAGGTCCATCATTGTTCTTTCCTCCGTTGATTGTTCATTATTTGTCCTAAAAAACCATTTTAAATTCGCCCAGTACATTTCTATTGGGTTTAATTCACAATGGTATTTCGGAACGAAGTGTAATCGAATATTCATACTAAATTTATTGTTGAATTCATTTACTAGTATTTCTAGTTTAGATTTTTTTTTGAACGCTGGATGATGTTTAGCCTTCGTTCTTAGATTGTCTAAACGAATATCTTTAGGTTGAAGATTTTGTCCAATTATTCCTAATTCTTTACACAAGTTAAACAACCCTTTCGATTTTCCGACATTTGTTCCCTCTTTGAAATAACAATCATGAACATGTTCAATCCCGTTTTCGTCAGTCCATGATAAATATTCAACTGGATTTGAATGATTTATTCCTTTAGCAAAAAGGCTTCAAAGCCATCAGAGGAAGCCAAAGCATGTCTCGAACAATTAAACGTTCGACCAAAGAATAAAGAAAAATATAAATATTTGGATTCAAATTTTTCCCCTCGTATGACAAGATCAAAGGCAAAATTACTCAATTAAACAAATAAACATTTTTTTTTTGAACTATAATTTTGGATTATAATTTTTTTTGACACTAATAAATTTATTTGATCACATAATTCACGTTGATTTATTGTTCATCAATTACTGAACAATTATATTTACCTGTTCACACTTTTCACTTTACATGTATTGCGCATCAAATGATGAACAATTGCGCACATAATGGACAAGACCCTGATTTTCGAGACCTTCATCATATACCCATTTGTGACAATAGAGACAATCGACTAAATCCTTCGGCTTTTCTTGTTCATAAAATTGTAGTCTTTGTATACGAATCTCGCTTTCTTCGTAACTTGGATCCACCATCGGCTAAGTACCCAGTCTAACGGAACTATTTCTTACCCTTTCTAAGAACATCTCAGTGACCTTTTCACGACCAGATCCTGTTCCATTTACAAGTTAGGTAGGGAAAAATTTTATTAAATTGAGCCCTTCGAAAGATTTTCTGAGGGTCATACAAACGATTTGAGTCCTGCAAATCATGTACGCGCTGAGTAATTCATTTGATTTATTCTCAAAGGACGTGTGTTTAACTTGACCCGGATATTTAGCGTTAACAATTTATTGAATTAATTCTTTCATCTCCGTTGTATTCGGTAAATTTTCGATCGAAACGGTTATTGGTTGATACGGTTTGTTTGGGAAATCATCTTTGAAACCTTTGGAAACGTTTTTAATTGCATTAGCTGACCTAAACTCGTATATCTGGGTAATTATTCTAGATCTAGTACCGGATGAAGGCCAAATCACGGTCGTTTGCTGAGTTTTAATATCGGACTCGTTAAACAGATACTTGAGGTTGACTATGCTTGGGATTGAGTCTTCATTTCGAAGTCGACGAATCGGAAAATTAAAATAAATTTCGTCATCGAATATGAACGGGAATCGACGAGTACGCGAGGGAGTAATTACCGGATTATAAGTTTGCCGCTCCCAAAATAATAATAATTAATTGAAATAATAATTTGAAATTGGTCCGAATAGAAACTTGTAATAATTGAGTGATAGAAGGCTGAGTTTGCGAAGTTGGGAAGTTTCGAAAAATTATCTCATATTGTGCACCTCTTTTTTTAATACGGAATCATTGACATGAATTCTTTGGTTGAACGTTTGATAGCTCATTCTTTGAACTTATTGGGTTTTACGGTTTAGTTAAATTGTTATAAATTTTATTTTTTTTTTTGAATTTTTGAACTGAATTTATAATTTTATATTAATTTCAATTTATGTTCTTAATTTAAATCTAACAAAACAAAATTTATAATTTTTAAAAATTGAAAAAAGGAACTATTTACACAATTAATTAATAACAATGGTTTTAAACCTTCCGACCATCCTCATCAATACTTCCAAGTGTTTTGGTGAATGAAATCGACGATTTGACCGGTTTGATAACAACATCTTGAACATTCTTATTTTCAATGGCAGCCTGATAAAAATCTGGTCTCTTCTTCTCTCTAGTAGGTCTTGGGGTTTTAATTGGCTCAATATCTCTAGGTATTTTTTGTAATAGTAATTCGGTTTATACAAACTCACCGATAAATTGTTCTCATCCCCACTTGATGATGTTAAGTGAACTTCATTCATAGAAAATTCAATATCTTTTACCATCTCCATCTCGTTTGACAACGTTTTTAATCTCTAATTTATATCATTTAAACTATCGACCACACAGTAAGGACCTTTCCATTTGTTGCTGAGTTTCTTCGTAGTACCCGGTTTAATCACATGATTATACATTAAAACTAAATTGTCTTTTGCGAAATTGGAACCACGAACTTTTCTATCATGGAGTAACTTAGCTCTATCCATTCTTAAGTCTCTATTCTCGGCAACTGTTTTAAAAATTTTATCAAAATGGATTCTAACATTGTCGGCATATTCCTCTTTTACCAGTTCGAATGGGACATTTACATCGGTTCGTTGTTGACTGGGTTTAAATTCTGGTAATCGATTGCGGCACAGATATATTTAGAGCTTAGGTAATCGTCCGAAAAACAATTCAAAAGGGCTGAATTTCGTAGTTGAGTGTACTGCTGAGTTATAAGCATATTGTAAAGGGTCCAAATTGAGATCCCAATCGGTTTGATTTTCATTCACATAACACGCCAACATTTGTTTCAATGTACGATTCAATCTCTCAGTTACACCATCTGTTTCAGGATGATATGTTTACGTACGCAACTTATTGGTATCTAATAATTCTCATAACTCAGTCATGAGTTCGGATTGAAAATTTCTACCTTGGTCGGAAAGAATTGAATCTGGGATACCAAAATTACACATGTAATTAAAAATTTTTTCCGCTGAGGTTTTGGCGGTAATGTCTTGTAAGCTCAACAACTTTGCTTACTTGGTGAAATGATCAATAATCGCTAAAACATATTTATTACCATTTTTAGACATAGGAAGTGGTCCTATTATATCAGCAACTATCAATTCTAACGGTCTAGTTGGTCTAACTGGTACCATTAGACCCAAAACGTTCCTCAATTTTACATACGGGTTAAACATTTTATTGTTTTCTTTCGAATTATTTGTATCGATGTTTGGTATTTTTTCTCAATATTCTTTAATCAGGCCAGACATCCATTTTAAATCAGCATCATCTGTTTGACATTTTAACTCCACTAACGAAACCATAAATTCACAATTTTCTTCGTTTATTTCGTTCACACAGCTTTCTTTTGGACAACGTTTTAATCCGTCGGCATTTTGGTTTAAATACCTTTTCGATATATAATCTCATAATCAAAACTAGGGCTGGTAGAGGAAGAGTGAAGTTTGGAGCAATTTTTTTCGAAGCAAAGCAATTTAAGAAAAGCTGTTTTTTTAAAATAAACTAAGGTTTATCACATAAAGTAAAAATGGTTTTAGATTGTAAATTTTTTGTTAATTTCAAAAATAATTAAAATAAAAGGAAAGAACAATATTTGATTTTTAGTAATAGTTTCGATTTTTTACAAAATTTTAAAATTCATACACTAAATTTAAATATGACATTTTGGCGCGAACATTTAAATTTTTTGAAAATTTCAAAAAATCGCGCCTATATTGCTTTTGAAAATTTGTACTTAAATTAAAAATCAAAAAATTAAATTTAAAAACTCATTATAATGTTAACAATTTTGTTTTTTAAAATTTAATTATTGACAAAAAATCGAAAAAAAAATTTTAAATCAAGTTTAACAAATTTTGTTTAATTATGTTAAAATTTTTAAATTAGGTTAGGCCCATCTATTTTTTGAATTTTACAGTTTTAAAAAATAAAAGTTGCTTTGCTCCAAAAATTTGCTTCAAATTCACCGTCGCGCTGGTAGACCGGTTTCGATTTTAAAAACTGGTTTACAGACAGATTTCAAATTAAAACCGGTTTTTAGAGCCGGTTTTGGTTTGGAACCGACTTTAAAGACCGGTTGCAAAAAGAGATCGACTTTTAAAACCGGCGCTAAAATTAAATCAGTTCTAAAAACCGGTTGTAAAATGAAATCGGTTTCAAAAACCAGTTCTAAGATAAAACCGGTTGAAACCGGATAAGTTAACCATTAAATGTGAGCGACAATGTTATTAATTCAATTTAGAATTCATCTCAAGCCTTTTCTTTGTTCGAATAATTTTGTTTTTCGAATCCGTTCGAAGAATTTAGAATTATTAATTTGATACTAACTTGAAAGTTATAAAAGGCTTGAACAAAGTCTTAAATAAATTTTTTGTAAAAATGGGATAAAAAATAATTTCACTGGATAGAAAAGCAAACTTCTGAAGCAAACAAACCTTAATAAAATATGATCCCTCTCAAAATTGGAACAAATTCAAAAACTATATAATCGCTAAAAATTCTCTTGACTCTTAACTGAAAAAAAAAATCTTATCATCGATTAAGGGCAATGTCTGAAAATTTTTACCTATTATCAGAATCAATTGAAGTTGAAAAAAATAGCGAAGATGTTCCTTCTTATCAAAATTCTTTGATTATGTCACCTTTAAAACGGAGACATAACGAAAGTCCTATTTGGGAGCATTGCTCTTTTTTACCAGATGGAACCAGAAAATGCAACGTTGTATTTTGTACCAAAACATGGAAGCCATCAACAGCATCTTCAGCAATAATGGACCATTTGGTGAAATTTCATTCAATCAAGATTAGACCTGAAAAATCGAATGATGACGCACATCTATCAGGAAGAAAGCATTGTTCGCTTGAACAGTCCAAAAGAAATAAGGCTCTCCTGGATTTTATCGTCGTATCCTTTCAATCCTTCTCAATTGTTAATTCTAAATGTTTTTTAAAATTCTGCTATTTAATGGATCCAGAACGTCACACTGTTTCAAGTCTTTTGGATAAAGAATTTGAAAGCTCAATTATTAGACTAAAAAGTCTAATAAATAACCTAGATTCTTTAGTAATTGTTTGTAATTTAGACAAAATTTTAGTTTAGGACAACAAAAAAACGAAGAATCTTTTATGGAATTATCGTTGGTCAGACCTATGTCAAACTTTCAAGAGAATAGTCTAAAAAGATAACCATCCAATCACGAGTTAGTTAAAAAAGGTATCGAGGACATTTTTTGTATAGAAATACTTAAGAACACTACCAAATGGAGTTTGGGACAATTACTTAATCGAGAGAAACAAGTCCACGCCCAAAAATAACACTCAGTATTCCGGATCAAAAAGTTCTTTATAAACAATGTCGAATTCTAAGAGTTATAGAGAGATATCTTATCTCTCACATTTAGAAAACAAAAAATTTCAAGACTTAACCTTATCTCGGAAATTTCAATTATTTCTCAAAAAGAGATACAACAGGGTTAGATCAATATTGGAAAACTTTTAGATCTAAAACGAATCACATTATAAAAAATTCTCAATGAGATTCTATTTTTATGATTTGAATAATTAAGAATTTATCCAAATGGTTTAGGACGGTTAAAGTTTAAAAGAAGGATTCTAGTATTTTTGTATTTTCTCAAGCATATTTCAAAACACGTTTCCGAACTAAAGCAATCAATCATCATTCATTTTTTTTAATCGACTTTTTTTTTATCTCCAAAATTCCAGTTTTTAAATGTCTTTTATTTAGCCTTATTTCGAAATTGTTTGACCCTAATAATATAATGTTAGCGGCAAAGGTGTTGATTCGACTAGGTTCCATGTTGAATAAATAAAAGAAATTGAGATACTTGAGAAACAGGGTTAATTGAACTAAAACGAGAGCTTTGCTTAATAGACTAAATTATAGTTATTCGAAAAATAACTAAATTTGTATCTTTTAATAGCATTTCATATCAAAGATAAATTAAACACAAAGTAAAATACGATAATTCCAAAAAAGATTCTTCGTTTTTTTGTTGTCCGAAACTAAAATTTTTTCTAAATTACAACTTTTTGTTTCCACTTAAATTCACATTTTTTCAATTTTTTTAAAAAGTAAATACTATAAAAATCCTTGTTGATTTAATTTACTCTTACCGAAAATCATAAGGAAAAAATACGTTATTTAATGAAAAGAAGATATAACATTTCAATTCAAACAAATTAACGTCACTTTTAGAAAATTTGAATATTAAAAAATGACAATAATCACTCCTCAAAAAAGAGTAAGAGAATATCCTGATCGAGGTTTAAAAGTTAACGATTCGAAGGAGCTTTATTGTAAAGTATGCAAATAATCTATTGATTATACGAACAAATTTCTCTTTTCTCAACATCTTGAAACCGACATTCACAGTTCAAATTTTAAGAAGCTAAAAACCAATTCGACTATCAATTTTAAGAAAGTGAAATGATTTTCGAACCGATCTCGTACTTTGGCTTGCTGCTTCAAATATTCCTTTCGATAAACTCAATAAACTTCCATTCAAAAGTTTTCTAAATAATTCCCTATAACTCGAGTTCAAGATACCCTTCGACTCTCGACTCTCGATAGTTTCGACTCTCGGAAGATCATTAACGTTATGACAGAAAAGTGAGTTTATAAGCATTTTATTTGAAGCCTTTAGAGTCTTTTTTGCATATTTTTCGCATTTTTCGCGTGTTTTTTAGCATATTTATAAAGCATATTTCGCAAATAATTTCGCATATTTATCGCATTTTACGACCCTTGAAATCTCAAATTTTGGTTGTCCCTGCTCATGATCCAGAGAAAAAAGTTATAATACCTATAACTGAATTTATAATAACCTCCGATTGTGTTAAGGTTCCCCAAGTCATAAACCTTAGTTTCCAAGAAAAGTTTCAGCACCTTTCAACTATGTTCAAAGGGACTTGAAAATTTATGGGTATATATTTTTCCATATTAACTACAAATCTTACTATAAATTTTTTAAAAAATGTTTTAATTTCTAAGAATGAAGGGTATGAAAAGTTTTAGAAGCGGGTTTTCACCGAAAATTTTTAGTAAAAGCACGTTAAAACCGAACTTTACATACCTCTAATTTCGCATATTTTAATATATTTTAAAACGATTTATAGCAAGTTCTATAGTGAATATCACAAATTGCTTGCATGAAAATTTTAGGATAAATTTCGATAAGATTTTGGTCAATTGAATCCTTTTGAAAAAGCGGCTATAAATACTAAGGTTTATGACTTGGTGAACCTTACAAATATCTCAAAGTTTTTGATTTCAATTAGAAATATTTTTTTGAAGAAAAGGGTGACATCAACTATGCCCCTGTAATTGTAACTGACTTTTCATATGCTCCGATTAATTCAATTATGGAATGTTTTAATCCAGTCAATTTAAAAACTTACATCATGCTTACGTACGATATTTTGGTTCAGAAAACAGAGACAAACTTTTTTGGAAAATACGTGTCATCTCTTTCCTCTGTTCAACTCACTTCTTGAAGATCATAATTAAAAAAGCTAAAATTGTTGGAGCTTTTCCTCGATCAAGTAAAATGTTGATTTTCTGTTTTGTCCTTTTACAAAATACAATAAGCCTCGAGCAGTATGATAATTACCTCTTAAACGTATTCAACGTTTTTAATAATTAATAAATTTTCTTACGAAAATAAAAAAATTTACTTTATTTTCAGATCAACAAATTGAAAAAAAATTTGAGAAACTGTTAAATATTAACCACCTGACAGATTATTATCCAGTTATCAATAA
This sequence comes from Brachionus rubens, assembly GCA_022207745.1. Lineage (NCBI taxonomy): Eukaryota > Metazoa > Rotifera > Eurotatoria > Ploima > Brachionidae > Brachionus > Brachionus rubens. The sequence goes on from JAJVHD010000006.1 coordinate 1,293,432, forward strand.
CGGCGATGGAGATTCTTGCTATAAATCTTTTCTTTGATATATTTCAATTCAGAGGAATTTTTCTATTTATTCAATTTCCCTTTGGACAATTTTAAACCATGAAGAATTTTTAAGAGAACTTTTTAAAGGATTTCCGACTGAATTATCTTTTGAAATTTTAATCGAGAACATTTGTCTAAGAAGGCAAAACGTGAATCAAATAAATATTATTTCACTTTCTGTTTTTTTTTAAAAAAAGAATATTTGTGTATAGTTTGGAATCGAATAATAATGATAAGATGTATAATACAAAATATGATCTCTCGGAAAACATTCAGGTACCAGTCACGCTCGGTTTAATTAATAATTTTTATGTTCCTTTCAATGGTGATAAAGAAATAACAAATATTCATGACATTCTAAATGACAAGTTTTTTGTTCATAGAAAAAGGTTTTTATTTGGAAATTTGGATAAACTTTAGGACTTTTTTAAAATTTTTTTATTCTAGACTTAATAAAAGCATTTTGAAAAAAAAAATTTATTCTTTAATTTCTATGTAAAACCCGTAATAAAACCTTGTGTTGGGACCTGCTGACTAGTCGGTAGTTCCAAGAGCTTCTAAAGGTAACTTCTCCACTGATCGATGTAAAATTTGATGCTGATGAACAAAAATTTTTCAGTATTTTGAAAAACAAACTTTTATTCTTACTGTAAAAAACCGGTCCCCGAATATAAAACTTCTTGCGACAATAGATGTGAAAATAAAATTTAATTTAGAAAAAATTACATTTATAGATCATTTTTATTTTCTAAACCTGTGTACATAAAAATAGTAAAAATTGTTTTGACTGAGAAGTAGTTAATTGACAACTCGATCTAATTGGAATTGATATTGAGTTAGAGATTTAAAAGGCTTTGTCTAAAAAGGCTAATTGAGGTGTTCTTTTGTAGGGTCTAGACTATCAAAAACATAAAAAAGTTTGAATCAAAAAATTTATTTTTTTTGAATTTTCCAAGGCTTTATCATGTTGTTAAAACATTAAGGTCAAAGTTTGACCAGCCTTGTAAATAAAAACAAATATAAAAATTTTAAAAAATTAAAAAACAGTCTTAAGTTGAATGTTTAACATAATTGAGACAAAGCATTATCAATTTGATTTAGCACTTGATTCTTAGAGACAATGGACTTGTTTAAAAGTTCTTGATTGGTGTTAGTCATCCCAAGTGGACTATTTTCCGTATAGTTGTTAAACATTAAACTTTTTTATCATTTTTTGAGCCAAGATTTCAGAAGTCCTTTGTTAAAGTTGACTTAGTTGAAAGTCTCTGGCCAGATCTAACACAAGAGATGAGTCTTTGTAATGGCTCCAGTAAACTTATTTTGGATAATCTTAAACAAAGGTTCCATTTAAGCCTTCGTGTATACAGGCTTCTTTGTTTTTTGTCCTTTAACGCTACTTGGATGTCTTGTTTGGCCATTTTTTTTAAGATCTGTTTGTTCTATTATTAAATTTACGATTCAGGCGAATAACTTGAATAATTACTTATCTGAGAGCAAATGCAATTTCATCAATTAAAAGGCTAATTAAAATCAAAAATGCTAGTTCATAGTGAATTAAGCCATATTTAAAACAGTATTGAAACAATAAGCTTATATATAGAAGTATACGCGATTAGAATAAATTTAAACTTTTTACATTGGTTTTTCTTTAGCTGATTGTTAACTTTCATCAGTGTCTGGTGCTGTATACTGAAATCTGACTAAATAATGGCGAATAAAAGTGAAACATTACCTAAATATAATTTCACGGTTGTTAAAAACTAATTACAGTACACCTGATATTTACAATTGTTTTTGTAATGTGCAAGTTTATTTTAAATTTGAAATTAATATTTTTTAAAATTTGAAACGAGTTCCCTTTTTTTAACATTAAGTTTTGTTGAATCGTTGTAATTTAAGAAAATAACTTCAACAAAACAAAACATATAAATATTATTCTTATTTTTTTAAAGCAAAATTTTCAAAAAATTAACCAAATCATAAAAATGATTATTCGACGAGTCTTTTTTGTTTTTGTTTGCTTTAGTTCTGCGTTTGCAAGTAAGTCTCAAAAAAGGAAGTTAAATTTCTAGAATTTAATTGAATTTTTGAATAAGCTCGAGCACAAATATTCAACTTAGGGAAGTTACTCAACCAACAAATTGAAATGGAATATGATGCCGCTCAAACTTATTTACACTTGTCAAATCAAATGAGTCACGATGTAAGAGCTTTTCATGGTTTCGCTAAATTGTTCAAACACAGCTGGAAAAAGGAGTTGGAAGATGCTAAAAAATTAATGGAATACGGTATTTTAAGAGGAGAGAAAGTTGAAACCCCTAAAATCGCAGTATATAGTCAAACTTAATATTTTAATTTCAACAAAATTGATGTTGTTTTATAATAGAAAGATGAAAATGTGTTCAATGAAAACGTTTGCAACGTAATTGAAAATGTTTTGAATTTGGAAAAAATAGTTTACAGTAGTTTATTGGACCTTCATACCGTTGATCATATACATCCCGATCCACAAGTAACAAAATAATTAAAAATTATTGTTGTTTAAATTACTTTTTAAATTGAATTTAAGTTTCAAGATTTTATTGAAAGTGAATTTTTGAAAGAGCAAGTCGAATCGATCAAATTCTTTTCTGATTTGCTAACAAAAATCGAAAGAGCTACTCAAAAGAGTTGTGATGGTCTTGGTTTACATTTTATTGATGAAGAATTGTCCGGAAAATTTTCATAAATTATTTTTATCTACGTTTTAAAATTTAAAATTTTTTAATATATTTTAATATATAAATTTTTTAATATATAAATTTTTTAATTTTTTTAATATATAAATTTTTTAATATATATAATTCATTATTTCAAAATAAATTTCTTTTTATTTTTCTAGCTAGAAAATTCCTATAACTTGAATTTTTGACTTTTATTGCTTAAATAGTTGTAATACGACTAGTTTATCTAGAATTGTAATCTACCTAGCTTTTTTGATATATCCCACTTGTCATTTTGAAAGTGCTTAAAGCGGGTCACCTAGCTTGTAAATACCCCGTCAAAATGATTTATTTGACGAGTCGACTAACTGACATTAGTTATATATATTGCTTATTTTAGGGTTAATTTATTTAGATTGAACAAAGTTTACCGGTTTTCTATTATTATGAACATGCTAAAATAAAATGAAGAGAATAAATTAGGAAAGGCTTAGATTTGGGAGTATGTGTTTAATTGGTAGCTGTAAAAGAAAGTAGTTGTTAAGTTCAATGTCTTTTTTGTTAACGAAAAGTCTAAAGTCCTGCTAGAATCAGACATTAATTTTGACGTAACTCACTCTGCATGCATTAAGGGAGGTTAATAAATTTAGTTCTATTTAAGTTAATTGATTCTAATCAGTGATAATTTCAGAATATTAGAAAATGTTTAAAGATACATGATTTAATTTAAGCAATGTTGAGCTTGGTCAGTTAGAGAGTTTGAAGAGATTTAGTTATAATTCAGTCAAATTCTAGATATAAGTGCAAATGTTAGATAATTTGTAAAAAAGAAAATTTTAAATTGCAAAAAAGTTAGTAACTTTTTAGAGTCAAGTTAAGCAACATGTCAGGGCACTGGATATGGCAGACTTAGTCAGCTGTGTATAGCTAGCGTAGCATGCTAACTAAGTAAGGCCTATGCTGTAACAGAGAACCAGTTTTTCTTCAACTGCTGTTACAGTGGATATAGATCATGGTACCGGTATGTGTATAATACTTGTACTGAAATAAGCAATGAGGACATTGCTTAAGAAGAGGAGGGAATGTGTTGGCGGCACATTGTAAGCCAACTTATGACCTGTTGTTAAATTATAAACTAGTTGCATTTTGTAACTAGTTTCGTTGCTAAATTAGTATTTTATTATTTAACTTAAAGTTACCAGGCTTTGTGTTTAATTTATGTTTGATATGAAATGCAATTAAAAGATACATATTTAGTTATTTTTAAGTTTGGTTTTCGAATAACTTTAATTCAGTCTAATAAGCTAAGCTCTTGTTTTAGTTCAATAAACCCTGTTTCTCAAGTATCTCAATTTCTTTTTTTTATTCAACATGGAACCTAGTCGAATCAACAGCTTTGCCGCCAACAGTATATTACTAGTGTCAAACAGTTTCGAAATAAGGCTAAATAAAAGACATTAAAAAACTTTGGAGATAAAAAAAAAGTCGATTAATTGAAAAAAATCGATCGATGACCGATTGCTTTAGTTCGGAAACGTGTTTTGAATATGCTTGAGAAAATACAAAAATACTAGAATCCTTCTTTTAAACTTTAACCGTCCTAAACCATTTGGATAAATTCTCAATTATTCAAATTAAAACGATTAAAAGTTCCCAAAAATAGAATCTCATTGAGAATTTTTTATAATGTGATTCGTTTTAGATCTAAAAATTTTCCAATATTGATCTAACCCTGTTGTATCTCTTTTTGAGAAATAATTGAAATTTCCGATAAAAGATTAAGTCTTGAAATTTTTTGTTTTCTAAATGTGAGAGATAAGATATCTCTTAGGAGACTCAAAGTAGAATTCGACACTGTTTATAAAGAACTTTTTGATCCGGAATACTGAGTGTTATTTTTGGTGGTGGACTTGTTTCTCTCGATTAAGTAAATGTCCCAAACTTCATTTGGTAGTGTTCTTAAGTATTTCTATACAAAAAATGTCCTCGATACCTTTTTTAACTAACTCGTGATTGGATGGTTATCTTTTTAGACTATTCTCTTGAAAGTTTGACATAGGTCTGACCAACGATAATTCCAAAAAAGATTCTTCGTTTTTTTGTTGTCCTAAACTAAAATTTTGTCTAAATTACAAACAATTACTAAAGAATCTAGGTTATTTATTAGACTTTTTAGCGATTATTGATCATTTCACCAAGTAAGCAAATATGTTGAGCTTACAAGACATTACCGCCAAAACCTCAGCGGAAAAATTTTTTAATTACATGTGTAATTTTGGTATCCCAGATTCAATTCTTTCCGACCAAGGTAGAAATTTTCAATCCGAACTCATGACTGAGTTATGGGAATTATTAGATACCAATAAGTTGCGTACGTAAACATATCATCCTGAAACAGATGGTGTAACTGAGAGATTTAATCGTACATTGAAACAAATGTTGGCGTGTTATGTGAATGAAAATCAAACCGATTGGGATCTCAATTTGGACCCTTTACAATATGCTTATAACTCAGCAGTACACTCAACTACGAAATTCAGCCCTTTTGAATTGTTTTTCGGACGATTACCTAAGCTCCAAATAGATCTTTGCTGCAATGGATTACCAGAATTCAAACCCAGTCAACAACGAACCGATGAAAATGTCCGATTCGAACTGGTAAAAGAGGAATATGCCGACAATGTCAGAATCCATTTTGATAAAATTTTTAAAACAGTTGCACATTATACCACCGTAAACTCTTGTCTATAATTCTAATGGAGTTGTATGGAGTTCCTAATCAGACGCAAGAGTTTACGGTACATAAAAATTAACTATAATTACATAATTAATATATTCCTTTTCAAGCTAAAATATCAAATAATCTACTTGCCGTAATGAAGTACCAATATGTCAACAGAAATAGGATATCAAGTGAAATATTTTCTGATGCTTTTGCCACAAAAACAACTTTTGATAATGATTTAGCAAAATTAAAATGAATATGTCTCCTTTCGGAGTACTATTCTTTCAGAGATTCAAGTAAATACTTTTTTGTTCTAAATAAATAATCTCGAAGTACCAAATAAAAAAAACATTTCTCTATTCAATTGTGGCTCATGATCAGGGACAACCAGGATCATGATCAGGGATGCGGTCGCATATTTTACAAATTTTCGCTTATTAAATGCTTTTCGCACATTTTGCATATTTCGCATATGCAAAGCATATTTTGCATATTAAATGTATATAATTTTATGTACAAAATATACATATATATTAAACTGAAGTTTGCTGATTTAAAGCTAAATTAAAAAGGATTTAAAACAGTTAAAAAAAATAATTAACGTCATTTTTAGAAAATTTGAATATTAAAAAATGACAAGAATCACTCCTCAAAAAAGAGTAAGAGAATATCCTGATCGAGGTTTAATAGTTAACGATTCGAAGGAGCTTTATTGTAAAGTATGCAAAAAATCAATTGATTATACGAAGAAATTTCTCGTTTCTCAACATCTTGAAACCGACATTCACAGTTCAAATTTTAAGAAGCTAAAAACCAATTCAACTATCAATTTTAAGAAAGTGAACTGATTTTCGAACCGATCTCGTACTTTGGCTTGCTGCTTCAAATATTCCTTTCGATAAACTCAATAAACTTCCATTCACAAGTTTTCTAAATAATTACCTAAAACTCGAATTCAAGATACCCTCAGTTTCGACTCACCGAAGATCATTACCGTTAATATACAAATCAAAAATAAACGATTTAAAAGAATATTTTTCAAACTCGAAAGTGGCTGTTATTTGTGATGAAACAAGAGATTGTAAGAGTTGTTACGTATTCCAAATAATATTTCAAAAACTCGATATTTCGACGGCTAATACTCCAGAATTAGTGAAAAAAAATTACCTTGATCAAGTTAATCATGAAACAGTTTCATTTTCAATAATCAAATATGATAATATCAAAATTCTTAATTTTTTTTTGTTTTAATTTTAATGACATATTTTTACCAAACAAGCTTTTGAAGATAGCTTTGATGATATAATTCCTTTTGATTAATTTGACTTACTTAAATAATTTTAAACTAATTCAAACTAATGATAAATAAATTAGGCAATTATATAAATAAATAATATTATTTTATATTGTTATTTCTTTATTTCATGACAGAATAGTGATTTTATAAGCATTTTATTTGAAGCCTTTAGAGTCTTCTCTGCTTATTTATCGCATATTTTTCGCATATAATTTCGCATATCTATCGCATATTACGACCCTTGAAATCGCATATTTTGGTTGTCCCTGCTCATGATCCAGAGAAAAAAAAATTCTTTTGAAATTTTAATCGAGAACATTTGTCTAAGAAGGCAAAACGTGAATCAAATAAATATAATTTCACTTTCTGTTTTTTTAAAAAAAAAAGAATATTTGTGTATAGTTTGGAATCGAATAATAATGAAAAGATGTTTAATACAAAATATGATCTCTCGGAAAACATTCAGGTACCAGTCACGCTAGGTTTAATTAATAATTTTTATGTTCCCTTCATTGGTGATAAAGAGATAACAAATATTCATGACATTCTAAATAACCAGTTTTCTGTTCATAGAAAAAAGTTTTTATTTGAAAATTTGGATAAACTTTAGGACTTTTTTAAAATTTTTTTATTCCAGACTTAATAAGAGCATTTTGAAAAAAAAAATTTATTCTTTAATTTCTATCTTAAACCCGTAATAAAACCTTATGTTGGCACCTGCTGACTAGTCGGTAGTTCCAAGAGCTTCTAAAGGTAACTTTCAAACAAAACTAAAAACATAAAAACGAAAAAAAACGAAGAATTTGTTTTTAATTTTTATTTTTCGTTTTATAAAAAACGAATAAAAAGCGAATTTTTTGGTTGCAAAAAATTAAAAAAGAAAATTTTTTTTTTTGTAATAATTAAATTTGTATTAGGCACATTGTGTTAGTTTATGCTATTCAACTAAGAAACCCCCGTTCCAGTGTAAAAAAGGACTTTTCATAAGACTAAATCCTGCATAATCACAATAAGCTTACAAAAATAAGTACGATTTTAAGTTACGTACTTTTTTTTAATTTGTAAAACATTAATTGGCATTTTTCAGTCTGATTCAAGGTTAGTTATTTATTGTTTTTGATTAGGTTACTTTTAAAGAACACTCTTGATCATCAAAATGAATAAGAAGACATAAAATCATTGGGAAACGTACCAAATAAAAGGTAAATATTATTTAAGGTATCAATTTTTATGTTGTTGGATGTTTTTAAATGGACTTGGCTTTAGCACTTATCGACTGATTTCTCTAACATTGTCTGATTTCTTCAGTTAGTTCAAAGAAGTTCCGGTAAAAAACGACTAAACCGCTAATCTTTACTTGTTACTTAACTTGCTGGTTCTATATTGTCTTAATTCAGAGACATTAAAAAAAAACTAAGTTAAAATTAAAAAAAGACGGTCTAATAAAAGTCTTTTCGAAAAACTTTTGTCTGAAAATGAGAATTAACTGTCAATTATGGTTAAAAGTGTGATCAATAGATAATTTTTGGATTGTAATCTTAAAGAAAAAATTTCCAAAAATAATTCGTTTTTTTTCGTTTTTACAAAAATAATTAAGAATAATTTTTTTTAATTTAAATTGCTTTTTAAGTGTTATGCTTTTGTTTTTAATCATATGATTGTTTTAAAATTTTTTTTCATTCTAAAAGTTATGTTTAATTAAATAAAAAAGAAACGGCAATGAAACTTTTTTTGAATTTTTTACCCTTCCTAAAACAAAAAAAATAAATTTTTTTTTGAAAAAAAAAGAAAATAGCAAAATGCAAAATAAACAAATCGCAAAATTTATTCATTTTGCCAATAATAGACGGTCTAAAGTTACAAAAATGTTTAGCGAAGAGTACGCTTCATATGCTATGCGAGTACAATAAGGTAACATTTTGCACCAAGCATTCGTGTTGATGTTAAAATTATAAATTTGAAGCTTTACAATTTCATCAATTAAAAGGCTAAGCTAAATTCTAAGGTTTTTTAAAATCAAAAATTCTAGTTCATAGTGAATTAAGCTATATTTAAAACAGTATTGAAACAATAAGCTTATATATAGAAGTATACGCGCTTAGAATAAATTTAAACTTATTACATTGGTTTTTCTTTAGCTGATTGTTAACTTTCATCAGTGTCTGGTGCTGTATACTGAAATCTGACTAAATAATGGCGAATAAAAGTGAAACATTACCTAAATATAATTTCACGGTTGTTAAAAACTAATTACAGTACACCTGATATTTACAATTGTTTTTGTAATGTGCAAGTTTATTTTAAATTTTAAATTAATATTTTTTAAAATTTGAAACGAGTTCCCTTTTTTTAACATTAAGTTTTGTTGAATCGTTGTAATTTAAGAAAATAACTTCAACAAAACAAAACATATAAATATTATTCTTATTTTTTTAAAGCAAAATTTTCAAAAAATTAACCAAATCATAAAAATGATTATTCGACGAGTCTTTTTTGTTTTTGTTTGCTTTAGTTCTGCGTTTGCAAGTAAGTCTCAAAAAAGGAAGTTAAATTTCTAGAATTTAATTGAATTTTTGAATAAGCTCGAGCACAAATATTCAACTTAGGGAAGTTACTCAACCAACAAATTGAAATGGAATATAATGCCGCTCAAACTTATTTACACTTGTCAAATCAAATGAGTCATGATAATAAGGCTTTACATGGTTTCGCTAAATTGTTCAAACACAGCTGGAAAAAGGAGTTGGAAGATGCTAAAAAATTAATGGAATACGGTATTTTAAGAGGAGAGAAAGTTGAAACCCCTAAAATCGCAGTATATAGTCAAACTTAATATTTTAATTTCAACAAAATTGATGTTGTTTTATAATAGAAAGATGAAAATGTGTTCAATGAAAACGTTTGCAACGTAATTGAAAATGTTTTGAATTTGGAAAAAATAGTTTACAGTAGTTTATTGGACCTTCATACCGTTGATCATATACATCCCGATCCACAAGTAACAAAATAATTAAAAATTATTGTTGTTTAAATTACTTTTTAAATTGAATTTAAGTTTCAAGATTTTATTGAAAGTGAATTTTTGAAAGAGCAAGTCGAATCGATCAAATTCTTTTCTGATTTGCTAACAAAAATCGAAAGAGCTACTCAAAAGAGTTGTGATGGTCTTGGTTTACATTTTATTGATGAAGAATTGTCCGGAAAATTTTCATAAATTATTTTTATCTACGTTTTAAAATTTAAAATTTTTTAATCATTATTTCAAAATAAATTTCTTTTTATTTTTCTAGCTAGAAAATTCCTATAACTTGAATTTTTGACTTTTATTGCTTAAATAGTTGTAATACGACTAGTTTATCTAGAATTGTAATCTACCTAGCTTTTTTGATATATCCCACTTGTCATTTTGAAAGTGCTTAAAGCGGGTCACCTAGCTTGTAAATACCCCGTCAAAATGATTTATTTGACGACTCGACTAACTGACATTAGTTATATATATTGCTTATTTTAGGGTTAATTTATTTAGATTGAACAAAGTTTACCGGTTTTCTATTATTATGAACATGCTAAAATAAAATGAAGAGAATAAATTAGGAAAGGCTTAGATTTGGGAGTATGTGTTTAATTGGTAGCTGTAAAAGAAGTTTAGTAGTTGTTAAGTTCAATGTTTTTTTTGTTAACGAAAAGTCTAATAATTATGATAGAATCAGACATTAATTTTCACGTAACTCACTCTGCATGCATTAAGGGAGGTTAGTAAATTTAGTTCTATTTAAGGTAATTGATTCTAATCAGTGATAATTTCATTTAAGATTAGAAAATGTTTAAAGATACATGATTTAATTTAAGCAATGTTGAGCTTGGTCAGTTAGAGAGTTTGAAGAGATTTAGTTATAATTCAGTCAAATTCTAGATATAAGTGCAAATGTTAGATAATTTGTAAAAAAGAAAATTTTAAATTGCAAAAAAGTTAGTAACTTTTTAGAGTCAAGTTAAGCAACATGTCAGGGCACTGGATATGGCAGACTTAGTCAGCTGTGTATAGCTAGCGTAGCATGCTAACTAAGTAAGGCCTATGCTGTAACAGAGAACCAGTTTTACTTCAACTGCTGTTACAGTGGATATAGATCATGGTACCGGTATGTGTATTATACTTGTACTGAAATAAGCAATGAGGACATTGCTTAAGAAGAGGAGGGAATGTGTTGGCGGCACATTGTAAGCCAACTTATGACCTGTTGTTAAATTATAAACTAGTTGCATTTTGTAACTAGTTTCGTTGCTAAATTAGTATTTTATTATTTAACTTAAAGTTACCAGGCTTTGTGTTTAATTTATGTTTGATATGAAATGCAATTAAAAGATACATATTTAGTTATTTTTAAGTTTGGTTTTCGAATAACTTTAATTCAGTCTAATAAGCTAAGCTCTCGTTTCAGTTAAATAAACTATGTTTCTCGAGTATCTCAATTTCTTTTATTTATTCAACATGGAACCTAGTCGAATCAACACCTTTGCCGCTAACAGTATATTACTAGGGTCAAACAGTTTCGAAATAAGGCTAAATAAAAGACATTAAAAAACTTTGGATATAAAAAAAAAGTCGATTAATTGAAAAAAATCGATCGATGATCTATTGCTTTAGTTCGGAAACGTGTTTCGAATATGCTTGAGAAAATACAAAAATACTAGAATCCTTCTTTTAAATTTTAACCATCCTTAACCATTTGGATAAATTCTCAATTATTCAAATTAAAACGATTAAAAGTTCCCAAAAATAGAATCTCATTGAGAATTTTTTATAATGTGATTCGTTTTAGATCTAAAAATTTTCCAATATTGATCTAACCCTGTTGTATCTCTTTTTGAGAAATAATTGAAATTTCCGATAAAAGATTAAGTCTTGAAATTTTTTGTTTTCTAAATGTGAGAGATAAGATATCTCTCTATAACTCTTAGAATTCGACATTGTTTATAAAGAACTTTTTGATCCGGAATACTGAGTGTTATTTTTGGTGGTGGACTTGTTTCTCTCGATTAAGTAAATGTCCCAAACTTCATTTGGTAGTGTTCTGAAGTATTTCTTTACAAAAAATGTCCTCGATACCTTTTTTAACTAACTCGTGATTGGGTGGTAATCTTTTTGGACTATTCTCTTGAAAGTTTGACATAGGTCTGACCAACAATAATTCCAAAAAAGATTCTTTGTTTTTTTGTTGTCCAAAACTAAAATTTTGTCTAAATTACAAACAATTACTAAAGAATCTAGGTTACTAAAAAGTCTAATAAATAACCTAGATTCTTTAATTGAGCTTTCAATTTCTTTATCTAAAAGACTTGAAACAGTGTGACGTTCTGGAACCGTGTATCGAGAATCCATTAAATAACAAAATTTTAAAAAACATTTAGAATTAACAATTGAGAAGGATTGAAAGGATACGACGATAAAACCCGGGAGAGCCTTATTTCTTTTGGACTGTTCAAGCGAACAATGCTTTCTTGCTGATAGATGTGCGTCATCATTCGATTTTTCAGGTATGGATGATAAGATTTTTTTTTTAAGTAAAGAGTCAAGAGAATTTTTAGCGATATTAAAGTTCCAATTTTGAGAGGGATCATTTTTTATTCAGGTTTGTTTGCTTCAGAAGTTTGCTTTTCTATCCAGTGAAATTATGTTTTATCCCATTTTTTAAAAAATTTATTTAAGATTTTGTTCAAGCCTTTTATAACTTTCAAGTTAGTATCAAATTAATAATTCTAAATTCTTCGAACGGATTCGAAAAACAACATTATTCGAACAAAGAAAAGGCTTGAGATGAATTCTAAATTGAATTAATAACATTGTCGCTCACATTTAATGGTTAACTAATCCGATTTCAACCGATTTTAGAACCGGTTTTATCTTAGAACTGGTTTTTGAAACCGATTTCATTTTACAACCGGTTTTTAGAACTGATTTAATTTTAGCGCCGGTTTTAAAAGTCGATCTCTTTTTGCAACCGGTCTTTAAAGTCGGTTCCAAACCAAAACCGGCTCTAAAAACCGGTTTTAATTTGAAATCTGTCTGTAAACCAGTTTTTAAAATCCAAACCGGTCTACAAGCGCGACGGTGAAGTTTGAAGCAAATTTTTTGAGCAAAGCAAATTTTATTTTTTAAAACTGTAAAATTCTAAAAATAGATGGGCCTAACCTAATTTATGAGCAAATATGTAGCAATTTTTTGGATTATTTGGAATTTTCTATTAAACTTATTAAAAATTTATTGTCAAAATTTTATGATTTTAATTATCTTTGTAATTTATGCCAAATAATAGCTAATTTAGATCGTAGATCTTTACTGCCTTATAAAGATAAAAACAACTCAAATGTCAGTAATAACCTTGTAAGAGCATTTTTTGAATTTGATAAAAATTTTGAATTTTTTAAAGAGTCATTTTATAAAAATTTCTATTTATTAAAATGTAATTTTAACTGGATGATTGGTTTGGAACCTTTTTTAATTTATAAAATTAAACCAAATCTGTCAATGTTAACTGTTCATTCTTTTAAATATAATTTTGATTTGGGTAAAAATTTTTGTAAAAATTGTGATAAAAATTGTAAAGTGTGTCCTTTTATCCTTAATGTTTGCTATTTAAAGGTTAATGGTTTTACTCTCCCTTTATTTTGTAGTTCTAATTGTGAATCTGAGAGCATAGTTTACATAATTATTTGTAAAAGATGTTCTGTTTTTTATATAGGAGAGTCTGGTAAATCTCTTAAAGTGAGAATTTCACAACATTTGAATGCAATTAAAAGGTTTATCCCTTATTTTAAAACTGAGAATGAAGTAGCAGACCACTTTAGGAGGAAGGGACACTCTGTTTTAGACGATTTTCGAGTTTGTGTTTTTAAGAAAAATTTAATTGATGTAAGTGTGAGACGATTTGTCGAGCAAGATCTAATAAATTTATTTATTTATGCATTTGATGCATCTATTTTGAATTCGAAAATATATAATATATACAATTTGAAAAAACTTTGTTTCGATAAAAAATTGTGATGATGAATTTTATTTTTTATTTCTTGTAACGCTTCCATTAATTTGTAATAAAAAAATTTTTTTTTGTCTTTTCTTTTTAGATTCCTGACGAAGGCCTGGAGCCGAAACTTATATAAGTCGAATTTAATTGTATTCTAATCGATTTATTAAAATAAAAAATTTTTTAAAAAATTAAATTAGTTTAATTGTATTTCAACTTAATATTTTAATTTCAACAAAATTGATGTTGTTTTATAATAGAAAGATGAAAATGTGTTCAATGAAAACGTTTGCAACGTAATTGAAAATGTTTTGAATTTGGAAAAAATAGTTTACAGTAGTTTATTGGACCTTCATACCGTTGATCATATACATCCCGATCCACAAGTAACAAAATAATTAAAAATTATTGTTGTTTAAATTACTTTTTAAATTGAATTTAAGTTTCAAGATTTTATTGAAAGTGAATTTTTGAAAGAGCAAGTCGAATCGATCAAATTCTTTTCTGATTTGCTAACAAAAATCGAAAGAGCTACTCAAAAGAGTTGTGATGGTCTTGGTTTACATTTTATTGATGAAGAATTGTCCGGAAAATTTTCATAAATTATTTTTATCTACGTTTTAAAATTTAAAATTTTTTAATCATTATTTCAAAATAAATTTCTTTTTATTTTTCTAGCTAGAAAATTCCTATAACTTGAATTTTTGACTTTTATTGCTTAAATAGTTGTAATACGACTAGTTTATCTAGAATTGTAATCTACCTAGCTTTTTTGATATATCCCACTTGTCATTTTGAAAGTGCTTAAAGCGGGTCACCTAGCTTGTAAATACCCCGTCAAAATGATTTATTTGACGACTCGACTAACTGACATTAGTTATATATATTGCTTATTTTAGGGTTAATTTATTTAGATTGAACAAAGTTTACCGGTTTTCTATTATTATGAACATGCTAAAATAAAATGAAGAGAATAAATTAGGAAAGGCTTAGATTTGGGAGTATGTGTTTAATTGGTAGCTGTAAAAGAAGTTTAGTAGTTGTTAAGTTCAATGTTTTTTTTGTTAACGAAAAGTCTAATAATTATGATAGAATCAGACATTAATTTTCACGTAACTCACTCTGCATGCATTAAGGGAGGTTAATAAATTTAGTTCTATTTAAGGTAATTGATTCTAATCAGTGATAATTTCATTTAAGATTAGAAAATGTTTAAAGATACATGATTTAATTTAAGCAATGTTGAGCTTGGTCAGTTAGAGAGTTTGAAGAGATTTAGTTATAATTCAGTCAAATTCTAGATATAAGTGCAAATGTTAGATAATTTGTAAAAAAGAAAATTTTAAATTGCAAAAAAGTTAGTAACTTTTTAGAGTCAAGTTAAGCAACATGTCAGGGCACTGGATATGGCAGACTTAGTCAGCTGTGTATAGCTAGCGTAGCATGCTAACTAAGTAAGGCCTATGCTGTAACAGAGAACCAGTTTTACTTCAACTGCTGTTACAGTGGATATAGATCATGGTACCGGTATGTGTATTATACTTGTACTGAAATAAGCAATGAGGACATTGCTTAAGAAGAGGAGGGAATGTGTTGGCGGCACATTGTAAGCCAACTTATGACCTGTTGTTAAATTATAAACTAGTTGCATTTTGTAACTAGTTTCGTTGCTAAATTAGTATTTTATTATTTAACTTAAAGTTACCAGGCTTTGTGTTTAATTTATGTTTGATATGAAATGCAATTAAAAGATACATATTTAGTTATTTTTAAGTTTGGTTTTCGAATAACTTTAATTCAGTCTAATAAGCTAAGCTCTCGTTTCAGTTAAATAAACTATGTTTCTCGAGTATCTCAATTTCTTTTATTTATTCAACATGGAACCTAGTCGAATCAACACCTTTGCCGCTAACAGTATATTACTAGGGTCAAACAGTTTCGAAATAAGGCTAAATAAAAGACATTAAAAAACTTTGGATATAAAAAAAAAGTCGATTAATTGAAAAAAATCGATCGATGATCTATTGCTTTAGTTCGGAAACGTGTTTCGAATATGCTTGAGAAAATACAAAAATACTAGAATCCTTCTTTTAAATTTTAACCATCCTTAACCATTTGGATAAATTCTCAATTATTCAAATTAAAACGATTAAAAGTTCCCAAAAATAGAATCTCATTGAGAATTTTTTATAATGTGATTCGTTTTAGATCTAAAAATTTTCCAATATTGATCTAACCCTGTTGTATCTCTTTTTGAGAAATAATTGAAATTTCCGATAAAAGATTAAGTCTTGAAATTTTTTGTTTTCTAAATGTGAGAGATAAGATATCTCTCTATAACTCTTAGAATTCGACATTGTTTATAAAGAACTTTTTGATCCGGAATACTGAGTGTTATTTTTGGTGGTGGACTTGTTTCTCTCGATTAAGTAAATGTCCCAAACTTCATTTGGTAGTGTTCTGAAGTATTTCTTTACAAAAAATGTCCTCGATACCTTTTTTAACTAACTCGTGATTGGGTGGTAATCTTTTTGGACTATTCTCTTGAAAGTTTGACATAGGTCTGACCAACAATAATTCCAAAAAAGATTCTTTGTTTTTTTGTTGTCCAAAACTAAAATTTTGTCTAAATTACAAACAATTACTAAAGAATCTAGGTTACTAAAAAGTCTAATAAATAACCTAGATTCTTTAATTGAGCTTTCAATTTCTTTATCTAAAAGACTTGAAACAGTGTGACGTTCTGGAACCGTGTATCGAGAATCCATTAAATAACAAAATTTTAAAAAACATTTAGAATTAACAATTGAGAAGGATTGAAAGGATACGACGATAAAACCCGGGAGAGCCTTATTTCTTTTGGACTGTTCAAGCGAACAATGCTTTCTTGCTGATAGATGTGCGTCATCATTCGATTTTTCAGGTATGGATGATAAGATTTTTTTTTTAAGTAAAGAGTCAAGAGAATTTTTAGCGATATTAAAGTTCCAATTTTGAGAGGGATCATTTTTTATTCAGGTTTGTTTGCTTCAGAAGTTTGCTTTTCTATCCAGTGAAATTATGTTTTATCCCATTTTTTAAAAAATTTATTTAAGATTTTGTTCAAGCCTTTTATAACTTTCAAGTTAGTATCAAATTAATAATTCTAAATTCTTCGAACGGATTCGAAAAACAACATTATTCGAACAAAGAAAAGGCTTGAGATGAATTCTAAATTGAATTAATAACATTGTCGCTCACATTTAATGGTTAACTAATCCGATTTCAACCGATTTTAGAACCGGTTTTATCTTAGAACTGGTTTTTGAAACCGATTTCATTTTACAACCGGTTTTTAGAACTGATTTAATTTTAGCGCCGGTTTTAAAAGTCGATCTCTTTTTGCAACCGGTCTTTAAAGTCGGTTCCAAACCAAAACCGGCTCTAAAAACCGGTTTTAATTTGAAATCTGTCTGTAAACCTTTTTTTAAAATCCAAACCGGTCTACAAGCGCGACGGTGAAGTTTGAAGCAAATTTTTTGAGCAAAGCAAATTTTATTTTTTAAAACTGTAAAATTCTAAAAATAGATGGGCCTAACCTAATTTAAAAATTATAACATAACTAGACAAAATTTGTTAAACTTGATTTAAAATTTTTTTTTCGATTTTTTGAATTGATCGATTTTTTGTAAATAATTAAATTTTAAAAAACAAAATTGTTAACATTATAATGAGTTTTTAAATTTAATTTTTTAATTTTTAATTTAGGTACAAATTTTCAAAAGTAATATAGGCGGGATTTTTTGAAATTTTCAAAAAATTTAAATGTTCGCGCCAAAATGTCATATTTAAATTTAGTGTATGAATTTTAAAATATTGTAAAAAATCGAAACTAACATTAAAAATCAAATATTGATTTTTCCTTTTTTTTTTAATTAATTTGAAATCAACAAAATATTTACAATCTAAAACCATTTTTACTTTATGTGCTATACCTAATTTTATTTTAAAAAACAGCTTTTCTTAAATTGCTCTGCTTCGGAAAAAAATTGCTCCAAACTTCACTCTTCCTCTACCAGCCCTAGTAATGATTATGAGATTATATATCGAAAAGGTATTTAAACCAAAATGCCGACGGATTATAACGTTGTCCAAAAGAAAGCTGTGTGAACGAAATAAACGAAGAAAATTGTGAATTTATGGTTTCGTTAGTGGAGTTAAAATGTCAAACAGATGATGCTGATTTAAAATCGATGTCTGGCCTGATTAAAGAATATTGAGAAAAAATTCCAAACATCGATGCAAATAATTCGAAAGAAACAATAAAATGTTTAACCAGTATGTAACAAGTGAATGCGACAAAGAAACAATACTCAACCATCTTCATACGAGTCTCTTCGCTGGACATTTAGGTTATGAAAAAACATTATGTAAAATTGAGGAACGTTTTGGGTCCAGTAGTACCAATTACCAACTAGACCGTTAGAATTGATAGCTGCTGATATAATAGGACCACTTCCTATGTCTAAAAATGGGAATAAATATGTTTTAGCGATTATTGATCATTTCACCAAGTAAGCAAATATGTTGAGCTTACAAGACATTACCGCCAAAACCTCAGCGGAAAAATTTTTTAATTACATGTGTAATTTTGGTATCCCAGATTCAATTCTTTCCGACCAAGGTAGAAATTTTCAATCCGAACTCATGACTGAGTTATGGGAATTATTAGATACCAATAAGTTGCGTACGTAAACATATCATCCTGAAACAGATGGTGTAACTGAGAGATTTAATCGTACATTGAAACAAATGTTGGCGTGTTATGTGAATGAAAATCAAACCGATTGGGATCTCAATTTGGACCCTTTACAATATGCTTATAACTCAGCAGTACACTCAACTACGAAATTCAGCCCTTTTGAATTGTTTTTCGGACGATTACCTAAGCTCCAAATAGATCTTTGCTGCAACGGATTACCAGACTTCAAACCCAGTCAACAACGAACCGATGAAAATGTCCGATTCGAACTGGTAAAAGAGGAATATGCCGACAATGTCAGAATCCATTTTGATAAAATTTTTAAAACAGTTGCACATTATACCACCGTAAACTCTTGTCTATAATTCTAATGGAGTTGTATGGAGTTCCTAATCAGACGCAAGAGTTTACGGTACATAAAAATTAACTATAATTACATAATTAATATATTCCTTTTCAAGCTAAAATATCAAATAATCTACTTGCCGTAATGAAGTACCAATATGTCAACAGAAATAGGATATCAAGTGAAATATTTTCTGATGCTTTTGCCACAAAAACAACTTTTGATAATGATTTAGCAAAATTAAAATGAATATGTCTCCTTTCGGAGTACTATTCTTTCAGAGATTCAAGTAAATACTTTTTTGTTCTAAATAAATAATCTCGAAGTACCAAATAAAAAAAAACATTTCTCTATTCAATTGTGGCTCATGATCAGGGACAACCAGGATCATGATCAGGGATGCGGTCGCATATTTTACAAATTTTCGCTTATTAAATGCTTTTCGCACATTTTGCATATTTCGCATATGCAAAGCATATTTTGCATATTAAATGTATATAATTTTATGTACAAAATATACATATATATTAAACTGAAGTTTGCTGATTTAAAGCTAAATTAAAAAGGATTTAAAACAGTTAAAAAAAATAATTAACGTCATTTTTAGAAAATTTGAATATTAAAAAATGACAAGAATCACTCCTCAAAAAAGAGTAAGAGAATATCCTGATCGAGGTTTAATAGTTAACGATTCGAAGGAGCTTTATTGTAAAGTATGCAAAAAATCAATTGATTATACGAAGAAATTTCTCGTTTCTCAACATCTTGAAACCGACATTCACAGTTCAAATTTTAAGAAGCTAAAAACCAATTCAACTATCAATTTTAAGAAAGTGAACTGATTTTCGAACCGATCTCGTACTTTGGCTTGCTGCTTCAAATATTCCTTTCGATAAACTCAATAAACTTCCATTCACAAGTTTTCTAAATAATTACCTAAAACTCGAATTCAAGATACCCTCAGTTTCGACTCACCGAAGATCATTACCGTTAATATACAAATCAAAAATAAACGATTTAAAAGAATATTTTTCAAACTCGAAAGTGGCTGTTATTTGTGATGAAACAAGAGATTGTAAGAGTTGTTACGTATTCCAAATAATATTTCAAAAACTCGATATTTCGACGGCTAATACTCCAGAATTAGTGAAAAAAAATTACCTTGATCAAGTTAATCATGAAACAGTTTCATTTTCAATAATCAAATATGATAATATCAAAATTCTTAATTTTTTTTTGTTTTAATTTTAATGACATATTTTTACCAAACAAGCTTTTGAAGATAGCTTTGATGATATAATTCCTTTTGATTAATTTGACTTACTTAAATAATTTTAAACTAATTCAAACTAATGATAAATAAATTAGGCAATTATATAAATAAATAATATTATTTTATAGTGTTATTTCTTTATTTCATGACAGAATAGTGATTTTATAAGCATTTTATTTGAAGCCTTTAGAGTCTTCTCTGCTTATTTATCGCATATTTTTCGCATATAATTTCGCATATTTATCGCATATTACGACCCTTGAAATCGCATATTTTGGTTGTCCCTGCTCATGATCCAGAGAAAAAAAAATTCTTTTGAAATTTTAATCGAGAACATTTGTCTAAGAAGGCAAAACGTGAATCAAATAAATATAATTTCACTTTCTGTTTTTTTAAAAAAAAAAGAATATTTGTGTATAGTTTGGAATTGAATAATAATGAAAAGATGTTTAATACAAAATATGATCTCTCGGAAAACATTCAGGTACCAGTCACGCTAGGTTTAATTAATAATTTTTATGTTCCCTTCATTGGTGATAAAGAGATAACAAATATTCATGACATTCTAAATAACCAGTTTTCTGTTCATAGAAAAAAGTTTTTATTTGAAAATTTGGATAAACTTTAGGACTTTTTTAAAATTTTTTTATTCCAGACTTAATAAGAGCATTTTGAAAAAAAAAATTTATTCTTTAATTTCTATCTTAAACCCGTAATAAAACCTTATGTTGGCACCTGCTGACTAGTCGGTAGTTCCAAGAGCTTCTAAAGGTAACTTTCAAACAAAACTAAAAACATAAAAACGAAAAAAAACGAAGAATTTGTTTTTAATTTTTATTTTTCGTTTTATAAAAAACGAATAAAAAGCGAATTTTTTGGTTGCAAAAAATTAAAAAAGAAAATTTTTTTTTTGTAATAATTAAATTTGTATTAGGCACATTGTGTTAGTTTATGCTATTCAACTAAGAAACCCCCGTTCCAGTGTAAAAAAGGACTTTTCATAAGACTAAATCCTGCATAATCACAATAAGCTTACAAAAATAAGTACGATTTTAAGTTACGTACTTTTTTTTAATTTGTAAAACATTAATTGGCATTTTTCAGTCTGATTCAAGGTTAGTTATTTATTGTTTTTGATTAGGTTACTTTTAAAGAACACTCTTGATCATCAAAATGAATAAGAAGACATAAAATCATTGGGAAACGTACCAAATAAAAGGTAAATATTATTTAAGGTATCAATTTTTATGTTGTTGGATGTTTTTAAATGGACTTGGCTTTAGCACTTATCGACTGATTTCTCTAACATTGTCTGATTTCTTCAGTTAGTTCAAAGAAGTTCCGGTAAAAAACGACTAAACCGCTAATCTTTACTTGTTACTTAACTTGCTGGTTCTATATTGTCTTAATTCAGAGACATTAAAAAAAAACTAAGTTAAAATTAAAAAAAGACGGTCTAATAAAACTCTTTTCGAAAAACTTTTGTCTGAAAATGAGAATTAACTGTCAATTATGGTTAAAAGTGTGATCAATAGATAATTTTTGGATTGTAATCTTAAAGAAAAAATTTCCAAAAATAATTCGTTTTTTTTCGTTTTTACAAAAATAATTAAGAATAATTTTTTTTAATTTAAATTGCTTTTTAAGTGTTATGCTTTTGTTTTTAATCATATGATTGTTTTAAAATTTTTTTTCATTCTAAAAGTTATGTTTAATTAAATAAAAAAGAAACGGCAATGAAACTTTTTTTGAATTTTTTACCCTTCCTAAAACAAAAAAAATAAATTTTTTTTTGAAAAAAAAAGAAAATAGCAAAATGCAAAATAAACAAATCGCAAAATTTATTCATTTTGCCAATAATAGACGGTCTAAAGTTACAAAAATGTTTAGCGAAGAGTACGCTTCATATGCTATGCGAGTACAATAAGGTAACATTTTGCACCAAGCATTCGTGTTGATGTTAAAATTATAAATTTGAAGCTTTACAATTTCATCAATTAAAAGGCTAAGCTAAATTCTAAGGTTTTTTAAAATCAAAAATTCTAGTTCATAGTGAATTAAGCTATATTTAAAACAGTATTGAAACAATAAGCTTATATATAGAAGTATACGCGCTTAGAATAAATTTAAACTTATTACATTGGTTTTTCTTTAGCTGATTGTTAACTTTCATCAGTGTCTGGTGCTGTATACTGAAATCTGACTAAATAATGGCGAATAAAAGTGAAACATTACCTAAATATAATTTCACGGTTGTTAAAAACTAATTACAGTACACCTGATATTTACAATTGTTTTTGTAATGTGCAAGTTTATTTTAAATTTTAAATTAATATTTTTTAAAATTTGAAACGAGTTCCCTTTTTTTAACATTAAGTTTTGTTGAATCGTTGTAATTTAAGAAAATAACTTCAACAAAACAAAACATATAAATATTATTCTTATTTTTTTAAAGCAAAATTTTCAAAAAATTAACCAAATCATAAAAATGATTATTCTACGAGTCTTTTTTGTTTTTGTTTGCTTTAGTTCTGCGTTTGCAAGTAAGTCTCAAAAAAGGAGTTAAATTTCTAGAATTTAATTGAATTTTTGAATAAGCTCGAATACAAACATTCTCCAAGTGGAAGTTACTCAACCAACAAATTGAAATGGAATATAATGCCGCTCAAACTTATTTACACTTGTCAAATCAAATGAGTCATGATAATAAGGCTTTACATGGTTTCGCTAAATTGTTCAAACACAGCTGGAAAAAGGAGTTGGAAGATGCTAAAAAATTAATGAAATACGGTATTTTAAGAGGAGAGAAAGTTGAAACCCCTAAAGTCGCAGTAAATAGTCAAACTTAATATTTTAATTTCAACAAAATTGATGTTGTTTTATAATAGAAAGATGAAAATGTGTTCAATGAAAACGTTTGCAAAGTAATTGAAAATGTTTTGAATTTGGAAAAAATAGTTTACAGTAGTTTATTGGACCTTCATACCGTTGATCATATACATCCCGATCCACAAGTAACAAAATAATTAAAAATTATTGTTGTTTAAACTCCTTTTTAAATTAAATTTAAGTTTCAAGATTTTATTGAAAGTGAATTTTTGAAAGAGCAAGTCGAATCGATCAAATTCTTTTCTGATTTGCTAACAAAAATCGAAAGAGCTACTCAAAAGAGTTGTGATGGTCTTGGTTTACATTTTATTGATGAAGAATTGTCCGGAAAATTTTCATAAATTATTTTTATCTACGTTTTAAAATTTAAAATTTTTTAATCATTATTTCAAAATAAATTTCTTTTTATTTTTCTAGCTAGAAAATTCCTATAACTTGAATTTTTGACTTTTATTGCTTAAATAGTTGTAATACGACTAGTTTATCTAGAATTGTAATCTACCTAGCTTTTTTGATATATCCCACTTGTCATTTTGAAAGTGCTTAAAGCGGGTCACCTAGCTTGTAAATACCCCGTCAAAATGATTTATTTGACGAGTCGACTAACTGACATTAGTTATATATATTGCTTATTTTAGGGTTAATTTATTTAGATTGAACAAAGTTTACCGGTTTTCTATTATTATGAACATGCTAAAATAAAATGAAGAGAATAAATTAGGAAAGGCTTAGATTTGGGAGTATGTGTTTAATTGGTAGCTGTAAAAGAAAGTAGTTGTTAAGTTCAATGTCTTTTTTGTTAACGAAAAGTCTAAAGTCCTGCTAGAATCAGACATTAATTTTGACGTAACTCACTCTGCATGCATTAAGGGAGGTTAATAAATTTAGTTCTATTTAAGTTAATTGATTCTAATCAGTGATAATTTCAGAATATTAGAAAATGTTTAAAGATACATGATTTAATTTAAGCAATGTTTAGCTTGGTCAGTTAGAGAGTTTGAAGAGATTTAGTTATAACTCAGTCAAATTCTAGATATAAGTGCAAATGTTAGATAATTTGTAAAAAAGAAAATTTTAAATTGCAAAAAAGTTAGTAACTTTTTAGAGTCAAGTTAAGCAACATGTCAGGGCACTGGATATGGCAGACTTAGTCAGCTGTGTATAGCTAGCGTAGCATGCTAACTAAGTAAGGCCTATGCTGTAACAGAGAACCAGTTTTTCTTCAACTGCTGTTACAGTGGATATAGATCATGGTACCGGTATGTGTATAATACTTGTACTGAAATAAGCAATGAGGACATTGCTTAAGAAGAGGAGGGAATGTGTTGGCGGCACATTGTAAGCCAACTTATGACCTGTTGTTAAATTATAAACTAGTTGCATTTTGTAACTAGTTTCGTTGCTAAATTAGTATTTTATTATTTAACTTAAAGTTACCAGGCTTTGTGTTTAATTTATGTTTGATATGAAATGCAATTAAAAGATACATATTTAGTTATTTTTAAGTTTGGTTTTCGAATAACTTTAATTCAGTCTAATAAGCTAAGCTCTTGTTTTAGTTCAATAAACCCTGTTTCTCAAGTATCTCAATTTCTTTTTTTTATTCAACATGGAACCTAGTCGAATCAACAGCTTTGCCGCCAACAGTATATTACTAGTGTCAAACAGTTTCGAAATAAGGCTAAATAAAAGACATTAAAAAACTTTGGAGATAAAAAAAAAGTCGATTAATTGAAAAAAATCGATCGATGACCGATTGCTTTAGTTCGGAAACGTGTTTTGAATATGCTTGAGAAAATACAAAAATACTAGAATCCTTCTTTTAAACTTTAACCGTCCTAAACCATTTGGATAAATTCTCAATTATTCAAATTAAAACGATTAAAAGTTCCCAAAAATAGAATCTCATTGAGAATTTTTTATAATGTGATTCGTTTTAGATCTAAAAATTTTCCAATATTGATCTAACCCTGTTGTATCTCTTTTTGAGAAATAATTGAAATTTCCGATAAAAGATTAAGTCTTGAAATTTTTTGTTTTCTAAATGTGAGAGATAAGATATCTCTTAGGAGACTCAAAGGAGAATTCGACACTGTTTATAAAGAACTTTTTGATCCGGAATACTGAGTGTTATTTTTGGTGGTGGACTTGTTTCTCTCGATTAAGTAAATGTCCCAAACTCCATTTGGTAGTGTTCTGAAGTATTTCTATACAAAAAATGTCCTCGATACCTTTTTTAACTAACTCGTGATTGGATGGTTATCTTTTTAGACTATTCTCTTGAAAGTTTGACATAGGTCTGACCAACGATAATTCCAAAAAAGATTCTTCGTTTTTTTGTTGTCCTAAACTAAAATTTTGTCTAAATTACAAACAATTACTAAAGAATCTAGGTTACTAAAAAGTCTAATAAATAACCTAGATTCTTTAATTGAGCTTTCAATTTCTTTATCTAAAAGACTTGAAACAGTGTGACGTTCTGGAACCGTGTATCGAGAATCCATTAAATAACAAAATTTTAAAAAACATTTAGAATTAACAATTGAGAAGGATTGAAAGGATACGACGATAAAACCCGGGAGAGCCTTATTTCTTTTGGACTGTTCAAGCGAACAATGCTTTCTTGCTGATAGATGTGCGTCATCATTCGATTTTTCAGGTATGGATGATAAGATTTTTTTTTTAAGTAAAGAGTCAAGAGAATTTTTAGCGATATTAAAGTTCCAATTTTGAGAGGGATCATTTTTTATTCAGGTTTGTTTGCTTCAGAAGTTTGCTTTTCTATCCAGTGAAATTATGTTTTATCCCATTTTTTAAAAAATTTATTTAAGATTTTGTTCAAGCCTTTTATAACTTTCAAGTTAGTATCAAATTAATAATTCTAAATTCTTCGAACGGATTCGAAAAACAACATTATTCGAACAAAGAAAAGGCTTGAGATGAATTCTAAATTGAATTAATAACATTGTCGCTCACATTTAATGGTTAACTTATCCGATTTCAACCGATTTTAGAACCGGTTTTATCTTAGAACTGGTTTTTGAAACCGATTTCATTTTACAACCGGTTTTTAGAACTGATTTAATTTTAGCGCCGGTTTTAAAAGTCGATCTCTTTTTGCAACCGGTCTTTAAAGTCGGTTCCAAACCAAAACCGGCTCTAAAAACCGGTTTGGATTTTGAAATCTGTCTGTAAACCAGTTTTTAAAATCCAAACCGGTCTACAAGCGCGACGGTGAAGTTTGAAGCAAATTTTTTGAGCAAAGCAAATTTTATTTTTTAAAACTGTAAAATTCTAAAAATAGATGGGCCTAACCTAATTTAAAAATTATAACATAACTAGACAAAATTTGTTAAACTTGATTTAAAATTTTTTTTTCGATTTTTGAATTGATCAGATTATTGTAAATAATTAAATTTTAAAAAACAAAATTGTTAACATTATAATGAGTTTTTAAATTTAATTTTTTAATTTTTAATTTAGGTACAAATTTTCAAAAGTAATATAGGCGGGATTTTTTGAAATTTTCAAAAAATTTAAATGTTCGCGCCAAAATGTCATATTTAAATTTAGTGTATGAATTTTAAAATATTGTAAAAAATCGAAACTAACATTAAAAATCAAATATTGATTTTTCCTTTTTTTTTTAATTAATTTGAAATCAACAAAATATTTACAATCTAAAACCATTTTTACTTTATGTGCTATACCTAATTTTATTTTAAAAAACAGCTTTTCTTAAATTGCTCTGCTTCGGAAAAAAATTGCTCCAAACTTCACTCTTCCTCTACCAGCCCTAGTAATGATTATGAGATTATATATCGAAAAGGTATTTAAACCAAAATGCCGACGGATTATAACGTTGTCCAAAAGAAAGCTGTGTGAACGAAATAAACGAAGAAAATTGTGAATTTATGGTTTCGTTAGTGGAGTTAAAATGTCAAACAGATGATGCTGATTTAAAATCGATGTCTGGCCTGATTAAAGAATATTGAGAAAAAATTCCAAACATCGATGCAAATAATTCGAAAGAAACAATAAAATGTTTAACAAGTATGTAACAAGTGAATGCGACAAAGAAACAATACTCAACCATCTTCATACGAGTCTCTTCGCTGGACATTTAGGTTATGAAAAAACATTATGTAAAATTGAGGAACGTTTTGGGTCCAGTAGTACCAATTACCAACTAGACCGTTAGAATTGATAGCTGCTGATATAATAGGACCACTTCCTATGTCTAAAAATGGGAATAAATATGTTTTAGCGATTATTGATCATTTCACCAAGTAAGCAAATATGTTGAGCTTACAAGACATTACCGCCAAAACCTCAGCGGAAAAATTTTTTAATTACATGTGTAATTTTGGTATCC
This sequence comes from Brachionus rubens, assembly GCA_022207745.1. NCBI lineage: Eukaryota > Metazoa > Rotifera > Eurotatoria > Ploima > Brachionidae > Brachionus > Brachionus rubens. Next base: position 1,320,843 of record JAJVHD010000006.1, read on the forward strand.
CAGATTCAATTCTTTCCGACCAAGGTAGAAATTTTCAATCCGAACTCATGACTGAGTTATGGGAATTATTAGATACCAATAAGTTGCGTACGTAAACATATCATCCTGAAACAGATGGTGTAACTGAGAGATTTAATCGTACATTGAAACAAATGTTGGCGTGTTATGTGAATGAAAATCAAACCGATTGGGATCTCAATTTGGACCCTTTACAATATGCTTATAACTCAGCAGTACACTCAACTACGAAATTCAGCCCTTTTGAATTGTTTTTCGGACGATTACCTAAGCTCCAAATAGATCTTTGCTGCAATGGATTACCAGAATTCAAACCCAGTCAACAACGAACCGATGAAAATGTCCGATTCGAACTGGTAAAAGAGGAATATGCCGACAATGTCAGAATCCATTTTGATAAAATTTTTAAAACAGTTGCACATTATACCACCGTAAACTCTTGTCTATAATTCTAATGGAGTTGTATGGAGTTCCTAATCAGACGCAAGAGTTTACGGTACATAAAAATTAACTATAATTACATAATTAATATATTCCTTTTCAAGCTAAAATATCAAATAATCTACTTGCCGTAATGAAGTACCAATATGTCAACAGAAATAGGATATCAAGTGAAATATTTTCTGATGCTTTTGCCACAAAAACAACTTTTGATAATGATTTAGCAAAATTAAAATGAATATGTCTCCTTTCGGAGTACTATTCTTTCAGAGATTCAAGTAAATACTTTTTTGTTCTAAATAAATAATCTCGAAGTACCAAATAAAAAAAAACATTTCTCTATTCAATTGTGGCTCATGATCAGGGACAACCAGGATCATGATAAGGGATGCGGTCGCATATTTTACAAATTTTCGCTTATTAAATGCTTTTCGCACATTTTGCATATTTCGCATATGCAAAGCATATTTTGCATATTAAATGTATATAATTTTATGTACAAAATATACATATATATTAAACTGAAGTTTGCTGATTTAAAGCTAAATTAAAGAGGATTTAAAACAGTTAAAAAAATTTTTAACGTCATTTTTAGAAAATTTGAATATTAAAAAATGACAAGAATCACTCCTCAAAAGAGTAAGAGAATATCCTGATCGAGGTTTAATAGTTAACGATTCGAAGGAGCTTTATTGTAAAGTATGCAAAAAATCTATTGATTATACGAAGAAATTTCTCGTTTCTCAACATCTTGAAACCGACATTCACAGTTCAAATTTTAAGAAGCTAAAAACCAATTCAACTATCAATTTTAAGTAAGTGAACTGATTTTCGAACCGATCTCGTACTTTGGCTTGCTGCTTCAAATATTCCTTTCGATAAACTCAATAAACTTCCATTCACAAGTTTTCTAAATAATTACCTAAAACTCGAATTCAAGATACCCTCAGTTTCGACTCTCCGAAGATCATTACCGTTAATATACAAATCAAAAATAAACGATTTAAAAGAATATTTTTCAAACTCGAAAGTGGCTGTTATTTGTGATGAAACAAGAGATTGTAAGAGTTGTTACGTATTCCAAATAATATTTCAAAAACTCGATATTTCGACGGCTAATACTCCAGAATTAGTGAAAAAAAATTACCTTGATCAAGTTAATCATGAAACAGTTTCATTTTCAATAATCAAATATGATAATATCAAAATTCTTAATTTTTTTTGTTTTAATTTTAATGACATATTTTTACCAAACAAGCTTTTGAAGATAGCTTTGATGATATAATTCCTTTTGATTAATTTGACTTACTTAAATAATTTTAAACTAATTCAAACTAATGATAAATAAATTAGGCAATTATATAAATAAATAATATTATTTTATAGTGTTATTTCTTTATTTCATGACAGAATAGTGATTTTATAAGCATTTTATTTGAAGCCTTTAGAGTCTTCTCTGCTTATTTATCGCATATTTTTCGCATATAATTTCGCATATCTATCGCATATTACGACCCTTGAAATCGCATATTTTGGTTGTCCCTGCTCATGATCCAGAGAAAAATAAATTCTTTTGAAATTTTAATCGAGAACATTTGTCTAAGAAGGCAAAACGTGAATCAAATAAATATAATTTCACTTTCTGTTTTTTTAAAAAAAAAAAGAATATTTGTGTATAGTTTGGAATCGAATAATAATGAAAAGATGTTTAATACAAAATATGATCTCTCGGAAAACATTCAGGTACCAGTCACGCTAGGTTTAATTAATAATTTTTATGTTCCCTTCATTGGTGATAAAGAGATAACAAATATTCATGACATTCTAAATAACCAGTTTTCTGTTCATAGAAAAAAGTTTTTATTTGAAAATTTGGATAAACTTTAGGACTTTTTTAAAATTTTTTTATTCCAGACTTAATAAGAGCATTTTGAAAAAAAAAAATTTATTCTTTAATTTCTATCTTAAACCCGTAATAAAACCTTATGTTGGCACCTGCTGACTAGTCGGTAGTTCCAAGAGCTTCTAAAGGTAACTTTCAAACAAAACTAAAAACATAAAAACGAAAAAAAACGAAGAATTTGTTTTTAATTTTTATTTTTCGTTTTATAAAAAACGAATAAAAAGCGAATTTTTTGGTTGCAAAAAATTAAAAAAGAAAATTTTTTTTTTTGTAATAATTAAATTTGTATTAGGCACATTGTGTTAGTTTATGCTATTCAACTAAGAAACCCCCGTTCCAGTGTAAAAAAGGACTTTTCATAAGACTAAATCCTGCATAATCACAATAAGCTTACAAAAATAAGTACGATTTTAAGTTACGTACTTTTTTTTAATTTGTAAAACATTAATTGGCATTTTTCAGTCTGATTCAAGGTTAGTTATTTATTGTTTTTGATTAGGTTACTTTTAAAGAACACTCTTGATCATCAAAATGAATAAGAAGACATAAAATCATTGGGAAACGTACCAAATAAAAGGTAAATATTATTTAAGGTATCAATTTTTATGTTGTTGGATGTTTTTAAATGGACTTGGCTTTAGCACTTATCGACTGATTTCTCTAACATTGTCTGATTTCTTCAGTTAGTTCAAAGAAGTTCCGGTAAAAAACGACTAAACCGCTAATCTTTACTTGTTACTTAACTTGCTGGTTCTATATTGTCTTAATTCAGAGACATTAAAAAAAAACTAAGTTAAAATTAAAAAAAGACGGTCTAATAAAACTCTTTTCGAAAAACTTTTGTCTGAAAATGAGAATTAACTGTCAATTATGGTTAAAAGTGTGATCAATAGATAATTTTTGGATTGTAATCTTAAAGAAAAAATTTCCAAAAATAATTCGTTTTTTTTCGTTTTTACAAAAATAATTAAGAATAATTTTTTTTAATTTAAATTGCTTTTTAAGTGTTATGCTTTTGTTTTTAATCATATGATTGTTTTAAAATTTTTTTTCATTCTAAAAGTTATGTTTAATTAAATAAAAAAGAAACGGTAGGGAAACTTTTTTTGAATTTTTTACCCTTCCTAAAACAAAAAAAATAAATTTTTTTTTGAAAAAAAAAGAAAATAGCAAAATGCAAAATAAACAAATCGCAAAATTTATTCATTTTGCCAATAATAGACGGTCTAAAGTTACAAAAATGTTTAGCGAAGAGTACGCTTCATATGCTATGCGAGTACAATAAGGTAACATTTTGCACCAAGCATTCGTGTTGATGTTAAAATTATAAATTTGAAGCTTTACAATTTCATCAATTAAAAGGCTAAGCTAAATTCTAAGGTTTTTTAAAATCAAAAATTCTAGTTCATAGTGAATTAAGCTATATTTAAAACAGTATTGAAACAATAAGCTTATATATAGAAGTATACGCGCTTAGAATAAATTTAAACTTATTACATTGGTTTTTCTTTAGCTGATTGTTAACTTTCATCAGTGTCTGGTGCTGTATACTGAAATCTGACTAAATAATGGCGAATAAAAGTGAAACATTACCTAAATATAATTTCACGGTTGTTAAAAACTAATTACAGTACACCTGATATTTACAATTGTTTTTGTAATGTGCAAGTTTATTTTAAATTTTAAATTAATATTTTTTAAAATTTGAAACGAGTTCCCTTTTTTTAACATTAAGTTTTGTTGAATCGTTGTAATTTAAGAAAATAACTTCAACAAAACAAAACATATAAATATTATTCTTATTTTTTTAAAGCAAAATTTTCAAAAAATTAACCAAATCATAAAAATGATTATTCTACGAGTCTTTTTTGTTTTTGTTTGCTTTAGTTCTGCGTTTGCAAGTAAGTCTCAAAAAAGGAGTTAAATTTCTAGAATTTAATTGAATTTTTGAATAAGCTCGAATACAAACATTCTCCAAGTGGAAGTTACTCAACCAACAAATTGAAATGGAATATAATGCCGCTCAAACTTATTTACACTTGTCAAATCAAATGAGTCATGATAATAAGGCTTTACATGGTTTCGCTAAATTGTTCAAACACAGCTGGAAAAAGGAGTTGGAAGATGCTAAAAAATTAATGAAATACGGTATTTTAAGAGGAGAGAAAGTTGAAACCCCTAAAGTCGCAGTAAATAGTCAAACTTAATATTTTAATTTCAACAAAATTGATGTTGTTTTATAATAGAAAGATGAAAATGTGTTCAATGAAAACGTTTGCAAAGTAATTGAAAATGTTTTGAATTTGGAAAAAATAGTTTACAGTAGTTTATTGGACCTTCATGCCCCTGATAATACATCTCCCGATCCACAAGTGACAAATAAATTAAAAATTATTGTTGTTTAAACTCCTTTTTAAATTAAATTTAAGTTTCAAGATTTTATTGAAAGTGAATTTTTGAAAGAGCAAGTCGAATCGATCAAATTCTTTGCTGATTTGCTAACAAAAATCGAAAGAGCTACTGAAAAGAGTTGTGATGGTCTTGGTTTACATTTTATTGATGAAGAATTGTCCGGAAAATTTTCATAAATTATTTTTATCTACGTTTTAAAATTTAAAATTTTTTAATCATTATTTCAAAATAAATTTCTTTTTATTTTTCTAGCTAGAAAATTCCTATAACTTGAATTTTTGACTTTTATTGCTTAAATAGTTGTAATACGACTAGTTTATCTAGAATTGTAATCTACCTAGCTTTTTTGATATATCCCACTTGTCATTTTGAAAGTGCTTAAAGCGGGTCACCTAGCTTGTAAATACCCCGTCAAAATGATTTATTTGACGAGTCGACTAACTGACATTAGTTATATATATTGCTTATTTTAGGGTTAATTTATTTGGATTGAACAAAGTTTACCGGTTTTCTATTATTATGAACATGCTAAAATAAAATGAAGAGAATAAATTAGGAAAGGCTTAGATTTGGGAGTATGTGTTTAATTGGTAGCTGTAAAAGAAAGTAGTTGTTAAGTTCAATGTCTTTTTTGTTAACGAAAAGTCTAAAGTCCTGCTAGAATCAGACATTAATTTTGACGTAACTCACTCTGCATGCATTAAGGGAGGTTAATAAATTTAGTTCTATTTAAGTTAATTGATTCTAATCAGTGATAATTTCAGAATATTAGAAAATGTTTAAAGATACATGATTTAATTTAAGCAATGTTGAGCTTGGTCAGTTAGAGAGTTTGAAGAGATTTAGTTATAACTCAGTCAAATTCTAGATATAAGTGCAAATGTTAGATAATTTGTAAAAAAGAAAATTTTAAATTGCAAAAAAGTTAGTAACTTTTTAGAGTCAAGTTAAGCAACATGTCAGGGCACTGGATATGGCAGACTTAGTCAGCTGTGTATAGCTAGCGTAGCATGCTAACTAAGTAAGGCCTATGCTGTAACAGAGAACCAGTTTTACTTCAACTGCTGTTACAGTGGATATAGATCATGGTACCGGTATGTGTATTATACTTGTACTGAAATAAGCAATGAGGACATTGCTTAAGAAGAGGAGGGAATGTGTTGGCGGCACATTGTAAGCCAACTTATGACCTGTTGTTAAATTATAAACTAGTTGCATTTTGTAACTAGTTTCGTTGCTAAATTAGTATTTTATTATTTAACTTAAAGTTACCAGGCTTTGTGTTTAATTTATGTTTGATATGAAATGCAATTAAAAGATACATATTTAGTTATTTTTAAGTTTGGTTTTCGAATAACTTTAATTCAGTCTAATAAGCTAAGCTCTTGTTTTAGTTCAATAAACCCTGTTTCTCAAGTATCTCAATTTCTTTTTTTTATTCAACATGGAACCTAGTCGAATCAACAGCTTTGCCGCCAACAGTATATTACTAGTGTCAAACAGTTTCGAAATAAGGCTAAATAAAAGACATTAAAAAACTTTGGAGATAAAAAAAAAGTCGATTAATTGAAAAAAATCGATCGATGACCGATTGCTTTAGTTCGGAAACGTGTTTTGAATATGCTTGAGAAAATACAAAAATACTAGAATCCTTCTTTTAAACTTTAACCGTCCTAAACCATTTGGATAAATTCTCAATTATTCAAATTAAAACGATTAAAAGTTCCCAAAAATAGAATCTCATTGAGAATTTTTTATAATGTGATTCGTTTTAGATCTAAAAATTTTCCAATATTGATCTAACCCTGTTGTATCTCTTTTTGAGAAATAATTGAAATTTCCGATAAAAGATTAAGTCTTGAAATTTTTTGTTTTCTAAATGTGAGAGATAAGATATCTCTTAGGAGACTCAAAGTAGAATTCGACACTGTTTATAAAGAACTTTTTGATCCGGAATACTGAGTGTTATTTTTGGTGGTGGACTTGTTTCTCTCGATTAAGTAAATGTCCCAAACTTCATTTGGTAGTGTTCTTAAGTATTTCTATACAAAAAATGTCCTCGATACCTTTTTTAACTAACTCGTGATTGGATGGTTATCTTTTTAGACTATTCTCTTGAAAGTTTGACATAGGTCTGACCAACGATAATTCCAAAAAAGATTCTTCGTTTTTTTGTTGTCCTAAACTAAAATTTTGTCTAAATTACAAACAATTACTAAAGAATCTAGGTTACTAAAAAGTCTAATAAATAACCTAGATTCTTTAATTGAGCTTTCAATTTCTTTATCTAAAAGACTTGAAACAGTGTGACGTTCTGGAACCGTGTATCGAGAATCCATTAAATAACAAAATTTTAAAAAACATTTAGAATTAACAATTGAGAAGGATTGAAAGGATACGACGATAAAACCCGGGAGAGCCTTATTTCTTTTGGACTGTTCAAGCGAACAATGCTTTCTTGCTGATAGATGTGCGTCATCATTCGATTTTTCAGGTATGGATGATAAGATTTTTTTTTTAAGTAAAGAGTCAAGAGAATTTTTAGCGATATTAAAGTTCCAATTTTGAGAGGGATCATTTTTTATTCAGGTTTGTTTGCTTCAGAAGTTTGCTTTTCTATCCAGTGAAATTATGTTTTATCCCATTTTTTAAAAAATTTATTTAAGATTTTGTTCAAGCCTTTTATAACTTTCAAGTTAGTATCAAATTAATAATTCTAAATTCTTCGAACGGATTCGAAAAACAACATTATTCGAACAAAGAAAAGGCTTGAGATGAATTCTAAATTGAATTAATAACATTGTCGCTCACATTTAATGGTTAACTTATCCGATTTCAACCGATTTTAGAACCGGTTTTATCTTAGAACTGGTTTTTGAAACCGATTTCATTTTACAACCGGTTTTTAGAACTGATTTAATTTTAGCGCCGGTTTTAAAAGTCGATCTCTTTTTGCAACCGGTCTTTAAAGTCGGTTCCAAACCAAAACCGGCTCTAAAAACCGGTTTTAATTTGAAATCTGTCTGTAAACCAGTTTTTAAAATCCAAACCGGTCTACAAGCGCGACGGTGAAGTTTGAAGCAAATTTTTTGAGCAAAGCAAATTTTATTTTTTAAAACTGTAAAATTCTAAAAATAGATGGGCCTAACCTAATTTAAAAATTATAACATAACTAGACAAAATTTGTTAAACTTGATTTAAAATTTTTTTTTCGATTTTTTGAATTGATCGATTTTTTGTAAATAATTAAATTTTAAAAAACAAAATTGTTAACATTATAATGAGTTTTTAAATTTAATTTTTTAATTTTTAATTTAGGTACAAATTTTCAAAAGTAATATAGGCGGGATTTTTTGAAATTTTCAAAAAATTTAAATGTTCGCGCCAAAATGTCATATTTAAATTTAGTGTATGAATTTTAAAATATTGTAAAAAATCGAAACTAACATTAAAAATCAAATATTGATTTTTCCTTTTTTTTTTAATTAATTTGAAATCAACAAAATATTTACAATCTAAAACCATTTTTACTTTATGTGCTATACCTAATTTTATTTTAAAAAACAGCTTTTCTTAAATTGCTCTGCTTCGGAAAAAAATTGCTCCAAACTTCACTCTTCCTCTACCAGCCCTAGTAATGATTATGAGATTATATATCGAAAAGGTATTTAAACCAAAATGCCGACGGATTATAACGTTGTCCAAAAGAAAGCTGTGTGAACGAAATAAACGAAGAAAATTGTGAATTTATGGTTTCGTTAGTGGAGTTAAAATGTCAAACAGATGATGCTGATTTAAAATCGATGTCTGGCCTGATTAAAGAATATTGAGAAAAAATTCCAAACATCGATGCAAATAATTCGAAAGAAACAATAAAATGTTTAACAAGTATGTAACAAGTGAATGCGACAAAGAAACAATACTCAACCATCTTCATACGAGTCTCTTCGCTGGACATTTAGGTTATGAAAAAACATTATGTAAAATTGAGGAACGTTTTGGGTCCAGTAGTACCAATTACCAACTAGACCGTTAGAATTGATAGCTGCTGATATAATAGGACCACTTCCTATGTCTAAAAATGGGAATAAATATGTTTTAGCGATTATTGATCATTTCACCAAGTAAGCAAATATGTTGAGCTTACAAGACATTACCGCCAAAACCTCAGCGGAAAAATTTTTTAATTACATGTGTAATTTTGGTATCCCAGATTCAATTCTTTCCGACCAAGGTAGAAATTTTCAATCCGAACTCATGACTGAGTTATGGGAATTATTAGATACCAATAAGTTGCGTACGTAAACATATCATCCTGAAACAGATGGTGTAACTGAGAGATTTAATCGTACATTGAAACAAATGTTGGCGTGTTATGTGAATGAAAATCAAACCGATTGGGATCTCAATTTGGACCCTTTACAATATGCTTATAACTCAGCAGTACACTCAACTACGAAATTCAGCCCTTTTGAATTGTTTTTCGGACGATTACCTAAGCTCCAAATAGATCTTTGCTGCAATGGATTACCAGAATTCAAACCCAGTCAACAACGAACCGATGAAAATGTCCGATTCGAACTGGTAAAAGAGGAATATGCCGACAATGTCAGAATCCATTTTGATAAAATTTTTAAAACAGTTGCACATTATACCACCGTAAACTCTTGTCTATAATTCTAATGGAGTTGTATGGAGTTCCTAATCAGACGCAAGAGTTTACGGTACATAAAAATTAACTATAATTACATAATTAATATATTCCTTTTCAAGCTAAAATATCAAATAATCTACTTGCCGTAATGAAGTACCAATATGTCAACAGAAATAGGATATCAAGTGAAATATTTTCTGATGCTTTTGCCACAAAAACAACTTTTGATAATGATTTAGCAAAATTAAAATGAATATGTCTCCTTTCGGAGTACTATTCTTTCAGAGATTCAAGTAAATACTTTTTTGTTCTAAATAAATAATCTCGAAGTACCAAATAAAAAAAAACATTTCTCTATTCAATTGTGGCTCATGATCAGGGACAACCAGGATCATGATAAGGGATGCGGTCGCATATTTTACAAATTTTCGCTTATTAAATGCTTTTCGCACATTTTGCATATTTCGCATATGCAAAGCATATTTTGCATATTAAATGTATATAATTTTATGTACAAAATATACATATATATTAAACTGAAGTTTGCTGATTTAAAGCTAAATTAAAGAGGATTTAAAACAGTTAAAAAAATTTTTAACGTCATTTTTAGAAAATTTGAATATTAAAAAATGACAAGAATCACTCCTCAAAAGAGTAAGAGAATATCCTGATCGAGGTTTAATAGTTAACGATTCGAAGGAGCTTTATTGTAAAGTATGCAAAAAATCTATTGATTATACGAAGAAATTTCTCGTTTCTCAACATCTTGAAACCGACATTCACAGTTCAAATTTTAAGAAGCTAAAAACCAATTCAACTATCAATTTTAAGTAAGTGAACTGATTTTCGAACCGATCTCGTACTTTGGCTTGCTGCTTCAAATATTCCTTTCGATAAACTCAATAAACTTCCATTCACAAGTTTTCTAAATAATTACCTAAAACTCGAATTCAAGATACCCTCAGTTTCGACTCTCCGAAGATCATTACCGTTAATATACAAATCAAAAATAAACGATTTAAAAGAATATTTTTCAAACTCGAAAGTGGCTGTTATTTGTGATGAAACAAGAGATTGTAAGAGTTGTTACGTATTCCAAATAATATTTCAAAAACTCGATATTTCGACGGCTAATACTCCAGAATTAGTGAAAAAAAATTACCTTGATCAAGTTAATCATGAAACAGTTTCATTTTCAATAATCAAATATGATAATATCAAAATTCTTAATTTTTTTTTGTTTTAATTTTAATGACATATTTTTACCAAACAAGCTTTTGAAGATAGCTTTGATGATATAATTCCTTTTGATTAATTTGACTTACTTAAATAATTTTAAACTAATTCAAACTAATGATAAATAAATTAGGCAATTATATAAATAAATAATATTATTTTATAGTGTTATTTCTTTATTTCATGACAGAATAGTGATTTTATAAGCATTTTATTTGAAGCCTTTAGAGTCTTCTCTGCTTATTTATCGCATATTTTTCGCATATAATTTCGCATATCTATCGCATATTACGACCCTTGAAATCGCATATTTTGGTTGTCCCTGCTCATGATCCAGAGAAAAATAAATTCTTTTGAAATTTTAATCGAGAACATTTGTCTAAGAAGGCAAAACGTGAATCAAATAAATATAATTTCACTTTCTGTTTTTTTAAAAAAAAAAGAATATTTGTGTATAGTTTGGAATCGAATAATAATGAAAAGATGTTTAATACAAAATATGATCTCTCGGAAAACATTCAGGTACCAGTCACGCTAGGTTTAATTAATAATTTTTATGTTCCCTTCATTGGTGATAAAGAGATAACAAATATTCATGACATTCTAAATAACCAGTTTTCTGTTCATAGAAAAAAGTTTTTATTTGAAAATTTGGATAAACTTTAGGACTTTTTTAAAATTTTTTTATTCCAGACTTAATAAGAGCATTTTGAAAAAAAAAATTTATTCTTTAATTTCTATCTTAAACCCGTAATAAAACCTTATGTTGGCACCTGCTGACTAGTCGGTAGTTCCAAGAGCTTCTAAAGGTAACTTTCAAACAAAACTAAAAACATAAAAACGAAAAAAAACGAAGAATTTGTTTTTAATTTTTATTTTTCGTTTTATAAAAAACGAATAAAAAGCGAATTTTTTGGTTGCAAAAAATTAAAAAAGAAAATTTTTTTTTTTGTAATAATTAAATTTGTATTAGGCACATTGTGTTAGTTTATGCTATTCAACTAAGAAACCCCCGTTCCAGTGTAAAAAAGGACTTTTCATAAGACTAAATCCTGCATAATCACAATAAGCTTACAAAAATAAGTACGATTTTAAGTTACGTACTTTTTTTTAATTTGTAAAACATTAATTGGCATTTTTCAGTCTGATTCAAGGTTAGTTATTTATTGTTTTTGATTAGGTTACTTTTAAAGAACACTCTTGATCATCAAAATGAATAAGAAGACATAAAATCATTGGGAAACGTACCAAATAAAAGGTAAATATTATTTAAGGTATCAATTTTTATGTTGTTGGATGTTTTTAAATGGACTTGGCTTTAGCACTTATCGACTGATTTCTCTAACATTGTCTGATTTCTTCAGTTAGTTCAAAGAAGTTCCGGTAAAAAACGACTAAACCGCTAATCTTTACTTGTTACTTAACTTGCTGGTTCTATATTGTCTTAATTCAGAGACATTAAAAAAAAACTAAGTTAAAATTAAAAAAAGACGGTCTAATAAAACTCTTTTCGAAAAACTTTTGTCTGAAAATGAGAATTAACTGTCAATTATGGTTAAAAGTGTGATCAATAGATAATTTTTGGATTGTAATCTTAAAGAAAAAATTTCCAAAAATAATTCGTTTTTTTTCGTTTTTACAAAAATAATTAAGAATAATTTTTTTTAATTTAAATTGCTTTTTAAGTGTTATGCTTTTGTTTTTAATCATATGATTGTTTTAAAATTTTTTTTCATTCTAAAAGTTATGTTTAATTAAATAAAAAAGAAACGGTAGGGAAACTTTTTTGAATTTTTTACCCTTCCTAAAACAAAAAAAATAAATTTTTTTTTGAAAAAAAAAGAAAATAGCAAAATGCAAAATAAACAAATCGCAAAATTTATTCATTTTGCCAATAATAGACGGTCTAAAGTTACAAAAATGTTTAGCGAAGAGTACGCTTCATATGCTATGCGAGTACAATAAGGTAACATTTTGCACCAAGCATTCGTGTTGATGTTAAAATTATAAATTTGAAGCTTTACAATTTCATCAATTAAAAGGCTAAGCTAAATTCTAAGGTTTTTTAAAATCAAAAATTCTAGTTCATAGTGAATTAAGCTATATTTAAAACAGTATTGAAACAATAAGCTTATATATAGAAGTATACGCGCTTAGAATAAATTTAAACTTATTACATTGGTTTTTCTTTAGCTGATTGTTAACTTTCATCAGTGTCTGGTGCTGTATACTGAAATCTGACTAAATAATGGCGAATAAAAGTGAAACATTACCTAAATATAATTTCACGGTTGTTAAAAACTAATTACAGTACACCTGATATTTACAATTGTTTTTGTAATGTGCAAGTTTATTTTAAATTTTAAATTAATATTTTTTAAAATTTGAAACGAGTTCCCTTTTTTTAACATTAAGTTTTGTTGAATCGTTGTAATTTAAGAAAATAACTTCAACAAAACAAAACATATAAATATTATTCTTATTTTTTTAAAGCAAAATTTTCAAAAAATTAACCAAATCATAAAAATGATTATTCTACGAGTCTTTTTTGTTTTTGTTTGCTTTAGTTCTGCGTTTGCAAGTAAGTCTCAAAAAAGGAGTTAAATTTCTAGAATTTAATTGAATTTTTGAATAAGCTCGAATACAAACATTCTCCAAGTGGAAGTTACTCAACCAACAAATTGAAATGGAATATAATGCCGCTCAAACTTATTTACACTTGTCAAATCAAATGAGTCATGATAATAAGGCTTTACATGGTTTCGCTAAATTGTTCAAACACAGCTGGAAAAAGGAGTTGGAAGATGCTAAAAAATTAATGAAATACGGTATTTTAAGAGGAGAGAAAGTTGAAACCCCTAAAGTCGCAGTAAATAGTCAAACTTAATATTTTAATTTCAACAAAATTGATGTTGTTTTATAATAGAAAGATGAAAATGTGTTCAATGAAAACGTTTGCAAAGTAATTGAAAATGTTTTGAATTTGGAAAAAATAGTTTACAGTAGTTTATTGGACCTTCATGCCCCTGATAATACATCTCCCGATCCACAAGTGACAAATAAATTAAAAATTATTGTTGTTTAAACTCCTTTTTAAATTAAATTTAAGTTTCAAGATTTTATTGAAAGTGAATTTTTGAAAGAGCAAGTCGAATCGATCAAATTCTTTGCTGATTTGCTAACAAAAATCGAAAGAGCTACTGAAAAGAGTTGTGATGGTCTTGGTTTACATTTTATTGATGAAGAATTGTCCGGAAAATTTTCATAAATTATTTTTATCTACGTTTTAAAATTTAAAATTTTTTAATCATTATTTCAAAATAAATTTCTTTTTATTTTTCTAGCTAGAAAATTCCTATAACTTGAATTTTTGACTTTTATTGCTTAAATAGTTGTAATACGACTAGTTTATCTAGAATTGTAATCTACCTAGCTTTTTTGATATATCCCACTTGTCATTTTGAAAGTGCTTAAAGCGGGTCACCTAGCTTGTAAATACCCCGTCAAAATGATTTATTTGACGAGTCGACTAACTGACATTAGTTATATATATTGCTTATTTTAGGGTTAATTTATTTGGATTGAACAAAGTTTACCGGTTTTCTATTATTATGAACATGCTAAAATAAAATGAAGAGAATAAATTAGGAAAGGCTTAGATTTGGGAGTATGTGTTTAATTGGTAGCTGTAAAAGAAAGTAGTTGTTAAGTTCAATGTCTTTTTTGTTAACGAAAAGTCTAAAGTCCTGCTAGAATCAGACATTAATTTTGACGTAACTCACTCTGCATGCATTAAGGGAGGTTAATAAATTTAGTTCTATTTAAGTTAATTGATTCTAATCAGTGATAATTTCAGAATATTAGAAAATGTTTAAAGATACATGATTTAATTTAAGCAATGTTGAGCTTGGTCAGTTAGAGAGTTTGAAGAGATTTAGTTATAACTCAGTCAAATTCTAGATATAAGTGCAAATGTTAGATAATTTGTAAAAAAGAAAATTTTAAATTGCAAAAAAGTTAGTAACTTTTTAGAGTCAAGTTAAGCAACATGTCAGGGCACTGGATATGGCAGACTTAGTCAGCTGTGTATAGCTAGCGTAGCATGCTAACTAAGTAAGGCCTATGCTGTAACAGAGAACCAGTTTTACTTCAACTGCTGTTACAGTGGATATAGATCATGGTACCGGTATGTGTATTATACTTGTACTGAAATAAGCAATGAGGACATTGCTTAAGAAGAGGAGGGAATGTGTTGGCGGCACATTGTAAGCCAACTTATGACCTGTTGTTAAATTATAAACTAGTTGCATTTTGTAACTAGTTTCGTTGCTAAATTAGTATTTTATTATTTAACTTAAAGTTACCAGGCTTTGTGTTTAATTTATGTTTGATATGAAATGCAATTAAAAGATACATATTTAGTTATTTTTAAGTTTGGTTTTCGAATAACTTTAATTCAGTCTAATAAGCTAAGCTCTTGTTTTAGTTCAATAAACCCTGTTTCTCAAGTATCTCAATTTCTTTTTTTATTCAACATGGAACCTAGTCGAATCAACAGCTTTGCCGCCAACAGTATATTACTAGTGTCAAACAGTTTCGAAATAAGGCTAAATAAAAGACATTAAAAAACTTTGGAGATAAAAAAAAGTCGATTAATTGAAAAAAATCGATCGATGACCGATTGCTTTAGTTCGGAAACGTGTTTTGAATATGCTTGAGAAAATACAAAAATACTAGAATCCTTCTTTTAAACTTTAACCGTCCTAAACCATTTGGATAAATTCTCAATTATTCAAATTAAAACGATTAAAAGTTCCCAAAAATAGAATCTCATTGAGAATTTTTTATAATGTGATTCGTTTTAGATCTAAAAATTTTCCAATATTGATCTAACCCTGTTGTATCTCTTTTTGAGAAATAATTGAAATTTCCGATAAAAGATTAAGTCTTGAAATTTTTTGTTTTCTAAATGTGAGAGATAAGATATCTCTTAGGAGACTCAAAGTAGAATTCGACACTGTTTATAAAGAACTTTTTGATCCGGAATACTGAGTGTTATTTTTGGTGGTGGACTTGTTTCTCTCGATTAAGTAAATGTCCCAAACTTCATTTGGTAGTGTTCTTAAGTATTTCTATACAAAAAATGTCCTCGATACCTTTTTTAACTAACTCGTGATTGGATGGTTATCTTTTTAGACTATTCTCTTGAAAGTTTGACATAGGTCTGACCAACGATAATTCCAAAAAAGATTCTTCGTTTTTTTGTTGTCCTAAACTAAAATTTTGTCTAAATTACAAACAATTACTAAAGAATCTAGGTTACTAAAAAGTCTAATAAATAACCTAGATTCTTTAATTGAGCTTTCAATTTCTTTATCTAAAAGACTTGAAACAGTGTGACGTTCTGGAACCGTGTATCGAGAATCCATTAAATAACAAAATTTTAAAAAACATTTAGAATTAACAATTGAGAAGGATTGAAAGGATACGACGATAAAACCCGGGAGAGCCTTATTTCTTTTGGACTGTTCAAGCGAACAATGCTTTCTTGCTGATAGATGTGCGTCATCATTCGATTTTTCAGGTATGGATGATAAGATTTTTTTTTTAAGTAAAGAGTCAAGAGAATTTTTAGCGATATTAAAGTTCCAATTTTGAGAGGGATCATTTTTTATTCAGGTTTGTTTGCTTCAGAAGTTTGCTTTTCTATCCAGTGAAATTATGTTTTATCCCATTTTTTAAAAAATTTATTTAAGATTTTGTTCAAGCCTTTTATAACTTTCAAGTTAGTATCAAATTAATAATTCTAAATTCTTCGAACGGATTCGAAAAACAACATTATTCGAACAAAGAAAAGGCTTGAGATGAATTCTAAATTGAATTAATAACATTGTCGCTCACATTTAATGGTTAACTTATCCGATTTCAACCGATTTTAGAACCGGTTTTATCTTAGAACTGGTTTTTGAAACCGATTTCATTTTACAACCGGTTTTTAGAACTGATTTAATTTTAGCGCCGGTTTTAAAAGTCGATCTCTTTTTGCAACCGGTCTTTAAAGTCGGTTCCAAACCAAAACCGGCTCTAAAAACCGGTTTTAATTTGAAATCTGTCTGTAAACCAGTTTTTAAAATCCAAACCGGTCTACAAGCGCGACGGTGAAGTTTGAAGCAAATTTTTTGAGCAAAGCAAATTTTATTTTTTAAAACTGTAAAATTCTAAAAATAGATGGGCCTAACCTAATTTAAAAATTATAACATAACTAAACAAAATTTGTTAAACTTGATTTAAAATTTTTTTTTCGATTTTTTGAATTGATCGATTTTTTGTAAATAATTAAATTTTAAAAAACAAAATTGTTAACATTATAATGAGTTTTTAAATTTAATTTTTTAATTTTTAATTTAGGTACAAATTTTCAAAAGTAATATAGGCGGGATTTTTTGAAATTTTCAAAAAATTTAAATGTTCGCGCCAAAATGTCATATTTAAATTTAGTGTATGAATTTTAAAATATTGTAAAAAATCGAAACTAACATTAAAAATCAAATATTGATTTTTCCTTTTTTTTTTAATTAATTTGAAATCAACAAAATATTTACAATCTAAAACCATTTTTACTTTATGTGCTATACCTAATTTTATTTTAAAAAACAGCTTTTCTTAAATTGCTCTGCTTCGGAAAAAAATTGCTCCAAACTTCACTCTTCCTCTACCAGCCCTAGTAATGATTATGAGATTATATATCGAAAAGGTATTTAAACCAAAATGCCGACGGATTATAACGTTGTCCAAAAGAAAGCTGTGTGAACGAAATAAACGAAGAAAATTGTGAATTTATGGTTTCGTTAGTGGAGTTAAAATGTCAAACAGATGATGCTGATTTAAAATCGATGTCTGGCCTGATTAAAGAATATTGAGAAAAAATTCCAAACATCGATGCAAATAATTCGAAAGAAACAATAAAATGTTTAACCAGTATGTAACAAGTGAATGCGACAAAGAAACAATACTCAACCATCTTCATACGAGTCTCTTCGCTGGACATTTAGGTTATGAAAAAACATTATGTAAAATTGAGGAACGTTTTGGGTCCAGTAGTACCAATTACCAACTAGACCGTTAGAATTGATAGCTGCTGATATAATAGGACCACTTCCTATGTCTAAAAATGGGAATAAATATGTTTTAGCGATTATTGATCATTTCACCAAGTAAGCAAATATGTTGAGCTTACAAGACATTACCGCCAAAACCTCAGCGGAAAAATTTTTTAATTACATGTGTAATTTTGGTATCCCAGATTCAATTCTTTCCGACCAAGGTAGAAATTTTCAATCCGAACTCATGACTGAGTTATGGGAATTATTAGATACCAATAAGTTGCGTACGTAAACATATCATCCTGAAACAGATGGTGTAACTGAGAGATTTAATCGTACATTGAAACAAATGTTGGCGTGTTATGTGAATGAAAATCAAACCGATTGGGATCTCAATTTGGACCCTTTACAATATGCTTATAACTCAGCAGTACACTCAACTACGAAATTCAGCCCTTTTGATTGATTTTTCGGACGATTACCTAAGCTCCAAATAGATCTTTGCTGCAATGGATTACCAGAATTCAAACCCAGTCAACAACGAACCGATGAAAATGTCCGATTCGAACTGGTAAAAGAGGAATATGCCGACAATGTCAGAATCCATTTTGATAAAATTTTTAAAACAGTTGCACATTATACCACCGTAAACTCTTGTCTATAATTCTAATGGAGTTGTATGGAGTTCCTAATCAGACGCAAGAGTTTACGGTACATAAAAATTAACTATAATTACATAATTAATATATTCCTTTTCAAGCTAAAATATCAAATAATCTACTTGCCGTAATGAAGTACCAATATGTCAACAGAAATAGGATATCAAGTGAAATATTTTCTGATGCTTTTGCCACAAAAACAACTTTTGATAATGATTTAGCAAAATTAAAATGAATATGTCTCCTTTCGGAGTACTATTCTTTCAGAGATTCAAGTAAATACTTTTTTGTTCTAAATAAATAATCTCGAAGTACCAAATAAAAAAAAACATTTCTCTATTCAATTGTGGCTCATGATCAGGGACAACCAGGATCATGATCAGGGATGCGGTCGCATATTTTACAAATTTTCGCTTATTAAATGCTTTTCGCACATTTTGCATATTTCGCATATGCAAAGCATATTTTGCATATTAAATGTATATAATTTTATGTACAAAATATACATATATATTAAACTGAAGTTTGCTGATTTAAAGCTAAATTAAAGAGGATTTAAAACAGTTAAAAAAATTTTTAACGTCATTTTTAGAAAATTTGAATATTAAAAAATGACAAGAATCACTCCTCAAAAAAGAGTAAGAGAATATCCTGATCGAGGTTTAATAGTTAACGATTCGAAGGAGCTTTATTGTAAAGTATGCAAAAAATCTATTGATTATACGAAGAAATTTCTCGTTTCTCAACATCTTGAAACCGACATTCACAGTTCAAATTTTAAGAAGCTAAAAACCAATTCAACTATCAATTTTAAGTAAGTGAACTGATTTTCGAACCGATCTCGTACTTTGGCTTGCTGCTTCAAATATTCCTTTCGATAAACTCAATAAACTTCCATTCACAAGTTTTCTAAATAATTACCTAAAACTCAAATTCAAGATACCCTCAGTTTCGACTCTCCGAAGATCATTACCGTTAATATACAAATCAAAAATAAACGATTTAAAAGAATATTTTTCAAACTCGAAAGTGGCTGTTATTTGTGATGAAACAAGAGATTGTAAGAGTTGTTACGTATTCCAAATAATATTTCAAAAACTCGATATTTCGACGGCTAATACTCCAGAATTAGTGAAAAAAAATTACCTTGATCAAGTTAATCATGAAACAGTTTCATTTTCAATAATCAAATATGATAATATCAAAATTCTTAATTTTTTTTTGTTTTAATTTTAATGACATATTTTTACCAAACAAGCTTTTGAAGATAGCTTTGATGATATAATTCCTTTTGATTAATTTGACTTACTTAAATAATTTTAAACTAATTCAAACTAATGATAAATAAATTAGGCAATTATATAAATAAATAATATTATTTTATAGTGTTATTTCTTTATTTCATGACAGAATAGTGATTTTATAAGCATTTTATTTGAAGCCTTTAGAGTCTTCTCTGCTTATTTATCGCATATTTTTCGCATATAATTTCGCATATTTATCGCATATTACGACCCTTGAAATCGCATATTTTGGTTGTCCCTGCTCATGATCCAGAGAAAAAAAAATTCTTTTGAAATTTTAATCGAGAACATTTGTCTAAGAAGGCAAAACGTGAATCAAATAAATATAATTTCACTTTCTGTTTTTTTAAAAAAAAAAGAATATTTGTGTATAGTTTGGAATTGAATAATAATGAAAAGATGTTTAATACAAAATATGATCTCTCGGAAAACATTCAGGTACCAGTCACGCTAGGTTTAATTAATAATTTTTATGTTCCCTTCATTGGTGATAAAGAGATAACAAATATTCATGACATTCTAAATAACCAGTTTTCTGTTCATAGAAAAAAGTTTTTATTTGAAAATTTGGATAAACTTTAGGACTTTTTTAAAATTTTTTTATTCCAGACTTAATAAGAGCATTTTGAAAAAAAAAATTTATTCTTTAATTTCTATCTTAAACCCGTAATAAAACCTTATGTTGGCACCTGCTGACTAGTCGGTAGTTCCAAGAGCTTCTAAAGGTAACTTTCAAACAAAACTAAAAACATAAAAACGAAAAAAACGGAAAAATTTGTTTTTATTTAATTTTTATTTTTCGTTTTATAAAAAACGAATAAAAAGCGAATTTTTTGGTTGCAAAAAATTAAAAAAGAAAATTTTTTTTTTTGTAATAATTAAATTTGTATTAGGCACATTGTGTTAGTTTATGCTATTCAACTAAGAAACCCCCGTTCCAGTGTAAAAAAGGACTTTTCATAAGACTAAATCCTGCATAATCACAATAAGCTTACAAAAATAAGTACGATTTTAAGTTACGTACTTTTTTTTAATTTGTAAAACATTAATTGGCATTTTTCAGTCTGATTCAAGGTTAGTTATTTATTGTTTTTGATTAGGTTACTTTTAAAGAACACTCTTGATCATCAAAATGAATAAGAAGACATAAAATCATTGGGAAACGTACCAAATAAAAGGTAAATATTATTTAAGGTATCAATTTTTATGTTGTTGGATGTTTTTAAATGGACTTGGCTTTAGCACTTATCGACTGATTTCTCTAACATTGTCTGATTTCTTCAGTTAGTTCAAAGAAGTTCCGGTAAAAAACGACTAAACCGCTAATCTTTACTTGTTACTTAACTTGCTGGTTCTATATTGTCTTAATTCAGAGACATTAAAAAAAAACTAAGTTAAAATTAAAAAAAGACGGTCTAATAAAAGTCTTTTCGAAAAACTTTTGTCTGAAAATGAGAATTAACTGTCAATTATGGTTAAAAGTGTGATCAATAGATAATTTTTGGATTGTAATCTTAAAGAAAAAATTTCCAAAAATAATTCGTTTTTTTTCGTTTTTACAAAAATAATTAAGAATAATTTTTTTTAATTTAAATTGCTTTTTAAGTGTTATGCTTTTGTTTTTAATCATATGATTGTTTTAAAATTTTTTTTCATTCTAAAAGTTATGTTTAATTAAATAAAAAAGAAACGGTAGGGAAACTTTTTTTGAATTTTTTACCCTTCCTAAAACAAAAAAAACAAATTTTTTTTTGAAAAAAAAAGAAAATAGCAAAATGCAAAATAAACAAATCGCAAAATTTATTCATTTTGCCAATAATAGACGGTCTAAAGTTACAAAAATGTTTAGCGAAGAGTACGCTTCATATGCTATGCGAGTACAATAAGGTAACATTTTGCACCAAGCATTCGTGTTGATGTTAAAATTATAAATTTGAAGCTTTACAATTTCATCAATTAAAAGGCTAAGATAAATTCTAAGGTTTTTTAAAATCAAAAATTCTAGTTCATAGTGAATTAAGCTATATTTAAAACAGTATTGAAACAATAAGCTTATATATAGAAGTATACGCGCTTAGAATAAATTTAAACTTATTACATTGGTTTTTCTTTAGCTGATTGTTAACTTTCATCAGTGTCTGGTGCTGTATACTGAAATCTGACTAAATAATGGCGAATAAAAGTGAAACATTACCTAAATATAATTTCACGGTTGTTAAAAACTAATTACAGTACACCTGATATTTACAATTGTTTTTGTAATGTGCAAGTTTATTTTAAATTTGAAATTAATATTTTTTAAAATTTGAAACGAGTTCCCTTTTTTTAACATTAAGTTTTGTTGAATCGTTGTAATTTAAGAAAATAACTTCAACAAAACAAAACATATAAATATTATTCTTATTTTTTTAAAGCAAAATTTTCAAAAAATTAACCAAATCATAAAAATGATTATTCTACGAGTCTTTTTTGTTTTTGTTTGCTTTAGTTCTGCGTTTGCAAGTAAGTCTCAAAAAAGGAGTTAAATTTCTAGAATTTAATTGAATTTTTGAATAAGCTCGAATACAAACATTCTCCAAGTGGAAGTTACTCAACCAACAAATTGAAATGGAATATAATGCCGCTCAAACTTATTTACACTTGTCAATCAAATGAGTCATGATAATAAGGCTTTACATGGTTTCGCTAAAATGTTCAAACACAGCTGGAAAAAGGAGTTGGAAGATGCTAAAAAATTAATGGAATACAGTATTTTAAGAGGAGAGAAAGTTGAAACCCCTAAAGTCGCAGTAAACGCGTAGTCAAACTTAATATTTTAATTTCAACAAAATTGATGTTGTTTTATTATAGAAAGATGAAAATGTGTTCAATGAAAACGTTTGCAACGTAATTGAAAATGTTTTAAATTTGGAAAAAAATGTTTACAAAAGTTTATTGGACCTTCATGCCCCTGATAATACATCTCCCGATCCACAAGTAACAAATAAATTAAAAATTATTGTTGTTTAAACTCCTTTTTAAATTAAATTTAAGTTTCAAGATTTTATTGAAAGTGAATTTTTGAAAGAGCAAGTCGAATCGATCAAATTCTTTGCTGATTTGCTAACAAAAATCGAAAGAGCTACTGAAAAGAGTTGTGATGGTCTTGGTTTACATTTTATTGATGAAGCATTGTCCGGAAAATTTTCATAAATTATTTTTATCTACGTTTTAAAATTTAAAATTTTTTAATCATTATTTCAAAATAAATTTCTTTTTATTTTTCTAGCTAGAAAATTCCTATAACTTGAATTTTTGACTTTTATTGCTTAAATAGTTGTAATACGACTAGTTTATCTAGAATTGTAATCTACCTAGCTTTTTTGATATATCCCACTTGTCATTTTGAAAGTGCTTAAAGCGGGTCACCTAGCTTGTAAATACCCCGTCAAAATGATTTATTTGACGAGTCGACTAACTGACATTAGTTATATATATTGCTTATTTTAGGGTTAATTTATTTAGATTGAACAAAGTTTACCGGTTTTCTATTATTATGAACATGCTAAAATAAAATGAAGAGAATAAATTAGGAAAGGCTTAGATTTGGGAGTATGTGTTTAATTGGTAGCTGTAAAAGAAAGTAGTTGTTAAGTTCAATGTCTTTTTTGTTAACGAAAAGTCTAAAGTCCTGCTAGAATCAGACATTAATTTTGACGTAACTCACTCTGCATGCATTAAGGGAGGTTAATAAATTTAGTTCTATTTAAGTTAATTGATTCTAATCAGTGATAATTTCAGAATATTAGAAAATGTTTAAAGATACATGATTTAATTTAAGCAATGTTGAGCTTGGTCAGTTAGAGAGTTTGAAGAGATTTAGTTATAACTCAGTCAAATTCTAGATATAAGTGCAAATGTTAGATAATTTGTAAAAAAGAAAATTTTAAATTGCAAAAAAGTTAGTAACTTTTTAGAGTCAAGTTAAGCAACATGTCAGGGCACTGGATATGGCAGACTTAGTCAGCTGTGTATAGCTAGCGTAGCATGCTAACTAAGTAAGGCCTATGCTGTAACAGAGAACCAGTTTTTCTTCAACTGCTGTTACAGTGGATATAGATCATGGTACCGGTATGTGTATAATACTTGTACTGAAATAAGCAATGAGGACATTGCTTAAGAAGAGGAGGGAATGTGTTGGCGGCACATTGTAAGCCAACTTATGACCTGTTGTTAAATTATAAACTAGTTGCATTTTGTAACTAGTTTCGTTGCTAAATTAGTATTTTATTATTTAACTTAAAGTTACCAGGCTTTGTGTTTAATTTATGTTTGATATGAAATGCAATTAAAAGATACATATTTAGTTATTTTTAAGTTTGGTTTTCGAATAACTTTAATTCAGTCTAATAAGCTAAGCTCTTGTTTTAGTTCAATAAACCCTGTTTCTCAAGTATCTCAATTTCTTTTTTTTATTCAACATGGAACCTAGTCGAATCAACAGCTTTGCCGCCAACAGTATATTACTAGTGTCAAACAGTTTCGAAATAAGGCTAAATAAAAGACATTAAAAAACTTTGGAGATAAAAAAAAAGTCGATTAATTGAAAAAAATCGATCGATGACCGATTGCTTTAGTTCGGAAACGTGTTTTGAATATGCTTGAGAAAATACAAAAATACTAGAATCCTTCTTTTAAACTTTAACCGTCCTAAACCATTTGGATAAATTCTCAATTATTCAAATTAAAACGATTAAAAGTTCCCAAAAATAGAATCTCATTGAGAATTTTTTATAATGTGATTCGTTTTAGATCTAAAAATTTTCCAATATTGATCTAACCCTGTTGTATCTCTTTTTGAGAAATAATTGAAATTTCCGATAAAAGATTAAGTCTTGAAATTTTTTGTTTTCTAAATGTGAGAGATAAGATATCTCTTAGGAGACTCAAAGTAGAATTCGACACTGTTTATAAAGAACTTTTTGATCCGGAATACTGAGTGTTATTTTTGGTGGTGGACTTGTTTCTCTCGATTAAGTAAATGTCCCAAACTTCATTTGGTAGTGTTCTTAAGTATTTCTATACAAAAAATGTCCTCGATACCTTTTTTAACTAACTCGTGATTGGATGGTTATCTTTTTAGACTATTCTCTTGAAAGTTTGACATAGGTCTGACCAACGATAATTCCAAAAAAGATTCTTCGTTTTTTTGTTGTCCAAAACTAAAATTTTGTCTAAATTACAACTTTTTGATTCCACTTAAATTCACATTTTTTCAATCTTTCCAATAAGTAAATACTATAAAAATCCTTGTTGATTTAATTTTTTGTTCAAAAAAAGATGTTAAAAATCTGTCTTATTTTAATATTATCTTTATGGACATTTGTCGCAGGTTGTTACGGAGAACCAAACCAAATCAATTATGAATATTCCGATTTGACCTTGGATATTCCTACTGAAAATGGTATTGAGAATATACAAGCTTATAAATCGTCTTTGAATGATAAAATATTAAAATCCAATGACCATAATCGGTTCAGTCAATTGTCATGGGTTTCCTACGATTTCAGAATTCAAGGTAGAAAATGAAACAAAACTTGTAGAGTTTACAAAGAGTGGTTTCTATTTTAAAATTCAAACTCTTACCGAAAATCATAAGGAAAAAATACGTGATTTAATGAAAAAAAGATATAACATTTCATATTCAAAATTTAAGGTTCAGTCGAAGCAAAACGTCCACACTATCTGAATGAGTCATTTTTGACTTTACTACGTTAATCTACGACCACGAAAACCCAAATAAATTATTTTTTTTATTGGGGTAAAAAATCGAAAATTTTTACCCTACCCACCCGCTTTTTGCAGCAAAATATCGAGGTGCTTTGTTTAAACATTTTAGTAAACATGATTGGAAAAAACAATTGCTGTAAAGATATTTTCTGAAAGCTAAAAAGCTACCATAGACTCTGGGACCATTGTCGATGAGGAAAAAAAATTCCATAAAGCAATACACGGGTGAAAACGGTAAAAAAAAAGAAATTTTTCAGTCAAACCGCATCTCCTCATAGGGGAGCCATAATACCCAATTTTTTTTTGTATCTGCTTATACAAGAAGCGATTCTTTACAAATCTCAGGAATTCGTTTTTGTAATTAATTTTTCTTTTTGTATGCTAATGGACGAAAAAGTGATAAAAATATAAAACAAAAAATAAAGGGGATTTACCACTTTTTAACTAAAAATTTGGGATCCTCGTGCAAAACTACCCCAGAAAACATGTATCTGATGATGCTAAAATCATAATTAGATAATCTTGGTTTTGGGTGCTATTAATTTAGTCAAATCGGGTCATTTTTTCAAAAATGGAATAAAAAGTCTAAGAGACTTTTAAAACATGTTTTCTGGGGTAACCGATGGACAAACAGATGTAACTATTGAATGCGATGTCTATGCAAATCTCAAGTCTTTTAGTCAAAAGTTTTTGTCAATAAATTTTTATATGGATCAAGAAGAACTTGTTGGTGATTTATTTCGAAATTTGGACTATGTTTATAGATATATATATTGTTTAAAGTTTATTTAATTTATATAAAATGGCACAATAATTAATACACACTCAAAGTGTTGTATCTGTGAATTACTTTATATTAGGTTACAACGGTACAAATTTTAAAATTTTAAAATACATCATTTTACGTAAAATTTTGTAAGCTTACTTAATCTTACGTCAAAATTGGTTAGTCAGAATATGTAAGCTTACATCAGTCTACGTAGAATTACGTAAGCTGACTTAAAATACTGTAAAAGCTGGTAAAACTCAAAATGACCGAAAAACGACGCTTTTTTGGGCTTTTTATGAAAATTTCGTGATAATTTAAAAATATTAAAGCAAAAAAAGTAAAAAAAAATCTTACAAAATTTGAACTTTTCTTACTATAATTTACATCATTTTACATAATTTAATGTCATTTTATGTAATTTCTGGTAAATTTCATTTAGTTATGGCTTTTAATAGTATTTCGGTTAAGATAGAACAAAAAAAATTAAAATAAATTATTTTTTATTGAGTCTTAATTATGTTTTTAAATTGTCATCGTTATTCGTTATCAAAATTTCAATAAACTTTTTTACCAATATTAAACTTTAAAACTCTTAAAAAATTTTAAATTTGAAGCCTTTGACGATAAAAAAACAGATATTTTATTTTTTTTTGAGCATGAAAAAAATTTACTCCAGTTAATATTAATTTTTTTGAAATAAAACGATTAATTACATTCCTCAATTACGCAAATTCTACCCGAGCCTTTTGTAGCCTCCTGCTAAATTTTTTTTTTTTGGCAATAGTAAGGATTATATTTTTTGGACATGGCATGATCTCATATGTGTTTTTATACCGATCTTTGCTTCAAAATATTTACCACAACTGGTGCACTCTGTTTTAGGCTTAATCGACTTTTTCAAAGCCTCTGTTTCTGCGTTATTATCTTTCGTTGTTTTTGCAGAAGTAAATAAATTTTTGTTGCTTTCGTCATCTCTTAGGATTCGGATACTTATTTGTACAATACTATCTTTGTATGTGTTTGTTTTAGCCGGTTTTGTTTTGAAGCAAAAATCAGAGTTTGATCTGTCGATGTTTCGATATTTTATGGACACTTCGTTATTTGGGTCTGCGAGGAGCTTTGATACCTTTTTAAGGCTCATTGTTTCAATTCGTTCATTGTTTTTGTTGATACCTATGATTCTCAGAATTCGCTTCTGCAGATCGCCGATTTCTGTTTTGATTCCTTTACTTGCCATAGAGAGCACCGGGCTGTTGTAGTCAAGGTGGCTTATGACTAAGCTTTAATAGACATTCACCAAAATTTCTTTACTAAATCCAAGCCGTTTGAGTTGTTTTATCAAGAATGGGATGTGACTCGTGTTCTTTTCGATATGCTCCCACTGCTGACCTCAGTCAAGTCTGTTGTTAATTTCGATACCTAGGTATCGATACGATTCTACATGTCTTTAATCTTAAGCCAGTTTTGAATCAAATTTTGGTTCAAAGAGTTTTAAGAAGAAGAAAAGCTCGGTCAAGTGTTTTAAGCTCATCAAAAAAAAGTATACCAAAGATTGAGAAAAAAAATCAAATAAAAAAATGTGTTTCTAAAACGATTAAAAATTTCTTATCATTTTATTTTGACTCTTGAAAAATTTATCTCGTTACTTTTTCAAATAAAAATGATTCTCTCGACAATAATAAGCTGAGCTAAGTCTAAAAAAAAATTAATATTTTGTAATTCGTAATTTATATTATCATATATATTGTGTTGAAACATCGCATAAAACAATCTAATTTTATAAAATTTTCAAAAAATTAACGAAATTTTAAAAATGATTATTCTACGAGTCTTATTTGTTTTTGTTTGCTTTAGTTTTGCGTTTGCAAGTAAGTCTCAAAAAAGGAAGTTAAATTTCTGGAATTTAATTGAATTTTTGAATAAGCTCGAGCACAAATATTCAACAAAGGGAAGTTACTCAACCAACAAATTGAAATGGAATATAATGCCGCTCAAACTTATTTACACTTGTCAAATCAAATGAGTCATGATAATAAGGCTTTACATGGTTTCGCTAAAATGTTCAAACACAGTTGGAAAGAGGAGTTGGGACATGCTAAAAAATTAATGGAATACGGTATTTTAAGAGGAGAGAAAGTTGAAACCCCTAAAGTCGCAGTAAATAGTCAAACTTAATATTTTAATTTCAACAAAATTGATGTTGTTTTATAATAGAAAGATGAAAATGTGTTCAATGAAAACGTTTGCAAAGTAATTAAAAATGTTTTGAATTTGGAAAAAATAGTTTACAGTAGTTTATTGGACCTTCATGCCCCTGATAATACATCTCCCGATCCACAAGTGACAAATAAATTAAAAATTATTGTTGTTTAAACTCTTTTTTAAATTAAATTTAAGTTTCAAGATTTTATTGAAAGTGAATTTTTGAAAGAGCAAGTCGAATCGATCAAATTCTTTGCTGATTTGCTAACAAAAATCGAAAGAGCTACTGAAAAGAGTTGTGATGGTCTTGGTTTACACTTTATCGATGAAGAATTGTCCGGAAAATTTTCATAAATTATTTTTATCTACGTTTTTTTTTATAAATTTTTAAAAAATTTTTGATCATTATTTCAAAATAAATTTCTTTTTATTTTTCTATCTAAAAAATTCTTAGAACTTGAATTTTTGACTGGCATCGCTTAAATAGTCGTAATACGACTAGTTTATCTCGAATTGTAATCTACCTAGCTTTTTTGATATATCCCACTAGTCACTTTGAAAGTGCTTAAACAGGGTCACTTATTTATTTGACGAGTTGACTGACTGACATTAGTGATTGGGGCTAATTTTAGGGTTAGGTTTTTTTAGATTCATCGCATGGTCGCATTAGAAAAAGGTCAGGTTCTAAAATATATCTTGGTGAAAGACCTATAAGTACAAAAGTGCAAAAAGATCTATCAAATTTTTTTATTGTCTTTTGCTCTCATTTTAAATCTTAGAGCTATCATGTTTTTTTGAATACTATTCAAAGAACAGTCGTCAAACAAAAGCTTCTAACTGTTTCTCTAGTTGGCAGTTGCATAAAAGTTTATGTTTTTTTTTTAATTTTCAAAATTGTTTTTATCGGAAATAAAATTAAATAACTTGGAAATAAATGACGAGTTCTTAGACTCAAAGATAACTTATTAATAATCTAAATAATTAAAGTTACATTAATCATATTTTATCAAGAAGATGAAATTATGAAATAGAAATAATGTTAGGCTTTTGAAACAAAAGATAACAAATTCACAGCAAAAAAGCAAATTGTCTACGCTTAATTTTTATTAGACACTTAAAAATATCATCATTTGACTCTAAACATTTAATTAATCAAAGCTGAGCTAAGTTAAATTTAAAAAATAAAAAAGATATCCACTTTTTTTATCTTTATATAAATTCAAATAGTCATTGAAGTCTTCTTTAAAAAATCATCAAATTTATTTTAATATTAAAAATGTTTGTATACAAAATTGTTCTTGTTGGTCTCTTGTTTAATTTGGCTTTAGCCACTCCTCGAGTCAAATTAGATGGAAGTATGAACATATTTAACAATTAATTTAAATATATTCAAAACTGATTGAATCTTCTTTTTTAAGCTGCTAATACCTTTTTGGATAAATGTGTCGGTTCTTTAAATAATCAAATCAAAGAAGAATTCACAGCCTCTCACATTTATCTTTCATTGACCAATTTTATGAGTCATGATAATAAGGCTTTACACGGTTTTGCCAAAATGTTTAAACACAGTTGGAAAGAAGAGTTGGAACATGCTGAAAAATTGATTGAATATGGTATTATGAGAGGAGCTAGTGTCGAAACTCCAGAGATCACTGTAAGACTCTTCTATGCATTAGTTATAATTTTGACTTTTGTCTTAAAATTTTTTATCAAAGAATACAAATAGTGCTAAGTGGAATAATTTAGAAAAAAATTCTGTTTGTCAAATAGTTGAATCAGTTTTAAATACCGAAAAACATGTCTATAAAAAATTATTGGAACTCCACAGCTGCGGTGATCAACAAGTAATTTAATAAAAATTTGAGAAATTTCGTTTTTTCTAAGAATTAAATTAATAATATTTAGATGCAAGACTTTATTGAGAGTGAATATTTGAAAGAACAAGTTGAATCAATCAAATATTTAGCTGACTTGTGGTCAAAACTAGAAAGAGCCACAAAAGGTACAAATTGTGACGGTCTGGGTTTGTACAAAATTGATCAAGAGTTAGAAAAGAAATTCTCTTAAAACTGATTGATTTTATTTTAACTTAACGTATGATACAAACATTATTTTTTATAACCAAATAGACATTGTTTTTTCTTAATATTTTTAAATAAATATTTAAAATTTCAAATATTCTATACTTAATAAAAAAAAACACTTTAATACTAAAAGAGCGAAGCGACAATCAGCTCAGTAATTTCAAATGTGATCCCGATCAATGAAAATAAACAAAAATATTAAATAAAAAAATATAAGATAATTTTTAGTTAAAAAAAAATCGATAACATAGTATATTTTACTGATGGGCGAGTTTACCAAAAATGACTGACGACCAAAACCGTGTTTTGTACGAAAATTAGCATGTCAAGTGTTTTTAGAA
Source organism: Brachionus rubens (assembly GCA_022207745.1). Taxonomy (NCBI): domain Eukaryota; kingdom Metazoa; phylum Rotifera; class Eurotatoria; order Ploima; family Brachionidae; genus Brachionus; species Brachionus rubens. The sequence continues at coordinate 1,351,738 of JAJVHD010000006.1, forward strand.
GGACAGAATTTGCTTCCATTTGACTTCCACAGTATTACAAGAGTGCAACAAGGCTACGTTTTCACTCCATTTAGAAATCAAATAGACAAGAAACAAAAGCCTCTAATCTGGATTCCGCAGACGGCATTTTTATTTTGGAGAGTTGATTTAATAGATTTCTTAAGCTACTGAAGTATACACTACAAACGCAGGGTAGGTTCGGTCACTCATGCAGGAGAAAGTCGTCGACCGAGGTCGGTAACTAAGAATCTGATTTTCCTTAACATTATTTTTGATTTGGATATGAATTAGGATATAAAAGAAGAATTTGCTCCGAGATTAGACGAAATGATTATGACTTAATGGTACCTCTTTGTTTTTAATAATTAAATCGAGTCAAAGAAAAATGAAAATAATATTTGATGATTATAGAATAATTCTCAGAGCTACTCAATCCGAAACTCACATTGACAATCAAAATCTAAACAGTATGTTCATTTATCATGTGATAAGAAAGAGACAAGTTTTGTAGTACATTGTCAACGTATGACCATCTTCTTATCATAATAAAATTTCAAACTAACTTACATGAAATCGAGGCCTAGGACTGATATAACAAGAAATTGCGAAGTATGTCAGGGAAGGACTAAATCGATGATGATTATGTTTTTTTTAGATAACATGTTTATCTCTTTTTTTTTATCTCAAAAATAATTTGAATGTTCTAATTGTTAAAACGTTCTTATTACTAAAGGGCTATTACAAGTTAAATTACCTTACGACTCAGTTCTTTTCATTTTATTTTGAGATATTAAAAGCTAATTTTAGCATAAAAAAAATAACTTTTTCGCTTTAGGGAACGACATTTTTTTCTTTAAAATTGGATTTACGAGAACTCAAAGGTGGATGAAGCGAAGGAAGGTTTAAATAGGAAAAGATCATGGTCAATATTCCAACGAAAGATTTGGGTCAAATTCTTTTAATACATTTATCTTATGTTGATTCAGAAAGGAAAAAATAAAAATCTTCTACTAGAAAAATATGAATACACAATCTTCAATAAATACGGAACTGAGCCTTTAAATACAACTAGTTTGGAAAAGAATCTTGGTGTGTATTTCCATAGTGACCTTAAATGGGAAGCACAGGTTGACTACTCCTCAGGAAGAGCAAACAAGATACTAGGTATGATATGGAAGAATTTTGAGTACTTTGATGTAAATTTGGTTAGTGAGACCGCTAATAGAATACGGTATTAGCGTCTGGAGTCCATACTATGAGGGTGAGAAGAAGCAATTGGAAAAAGTCAAACGTAGAGTGACAAGAATGATCCCGGGTTTCAAAAAAATTTAATACGAAGAATGGTTAGCAAGGATGGATCTTATGTCACTTGAAACAAGAAGAAGAAGAGGCGATTTGATTCAATTTTACAAGATCGTTAATGGGTTAGAGATGCCAACTGAGTTCTAAAACCGGTTTTAAAATTCCAAACCGATCTACCAGCCCTATTTTCTCCTCTATTGTTGCGGAGCGGGTCAACTAGTCGAACTTTTAAATCCATCGAACTCAAAAATTGACCCCTTATTGAACTATCACTCGTAATTTTGAACTTTTCAATTCGGAACCGTAACTATTAATAATTTTTATTAGTACTTGAAGATAGATAATTCGTTTGGATTCCTTTTTCTGACAATTCATTAGAGAAAGATCCCTCTTTTCGAGCTAATTTTTGTGAAATGTCAGTTTTAGGTCGATTTTTGTTTTTTCTCATAACGGAAATAATTATATATTCATTGATTCTGTTTCTTTCATATCGAAAGTATCTCCTATTTTTTTATTTCTTTCAAATTATTGTTAAAAATCAAAAATCTTGCAAAAAAGTCGAATAAATCTTATAAATGAAGCCTTGCGTTAGGTCAAGGGTTAGTTTCCCGTTCAATTAACATCGATTTTTCTTTGTTTCTTACATTTCTAAATAGAATTTTAATATTTTATTTTGGTTTTTGTTAAAATTAAAAATTATTCTATTAAAAATAGAATCGTACTAAATTTTACCATTCACTCAATATTTATTTGCCAGTGAATATTAAAAACTGATTCCTACAACAAAGATGCCTTCGCTGAAAATGATGAGGATTTGAGGTGCCAGACAAGTCGGAACACATTTACAGATACTCAAACCTGCCTATCTGCTAACAATTGGTTTCCAAAATAACACTGCTAATATTTCAGCGACTATTCCTGGATTGTTTAAAGAGTTATATAAGTTTCAATATGGGCATGTTGAAGTTCATGTTCATGATCACATGCTCAAAATTAAAAATGATTTTTTACTTTAAAAAATTATTATACAAACGTGTTGAACAAGATACACACCATCAGGAGCAGAATGTTGCTTACACAGAAGTTGTGAGTTCGGATGGAGGTTTTTATTGAGGAAAATTTCAGGATGATGCTTAATCTTCGGAAAGAAACACTGAATCAGCTTTATATAAACGACGAGAACAAGAATTAGATGTCTAAGTCTATAGTGTGTACAATTCGAAATAAAAATTTGAAATGAAAAGTCAATATCTAAATTATGATTTTTCATAAAATGTTTATATAATACAAATGATTCCTTGAAGTTTACAAAAAGCTTATTTAATTTTGATTTATCATCTCCTGATTTCATACAATATCTTATTTTGTAAATGTGTTCTTGGATTCTCGATGTTTGACCTATATAAAACATGTTACATTTGTTACACTTGATAAAGTAGATACAGTCAATTGATTCACAGTTCGAATTTAAAGGTATCACTATTAGAAGTTCAGTTTTATTTGATAAGAAGATGCTTTCGTTTGCATATTTACAGACATTCCAGTTTAAATTTGAACACTTTTAAAACCTGTTATATGAGTATTTGAACGGAATCTTGTTCAAAAGATAATTATTAAATTTCGGAAGAGTACGAAAAATAATTTGAAGAGTTGAAAAATACCTAATTTTTGGGATTTTCGTAAAAAAAAAAGTCAACTAAAAAGAAAACTTCCATCCAGTGTAATTTTGATCGACAAATTCGAATTTTTTAGTATTTTTGATAAAATCTTTATATTTCTTATATTTTCTTATAAGTAGGATTAATTAATGATTAAATACATGAATTTCGGAAAAATACTAAAAAATTCGAATTTGCCGATCAAACCGGGAGGGCCCTAATTGATACCATTTTTTGTTAACACTTGATAACACTATCGAGTAGACCCAAATAAACATCTCTTTAAAAATAAAATAAAATTAAATTATTAAAAATTAAAACTTCAAATTTTTGCTTTTGTTTTGAGTTCGAGCTGTGGTGCAACCACTACAGTTTGACTGCAACAGAAGCAAGTGATGACGAATCTGACATTGAAACAGAATTCTGTTTTAATGATTTATTTAATCTCATATCGTTGTTTTCTTAAACAAATCAAACTAAGAATTTTTAATTACCTAAATAAATCAAATGAGGTAGACAATGTTTGCAATTGGAAAAGTTTGTTTGCCTAAACAACAGCAACAAAAGTTTACCTTAACCAAAAATTCAAAAAGAATTCTATTAAAAACCAAGATCTTAATTTTGAGAGAATAAAAAGCTCCATGAAAAAATGAAATTCTTTTTTTTGCTTTTTATTCAAATATTTGCAAGCGCTCAAAATAATTTTAGGCTCAAGCAAAATATTTCAATCACCAATGATACTGGAATCATTTCATCACTTTATAATACAAGCAAATTTAGATGTCTTGGTCTATGTCGACGAACGACTGGTTGCTTGATTATTTCATTTTCGCGAAACTTGTGTAAGCTTTATGGAGATTGAGCTTGGTTTTATCAAACAGGTGACCCTCAAAGTCATATTTATTATAATTCGTAAGTCGAGATTTCAAAACAAAAGAATAACTATATTATTTTAAATTTCTTAACTTTTAAAGCTCTACAACATTCAAAAGAGATGTCTATTCAACAAAAGCCCATCAATCAACTATCAAATGCATGATTCTTTTATCAAACGGTTATCTAGCGACTGGTTCACTTGATAAATCAGCCTCAATTTGGACTATTGATGATTTGAATCTGATCAAAAAGATAACTCATACAAGTGAAATTCACACTCTTTTGCAAATATCAAATAATACTTTAGCAATGGGAACTTCATCAGGTGAAATAATTCTAATAAATATGAATACCTGGACTACTGTTGTGACGATATATGCCCACAATGGAACAGTTACAAAATTATTATTGCTACAAAATGGGTTTGTCGCCTCGTCATCACTTGACAAGCTTGTCAAAATCTGGAATCCGACTGATTGGAGTTTGATTCTCAACCTGACAAACGCTATTTCGGGAATAAATCATTTGATTTTAACAATCACAGGCGATTTAATGAGCGGTGGCGATGATGGCTACATATTTCAATGGAATAAAAATAATTTTTCAGTTCAAAATGAAGTTGCTGGTCATTCAGCTGCCGTTATTAGTATGACTCTATCAAGTAATGGTGATCCAATAAGTGGAGCAGCTAATTTAAAAGTAAGATCATGGAATTTAGGTCAAAATCCAATGTTACAAAAAAATCAATATTCAAGTCCTTTTGCTCCAAATGCAGTATACACATTGTCAAATGGAAATTTATTAATTGGAGAAGGAGATGGATCAATACATGTTGTTAATTCAAACACAATGGTTTTGATTAAAATCCTGAAGACAAATTCAAGTGCTGTACACTCTTTAATTGAGTTACCGAATGGTGATCTTTTAAGCGCTGACAGCACAGGGTTCATCACTGTATGGAATCAAAGATTACTGTAATCAAACTGTTTTTCATATTTAATCATTTGATAAAACTATTTTAATTTTTTATTTAATTTATTTAAAAATTTAAAAATTATTTATTTAACGTAAAAGCTCGATATTTAGGACATGTCGCAAATAAAGGATATCCTTTATTTACGACATGTTCTGTATGAACGAACACTGTTTTTTTTTTAAATCTATGACATGTCGTAGATAGCGAAAATTGATGAAATTTCTGAATTATGCCTCCTTTATTTGCGACATGTCGTAAACAATGAATTACCTTTAAATGAGACATGTTCTAAATATTTTTTAATTGTGCGAAATTAAAGAAGTACGGATTAACTTTGAGTATGCTTAACTTAAAACGTTAAACGATGTATTTTAGTTTTGGATTTTACAATGACTTGTTTTTTATCATACAACAAACAACCTATCCCTCTTCAAGATAAAACTTGATAGCATTAAAACTAAGACTGCTACAACTTTTGAAACAATAACATAAATAAACTCCTTTAAGCAAAACGAACCTTATTCTTTTTTCTTTTGTCATGTAATAGAAAATTTTTTTTTACCATATAGTTAAAAAACATAGGAAGATGTTTATTATTCTAAAATTTTTTTTGATCAATGACAAAGAGATGTACATCGAAGTTTTTAGCTTTTTTTCGATTTAGTAACCCATATGTTAGGTCACTTAATTTATGAAAACTTCTAAAAGAGCCCGTGGTTAGAAAACTAGCCTAGCTAGAAGGTTGAAGGCTAAATCTCCGCAAGAATCGTAAAATTTCTAGATTTTTTTGTATAATGGGACGTAGATATTTAACCATTTGTTTCTTCAAAAATTGTAAGACTTTAGTCGTAAAGCAACTGTGAATCGGCTCTAAGATTGATAAGTTTTCATTCCATTCCGTGACATTATAAAAAAAAATGAATGAAAATAAATGACAAACAAAATCTCAAAAGAAAAAAATTTGAATTGAATAGACAAAAGAAAAAAGAATAAGGTTCGTTTTGCTTAAAGGAGTTTATTTATGTTATTGTTTCAAAAGTTGTAGCAGTCTTAGTTTTAATGCTATCAAGTTTTATCTTGAAGAGGGATAGGTTGTTTGTTGTATGATAAAAAACAAGTCATTGTAAAATCCAAAACTAAAATACATCGTTTAACGTTTTAAGTTAAGCATACTCAAAGTTAATCCGTACTTCTTTAATTTCGCACAATTAGTTTTTAAAAAAGTATTGATAATTTTTTTTTATTTTCTTAATAATTAATGGTCGCTTAAGTCCGAAACCAATATCTAATTGTCTAATGCAACGGTTATGTTATGCATTTATTTTTCCTTATAATTCATTTAGTAAACTAAACCGATAAAGACTAGTATTTTTTTAGTACTAAGCAGGTCTTTGTTTTTCCTTAATTTTTTTCTCAGTAATTTCTTTGCTTATGTTTGGTATGTTTTTAGCTGTTTGATAACACTTATAAGTCTGGTAATGTAAACTGAAATTTGACTTAGAATTAGATAAAAGTGTTACCTGACTGTAAATATAATTTCACGGTTGTTAAATATTAATTAAAAAATACTTGATATTTAGGATTGTAATGTTCAAACTTATCATGGATTGAAAATTAATATTTTTTGAAATTGAAAAAAGTTCCCCTTTTTTTAAAATTAAAGTTTTTGTAATATCATCGTAATTTAAGAAGATAAATTAAAGCCGATCACATAAATACGTCTGCTTTTTTTTTAAATTAAACTTAAAAATAAATTTCAAATTTCAAAGTACGAATTTTTTTAAATGTTTGTATACAAAATTGTTCTTGTTGGTCTCTTGTTTAATTTGGCTTTAGCCACTCCTCGAGTCAAATTAGATGGAAGTATGAACATATTTAACAATTAATTTAAATATATTCAAAACTGATTGAATCTTCTTTTTTAAGCTGCTAATACCTTTTTGGATAAATGTGTCGGTTTTTTAAATAATCAAATCAAAGAAGAATTCACAGCCTCTCACATTTATCTTTCATTGACCAATTTTATGAGTCATGATAATAAGGCTTTACATGGTTTTGGAAAAATGTTTAAACACAGTTGGAAAAAAGAGTTGGAACATGCTGAAAAATTGATTGAATATGGTATTATGAGAGGAGCTAATGTCGAAACTCCAGAGATCACTGTAAGACTCTTCTATGCATTATTTATAATTTTGACTTTTGTCTTAAAATTTTTTATCAAAGAATACAAATAGTTTTAAGTGGAATAATTTAGAAAAAAATTCTGTTTGTCAAATAGTTGAATCAGTTTTAAATACCGAAAAACATGTCTATAAAAAATTATTGGAACTCCACAGCTGTGGTGATCAACAAGTAATTTAATAAAAATTTGAGATATTTCGTTTTTTCTAGGAATTAAATTAATAATATTTAGATGCAAGATTTTATTGAGAGTGAATATTTGAAAGAACAAGTTGAATCAATCAAATATTTAGCTGACTTGTGGTCAAAACTCGAAAGAAACACAAAAGGTACAAATTGTGACGGTCTGGGTTTGTACAAAATTGATCAAGAGTTAGAAAAGAAATTCTCTTAAAACTGATTGATTTTATTTTAACTTAACGTATGAAACAAACATTATTTTTTCCTTAATATTTTTAAATAAATATTTAAAATTTCAAATATTCTTTACTAAATAAAAAAAAACACTTTAATATTCTATGATTTTCGTAAAAAAAAGAGTTAACTAAAAAAAAAAATGCCATCTAGGGTAATTTTGATCGGCTAATTCGAATTTTTTAGTATTTTTCCGAAATTGATGTATTTAATCATTAATTAATCCTCCTTATAAGAAAATATAAGAAATATAAAGATTTTATCAAAAATACTAAAAAATTCGAATTTGTCGATCAAAATTACCCTTGATGGAAGTTTTCTTTTTAGTTGACACTTTTTTTTACGAAAATCCCAAAAATGTGGTATTTTTCCAACTTTATCATAAAAGTCATCTAACTCTTTGTAATTCGATTATTGAAATGCAAAACCACATTTTTTCTTAGTACTATAACTATGATGATTAAATATGAAATACAGTTTGATTACAGTAATCTTTGATTCCATACAGTGATGAACCCTGTGCTGTCAGCGCTTAAAAGATCACCATTCGGTAACTCAATTAAAGAGTGTACAGCACTTGAATTTGTCTTCAGGATTTTAATCAAAACCATTGTGTTTGAATTAACAACATGTATTGATCCATCTCCTTCTCCAATTAATAAATTTCCATTTGACAATGTGTATACTGCATTTGGAGCAAAAGGACTTGAATATTGATTTTTTTGTAACATTGGATTTTGACCTAAATTCCATGATCTTACTTTTAAATTAGCTGCTCCACTTATTGGATCACCATTACTTGATAGAGTCATACTAATAACGGCAGCTGAATGACCAGCAACTTCATTTTGAACTGAAAAATTATTTTTATTCCATTGAAATATGTAGCCATCATCGCCACCGCTCATTAAATCGCCTGTGATTGTTAAAATCAAATGATTTATTCCCGAAATAGCGTTTGTCAGGTTGAGAATCAAACTCCAATCAGTCGGATTCCAGATTTTGACAAGCTTGTCAAGTGATGACGAGGCGACAAACCCATTTTGTAGCAATAATAATTTTGTAACTGTTCCATTGTGGGCATATATCGTCACAACAGTAGTCCAGGTATTCATATTTATTAGAATTATTTCACCTGATGAAGTTCCCATTGCTAAAGTATTATTTGATATTTGCAAAAGAGTGTGAATTTCACTTGTATGAGTTATCTTTTTGATCAGATTCAAATCATCAATAGTCCAAATTGAGGCTGATTTATCAAGTGAACCAGTCGCTAGATAACCGTTTGATAAAAGAATCATGCATTTGATAGTTGATTGATGGGCTTTTGTTGAATAGACATCTCTTTTGAATGTTGTAGAGCTTTAAAAGTTAAGAAATTTAAAATAATATAGTTATTCTTTTGTTTTGAAATCTCGACTTACGAATTATAATAAATATGACTTTGAGGGTCACCTGTTTGATAAAACCAAGCTCAATCTCCATAAAGCTTACACAAGTTTCGCGAAAATGAAATAATCAAGCAACCAGTCGTTCGTCGACATAGACCAAGACATCTAAATTTGCTTGTATTATAAAGTGATGAAATGATTCCAGTATCATTGGTGATTGAAATATTTTGCTTGAGCCTAAAATTATTTTGAGCGCTTGCAAATATTTGAATAAAAAGCAAAAAAAAGAATTTCATTTTTTCATGGAGCTTTTTATTCTCTCAAAATTAAGATCTTGGTTTTTAATAGAATTCTTTTTGAATTTTTGGTTAAGGTAAACTTTTGTTGCTGTTGTTTAGGCAAACAAACTTTTTCAATTGCAAACATTGTCTACCTCATTTGATTTATTTAGGTAATTAAAAATTCTTAGTTTGATTTGTTTAAGAAAACAACGATATGAGATTAAATAAATCATTAAAACAGAATTCTGTTTCAATGTCAGATTCGTCATCACTTGCTTTTGTTGCAGTCAAACTGTATTGGTTGCACCAAAGCTCGAACTCAAAACAAAAGCAAAAATTTGAAGTTTTAATCAAGATGTTAACATAACCGGGGGGTTCCTAATTGATAACATTTTTTGTTAACACTTGATAACACTATCGGGTAGGCCTGTTTATTTGTAAATATGAAGTCATATTGCATTTTCATATTTCTTTATTTAACAGTTAAGCAAAATAACATCACATGAAAACTTTATTTTGATCTATAAAATTATGCTTTTTAAGTTTTATTTAACCAATAAACTCCATTTAATTATCCTTTACCGGAACTACTTGAAAGAGTTGTGGATCCTAGCGGTATAGATGACTTCTCAAATAGTGGTTACAAATTCTTTTCGACTTAAGGTTTTAAAATAAAAGAAAAATATCTCTCCGTTAATCATCATCCCTAGCTAGTTTGAAACCCATTCTCTAGGGTCTACAATGCTTATCTCGTCGATTGTTATTTCATCAGGCGCTGTGAAGTTCATAGCAATAAAGCAATAGCAATTGTGCAGAATCGTTACAAAAATTGTTCTAGAGATTAGCTAAACCAAAAAACTTCTTTACTGTTGATGTTTAGAACGATTTATCTTATGATTTTGTTCTTTTTACTTGGAATTCAAGTTGAGTAAATGAATTATGAATTATTCTATTATTGAGCCTATATCGGCTAAATTTGCAGCTTTATTTTAAAGTAAAGTAAAGATTGCGGTGAGTCGATGAATGAAGCTATGAATGGCCAGTATCTATATGGTTAGTTTCATATCGTAAGGAAACGGCAAGTCTAATGAATACCTCCCCATAGAGGCTGAAATAATAAAATACTATACTCAACTGTATTATTTGAAGATTAAGCCTGAGTCTAAATCACACAGAATTACAAGTTGTAGACTCATATCGATATAGAACTGTAAAAATTAAAGATTAAAACTTTATTTGTCAAAAAGTATAGTGCCCCAGATCATAAAGTCTAGTCCAAAGAAAAAGAAAAATTTAAACAAAAAAAATGCTTAACTATAGGTAATCAGATATGCTGATTTCAAATCTGAAGAAATTTTTTCATTCTCAGTTACCGTTTAATATTTTAGAGACAATATTTCTGTTAGAAAATTATTAAAATCTCAGGTCTAGGAAATTTCGCAAAACTGATATTATATTCGTAATCAGCGTATATAAAAACCTTAAAATTGTCCAATTTTGAAAAGTAAATGAAAGAAAGAATTATGACCAGTGAAGGGTCATTTTAAAATAGCCTTTAGAGGGGTTTGTTAGGGGAAATGTCTCTTTTAATGGAATTTTATTTTATTGAAGATCTTTTCCATATATCGCCTGAAAGCTGACAAAATTCTGAACATGCTATAATTATTATTATTGCAAAAAAAGTATGATGGTTATAAGAATCAACAAGAAAAGATGGAAAAATGGTGTATTTTTAGAGTTTTTTTGTAACAACTCTTGAAGAAATATTTCTAAATCCCCAAAAAATATTAAAAGTTGTCGATCTGAATGTCCTCTACAAAAGTTGGTAGGCTCTTGACGAGGGTCCTATTTATACCTTTTCTACGACCCCACCCAAGAACATATACTTTTGGCTCATGTCATGGTTTAAGCTTTTTGGTCGGTTTTTATAAAATTTAAAAAATTTTAGCAAAATCTACGGATCAGAAGACCTAGAAATTGATGTAAGCATGATTAATTATTGACCTGTTTGGCCTGTAAGGAATTTCAGTGCAATATAAAAGGCAACAAGTTACCAAAAAATAAATTTATTCAAAGGAAACATTTTAGACTCTCAAGATATCAGTAATAGGGTTTTCTGACTCGGAGAATTCGAAAAAAATGCTCAAATTTTACATAAAATGGAAAAAAACACAAAACATATCATAGTATATGTTCTTTAGTACGATCGCACGATATGTATATATAGGACACTCGCCAAGAGCCTACTAAGTTTTATAGAGGAAGGGACGAGGAACATTTTAAAAATAAAATTGGCTTTGTTGGATGTTTTTTTCGGGAATTGTTACATTTTTTCTGGAAAGATGATATTTTTTTTTTAAAAAAATAAAATGAGCTGTAGCAAAATAAGTTGAAATTTTTTTTTTATTTCCAAAAAAAAGTTAACTAATCAAATTTAATGTACTCTTAACGCTTAAAGCAAAAAAAAAGGCATGTTGAATTTTTTTTCAGGACTTATAGCTCATAACCCTTAAAAATCGATGAGGGTCTTGTACATATACTCGACTTGGACCTATAGTTTTTTTAGTGAAAAATTCTTTTTTTTCGCTTCTAAAAACCCTAAAATAGTAATTTTGGGTGTTTATTTTGATACCTGACCGACTAAACTTTATGATCTGGGGCACTTTAACTAATTATTAAAAAAAGGATTTATTTCAGCAAAAATAAATTTAAACTATGTTTACAATACTCATTAACACGGTTTATAAAATTAAAAAAAATAAATTAAGTCTTCATCTAACTCCAGACTGTAATATTACCATTTGCATAACCAGTCAAAAATTTACCACTATGTGTCATTAACATCGATAATACTCTAATATTTTGATTCTTAAGTTTCGAAAAAATGATTAATTTATAGGGATCCCAGACATAAATAGACCCATTAAAAACACCAGTAACTAGCAAACCGTTCGGTAACTCATACAAAGAATATACCGCGCTATCAAATATAATACTCGATTTTAAGCAATAAGTATTTCTATCCCATATTTTAACGGAGTTATCCCAAGATCCACTAGCAATATCTCCATTTTGCATTAAAACTAATGTTCTAACACACTCTTCATGAGCTAAAAACGCATGTTTTACACTAAAATTGTTTTTATCCCAAATTATTATATTTCTGTCGCAAGAACCACTTATTAGATCACCATTTTTTGAAAGGGCCATATCTTTAACATCATCAGTATGATTTAATTTTTTACGAATGCTTAATTCAGGAGTCAAAATATAGATTGTCGAATCAGTCGATGAAGTTGCTATAAACCCACTATCAAGTATTAATATTCTATTAATATCTCTTGTATGAGGTTTAATTGATTTTATAAAAGTCCAATTTTTCATACTGTACAAAATTAGTTCGCCGATAAAGGAGCCAAAGGCTAATATTTCTGTCGAAATCTCTAAAAGCCCATATAACCTTGAAGTGTGTTTTATTTTTTTAACAAGACTATAATTATTAATGTTCCAAATATTTAGTGAAAAATCGGATGAAGCAGTTGCGAGGTACCCATTTGATAATATGATCATAGTGAGGACCTGATCAGAATGATTTGTCATAATGAAATCAATATTTTTCATTAGCGGTACACTAAATTCAAGTGGAAAGTAAATGAGAAAGTAAATGATTAGTTTCGTTAAGACTTACTTTTTAACGAAAACCGAAAATTCATTTTTATGAATGACTTGACCATATTTTGAACTCTTATATAATTCACATGTTTCGGTTGAAACTGAAACAAGTGAACAAATTGGTATTTTATTACATCTGTTAAAACATTCAAGTTTTCTCTTAATTGAAAATGAGCCAAGAAATTCAAGGTTAAATTGAACTTCTAATTTGTCTTTGTAAATATAAAATGTTTCGAGGGTTACTTGGCTGAACAAAGCTAAACAAGCTAATGTTATTAAAAGTTTCATTTTTAAAAAAAAAATGAATGATGAAATATTTTGTAATTTAATTTATATTTAAAAGTTTTGGCCTTAAGTTTTAAACTAAGCGAGAAAGGAAAAAATCATTTAAAAAATCGATAAAATTTTATTTTCGATAAAATAGGATTTTCTTAATTGGCTTTAAATTTTTTAATTGCTTTTGATAACCGTAGGGAAACATAATAATTATTACAATAAAAATTTTTTTGATGAATTAAAGAGAATCACCTTGTTTAGTAATGTCCTGAGTGGGTAATGAATATTTTAGAGAATGACTAATTAGAGAAGACAAATTCAATATAAATTATAACCCTTCTTCGTCGAAAACGACGACCATTAAACAAAAATCCTCTCAAATCCCATGTGCAGTAGAATAATAATTTTGATTTTCTTGTAGAACAATTATGTCTTAAAAATAAAGCCCCTTATGAAACTGAGTTTGATATTTTTAATGGATTTATCATTTCGGATGGAGACCCAGTGAAGTGATTGAAAATTTCCTTTGTTAAGTGTTGATTCCGAAACACGTGATTTAGAGTCGTGGTTTATGTCCATTTCCCAGAGAAATGGATTGAAGGAGGAAGTCGCGACTACTGCTAAAATTTATTGTCGATGTGAGTTTTACAATAAATGTAGAGGTCGTGGAAGTTCGAAAGGCTTAGAACCACGATTTAATGAGTCCAATACCATATCTTATAGTTACCACACCTGAAGACAAAGAAAAGTTATAAAGCAAGTAGAAGTTAAAAGAAATTGCAACAATCTGTAATGATTCACCTTTCAGGTCGGTCTATCAGACGAATACGTAAGCTTAACGAATGTGTGTAGGCCAAAGAAAGATTCGATTGTATGTTATTTGTGATATGATTCGCTAGACTTTCGATAGAGTTGTGAAACCTTCACGAATGGTTTTGATATTGGTTTAGGAGAATAACACCCCTTTGATACAAATGTATCATTGATACTCAATTTTTGTATTATTGATACACCAACTGTATCAATGATACTTTGTTGTATTTTTTTTTTGGAAAATTTACTTTAGAATGATACACAATTATTTTTTCCTATGTATCAATGATACCCAGTAAAAGTATCAAATGAATGGATCTTTTAGAAAATTAAAAATGATTCATTATAAGCTTTTTTGATGTATTATTTAGACAAGTGTAAGTGTTACAAAGTCACTTGTCGGCCAGGAATATTTGGTACAGATTCTCTTTGCCAAGGTCGACGAAATTACAACCGAGCTCGCATGCTTAATAAAAAGTAAACACAAGAATTGTACAAGATGTACAAAAATGTTGTACACATCCCTATAAAATCGTACCTTTAATATTTGTTAATCTGAAGTTGCTTGTAAAAGTTTTCTAATTTTGGGATGTTTATTGCTGTACTATTCATATCTTTTAAGAGGTATAAAGTTGATACATAATGAAATAGTTGTACAAATTAAATCTGAATATGTTTATAAGGTTCATTTTTAGTAAAAAATATTCTACCACGAATAGTACGCGTATCGTACAGAACAATCGTACAAAACTTCAGGTTGCCAAATTTATATATCATTTTTAATTTTCTAAAAGATCCATTCATTTGATACTTTTACTGGGTATCATTGATACATAGGAAAAAATAATTGTGTAACATTCTAAAGGAAATTTTCCAAAAAAATACAACAAAGTATCATTGATACAGTTTGTGTATCAATAATACAAAAATTAAGTATCAATGATACATTTGTATCAAGGGGTGTTATTCTCATAGACCGATACCATGGTATTCTAGGATTAAACTAGATGCAAGGGCTAATTTGACGGTTGAAAAGGTAGTTGATTGATTTCGTCTTGAACGAAATAATATGGAGAGTGACATGATCTTAGAATCAAGCGTATTTAATTTGAATATGTTTTAATGACTCGCATTTTGCAGAGTATTTTTACATATTTAGCAGACATTGCTCAATGGTGTAACAAAGTCTGTTACACTTTGCTAAATGTGCAGAACCACCACTTAATTCCACAATACCGTCAGAAAGACCTAACATTTTTTTTTCTCAGAAAAATTTTAGTTTTTAGTCTTTGAAATAATTCTGACTAAGACTAAGTTAGAACTTTTTAATAATTCTTAAAAAAAAGCTCTTAAAAAGTTTTGTTGTGTATGCCGTTGGTATTTGTTCAAGCAAAAGACATATTTAATTAATAGTTTGAAATAATAAATTTAAAACGGTATTAACAATTTATTAAATTTACAAACATGAGGCACAAATGAAAAAAAATC
Organism: Brachionus rubens; assembly: GCA_022207745.1. Lineage (NCBI taxonomy): Eukaryota > Metazoa > Rotifera > Eurotatoria > Ploima > Brachionidae > Brachionus > Brachionus rubens. The sequence continues at coordinate 1,367,066 of JAJVHD010000006.1, forward strand.
CAAAAACTATAAATATCGTGGTTTATTGATCATTTGACTCGTATCAATTGTTCTAGTCGAATAAGTCCCAGGTTGATTTTTACCAAAACCTTTGTCAATTATAATCGGTATTTCTTTTTCATTCAAACAATTCACACTACTTTGTCTACTACTAGAATTAAGCCTTGTTATATTCTTGTTTATATTCTCTGAATCTGACTTTATTTCGAACAACTTCCGAATCAAATTTGCTTTTTCTCGTTGTAACGAATCAATACGCTCTTGTTTTTCTTTTAAAAATCTATCTAAATCCAAATCTGGTTTAATATTTTGAACACCAAAATGTTCCATATACTCTTGATAACTCGGTGGTTCAGGAACTTTTTCTATTTTTTCCAAATCAACTTTTTTTTTGATCATAAAATCATTTAAATAAATATTAATATCGCTTAACTCTTTCAAATCAATCAATAATTTGTCAATACTAAACAAATTCTGGTATTTTAATTTGTTTAAGTTAGTCTGTTTGATTTTATTTTCGATTAATTGTTGTGTAAACCATTGTTTTAACGAGTCTAGCGAGTCCAAACCTTGACGTAATAGATAATTTTCCTTGTCTATAAGACTATTTAAATCCAACGAATTAGCATTGGATGAAGATGTTTGTGCATGTGGTTCAAAAGCTTGGGATAATGTTTGATTCTGTAAACGATTAATTTTGTAACTACGACGGTCCAATATAATATCAGATGCGTGTACAAATTCATCAAAAGTAACATAATATTTTCTTGAATTTGAGTTCAAGTTTACTGGTTTGAGAATTTTGTTCGATCGAATGTAATTAACGACATCGTTTAGGATATCATTGTTATTAGCACCTAGGACATCGAGTTCGTTTATGTCTATAGATCCGTTACACTCTGGATCGAATATTGCGAATATTGATTTGAGAATATTGAAAAATTTTGCCTTTTCAAAATCATTGTCGATTATATTGTTTGAATTTTTTTTCATTAATCTATTCAGTTCGTTCAGACTTGTCATTTTTATTTATCTAAATAGAAAAGAGTTAAGGTTGGTTCAACTTCAACGCTCCAAGTGAGAATTGGTAGTGCATGGTAAAATATACATAAATGAAAAAAAGACTCTACACTCAAGCTAATTAGTGTTGAAGACCGAATTTATCGGTCTCCACAAAACGTTCAAAACTAAATTATTATTTTATATTTTCTTTGTTTTATTAAATTTAAAAAGAGACGAAGCAAAGAGAAAGAAGATCACTTATCAGTTCTCTCGAGTCTCTCTTTTTGAAATTGTTTTTTTAACTTTAGAATAAAGACTTTCACCAAATTAACGTTTCTCTTTATTTCTACATAACCCTAACGGGCCAAATCCTTGTCCTTTACACTAGAATATATAAATTTAGTCGGAATAATATGAAAACTTCGGCTGACGACGGGTGTAAAAAATAAAACCCGTAATTTGCTGTTACCAACCCCATTAGAAAGTTTAGTTGATTTTCAATTTACCTGTACCTTAGCTTTCAAATTATTAAATATTAGTCAAGTAAATTTAATAACAAGGTGAATTACTATTATAAAAAAAGTTTCAAATTATAAAATTACAGTAAGTCTTCGGTTATACCCTCCCCCTCCCCTCTTTCAAACAAAATAGGGGAAATAACTTATATGGGTCAGGCCTCGATTTTGTTAATACCCTACGGTCAGAGTAAAATTTTCATCAAAACTAAGAATTAAGAAAATCAAAAAGAGGAGGTAGGTCTCATACTGATCTTAAAACTTCAAATTTGAGATTTTTTTGGAGTTGATCAAAGAAGTATGGTTTCGGTAACGTTTTAAAAACCCTTGACAAGTTCCATACCTGATTTTCAGATGGTCTTGTTTGCCGTATGGTCACTGATTGTAAACTTGTAAACCTTGTAACTTGTGACCCTATTTAAACTAAGAGCCATCGAACGAGGTCTGGGTTGGATATTTTTTTCGGTATTTTTCCGTATGTGAAAAAAAATTCAGTTCTGTAAGAACGATGAACTGATTATAGTTCATACTAGAAAAAGCCTAAATAATTTTGATTCAAAATGATATACTCTCTCTTAATTATAACCAAATAAATTTATCGTTAAAACACCTTAAAAACTTGAAAATTTTTCTCGAGGCCAAATTGATTTTTTTAAACAATAGAAAAAAATTAAAAATTTTTTTATTGTTTTATTGTTTTAAAATCAAAAATGTATTTACTTTTTACCTTGATTCAAAAATTTTAACTTTAGAAATCCTTGGATCTTGTTTTTTTTTTCATTTTAATGCTTTTAAAAACTTGATTCATACCACTCAAAAATTGGTTAAAGTTACTTCTAATCAAACATATTGTAATCACTTAATCGAGTGACCCAATTTAAAAAAAATCTATTTTAGTTGTTTTTAGACATCATGACTAGTTCTAAGTATCTTCAAATCTAGTACAAAAAAAAATGGGTTCGTCGAATAAGTGGACGATGCATAACTCCTAGAACACTTAAAATTTAACTGATGAGATTGTTTTTATCTATTAAATACGAAAGAAAAAAGTTATGTAAGTTTGGCTCTTTATGTTTAAACCATCCATTACATCTAATAGAGTAGATACTCTAAGTAGCGAACCCGAACAAAATCAGGGATTCCTAATTGAAGCAATGATGATTACATAATTTTGTATCAAACATTTGTAACAACATTGAAAACAATAAAAAAAAAACAATTTCAAAAAATTCTCAACAATAAACAAGCAGCAAACTTAGAAAAAGAAAATTCAAAAATAAACAAAAAATTTTTATTCAAAGGATTAAAATTTAAAAAATTCTAGATTCTTTGTTATTTCAAAATTTACCTTAAAAGCATATATTGGATTTGAAAAAAAAATAATTAGAATGTAAGACCTCTAGGGCATAAATTCAGAATCGACTTGTTCTATTTTTATTTTATTTAAATTATTCACTGTTCAAGAATGAGTACACAAAAATATAGGACGTTATAGCAAAAAGAAAAACCCATGTTTTTTGATTGCATAAATCGAGTTTTTTTTTTTCTTTTAAAAAAAATTATGACTCAATCCAAACGGAATTGTTATAAAAATAACTCATATGGTTTAACTTATTAATAATCAGCTTGAGTTGTAATATTTAAAGAAAGATAAATTTTATAAAATGGTTATCGTTTTTTTAAATAACAAAATTGATATTTTATGTGTGTGTGTGTGTATGTTTTTAATCTTCTAATATAAAATTTATACAAGATAATATTTCTTAGTTAAAGTTTTAAGTCTGAGAAATATACCCTTTTTGTTGGTGTTAAAATGTTTAACATATACCCTTAAGGTGAATAAATTAGAACAGAAAAAAATACACTTATTTTAAAGCCTAAAATTTATTTTAACAAGTTGTTAAACGAGGCGCTCTCTCTCTTGCTTATTCATTGCCTCGTCGACTATGTAAAAAAACTCTTAAAGCCATTGAAGGGCTGACATATCGGATATGTCTTGGCCAGAAATTTTGAAAATTTTTGCCAAGTGGAGCGAAAAGTTAAATTTGGCTAAACAAAACTTACCGCAGTGCCTCATAGACACCAGGGGGCTTAAAATGTGACTGAAAAAAATTTGGGTCTCAAATCAAGTAATTTTTAATTTAAATAAATTCCAGACCCTTTGTTTTTTCAGTCACATTTTAAGATCCCTGGTGTCTATAATGAGGCACTAAGGTATTTATGCATCAAATAGGGAGGTGCGGACTATAAAAATGATTTGGACGTTAGAAGTCTAATAAAACTTTGATCCTAGTGTATAGAAATCGTTAAAAAACTAATGCGAAAGTTTAACTTTTTTAGAAAAAAAATTTCGCCCCAAAAAAATCTACGCGAGCTACGTCAATGTATAGGACCCCTTGATATTGGCCTCCTTTATCTTCAGGGGTCTAGATTATGCCTACGAAATCGATCAACTGGTATCAAATTTTCGAGACTCCTTCCTTGAATAAAGGTTTACTATCATTTTAGGGCTTTTTTTGTTGTTAAAACTTTGATTTTTTAGGACTTACAGAAAATATGTCGTTTTATGATTTTTTAAAAAAGAGATTTTTATGAAAATATTAAAAATAGGGTTTTTAAATTTACGAACTTTCACCTAATGAATATTCTTTTCAAAAGACTTATTATAATTTTACATTAAATCTTTAAAAGTCCTAAAATTATAATATACCTTAATAAAACCTTTTTTTGCATTGATTTACATTAAGAGTTTTTTTTTTAATTTTAATTTATCTTCCTGATATAAAGAAGGCTTCCAACAATCAAAGTATTTGCTCATAAGAAAATAATTGATTGAAAACAAACAACAATTAAAAATATATTTTTATTCTATAACTAGATAAACTCTGTTCTTTCAAGATAAGGCAAATTTTTTTTAAACAGTTTAAACTAAACTAGTATTTTAACGAAAAACTTATTTTATTTGATTATAATTATAGAAAATAACTTAAGGATTAATTCAGCTTAAACATTTAACAACTTTACAACAACAAAAAAAGTTTTTTCTTTTTTTTTTTGAGTAAAATAATATGATTACGTTTGAACGAAAATATTTGTCAAGATTTGTGTGAAAATATATTACTACTGGTTTTTAAAGTGTCAATACAAAAAAAAAAAATTATAACTTTTTTTAAATTTTTTTGTTGTATCTTGAACTGTTGTGTGTGTTAGAATAGAAAGTAGAAATACTAGAGCTAGTCAAGTCTTTAATTAATAACAGAATTAAAAATAGACCCATCGGTAACAGGTTTTTGTAACGAAATTTGTTCTTTAAAATTTGTTTATTTTTTCTATTAAAGTCTGCAAGATGTTTTCTAGTTCACTAGTAGCAGCTAAGGATATTTTTTTGATGTTTAACAAGTTGTTAATTATTGGATATTAGAGTTTGCCCTCTCCTCCTTCCCACTTTCAAGACGATCAGACTTGAAATATATTTTGCTCGATTTACATAAAGCTTCTTGCACTTTTTAAAATTTTCAGTGGTTTCAAGTGTACTCAGATTTTCAAAAATTCACTACCAAAAGTTCAGTTAGAGATAGATGATACCGAGAATACCGAGTGTTGCAAAAAGCCTACCATACCACCCTACACAATTGTGCGGTAACATAGAGAGCAAATGGCTGAGTGGTGTGAGTCGAGTCTAATGGAGCGAAAGGTTGAAGGTACAATTCCCAATAAGGTAAGAAAATTTTCTGAGATCGCGAGGGTAGTGTTTGTAGTGGTTTGGTTTAGATTGGCGCCACCAAATGAGACTGATTTGTTAAATTATCAGGCTTGCGAGTCGTGGTGACTTAAAATAAGGTTTCCGAAAGGGGCAATATAGCAGATGCAGCGATCGGCTCTATAAGTTATGACACTAGCCTTCCGGTTGTTGAAAAATAAAATTTAATTTCTAACCTTGTTTTCCTTAATCGACATTTTTCAAACTTATTAATCAGTTCTTTTCTCTAAATTGTCAAAAAAGTCTGCAGAAAATTAGTCAGATTAAAGAGAATCGGTTGTTCTTATAAATTACTATGATTTGAGGGTCGGATAAAACGTCCTCGTACTAGTTAAATACGCCAATTTGTAACTGAGTATAACATAAAAAAATGACCCAAAAGGCGAAGCGACGTATTTAGGGTAGGGAGGTAAGAAAAATAGTTTCTACACGAGGCTCAGGAGATCAAGGGACACGCAACCCAGTCATGAGGGGACCCCTTTGACTCTATAAAGATAATTTCTATAAAATTATATAGAGCCATAATTTAGTCTGAATAGTAATAAATAATCGACTCCAGAAGGGATCTACCGGGACGGGGTATGTGGCCCTTGATCCATTAATCTTCTTAAACGGGAAAAGCCTTAATCTAGTCTACTATAGACCAAATGCTGTTTACGATAAAGTTGTATCATGAAAATATTTTATAGTCGATTGGTTAGTATCTAAATATTCCAGTGGACCAAAACGGTTCCATTTCAATTGTGCCAAGGCAAAGATAACTACTGTTTATGAGTTTTTTCGATTCGTTTTTGTATTGTCCAGTTATAAATTTTTAATGTTTTCTGTATGTAATTATTACAGTTAAGTATGTAGGTTTGTTTATCATTATATTAGGAACACTTGAGAAATCGACTGGAGCGAGAATCGGTTACAACCATAAGCCATTTATTTATTCTACTTTGAAAATTTATTAAGTAGATTTGAAAAAAAAATCTCTTTTCGAGAACATAATTCGTGAAAATAATTCAAAATAATTCCTCCAAAAAAGTCACGTTCTTGTTCCATTATTCTAATCTTTAAAAACTCGAGTGTTTTTCTTTTTGTTGAACAAAAAACAAAAACAACTCGTATTTGAATTAGTAATAATTTTTTTTATTAAAACGAAAAACGTTAAATAAAAACAATAAACGGATAGATAGATCAAAGTTGATAATTTTTTATATTTTAACGAAAAAATTTGTGTTTCAAACAAATAACATGAGCCGAACTTTTGACGTCTGTTTAAAATTTTGTATGAATAGGGATTAGCGTTTAAGTTTACGCGTTTTATTTTGACGACTCGTAAAGAAAAAAAAATTTGATTAATTATTATTCTAATTGATTCTTTTTGGTATTCAAATGATTATAGTCGTTAAGATTTAAGAAATAACTATAATTTAACAAAAAACCCATAAAAATAAAAAAATGAAGAGTTCAAAAAATCGAGAGTAAAAAATAGTTATTATTTTTTTTATTGATAATAAGATTAAACAAAAATATGTTTAGATATTTTTGAAACGATTCGTTTGTAAAAAATGAGGTCTTTTAATAAATGCCGATTGATTGTCAACTTCAAAAATTTTAACCTTATTTAGCTAGTGATCAAGTTTAAAATAGCAGCATGTAGAAGGCATAAATAATCATCAATCAAGAAAAAATGATTTTTTACAGCGTTTGTTTTGGTATGTAGCTCGGAGTTGGAAAAATCGTAAACTGAGTTTGTTATTATCCTCAACGTCGGGTATTTAATAGCGTCAAGTTTTTTTAAGTTGAATTCAGATAAGGTCTTCCAGAAAGGTGCTCCGTATTCCATTACCGAAAGAATAAGGCGAGAATTTTTGTATTTACAGGTAATTCATATTTCTAATGACTTAGAACCTTTAACATATTTAGTTTTCTTGTGCATCTTTCTTTTATATTCTCAATGTGAGTGGTAAAGGATAGGTTAGTGGCTAACGTTATTCTAAGATATTTAGGATTCACATCTTTTTGGATTTTTTTCGCCAAATATTGTAAAAATCATTGAGCGTATTAACAACCTTCATCACAGATACATCAGCATAGCCCTGTGCAACAATGAAATGATCAATGACTTGTATTATGAAATCAAAGAAATCAATACCCCCTTCTCTATTAAAAGTCTTTTCGGATTCGAGTGAAATTTTGATTATTTTTTATAGACTTTTTTTTATATATAATCCGGTAGAGATATGAGTCTAAGCTCGATTCCATACAATTTTGAAATAAACTAGACTAAACTTTACTAAACTATATTGATGAGTAAAATCAAGCCAAACTACAATTCAAAAACAGTGACTATATTTTATTTGCTTTATTATTAGATTTATTTTGTAAATAAATTCGACCATCCTTGATTGAAATTCGTCAAAAAAAATTTATTTTTGAAGACTTTTATAACCAATAAATAAATTTTTAATAAAGCTAAGACTCTTAACTTTCCGCAGATGACCTGGATAAATTCTCTATTGACCGGGTAACCTTCAGGATATTATTAATAACTATCTAAAACAATTGGAACCTTGGTAAGCTCAATCGAAAATGAATGTTTTAACTGAAAAATATTATTATGTGATATTTACTTGATGCAAAACCAAACTTAACTTGAATATAAGTCTCTTTAACTGTTCGCTACCTTCAGCTAACTAAACTAAATTTCTTGGTATAAACTTTGATGATAGACTTACTTTCAAAAATTATGTTGATGAAATTAGAGTGAAATGTAGCACTAGGTTAAACTTAAGTCCTTTCTAAAAAAGCTTGGAGCTTATCGTCCTCTACTTTGAGTACAATATACCAAATCCTTATTGGATCTATCCAAGACTATTCCTTTCCCTGTCTAAATCTCCTTTTGAATGAGAGTATTATGAAGCTCCGAGTATTACAGTACAACGTGATAAGAAGTATCGTTAAACTCAGAATGGAGACCTTATTTGAACAGCAACATAACCAAGCACTTAAACTATTAAAAATTCCCAGATTAGATAACCGTCTTTTTGATCTCAATGAAGCATATTAAAAATGCACAAGTCTTTTTCAGGCCCTAGAGAGATTTCTTAACTTGCCACTCCACTGTGAAGTTTGAATCTTAGTCATAATCATTTTTGATGGCGTGCAAAATGTATACCGTAAACCCCCTCTATTTGTATCCAGTGTATTTTTTAAATATTTCGAAAGGTATAGTATTGTTTCAAAATCTCATACCTTAAGTATATAGACTAGGTTCAGGTGGTTAGAATGAGGTATTTCGAGCCGTTGATATAAAGAAATTTAAACATAAATCGACTGTTAAAACTTGACAAATTTTCTGGGTATAAATAGAGGGGATTTACGGTAAAACGCAGACTTTTTGTAAACAAGTTTATTAGATGTAGCAAAATTGTTACAAATTGAAGCATTTTCAGAATAAATTTAGAAAAAAATCTAGAAAAAAAAAATTCATTCAAATTCGTCTGAATTGGAAAAAACTTTACAGCCTGGGACGTAGATAAGATAAAATCCATACTGAAGCGTTAAATCAAATAATACGAATATTTTACTAGAAGATTGAGCCGTTGGTTGCTGGGAATTTTTCAAAAGTTGGTTTTAATTTAGTTTAAAAAAAACCTAAAACTTTGATCCACTGTTTTCCGTTGAAAGACAACATCAAAAAAGTGAAGGCATGTACTGAGTAGTAAAATTTTCGGAAAAAAATTGGTATTAATTGAATTCAAGTATATTTTTCAATTTAATATTTAGTTCCAATAAGACAGGAAACTATTGGATAATTGAAAACTCAAATAAATTTATTCCAAAACTATTGCGCAAAAAAACAACAACACAGACTTGAAAATAATTAGATTACAAAAATAAAATAATTTTTTTGTTGAAAAGTTAAAATTTCAAGAAAAATGAGAAAACTAATTTTGAAAAATAACACAACAAATTATTTAGTCTTTCGTTATATTTTTGTTTATTCAATACTTTTAAGATTACTTTATTTTTTAAGAAAAAAACAAACTTCAATTTATTTCCAAAAAAATAAAGATTTTTTTTGTTATTTACATTTTATAAATAAATTAATTAATTTTTTAATTTGATTTTTAATGATTTTTGTCCCAAAAAAAAAATAAATCGAACTAGTAGGTTTTAATTAAAATAAATTGGTGTGTAAAACGGTCTAATAAAATAAAATAAGATTAAATTCATGATGTTAACTGTCTCTTAGGACCGGGAATTTGGAATGTAAATTCAGTCGAACAACCAACATCTTAACTATTGAATTTGTCATTTTTGTCAACTAATCTGTGTTACCAAAGTTTTTAGTTCAAAATTTTGATTTTTATGTTTTTAATTACTCAATAATTTGAGATTTATACGATTAGACGATTTAACAGTTTAACTTAACCTAGCTTTTTAAACATTTTCATTTGCTTTTGATTAAATATAGTTTTATATTTTGCATTAAAAGCGTCTCATTCTGAAAACAAGATGTCATTAGACTTAAACAGTTTCAGGGATGAAACCGATCTATTACTTCAATTAAAATAAAACATTAAAACAGCAAACAATCTATTGTTTACGCACTAGGACGAACCCAGAATGTTACATACAGTCAAACCTCTCTAATCCGGCCTTTGATAATCCGGCAAATTCGATTTCCGAATAATTTTTCGATTTCCCATCTCCATATTAATACATTATATTGAATCTATAATCCGGCAATTTCGATAAACCGGCATAATTTTCCCTTCCCGATTTGGCCGGATTAAAGAGGTTCGACTGTATATTATCTTAATGCTGCGCTTTTACCGAATGAATGACATACCAAAGCGTACTCATACCGGCCCGTAATAAAATTTCTTTAAAATTCTAATGAATGATTATGCGATTTTTTAGTACGGGTACGGTTATGTACGGCACGAGTACGCAAATGTGTTTTATGATGTTTTATTTTTTAATAGTTTCCAATTTTGGCAAAAAAGTTTCTTCATAGACTTTTAAAGAATTTTAATTTAGAAGAGTGTTCAGGGTCTGAAAGTAGGTTGGAAGTAACGAAAAAAGAGTATTCTAATGCATTGATTATGAATTTTATGTTGGAAACAGCATAATATTTCTTGATTGTAAGATTGAAAATTTTGATTTTTTCGAAAAACGACACTTTTTGCTGGGTTATAAAAGCCTTCGAACAAAATAAATGAGAAAAGTAAAAACAATTTTTGCTCAGTATTTTGTCTATTTTTAGAATCTGTATAGCAAATAGTGGTTTGTTGGTCAAAAAAGAAGAAGATCCAAAACACTGAAATTTTTTCCGCGGAAATTTTTTTTTCCGCACAAAAATTTATCAGAATATATGATCAATTTTCCTATTCGGATCACTATTTTTATCTAATGGTATAATAGCTTATGGTTTTCTAATGTCGCCCTACTAATGACTAGCCTAAAAAATAATTTTCTGGACCTATATAAATTTCGCTAATTTCGTTTTCATGTATGGAGTTTTACAGTGCGGGAACTATAAAATTTTTGATATTTTAGTCCCATGGCAAATTGGTTTTCTTGGATACTGCAATTCCAACAAATGAATGGAATATCCGAATCTTACCAAAGCGTACTCGTACTGTACTCAAAAAATTCGAATTGCGGGATACCCCTTCAGCTTTTTTTTGCCTAATGGAAGGATCATGTATTTAAACATTATATTACTCATGATTCAAAACATGTTGTTATTGATTTGAATATCTCGTATGAAAGCTAATAAGCTCTAGTTGATGCTGATTTCCATATTGAAAGGATAAATATTTTCCTAAAGCTATAATTGATTGAAAAACGAGCAATAAAGATAATTTTTTTAGCCCTTTATACTTTAAAATAATTCAAATAACTTCATGATTATCTTTAAAGACATTCTTTTGCATACATAAAAATTCCATGTTTCTTAAAAATAGAATTTATTTTAAAAATAAACATGTTCTTGAACTTGAGCAATAAAAATTTGACATAAGAAAAAAGTAACATTATTTTCTTTCGACTAATTTATTTGAGATTCAAAAAAAAATGAATAAAATAATTTTAAACTTAGTCAAAAATCAAAAATTTAAATCATCTTCATTATATCGACTCTTATCAACTGAGAACAGTAAATTTTATCATTTTTTTTACTCAACAAAAAAATTACCCATCACTTTTATCATTTAGACAATGATATGTCAAAAAAATCATATTGGGATAAATTTTATTCTAAACACTCAAATGAACCATTCGAATGGTTAATCGAATTCAATGATTCACTCAAAACTCTAGCATCGAGTATAACTACTTTGAACAACGGTAAAAAAGTCACACTCTTACTCGACATCGGTTGTGGTACATCCGAGTTTAGTCACAAATTCAAAAAAACATTACCCCAATCATTTTTGATATGTTCGGATTTTTCATACGAAGCACTTGACTTTATAAAATCAAACAGACAAAATCAAACAAGCGATTTTGTTCAATGTAATTGTAAATATTTACCATTTCGTGATCGAGTGTTTGATTTAATAATCGATAAGGGTTTTAGTGATAGTCTACTCAAAGAAAGTGATGTTAATAAATCACTTCAAACAACGATTGATTCAATCAAAAATCAAATGGATAAGTTGTACAAAAATGGGGTCATTGTTCAAATAACAGACGAAGAACCAGAATTGAGAATAAGTTCTCTCTATGATAAAATGAATATTATTAATTACAGTTTTAAAGAGATACAGTTACAGTCTGGCATGACTTATTACGCGTATTTTATTCATAATTGATCAATAAAATTTTTAAAAATTTAAAACCTCTTTTTTTTTAACAACGACGGTTTTAAAAAATCGTTTTAAAAGTAAAGTCTAATCTTATTGCTTCATGTGTCTAATTTAGATGAGTTTAGAAAAAATTGTAAATGTTACAATCGACCCCGAAGGTAGATTCAAATACATTTTGATAAAGTTAAAATCAAATGGACAAGAGAAGTTTGTTGTTAGAGGACATGCTTGGGCCGAGTTTCATGGTAACATTTTTTTTAAACTGGATGGTCCCAAGACTAGGATGACTAATTTTAAATTTTAAGCGGACATTTTAGATGATTTTGAGAAGAAACACGGTCAACAAGGGGTTGAAATAGAATGTGTTGGTGGTGGTAGAATTTTACATGAGCCAGAAAAAAAGTCGATTCTTGTTTATGGTTATTCATTGGTAACCTATTTGACAGTCTTTGAAAATAATATATTATTTTAAGAGTTTTATTAAGGGTTTCGGTTTAGCTGATCACAAAATAAGCGTTGATTTACTTAAAGAACATTATATGGATTATACTAGTATTACTTGGTCAAATGAAGGATACTAAAGTAATGTCTTTAACAAAATAGTATGAATAAAATTTTTGTTTAGGAATTTTTTTGTTTTTCTGATTTATTAAAATATCTATAACAGTACTGCCATTTTAATAAAAAAACGAAAATTAACTTTTAATTACTAGAGCTAAATTTTTTGAATCTACACAATTCGACTTTTAAGCACATTATACTTGATCCTTTAGGATTTAGTTCTTTTGAAATAGCTCCGGTGTTAATCAGCGGTGTAAACTACTTTGATGAGAGATCTCAAAAGCTTCTTTTAACCATCTATCAGCGAGCAATTCGATAACTCTCTTGAAACATTCCTGGCTTTTTGAGCTGAAAAACTCATGGCATCCAGCTTCAACTTGGTCTTGGTTAGTAAAATTCCGTCTTATAATGAAATGAGCCATATAGTGGAAAAAATGATAATCAGAAAGGGAAGATCTGGACTATTTGCTGGGAGGGGGAAGTTCACTCCCTTCCAGCTCTTGTTTCTGTCATCAGTATTTCGAAAATAAATCCATTTCTCATTACAAGTAATTAACCTTTTGAAAAATCGTTCATCAAGAGGATTTTTGATTAGTTTTCAGATTTCGATACCACGTTAGATACCAAAAGGTGTTAAATAGTATTGGCAGTCGACTAATGTACAAAAACAAGAACGGTAAATTTTCGACTTTGTGAAGTTTTGTATCAAAATATCAAAAATATCAAAGTAAGGTTCGCCCAATGCAAAACTTCCACGCTATCTAAATTTACAGAATCTGACCACATATCCGTGTTCCTCATATGTGAAAACCCCAAGTTCCCAAAATCTTAGGGGGGGATCAAAAATTTCAATTTTTGCCCAGGGGTGCCTAAATTTAGCCACTCTTGAGTGAGTTGTCTTTAGTAAATCGTTTGTATCAATGTACAATAGAATTACCATGGAAAAAATATATAATTATTTATGTAAACGATTTTTTCAATTTTTCAAAAAAGTGCCTAAATTTTCTTTGAAAAAACTCCAAAAACCGAATTTTAGATATAATATATGCTATAACAAATAATAAATTTTTTCCATGGTAATTCTATACGAAAATCACGAATTTTGGGTCAGAAAATGCAAATTCTTTCATCTTTAAGGTTCTTGATTTTTAGCACCTTTTTAGGCAGTTTATTTCTATTCTGCAGGTTAATAAATAAAAAATCTAGTCCCAAAATTTTGTAGAGAATTTTCTGCTCTCCAAGCCGATAGGTAAAAAAAGCATATGTTTTGGGACTTTCCGCGGACTAGATCCCAAAAAACTAAAAAAATTGACATTTTTTTGTTATTTTATTAAAAAAAAAAAGAATTAAAAAAAAACTTTTTTCCTCAAAAACCTTTTTAGCTTGTGTAAAACTTTTTTCTCTATCAGAATCTGTATGACAAACCATATAATTGTGTATATTTTACATTGATACAAACGATTTACTAAAGACAACTCACTCAAGAGTGGCTAAATTTAGGCACCCCTGGGTAAAAATTGAAATTTTTGATCCCCCCCTAAGATTTTGGGAACTTGGGGTTTTCACATATGAGGAACACGGATATGTGGTCAGATTCTGTAAATTTAGATAGCGTGGAAGTTTTGCATTGGGCGAACCTTATCAAATTTTTTTGCAACTTGTGCAAATTTAATTGCGCAATCAAATAAAAATTTTAAAATGAAAGTGATTTTAATTAAATGCGCAATTAAATTTGCACAAGTTGCAAAAAAAATTGATATTTTGATATTTTTGATATTTTGATACAAAACTTCACATTGCCAAATTTTCACACAAGGTGCGAACATGCAAATTGTAGATCTCTTAGCTTGCTTCTAGATGGTACTTTGGATGTCTTGATGGGTCAACTTAAGGTGACACATAAAGTGAAGTCGACTATGAAGTGCTAAGGTCACTTGATAATTCGCGAGTACTAACCCGGAGGTTGCTCTCTACCCCCGTACGCTGGGCGTCCTGCTCGAAACTTTCTTGTCTTCAAGACCCATTCTTCCTTCGAAGGCTAGTATCCCCACTGATCCAAACTGCCTTTCTTATTTTAAGGACATTCTCACCTTCTTTTTGACATATTTCGCGGGTTGCTGCTGTGAATCCTTTTTTCAATAATGACGTAACAGCACTAAAATTTCAAAATTTTCATCAAAAGTTTTCATAAATTTAAAAATACTTACAATCAAAAATTTTAAAATTTCAACTTATCATCTTGTAGAGCGTTCATTTTCGATAAATCTAACGTATAAAATGGCTTATGAGATTAGATAAGAGCTTGAATCAATAATAACTTACCATCTAAAAAACGCGAAATTTTATGAATCACCTTAATACTCTATAATATATTCACAAGAAACAGTGTACTAGCTAAGTGAATTTTTGTTAGGAACGACAAGGTAGCAATTATTTTTACAACTCCTACTAATAGTAAATCTTATTCTTAACACATTTAGTAATATTTGGTAGTCATTGGTGTTTTCTAAGTTCTAGCCTTTGAAACAGTTTAAGAAGACAGTCTTTTCAATTCTTTAAAAGGGTATTCGTGTATTCGAATGTCCGTCAACTACCCTGATAATTTAGTTTTAAGTTGCTTTTTTCTAGGCTTGATACAGCTTGACCCTTTTGACTACGAAACACCAATGTCCAGTAAAAGGTGATTTTTCTGAACACGAAAAGCTTAGTAACCCTATACGTGGCCTTTTTTAAATTAAATTAATCTAACTGCATGGCAAAAAAAAATTTAAAAAAGACTTAAAAAATATCAGAGAGTTAAAAATAGCTTGTTTGTTGATTAACCTTGATCTTGATCGTCGAAGAAAACAAAACGAAAAAATTGTAGATCTTTTAATTAAAAAACTCTGCTAAATTAAAATTTTTTTAAAACCCTTTGAAGAATTTTTTGCCAAAATTGGAAACTATGAAAAAATAAAACCTTTTAAAACACATTCGAAATAAAAAGGTATTCTTTATCGAAATGTTTACATTTAAGAAATTTAAAATTCAAATAGATTTTAATAGATTTTAATTAAAAAAATTAAAACGAATTATAAAAAAAATGAAATAAAAGAGACATGAACAAACTTTGTATCTGTATGTACACATCAATATGGTTTTTTACTGTTTTTTATTTACTATTAGTATCTATTATAATGATCATCTTTTATGGTAAAATTGTTGTAACAAAAAATGATGAATTGTGATTATAAAACAAATAAAATAACATCAATAACAACTTCAATAATCATAACATCGTCTCAGTCTACAACAAACTTATATTCGACTTCTTCCACAACAACTTCATCAACTTCCACAACAACTCCATCAACTTCCACAACAGCATCAACAACCCAAACTTCATCAACTTCCACAACAACTCCATCAACTTCCACAACAGCATCAACAACCCAAACTTCATCAACTTCCACAACAACTCCATCAACTTCCACAACAACTCCATTAACTTCATCAACTTCCACAACAACTCCATCAACTTCCACAACAGCATCAACAACCCAAACTTCATCAACTTCCACAACAGCATCAACAACCCAAACTTCATCAACTTCCACAACAGCATCAACAACCCAAACTTCATCAACTTCCACAACAACTCCATTAACTTCCACAACAGCATCAACAACCCAAACTTCATCAACTTCCACAACAACTCCATCAACTTCCACAACAACTCCATTAACTTCATCAACTTCCACAACAGCATCAACAACCCAAACTTCATCAACTTCCACAACAACTCTATTACTTTCCACAACAACTGCGTCAACCCGAACTATTTCAACTTCAACAACTACTTTTACAACTTACGCATCATCGACTAGACTCACCACAACTTCAACAATCCTTACGACAATTTTATTGACAACTTCAATACCTAAAATTACATCCACAATTTCGTCAACTTCAACTTCAACTTCTACTACCACACGATCAACAACGAGTATAAGAACAACAACTAGTTATTGTATAAACGAATATTAAATATTAATCACTTTTATATGTTTATATATCTTTCTTAAGTAAGACTTATTGGCCAGCCATGTCCTGATGGTGATTCACATTGTAAAGGCTATCCAGGTGCCTCTCCTCAGACAATTAAGTGCAATAGTAGCCCTGGATATAGTGTAAATATTTGCAAGTATTAACAATAATTTCTCTTTATTTGAAGTAAATTTTATATTTTTTTTTAAGTTGCGAAAATCCATATATTTTTCCTCCAAAAACTAATTTTACTGAACCATATGCTTGCAAAAGTAAACATTTATTTTTCAATTTTTAAGTTCAAGGATTCTGACTCTGTATTTTCGAGTTCGTAGTTAACGAATTGCCTTTTATTTTGGAATTACATCACAAAATCAAGTTAATATAATTATTAAAGGGGAATGCACCATAAACCCAAACTCATCGAAATAATTATTTTTTCGAAACAATTTAAATGTTAACTTATGGTTCGAGTCACGAGCTTTCACCGCCGATACCAACTGAGCAGCACAACATTTCCATCAAACACATCGTCCCGTAATACAGAAACAGTCAGAAAATTTTCTATACTTGCGGAAATCTTGCAAGACTATCTCGCAAACCACTCGGATATACGGGCCATAAGACAACTATTTGAATTGACGATTCAAATTTTACTTTTTTTATTTATTTCTATTCTAGCCTATATCGATCAATCTTGTTCATCAGATATAAATTGCCAAGACGATACAGATAATGGAATTCAAACTATATCATGCATCAGTGGTAAATGCAGGTATAATTTAAAATTAAAATTTTTGAATTTCCGAATAATTTAATAAATAAAAAAAAGCTGCAAAACTCCGTATAAGACTCGTCCAGCAACACAAAATACAGTACCTTACAGATGCTATGCATGAATATGAATATGTCATGTTTGGAACAAAATTTTTGATTTAAAAAAAAATTTTAAATAACTTCTTTTATATTTTTTCAAAAAATTAACAAATTATAATATTAAGTCCACCTATCTTGATTTTTAGGAGCCCAAGAAAAAGTAAATGATAAAAGTTGGAAGAAGATTGGGTAGTAGGAATGAATTTATGGTTAATTTATTCCTGTCATTCATTCAGTTTTGTTTTTGGCCCGATACAAGTGTGGTTGTTACCCTAAATTAAAATAGTTTTGAAGATTATCTTGCTTGAAATTTATTTTAATATAGATTATGTCACGACCGGCTGCAATTATTTTAAGTTGCTCGAGAGCTTTAATGATGATTGAATGATTAAAAATATGTTCAAATTTTTGATTTTTTTTAATAAAGCTACTAAGATCTGGTTGTGTTTCATTATAAAACCCATCATTCAGGTTACTTACTTAACTTAAAACTTAGAAATTCGAGGTCGCAAGTCCTGTATCTGTAAGTCGGTCTTTCGGCTCTTTACTATATTTGCCAATCAGTCTGGTTTGCCTACAACGTACTTTTTCCGAAAAAAGTCTTTTTTTCGCTTCCTGATCTCGAATCTAATTTTGTTTTGTGTTTAAATCGTCTGATATTATTTTTATAGATGAAGTTAGTATGTTAAATGATATTGTGTTAGAACGAATGAATGAAATTCTCTCGACCATGTCAAATAACAGACGAAGAACCAGAATTGAGAATAAGTTCTCTATATGATAAAATGAATATTATTAATTACAGTTTTAAAGAGATACAGTTGCAGTCTGGCATGACTTATTACGCGTATTTTATTCATAATTGATCAATAAAATTTTTAAATATTTAAAACCTCTTTTTTTTAACAACGACGGTTTTAAAAAATCGTTTTAAAATTAAAGTCTAATCTTATTGCTTCATGAGTCTAATTTAGATGAGTTTAGAAAAAATTGTAAATGTTACAATCGACCCCGAAGGTAGATTCAAATACATTTTGATAAAGTTAAAGTCAAATGGACAAGAGAAGTTTGTTGTTAGAGGACATGCTTGGGCCGAGTTTCATGGTAACATTTTTTTTAAACTGGATGGTCCCAAGACTAGGATGACTAATTTTAAATTTTAAGCGGACATTTTAGATGATTTTGAGAAGAAACACGGTCAACAAGGGGTTGAAATAGAATGTGTTGGTGGTGGTAGAATTTTACATGAGCCAGAAAAAAAGTCGATTCTTGTTTATGGTTATTCATTGGCATTGGTAACCTATTTGACAGTCTTTGAAAATAATATACCATTTTAAGAGTTTAATTAAAGGGTTTCGGTTTGGCTGATCACAAAATAAGTGTAGATTTACTTAAAGAACATTATTTGGATTATACTAGTATTACTTGGTCAAATGAAGGATATTGAATTAATGTTTTTAAGAAAATTATTTTAATAAAATTTTTATAAAGGAATTCTTTTAAAGTTCATGAAATTCAAAACTTTATCTTAACTTGTCATTTTTGACATCGGAACCATAATCTACGACCCCGCAAACCTCAAAAAATCACTTTTTTCATGGGGGTCAAAAATCAAAAATTTTACCCCTACCCCTCCACTTTTTGCAGCCTAATGTTAAGGTGCTTAATTCAAACATTTAGGAACTCACGATTGGAAAAAGATATTTTTGATCTGGAGGTACCACCTGAAAGCTCAAAAGCTCCCATTGACGCTGGTAGCCAAATCGGCGGAAGAAAAAATTTCATGGTAGTCGTCCTCGGACAAAAAAGATAATTCAATTTTGAATTATATAATAAAAAAATCTTTGAAGTAACCTCTTGTTTATAGAAAATCTTTATTCCAAATAGTTATAGATCCGATGGTATCACCACTCAAAAGATCACCACATTTTATTTATTTTAAAATCCCACTATTCCAATCAGAACATTTATCTCAAAGTCGAAATGAAAGACAAAGATCTTAAAAGCTTAGGTGCGGAAATCAAATCGGCAGTGAATTAGGCATTTTTACATGACTAAATTACAGCCGAATGGATCAAAACAACCAATAGCAACCGAGAATGAGTTTAAGAGGGCTTCTTAAAATTTTTCAAGCAAAAGTTCTATCGGTCCTAAACTTGGCACATCAGTTGAAAACAAAATTACAAACGATCAAGCATCCAAGTTGCTATGCAAGAGAAAAAGAGAAACATCGAATCGATGACTGTATTCGTGTCAGCCAGTAACTTTTACATTTATACGCAATTCGCATCGCTAAATTTTTTATTTTAATTTCACTTTGAGTAATAGTTTTACGCGTCTCTTCAAGGGAAATACGGTACTTATTAATGAAAATAAAAATAAATTAATAAATTTCAAGGCATTATATGATTGATTTGAAAATAAGTAAATAATTTTATTTATTTAAAAAAATAAACGAGGTACAAAAACCAGCTAAAAAACGCTAATCAATTTATTTTTATAAAGAACAAACGAGAAATAAACAAAAAAAATAAAAAACTCTACTAATTTAAAAGGGGAATGCATATTTTTGAGTTGTGTAAATACTAAAAAAATCTTTCGAGTTTTATTTATAGGATGATCAATATTTGTCGAATCATTTCGAAATATAATAGATATCTCAAATACTTTTTTTTCCCAAAATTAAAAAATGAAATCTAACTTTCAAATTTTAATGCTACTCCAGCTTTTTTCTTTAAATTTAACTTTTGAAATATTCAAGCTCAAACCGAATGTCTCGATCAGCAATGACACGGGGATTATATCAAAAATTCTTAATGTTAGCAAATTAAAGTGCATTGGTTTATGCCCAAGAACCACTGGATGCACGGTTATATCGTATTCCAATTTCACTTGCAAGCTTTATGAAAATAGAGCATGGTTCCATCAATCATCGGATCCTTCAAATCTCATTTACTTTAATTCGTAATTCACGTTTAAAGATTAAAAATTTTAATGAAATTAATTATTTTTTTTTAAAAAAGATCCCGGATAGACAGTTTTTCAATAAATATTCACCAGTCTGATGTTAAATGTATGACTCTTTTATCAAACGGTTATCTCGCTACTGGTTCACTTGATAGAACAGTTGCAATTTTGAATATTAACAATTTTAGTTTGGTTGAAAGAATAACTCGTCCAGCTAAAATTCATTCAATTTTGCAATTTTCAAATAATACTCTAGCTTTTGGCACCTCGGCAGGAAATATAATTTTATTTAATTTCAAAACTTGGACTATTAATGACGTAATAAATCTTCATTTGAACCCTATAACAAAATTTGTGTTCCTTCAGAACGGATATTTGTTTTCGTCTTCAACAAGCGGGACAATAAGAATCTGGAATTCAGCTAATTTTACTCGATTGTTTTCAGAGACTCATTAGTCAAGTGTAAATGATTTAATTTTGTCTGGGAATGGGGACATAATAATTGTCGAAAGTAATGGAGTTATAACTGTTAGGGATAAAAATGATTACTCAATTAAATTTAGTATTCAAGGCCATGTCGGATCAATTAACAGTGAGATACTTTTAAGCAACGGTGATCTTGTAACTGGAGCGTCTGATTTTAAGGTGAAATTATGGAGCATCGGAGGAGCAAGTCTGACTTTAAAATCTTTTTATTCTGGAGATTTTATGATTTTATCATTGCAAATATTAACAAATGGAAATATATTGGTTGGTCAATCAGATGGAACAATTCTTGTCTTAGATCCAAATACAATGACATTAATCAAAAGTCTTAAAAAGAATACAAACGCAGTGCACTCTATGATTTTATTACAAAATGGTGATTTAGTGAGTGGTGATAGTACAGGATTGATAACTGTTTGGAATAAAGATTCAATATAAAATAGAATTTAAATAAAAAAACTTTTTATTTTTTAAAAAATATTTTTTAAATACTAGTCGTTTCTTCGTTTGAAACTAATCCTCTTGATCGAAATATAAGAAAATTGCGTGAATCAAACAATTCGACAAAGAAATCGATCGTTAAAATCGATAATGTGTAAAGTCTGGCGAGTACTTTTTTCGCTCCCTAAGCCCTATCCCATTTTTAAATAAGCGAATTCGCTTTCTTAATGATTAAAATTAATTTGACTTATTCCAAAATTGGCATTAAAGAATTTTTATAGTGTTTCATGTTCTTTTTCTGGTCTAGTTGTTTCAATAGTCGATTACCATACTTTCCTAACCGAATAATCCATGAGTAATACGTCTAAATTATTCATTGAAATGATTGTTACATGGTAATATTCACATAATTTCAAAGACGCAGTGTCTAAAAGCTTCTGAAATCAACTGAATCTTAAACCCGCTTAAACGCATAATAAGATTGAAACGCGTGTTCCAGAAAAAAATTAGAATGGCTAACGTCTTATTTAGAGTTAAACTTTTTGGTTAACTAATAAAATCGATAACGTTAACCAAATTATGTTGAACGGAAATAGGGAAATCTGAAACACAAAATTACGGTATAGTATATAGAATATTTATTTACAGTACATACTAAAACTAACTTGTACGTTTTCTTTCCTTTCCTCTTCCTTTCCCCTTCCTTGCCCCTTCCTTTCCCCTTCCTTTCCTCTTCCTCAACCTTTTCCTTTCCTTTCCTCACTTGTTTTCTTTTCCTTTCCTGAGTTTTCCTCACGAATAAATTATCTAAATTATTCATGCAATAAAACGCAATTTTCAAATTTTTATTTAGTACATGCATTAAAAAAAAAAAATTGATGGACATTTTTGAACTTTTATGAACTTTTTAACGTATTATTTTAAAAATTATTTTCTTCACAGGAAATGAGAGGAAAAGAAGAGTTGAAGAAGAGGAAAGGAAAGGAAAAGGTAAGGAAGAAGTGAGGAAGGGGAAAGGAAGAGGAAAGGAAGAAGTGAGGAAGAAGAAAGGAAGGGGAAAGGAATAAATCGCGTACAAGTTAGTTTTAGTATGTACTGTAATTTAGCTTTAATTATGTCAACTGTAAGATTTAAATGAGCTTTTCTACATGCAGGTATCATCTCTGTTTTTATGACCAACTTCATTATGAATAATTATGTCAAAAATTTGCTGTTATCGAACTAGCTATTAGCTACAAAGTGGTATTTTCGGGGTCGGATCAAAATAACAAGTGTCAAAACAACTTTATCGAAATAGCACTGTGTCAAAATATCACGTTCATAACAGCAAGCAATTAAAATGGCAAGAAAAAAAAAGTGTCAAAACAGCATTAATTAAAAAAGGGATAAATTTTTTTAAGTTGCATTATTTTAGATGATTTTTGTCTCAGATTAGTTTAACAAAATAAACTTTAAGTATGAAGTATGTTACGAAAATTATTATCCCTATCAAAGATATATATTAAACACAACAAGAGGTACTTAATAAATGCCGGTACACAACAACGCGTACTCCATAAGGGGTCGTTAAATAAAAACTTAAGTTAGAAAATTTAAGCATTTAAAAGTTGATTTTAGCCATAAAATGGAAAATCCTTAATTTCTTATATCATTTTTTATATCAGATTGACTTGTCCTGTTAGTAATTTTAACATTTTTTCTTAAAAAGGACTCAAATTTGTAATAGAAGGAAATACTATAGAGAAAGTTTACACGTTTTGCCTGTGCTATTTTGAATTTGCTTTTTTGACACTTTTATTTTGACACTTGCTATTTTGATAAGATCGAGTCGGTATTTTCTTCTCTCGTCCATCGAAATATTATTTAACTTAATAAAACTTTTTTTAGCCGTCGACAAAAGGATATAAATGTAATTTGAGGTTTTAAAATTTTCAAAATATTACGTTGTTGTTATAGAAATTTTCTGTAAAAAAAAGAAGAAAGTTTTTGATATTTTCTTTCACGTAAATTGTGAGATTGCAATTTTATTTTGATTTTTACGTTTTCTAAAATTTAAGAAAATCAGATTATACGGTTAAAATAAAAGTAAAAAAGTATTTTGTTGCGTTTGACTTAATTAATTAGAGATAATATCTTGTTTTGAGTTATTGAATAAAAAATTTATTAATTAAATTAATTAATTATCTATTTTCTTGCCTTGACATTTTGAAAATCGACCTAAACATCGATATCTCGTAAAAACGAAAAATATTAAATATTAAGATATACAAAACAGGGTTTCAATCTTGGAATCGGTGCAAAGATCAATGAACTCAATCTCTCAATCATTGCATATTGTGACGATGTCATCATTTTATCTCCTTCTAGTTATCACTGTACAATCCTCCTGGATAAGTGTGCTAATTATGCAGAAAAATGGAAAATGGATTTCAACCCTAGCAAATCTGTGGCCTTTACAACTTATAAAGGTAAGTCGATTCCTGAAGTAGAATTTAGTTTAAATGATGTACGAATACCAAACGTTTGTAGTCTTGAATATCTTGGTCTTCCAATTGATGACAAAGATACTTTGAATAAATATGTTGAGGACAAATGGAAATGTGTCGAGAGAAGCTTCTATTCACTGTATGGATTAGGCTGCAAACATAAAAGCTCGTGTCCTGAACTAGTTTCTTTTTTATACAAACAATTTTGTCAATTGATCTTCAGATATCACTTGGACAATGTCTTTATAAGTGAAAAACAACTTAATGAATTAGAGGTAAGACAAAATTTACTCTTTAAAAAGGTATTTGGTTTACACAACTATACTCGATTCAAGCCGCTGTTCGAAGCTCTAAAGGTAGAAAGAGTAGAGCAAATTTATTATAAACATAAAATATTCTTTCTCAGACAAGTTACGAATTGTACTCTTTGTCGAGATTTATTTGAATATTTAAGAGACAAATACGTGAGCTTTGACCAAGCAAATACCTCTTTTTGTAAACAGCTGATCAATCTTGAAAGAAAGATTCATATCGATTGTACAGAGTTCAGTTTCAGACGAGTATCTCAATAATCGAATTCCTGTTCCAAGAAAAAAATAGGGGACTAGTTGACTCAGTCAAGTATGTAATTCAACAATTAAAACAAGTATTCACACAAAATGCGGAATTTTCTTATTATTTTTATACATTGTTAAAAATGTTGCTAAAACTAGACTTTCAAATAACTTAAATTTGTACATTTTAATTTTTTATTTTTTATTTTTTTATTCTTTTTTAGACTCTTTTTTTACACTAAATTTTGCCTATGAGGCTTAAACAATAATAAATAATAATGATAATATAGTGAGATTCCAGTGCTATTCGGATCTGTGAATCTATATGAGACAAGTCATATACCATTTTTGTTGAAGAATAATTTAACAAACAATTTCTGAAGGATACAAAAATTAATTTAAAAAATAATATTTTTTAACAAACTTAGAAAAAGAATTTTAGAATAAAATAAAAATAAAACTAAATTAATTTAAACCAAGGATATTTTTTAAAATAATTTTTGTATCCTTGAGAAACTGTTTGTTAAATTATTCTTCAACAAAAATGGTATATGACTTGTCTCATATAGATTCACAGATCCGAATAGCACTGGAATCGTACTGTAAAATCGTACTAATCTTTCAGTAACCGATATAACCTCTCTGGATTCTTTAAAGTTTGAATAAAATATATTTTGTTTAATATCCGGAAGCTTTTCATTTTAATTCTTTAATTTTTGGTAAAATTTTTTTGTTAAGTCTGTCAATTAACTTATTAGAGTAAACAAAAAAGCTATCAATTTTTTTTTACTGAAAACTATCTTATATTTTTTTATTTAATATTTTTTTTTTTAATATTGATCGGGATCACATTTCAAATTACTGAGATGATTGTCGCTTCGCTCTTTTAGTATTAAAGTGTTTTTTTTTTTTAATAAGTAAAAAATATTTGAAATTTTAAATATTTATTTAAAAATATTAAGGAAAAAATAATGTTTGTTTCATACGTTAAGTTAAAATAAAATCAATCAGTTTTAAGAGAATTTCTTTTCTAACTCTTGATCAATTTTGTACAAACCCAGACCGTCACAATTTGTACCTTTTGTGGCTCTTTCGAGTTTTGACCACAAGTCAGCTAAATATTTGATTGATTCAACTTGTACTTTCAAATATTCGCTCTCAATAAAGTCTTGCATCTAAATATTATTAATTTAATTCCTAGAAAAACCGAAATATCTCAAATTTTTATTAAATTACTTGTTGATCACCACAGCTGTGGAGTTCCAATAATTTTTTATAGACATGTTTTTCGGTATTTAAAACTGATTCAACTATTTGACAAACAGAATTTTTTTCTAAATTACTCCACTTAAAACTATTTGTATTCTTTGATAAAAAATTTTAAGACAAAAGTCAAAATTATAAATAATGCATAGAAGAGTCTTACAGTGATCTCTGGAGTTTCGACATTAGCTCCTCTCATAATACCATATTCAATCAATTTTTCAGCATGTTCCAACTCTTTTTTCCAACTGTGTTTAAACATTTTTCCGAAACCATGTAAAGCCTTATTATCATGACTCATAAAATTGGTCAATGAAAGATAAATGTGAGAGGCTGTGAATTCTTCTTTGATTTGATTATTTAAAGAACCGACACATTTATCCAAAAAGGTATTAGCAGCTTAAAAAAGAAGATTCAATCAGTTTTGAATATATTTAAATTAATTGTTAAATATGTTCATACTTCCATCTAATCTGACTCGAGGAGTGGCTAAAGCCAAATTAAACAAGAGACTAATTAGAACGACTTGATAGAGAAAAAAATTCATTCTTTGAAATTTGAAATTTATTTTTAAGTTTAATTTTAAAAAATAAGCAGGCATATTTATGTGATTGGCTTTAATTTATCTTCTTAAATTACGATGATATTTCAAAAACTTGAATTTTAAAAAAAGGGGAACTTTTTTCAGTTTCAAAAAATATTAATTTTCAATCCATGATAAGTTTGAACATTAAAATCCTAAATATCAAGTATTTTTTAATTAATATTAAACAACCGTGAAATTATATTTACAGTCAGGTAACACTTTTATCTAAGTCTAAGTCAAATTTCAGTTTACATTACCAGACTTATAAGTGTTATCAAACAGCTAAAAAATTACCAAACAAAAGAAAAAGAAATTTCTGAGAAAAAATTAGGAGAAACAAAGACCTGCTTAGTACTAAAAAAATACTAGTTTTTATCAGTTTAGTTTACTAAATGAATTTAAAGGAAAAATAAATGCATAACATAACACGCGATTGACTAGGTTGTGGAAGCTGGACATAATTTTGAGGACAAAATCTTCGGCTCAAGAAAATTAAGAGTTGTTTTTTATGATTAGTTTCAAGATGACTAAAAATTGTAAAACTTTCGTTACTTTCTAATTTTTAGTACAGTACCAAATATTAGAATTTTAATTTTAAATTAATTTAAATAGACAAAAATCTAACTTAAAACAGAGGAAGATGTTTATTATTCTAAAATTTTTTTTGATCAATGACAAAGAGATGTACATCGAGGTTTTTAGCTTTTTTTCGATTTAGTAACCCATATGTTAGGTCACTTAACTTATGAAAACTTCTAAAAGAGCCCGTGGTTAGAAAACTAGCCTAGCTAGAAGGTTGAAGGCTCGATCTCCGCAAGAATCGTAAAATTTCTAGATTTTTTTGTATAATGGGACGGAGATATTTAACCATTTTTTTCTTCAAAAATTGTAAGACTTTAGTCGTAAAGCAACTGTGGATCGGCTCTAAGATGGATAAGTTTTCATTCCGTTCCGTTGCATTAGACAATTAGAAATAGGTTTCGGACTTAAGCGACCATTTATTATTAAGAAAATAAAATAAAATTATCAATACTTTTTTAAAAACTAAAAATGATTTTTAAATACTTGGGGTATCCAAAAATTTTGACGTTCGGGTTAAAAAAGACGAAAAAAAATTTTTTTTATCGATTTTAATTTTTTAGGTGTTCAAAGTAATTGCCTTGATTTTCTATACTAAGTTTCATCCGCTCAGTCCACTTTTGAAAGGTCCTTTGAAACTCTTCTTTAGGAATCCAATTAAGTATCTCTGTAATTTGGGATTCCAAGAGTTCTTCACTTGTACGATCGGGTAAGCGTTTTTTAATTTCGTTAAATAACCAAAAATCACATGGAGCTAAGTCTGGGGAGTAAGCCGGATGGTCGATTATGGCCATGTGATTAGTATTGAGAAAGTTCTTGACGTTTTCATGAACATGAGGTCGAGCATTGTCATGCAAAATTTTCATATTTTTTGTACCTGATGTTCGTCTTTGCGATTTTAAGGTCTCAATAAGAGGACCTAAGACATTTTCAACATAATAGGTGTTATTTATAGACTGTCGCCTAGGAACTTCATGCACTAAAACAGGTCCTGTTGTTTTAATTAAAACACATACCATTGATTTCGGCTCAAATTGGTTGCGTTTTACCACAGTTTGCGGACTTTGGCCCTTTGGAGCCCAGCTCGAATTAGATGCTTTGTTCCCAATTTTACGGTGGTAAATCCATGACTCATCCCCTGTAACTATATCACATAAACGCCATCTTTGGGTCTCTAAAAGTTCTAAATTTTTGCGACAAATCTAAACCCTTTTTTTTTGTTGATTCTCATTCAATTCATGGGGGATCCAACGCGAGGATAATTTACGTAAATTTAAATGGTCGTGCAAGATCCGTCCAATTGTTCCATAACTCAGGCCTGTCTCAGCTTCAATATAATGTATAGATATCCTCGGGTTCTTTTCAACAAGTCGTCGAATTCGATCATCATTTGAAGAATTAGTAGCTGTAATTGGCCTCCCAATTCGATCAATATCGTTGACTGACTCCACGCCACTCTTGAAACGTTCAACCCACCTTTCGACAGGACGTTTAGAAGGAGCACTATCACCCATTGATGCCAAAAGTTCGGAATTGATTACTGCAGCTCTAATATTTAACTTATACCTGATCAAAATATAGCTTCTTACGTGCTCCTTATTCATTTTTGAAATTTTGAAAAATGTGAGTTTCAAATTATGAGCTGAAACTTTTGAAATACATATTCAAAATGTTGATGCGACCACACATTAGAAAGCTAATAAAATGGAGAACATGGTTATGCCAAAATTTTTTTTTTTTAAATTTTTTTAAATGAATTATTGATGAAAACGTCAAAACTTTTGGGTAAATAATTTTTAAAATTTTTAAATAAATTAAAAAAAAAATCAAAATAGTTTTATCAAATGATTAAATATGAAATACAGTTTGATCACAGTAATCTTTGATTCCATACAGTGATGAACTCTGTGCTGTCAGCGCTTAAAAGATCACCATTCGGTAACTCAATTAAAGAGTGTACAGCACTTGAATTTGTCTTCAGGATTTTAATCAAAACCATTGTGTTTGAATTAACAACATGTATTGATCCATCTCCTTCTCCAATTAATAAATTTCCATTTGACAATGTGTATACTGCATTAGGAGCAAAAGGACTTGAATATTGATTTTTTTGTAACATTGGATTTTGACCTAAATTCCATGATCTTACTTTTAAATTAGCTGCTCCACTTATTGGATCACCATTACTTGATAGAGTCATACTAATAACGGCAGCTGAATGACCAGCAACTTCATTTTGAACTGAAAAATTATTTTTATTCCATTGAAATATGTAGCCATCATCGCCACCGCTCATTAAATCGCCTGTGTTAATTAATTCAAATTAATTCAATTCAATTAATTCAATTCTCAATATTTTTAATCTACTGAATATAATTTTTGAAGAGACTTTTCATCAATTTACAATTTTTAAGTTTTCCAGAACTTTCCTTAAAAAAGACTATAAATTTTTACGCTAAAAAAGTTTCCTAAAAATCCAAAAGTTAAACAAGACTAAACAAATAAATATGACTTTTTTTAATGGCCTTAAATGTTAGGGTCCACATTTCTAACATGCAAATCTTCTTAACAACATTAAAATCTTTTTACCGTACATAAATTTTTTCACAACATACATACCTGATTAACATACTAATTTGCTGAATAACATACTAAATGCTTGCAAACAAACGTTAATTTTTAACTGCTCATCGTACTGGAAATACTTTTCCTGGAGCTTCCAGTATCGGTGCTACATGTTCTACTGGAAATTTGAGCTTCTGGTGGCATTTTTGAGTAGTAGAGCTACTTATATCATATTTTTAAATCTTTCTACCTTTTGTTAAAAAAATATTTTAGGGCAAACTTTGTGTGCAAATGCATTAAAGCTCTTTAAACTAGATTAAATCTATTTTTACTCGCTTTATTAATAAAATTTAGATAGTTTGTACTCTTAAGTTTGGGGATAAATGGTTACCAACAATCAAAAAACTTTTACCCACAACTAAAAATCTTTTCCGTACAAACAAAAATCTATTCAACACAATAGACTGAAAAACACTAAAAAGTTGTGGCGAATCCATAATTTATTAATTTTTATCAATATATAAATGGCACTATATCAAATAATAGGAGACAAAATAAAAGTCTTGTCAAATAATAGTTTAAAATAATTGCTTGCATTAGATAATAGTCATCAAATAATAGCTGTCAAATAATAGTTTTCAAATAGTAGTTTTCAAATAGTTGCTGACTTAAATAATTGTTTTCAATTGTTGGCTGTTCTCTAGATGAATATATCATCATAGTATCGGGTCTAAAAGTCTAGATGAACCTATTTTTTGTCAAGATATCAAATAAGAATTGTGATACGGCTCGACACCAAAAGTTCGGTAGAAGCTCATTATGATCGTTAGATTCAAATGAGGTCCAAAAGCGAATGATATGGAAACTTATTGCTCGATTTTCTTATTCAAAAAATTAAAATTTTTAGAAAAAAGTTAATCTCTAAAAAATATTTATTCGAAAAACCGTCAATGATCTAGGCCTAATTATAATTTTTTGGCTATTTTTTAACTGACAATTGTATAATAACTATTATTTGAAAAGACTCTTATTTGATTAGACAATTATTTAATTTCCCTACTAATTGAATGAACTATCAATTGAAAAACTATTATTCGGCAGCAATTATTTGATGGCTATTATTTGAAAATTATTATTTGATAGTCTGCCATATAAATTATCCAATTAAAGTCTTTAATCTAACTTTATGAGTCGATTTTTTGTTAATTTCAAAACGAGTATCACCTGATATCATGTGATTTCATTTGATCAGAGCTGATAGGAGATAAAATCCTTTGGTCATAAATTCTGAAACGAAATAGCAGTTAATTGATTGTGGGTAGTAGGTAGACCCTTAAGTTTGTATGTTTATTAGCCATACCATAAAACCTTGCAAACTACCCCGGGGTTAAAGGATGTAAATAGACGACTTACCAAACTTTTACAGTAACGTGGCGAATCAGTATTTTTATTTTTTTAAAATCAGTGGTAAAGAACTTTTCGCTAATTTAGTACCCCACAATTTTTTATTGAGAAGCCCATGGGTACGTATATGTTTTTCAACAGTTTGTATGTTAAAAGGGTAATGTTTGCTGAGAGTAGTAGTAGTAGTAGTTTATTTCAATCGAAGAGACTAGTGTCGAACCCGATGGGTCGATTGAATTTAAAAATAAAAATAAATAAAATAAAAGTTTTTAAAAGAAAAAGTTAAATGTTTTAAAATTCAAATCAAATTTTGGAAAAAATTTGCAAAATCGAATAAACATTGATCCAATTGACCTTTCAACACTTTGTCTAAAATTAGAAGCATCCATTTTCAAGTTTTCTAGTAGAAAAAGGTTTATAAATTTTGAATAAAAGTAAGCAAAAGTGCTTTCACCAAAGTCATTGAACTTTCCTTTGGGTGGTATTAAAAAATGATATTTGTTTCTCAATTCCATTTGTGTTTGTTTGATTGATTCATTTCGTACGAAAACTGACTTAAGATTAGATGGTGAATGATTGGACTCGAATAATTTGTGAATAAAAATGCAAAGTCTTTTGATAATTCTATGTTGAAAACAGTCTAGATTAAATTTGTTTAGAGTAATGTTTAGGTTGTTAAAATCTTCTTGTTTGTAGACTCTAAATCGTATATTAAGTAACTTAAGAAGCGTATAATTATATGTATTCGCTAATTTTTGCAACGTTCTTTTCGGGAAGTAAATAAAAATCGACATACAATAGTCAAAGTGGGGTAAAATGAATGACTTATAAAACTGAAGTCTGACTTTGTGGGAAAGAAAAAATAGACGATTGATCGAATAAAGGCGTTTATTTATAGATTTCCTAAGTTCAGCGACGTACTTGAGGACAAATTATGAGTATCATAAAAACCAAAAATAAAATTATTAGTTAATTGATTCCTGATCGGTGAGTAAATAACACTATGACATAAATTCGAATTTCTGTTATTACAAATGTTTTGGAGCTGCAAAGGACAATTTACATTTTCGTTATCACGCATAGTAGAATATATATAAAAATTTGTGGGTCTTGTACGTTATATGCGCAATTGTTCATCTAATTATGCACAAAAAAGAAAAAATGAAAAGTGTGAACAATTAATTTTTTCAATATCTAACTGTTCATATTTTGATTCGCAAAAATATTAGATGAACAATTAGATTTTTTTGTAACCATGAACTTTGATAATCAAACAATTTTGACCAAAAGTGATTTATTAAATAAAGAAGTCGCTTTGACACATCTTTTAATTGAAGCCAAAACTATTAAACCGACCGAACTTTGTAAAAAGTGCAAAAAAAAATATTATCAATTAATCGATCGTAGTATAAAAGACGATAGTAACGTTTTACTGAGTTGGGGGTGTACGTGTGGAAAATATCAATCATTAAGAGATGAGTCATTCTTCTCTCTTTTTCGAACATCATTGTATAAATTAATTCTTATTTTAAGATTTTGGGCTAATCAAATGACCATTTCAAGTGCGTTAGGTTTATTTGAACAGTTAACAAATGAAAAGATAGATCGCAAAACCGTCGGGAAAATATATTTAAGGCTTCGAAACGTGTGTTCTATTATCGTGAAAAAACACAAGTTAAAACTCGGAGGCCCCGGTCAAATCATTGAAATTGATGAGTCGATGGTCGCACGAGTCAAACATAATGTTGGTAAAGATCTCAAGCGCATCCAGTTATGGATGTTTGGGATGATTGCTAGGTCAGATGATAGATGTTTTATTGAGATTGTACCTGACCGGACCAGTTTTACTCTCTTGTCTATTTGTTACGATAATATAAATGATGGGTCTTTGATTTGTTCGGACTCGTGGTCTAGTTATTCAAAACTCTCTCAAATGAAGGATTTTAGACACGAACAAGTTAACCACAAATACAATTTCGTGAATCCTGATAACAGAGAAATTCATACAAAACGTATTGAATCATTGTGGAAACAATAGAAAAAAGAATTGATTAGTAGTAGCGAGGATGAAGCATTTATTAGATCTAAATTTATCGAATTGAAAGCTAATTTTTTCGATAGCGAGCCTTTAAAGGTCAATTTCGAAAATTTACCTAGGAACCAAAGACGTATACTGCATCTAATTAGTGCCGAGAGCAAATTATACCATTTTACATCAAAACCCCAAAATATTCTTCATATTTCGAATATAATCGAAGATAAACAGTCACATGACAAAGCTTTAGGCTATTTCAATGAGAAACAAAAACACCGTCTTGATGATAAAATGGACGAGCTAGACTCAAAATTGAACAATTTGAATATAAATTCAGTCAAAAAGACTGCTATCTTGGCAGAAAAGGCATCTTTAACGGCTTCAAAGCCATCAGATGAAGCCAAAGCATGTCTCGAACATTTAAACGTTCGACCAAAGAATAAAGAAAAATGTAAATATTTGGATTCAAATTTTTCCCCTCGTATGACAAGATCAAAGGCAAAATTGACTCAATTAAACAAATAAACATATAAACATTTTTTTTTGAACTTTAATTTTGGATTATAATTTTTTTTGACACTAATAAATTTATTTGATCACATAATTCACGTTGATTTATTGTTCATCAATTACTGAACAATTAAATTTACCTGTTCACACTTTTCACTTTTACATGTATTGCGCATAAAATGATGAACAATTGCGCACATAATGGACAAGACCCAAATTTGTTTGTAAAACTGAATAAATTGCAGACAAATGATATTCGTCTCCCAAATTTCCATTATGTCTCGCATCTTTGAGGATTTTAGAAAATTCGAAATTACAACGACTCACTAACTGTTGATTCGTTAAATTACGCACATTTTTTGAAATTGTTTGTATATAGAAATTCTCATTTTAATAGAGAAAACATAATGTACACTCTAAAAAATTTTAAGACACAAAGACGCTAAAAGCGTCTCAAGACGGATTATATGCGTCTTATTATTTTTCAAGACGTCTTTTTTCCGTCTTAAAAATTTTAATACTCTTATAAAGCGACTGAACTTTTTTAAGACACTTAATGACCGTCTCAAAAAAGGTCCCTAAATTTTAAAACAATTAATGACCGTCTCAAAAAAGGTCCCTAAATTTTAAGACACCTTTAAACCGTCTTAACTTTTTTAAGACACCTCATGGCCGTCTCAAAAAGGTCATTGATTTTTAAGGCGCCTTCATTCTATCTCAATATTTGAATTTTAACAGAAAAATTTTTTTTTTGCTGTTTTTTTTAGGTTCTTCTGGAACGTTTTCAGCAGAGGTCAGAAATAAAAATGAGGGACTCAAAACCAATATGAGAGACTCGAGTTAAAAAATTATTAAAATTTATGGTTATTTCATAATTGAACATGTTCACAGTCACCGACTAAAAAAATTAAATTTAATTATTTTTTCACATTTTGTTATATCGTTGGAGATTCAAACAAATAATTTTTTAATAATACAAAAACAATACAATAAATTTTAAAATTTAGCTACTCAGACTCGAGTCCGAGTCTAAGAGATATTGTTAAAGACATGATTCGGTCTAGTTCGAATTTGTCAAAGTTCTAAATTGTCAAAAGACAAAAAGTTCGAAATTGTCAAAGTTCTATTTTGTCAACGTTCGAAAAAAAGTCGTACACGTTGACCCCGAATTAAAACAAATTATTTTCCAAAGATTCAAGTATTAACGTAACACCAAAACAGGAAATGGTTACCGATGTTGCAATCGATCATGTAAAGCCGGTGGAACATACATTAATGACACATTTACAAGAAACGATAAAAGTCATGCGAACCATAACGAAATGTCAGCGGTCGAAATCGAAAAAATAATAACGATCAAAAAGTTGAACAACCAAGTTAAAAAAGACCATACAATTAGCGTATCAACTCGATACAACGATTGTTATTCGGATCTTGCTAATAAGTATCGACCCGAAGAGCTTGCCGAAGTTTGGAAGCCGTACAAAAATGTAAAATCCACATTGTATTATCACGTCAGCAAAACGAAACCAGCCAGACCATCACAGACCACCGAAATACAGATAAACGAGATTTATGCGAATATTTTCAACAACAAGTTTCTACAATTCGACGACAAAAATAATCGAATCCTTATCTTCATCTCGTACGTCGGCTTAAAAATTTTTTCCGGCTCGAAGAGATTGCACTTCGATGGGTTTTTAAATCATCACCCGACTTATACAAACAAGTTTTAATCGTCCAATGCTTATATAACAATCAAATGATGCCAGCGGCTTACATCTTATTACAAAATAAAGAGAAAGAGACGTATGTAGAAGCTTTCACTCAGTTAAAACATATTCTGGTAAACGAAAACCAAACGATCAATTTCGAAGAAGCAATGACCGACTTTGAGCTAGGTTTAATGCATGCGATTAAAATAGTATTCGACCGAGTAAATGATTACGGATGTTGGTTTCACTTCAACCAAGCATTAACTCGATATCAATTCGAACGATGCTCACTAAAGTCCAAATATAACAACGAATATATTTTCAAATCATGGATCAGAAAATTTAGTGCATTGGCATTGATACCAATCGAAGACGTTATCAATGGATGGAATATAATATTCGATACAATTCCGTACGAACTATCCGACAATATCAAGAAATTTATCAAATATTTCATTCGTTCGTGGCTACAAGGAAATTATGGTACAACTAAGAATCATTATTCTAACCAAAGTATTCGAACCAACAATCATCTTGAAGGATACCATTCCAAACTCAACAAAATTACGAAAGAACAATCAAGTATTTACGATTTTATTAATTTGATAAAAGCGTCAGCAACTGAAGTCCACAGTAAATACTATCAAATCGAACGTTTACCTATTCCGAAACTTGTTCAATCTAGTTTTGATCATAAAAAAGATACAATTTACGCTGAATTACACGAACAGTATAAACAAAAACTTTTAACATTCGATCAATATTTTTACAAGTTATCAACTCATGTTATTCATCCTTATTGTGAAACAGATGAACAACTCGAATCACAAATAATTGACCAAGAAGGTGACGAAAGCGACGATGAAGACAATGGCGAAACAAGAAAAACAAAAAACAAGAAAAAATATAAATTCAAATTCGATAATCAACTTGTATCTATTGGTTTTTCTTCTCGTGTTCAAACGGCTTCAAATAGCGAGTTGTTTGTAGTTAAACGTGAACCAACCCAATTAACGCAGTCATCAGACCATCCGTCTTTAACCGATGTCAATGAGCCGTCAAGCAAAAGATCCAAAATTGAGAGCGTTATTCAATTCATCGAAACAAGACAAATAACTTACTCACAACGATACGAAGTTCTCAAACAAATCTCAATCGAAATGCTCGTCTTGAATGACCACGAACATTTAAACAATCTACATATTACCGAATTTCAGAACTTGATTTCAAAACAAAACGGAGTCACCGGACTCTTTAGTCCAAACAACTTCATCAAAGACGAATCACCTTTCAATCAAGAGTCGCTAAATGAATCAATCTTCATACAAGTACTTCATGCGTTCAATCATTGGGTTGTCATATCGAACTACCATCCGACTGATTCGTTTCATTTAGACTCGTATTGGAAATGGTACATTTATGATAGCCTTAATAGTCCAAACTATTATTTGCCGTTCATAAAGCCAGCTCTAAGACGTGTTTTTCCAAATTCAAATGAGATCGTAATCAATCACGTTCAAGTAAACCAACAAATTGGTTTCGACGATTGCGGCCTGCTAGCACTTGGCTATGCAACAGCTTTGACAATGGATATCGACCCAAATACACTCATCTTCGACCAGACAAAATTACGAAGAGAATTTAACTCAATTATATGTAGAAAAAGTTTGTTCTTTTTTCTCATGCTGTAAATCCGAATTTATTATCTGTTTTGCCAATTTGTGTCCAACTTAATTAATTTTTTTTTACAAATAATTTTTGTAATTTTTTTGAGTACTTTTTTTTTGTAAAAAACTAATTATAATAAAATTATCCAATAGCTTTAATTGTTTTTTTTTATAAGTTAATTCATCTCTCCAATAGTTTTGAAGGTTCGAATTTGTCAAAATTGACAAAATAGAACTTTGACAATTTCGAACTTTGACGAATTCGGACTGAACCCTTGATTCATTGATTTGACTTGATATAATCTTAAAAAAAAAAATTCTATTTGAAGCTGGTTCATGATAAAAGAGCCTCACCCTCTCTAAAATATCAAACAAATTTAATTTTTAGGATCGATTAATTTTTTGTTTTATTAAATTTCTCTTTCACAAAAGCGGTTTCAATTAGTCACTTAAAATAAAAAATTAGAGCATTTTTTTTTCAAAGCAATTTTCTTGTTGTTGTCGGCGGCCGAGTATAATTTGTCAACAATAAAATTATCAACTGTATATTTTGTCAACAATTAGTTTTTTAACAGTAAATTTTATCAATTAGTTTTTTATTTTAACTGTATAATTTATCAACAAAAAGAAAAAATTATTTTGATAGAATTAGTATAATCTGTCAACTTTTTACAATCTTTATCTTATGTATGTTAATGAAATTATTCAGTGAGACTCCAGGGACATCCAAAAGTTGCTCTAGAAAACTCTGAATCTATCGGAAACAACCAACTAATCACTTAATGAAATTATTTTTATCATTTCCTACCAAAATTATCATTTGACAAGGCACAGTTACCAACTTTCAAGAAGTTTGAGTAGCTTTTATATTGAAAAAAACTTGTGGGCATCAATTATGATTAGTTGCTGAACAAACATTTTTTTTAAAAACTAAAATTATACGAAGCTCTGTAAGCAAATTGAAATTACTTCTGGTATTCTCAAATTTGGTTAGTTTTGATTTGTGTTATGCACTATTAATGAGTACAAAAGAAGGACCAAAGGGATCTATTTGCTACACTATCAAGCCCAATTTTTCATTAAAAATGCCTTATCTTGATCCCATTTCTTATCAATATTTTATTTAAAATGTCCCTTCGATTTAGGAAATATCCTTTTAGAATTTGCTATCGATATGCATGAATTTTTTCCATTTATCTATAAGTTAAAATGTTGACAAAATGTACTTTCTTTTTTTTTCCTTAATAAAAAATTAGTTGACAAAATATACTGTTTTCTTTTTATTCTGTTGACAATTTAGTTTTTTATTCAATTATTGAAAAAATAATTGTTGACAAAATATACAGTTGATAAATCAATAGTTTACAATTTAGTTTCGCCCGTTGTCGGCTGTTCATTTAGAAATTTATCAAAAATTAAGTAAAAAACTTAATAGTTTAATGTCTCCACCGTTTTATTACAAAATTAACAGGTCTCTCTACATAATGTTCATTAAGCTTGTGTTCATTTAGACATGTATCATTATCTTTTTAGTAATTTTCCACGGTCGAAAAAAAAATAAAAATTGTCGACTTATAAATTTTCTAGTCGACTAACAACACTAGTTAAAAGTCAGAATAAAATTAAAAAATAAGACAAAAAAAAGTCATTTTATTTTATTCTAAGTTGAAAAGTTTTACACATGATTTTTATTTTTTTTATTTAACATAATTGCACCAAAAATTATATTTTTTCATTTTGATTTCGAAAAAAATTTCTAATTTTGAATAAAAAATAAGTTTTTTTCTTTTTTCACATTTTTACAAAAAAACGATGGAATTAACACTATTTCGTTTATTTTTCCTAATAAAGTCTCAGTTGTTAATTCTCTTTTGACTTCCAGTGTTTTATCGTCTTTTCCTATAACTCGACATCTAGTTAGTTCAAAGTAAAATCTCTTATCACCTACACAATCTAAGAAAATTTTAGTAATTCTCCACAAGAAAAACCTTTCCCCCTTTTTAATTAAAACAAAAAAGTTTAAATAGAAACTAAGACCATCATAAATCAAAAATTTACACTCGTTTACAGTTTTTTAAAAGTCAGTTAGTTAAAAGTCAGTTAAAAGTATTTCATGTTTAATATTTGAATAAAAAAATTCGTAATAAGTATTTTAATTAAAATAGCCTTTTTTTTTAGACTCTTCTTGTTTCAAAGCCATCCAAAACTGATGTCTACAAGCCATCGAAAAAGCAATATTTTTGAAGTTGACGTGTTTGTGCGACTTAAACAAGTTATGTTTTGACTCGAACCGAAAACAGCTATGATGCCGTAGTGGACCAAAATTTTTCATTTGATCGGCCAAATGTATCATGTAATGCATTTTTGGAGTTACACTTGTACTGGGATAAAGTTTGATAAAGTTTGTTAAATACAATGTAGACAATGATTTCTAATAATCGATCGTGTGTCTATCGTACTGATACGACATTGTCAAGTTAAAAATTTGATAAATATTAAGAAAGTTTTTCCAGTATTTACATTCGACTGAAACGTAATCTTTGATCATCATCGGTAAATTGTAAAACAATGTCATCATTTGTCCAGCTGTTAAGCTGAATTTCCCATCTTCTAAATGCGTTTTTGAGATCACGTTCGGTTTATCGTCTTTATCTAACTCATTAAACTCGTATGTTTTGATTATGCAATTAATCTTATCTAGATCCAGTGATGTTGTTTGGATCAAAAACTTATTAATCGATTTCAATTCAATTATTAGTACTCCTTCAACTAGTATGTGCATGGGGTCAATCAAAAGTCTCTCACAAATATTAAAATTATTAACGGTGAGTAAAAAACTTTCTGAAACAACTCCGAACATAGAACTTAAACTCTTATCATTTTATACTAACCTTACATGCTCTAAGTGCGAGTCGAAGTCTCGCGGAGTAAATTTTTTAAGATCAAAGCAGTTTTTTCGGTCATCAATATTTACAAGACACGTTCTACAACATCTTTTAGCTCTGCCTACTCCCTCTACAAAACCGCCCATCCAATTCAGTGCAAGCGTATCACCTAAACAAAATGCTAGTTCACCTTTCAAATTTATTTTTTTTTTATTTATCCAAA
This sequence comes from Brachionus rubens, assembly GCA_022207745.1. Classification (NCBI taxonomy): domain Eukaryota; kingdom Metazoa; phylum Rotifera; class Eurotatoria; order Ploima; family Brachionidae; genus Brachionus; species Brachionus rubens. The sequence continues at coordinate 1,406,981 of JAJVHD010000006.1, forward strand.
AATCAAGACCATTACTGCTCATCTTATTGATTTTCATAAAAAAGTCATCTAGTAACTTAGATGGGTTCTTTTTCACAATTGAAGCGTTTCCGACGGCTAGTAATTGAAGTAATTGAAGGTTGTATCTAACGTGTTTTTCAAACGCCAAGGCGTTGAATCAATTCTCTTTGTGTAATATTCTGCGATGGGACAACCAACTGAATCAACATCATTTGATTGAAATTTTCGCGGTGTGCTTGTCCTTTTTTTTATATTATTGATAGCACTGATTTTTTCTTTGCGCGAAACATGAAGACTGACTAAATTAACAGAGTCATACAATTTCGTACATTCATTATCGCGAGGATGTCCTTCTCCACATATTCTTGTTTTAATGAATTTAATGTGATCATCTGTAACTTGCCCAATCTGAACATTATTTAAAAATTTTTGAAAGCGAGGGTCATCTTGCTGTCTTATGTTTGTTTCTGATATAAAAGGCTTGAAGTTGTTTTTAAATAACTTCGCCCAATACAGTTGTTCCACTGGAAATGACATGGTTGAAACAGCTGGTAACTCAAAAAAGTCACCCATCAAAATAACACTTTTTCCTGTAATAATGACTTTGATTCAGCAACTGTCGAGAGAATTTTATTCATTCGTTCTAACATAATATCATTTAACATACTAACTTCATTTATAAATATAATATCAGAGAATTTAATGTCATTCCATTTGTGGTTATCAACTTCTAAAAGTATGTCAAAATTGCCGTCGATTTGAAAAAAACCATGAACAGTTTCACCATTAATTAAGTTCGCTGCTAAACCTGTTGTGGCTAGTTTCACAATTTTGAAACCATTTAAACACAGCATATTATTTAGATATTTTAAAGTAAACGATTTGCCGGTGCCTGCTGGACAAAAAAATAAATATCAAAAAAATTTTTTCGCAGTTTTTTTCTACAAAATCAGCAACTTCTTTTTGACATTTTGTTAATATGATAGTTTTCTCACAGATTTTGTACACTGCTAGGTAAATCTTGGTCAATCTTAGTAGGCTTCAAATTTTAATATCTGGTGTTCTAGGTTCTAATTGAAACTGTCTTGCATTTTCATTCATTTGTTCCTCATCATTATATCGTGGAAAATTAAAGAATCCTGAAACCGGTTGATTTCGGATCTGTATTCTATATTTCGAAATAACGCAGAGTTGAGTTCTAACTGTTGTGATGAATCAACTTGTGTTTTTACATGATTATGATTAAAATCACTATCAAAATCACTAAAATCAATTAAGTCACTAAATAGACATTCTTCAGCGTAAGTTTTAGTAATATTTTCGGAACTGAATAATTTTTTATAACTTCTAAATCCGCATTTTAGAAGTTTTTGATAATAAAATATTTTGCCGTCACTTTTGTCATAAAACGTTGTTCGTACAATAATTTTTTCTTTCGTGTAAAGCTTTGTTACCAACTTTATCGATTAACTTGTAATCTAGGCGAGATTTCGAGATTATGCGTTCCGATTTGTTTAAAAAAATTTCATATTGTTGCAAATAATAAAATATAGTCATTACATCGAAAATTTGTTGAGGGCCTATATTATTGCAGAACAATGATAGCAAACATTCAGCAGTAATTAATCGAAATTTAATTGAATGAACCGATATTTACTGGGTACTATAGCCTTTTGGAAAATTAATATTATTTTTAAGATTTGGGACGTATTATTTCGTTTAAAAAGGTTAAAACACCAGCCAATTCTCCAGACCTAAATCAAATCGTGGATGTTTGGCACGATATGAAACAGTTTGCCAGAAAAATTTTTCCAAAAAATAATCATGAAATAAATCAGGCGGTTGAAAAATACTACGAAACATTAATCTTTGAAAAATGTCAATCGTTAATTAGGAAATTGTCAAAAGTAATATTTAAAATGCTTACTGAGAATTTTTTAAAATTTTTAGGTTATCCCTGTTGTCATTGAGAAGAAAGGTAATTGGTCAAATATGTAAATGGATCGATTATTACAAAACTAATTTTGATTTTCGCAATTGCTAGTCTTTTACAAATATTAAATAAATAATTCATAACAATGAATAATAATTGCTCACTAATTTTAAAAATCAGTCTTTTTAGGTTTTTTTTAAAAAAAAAATTTTATATCATCTGATATCAAATGATATCATTTGATTCAACCAAAGCTTCGTCTGTAGCATCTGAAAATCTTTTTAGCTTAGTGGGCTAAGTTCAAAGTAAGATTTTAAACAGGATCGATGCGTCAGTTTTTTTTTCTAAATTATAGAATAAGCTCTTCCTAAATCATTTACTCACAGCATGATAATTTAAAATCAAGTTTAGTTAGATCACAGCCAATTAGAATTTAGTTTGATAAGCCAAAATTAAGAATATAAATATGACAGATTTTTACGGTCTTTAAACATTTAAATTGAAAGTTATTTACTAAAAAAATATGCCAGTTACTGCATTTGTTGTTAAGGTTTTGAATAACCAAATCGATCTTCTTTTGGAAAAGCTACTTACTAAGTTTTGTTAAGCTAACTAAAATAAAATAAAATCTATACCTCTTTTATTATCTTATTATCCTGGACTCAATAGTGTGAGTTGAACCACAAAACTTAGTAAGTAGCTTTTCCAAAAGAAGATCGATTTGGTTATTCAAAACCTTAACAACAAATGCAGTAACTGGCATATTTTTTTAGTAAATAACTTTCAATTTAAATGTTTAAAGACCGTAAAAATCTGTCATATTTATATTCTTAATTTTGGCTTATCAAACTAAATTCTAATTGGCTGTGATCTAACTAAACTTGATTTTAAATTATCATGCTGTGAGTAAATGATTTAGGAAGAGCTTATTCAAAACAATATAAAAATAAGCTTAGTGTATAACAAAAAATTTCTTCACTAAGATTAGAACCCTCGCCCTTTTGATCAAAAAGTGTTTTAAGTCTAAAATTTAAAAAGTTGTTTTTCTTGCTTCCTAAAACGATTTTGAACACAAAAAATGTTAAAAATAAAGACCTTGTTTTATTTTAATATTCTATTGGAACTATCAGGATATTTTTTTTAAGCATCATAATAATTTTTTTCATGGATCGCGTTTTGATCCAGGATTGTTTTAAAAATATTTAGAGCTATCAACTCAACCGATTAGACCATGCTGTATTTTGAAAAAAAGATGTTTAAAAAGTCTTAAACTTTTAAAAGTTTTATTGAGAAGCTTTAAATTAAAGTTTAAAAAGAAAAAAAATTAATTTTTATTTTCTAATCCACTCAAAAAATTTGAGTTTGAGTGTGAGTGTGAGTGTGACACTCAAAAAATTTGAGTTTATGAGTGTGAGTGTGACACTCCAAAAATTTTAGTTTATGAGTGTGAGTGTGAGTATGAGTGGAACTCACTCAAACTCAACTCAATACTCATATTTTTTGAATTTAATTGTCTGCAAAGAGATCAGGTAATCCTACAAAAGTTTAACTTATAGTTTCAATCTTTTAACAAATTTATCTCTCCTTAAAATTACCTTTTGTATTTATGATAGCAATAAGATCATAAAATTTAGACTTCCAATATGATTTTGTTTAAGTTATTGATTTTGGGACATAATTACCATATTAAAAATTGTCCTAATAATTATTATTTGAAAAATTTTCGACGTTTTTGTCGTCCGATAAAGTTGCCCGAGCTTTAATCATGTTGTTAACAGCAAAAACTCTCTCTCTTACCAAACAATCATAAGCATAAAATATATAGAATTAATCGTCCCTTCATCTTGAATCATAGTTTAATAATCGGTTACGAAAGTATTGAGCTAACGTTATCTTCGAGAGTTTGGGTTCAAAATATGCCTGACCGTCTGGAAAAAGGAAAGATGTGGAAATATTTCGGTTCAATTGTTGGATCAGTTGATGAGAGATTTTTTTTTAAACTTTATTGTCTTCATTTTTTTCAAAATTAAAACCAATACTTGTTTCCATCCTTTTTACATATTGATGACATTTCCGTTCATCAAGATTAATTTATTAATAATTAGACCTGGTTCATTGTCTTTTAGATTAAGCCCTATTTTTGTATTGTTGAATTCTACTGTTAACGAATTTATAATTTGAAATACACTTCTCTCAACGGAATTTCCTGTTTTACTCAAATACCCGTCCAATATTTCTCCATTTGCGAAATAACGCTGATAATACGGATTAAACTTTTTTAACCAATTAAGTGCATTTTTTACCAACGTTCGGTCATTTTTTAAATCTTCTTGTTCATTTTGTATACTTGAGTCGTTATGAAAGAGTACCCCAAAAGTCCCTTTTAAATGATCACTATTTTTTTGATTCAAATTCATTTTGCCATTAAAATGCCAATAAGCATAATTGGTTGGTTGAAAAATTCGACAATAGAGTGAGCAAAGCGATAACTGATTGATTTGATAGTCATTTTTTAACTGTTTTAGTTCGACCGGGATTTCGGAAAAATTGGTAAATTTGTAAACATGCTTATTTTGATCAATGTTTTGGAACACGAATTACAAAACGAGAATTTGTCTTTTTTTAATTCATATATGTTGAATTTTTAAAGCTCCACATGGTTTAAAATCATATCTTACTTTTCGTAAAATTAAATATAGCACGTAGACTAGTTGTTGTAGAAAATTATTTGGTAGTTATAGACAATCATTGGAAGCCAAATTTTAGTATTCATTTTTAGACAAAATGTTTCAAAAAACGAAACAAAACTAAAGAAATTTTATTGGAAGCTAAAGACAAGACTTTTTTCAAGGGTAACGTATTAAAAAAACTTTTAGTTCGTTGTATTCTAACTACTAATATTGTAATTGTAATAGTTACTAGAAAATTAACATTCAATCTTCAAACTTATTTAACAGAGATTTTCTTGTTTAAAAAACGATCCTATAGATCTAATTTGTCAAAAAAATGGCCAAAATTCTGTTCATGTTGTACCAAGAGTTTTTTTTGGGACCTTTTTTTAGCATCATAATAACAAACCTGTTATTTTTAAAAAAATATTTTCGTTAAGAAAAATAGCTAAATTTTTTATTTTTTTTAGTACGATTGGTTAATAAGTTTTAGTTAAAATTAAATGTTAATAGAGGAAAATTGGGAAAAAATGCATATGAATTAATCTGCTTCGATAAATATTTTGAGATTCGAGATAATACCTTGGTCAAGTGACTGTAATAGCAACGTCCAATTCGTTGGCAAAAAACAGTTGGGATTGTTCTCTGTCTCTGTTCTGGTACATGTAATTGGGATACATCTTATTTAACTATTTTTTCCAAGATGGACAGATCTTTACTTTGGTTCTCTAATAATTCATTTTGGATTTTGAGTGATTTTTCGGCAAATTGTTTGGAAAAAGTAGTTTGCTTTTCAAATGAACGGCTCAAATTCGTAAGCATCTTTTCATTTAATGTTAACGAATGTTTTGATTCTCTAAATCGTCCAATTCGTCGCCCTTTGAACCTTAAAGTAAACAAAATCTTTCAAAATTTTTCTACCAACGTTAATGCTAGTTTGTATTTTTTTAACCTTTGAGACATAGTCTTAGTCTGCGCCTGAGTGGACTATTAACAGCTCTTTATCAACACTATTACTTCAAAGGATACTAGCATGCAAAAAATATTACTTTTTTTGTCGTCTCTTTTGTCACCTCTTCTTCAGTAGATGAGTGATCATCATTTATTTCAAAATCTTATGCTTCCAAAACATTCCTAAATTAGTGAAAGCAGGTTAAAGTAATTAATTAATAAATTTAATTTCCATTGAAAAAAATTACCATAATTACTCCAGGGTTCTCTATTGATTCAGTCTCAGGATTTACAATGATGCAGCTCAAAGAATTATACTGTTTATTCTTAAATTTGAGCGGGAGACTTATGATTGCTCCCTTTCAAGCTAAATTAGAAAGACGGAAATTAGCTAACTGACTATTTAAAACCTTTTTACAAGTAACCTCCTCCATACTTTTGCAAACTATTTGATCTACTTGATAATGCATAAAACTATTTAAAATAGTTAGATCTTTAACACTAGGATTTAGGTCGTGTCCGTTTACTTTAACTACAATACAGTCAGTTATATTTTTCTCTGATTTCTTTTTTTGACCTATTTTAGTGTGTTGTCTTGAGTATGATTTTTTTTTGAAGTTTATGATGGGCTTTTTTTAGCTCTACCAAATTTTTTTTTTTTAAATTTTAAAATCACTTAACTTTTTGTTTAACTTAAAATAAGAACAAATAAGTGTTTCAAGCTGGTTATTTTCTTTACAATTTTCTGCTGCAGCTAACTAAAAACTAAATTTATAATTCAAAACAAAAACAGTACTCAAGAGAATTTAACTTAAAGACTGATCAAATTCTTTTGTTTTTTAAAATTCAAGTCAAATTTATGTCTTGTTAATTTTTTTTTATTCTCTTTCAAATTCATGATAATTTATTTTGAATCTAAATGAAAAAATACATGCTTAATTCATTGAAAAAAACATAATTAATGCTCAGTGCAATCAATTGATCAATGCTGGTAAGGGGTCCAGAGAAATTTTAAATTATTTTTTGAGTTGAACCCTAATAGTTATCTCCAATCATTTTATGTAAATAAAGTGCAAGTAAATTCGTTTAAAATAAAAACATTTAATGACCATTTATATTTCTAAAAGAGTATAAAAACTCGGTATCATAATTTTGTAAAAGCTAATAAGTACGATGGATTCAAATTCGACAAAAATTATAAAAGTTCACCTACAATTATATTTTTTCTGAAAGAAAAATTAAATTGATTCTAAATTTTATATATCCAGTAATTTATTTAGTAATTCTTTTAAATTCTTTTCAATCATTTCGAAGACTAATCTAATGTTTACATGTCATGCCGAATTATTTCAAAAAAGATTTTTCAGACATTGAGTTCAAATACAGCCAAATACAATCAGTTTAAATAAATCAAAATTAGGCCCATATTTTTGTTTATAAGCAAGATGATAAAATAAAATAATATTTAATAAATAATATTCCATTGTAGCTTTTAAGTTTCGTCATCTAAGCCGAAAAGAACTACGTTCGAATATAAATCGAAAAGGTTTAATTTCACAATTAATTGATTAAATAGAGATTTGAAAAATTTAGTATTCGCAGATCAAACTTCATTTCAAATAAATACAAAAGGAATTTAACACATGAGAAGACCGAAAAGATACCCTAAGGCTGTAACTTTAAGGAGTCGTAACAGCTCAACTATTCATGGCTAGTAAGAGGAACCTGAGTGTAAGTGGACCCTCTAAACCGTTGTAACAAAGTTAAAGATAAATTATTTATTTTAAACATTTTTTTTAGGTTAAATCTGAACTATTTTAAGTACTTTTCAGTAAACATGAATCAATTTGGTTATATGTCATTTTAGAAAATTATCTTGCCCCATTCATTGATAATACTTCGGTTCAAAATTTTTGTAACTACTTATCAATGTTTAGAAAGTATTGATAAAGTTTTGTTCAATATCTATTTCAGCATAAACATCGAAATTTTTACAATTTTCAAAAAAGAGTCATGAGAAAAATCATTTAAAGGAAAGAAGCATGGACAAATTTTTAGAGCGAAATGCTGATTACATAACAAATGGAACAAACATTTTTTTAAATAAAAAAATCAAGTAATTTAAATAACAATAAAGATTTTAAGATTCATTACTAGTACCTAAAACATAACAAAACTTCGATGCTCACTTCCTTGAGCCTAACACTTGTCTATCACTTCGGTTGAGACCCTCTAACACTTTAGTTTATTTGTCAAACGCCTTTATCTATTATTTTAACACTCTTTTTAACTTTTTTATTTTACACTGCCTAACGTTTTTTCAAAAAAAGATGCAAAAATATAATATAATACTGTAAATTTCTCAGACATGTTATTTTGACTTTTATTCGTTAGGTTGTTTGATCTTAGTTTTAGAAATAATTGGAGTCTTATTAGAATTAAATTAAATACTGTTGTAATATGTTGGTTTTGCTGGTCTAATTTTCTTAAGTAAATTTAATGTAAATTTAGAGATGACTTTTGGCCAAAACGTATCTTTATAAATTCTATCGGTTGATTTTTTAGTACTTGAGGGGTAAAACCAAATTGACTTAATTTTATTTTTTAACTTTCATCAGCCAAAAATAAAACAAAACACGCTGATATAGTTATAATGAATTGTGGCAGAAATTTAAGACCCTTCATATGAAAAGATCCCGCTTTTCATACTTTAATATAAAATGAAAATCTATACACACATAAACGAAGTTATCATAATGTATATGTGTTCAAAACGTGAAGTTAAATTTTATAAAGCGAACATAATCATGTTTTTAGTAAATTCGAAAAATTAATAACATGATTTTCCTTTTCTTTTTTAATAAGAATAACGTAAAAGATTAAAAATCGTTTACTCACGACAGCGTACAAAATTTTATTTTGTCGAACATAAAATAGTTTAATTGATGTAAATTTTTCCTTGAGACTTGGTCGAGTGATTGTCTTAGAAAGATTCAGAAAAATTTTTGAAAACAAATTAAGTGTTTTCGGGCGAATTTCTACCAGTTGTACAATTTTTATGAGTATGCTACGATATTTCAACATGTCTAAAGTATGTTCTACACTTAAACAGCTTATCAAGAAAAAAAATATCTGCATTTTAACTTAGATTTCGAAATAAGCAACTATTCGTAGCACATCGAACGGTTCTAGTACACTTCAGAAAGCTTGCCCCTGACCAACTGAAAGGATTTTGACTGCTTCCCTTGCATTTTCTTTGGCGGACTCTTTTGACAACAAAACCGTATTGTGATTAGTGATGGGACGATATCGATAAATATCGATATATCGTATCGATTTTTCTAATATCGATATTTTTGAGTAAAGAGAAGTTTTTTCAGTTATCTTTGAAGGTTTAAACTGTAACGTTACAAATTTTCCTTCAACTGTAATTTTACCCGCCATATCTTTAGTTTAACTTTTTTATTGAACATTTAACGTCTCTGTTTGATGATTTTATGTAAAAGAAAATTTTTGTATTTAATCATAACCAAGTTATAACTTTTTCATATTCTTATTCTACTGATAAAAAAATTTTGAAATGACAAGATCACCTTACTGGAAATATTTTGTAAAAAACAAAAATGACTCAACTTTAGCCAAATGTATATTGTGTTCTAATGACGCCGAAGAAATTAAGCGGTCAAACATCATCCACATGTTCTAGATAGCAAAACTATACAAGGTCAAAGTGAACTAATTCATCAAAAAATCGATTCAATTTTTCAATATTTCGTTCAAACAAATCTTTATCAAAAGAAGATATCGATGAACTTATCGCTAAGATGATAATCGTTGTTACTCAGCCATACCAAATTGTTGAAGACAAAGGGTTCCAAATTCTCATCAAGAATTCAACTCCCAAAGTGAAAGAGAAGTTGAAAGATGTTAGTAACGTCGCATTGACGACAGATTTATAGATAAATCGATAAAATCGATATTTCTATTTCGATAAACAGATAATATCGATATCACAAAAATATGATATCGTCCCATCACTAATTGAGATGCATCTTCTCAAAAAAAAATTTTGGATTTCTAAACCCCTTTAAGTCTTTTTAAGTAAGCAGACTAGAACTTTCGGTTATTTTTTGTAATTGTTATTAGTGCAAGCCTATTAGAATTTTATATCCGATACTTGTGACTAACCTTTAATTAGAGAAGGTTCCCTTTACAGTTGCGCACAGTAATGCACCGGAAAATCCGTAACTATAATACTACCTTAACGGAACCCTTAGCATACCAAGGGTTCCAGACTCACCGTACCGTAACAAATTTCAAAAAAAATTGAGTCCGATCTGCCATAATAAAAAATGATCACTCACATATCCATCCAGACAATGAATGTTCCAATAATTTTATTATTTAATAGCTTTTTAAGTAATTTAGGTCACGTAATAGGTGTGCCAAAATATAATATATATACAGCTTCATTTTTAGTAATATTTTAACTATTTTTATATTGACTGATCATCAATAAACATTTACACAAACAAACAATCTTTAAATAGATAACCCTTAAGGAATATTGTGTTACAGATCTTAGTGATCTACAAAAAAAAATTTGAACATATCATTTTTAAATTTTATTTATCTTGAAAATTATATGCTATTCAAAAGATTAAAAGTCTGTTTAACTTTTAAATCTTTATATGCTCTTTTTTGAAATCTACTCGAAATTTATGTATAAATCTATTTGAACCTTTTTGTAAATTTTATGATTTAGCACCTGTTTTTTTATGATTGAATGCAGCTTTAATCGGTTCTTAAGAAGATTAACTTAAGAGATATCTTTGAGAATTAACTTCCATCGTTTCAGGAATCAAATTAAATGTAATAATCACTATTTCCAGTAAAATAGATGCAGCAAGTATGAAAAGCATTATTTCCCATTATTAAAACCAATGCTTTTACTAGGGATGTTAATCAAAGTTTTCAAATTCAAAATTTTTTCATAATTTTCTTTGTTCAAAAAAAATTTTCTAACTTCAAACTTTTAATTTCTTAATCTAAAACAAAAATGAATTGAATAATAATTTTATTTTAGAATATTTGAAGTTTAAATTCGTAACTTTAAATTTATAAAGTTTAAATTTTAAAAAATTTGACTTTAAACATAAACTAAAAATTTGATAATATTTGTGACTATAATTTAGATAAAAAAACTGACGCATCGATCCTGTTTAAAATCTTACTTTGAACTTAGCCCACTAAGCTAAAAAGATTTTCAGATGCTACAGACGAAGCTTTGGTTGAATCAAATGATATCATTTGATATCAGATGATATAAATTTTTTTTTTTAAAAAAAACCTAAAAAGACTGATTTTTAAAATTAGTGAGCAATTATTATTCATTGTTATGAATTATTTATTTAATATTTGTAAAAGACTAGCAATTGCGAAAATCAAAATTAGTTTTGTAATAATCGATCCATTTACATATTTGACCAATTACCTTTCTTCTCAATGACAACAGGGATAACCTAAAAATTTTAAAAAATTCTCAGTAAGCATTTTAAATATTACTTTTGACAATTTCCTAATTAACGATTGACATTTTTCAAAGATTAATGTTTCGTAGTATTTTTCAACCGCCTGATTTATTTCATGATTATTTTTTGGAAAAATTTTTCTGGCAAACTGTTTCATATCGTGCCAAACATCCACGATTTGATTTAGGTCTGGAGAATTGGCTGGTGTTTTAACCTTTTTAAACGAAATAATACGTCCCAAATCTTAAAAATAATATTAATTTTCCAAAAGGCTATAGTACCCAGTAAATATCGGTTGATTCAATTAAATTTCGATTAATTACTGCTGAATGTTTGCTATCATTGTTCTGCAATAATATAGGCCCTCCTTTTTCATACGCAAAAGGAATAAGATGTTCAGTTAGAATGCTGAAATATCCAAATCAATCCATATTATTTTCAAATGACTTAAAAAGAGACATGCTTCATTACTTTTATAGACTTACCCTAAATTTTAAAATTTACCACAAAGTTTGTAGGTCCATATAAGCTAATGCCTCCCCAGAAATATTAACTTTTGTTCTATAGTTTGACGATGAAGGAAAAGAATTCGGGTAAGACGATGGAAACCTTGAATGAGGGAATTCACGGTTTCTAATCGAAGTCTCACCGACAAAAATGAAATTTCTAAAATCATTATTTTGGTGTCTGAGGCACCAATAGTATCGCTCGATTTTCTGTTCTTCAATCAAAAGAGGACTTCTTTTAGTTCTTCTATACCTTAGACCTATCATTGAGCATATTAAAAGTTTAAACACATAAAATTTAGAAATTAGAAAAAAATTAATGAACCGAATCTAAGACGATATGATCGTATTAGCCGATCGGACAAGTTGACTCCATACACTCTAGAAATATCGAATTTTAGATCAATTGAACTATTAAAACCATTTTATCTAGTTGTTGACATCTTTAATGAATAAACTTTAATTTTTTTGAGTAAAATAGTTAGATTTATGAATGTTTACTATAATATAGTGAAGAATAGAGTCACTTATTTTCTGAAGATGAAATTTTTTTGGTTGATTGTTCCTCTCATTAAACTGCCCATTCATTCGATAAATCATTTGCCCAACGTTCTTTATCGCAAAATAAGCAATCAATAGATAATCAATTTTTTTTAAAAAATTAGCCAATTTTACTTCATAAGAAACATAGAGTTCATCTGTATTTAAAGAATTTAAACTATTAAATATTTCGGATGGTTTTTTCCTTAAATTAGTCATTTTAAAGATCTGTTGACGAATAAGGTATGTTCTATCCCTCATTTTACTAATCTCTAAAAGATAAAAAAAAAATTAAAAAAATTGTGATCATTCTTTTTTCTTATCCAAAAAGAAAATTTAAGTCGAATTATGTGACTAAAAAGAAAAATAACCATGAATTTTATTTTAGACTGTCCCTTGCTAAAAAAATTGTAACCAAAAAACTATTTGCTACTTTGAAATAACGATGCAGTTCAAAAAAAAAGAAAAGAATTCTTAAACAATCTTCGAATCCTGGACTTTCGTATTAATCTAATTTTTGTTTACTTGAGAACACTTTTTTGGTTCGTTTACAAAAAATGTCGGAACATATACCTAGAAGTTCTCCCAGGGGGACAACCAGGGATACAACAAGAGGGACAACTAGAAGGAGGTAATCGACATACACAAAATATTACAGATAGTCGAGTAAGCACAGTAGACAGTATATTGATGACCTTTTTATCTTGCAACTGTGAGGATGCTGATATAATTGGAGAAATCATGGAACGACCTACTTCTAACGTACCAGTACATGAGATAATTAACTACGATGAAGATACAGTAATTGAATTTTTTATACAGTGTAACCTCGATTTTGTTACACTCTATTTTGTGAAACCGCGATTTTGTGAAATTAAAAAGAGACACTCCCTAACACCTTTAATGTATTTCTTGTTTGAATTTGTGAAATTTTTTACATTTACCCAGACACTTCACAAAATCGAGGTTGCAGTATATTTCAATGATTTTAAAATAAATTTGATCAATGAAACTCTATCAACCACTTAAAACTAATTTTTGATCTTAAGTGTCGAATTGGATTAGAATATGACGTCCGAAGGCAAATCGGAACCAGTGAAATTCTAATAAGCGCCATTGTTATTACTCAAACAATAATAAAGATTCTAAATAGACCTCAACTGGTAATAAATTTTGCTTTTTTAAGACAAAAATTAATTTTATTTCTATCCAAGGTTAATTCAAAAGGGAATTAAAAAATGTAATTAATAAAAAAAATTTTATTCGATTAAAAATAGAATTCGAATATAATATGTTTTTTTCAATATTTCGACTAGTATCGGCCTAGGCTTTCTTCAGGAACCTAAAAAAATATAAAATTAGAATTTATAATTTAATATACGAGAAAAAATACAATACAAGGGTTTTTAGAAATTTTTTTGCTCAAAAAATTTTGTAAAATTGAAGAAAGAAAAAAATACACAAATATTATTTCTTAAATTTGAGAAACAAAGAGATTTTATGATTTTTACATTGCAAATTTTTAAATTCAAAATTTTAGCTTTAAAAACGTCTAAGAATAAATTAATCAAGTCTTGTTCAACATTACGCCTCTCTTTTACATCAAATAACCTATCTTTAAAAACTACAGTTTTAAAGTCATCTAAAATAATATGACCTTTATGTCTAAAATGATCAGCCACTTCGTTCTCCATTTTTATGAGAGGTATAAATCTTTTGATGCCATTTAGATGCTGAGAGATTCTAATTCTCAAAGATTTACATGATTCGCCTATATAATAGACAGACATCTTTTACACCAAATAATATAGACAATGTTTTCGGTATCACAATTTGAGCTACACAACAAAGGAAGCATGAAACCGTCAACATTTAAGTGGCATACATTAAAAACAAAAGGACATATTTTACAAATATTCCACATTTTTTACAAAAATTAAATATAAGACTAAAATTATATTTAAATAAATGAACGGTTAACAAAGATAAGTTTGGTTTGATTTTATAGATTAAAAAAGGTTCAAGTTGCAATCGATTGATCAAACTTTGTTTTTAATTCTTTTTAATTGCAACAATTTTTGTTACACCTTTTAGTATATTTTTTTACCCGATCTTCATTGCCTGTAAAAAATTATTCAATTTTGTACTGAACTTTTTGAACGAAAATTCACAATGCTGTTCTTAGCAACCTCAACGTTCGTATCTCTCGACTTTTCATTTGATTTAGGACCCTTTAATAGTCTAAAGACTAATTTTGAGTTTGAGAATCAGAAATATTTGCATTACAATAATTAAACATACACTGAAGTGTCTCGATGTAACATGCACATGATGAGTGCGTGATACATTTATTTTATTTTAAACTTTGGATGACCAATCCTTGGTTTACAGTACTGCTACGATTTTGTGTTTTTAGTAATTTTTACGTGAATTTACGTGATTTTACCAAAATTCACGTAAAAACAGGTTATTTTACGTAAAATTACGTTTGTAAAAAACGGTAAATTTACTTTTATTTACCGGATTTTACGTAAATTTACCTGAAATTGCGTAAATTCTCGTAAAAAGTAAAAATTCCAATTCTATTTTTGATGCTTTGAACAAAAATTCTCTGAATAATCCTAAATTTTAATTTTTTTATGATAACAAAACTTTTGGAGAATACTTCGTAATCTTTTCGACGTACTTGGAATGGATTACCGTTTTTTTTTTATTTTCTTTTGATGAGTTATTCGATGTCGAAGTATAACAATCAAGAAAACAAGTGGAATTTTTACTTTTTACGTGAATTTTGGTAAAATCACGTAAATTCACGTAAAAATTACTAAAAACACAAAATCGTAGCAGTACTGTAAAATAAAAAGAACAAACAACAATTTGCACATGGCCCTAACATTCTCTATTTTTAAGTTATTGTTTTTCTAATTTCATTTTTAATTATTTTCTTGTTATAACGTGTGTTAACAAACTTAACCTTTTGGCTCAGAGTGGCCACTTTCTATTTAGAACACAATAAAATTATTATTCACAAATTTGTTATTTTGTTTATCACCTTAGTACCTTAGGATATTTCATACACCCGGTGTTGTTTTTTAAAACAAACGTTCAAGTCGATTCAATATTTCCTTACTTTATGTTTTTTCAAAATCGTTTTAGCAAGGTTTTAAAAATATTTGAAAAATTATTTTTCTAAAATGAAAAGGAACTCAGTTAACCGGATACCTGAAAAAAGCACACACCTTGAATTTTTGAAAAAAGCACATAGGGGTGTAATTTCTTAATTTACAAACCTAATCAAAAATCAATACCATACAAATGTTCCTCTCATTGAGAGCTTTCATTTGGTACCTATATTAGCCTTATTCGACTTTTTTTTTGTTCGACACAAGCATACACACACTTTAATTACACCCACACCCCTATGGAACCCCTAGCACATCCTAAACACATTCCAAAATTCTATATATCAAAAGATAGAGAATTTCAAGATCTACAAGATGCTGGTCTTAGTTTTTCGGTATGTACTTTATTTTTCATTAAAAAAAGAAAAACAAAAAACGTCAAATAAATTTTACACACCCCTCCGGTTTCCGAAAGGGCCATCTAACAACGCTGTTTTAAGGTATTATTCTGGGATAAATTTTGATGATAAACTCGAATTTGTGGTTCTTTTTTATATATCTTTATTATTTTTAAGATTAGAGATTACAGTCTATTCTAAAATTAGTTAATCCAAAAAAAATAAGTTTATTAATCGAAATTATCTTCATTCTTTATTTTTTTTTACTTTTTTAATGTTATTTTTTTTTTTCACTACTTTTTTCTTTTTTGATACTATTGGTTTATATTTTTTCGTTATGTTATTTGTTTCGATTTTTTGATGACATGTTTTTTTTAGAAACGCTTTTACTCTGTTTGATCTTTGTTTATCAGACAAATTGTTCCAAACCATATGTCTTGTTTCGTATCTTGAAAAAAATGCTGATACTTGATAGTCACCACTCATTCTAATTGCCAAAATTGCTTTTGATTTTTGAGATTCTGATATTTCTTCAAAAAACTCGAAAGCTTTTGATAAATTCATTGGCTTCCTTTCACTCAAGTGTTTCAGTCTATTGTTAACCCCTTTTGAAAAGAAAATCATTATGTTTTATAATTTTTATAACTTTGATCCTTTGTGACATAATTTAAACACCTTACAGACTAGAGCTCTCCTTCTCGAATGTAAAAACGATTAATAAACTTAATTTAGCTTAATAACAGTAAACAGCAGTCTGTTATTTTTAAAAGATGTTTACTTTTTTCAAATAAAAAATGTTTGTTACTCAATAATCTAGACGAGGATTTAAACAAACAAAAATTCACTTACCTTCAATGTCATTTGTGGTATAATAGTTGTTAACTTTTGTTTTGTGTCTCCACATCAACTTTGTAAAACTATTGTACATTTTTTTAATGCTATACTTTAACAACCATCTATCCAAGGATAGGTTTTCAAGTTTATGTTCATATCGATTAGTCATTTCTAAAATATCATTTGATCTCGTATTAAAAGTTTCTTTGTCATCGGATGCTATCAAGCTCTCATCTCTATTTCTTTCGGAACCAAATAATCTTTCAATTATCTCTTCTTTTTCAAAATCCTCCATAAGAAATTGATTTAATTTTCTACAAACATCTTTTCTCATATGATTGCAGCATAACATAAATTCACTGTTAGAGAAGACTTTGGCAAAAGCTGAATGTAAAGATGCATCATCATCAGTGATAAAAACCTTGATATTATTAAGTTCATTCTCATTTGCATAATCATAAGATTTGATCTCTTGAGCAAATCTTAAATAAGTATCAAAATCGCGATTTAAATGAATCATAATCGGTCCAATGAAAGTTGGGTGAGTTCTAGTACCATTAATATATAAAGATAAATTCTTGTACGTTATCATGGTGACATAGAATCGTCCAAGTTTAAAGGTCGTATCAATGTTTAAAATCGAAAAGTTTCCTTCAGTGCAACCAAAACGAATTATATCAATATATTGTTGGTGTGTAAACATAACACATTGTATCGAGCTTCGCTCAAAGTTAAATGATCGAACAAAGTCAGCTTAAACGAAAAAAAATCAAATTTATTTTAGTATCTTTTGAAAAAAATATTTCGAAAATTACATTTTTGTCTATTAATCAAAGCATCCGAATACTCATCGTTTGATTTTATCATCTGACTCTTTTTTATAAGCTGTAGACTTTTATGTTTATAAAGTTGATTTGTGCTCGATGGAATAGTTGATAAAGAACAATCTTCACCGGCTTGGAGAACCAGATTCCCATATTTTAAAGAAAGACTTCCAACTTGAATGGACATCTGCTTTATTTGCTCCAAACAAGAACCTGTTTTCCTAACATAAGGTCTATTTACTTTTGAAGAATTTCCGTGACACTTTAAACTAAATTTATCACCATCACTAGTATTTGTGTAACAAATGACTATTTTATAAAAAGTGTTTGGTTCGGCGCAATTTTTAATACGATAAGTTTTTCTCAATAAACTTTCATTTGAAAGAGATCTATAGAAGCACTTGTAAAGTTCGTAAAGGTCTTTATTCGACTTTCTAACTTTACCCATTTTCTTTGGGACAATGTTTAGCCTGTTCAAATCGTTATTAATTATGTAATAACTTGTCTTATTGCCATACTCTTTGTACGCTCCATTATCATCCGCTAAAACATCTTTTAACGTAAAACGATTCAAATCAACAAAAAATATATTATTTGTTACAATGCATTTTGGTAAAATAGTATCAGGTTTTTTGTTGAAAACATATTTTATGGCATCGTATACAGAAAAATGTATAGGATCTATTAAGAAAACAGAAAAAAAAATTAGATAAATGAATTCAGATTTAAAAATTATTTATTTTACTAAATTCAGGCGAGTCGGAATCGACAGTGAGATTAGCCAATTGATTAAGAGGAACTTCATCTTCATCGCTGTATTCTTGTTCAACACTGGACTCTGGATGTTTACAGCATTCATTCTTTTTGGCACATTGAGAATGTTCACAGCACGAATACGAAGACGACACATTTTCAAACACATCCGAGTTTGAACTTGTATCTTCAGACGAATCATCGGAAGATTCGTCTGAAGAAGAGGACATACTTGAACTTACAAATGACATTTTTCGATCGCTTACAATATCATCTGTTGATTCTGAAAGTTTGAGTTTGGGTCGGAGCTTTTTACTTAAGAAAAACTCGTTAGAATAAAGATTTAGACAAAGGTTTAAGGAATATATTTAAAAACTTGTCAAAGAAAAGCGTGTGGCTTAGTGTTTTAGCTAAGCAAGGACTTAGAACATTTCAATTTTTGTGACTTGTAAAGCAAAGAGATCACAAAATCGAGAATTCACTGTTTTCAAATCTTCTATCAAAAGAACATTACCTTTTAACTTTCACATCTTTGTCATCATAAACTTCATCTAATGTTGAACAGATTCTTTTTTCTTTTTCGAAATTTTTTATTTTATTATTGTTTTGGTCTACAGTAGGACTACCTACGACAGGTAGAGAAACGTTTACTCTTTCTAAAAAAATGTTCATAAAAAATAAGAAAGCTATTCATTTGACTCAAAAAAAACCTTTGTAGTATGATTTATTGTATGGAAGCATTGCGACAAAATGGTTTGCATTCCAAAAAGGCATCTTTTGATCCAAACTATCAGACGAATAGTTTGACCAAACAATTTTCACAATTCCTTTTAATTAATAAATTTTTAAAAAGATGACAAAATTTAAAAATATTATACTACCTTGGATGTCTCTGTTTTTACAGATAATTGTTTGGTTTAAGAAATGAATCATCGAATTTTTTGAATAACCGGCTTTTGAAGGATAAACTTGATCAATATCGATTTTTAAGGCTTGAGAAACTCCAAATACGTGAATAAGAGTAGAATCACTATTTGGTTTTGAGCATACCATTATTTGTTCCAAGTATGTCTCTTCAAAATCTTGTTTTTGGCTTCCAGGGGCACATTCATGGAACCAGTTCGGAATTCCATTTGGGATCAAATTTGCCAAATACTGTATATACTCATCTTTGTTCATAATAAGTTCAACAAGAGTTCTGTATCTTATTTCCAAATGGTATTTTTCTTCACTATAAAGAGCCTTTGAAATTGAACGAAACAAACAATTACCATCACCAACTATGGATAAAGGAGCCATTTCAAGCAAATCAATCTTGGATTGAACCAAAAGATTTCGACAAATCTTATCTTGAATATCTTTGTTCGACACAATAGGCTCTCTATTTTGTATTAACTTGAATTGATAAACCTCACATAATTGATCAAGTACAGCAGAACTTAGTTCTTCAAAAGTATCCAAGCCTCGAAGTCTGTCGAAAAGGTTCTCAAAAGAATCAGCTCTTTTCTTATAAAAATAGAACAAAATATTATCAGAAAAGATGTAAATTATTCAAAAGCAGACTCACTTGGGTGAATTTTTGATTGGTTACCAATAATTTAAATTCATCAATAAAAACGTGTTCAGATAATTTTTCAGACATTTTTTCAATTTTTTAAGTTTTATTAAACAAAAGTTTTATTTTTTTAAGCGTGGTATTGAAATGAAAAATTTTAATCATGAAAATTTTAGACCGTTGCATTCTTAAGAAAATTGTCTTTTGCATAAAAAATTTAAAAAAATTTAATACATTTAAACATAATGAATGAAGATGATAATTTTTTTTTGGATTAACTAATTTTAGAATAGACTGTAATCTCTAATCTTAAAAATAATAAAGATATATAAAAAAGAACCACAAATTCGAGTTTATCATCAAAATTTATCCCAGAATAATACCTTAAAACAGCGTTGTTAGATGGCCCTTTCGGAAACCGGAGGGGTGTGTAAAATTTATTTGACGTTTTTTGTTTTTCTTTTTTTAATGAAAAATAAAGTACATACCGAAAAACTAAGACCAGCATCTTGTAGATCTTGAAATTCTCTATCTTTTGATATATAGAATTTTGGAATGTGTTTAGGATGTGCTAGGGGTTCCATAGGGGTGTGGGTGTAATTAAAGTGTGTGTATGCTTGTGTCGAACAAAAAAAAAGTCGAATAAGGCTAATATAGGTACCAAATGAAAGCTCTCAATGAGAGGAACATTTGTATGGTATTGATTTTTGATTAGGTTTGTAAATTAAGAAATTACACCCCTATGTGCTTTTTTCAAAAATTCAAGGTGTGTGCTTTTTTCAGGTATCCCAGTTAACCTTACCACAAAAATAGGGAAAATTTTCACAAAATAAGTATAAATATCACTATATCAATAAAAAAATAACTAATTCGTAAATACGTAAGGTTCGCCCAATGCAAAACTTCCACGCTATCTAAATTTACAGAATCTGACCACATATCCGTGTTCCTCATATATGAAAACCCCAAGTTCCCAAAATCTTAGGGGGGGATCAAAAATTTCAATTTTTACCCAGGGGTGCCTAAATTTAGCCACTCGTGAGTGAGTTGTCTTTAGTAAATCGTTTGTATCAATGTAAAATATACACAATTATATGGTTTATCATACAGATTCTGATAGAGAAAAAAGTTTTACACAAGCTAAAAAAGTTTTTGATGAAAAAAATTTTTTTTAAATTTCTTTTTTTTTAATAAAATAACAAAAAAATGTCAAAATTTTTTTAGTTTTTTGGGATCTAGTCCGCGGAAAGTCAAACGACATATGCTTTTTTACCTATCGGCTTGGAGAGCAGAAAATTCTCTACAAAATGTTGGGACTAGATTTTTTATTTATTAATCGGCAGAATAGAAATAAACTGCATAAAAAAGTGCTAAAAATCAAAAACCTTAAAGATGAAGGAATTTGCATTTTCTGTATAGAATTACCATGGAAAAAATATATTATTATTTATGTAAAAAAATTTTTCAATTTTTCAAAAAAGTGCCTAAATTTTCTTTGAAAAAACTCCAAAAACCGAATTTCAGACAAAATATATGCTATAACAAATAATATATGTTTTCTATGGTAATTCTATACGAAAATCACGAATTTTGGGTCAGAAAATGCAAATTCCTTCATCTTTAAGGTTTTTGATTTTTTCTATCAGAATCTGTATGATAAACCATATAATTGTGTATATTTTACATTGATACAAACGATTTACTAAAGACAACTCACTCACGAGTGGCTAAATTTAGGCACCCCTGGGTAAAAATTGAAATTTTTGATCCCCCCCTAAGATTTTGGGAACTTGGGGTTTTCATATATGAGGAACACGGATATGTGGTCAGATTCTGTAAATTTAGATAGCGTGGAAGTTTTGCATTGGGCGAACCTTAACTAAATTAATAAAATTACCACTAAATAGATAATATGTTAACTATTAATTAATTTTTTTCACAAATAAAATAAAATGCCTACTAATTTGATAAAATCGTAATTGATTAAATAATCAATTAACTATTGATAAGTGTAAGCATTAAATATATTTTAATAAACGTAAAAGAGGTGCTCAGTCGAAAAATAAAAATGTTCTAGAGCATCAACCAACGGATCTAGTTAACACTGGTGTAGCTGACATAGAATCCGATGAATTTAGTAGTGATCAACCTAGCAAACGAGTGAATGTCATCAGTCAACCAACTAATATGAACGAGGCTTTACCTTGTACTTCAAACAATATTGTCGAAAATTTTGTGAAAATTGTGGTACCAAAATGCTTAAAATGCAAAAAAAGACGCTTTTATTGTCCTCAAAAATGTAACAAAAAAAATTAATTTTACTTAAATTGTATTTTTTTTGTTTTTTTTTGACTTAATTAGTTGTATCTTAATCAAAATAATTCTTTTTTTATTAGATTTGTTTCACTTTTCTTTAAATAGTTCTTTTTATATCAGATTAGTTATGTTTCACTTAATTAATTACAAATAAAATATATCAGTTATGAAAGTAATTAAAAAGTGGTGATTTTATATAAATTAGTGGATAAAATATATTAATTTGTGGTGGCAAAATATTAAGGCTCAAATGAAAACTTTTATATTTGTGAAGTTTTTCAGATTTTTGCTTACATTTGTGCCCAAAACATTTTTAAGCTTAAGTCTAATGTTTTTTTCGCTAATGACACTGGAATCATATCATTGATTTACAATGTAAACAATGTTAAATGTACTGGTTTATGTCAAAGAACCACTGGATGTTTGATAATCTCTTATTAGAACAATATATGCAAACTTTATAAATATTCATCTTGGTTTAATCAGTTACCAGATCCTTGCGCCCCCTTTTATATAATTTAGGGGTGCTCAGTCCCCCCAAATGAAATAAATGTTAATCTTGTTTATATAAAAAATCTCTATCAAAGTCGCATCTTAAGTAAAGGTTTATTAATTTTAAAATAAAACATCATTATAATCGATACTTTAATCATAAAAATATCCTTTTTCAGTCAATTTTTAAGTCATTTTTCTGTAAAAAGTAGAGCCTGCTTTAAAAATCAAAGAAAAGACTTGACTTAAAACAATACAAAATCGAAAAAAGAGTATATTTTAAGAAAATATTCCTCTAGGAATTCTCAAAGGACTAATATAGTCCGCTTTGAGTACAGTCAATTCAGAGAATTTAGACTATTCTGATGCTATATTTTCCTAAACGAAGAGATTTAACAAAAAAGCACTCCAACATTCTCGCGATCATTATTATTTCAGAAAAAGACAATTTTGGTTATCATTCGATTACAAACACAATTCATTATGGGCTTCTACAACATGAAAGTCAAAACTTGACAGCACCTCTTTAATCCTCTAAAATACTGACTTAGAACCTTAGAACGCATAAAACATATCATTGAGATACCGATATTTCGGATTTAAGAACCGTTAATCACTTAACGCTCAAGCTATTTTAGAATGAGTGTACCAAAACTTTGAGAATGAAAAAAATCAATTTTATACACTCTAAATTTTTGCGACCCTCTTTGATCAGAGAATTAGTCTTAGTTAATATGGATACTTGGACAATCAGTATAACTATATCTGCTCGCACAAGTACTGTAACAAAAATATTATTGCTTCAAAGCGGATATGTGGCTTCGTCCTCAACCGACAAGTCTATGAAAATCTAATTGGAGCGAGTTGTTTTCAAAGACATATTCCTCAATTGTAAATACCTTGTTATTGTCAAGAAGTGGAGATATCATAATCGCCGAAAGTGATGGAGACTTACCTGTAAGAAGCTTAAATGACTTCTCCTTTAAAATGTTTTAGCTGGTCTATCAGATGGAACGATTCTCATCTTAGATCAAAACATGGTGGTAGTCAAAAGTGTGGTGATAGTACTGGAATTTTATCAGTCTGGAAAAAAAATTTACTTTCATAGAGTCATAAACTTTAAAAAAAAAATTTTTTAAATTTTTTATTCATTTTTGTTTTTTATTAAAAAAAAATTCGGAAAAAAGGAAGCCAGGAATCCCCCACGGCACACTCCCTTCAAGAATCATTTTTTTTCGCTTTTTCTTTTTTATTATAAACTCATTTTAAAAACATGAATTTACATCAAAATTTTTGACCTCATGAAGATCTTGTGTACATTTTTAACCGGCCATTAATACTCGAGTTATAATTTACCCTAAAAATATATCAAATTAAAAAATACTTTGTCAATAATGAGACAATAAATTTTGTAATTTCATATTTGAAATTTAAGTTGTGAAATTTTCCATATGTATGAAACACTTGAACACTTGAACAAAAAAATTTTAAATTTTTCTTAAACTTATTCATCTTTTTTTTTCAATTTAAAAAAAATGGAGATTAACAATAACGACGAAGAAACGTGTTTAGAAAACTTTCTAAACAGTGACAAATGCATTCTAGTGGTCAATCTACTTTCAAAATTCAAAATTCGTCTTTGGGAACTTCCTGATTTGTCGGGTCAATGTGATGAGCTACTCGATAAACTGAGCGATGAATCAGGTCTCGTTGAACATGAACTCAAAGACATTTTGATCAAACTTCAACGTCATTCTTTAAAAAAACTCGAAGAAAACAAAAAATTCCAAAAAGACGGTACGTGTGTCTTCAAACTCAAACTAATCGGACACAAAATACAACAAACCATCGAAGCCAATATCACACTAACAGGCAAAGACCTTAAAGACTTGATTATAAACAAGCTCAATTTGACATGCAACGATCTTAAAATTATATGCAACGGCAAAATTATAAACGAATCAACCCCGCTGTCTTTACAAGAAGGAATCAAAAATCATTCGACTCTAATGGTCATGTGTGTTTATGATAAAGTGATCAGTGACTTAAAAGAGAACACTCGTGAGGCTAAGATGATCGATGATATCAAAGACGCAGTTACTTTACTCACCAATGAAAAAATAAAGAACTACGAAAATTTTAGTCGTAGTCTCAAATTACAAAATCAAAATGGCGTTACATTACGTTTAAGTGAAAACGACGAACGATGCTTAACAATTGCGATGATCTTACACGAAAAGTCAAAAGCCCTTATACGTCAAAAACAATTTTTAAAGGCGCTTATCTTACTAGCCGAAGCTGATAACGAATTTAAAATGTGTCAAGATAAAAAGTTGTTGGAGAGTGTTGATAATTATGGTCTTTTAAATTTGGATATTATTTGGTGTTATTTAAATTTGGAAAATTTAAGTGATTTAAAGAATGCTGAAGAAAGACTTCAAATATGTGAGTCAAGTTTTAAAAAATCGTACGGTTCTGACCTAAGTCGTTTGAGTTCGATTAAAAACGATGTTAACAAATACACACCGATATTTATACGTTTGAATGTATTGAAGGGTATCTTGAATTATCATAAGGGTAAAAAGAAAGAGTGTAGAGATTTTTTGGACTTGGCTTCAAAAGAGATGAAAAAAATAAGTGTTGATGATGATAAAATAAGTCAAGGTAAATCTTAGGGTAATTTTTATGTTCATTTTTAATAAAGTTTTATTTTTTTCAAAAGTTATGTCAATGGGTTTTAGCAACACTGAAGCAAAACTCGCTCTTAGAGCTACTTTTAATGATGTAGACGCAGCTGTCGAGCAAATTTTTAAAGTAAGTTAATATTTAACTAGTCAAGCTGATTCGATCTTTAATAAAACTTGAAAACACCATTGTCTTGAGTCCTCAAAATTTGATCTTTTACCACTTGGGAATTTCTCACTGAAAAAGAGTTCGAGTCGAGTAGTGGTGAGGTCCCTAACAGCTGTAGCAACTAACCGATCATTTTGTATGGACTCACATCTTTCCCAGATTGTTCAAAGACTGTTAAGTGCATTTCAAGCGGACCGGCTGATAACACAAGATCCAAGTCATGTAAATACAGTGTCAGTCAGAACTTTTTAACCTTAAAGTCTGAGTCTGAGACGGAGTCTTAGGTTATAGACCTTTAGTCGAAGAGAAGAAGAAGCTCTGTGTTAGAATAACAGTTGAGTAATTTCCGGCTCAGGCTCAGACTCCGACTTCTAAGTTAAAAGGTTCGACCTGACACTGTACTATTATGACTTCCAGGTGACAAGTTCTTTTTAATACTTTACATGTTTATTAAGGGATAGGGAACTTCCAAAGCATTAGAGAGGGGTATTAGGTGAAGAAAGATTATCCTTACATGAGACTGGGATCAAGGAACACCAATCCCGTCCTAGGGGACCCTCTAATAGAATCTACTATTGATTACTATTGAAGTTATATAATTGATGAATATCTAAACGTCAAAATTACGAGTTTAAGGGATCCCGAGGACTGGGGTGAGTGGTCCCAAGCATCGCGTAGAAATCATTTTTCTTCCCTAACCCATGAGTTGACTGGTGAATTACCGATTTTCCCCGTCTTTCCTTGGTATCAGCATAACACTGAAGACTTGAGCTCAAGTCTTATCTCTGATCCCAAAGCTCTCTTCACTTCCAGTCACAAGTTCGAACTCATTTTCACCAAAATTTTTTTTTTCAGAAAAAACGTTTGTTAGAAGAAGCTAAACAAGTCGAAAAACAAAAACTTCTTGAAGAAAAATACGGTCGTTGTATGTCTACAAATCAACCGTAAGTTTATTTTTTATTAGAAAAAAACCTCATATAAATCACTGCAATAAAAATAAGAAGCCAACATAATATAATAAAGTATCCGAAATACAAAACCCATTTTTTTACTTGTTCTTGAAACATCTCTTTATGACACATACTCGTACCAATTATGATCGCCAATGCACCACCCATAACAGATAATGTGTAATAAGTAATCTTATAATCCATTTGAACAACCTTATCTTTCAAAAAATAAACCACTGCAGCTGATATTAAATTGATTAGAATAATATAGACAATTGTTAAATTCATGATATAGTCGGGTAGAAAGCGACGAGGTGAAACAACTGAAGGGTTGAATAATTTTTTTATCAATTGATTCTTGTAAATAAAGTAACCAATGACTAGAGTGAGTGTCATTATTGCGACATAGAACAAGATCGGTAGTTCTGGTTGAGCCGATACTTTACGCTTAGGTTTTTTTTCCTCCAATTGACTAGGGTCACTTTTACCACCGCGTTGACATACTGAACCGTGAGCAACTTTGCCAAACATATTCATTCTAATTTTATTTTTGTCTTGTTAAAATAATAGTTTTTCATTTTGGAAATATTTTTTTTGGGGTTTAGTAAAAAAAAATTATCACCCTGGTTTCAAATTTTTTTATTTTAAGAATTGATCCTAAAATTTTGAATGATTTAATGCAATTTGGTTACAGTGAAAAAAAAGCTGCCAGAGCAGTCATACAAGCAAATAATGATTTTAATTTGGCTTTGGATGTAAGATTTAATTCAAAGGTTTTAATAAAAGTTTTAATAAAATTTTATAATTTTACAGTACTTGCAAGAGAACGACTCGGAAAGAGAGTTAGACGATAAAGAAGAAGAACTATTGGCAAGTTTGACATCAATGGGCTTTGATTTAGAGCTATGTAAAATGTGTATTAAAAATTTTGGTCAAAATTTACAAAAATCATTGGACTTTTTGACAAGTAATAAAAATGAAAATTTTGAAACAATTAAATCAAAATTGGAACAAGTTTTGCCGTCTTGTTCGAAAACAGAAGAAATGCGTCAAGAACTTGAAAAAGCAATTGATGCGCAAAAAATTCTAAGCAGTCTAGCAAGTGAAATGCCTGAAGACGATGAAGCTTATTTGGATTTTAATACAGATGAAGACTTGTTTTTTATTAACAAATATAATTCTTTATTAGAATGTTAAATCCAATTTTTTTCTAAAAATTGTAAATAAAACAATTTTTGATTGGTTTAAATTTTTTATTTTCTTTAACTAAGGCTCGTCTAATGCAGAACATCCACGCTAATTAGTAACATATATGATATTCATGAAACCAATTCTCAAAGAGTGTAGAATTTTACAAATGCCAATTTAATTTGAATGCTAAGAAAAATTTACTATACCCATTAACATGTAGAGAAGGAAATTTGGCTTAAAATTAAGGGACCAGATTTTTTAGTTATTGAGCCAAAGGAAATAAACACAATGCTTAAAAAGGCGCTAAAATCAAAAAATTCAAAAATGAAGGAATAAACAATTTATGACCAGAAATTCGTAATCCTCATGATTCCGGCAATTCGAAATTTCCACACTATCAAAACTTCGATATCAGATTCGGAATCTGCGTCCCAAAAAATATATTTAATCCCAACATTTTGTTCATAAAATCGACTTTTTACAAGAACATGCTTTTTGCTAAGAGTTTATTTAGGTCAAACAAAAATTTTTTTTCGAAAAATAAAAAAATACATTTTTAGGTTTTATTTGGGACGCAGATTCCGAATCTGATATCGAAATAGCAAATTTTTGATAGTGTGGAAGTTTCGAATTGTCGGAATCATACTTAGCCTTACCTCCCCTCTTTCCGAAACCCTAACACTTGACTGCGCAGGTCAAAAGTATCAAAAGGAAGTGGGGTATTTAAAAAAGTGTTTTATATTCGCTAAGTTTGTATCTTTTGACACCCCTATTTTAAACCACTTCGATTCGCAAGTCCCAATACGTTGACTTTCATAGTCTTTTTAGTATGATATCAACTAGAGAACAAAAAATTGTGGTTCTAGTTTGACCGCTGGCCACGGTTACTTTTTCTGTTTTTAACATAGTTGAGCTTACTATCCTAAGCCAGAAATTTCTAAATTTTCTTGAGCCGGTTTCTAGACGAATAAGGGGAAGAAATCTCACTAAACCGTTGACTTCTTGATCTCATTGCAAAAGCTATCGTGGCCAGCGGTCAAGTTAGAACCACAATGTTTAAAAATAAAGTTTAGCATTATTTCATTTTAAAAAGCAGACGAAAAGTGACATAAAAAACAAAATCACTAAAGATGACGGATTTTTCACTTTCTGACCAAAAAATCGAAATTCTCGTTTATGAAAACCCTAAAAACAATCTTTCCATTAAATAGTCTATTTTTGAAAATCGATTTTTGGTGCTGAAAACGGTACAAATAAGGTTCTTTTTTGGAAAACTGAAAGGATCACTTTGATGATGTAATCATATATGTTTTTTAGGGTTTTCATACACGAGAATTTCGATTTTTTGATAGGTTACGGTTCCGATGTCAAAAATGACAAATTAAGATAGCACTAAAGTTTTGAATTTCGTCAACTTTAATATTTATAGTGTCCATTACGCTTCCTGGGCGTAAAACGGCTAATATCACCTGACTGAATCCGTGATATGCCTCGAAGGTGCGTCGGCAGGGTTAGCTGCCGAAGAAAAAGTGCGCGTGTAAGATGAAATTAAGAAGCACACGGCTTAGTGAGATTTCTTTCCGTGAGATTTGATTCCTTAAGTTTTTCTCGGTACGCTTTTATGGTACGGTACGAAGGTACGGAAGTCAAAGACTTTGGGAGGGCTGCCTACAGCAATGACGGTTCTTTTTTCACTAGCCGTGCTTTATCATTTGACTAAGAGATACTTTTATTTTTAGTATCTTTCACTCGAAAATGGCTTTTTGAAATTTGTAATCGTTTATGGGTTCCAAGTGAACTTTAAGGATTTAAAGCATGGTCAAGAGTAATTACAGTGTGAGCCCGAACTTTTTAACCTAAGAGACAGAGTCGGAATCTGAGCCTGAGCCAGATATTACGCGGCTTTTAACCTAACGTAGAGCCTCTTCTCTTCGAGGAAAGACCGATAACTCAGGCTCTGTCTCAAGCTCAGACTCCGACTCAATATCTACAAAGGCTCCGTGCTGACACTGTAATGTGGAATGAAAAAATGTCTTAATATTTCAAAATGGCGTCCATAACTTTGTTCTAAATTTTAATTAAATGCCTTTCAACAACAATCTTCGTTTCTTAGGTTAAATTTTTTGTCAATTAAAATTTTTTAATGAAACCTTTATAAAAGATAAGTTTTAAAGTTTTGTTTAAACTAACCAATATTGAAAATTTAGTTTTCAAATAAAAAAAAAGGTATTATTCCAATTTATTTTTGTTCCAAATAGTTATTAATCCCATGCTATCACCACTCAAAAGATCACCATTTGGTAATTCAATCAAAGAATAAACTGCATTTGTATGAGTCTTAATACTTTTAATTAAAGCCATATTAGTTGTGTTCAGAACAAGAATTGTTCCATCTGATAGACCAGCTAATAAATTTCCATTTCGTAAAGTGCACAATGAAATCGGATTATAAGGAGTAACGTATTTTACTTTTGACGTAAAACTCGTGGCACCAATATTAAACACTTGTATGTTTAAATTAGAGATCCCAGCTACAAGATCACCATTTTTCAGAATTGTCATGATATTAATAGATCCTGTCTTACTTATAAATTTACTCTTAACTGAATACGATATTTTATCGTATGACATAATACATCCAGTACACAGGATTTGTATTGATCTTAAGGGTATTAATTATTACCATTGTACTTGAATCGAATACATAAATTGAACCATCCGATAGACCAGCTAATAAATTTCCATTAGGTAATATGCACAACGAATATGGATCTAAAGAACCCATATATTTTAATTTAGTAACTAATGTATTTCCATCGATACCCCATGTTTTTACTTTTAGATCGTTAGCTCCACTTACAGCATCGCCATTATTTAGAAGAGTCATGCTGTAAATAGAACCAGTATGACCAGAACCTTGTAATTTAATTGAATAATCATTTTTATTCCAAACGACTATCGTTGCGTCATTAGCACCGCCAACAATATCTCCAATACTTGACAAAATTAAATCATTATAAAACACAGTAGAGCTTGTGATTGTATGATTTACAGTCCAATTACTCGGATTCCAAATTTTAATGGACTTGTCACTTGAAGACGATGCAACAAATCCATTTTGAAGCAACAATAATTTTGTAATTGAACCCGAGTGGGCGGATATTGTTCTATTTAAATCCCAAGTATCAATATTTATTAAAACTATTTCGCCTCCAGTAGTTCCGAAAGCCAAAGTATCATTTAATATTTGCGCAAGTGTGTTAATTGAATTAGGATGAGTGATTTTAGTGATCAAACTAAAATCTTCCAAATCAAAAATAGCTATAGTTTTGTCAATCGAACCAGTTGCAAGATTACCATTTGATAAAAGAATCATACATTTGACAATTGACTGATGGATATTCATCGAATAAATGTCTCTTTTGAATGTGACTGATCTTAAGACTCATAAAATATTATTTTATTAAAAAGCGAGAAAAAAATTTAAAACTTACGAATTGTAATATATAAAACTTTTATTATTTGCTGATTGATAGAACCATGCTGAATTGTTATAAAGCTTGCATGTTTTATTTGAATGAGATAGAATCAAACAACTGGCTGTTATTTTGCATAGCCTAAGGCATTTCAACTTGGTGACATTGTGAATCGATGATATGATTCCAGTGTTATTGGTGATAGAAACATTTGACTTAATCTTAAAAATGTTTTGTGCCAAGAGCAACGAAATTAGTTGAAAAAAAAACACACAAATGTAAGCTTTCATAGTTAGTTTTAAATTTAAAATATCCATCGATTTCAAAAAAGCCAAAAATCTGATTTTTTTTCCTCTATTATTGACTATTTGAAAAATTTATAATTTGCTTAAAATTAAAAAAAAGAGACAAAAAAAAATTTTTGACTGTAAAAAGTTAAACAAATGCAATCTATCTTTTTTTTCATTTACATTTAAACCCATATTTACCAATTTTTTTTTTGTGTTTGAGTTTCGTAACCAGACTATGCACAAGAAAAATGTAAATGATTAATTTACAATGAAACGCCTGACGATTAATGTTGGCATGTTAAATTTTTATTACCAAACTATTACTATTTATATCAACGTTTTACTTATTGTTTTCCAAAAAAACAATCGATGTACATTATTATTGTTATTTTTTATTCAAGACTACAAAACCATTTCATATTTTTTTAATTTATACAATTTTTCACAAAAAATACGCTATTTTTTTACCAGGCTTTGGTTTTGACCCAATCAGAGGAATTTTGACAAAACCCTTAAACAAAGCAACAAGTAAGTTATGTTTGCACATCCAGAATTTGTATTAGCAATAGCACATATTGTCCATCTTCCAACATTAAATTTAACTTTCTGAGACGTATGTCTAAACGTTACATATTCGTATATTATTTGAATAAAAATTGACTTTTTACTTTAAAAAGGAATAAATTGCTTAATCGAAAGTATTGATCTAAAAAAATATTTCAATCAATCATAAATATTAAATTGACAATTGAATTGGGAATATTTGCATTTATAATAAGTTTTTTACCACCATCCATAGGCGTCGTATTGTTTGTAGTTTAACCATTTTGGTCGAATTTCGATATCGACGGCTTCTAAATCTATTTGTTTTTCAAAAATCCAGGCTTTTAATCCTTTTACGTTTTCTACCTCGACCTGCTTCTTTTTCGATCGGTTCATACTCTTCTTTTTCTTCACCTCCGCTTTGTTCATCAATGATTTCGTCGTCAAAAACTTGTTTTTTTCGTTAAACGACGATTTTTGAATAAGCGAATTCTGTATAATCGAATATTTACTGTAATTTTAAAATTTAAAATAAAATGTCCAACAAATTTGATTAGGTTTTCCTTATTTAAACTAATGCATTCACAAGTTTCAATGAATGTGCATTACGGTTTCAATCAAAATAAGTTCTTTGGGAAAACGAAAATACCCCAAAAAGTAAAGTCGCAATTTTACTTGAATATTTCCTAATTTTTGAAAAACGATTCACAATGTCACCAAGACGTTACTTGACCTGACTTTTTGAAGTAAAGACTTGAAATGCTTTAGATGATAAAAAAACGGCATAATTTTAAACGTATATTCGGCAAGGAATTTCTATTATTAAGTTGAATAATCGAATATCCGTGTGATTAAATACGAATACTATATTAATCCTGATTTTTTGAATAGGCAAAGAAAATGAATAGTTGCATTAAAAAAAAAATTGCCCATATCTCATAAATGCTTTATTTAAATTAAAAATTGCTAAATATTAAATAAACAGTAATTCATCAAACTAAATTGTTTTTTGTTAAAAAATTTAGAATTTGCTAATTAGACCAAACGTATATTTACTCATACTTATTGAACCTCAGTTAATATACTCGATCTTGTATATTTTTTCAGGTTTTTCTTGAGATTTGCACCGTTTCCGCTGAATCATATACTCATTCTTACAAAAAACGTTGCTCAAATCGGAAAGTATTACCAAAACATACAACAAGATTACAGCAACCACTGCAATTATTGAGGAAATTCTAACCACTATTTTAATAGTTTTTTTTTCATTTGATTCCACTTCACAATATTTACCAGTGTATAGATAAAAACAATTACATAAGGCTTCATTATTTGATTCCTTACAGATTCCATTCGATGAACAGGTCTCATTTGAACATTTGTCGATTTTATTCTCACAATTTTTACCAAAATAATTCTTACCACACTCACATGAATAAAAGTTATTATTTTGAATGCAACTTCCATTGTTTAAACAAGGATTAGACGAACATGGTCTTGTGTCGATCGAACAAGATAGACCTTCAAAATATTTGAAACATTCACATACTATATTATTACTATCTCTTTTGCAAAAGCCATTATTAGAACAATTCATTAGACAATTTGTAAGATCATTATTATCATCCAAAAATTCAAATAGATCATCAAATTGAAGTGAGATCGTGTATGATGATGGTGATGGACTAAAAAAAGCTGATGAGATCATCTCAGTACTTATCGTAGTAACATCATCAATCAGTTTCTCTAAGCGCGAGGTATCATGGTTTTTGGCCACTGTCACTATGGTTGATGTTATAGTCCTAACAGTTGTATTGTTTGATGAAGTTAAAGCTAACGGAGACAGGGAACTTTGATAGGAGGTAAAAGTGGAAATTTCATTTTGTTTATTATTTGTCGATTCTAAACTTGAAATCACAGGATCTAAGTTTGAAACACGATTTCCAGTTGTTATAAGATTTTGTGTGGTCTCGATTGTTGAAGTGGTAATTAAATGTTGAGTAAACATCTGCGGGCTATATTGAAATTGAATTCTAATTAAGGATTTGAGAGTGTTAATAGCCATAGTATGATTTGTTAAATTTCTAATTAATTCACCCGAATTCATATCCCAAATTCTAACTGTTTCATCAATCGATGAACTTGCAAGTAAATTCGAATCGATTTGTTCAACACTTGTAACTGAACCTGTATGTCCTTTTAATTCGATTGATGTCCCATCGGCAATGTTCAAAATTTTTCCTTTATTAGAACTTAATCCCATTGACAATTTTCCATTTGTCAAAACACTCAGTGAATTTACGATAGTGTTTTCTTTTAAATTGATACCTTTTTTCAATTTAAATGTGCTAGTTTCATAGATGTAAATGCGACCATCATTTGTTCCAAGTGCTATATCTGTATTAGGAAATACTTCTACTGAATGAATAGAAGCATTTAAATTTATTTCATTAATAAAATTATAATTCAGCGAACTCCATATTTTACATGATTTATCGAGTGAAGTTGTCACCAAACTGTTTCGAGAAATTATTGATTTCAAGCCTGTAACATTACTTTTGTGTCCATGACTAAATTCCTTTAATTCATTTGTTGAATAAATCGACCAAAATTTAATTTTATTTCCTAATGATGCTGTTATAAAATTGGTTTGATTGTAAGCTCCAATTTTTGCCACTCCTCCTGAATGAGCATCAAAACTTTAAATATAAGAGAAATTTTTCAAGCTCCATAAATAAACAAATCGATTAAATGAAGACGTTGCCAATATTTCGTCGGATAATAAATCCATATTCTTTATTTGATGACTTACTCCAGTTAAAGTTCTAGCGTTTGATGTTTCTGTCCACATTTTCAATTGGGTATCATCAGAGCCTGTTGCGAATTCTTAAGAAAAATATAAATCATATTTATTCGGACACTAATTAAAATAAAAAAGCGAAAACTTTAAATTTTTTAATCACGCCTTTTTATTAGTCAAAATTTATAAGCTTACTTATTGATATTTGACTAAAAGCATTGTTGAAAATACTAATAAACAAAAAGAAAAAAAATTTTTTCATTGTTTTTTGATAAATTTTTTTTTCTTGATTTTTTATAAAAATTAACGATAATGTGGTTGAAAAAATTTTTAACAAAAAAATAAGTAAATATGAACAAGATCAATTGAAAATTCTTTGTTTGTTGATCAAGTTTTAAGAAATCACTTGAATTATTTTAATTCAATTTCAGATTTCTATATTTGAATAGTAATACTCAATTTAGAGGCGTTTGATAAGCTAAAAATCCTGTATTCAGTTGTATTGCGTTTCAAGCATATTCATCCAATAAACATCTTTAAAACTCGGTTGTATATAAAAAAAAACAAAATCCATTTGTAATTAGTTTTCTTTTTTTTAAAGAGAGAAACAACTTTTTTTCTAAATCAAATTCAATTATTTTAATTTTAAGGTGCTTGATAAATATATTTCAATTAATAACAAGATACTAAATAAATATTAATATTTTTTCTGGTATCTTTACTTTTTTTTACTGAAAGAATTACCGTATTTGTTGATAAGCACATCCATTAGCCCCCTTTTTTTCTAGACAAACGAACTTCTTATTCTTAAGAAGTCAATCGAAAGAGAGGCAGCCATGAGTTCGAAAAAGATTTCCAAAAAACACTTTTTTTTTCTTTTAGAATCCTTTTTGACCGAATTTTCAGTTTTAATCCACGCATTAAATCCAAAAATCAATTTTTCTAATAAAATTTAATTTTTTTTTTCTGGAAAAAAAAATTATTTTCGAACATTTAATGAGACATAAAAAACGAAATTCAGTTTTAGTCCGTCCTTTAAACTATATTTGAAAAAAATTCAAAATACATGTTATATGACTGCAATAAAACTGAATTTTCGCTTTTTAACCCCGCAGTTGTATGTCCGAGTTTACGGTAGTACTTTAAGTGAAATAATATTTTGAAAAAGGGTTGTCTCGTTTAAACGATTTTCATTCTAAACCAAATGTTTCAAGTCTACAAACTTTAAAAACTCTTCAACTTGAATAAAATCAATATTATTATTTGAAAGAAATATTTCATTTAAACCCGGTAGGTTTTCAAAATTGATCGCACTAAGTGATTCCATTTGATTCGCATTCAAGTAAATGATCTTCAGTTGAGGTAAATAAGGAAATTTAATCTCCATAATTTTATTTCCAAAAAGGTTTAAAGATTCAAATCTATGTAGATTACTCGCAGACTTAAATTCAATTTTAAAAATTTTATTATTAAGTAGATCAATATTTTGAATAATATCATTCAATTCTATCGTTATTTCTTCGATATTGCACATTTGCAAGTTGAGATTTGTTAATTTTGTAATTCGTTTCAAGTCAACATGAATCTTTTGAAAATTCATTCGCTCAAAATAAAGACCGGTTAAATTAATCTTAATCGGTAAATTTAGAATTTCATTAAAATTTTTCTGGTAAATTTTCATATCAACCAGGCTTGATGTTTCAATTTTTTCAGCTAAATAATTGAAAACGTTTTCATTTAAAAACAAACTAAAATTTTGAACATTTATTAATTCTAAAAAAACGAGTTTCTTGATTCCTCGAAATGTATTGACTGAAACATTACATAGGAGACTGTTTTGTATAGACATGTAATTGAAATCGATATTTTCGAACGAGTTATCTTTAAATTGTTTAACATTTTCAATAATAAATTCATCTAGTTAATTTTTTTGCTAAAGCATGGATTAGGAACTGCATTTTCGGTACAGTAAACAGTGCAAAATGTTGAGTTGATTAATGTTTGTGGAAAAGTGAAGTTTAGAGCTATGGAGCAGAAGCAATATTGCAGAAGCATTATAAAAAGTTTTCCATTGCCTCTGTGACGAAAATTAAAGTTGTCTTTATTGAAACAAAATTTGTTCAACCTGTATTCAACGTCTGCAAAAACTCTGCAAATGAATTGCGCGTTTCAATTATAATACTTTTTAATGGCGTGCAATTTTCAGAGAAAATGCAGAATTTTTGCAGACGTTGAATAAAGGTTGAACAAATTTTGTTTCAATAAAGACAACTTTAATTTTCGTCACAGAGGCAATGGAAAACTTTTTATAATGCTTCTGCAATATTGCTTCTGCTCCATAGCTCTAAACTTCACTTTTCCATGTTTGTTTGCCTAATGGATATGGACACGATTTTTTTTTAATTTTTTGTTGTTTTATTGCATTGAATTTAGAGACTTGGCGATGAATTATCAAGACTATTAAAATATTAAATTTCAACCATTAAAAATTTTTCATTATTTTGATTTGGTAACGTAATCTAAATGTCTAAATGCACACGGTTAATATTGAAATATAAACCTAATTCATATAATAGAATATATATGTTTACCATGAATTCTGATTTAAGGTCTGGTTTTCATTTCGAGCAATGATTGTCTAGAGATATTTTAGTTAATGGGTTTCTTCTATAAAATATCAAAACATTGTGTATCATGTTGTCTAAACTAAAAGCATTACAAAATTCCCGAAAATGATTTACATTTTAACTTTAAATTTTGTAATAATCGTTAGAGTAGGCCTGATATGCGAGAGCAATAACTAATGATGATATCGGGCCACGTAAATGAAATACAAAATTCCAGGCGTGACGTGATCAAAGGGGTGTTCAACAATGGTTGTCCGGAATTTCAAGTTAATAAATCTAGATGATCCCATTATCCAAAACTGAAATTTTCAAAAAAAGACAAACTCATTCAAGAGATAAAATCTGTCACTGATAAAGTACCAGTTAAAGCCATCAAGAATGAAGTGAAAACACAACATTTTGAAAAATAGAGAAAGCCAAAGGAACTTATGTGCACAAATAATTTTGAAAATATTTAAAAAATAAAACACTTTGATACTATTCAACCAAGTGCCAGTCTAAAAAATTACCTCTAAACCAACCCTAAAATATTTCCCTCGATCTAAGCTACAATTTGACATATAAAAGTGCTATATTTAACGTAAAGTAAAAAAGTTGATTTTTGTGTTTATTTCCGTTCACTTTATATGAGGACATACATTAAAATCGATTTTTACATGGAAACATACATCCTACCTGGCTGATTTTTTTTCCAAATGAAAGCTAAGATGATTTTCTATCAAATTCTGATGGGTAGGTCTAAAGTTTATTTTTAATTTTTGAGAAAACTATAGGTCCGTGAAAAAATTCTGTGGTCCGTGGAAGTTTTTTTGGAATTTCTCACGAACCGTAACTTTTTGACTTTCAGAAATGTGTTCATATAAAATTACAAGTAATTATCTATTAAATGCTATATGAAAATCTTAGGTTGGACCTTCCTTTCAGAAAAAAAGTATTGGTCCGTTTTTTTCAAAAAATAGGTGGTCCGTGTTTTAGCAACAGCAATTAATTGTTGCTTTAGACAATTAATGTTAGATAAAGACTCAAGATATATTACAGCTTTTTGTATACATTTGGGTATTTTTAAAAAAAAAGTAAGCTCAATTTCTTTGGATTAGAGTTTTCTGATAAAGGTATTTCACTGGACATCAAGAAGTACGAAGCGTTAAGTCAAGCGAAACTCGCTACAACCGTGGATGAGGTTCGCAGTCTTTTGGGTTTGGCAAATTACTGTGATAGTTTCATACCTTAGTTAGCTTCAATCGTAGAACCGTTGCGAGAATTGGTTAAAAAGAAGGCTAAATAGAATTGGACTGAAAAGCACGATGAAGCTCTCCGAAAGCTGAAACAATCAATATGTACCGATTCACTGTGTTATTTTGATCCAAAACTTAGAAATGAATTGACAGTCGATGCTAGCCCTGTTGGACTAGCTGCCCTTATGGCTTAATATGATCCGAACAAACCAGACGAAAAGAGAATAGTTATGTATTAAGTCGAACACTGTCCAAAATGGAACAAAAATATTCACAAAATGAGCGAGAGGCTCTAGTGGTAGTATGGGCGTGTGAAAAATTTCATCAATCCATTTATGAAAAGGAGTTCGATATAGTAACCGATAACAGGGATGTTGAACTAATTTTTAGAGTTGCAGCGATCTCGATAGATCGCGATTAATCGTTTGAGCTGCTCATTATCGATATCGAGCGATATGAATTTCCAATATCGCGATCAATTAAGTTGAGTTATTTTACGAAAAAAAACAAAAATATCAATTTTGGCGCTTTTTTGCTTTATTTAAACATTAATTTTTCTGTTATATTTTCAGGGCTAAGAAATAAATAAAAAGTTTTATTTTTTAAATTCAAAAGGAACAATTCTATACAATGAAAATTAAGGGTGAAAAAACCCGACCGTCATAGGTCTGTAATCTCATGGAACATAAATCAAAGAGTCTTTTTTCCAAAAAAAAAATCACACGATGATTCTTTGGAACTATTCTGAGACATTCTTTATGAAGTTTAAAGGATTATCTCTTTGTTCGCGATTAAATCGGCGATTAATCGAATTTTTTCGAATAATATCGAATATCGTCGATTTTCAAAAATGCATTATCGCTGCATCCCTACTAATCTTCGGGAACGTCCGCTCTAAGCCAAAGGCGAGAATTGAGAGATGATGTCTCAGATTATTTCCATACAAGTTCATCGTAAAGCACAAAGCGGGCACCTATAATATTGCCGACTACATTTCTCGTAGCCCGTATGAACCAGAAGACGTTAAGTGTGAAAAATATACGGAGATTTATATTAACATGGTCACAACAATCGCAATACCGACTGCTATTGACAAAAGTGAACTAATACAAGCAAGAAAAGATGACGTTGAGTTAATAGAAGTAGTCAAAAGTATAAGGCCCATGAAGCCAATTATGTGTATGAACGGATAAGAAGAGAGTTATCGTTTTCAAAGGATGGTTTCATTCTAAGAGGTACTCGAATAGTGATTCCAAGTAAATATAATAAAAGTGATTCAAATAACCCATAGTGGTCATTTGGGCATCGTAAAGACAAAAAAAATTGATGCGTTGTCATGTGTGGTTTCCCGGCATAGACGTTGAAGTTGAGAGGATAGTTAAATTTTGTCCAAAGTGTCAAGTGAATAGGGATTCAACAAAGTATGAACCATTGAACCCAACAGATCTTCCTGATGAACCGTGGCAACTTGTAAGCATAGACTTTTGCGGACCACTAAAATGCGGAAAATACTTGATTGTTCTAATTTGTGAGTACTCAAGGTATCCCCTTGTTTATGTAATTGTTGAACGAAATTTTTGCAATGTTTGGTATACCAGGTAAACTCAAGTCCGACAATGGACATCCATTCGCACAAGTTCACAGAATTTGCAAACGAGCTTGGATTTAAACACAAAGGAATTAAAAACCTGTGTTGCCAAGGGCCAATGGTATGTGCGAACTTTTCATGAAGAATTTAAGTAAAGTTATGAGAAGTTCTTCAACACTTCAACGAGAATAGGAGATCAATTTAGTCTAGTTTTTAAGAAATTACAGAGGAACCCCACATTCAACAACAGGTGTTGCGTTAATGTTAAAGTTCTCTATCAGTTAATGTTTCAACCGAATATCAAAACTACATACTTCCTTCATCGGGTATTGTTCAACAAAAACATGTTCAATTCATGTGTTGTTAAACAATATTTGAAATTTTTAATATTTTATTTAAAAATATTAAGAAAAAACAATGTCTATTTGGTTATAAAAAATAATGTTTTTATCATACGTTAAGTTATAAAAAAATCAATCAGTTTTAAGGGAATTTCTTTTCTAACTCTTGATTAATTTTGTACAAACCCAGACCGTCACAGTTTGTACCTTTTGTGGCTCTTTCGAGTTTTGACCACAAGTCAGCTAAATATTTGATTGATTCAACTTGTTCTTTCAAATATTCACTCTCAATAAAGTCTTGCATCTAAATATTAATTATTTAATTCCTAGAAAAAACGAAATTTCTCAAATTTTTATTAAATTACTTGTTGATCACCACAGCTGTGGAGTTCCAATAATTTTTTATAGACATGTTTTTCGGTATTTAAAACTGATTCAAC
The DNA here is from genome assembly GCA_022207745.1 of Brachionus rubens. Classification (NCBI taxonomy): domain Eukaryota; kingdom Metazoa; phylum Rotifera; class Eurotatoria; order Ploima; family Brachionidae; genus Brachionus; species Brachionus rubens. The sequence continues at coordinate 1,447,739 of JAJVHD010000006.1, forward strand.
TATTTGACAAACAGAATTTTTTTCTAAATTATTCCACTTAGCATTATTCTTTGATAAAAAATTTTAAGACAAAAATCAAAATTATAAATTATGCATAGAAGAGTCTTACAGTGATCACTGGAGTTTCGACATTAGCTCCTCTCATAATACCATATTGAATCAACTTTTCAGCCTGTTCCAACTCTTTTTTCCAACTGTGTTTAAACATTTTGGAAAAACCATGTAAAGCCTTGTTATCATGACTCATAAAATTGGTCAATGAAAGATAAATGTGAGAGGCTGTGAATTCTTCTTTGATTTGATTATTTAAAGAACCGACACATTTATCCAAAAAGGTATTAGCAGCTTAAAAAAGAAGATTCAATCAGTTTTGAATATATTTAAATTAATTGTTAAATATGTTCATACTTCCATCTAATTTGACTCTAGTCTCAGCTAAAGACAAGCTAGACATAAGGCAAATTAAAACGGCTTGATAGAGAAAAAAATTCATTTTGTCACAGACTTTGAAATTTATTTTTAAGTTTAATTTTAAAAAATAAGCAGGCATATTTATGTGATTGATTTTAATTTATCTTCTTAAATTACGATGATATTACAAAAACTTAAATGTTAAAAAAAGGGAACTTTTTTCAATTTCAAAAAATATTAATTTTCAATCCATGATAAGTTTGAACATTACAATTCTAAATATAAAGTATTTTTTAATTAATATTAAACAACCGTGAAATTATATTTTCAGTCAGTTAACACTTTTATTAGACCATATATAAGTTAAATTTCAGTTTACAGTATCAGACTTATGAGTGTTATCAAACAGCTAAAAAATGATCAAACAAAAGCAAAGAAAAACTGAGAAAAAATTAAGAAAAAACAAAGACCTGTCTAGTACTAAACTAGTCTTTATCAGTTTACTTTACTAAAAGAATTTAAAGGAAAAATATATTAGGATCGTTACGAAAAAAACAAATAATAATGTTTGGTACTGTACTAAAAATTTGAAAAAAAGATCGAAACAAATAAAGTCTAAAATCAATTACTGCCTTCTTTGTTTAAATTCTTTCTTGGTCTAGCCCGTGGTCTTTTAGGAGAAGCTTGTGGGTTGTGAATAGCAGCTGAAGCTTTATTCCTCATTTTGGTTGTTTGAAGCGGTGTCTTTGAGGTTTTCTCGTTTAAAATTACCTGAGTGGGGCTAGGTTGAAACATAACATGCGGTTGACTAGGTTCCAAACAATCAAAAATGTATACTTTTTGGGCTCAGCGGAAAACACAAACTAACCGTATCATCTCAAGAATGCGATTTAGGTTCTAGGATTGATAAAACGCTCATTAAAGTACCGAGATAAAAATACCATAAAAAAACTCTATACGAGCTTAGTAAGACATCAGTAAGAGTACGTGGTTCAGGTCTTGAATCCGCACTTAAAGAAAGATATTTCAAGTATTGAAAGTGTTTGTGTTACGTAATTTGAGTTACTCTCAGTTAAGGAATATAATTCATCTTTTTCTATCGGACATATAACAGTGGTTTTTGCAAAAATGTAATGTTCCGTTCGCAACCGTTCCAAAAATGGAACGGGGATTTAAAAGAGTTCCGTTCCTAGTAAGGGTTCCGTTACAGATAACTTTCGTTCCAGATAAGGGTTCTGTTACAGATAACTGTTCCGTTCCAAGTCAGATTCGTCATCACTCGCTTCCCAGGAAACTTAATTTTGTTGAAAAACTGAGGAATTCAAAGATCATTACCTCGATGATTTTTAGTATGTTATAAGCAGAGCATACAAAAATTGCGTTTTTTTTTCTAAAAAAATTGTTACAAAATTGCATCATTTTTTCCAGAAAATTGCGATGAAAATTGCATAAAAATTGCGAAAAATTGTGGAAAAGTGCGGACAAAATTTGACAAATTTCGAAATTTTTATGCTTGTACCGAATTCGGAAACCTAAAATTGCATAAGAATATAATTAGATCACTAAAAATATAAGTTTTAAATTGAAAATGTAAAAATTTGATAAATTTTTTAGAAAGTAGAAAGTAAGAAAAAAAGTACCTAAGAAATAAAGTACATTACTATACTTTTTGGTAAAGCAGTAAGTTTTTTTTTAATACAATAATTATAAATATGTTTATTTAGCTAAGAAATATTTAAGCCTCTAAGACCCGCTTCTCAAGACCCCATGAGAAAATTTTTTGATTTTATTTTAAAAAAAAATGGGCATTTTCTCTATCAAAGAGCCAATTCAACTTTTAAATCTCAGTCAACAAACTTACTATTTTATCTGTTTGGAAGTCCGTTAGGACTTGTATATTTTTTTTTCTCAAATTGAAACGAAAAAAAAATTCTGAACGGTCTTTAAAATATTAAGACAGTTGACTAAAAAAATTAAAAATGTTTTAAAGATATAGAAAAAAAAATATGCTTGACTATTTATATTAAAAAAAAGTTAAACTTTTGAACTGTAAAAATTAAATGAATTCTATTGGATAAGAAAAAAAGGACGTTGGAATTTTTCAAATTTTTGAAAAAAAAACTATGAAGGTTGTTGTGTCCTCGATTTTTCATCGAAAATCAGTTGACTGGTTGGCTTGCTTCATGAATCTCAGCATATTTAAGCGATTTCGTTTAACGCATTGTAATCAACAATGAAAAACATACTGGTAAGAAGCTGAATATGAAATAATAATAGGAAGTGTATTAAGGCCGATCCGTCTTAATTCGTTCACAGCATATTGATGATATTCTGGCAAGTTAAAATTTTTTTATAAATTTTCTTATTCTCGATTTTAATAATCGTTTTAAAAGCTGCCTTAATGGTATTCTGATGCTGCATTAAGAATCAAATGCACTCGACGGGGAAAAAATGGTGTCGAATTCAAGAATAACTACTAGTAAAACTTACTTAATCAAACCCTTAAAACATTTTTGATAACCGAGCTTTTAGTAAACGCTTGTCTCAGCTACGGGTCGAGTCAATTCACTATGTAAAGGAGTAGGCGAAACGAATAAAGACAAAGCTTACGAAACCAGAAATCCGAACAAACATAGCTCAGTTTTTTTTAATTTAATTCTGTACACGCAAGTAAGATTCTAGCATCTTCCGTTTGGAAGTTATCGACGTTTTACCGATATTTGCCGAAAACCTAATTCATTAGGCAACTTAAAAAATGGATTTTTTGCCCCAATTTTTTTTTGCTAGGCTTATTCTACTCATAAAATACTACAAAACTAGGGGTCGCTATCGACCATTTTGTTCTCATTTTTTTAGAACAAAAGTAAAATCTACTATTTTCGCATGCCTAACTTTAACCGTTTATAACTCGGAAACAAAGTTCAAAAGATGCAACGAAAATATGCTTAGGTTGTAGGAAATTTTGTGAGCTAAGGTTCGCCCAATGCAAAACTTCCACGCTATCTAAATTTACAGAATCTGACCACATATCCGTGTTCCTCATATATGAAAACCCCAAGTTCCCAAAATCTTAGGGGAGGATCAAAAATTTCAATTTTTACCCAGGGGTGCCTAAATTTAGCCACTCTTGAGTGAGTTGTCTTTAGTAAATCGTTTGTATCAATGTAAAATATACACAATTATATGGTTTATCATAGAAAACATATATTATTTGTTATAGCATATATTATATCTGAAATTCGGTTTTTGGAGTTTTTTCAAAGAAAATTTAGGCACTTTTTTGAAAAATTGAAAAAATCTTTTACATAAATAATTATATAATTTTTCCATGGTAATTCTATACGAAAATCACGAATTTTGGGTCAGAAAATGCAAATTCCTTCATCTTTAAGGTTTTTGATTTTTAGCACCTTTTTAGGCAGTTTATTTCTATTCTGCAGATTAATAAATAAAAAATTTAGTCCCAACATTTTGTAGAGAATTTTCTGCTCTCCAAGCCGATAGGTAAAAAAGCATATGTCTTGGGACTTTCCGCGGACTAGATCCCAAAAAACTAAAAAAATTGACATTTTTTTGTTATTTTATTAAAAAAAAAGAAATTTAAAAAAAATTTTTTTCATCAAAAACCTTTTTTTCTCTATCAGAATCTGTATGATAAACCATATAATTGTGTATATTTTACATTGATACAAACGATTTACTAAAGACAACTCACTCAAGAGTGGCTAAATTTAGGCACCCCTGGGTAAAAATTGAAATTTTTGATCCCCCCCTAAGATTTTGGGAACTTGGGGTTTTCATATATGAGGAACACGGATATGTGGTCAGGTTCTGTAAATTTAGATAGCGTGGAAGTTTTGCATTGGGCGAACCTTACAAAATCACGTATCGGCTTGTCACAATTTTTTATTGTAATAGTATATGTAAAACTAAAAAAAATAAAAACTTTAAACTAAAAAAAACAAAATTTCAAGCTGTATTATGGATTTTTTATGAATAACTGAACCTTGCAATGAACCTTATTTTTTTTCTTTATCCGATCGAAATTAGTGAATGTCTCGGCAAAAAAAAGCATTAATTTTTTTATTCATTTAATCTCAGTCTATCCTCGTTTGTATATTTGATAATTTTAAAGCAAATTGAGGACTAAAATTTATGCATGAAGAAAGCTCTGTTGTCATCAAGAAGGAAAATTAACAAATAAAAAAAATCCACAAGTCTTTATTCTAAATTTAGACTTTATTTATAATCACAAATAACAAAGCTAAAACAATTGATACAACACATGAAATCATTTTTTTCTTGCAAGACTTCATTCCTTCGAAAAGATACTTGAACTTATCGTCAAATGAATCATTCAAAAACTCAACTAAAGCTGTAATGTTATTAAATTGATAATCATCAAATTTATCAAATCTTTCAAATGAAGTGTTCAATTGATTAAAAATAATCCTCTCAAAATCGGAAAATGTTGATTGACTTGTTTTTTTTTCAAAGAATATTCCATTACTTTCATCCATTAAAAATTTATATCCATTTATAACAAAAAAATAAGTTTCGAATAAGCTGAAAATTATAATTGTTGATCTCGTTTTAAGATGAATTAACACTAACGTTCCATTCGACGACCGTGCTATCTTGAAATTCTTTAATGAATATCTTGTATTCGATTTTAAATCCATACAATTCGACTCGGTGCAAACTCTTAAATCATTTACAAAACTTTTACTTAAATTAAGCTTGAATCTACAACGAATTGAAAAATAAACGTTTTTAAAACAATTAATAAATGTCTTACTATTAATAGTATCATCATCAATTGAGTAAAAGTAAATAGTTTTACGCTCATAATTTTGAAGATTTGTTTTACAACTGTATTTTAAGTTTGCAATTTCATTACAATCATCTACAAGTTTAAATGATTTGCAAACATTTCTTAAATTTGTATCAACTATATCTATTTTCAATTTATCAGCCATTGATCTTAATTCACAATCCGAATTTCTCCAAGTGAAAATTGTAACATTTCTACCGACCAATTGTTTAAGCATGCATTTATTCAAAACATTTACATCAACCACCCAAAGACTTGATATATTTATTTCTTTACTTGAACAAAACGCATGCGGCTCAAATTTTAATTTGTTTTGACTTAAATACACCTTTAAATTTCTAGTCGGATTTATTCGTTCAAAGACATTATTAGGTACCACAGAAAACTTTCCATTTTGATCGTTGAAAAATAAATTTTCAAGCAATGATAAATTTTTAATATTTGGCATTGTTGATAAATAATTTTGATCCAATTGCAAATTGTTTATCGCTATATTATTTCTAAACGCATCTGGGTGTATGTAAGCTATTCTATTATTAGACAAATCTAATATTTTTAAATTCAAAAGATTCACGAAAGTATCCCGTTTAATGAAAGAAATTTGATTGTTTTTTAAATAAAATGTTACTACATTGAGCTGTGGGAATAACGGAAGACTTTCAATAAAATTATTCGCTAAATGTAAATATTGAAATTCTTTCAAAACCTCAATGTCATTTAGGCTTTGAATCTTGTTATTATCTAAAAAAAATTCTAAATCATTATCAGTCGAATTCAATTGAATTCTCTCAATGTTTTCAATAAGATTTTCTGAAATTTCCAACAAGCGGATGTTGATTAAATATCTCGCATCGAAAACCTTTATTCGATTTCCGTTTAAAAACAACAGTTTCAAACTTGGTATATTGATTTCGATTTGTTCGATCATGTTCCGCGATAAATCAAGGGTTATCAATCGACTTAAGTTGACAAAAGTATCACCCAATACACGTTTAAATAAATTACCATTTAAATTTAAATCTTCTATTGTTAAATTAAAAAACTTAGATGATTCATCTAATTTATTATTGAATAATGTCAATGATTTAAGTTTAGTTAAATTCATTAACTGTTCTGAACCAACATGGTCTATTTGATTATATCCAAGGCTTAGAGACGTTATATTCGGCGCTGAATTTAGACTCAAGTTATTTGTAGATTTGATATAATTTGATGCCAAGTTGAGAATTGATAATGATGATAAACAAGGAAGTTTCAATGATTTGATCTTATTTCCACTAATATAAAGAATTTCCAACTCAGTCTTATGAGAAATCTTCTCAATATCAATTTCGATTAAATTAATATTTATTAAATCGATTTGTTTTAAATGTTGGTTAAGTTTTATGTTGACATAATCAGCTTTGAAAGATTGAAGAGTTAGTTTTTCTAAAAAAGTATTCATTTTTAAATCAATAGTAAAGTTCTTTAAATTTATTCTTTCAATGAATAATTCTTTTAAATGCATTCTTTCGGCCAATGATAATAAATTATTTAAATAATTTTGATTTATCACTATATTTGCGAGTCGTAGCGATTTTATTTTATCACGTAAAAAATCGACAAGTTTATCGTTTAGTAATAAACTAAAATTCTGTACGTTTATTAAAGAAAGTTGTTTTAAGTATTTGATGCCACGAAATGTGAATTCAGATACGTTATTTAGATTGCTATTTTTGATTTTCAAAGATGAAACATCAACACTGTTGAAAGAGTCTTGTTTTAGACTATTGACATTTTCGAGAATGAAGGAGTCGATTTGAAATATGTTCATCAAACATGGATCGGGAACTAGATATTCTGAACAAAAAACACTACAAAAAGATGAATTTATATATAAAGATTTACATAATGGATAAGGACATTGATCTTTTGCACTTACTTTAAGAATTACAGAGATTATTACGGTTAAAAAAATCATTTTTCTAAATGAAAAATTTAAAAACATTTGTTTTATACCCATGTTTTGCGTAACGAGATAAATATATCCATATGTAATGAATTTTACTAGCTAGATAATGAATATTCTTTTAGGATTGATTTCAAAAATATTCTCTGGAGGGTATTTCATAACAGTTTTAAAAATAAAGGGTGAGACAATTATAAAAGCGATTAAGATTATAATATCGAAATAAAATCTTCAAAAATAAATCTCAAAAATTTTAATTTATTAATGATTTATGAGGAAATTAAATAATTAAAAAAGGGAATCAAAACAGCATTTGATAATTGTAAGAAATGGCGGAAAATTAAATTTTAAATTAAGCTAGACTCAAACCATATTGTTAGGATTTTTTCACTGAATTTTGTAATTTTAAGTGTGTAAAATTGAGCTGAGAATATAAAAAAAAAAAAACATTTGTTGCGTTACATTTTGTAAACTTAGCGAAACAAAAAAAAGATTCTAAAATTTATTCTAAATTTCCTTGTGTTTAAAATAGGAAAAGGATTAAATAAACGGATTTTACATTTTTTCCAAATACACATTCTGATCAAAAATTTATTTAAGTACTGATTATGTCTTCAAGTCAAATAAAAACAAGTTTTTAAAACTAGAAGCAGCGCATTTCAATTTTTTCTTAAGCACCGGCTTATTATTTGTAGCCATCGGATAAATAGCAACAGTCTCCGCAAAAATATTTTATTAAAGTATTAAACGCAAATGTCCCGCAAAATTTCTTTTCGCTTTTGAAGCAGCGGCCAATTGTTCTGTTTGGGTGCATTTTAATCTTAATTGACAATTTAGCATATTTTTTTTTAAAATCTTTAGGCGAGATTCTCAAATTTTGAAGCAGAATCTTTTTTGATGGGCTTTATGTTGTTCGATAAGCTAGTTGTCGTTTTCGATTTGTTGTTGGAGTAGTTTGTAATTGCTGGATCGATTTTTTACCTATTCCTAAGTAATCGGTTTAGCTAAATTATCAAGTCTTGTTATTTGACATTTTTTTACTGTTTCACAAAAGACCAAACTGTTAAGTTTAGGATGTAATAAAATACGTGAACTTGCCGTCTCCTTGTTGATGATTGGACGCTGTAAAAACGAGTCAACTCATTTTTATTTTCGACACCACATTTTGTTTTATTATAGTCAATTATTGTATTTGGTTTTTTGTTTAGTTGTCTTTCCTCTGGACTAATTTCTGGCTTATCATGAACAGTGCTTAGAATTCCGACGTTTTTATTTGTACGAGATTGGTAGACCGTCAACAAACAGCCACTATCATGTTCATAGAAGAAGCTTTAATGTCGCTTTTGCTTGTTTTTAATAGACGGCAATCCTCTTTTTTTCAGCTTGATTGTTCCAATCAACGTTGTTCACTTAGCTAAAAGCTCGAACGCAAGTTTCATTGAGGTAAAAAAATTATCTGGAGTATTACAGTGCCCATTATTTTTATAAGGCTCTGTCAATTTTTTTACAACTTATTCTCATTGTAAATCGGTATCAGGCCTGTCAGAGTTGGCTCAAAGGTAAGGAAATCCATTCAATAGGTATTTTGATTCCAAGTTAGCGAGAAACCAAAATTTGAAGCCGTTTTTCGAGGGTAGGAGTTCATAAACTGTTAACAACTGGCCAGGATTATAGAAAGCTCGACTATTTGCTATAAATCTTTAAAGATTTAAATGATTTTACACGGTTATAACCGTGTAAATGCATTTATTGCTCTGTGTTGAGTCCGTGTCGTCTTGTCGTCAAATCGAATGCATCTCATTATACGACAGAATTTATTGCGTTACATAGGAATTTCAACAATTGGCATTACATAGACAGCCGACCACATTTTTCTTAATGGAACACTTTGGCAATAGATACACTTGAAAAATAAGTCTGCGATAACTTTTAGAATCTCATTGGAATTTAACTCGAGTTTTTGTATAGTCTTCGATGTTGATGAGAATATTTTGGTCTAAGATTCAGAGAGAAGACGACAATGCACTTTCGTCAATACTTCGAATCGCATCAATTTCCGAACCTGGTCTAAATGCCTTCCTCAATTGGCTTCCAAAAAACCCAATCAACCACATTCTCATCTTCGGATTTATCATCTGAGTCTTCACTCAGATTTTTTTTAAAGATCCATGACTTTGTCATAATCGTTGTTGTCCAATCCATATTCATGGTCTGAATCATAATTTTCAGATCGAGCTAGCCTCAATGACATTGATTCGGTTAAGCCTCAATGACATTGATTCGGTTAAGCCTCAATGACATTGATTCGGTTAAGCCTCAATGTTAGTTCAGTTTGGATTAGATATATAAATTTTAAAACATTTTTCTAATTGTTTTAAAACCCTTTTTTATTCTCAAAAAATGAAACTTTATTCGAATTAATTGATTTATGAGAATACGCAAGATTAGCCTTTAGCTGTACTTTGTTGAAAGTTCAAAGAGAAAATTTTCAAGAAAAATTTTTCATTTTTTAAAAAATATGTCGTTGCATATAAAAACAAACCCTGATCATAACTAATCTGATAAAAAATTTACTAATTAAAGAAAAATGATACAAATCTAATAAAAAAAGAATTATTTTGATTAAGATTCAACTATTTAAGGACAAAAGTGTAGAATTAAAAAACAAAACCATTTCCAGTTTTGACTTTATATAAACCCCCTGACTTAGAGCTTCCTTTTCAACTATTCGAAAAATTTAGCATATCCAAAGATTGGGCTACAATAGTAATTGACTTTAACTCGAGTATTTTGAAAACTTAAATATTTGGTTAAACTTATAAGAGAGAGAGAGAAGGAAGACAAGAATCAGATAAAACTTTCTACAACAGGTTAACTTAACAATATTGTTTTAAGTTGTAGGCATATTGGTTGGTTGACTAATGATATTTACTCGTTTGCTTGGTTGATAACTACTAAATTCATCGGATTCTATGTTAGCTACATCAGTGTTTACAAGATCCGTTGGTTGATGTTCAAGAGGTATTTATTTAATGTTAGCACTTATCATAGTAAATTGATTATTTAATTAGTTAAAATTATATCAAATTTGTAGGAGTTTGATTGAATTTGTTATAAAAATTAATTAATAGTTGACAGAGTATCTATTTAGTGGTAATTTTACTGATTTAGTTACGTATTTACGAGTTAAAAAAAACTGAAACATTTTAAAGAAAAAAAAATTAATATGAATAAACTATTCCAATATCTTTTTTCTTTTTTTTTTTTCAATTGAAATTTTTTTTTGAGTAAAACCGCTTATGTTTGAGAAAATAATTTTTTTGAGGGGTGAATCTTTTATTTATCGGTATTCTTTTTAATATTTTCCTTTAATAATCCCTTAATAAAATGGAATGATATATTTTATATAAATAAATTAACTTAGAATAGTACAGTACTTTTTTTTCTTGGAACAGAGCACATTTTACGTAAGCTTACTTAAAATACTGTAAAAGCCCGTAAAACCCAAAAAGACCAAAAAAGACCTTTTTTTAGGCTTTTTGAGGAAATTTCTTGAAAATCCGAAAATTTGAAAGAAAAAAAACTTTGAAAAATCCTAAAAAAACTTACTTATCCTTACTTTTGTTTACATCATTTTACATAATTTATTGTAATTTTGTGTAATTTTTTCTAAAATTTATTTAATATCAGATTAAACCTTATGTGCCTATGAGGCTTGATACACTTAATTAAATAAATTAAACCGTTGAAAAATCCTTTATTAAAAAAATTGATTTCTCAGTCTTTATTGGTTTATTTAATGACTTATTAAGTTAAAATTGTTTGACTGACCAGTGTTTGACCACTAAGTTCAGTCGTTTTTATTATTTATTTGAAAGCTGAAAAATGACTCCCATACACGGTCGTATCTATACCCGATCACGTACGATCCTAGCGTATTACCGCTGTGCTCCTGGAAGGAGCGTCCACCGGGTTAAGGGCAGGAGGCATGTAGTGAACGGTTATATTATAATAACCATTTAGGAGAGCCATTAGGACAATTAAGCAAAAGAAATGAGGCAAACTCTTCTGAATAAAGATGATTATTTAATTTTTATGTCTTGTTAACTTTATTAAATTAATCTTACTTTTAATGACAATTATTTTAAGAGGAAATTCTGACAAATAATATCCTAACGTTTGTCCCGGGTCATTTTTGAACGTCTCTTTTAATTGAGATCTAAGCGAATTTGTGAAATCTCGTGTGGTAAGATCTTCACGAAAAATTGATTAAAAATCCTTAAATCTAATTGATAGTCACACTTACAATCTCTTAATTCTTCATCATCGTCAGCTTCGATAACCTCTTTTTGTCCTTTAAGAGCAACTTTTGGAAAGGTAAATCTTGACATATTTGGAATCAAAACTTCTTTTAGATACGAACGAAATTCTTTGTTTTCTTCTGTGCTTTTAGCTATGTTATTATTCAAGAGTATCAATTGGTTTGAGATTTGTAACATAGTTTGATCAATCAGATAGGTTATGGCTATCATCACAATTTCATCATCCTTTTTTTGTTTACTTGTTTTTGCTGTAACCTCTGGCTCAGAATTTGTTTCTGTCTGAGGTTGTGGATCTTTTTTTGAATTTTTTCTTGGCATAGTTTTTAAGTTAAAATTTAGAACACGCTTTTAAGATTAAACGGAGATTGAAGAAGTACACTAAAAAATATAATACATGTAAAATAATTTGAATATAAACATAATTTAAAAATCAGTTTAAATTTTGTCAGTTTTTGTTTTATAAACAGTTTCGTAATGAATCATCGTTTTTCAAAGAGATCAATTTTTGAGACTCAAGTTCTGTATTTGAGAAAAAAACATAATGTGAAAAAAATCCGCAAAATTCTACTCTCTTACCCAAAAGGAGCCCTCCTATCTTAAGAGGTAGTCATGAAATTTTGCGAAAAAATTGTAATCTTTATTCTTTTTTTTCATTATATTCGGAAAATAATCAGCCATCATTGTAAAAAACCACAGAATAAATTTTCAAAGAGATGTCTTCCACTAACAATAGTGGAGTATATTAAAGTAATTTCTTGATTAAATTATGTGCTTTGTAATGATTATAATTTTTAAGAAGACGACCTTATGGTTTTGAATCATCAAAGTTGGTCGCTGAAGAGATTGAGAGAATTTTTAGGAGGAAAGTGAGCCAAAGCTCTGTTTGGAAATATCGGAAAATATTTAGTAAAAATAATTTATTCTATCTTATTTATTCTCACAATTATATTTTTAAATTTAATTTAATTTAAATATCGTCGCTTGAAGGTATCACCCTTTTGACTGACCTTGATAAACTTAAACGTTATTTATGGTGTTTGAACTATAGAAATACTGGCAATGTGAAGTTTTGTCTCAAAATCTCAAATGGATCAAAATATCAAAATTTTTTGCAACTTGTGCAAATCTAATTAAAATTTTAACATTTTAAAATTTTTATTTGATTGCGCAATTAGATTTGCACAAGTTGCAAAAAATTTTGATATTTTGATCCATTTGAGATTTTGAGACAAAACTTCACATTGCCGAAATACTGATTTCTCCAATTATGTATTTGTTGACGAGACTTCATATAGGGTTTCGGAACGACCCTTCTATCACTGGCGACTTCCTAACACCTATCCAGAAACTATTCCTGTTTCAAATAAATTCGAATCAAAAGTTAACATATGGGGTGGTATTTCATATAAAGGACCAACCAAATTTGCGGTATTTTGTCTTCTGAGCATCAAATGTTATATCGTTAATTAAATTGTTTCATTTAGATCTTTAAAGAAAACATGAATTCAGAGATCTATATTCATATATTGGCAGAATATTTAATTCCGTATGTGAGACTAAACTTTCAAGACGATTTTTTTCTTCATCAAGATAACGATCCTTAGCACATTTCAAAACTATGTGTAACTTTTTGTAGCAACAATTCTATTAATTGGGTAAGTTTCTTTTAAATACAGTACATTCCTGAAAAAATCTACAAAATATCACTTGAAAATGCATAATAATTTAAAAATTTCCTTTCAATATTCGTTCACAGACAAGATCGCCTGATCTAAATCCAATTGAAATGGCCTGGAATGAAATGAAGAATTTCATCCGAAAAGCTTGTTGTAATAACGATAATGAAGTTGTTTCAAAAATAATCGAATTTCAATCTTCTCTAACTCCTGAAAAATGCTTAAAATATATAGAAAAGCTAAAAAAGGTATATTAATGAAAAATTCATTTAGTTTTGACTTTTGAAAGTAATTGTTGATTAAAAGGTCATTGAAATTGTGATTAAGAAAAATGGTGACTGGTCTATTACATAATTCAGACCTAAAATAAATAAAAAAAAAATTTTAAATTTTTATATTTCCTTTTTTAAAATGCTTTTTAATGAACCTTGAATTGATTTTTACAAAAAATTACACAAAATTACAATAAATTATGTAAAATGATGTAAACAAAAGTAAGGATAAGTAAGTTTTTTTAGGATTTTTCAAAGTTTTTTTTCTTTCAAATTTTCGGATTTTCAAAAAGAGGTTATCGAAGCTGACGATGATGAAGAATTAAGAGATTGTAAGTGTGACTATCAATTAGCTTTAAGGATTTTTAATCAATTTTTCGTGAAGATCTTACCACACGAGATTTCACAAATTCGCTTAGATCTCAATTAAAAGAGACGTTCAAAAATGACCCGGGACAAACGTTAGGATATTATTTGTCAGAATTTCCTCTTAAAATAATTGTCATTAAAAGTAAGATTAATTTAATAAAGTTAACAAGACATAAAAATTAAATAATCATCTTTATTCAGAAGAGTTTGCCTCATTTCTTTTGCTTAATTGTCCTAATGGCTCTCCTAAATGGTTATTATAATATAACCGTTCACTACATGCCTCCTGCCCTTAACCCGGTGGACGCTCCTTCCAGGAGCACAGCGGTAATACGCTAGGATCGTACGTGATCGGGTATAGATACGACCGTGTATGGGAGTCATTTTTCAGCTTTCAAATAAATAATAAAAACGACTGAACTTAGTGGTCAAACACTGGTCAGTCAAACAATTTTAACTTAATAAGTCATTAAATAAACCAATAAAGACTGAGAAATCAATTTTTTTAATAAAGGATTTTTCAACGGTTTAATTTATTTAATTAAGTGTATCAAGCCTCATAGGCACATAAGGTTTAATCTGATATTAAATAAATTTTAGAAAAAATTACACAAAATTACAATAAATTATGTAAAATGATGTAAACAAAAGTAAGGATAAGTAAGTTTTTTTAGGATTTTTCAAAGTTTTTTTTCTTTCAAATTTTCGGATTTTCAAGAAATTTCCTCAAAAAGCCTAAAAAAGGGTCTTTTTGGGTTTTACGGGCTTTTACAGTATTTTAAGTAAGCTTACGTAAAATGTGCTCTGTTCCAAGAAAAAAAAGTACTGTACTATTCTTAGTTAATTTATTTATATAAAATATATCATTCCATTTTATTAAGGGATTATTAAAGGAAAATATTAAAAAGAATACAAGTATTTTTAAAGTTTTTTAAGTAAGCTTACGTAATTTTACGTAAATTGATGTAAGCTTACGTAAAATGTGCTCTGTTCCAAGAAAAAAAAAAGTACTGTAAAAAAACAACTTTAAACAAGTTAAGATTAAATTCCTTTTTTATATGTTTAATGTTTTTTTACTTATGGATATACTGATTGGCTAAATACTGTTACTGATTTTCTCGATACTGATTCCGTAAATGAATACTGAATACTGACTGATACTGATGGTCCAAGTACTGATACTGACTGTTACTGATTCTCCTTAATTCTGATACTGATTTTTTTAATACTGATCACAAGTCTCTATATGACCAATTGTTGTTCATAATAAAATCTGAATTTCCCTTATTTTTTGTTCGAAATTTTGAAAATATGCCAAATATACTAAAAATATTCGAAAATAGACCCCTATAAAGTTTTTTTTGCGAAAATTTTCAATCAAAACCCGCTTTTTAAACTTTTTAGGCTCTTCATTTTTAGGAAAAAAGTCATTTTTAAAAAAATTAACTAGAAAGATTTGTTGGCAATATTGAAAACTATATCCATAATGAAGTGTTTCGATTCGCTTTGATTGAAATTTATTAGTTGTTTAAATTCGTAGTTTCCAAACAAAAATTATGGAAACCAGTAAAGGAGGCTTTTAAATCCTCGACACATTCTATCCAGCCGATTGTCAGAATAAAATAAATATTGATTTAAGCGAAGCAAGTTTTGTGATGTGTGGAGACGAATGAGATTACGACGAAAAAGATGGAACTTGCACTGAGGACAAGAATGATGAAGTTATAATCGAGTTATCTCAAACTATTCGAAGAAATTTCTTATATGATTTTGAAAATTCCAATTTATATGATTAATATAGCTAATATCATTTTCTGTTTATTTTTTTTAGATCGAATAATATTAGTTTCTATTAAAAATAATTGCGAAGAAGAAATTTGATAGCACTCAGATTGATTTTGTTAGAAATTGAAACTAATTAAGTTTAATTCAGACGAGTAGGCTTGTAGGTATAGCTATTAGTTTTACTTATTTACTTATTCTACGCGTTTGAGCCAAAGAAGAAAGTCAATAAGGCTCACCCACCTCCTGAAATGCAAAAAAACTATTTTTCCTATTTTAAGAAAAAGTTTTTTTGTCCAGTTTTTTTTGACTAAGTTTTTTCGTCAAAGTCTAATTCGACAAAATTCATGTTAACTAAAAAATTTTCCCACTGTTATTGTTTTGACATAATTAATTTTCGACAAAGTATCTTTCGGCCAACTTTTTTTTAATTAAAAACACGAACATAACCCGACTGTTTAAAAAAAAAGTCAAAGAAGTTAGTGCAAGTATAAGAACTATGTCTTCAAATAATCCGGACACTTCGAGACAGTTGTGTTCTAGATCTAAAATCGACCGTTATGAGGTTTAAGTAATTACTTCCGATCTCAATTTTATGCTACATTTTATGATCCCGTTTTTAATGTCCAAACAAAATGAAAGATTTAATCAGCTATTTCAAGGAAAATTACGTTGGTAAACAAGACGGTGGCCGTAACCCATTTCGAAACTCCAAAAGGTTTGATATTGCTCTATGCAATTGTGTAAACAGGACCAAGCTTAGATCAATCAAACTTTTTTGTCAAAAGCTGTCAAAAATAGATTTGTCTTTTTTTTTTCGTAATTGATTAATGTCAAAATAAAACTTGCGATAAGCGGAAAATCAGCTAATAAGAATGATATCAACGAAGATTATTACATATACAAATATTTATGAACGAATAGATGAAATTAAACGATGTACTGGTGTAAAACGTCCGGAGATGGTACGCCCGATCGTAGAAAAATTATCAAATAACACCAAACTCAAAATAAGAGTAAAAGATTATCTTGATTACAAATCGCTTACTAAGACTTGGCCATTGGACTCTTTCAAGACAGGTGTTAAAGTTCATCAATCAGTGTCTAAACTTTACGTAATCGTTTTAGATGTCAAAAGAAAGTCGAACATAATACAAGACAACATTGAAATAAAAGAACTTGGAAACAATTATGGACTGTACAACATTCGGAGAATACATAATCACAACAATCAGCCATGTAATAAACTCATAGCAAGGTGTGAGAAAATTAGTGATTATATCAACGTTCTAAAAAATGGCATTTATATTGGTAGCAGGAAACATCTAGTTTTACCAAATATTGTAAATTTCAGGGTATGTTCAACCTGTGGAAGTCTCAATCACCAACAAAACGACTGCTCTAAAGAACAACGTTGTCTTAAATGTGCAGGGTACGGTCATCGAATCGGCAATTGTAAATCAAATTTTACTGAATGCCTAAACTGTTCAGGTCCACACAAATGCTTTAGCGACAAATGCAAGAAATTTTCTCAAAAGAAGCTCTATATTAATCGTTATGTCCTTAGGATACTAATAGGTGAAAATTTCATCTCGAATCCAAGCGAAATATTACAACTTGGTAAAGATTTAAAACATGAACAAGACTCTTTGTCAAGCAATATCGAACGTCGTCTAAATGATGAAATCGAATCAATCTTATCAATCAAACTGAATTCTTCTCGATCGAAAATTCAAACTTTAGAGCAGACATTCAATATTCAATCATTAGCGATTCGTGATATGTCAGAAAATTTACAATTAGTACGCAAAAGCATACCAGACGTGAAATCAAGTATAAACGATATCCAAGCAACCATTAATTTTCTTAGAATACACGAACTGGAAAGCGTAAAGAACGATATTGTATCGATTAACAAATCTGTTGAACAGACTCATGCCAAATCCCGTAACTTTAATAAGGACATCCAAAAGCAATTAATCGATGTATTGAGATATCTCAACCCGCCTCAAAGTTAAGCTAGAAACGTAAACCGAATGAAAATTTAATTGTGAATTTTTGTATTTTATTTTAATATTCAAATTTTTGATTATAAATAGCAGACAACTCCGCCTTTTTTGACGGGGCGTTGAGCAAGTGGTCGGCAAACGGCCTCAGACTAAGACTTAATAAATAAATAAATAAAAAAACTTGTCAAAAAAAATCTTGTCCAATTAGTTTTTGTCGAAAAATACCTGTCCAAAATATACTGGTCGAAATGTACTTGTAGAACTGTAGCATAATCCAATAAATTTAATATAAGAACATAATTTAATAGTTTTTGACAATTATTTAAGAAGTAAATTAATAAACTAAGATATAAAGGTATTATTTACTTAATTAATATGGATGACGGGATAATATTGGCTTGAAAAAATTGTAGGCGTGCAATTTAGCAGATTTTTGCGAAAAATACAAAGTTATTCTGTAAATATGGTAATATGTAGATTTGGTGATCTAATTTCGACGGAATTAAAAACGAATTGTGACTAAGTGAATTAAATTTACGTCAATTCAACATGATCCAAAATTTGGGTCATTTTAAAAATAATATTTTTTATGATGTTTATCATTCTTGCCAAAGTCTAATGTTTTTTTTTTAAACTAACGTCATTCTTTATAAAAAATTTCTTCTATAATCATCTAGTGTTTTAAAGAAATTTAATATTTTTTCATAAAAAAATCTCTCTGGTATAGTTAAGCCTTCTTTTTATTATTTTAAAAATTATTTACGTTTTAATCTTTTTTTTATCGATTTTTTAAGGTCTTATCTTTTTCAAAATTTTTAATTTCATTTTAAATTCTTCAAGTTTTTTTCAGAAATCTCAAAAACGCTTGTTCTTAAAAACGGAAGTGACCCTTTAGAACACGTCTGGCCTCCTACAGTACTTAATTTATTTTTTTAGATTCGAGAAAAAGCCATTTTACTTATGACTAAAAGACTTACAAATGCAGTATTATTCTGATAATTTATTCGAGGATACAAAGAACTCAACTAGTTCTTTGTCTTATGACACAACACTGTTTGAAATAGAAACATGGTTGACCATTTCTTTGTCAACAATATCATCTCTTTCAATTTTAACAGTTTCAATATTGTATATAATTGCTCATATAAAATCGAGAGATGTAGCCAAAGAGACACGGAAAACAGTTTTTAAAAAACTTATCAAGAATGAATATTTAGTTTTTTCTTATTGTCTTTCATTATTCGGTTCTCATCTTGTAACAGTTTTACACAAATTAACGAGTAAATATATTCTCAACGGTTTTGAAGATATCGATAAACTGTGTCTAGTGATTGGTATAGTTAAACATTTTCTATGGTTATCAACATTATTTCATTCGAATTCAGTATCGTTTAAAATTTATCTTAAACTATCAAAGTCTCTTGCAGGAAATTTAATTGATAAACAAAATTGGCTCATTTCGGCTTCGAAAATATTTTTATACATTTATGGTGCAACCTTAATAATCACAGTAAGCTCAGTGTCAATACAATTTGGCATAGCAAGTTCAAATGTGTACGAACTTGGTCACACAGATAAAATAAACAGTTGTTTTTTAAGTCAACCATTGTACTTGATTGTGTTTTTTGCCTTTCCAGTTCTTATTATTTTATCGGTGAATGCAACTTTGTTTTTGATAGTCTATCTTAAAACAAGAGCGACTATAGACAACTCGGAAAATGTTGAAACTAATTATTTATTCTTGAAATTAGCAATCATTATGGGGTTATCGTGGTTTGTTTATGTTTTAGGCGTAATTTTAATTGAAATATTTCCGAATCATTTATTTACGCAAATTATTGTTTTAATAACATCATGTCAAGTTAATCTACAAGGTTTCATAATTGTTATTGGACTCTTTTGGAGTGCTTGTTGTGAAATGTTGTTCAAAAAAAAGACGTCAAATCAACGTGTGGCTAAACATAATCATAACAATAATAATAATAAAAATAATGTCAATAATAATAATAATCTAAATAAATTTTATTTTAATCATAATATTACTGCTCTTTGAAAGATAATTTTTCCGACTTTTTTAGTGTTTGGGTTTCTAAAGAATTGTTAAGCCATTTTTTAAAATATTTTTTAATAAATTTTTTATCAAAGCTTTTTTTTCATTTTTTGATAAGTGGGTTTTTTTAAGAAAAAGTTCATCTTAGGACAAAGTATTTTTTTTTAAAGTCGGATGGTTTAGATGAGCTTTGTTAATTATAGAGGCGTCTCTCTATAAAACATTATAAAGTTCAAGGTTAATCAACAGGCTGGTGCCCTTGTCTAATTAAATACTGATTTACTTTCCATTTATTCAATATACAACCCTGGTCATTCAAAAATTCCGAAAATGAACCTTCAAGAACATTCATGAACCTTTATGAACCTTCAAGTTTTTGAAGGTTCAAGGGTCAATGAAGCTTCATATTTCTTCATTTATTTTCTTTATTTTTCTAAAATTTCCATATTTTCGAATTTGAAAAAAAAAGGAAATTTTAGAAAAAAATTGAAAAAAAATGAAAATTTTGGAAAATAATTTGAGAGTAAATGAAAATTTTAGAAGAATAAAGAAAATATTTGAAAATTTTTGAGGAGATGTGAACCTTCAGAAACCCCTTGAAGCTTCATGAAGGTTCAAAAAGGTTTTTGAAGGTTCTTTTTTGGAAGTTTTGAATGACCAGGGTTGTACATAAAATGTATAAATTGAATACAAAAATATTGTTTTCAAAATAAAAGAATTTAAAATTTAAATTTAATTTATCAAAAATTTTTATTGTTTCATCATAAATTAAATTGATGTTGTTGAATATTGACAGCTTGAATGTGGTGAATTTTAGGACCAATGTGTTAACAATGAAATTGTTGGCTATTTTTGAATGCACATGTCCATGTATTCTCACAACTCTTTGATTTTGAGCTTGGTATCATAAGATCGTTCTTATTCATCAAGTTGTATTCAATCTTTCTTGATTCATTCGATACTAATTGTTATGTGAGTTGTGTTGGCGCGTTATCAAATGTTATAATTTTGTAAGCGAAGGATAGCATACTCGATGTTGAAACTCAAAAATACCATACTTCTCTAATGAATTATTCAAATCATTGAAATCATACGACCCATAACCCTATTACCCTTAGTTTTAGTTGTTTAAAAATACATAAATAGAAATAATTTGAAAAATAACAAATTAATTTGAACGCATAATCAAAATAGGGTAAAATAAAACTTTTAAAAAATTGAATTTTTACAGAAGTACATAGATAGTAAAGCCTTTTTATTGAAAAGAGCTTACGATTTACAGCAAGACATACAGTCAAGTCCCACTTATATCACCACCCACTTAAGTCACTGTTAAAAATAATTACAAAAGTGAATCCTGAGAGTGTTAGAGAATCATATCTTGACTAGAAAGGGCTAGAATTCGAATGTCCTTTCTTTTACCATTTTCACTCGAATATGGCTTTTTGAAACATTTTAAATTGATTTGGGTCCAAGCGTCAATAGTAACTTTTTAGCTTTCGAACGTTTTTTAAATCAATTAAAGCTCTTTCAAACCCTGGGTACTAATATGGGCTCTGAAAAAGTGGCTGTGAAGTTTTTTTCAATTCATTAAAATTAATTAACTTTTTTCCTAGATGAGATAAGTAAATTCTGCAAAATGCTACAACTTGTAACAAATTTATAATAAGATACCTGTCTGCAAGTCTTTGAATTTTTCATACATGAACTAAAAAAAAACCTTAACAGCTTCAGTGAAAAATTTGCGCTTTTTGAATATTCGGGGTCTTTTATTACTTAAATGATGTTTAAAGCTAAAAATTCGGAAAGTGTGGACCTTTTGCTCCACGCGGAGCTTAAATTTTTCTCTTGTTACTTTCCTAGAGTTCATTACAGACTTTAATAGATGTTGTTTACCGAATTTCAACACTTTTTTCTTCTATTCGAAACAATTCTATAATTTTGAGTACACCTTAATGTTTCTTTATATCAGCTGAGACTCTACAATGTCATAAAGTTTTTGACCCTTCTTTTAATTAACCAATGTTATTAGATTCGAAATAGTGAATCATGGGTTTGAAGTTCATAGTTGCTTTTGATTTTACAACTTTGAAAGCATCGACGCATGAGTAGGCGGGTTAAAACAGTAATGCCTGGGGCCATTTGAATTGATCTCTGAATGATTTATACTTCATATAATATTCAGCAAGGCCTTTTGTTTATAAATTTCTGTATAAACTTTGACACAAATGGAAGAAACAACAGTGTCTTAACGTGTTTGGAAATATTTGACCAACAGCGTTTATTGTGGCAAGCTCAAAATCACATGTGATTAACATGTGGCTCACCATTGGAAGAAAATAATTTAATAAAACAAAATAACTTTATAGACGAAAAATTAAAATTTATAATACAATGAACTGATTATTTCAACTGGACTTTTTTTTGTGAGGAAAGGTGGAACTTTGTGCCATGATTTTTAAGTTAAATCATGTCAAGAATAAGTTAGTTTTCTATTCGTGTATCTTTGTTTCTAGTCGACTGGCTTAATTAAAATAAAATCAACTGAGAAAAATTTCGTTTTGACTCCAACTGATACTTTTAATAAGCAAATAATATTGCCAGGCTTTTCATT